>JAGSMU010000031.1:7340000-8796250 GCA_029286865.1 Teinopalpus imperialis | reverse complement strand
TGGGGTTTCCGTCTAAAATATTTGTATATTGTAAGAAAAAAATCAAAACCTATAATTATTGTCCTATCTTCTCTGTTTAGAATGGTGGTAAATTGTAAATATATGTAGAGCCATTTGCTAAATACAAAATATATATATATATATATATATATATATTTTAAGAAATTTTACCCATAGTGTTTATGGTTCTAATTTTTTTACTATATACTTAAGTTAGTGTGACATACAAACACACTTCAATATGGGGAGTGATCTGGGAAAAGAATCAAGATATATTTTATAATATATATACAGGAGTGGAAAGAATTTATTTACCTTTTCCCTCTCTGGGTGATGCATAAGTAGATAAGACATTGCACTAACAGCTTTTTCCTTATTTGCTTCGACAGAGTCATGAGCGAACTTATTCAAAGCTTCTACATATGCTGTTAAAGAAAATATTATTGTTAAATATTATTATGATAGTTTTATAAATATGATGCCATTCTTCTCGATCAATTCCAACTACAACATCTAATTTTTTAATGTGAGTAATAGTGACAAATGAGCACACAGTTTACCATTGATCCCATAAACACTGATCCATCCTGAACATGATAGCTTTTTTTTCAAACACACAGGTAATCTGTGCGTCTGTATCCTTCGAAGATCAAACCATCCCGTTAACTTACATGTGCAATGAGATCATAAGGTGCAGACTTATATAACACACTCGAGCCGAGCCGTTATCTAAAATTTTGTGCTCTGTATAAATATTTACGTTGGCTGTTGTAGAATGTAAGACATGCAACTTACAAACCAACTTTTCACTGTACTAAATTTAGGAGTCAATCTATTTTATTGTACCTTGAACCTATGGTGTCTGTATGAGCTTCCAAACAGATACGGAGACTACTTATTCTTGCCACATATTTGTAGCAAGCTTTTAAGAGAAGCAGTGCTATTAATATTTCGGTTAACTCCACTCCAATTAAAATGCCTGTGCTAGGAGATTGTTCACAATAATAGTTAAACGGCAGTTCAGAAAATACAACCTTAAGTTTCACAGAATGTACCATAAACTATTGACTGTTGAATTATGCAACTGAATTGTTATCAATAATACAAAACAATACAAAATATTAAGAAATACATCCCATATGTAAAACAATTTCCATACAAGTTAGGATTAAAAATATTGATCTCGCAATTCGGAAGGCTGCTCTACACTATAAATTTAGGAATCAATCTATATATTATATTGATAAATACTTAATTTTAAGAGACATCGGGAATATGAGAATGTACAGACTTTGAGCTATCAAAGCACTGTACAATATAATATAGAATACATAATAACAATATATTACTTCATACTTCCCCATTTATTTTATAAATGTCAAACATATTTGAACTAAACATTGAATTCTAAAACTTGACTAAGAAGACTAGTAACTTCATCATAATCATTTCTGCCCAATACTAGATGTTACAGTTAAATACATAGGTATATATATATATATATATATACTTATATATATATATTTTTATATTGTTATGTATTTATTATTCATATTTTTGATGTATTATTTTGTTATGTATCTATGTATAATGTGATATTTTTATCTAAATAACCTTTTTTTTATTTTTAGTAGATGGGTAAACATCTATCTACATATCCTCTCAAACTCCCAAGGTTGACTGCTATACAATGCCACTGGGTATTAAGTCAGCCCTTGTAAACTTGTTATTTAAGGAACATAAGAATAAATAAATTAATTAATAAATAACTTACTTCCATATAATTCTTTCAGCTGTTCTTCAAAATACCACAGTTTGAGTATATTTCTGCGGGTCTGTTTGTTTCCTGATGTCATCTCATCAATGTGTCCCAGTGAGTGTTGTTCGAATGTTCTTAGTTTTGTGTCAGGCATTAATAGCTCAGATATGAAAAGCTCTGATAGTGTGTCTGAAAAAAAAAGTTTCAAATAGATATTAAAGAAAACATATGCAAATCAGATAAGTACTGCAGCATGTTTCTTGCATTTCCCATGTTGTTGAAAAATATTTTATTTAATTCTTAAAAAAGCATTTCCTTATATTTAAATTACAAATTCATAGATGTTATCATAAGAAATCAAACTTAGTTAAGAGTGCATGTTATGGTTACAGTGGTTACGCTGCAGTTTGTTTCTAGCTGCAGAATGAATCGATCAGCTTAACCAGGGTAGGACCACACCACAGAATACCAGTGTAAAAAAGCAGCATAATGTTGCTGTGTTTAGTCTGGTGAGTGTAGGGATCCGGAGACCTTTATTACTGGTGAAAAGGCATTCTATCTCAGTCCTCATATATAACAAAGCGTCTGCATTATGATTTCTTAAATTAATGTAGACTTCATAGGCCGCAGGAATCACTTGCCATCAGGTGAACTGTGTGCGTATTTGTTACTCTAAATGTAATTAAAAAGAATGTGTTGTCTCACCTATTATAACAATTCCATCCTTCTTTTTTGCTGGCTTAACACTGTTAACTAAATTTCTTAATGCTGTCAGGTTGTAAATAGGATTGTCCTGAAAAAAAAAATACTTTTATTATCCTCTGGTTTTGGTGGAAAATTTCTAATAGAGATCACTATTATAGAAATTTTTCAGTTTTTTATTAAGATTTATTTCAATCACCAGTAGACAAAGTGTACCATCAGGTCATGTCATGATGTGTGATGAAGCACATATACCTTAAGTCTTTGTTGAAGATAGATGTGATGTTTAGGAGTCTCAATCATCACTCACCATAAGGTGAACCATACGCTTGTTTGCCACAAAGAAGCATAAATAAAAATATTACATTTAAGAGTCCATAAACAAGGTATAGCAACCAAAGAACGGCAAATGGATCTTGGGAGGTTTAGGATATTATTATTATGTGCTGAAAATATATAAGTGTAAATAAAACTTTTCTTTCTTAGGGGTATTTAGTGTGTAGTAGATTTAACGAATAGAGTCCTCTGCTTCTGTGCTCCAAAAACTCGAACAAGACATACACTTTTGTTTGGCCTTTCTAAGACATCGATACGTTACACGAAGAACTCTGTGGTCAATCAATTACATAGAGTTTATAATGATAAGTTTCACTCAATTGATATTTTTCACACTAATAGGAATACATATAAAAATTATATCTTAAAACTGATGATGCAAGGCGGCATGTATACCATACACACAAATAAACATATCTAATCAAACACATACACACCAATTCAAAATTAATTTAATCTCCTTACTTTTATATCTACTGATTCACAAATTTCATTTTATTTTAAATTTCAACAGTTGTTTTTTATTCTGCTGTCTGTTTATATTATATAAGCTAAATAATGTAAATCTGTTTTTGTCTGTAAGATTTACTTGAATATGTAATGAATTGCAATATATTTAAGATCTGTGGATTTTGTAAAATAATAAAATAAAGATATATAAATAAGAGTAATAATGTATACAACTATTAGATCACACTTACTTGTACTAAAATAGTGGCTGCTGCAACCCTATCCCCGATAGCACCTTTGTTTAGCAATGTACGAGCCCACTGTTGATCAGAAGAACCATTTCTATTTGATTCTGCAACATTTTAGTATGTTGCTATATTCTTTTTTAAGATTTTTTAGTTGATTTGCTACACAGTATAGATAATAGTGAGATTCTTAATATTGACCATGGCAATACCTTCACAATATGTACTCTCACTTATTGACTCTTTAACTAGTCCAATTTAATATATGGGCTATGATATTAGAGAAAGATAAGTATGGTAGTTATGCTAACTAGTTTATATATGTAATATAAAAAGATGTATTTGACTATGAAAGACCATGCCCTTATAGAATATCAATTAAAATTGCATTTTGTATGGTGTAGGGAGAGTATTGTACCTAGAGATCTAATTACAGTTAACAAGATATTCCATCACAAGAGCATGGCAACACATATACATCTTAACCTATATTCTGAATGGAATAAAAAAAGGTGCAATGTCAGGAAATGGGATATACTAAGAACACATCCAAACTAAAATTTGTATTGCATAATATTGTTCCTCTGCTTGGTATCAAAGTCAAGATCCATAATATAACCAGCAAATACTTTAACATCCTGTGAATACAATACAGTGATATCTTGAAGCAACTGTTGCAGTGCATACCCAATGTTTGTTTGAGGTGATGCTGGTGGAGATTATTTCTATGCCATAATATGCAAGAATTGCATGTCAATCATGCACAGTATGCGAAGGGTGTACAATGGGGTTCTGGGGATCATTGCAGGCAGAATGGATTCTGCAGTCTAAGCTTGTTTCACTAAACTGGAAATCTTAGGATTGAGGAAAGAAAGATTTTCACCTTGAAAAGGTGAAAAAAACAAATGTGATGTTAACAGTGTTATTAAGTATTACTAATGCATTGAGGGAATAATACTAATACATAGTAGTATTATTCTAACAAGGTCAAGTAAAATTTAGCTGGACTAACCAAAGACTGGACACAAATTGCCAAATTTAACTCACTTGTTTCATATGCTAGTGTGTCTCCATGTAAGGCACTGCCTCCTTCCTTTCTTAGCTCATCAATTTGGTCTTGACTTACAGATTTTTTTGATGTTGGTTCCTCTGGAATCTATGTGAAGTCAATAAAAAAGAGTTAATCAAAGAGCACTGTTTAATAAGTCCAAGTGGTTTAACTTTAGATTTTTATTTTTGTATCATACTAGTGTTAGATAAGAATAATTATTTTAGCTATTGTTTAGTTTATTCTTATCTTATCTAGGATGAATACATAGTATGGTTCTGTGAAATGATTTAAAATCTAGTGAATTTGTGCTTGTTTATAATCCCTTTTACCATCAGCCCATATTGGTCTACTGCTGGACATACCTATTGCATGCCACTGAGCATGATTTTCAGATAATCTCATCCTTGAGAAGATAGTCACTAAAATCAGTCTCTACTCCAACACATTATATGTAAAGAACCTAATTTGTCAAAACTATAAAATAAATAATTATTTTAAAAGAATATTTAAACAGGAAACTATTTAAGTCATACACTAAGTGTAACTACCATACTGTTTAGAAGCTTCACAACATAGAATACAATTTCATCATTACAACATGCAGCAGGCATTGTAATGAAAAGGCTGTCGAGTTTGTTGTTATTTTAGTGGATATATTAGATTATTCTACGTATGTCTCATATATTGAACTATTGAAATATTGAATACATTTCAATTTACCTGTTGATACCACTTCTTTCTCTCGCCGTACTCCAAGCTTTCTGCAAAGTGTTTGGCGATACCAGAGCGCTTTTTCTGATCTTCATTTTTATCTGGTTTACTATAATTTGTGTACGCCTCATCAACCAAAATATTTTCTTCAAATCTTTTATGTTTCATTTTGAAATATTTTCAATAACTAGAATATCTTTTAAATTGTAATCAATAAGCAAAATACAAACACGTGAAACTGAAAAGCATGATCTCTGACTTTGACAATGACGTCTGACCATGCTTGCCAGAAATAATTCAACGTTCCCATCCTCCAATTAATCACTCCTATTAAGGTTTAGCTTACTTATGCTAGGAGGACTAATATACTATATACTAAATGAGACAATAATAAAATAGTAGAAATAACCTTCAGTTCCGTAGAAGGCACCCTAAGCAATAAGGCTATTTTCGTTATAATATAAATAAAAATCAAAATATTAAAATTAGTAAGGGGTAATTGTTCTGGCTGCATAGCTTATTGCTTGTTTTTTTTGTCTAAAAAAATTCCACATGAAAGGTGTGTCTTATCCAAAAAGAATTATTACAAAATATGCCTTATTTTAATAACATTAAAAGCACTATTTGTTGTACCTTGATGATTACAGTTTTGTCATAATTCTTGCCAACTGTCATTTGATAAACCCAACTTTTATGCCTGTGGGGAGTCGATTTAACATTATTCTTATTTAAATACTATTTAATTCTAGAATTTTAAGTAAAATATCTATTATGGATGATCAAGGAAGAAAAGTGATTGTTTGTGACAATGGCACTGGGGTGAGCTAAGCGTATTTTCTGTTTCTATTATTTTCTGAGGATGCTCTTCCGATAAGCGACTGATTCATCATTGAAAAACATTTTATTCCAGTTCGTAAAATGTGGATATGCGGGCAGCAATTTCCCCGCTTTTATTTTCCCTTCAATGGTCGGCCGGCCTATAATTCGTGCGGAAAACAAGATAGGAGAAATTGATGTTAAGGTGAGATTTAATGAAAAATTCATACAAAGTAAAATATTCGTTTCTTATAATTTATAATGTTTTCAAAAGCAGAATTAGATTTTTATATTTATCACAATTTTTTTCATCTTTTTTTTGAATAACAATAAACATCAACACTTAAACTAACTAAAAATCATTGTCCTTTTGAAAGATGGTACATGATGCACACAAAGAAATGATAATAAGTTGTTTATGCACTATGCAAGAGGTATTCCATCGTAAAGTTTCATTATTTGTTAATCTTCTAAGATTTAGGAGTGCATGTTAGTGTCTTTTCTCATCAATACCATCATCCCCAACAATAATACACTGATGAACTAGAAAGTTTTTTAATGGACTTAAAGAAAGAATTAGTAATTCTTGATAAAGTTATTGAGTGGCAACTATCCCACCCTCTATTTGCCAGTATAAGGTAAAGCTGGGATTTATACTCAAAATTGTATTGTATATTTTATAATTTTTAGAATATATTTCCACAGAAACATCTTAAAGCAAATTTTTTTTTTACAACCACACTTTTACATATATGTATATATATATATATACTTCATAAAAACAGGAATTATAATGTTGATTTATCCAAAGACATAAATATTTTTGGTAAAATTGATAAGCATGTGATAAATATGGTTGCCAATGACTTATTTTTTTTTATTTCATTGAGAGAAACAAACAAGCACACAGTTCACCTGATGATAAGTGATTCCTGTGACCCATGACTACTACATTCATCCTTGATAAGGAATCATAATGCAGTTGTGTTGTTACCCTTGAGGAAGAAGAATGCCTTATCAACAGAAATAAAGGTCTCCTGATCCCTGCACTCACCAGACAAAACACAACAGGATTATGTTGCTATTTTATGCTGGTATTCTGTGAGGGTGTGATTCTACTCTGGTCAAGCTGCAATTTTTTGAAATTGAAATTCATTCTGCAGCTAGAAACAAACTGCAGCATAGCGTTATATTGTGCTATTTGAGTTAATTAAGCAAACAAAGAGAGCTGTGGTAGCAAACATGTGGGATATATATTGATATTGTCAAAGGTAGATCACCTACTGACTTGACATACATGCAACCAGAATTAGATCCTGAATTGAGCATTAATATTTTAAACTACAACTTTAAATGTGTGATTAATCAAATACTAAAAGAAATATAAAATTTTTATGACTCAATAAGCAAATTGTTTATTTTCATGTACTTTGACAGCCACTTAAACACATTATAAATAAAAAATACATGAATAATGTATTCTCTATTGTTTAAATTATTTCCAAAGCAATAGTATATTTTAAAAGTGAATAATGAGAGATATGTTTCAATTTTACAATATAAAAAGGAAATCGCTAACATCAACTTCTAATTGTGTATACCTATTATGTTCAAGTTGTCTCTGGGTAGTAAGGATAGTGTCCAAACTGTTGAAATGTAGGTATATAATATAAATTTTTTTTTTTTCAATAGCTAAATGGCTATATTGAGTATTATTACTAAAAAAATTGTTTTGTCTATCATTCATTGCCCTGTTTAGCTAGGCCTGGTCCACTTTATTGTAGCACAGCTAGCACAAGTTGACCAATATCACACTAAATATTTATTCTTTTACAATTTACATCATATTTTATATATATAATATATAAAAATATTTAAACTTAATATTTTTTTTTATTTTTTTTTAAACTATGGTTATTGTATATTTTGGCTTAAACAGTAAATCTGCTATGTTAAGAGAGCTCTGCCAACTCTTATACTTTGAAGATTAAATAAGATATAGGCCAAAATTAATAATAACAAACTTATACCGATTGATAATTATATATTTGATATATTTTTCAGGATTTGTGTATTGGAGTAAGTTATGATTTTTAATGCATGACTGTTTTTAGGAATGTTAAATTTGAAAATTACCTAACATTAAATTCATAATAAAGTTATTTATATGTTATATTAATTAAAAAAATTATTATTAATAAAAATATTAATATATTTATATGTATATATATATATATACTTCATAAAAACAGGAATTATAATGTTGATTTATCCAAAGACATAAATATTTTTGGTAAAATTGATAAGCATGTTCTATGTGATAAATATGGTTGCCAATGACTTATTTTTTTTATTTTTTTAAACTATGGTTATTGTATATTTTGGCTTAAACAGTAAATCTGCTATGTTAAGAGAGCTCTGCCAACTCTTATACTTTGAAGATTAATTAAGATATAGGCCAAAATTAATAATAGCAAACTTATACCGATTGATAATGATATATTTGATATATTTTTCAGGATTTGTGTATTGGAGTAAGTTATGATTTTTAATGCATGACTGTTTTTAGGAATGTTAAATTTGAAAATTACCTAACATTAAATTCATAATAAATTTATTTATTAATGATGGATGACTCTTAATTAAAAATATTATTACAAAGTTGTGAAATTAACTTAATTACTCATGTTTTATTTGTCATGTCTAACAGCAAGCCTTTGTTGTTTTTGCTGTGTGATTTTTATATGATTTTAATTTGTGTTCTTACTTATGATATTTTTAGTAGGTGTTCCATCATTCTTTGACAATCTTACATTTTGTGGACATGTTTGAAATATTAACAGCTACTGAGATAATTTATAATAACTCTGTGGTGTTAACCACAACAACCTAACGAAAATCTCACCTAAAATGCAATATTGATGTTTCTGTCTTATAATGTTATGATACACATGCCCTATATATTTATTTAAAGGCTTTAACATAAGCCACTAATATTTACCGAACAATAAATAAAAGAATTTTAATGTATCATTAGCATAAGATTCATATATATCATCTTAGCCCATGGTTAATATACTATGTTATGCTTAAATTTTAGGATTAATATATTAATATATTTAAACAAAAGACTTGAATAAATTATAAGTTAAGAATTTGAGTATTATCATCATCATTAACAGTCTATAGCAGTCCACTGCTGGACATAGACCTCTCCTGATTTATCCATTTAGCAAGGTGTTAATTAATCTGATCCTCAAATATCTAGTTGCTCCCAGCCATTGTGTGCTGTTTGTATCTGTATTTAGTCGGAAGACATCTCTTTGTTTGTCTGTATATGATCTCCGCTTCAGGACACATTTAATCCATCGGTTGTCACTTATGTAAATGATGTGACCAGCTAATTGCCACTTAGTTCCAAAGACAGATTGCATCTACTTTAGTTATCTGCATTTGATCACGCCAGATCTTAAAAATTGTTTGATTATTATAATGTGTAAATTACTAAGTGTACAATATGGCTTTCTTCTTTCCGTCTGTTATAAATATTAAGAAAGCATGTTTTTGAAATTAGAAAAATTATGTAATGTATGTTTTGGATTATTGTTACAATAATTATATACAAAAATAATTTTATCTTCAATTCGCCTAAAATCTGTCTATGTAGTTATCAGACAACATGACTGATTATAAATTATAGTCTAAAATTTTAGTAAATTAAAGAAGATGTTTAAACCAGTGTAACGTTTCATGCTTACCAGAAGTTTGACCCTGAGATTGTACAGGTAAAAAGTAGGAATTTGCAATATGCTGCTGCAGTATTATGCTTGCCTATTATTTTGCAATATTAGTACTGGCTAAGCAAATACTAGAAAGACTTAGGAAGCATTTGTTTTTAAATACTATAGGAAGCCTTGTTTATGACATGAGGACCTAACACTTACACAGATTTTTAGAACTTAAAGATAACTTTAGATCTAGTTAATTAAAATAAGTTAGCCATTAATAAGTATGTTTATCAGGCATTGATATACAAAAACCCAAGGTGCTCATATAGCTATAAATGGAGCGCACTAAAAGAAATTTTTGCGCTCTTTTTAATTGAATCAAACCGGAGATTTGTTTCACACATATTTTCAAATGAGATGTCGGTTAAAGGACTTGGTAATACCTGTAGGTTATCACGAAGAACCTTCATGTTTCACTTTGCTCTTCTTTTAACTAAACTCTTAACACACATTCCGCGAATTTTATCTTCTTAATTTAAAAAAACAATCTTTTATGCTCAACTTGTAAATTTAGATTCCATTATATTCATATGTAATGAAATTTTTGAATTTATTTGTACTACCAAACATCAGAATGATCTGAAATAATAAAAAATTGCACTGAACTGTAAAAGTAATTAAAATAATTACATGTGATTTTAGTTCAATAAATTATTTTTAATGTTGCATTTTTTACAGGTTTTTGTATAACAATGTAATTATTTTTCGCTGTAAATAATCATATACAATAGACGAATGTTTTTGCGTTTAATTTATATATTATTCTGTTTTTTTTTTCGGGCTGTTGCCTGCTGTTAGCCCGAGGGCTTTTACAGTTTCACCGGGTTGTATATTACTACTATTTTGCTATATATATTACTTATATTATACTATTCTGTATTGTTTGTACTAATTACTAATAATTAAAGGTTTATTTTAGTTTATTTTCTAAGAGAGACTGACTGATTTTTTCAGGATTTGATGGTGGGGGATGAAGCGTCACAATTAAGGTCTATGCTTGAAGTGAGCTATCCCATGGAAAATGGGGTAAGTATATTTTAAGTATTTTTTTATGAAGCTAGGGATGACAAATGAGCACACATTTGACTTGATAGTAAGTAATGACTGTAGCCCATAAACATGTATGTTGGTGGTCATATAATTAATACATCTTCTATCTATGTACAGCTTTATTGATTGTATTAATTAAAATAAATCCTATATATATATATATATAAATAAAATAAAATATTCACTATTGAGTGAAGATAAGTATTAATTCTACTTTAATTACTATTAATCTACTCAATTACTATTAATCTACTCAATTACTATTATCTAACACTAACTCCATATTATTAAAATGAAGACAATAAAATCTTGTATCTAGCAATAGTTGAGACCTTTATCTTTTTATAAATAAATCGCAAACTTGTTTAATTTAACTTGCTGCTGGCCACCTAATAAAATACAGTTCAATGTTTTATGTTCTTAATTTAAAATTCAAAAAAAAACAGCTCTTATTTTTTCCATTTATCTGGGAATTTTTTAAGAAACGCGCCTAAAAGAACTTTTTTAGAATTAATAAATTAATAATTTAAATAGAATTTAAATAATTTTGAAATAATTTTCAAGCTATATAAGAAGCTACTATGGGAAAAAACAAAAGTTGCGTTTCATTTAAAATCTCAGTTCATAATATAGTTAGTATTCCTTGAGTGTCTTTAATTATGTGACCACTACTATATCCTCAACAAAGATTTAAGATACAACCATTGTGGCAATGTGGTTACAATGGAACTCAAAAACTACTAAATTGTCTATGTACAATATATTAATATTTTAAAATTTGTCCATTGAATAAAATCTAAATAAATAAATAGATACATTGTTCTTTGTTGGGCAAGTACCATGTGAAAAACTGAACCTAATTCAGATTCAGTTTCTAGAAAAGTCTGCCTAACTTGGAGCAGCATATGTTTTAATTATAATTTTTTTGTTTTTTTATTGGGAAAGACACCATCAACAAGATCAATTCACATTTTACAATTATAGTTTTTATTTACTAAATCCTAATGATTTGCCAGTTTGGATAGGTGTATTCAAGTTTAGTATCTTAAAATCTATATATAAGCAACATTATACCCATTAAATAATTATTTTAATTAAAATTGTAAATAAAAGATTAGAATAAAGAGCATTGCAACATGTTAGAAAAAGTGAATAATAGAAGCTTAAACTAGACATTACACACACACACAAACACTCACATATATATATAATAAATAATATTTCCATTCTTCTCAGGTGGTCCGAAATTGGGAAGATATGTGCCACGTGTGGGACTACACATTCGGTCCTAGCAAGATGAATATCGATCCCCGAGAGACCAAGATCCTCCTCACCGAGCCGCCAATGAACCCTACTAAGAACAGAGAGAAGATGATTGAGGTTCGATAAATTAAAATACGACCTGAATCACGCTAATGAAGTTTCCGAAAATGATCGACGAAATTCGAGCTCGATGTTAATTTGTGTAATTCTAATGCAACCTTGGCTAAAATGTATCTGCATAAGTAAGGATCGAATCCGCCATTCGACTATTTTCCTGAACCATCTCTTAGTACAAGCATTTTAAGCTTAATTTGAATGGTTAACCGGAATTTTAGTAATGTTAATTAATCTAGTTAATAAACCACTGCTATAATGGTTTTAGCCATATCTTCATCTCCAACAACTTTGGATTTGGTGTAGGTCTGTGTTAAGAGACTATGACACGAACCTACACCAAATCCAAAGTTGTTAGGTGATATTTCGCTGCACCAGCTCATGTGGCTGCAGTGCTCCGCACATGACCGGCCTTGAGCTTTATACCAGTCAGAAGGTTCGACGGTGTGAAACATCATCTCACAAGTAAGGTCACAAACATGGGGGGGATAGACAAATTATCTAAAATTTGACATATAGTAAGGTTAAATGAACTAGAGTCCTTCATTCTTCCTTCAGATATACGCAATTTATCTTTAATTTAATTCAAAATATCTATTTGTAATGATATTTATACAATTGGTTTTGCACATAATCGCCACGCTGGGCATGCGGGTTGGCGATTGCAGGTGTAACTCTTCGCATTAGTGACGCTGCTGCCGTCACTGGTCAGTTTATTTAGCTACGCCATTTTTTAATGGTTATATTTTTTTATTTATATTTATACGCGATTTTAACGGTTGCCATAACCTCGTCTGACGGTCAGCAGGATGCACCACGAGCGGTGCGTTCTGGGATGCGTAGTTGGTAGGTGCATCCGCTTGCATCGAAGCTGAGTGGCGTGCCATACATGAGGCCTATGTCCAGCAGTGGACTGATAAAGGCCGATGATGATAAAATTTCAATTTATGTTTGTCTTGTTCGCAGGTGATGTTTGAGAAGTATGGTTTCGACAGTGCATATATTGCCATACAAGCTGTCCTCACTTTGTACGCCCAGGGTCTTATTTCTGGTGTAGTTGTTGACTCTGGTAAGTTTCATATATATATATATATTCTTGAATGTCGAGTATTTTTAATAATAGTGATATTAATGTAGCTAATCCGTAGTCAGAAGCAACTGACCGAGCCCTCTTGTTTCGGCCCTCTTGGGCACCCTCGAGGCAGACGCTCCCTCGGAACAGGGTAAAGGTCCAAGCCGAGGCTCGCTAATAGAGGCCTCGAGTGAGCGCCATGACGCTCGTTCACCTCTCAACTCGGTGAAACTGTAAAAGCCCTCGGGCTAACCGCGGCCATCAGCCCGAAAAAAAAAGTCGAGTATTTCTTTTTAAATAAAAAGTCTTTGTTTTTATAACTGTGTGCTCCTTCACACCCAGGTAATCTGTTGGGAAGTGATAATTTACAAGATCTCCCTGCATCCTTAACAAAGGTTAGGAATACATATGCCTTGTGACCCCTGAGTACTAATTGAGATGGAATTTCTTATTAAATGTAATTGGATAACGAAACACAGTATATGTTCCTGTTTCGCGCTGGTATTCTGTGAGTGTGTGTCCTCAGTCTGGTCGACCAATAAATGTTGCATCCTTCCTGGTCTATAAGAATATCTGGTTATTGTTACTATATGACACCAAGATACAATACACCTGTTCAAGATAATAACAGTGCCATAGAAAATACAAATAGAAGCGCTCCTTGTTCTGTTCCCTATTCTAATGTAATGCTGAGGATGGTCCAGATGCAGTGTAAGATGGAAGAAACATAGATATATACAACACATTCAGACCGGAAACCTACTGAAATAATGAATTGAACCCAGCAATATTGATGGTCTGTCTATTCATGTAGAGTGTGTTGGAGGTTGGTACATATAGTATAATAAATTATTTTATATATATAAAATATTGCAACATTTTTTGTGTGTCATGTGTTAAATCGGCATTTATTATTGCAATATATGATAATATATTCTTGTATATTTTTTCCAGGTGACGGTGTAACTCACATCTGTCCAGTGTATGAAGAGTTCGCCTTGCCTCATCTAACTAGACGTTTAGATATTGCTGGAAGGGATATCACTAGATATCTCATCAAGGTTAGTTTGAAATTTTTAATAATTAAAGAAATGACTACTCTAGAGTGGCCTATGCTCAGGACTATATTTATAAAAAAAAAGATTGCTAGCAATGCATCAAAATTAATATAAATAATAATAATACTAATAAAGGTTTATTGCCACCAAAAAAAAACAATATACAATATCCATTTAAAAAAAATCTTTTGTTTTAACGCAAATATTAATTGCACAAGGAGATGCAACACATGAAGGTAGCAAAAGGTAGATGACTCAGCGTGTACCGTATGATGGTCACTCTGTGCTGATTGTCAGTCTACCCCATTCTCAGTCACACGCCACATCAGGAGCGTGAAAAATAATTAAAAAAAAAACGAGTGAATATAAAACTAAAATCTATGTACTTGAACTGTTCAATTATTAATAGTTAAGAATAAAAATAAAAGATGCATATATTTTAGTGAGCGGACTTACAATTGGCATTTTAGAGATGTTATCATAACATCTCTAAAATGCTGGTTTGCGTTTATTTTTATTTTTTTTTTTATTTTTTTATTTTTCAGTTTTCGGAAAACTTACAGCTAGAATACTAATTATACAATAAGGCCAATTACAAGTTTTCACTAATAACTTACTTATAACGTAAATATTTGGTAGACTGGTTACAAATACGAATTATAGCATTTTTCTTCTTCAAAAGTCTTTCAAAGAGTCTTTTTAACTCACTAATATTTGTGTTGAATAAATCTAGATTTATATCTAATGAATTAATATTAAATAGTTTACTGGCACGCAGTATATACGAGTTTCGCCGGTAATTATTTCTTGTTACCGGAACATGTAAAATTTCCTGATTTCTTGTCATAGTTGGGACACGAAGGTTAATTTGTGAGAGTAGTTGAGGGCAATCTATAACATTGTTACAAATTTTTGTGAGATAGATTATGTCAGTCATTATTCTACGCTGGTAGAGTGGTAATATGTGAAATCTTTACATCTTAAATAGTAATTTGGTAAGTATATATTTGAACGAAATTGCAAATTTCGAAGAAATCGTTTTTGAATTGACTCTATTCTATTTATATAAAAATCATACATAGGATTCCATACTTGACTAGCATACTCTAAGTGACTGCGGACAAAAGTACAATATATATTTTGTTTCAACAATACAATGCTTTTGAAAGAACTCTTAAAAAGTTCCATCGATAAGACTTATATATTGACGGTTAATTTAGTTTTTTCATCATTCCCATTTGATTTAGACACAATGATAACCTGCTGTCCACTTCTCAGATGTGTCCATGTTTAAAAATGGTATTCCTCGCCTCCTGTTTTGTCTGCTCAGAGAAAGAGAACAGACACCCTATTACTTGGTTCACGAGGCATTCTATCTTGTTCTTCAGGGATGATAAGCTATATTTGTGGTACAACAAACTATTGGTTTCGAGTGCACTCTAGTATATATGGAAGACCCTTGTTTTGAGTGTAGTAAATGGAAGAGCAACGCTGGTTGGTATAATCGATTTGTGACGATTAGAATTTAATTTTTTTTAATCATCTTATTATTATTATTTAAATCTAAACAGTGACACTCATTTGTGGATTAGAGAAGGAATTTAGTACAACTATGGCGCTATGAAGTATCCTGGCCCTTATGTAATCTGTTAATAACCATATCGCCATGGCTGTCAGTTTTAGATATGACATCACCATAATTGTGGTCGGTTTGTTAAAAAAATTATATCTTTTTTTTTCAGTTACTTTTACTCCGTGGCTACGCCTTCAACCACTCTGCGGACTTTGAAACAGTCCGTATGATGAAGGAGAAGCTTTGTTACATAGGATATAATATAGAACAGGAACAACGCCTCGCCTGGGAGACAACTGTGCTGGTAGAACCTTATGTGGTAATGGCAATGCGCGTTATATCTGAATGTTTGATAAGGATTCTTTTTTAAATTGCATAAGGCAATGAAAATTCTTTTTAACATATCAGAATGCCAGTAGGACATAGCAGCAACATGCTGCCGTGTGCGGTGTCCGGAGACTCAGTTATAGATAGCAACGATAGATGTCTATCCTCAGGGTTGAAGCATCTTGAATCATTGCTGAGGATGGATGATATGATGATAGTCTGCATATGTCACTTACCATTAGGTGAAGTATGTGCTCGTTTGTCACCTTTACCTGAGACACTTGCAACATTGCAATTAGCTCAGTGCAGTCCACTATACTAAGCTGTATTCCCATGGAGGCAGGAGCTCTCAAAACAAGATTCCTAAGTGTGGAACGAGCTCAATGAGCTTTGCTTAAGATCATGTATTTAAAAAAAAAAGGAAGTACTACTCACAGTATACCAAATAAGCAATTTGCTCATGGTTAGAAAACTATAGATAATCCAAACAATTTTAAACAAACACATAACACCTACCTTTACTATAAAAATAAAAAGTAAAAGATAACACAACACATCACAGGTCAAGAAACACGAACGAAACGCACGCACGCACGCTAAATTAAAGAAAAAAAAATGTAATCTCTTTTTTTTTCCGTTTTCAACTATATTTTGACTAATTAATTATGTTATTAGGTAATTTTTATAACTCCCGTTCTTTTGTTATGGAATAGCAATTTCACCTGGCACAAGTGTTGTGTGCTTAAATTCATTGGAGATTAAATAATTAATACTTAACTGTGTTATTATATTATAATGAATAAATAATAATAATATATAAATAATAAATAATAATAAAATATAAATACATATATAGACCTTAATAGACTAAGGAGACGATGTAACAGTTCTAATTCATGATCATATTTATTACAGCTACCCGATGGGCGTGTCATTAAAGTGGGCGGGGAGAGGTTCGAAGCACCCGAGGCTCTATTCCAGCCACACTTGATCAATGTCGAGGGTCAGGGTATTGCCGAGCTTGTGTTTAATACCATACAGGTATGTGTCATAATGTTTCTAATCGTTTATCTATTACTGTTTATAAAATGTTACATAATAAAAAATAAATATTAAAAAAAAAATGTTAAATAAAAAAGTGTTGGATTTGTTATCCGGTTGAAAGCATCACTTTTGAGTGTTTGTTTGTTTGTTAATGTGATGGCGCTATCATCATCACTATTAAAACCTATCAATAGTCCATTAGCTGATCATAGATTGCCAAAAAGCAAGATCCTCAGCCACCTGAATCCATAGGTCGTCACTCCATTGGGAGGAGGATCGTCTTACACTGCAACTGCCAGTCCGAGGTTGCCACTCAAGATCTTTTATTCCCTATTGGTTATGACCAGGCCTTTGTCACTTCAGCTTGTTGGTCTATTGAGCATAGCTCGGTCATCTTCTATATACTGCGGATGACAACATTACTATGAATATAGTAACACTAAAATAAAATAATAAAAATACTAAGTAGGTACAATTAGGTCTCATCGCTAAAGAGTGATCTCTTCCAGATAACCTTTGTACTAGGGAATAATTGATGTAATGGGTAGGGGAAAAAGTTTTTTCCTATTTAATATACAAATCCGAGATATTATTTAACATAGTTTATTTATGCCCAAAACGCCCGCCCTTTTTTGGAATAATATTTCAATATGTGTTGAATTTCTTCGTTAGATTCACTCATTGACGGACAGAAAAATGGCGGGAAATAGTTTTTACTTTTTATTTTTCTTTTATTAAAATGTCATCTGTTTAATGTTATCAAAACCAGCCAGTTACAAAAAGTACAACCAATGAGAATTTAATGCAACTTTTTAGTTATAAAATCCGAAGTCTGTTTCCGTGTCTGGTTGTATATATAAGTGCAGTATAAAGTTTTTACTTTATAATTTTTTTATAGTGATAATAGAGCACTCTATCTCAGGTTCGCTTTCAAGTTGTGCAAAATTATAAATATTTTTTAAATCTAATTGAATGATACAGTAAATTACAAAACAAAATTGTTTTTTTTTATTTATGGGATTTTATATTTACTGAGATTTGTTAGTTTCATCTGAATTAGTGCTTACGTCCTACTCGGTTTCATTTAATATAAAGCTCTATTCTTGAATACTGATCTCAGCTTGGTCTGTTAATATATTGTATGTTTTTTATTCAGGCGGCAGATATAGATATGAGAAATGAGCTGTACAAGCATATAGTGCTGTCCGGGGGCTCTACAATGTATCCGGGGCTACCTTCCCGCCTTGAGAGGGAGATCAAACAGTTATATCTAGAACGAGTGTTAAGGAATGACTGTGAGAAACTAGCGGTGAGTGATACAGACAGATGGCAGATATTTTTTATTAAATCACACAATAATCACAGTTCAATTCGCTTAAATTTAAATTAAATATTTAACACTTAGTATTATTTTATAAATCAAATCAAAAGAAGCTTTATTTAAGGTTTATACAGAACACCTTTGAATCGTCCAGATAGCTAATAGGACCACCGCTTCAGAAGGTAGCTGCTAACGAGAAGTAATGGCAAGATACTCGACTAGTTGTTTTAAAAATAATAATTTGCAAAATGTCCAAGAGTGTCCAAGAGAGTCAGGATATTGTACCGAGAGCTCAAATCTTAAATCCAAGCATATTTCGCAGACAAATATTCTCGACAATGAGTAGTGGGTTTTTTTTGATTAATTGGATTTTCACCAAAATTTTAAATTTCTTCAATGGCTATCGTATTATATATGCATATACTATTGCCCACGAAAGATTTCCGTACCTTTTATAAACGAAAAATTGCTGTTTTTGTGTAGTGTTATTTAAGTTACAATACTCTTGATTTTAGATTATTCATAGTGCGATTATATTAGTTGGCCTGTATTAACAGCCTTGTTTCCTTATCTGTGACGGAACGTGGGTGTCATGGGTCGCAGGAATCACTCACCGTCAGGTGTGAGAACTGTGTGCTCGTTTTTAACCTTAAAAAAGATTACTAACACGCCGTGATCGTTCATAATTCGATGAAAACGTGCGACAATTGACGGCATCATTCAAACAAACAAAACAATCTCCAGTCATTTTATAGTGGTTGTGTTACACTGCAGTACGTTTGTCAACTCGACCGCGGTAGGACGATAGGACCCGATAGAATATCAGCGTAATGCTTCTGGTGAGTGTAGTGGTCCGGAGACCTTTATTAATGGCGACGAGGCATTCCATCTCAGTCCTCGAGGGTGACAACGCATCTGCATTATGATTCCTTGTCAAGGATGAATGTAGATGTCACGGGCCGCACTTGTCATCTGGTGAACTATGTGCTCGTTTCTTACTCTCGATCTAATAAAAAATAATCCGAGCTAAGTAGATATTAAAGGTTTAGATTCAGATACTATTTATATGTCGTTACTCTGAAGCCAGATAGATAATATGGATACATCTCAGTACTTTGATGTCAGAGCTTGCAGTAGGATCACAGCTTAGATTGTTATTAGATACACTAAAAGATATCTAAATGTCAGAAATTTTTATAGTATGTGTGGTGTGAATATAGAAAAAAAAAATGATTACGTTTTAGGATGACAGAAAGCATACGGATGGATAGTTTAGTGATCCCCGGGACACATTATATATACATTGACTCTACACCTTATTTCAGTTATTCAGTTATTATAATAGTTACACAGTTGACGGTGACCAATAAACACACTGGATCACTCACCTGATGGTGAGTGATTCCTACGGCTTGTGATACTCCCCACACTCATCTCCGATAAATAATCATAATATAGATACGTCGTCATGTCTGAGGAATATGACCGAATACTTCGTCGTTTCCTCCCCTCTCCTGCCCGTAAGGGGGTGTCAGTAGTAAATAATTACATGTATCATTTAATTCTGTTCTACAGAAATTCAAGATCCGCATCGAGGATCCGCCAAGGCGCAAGGACATGGTGTTTATCGGCGGTGCGGTGCTGGCGGAAGTGTGCAAGAATAGAGACAATTTCTGGCTCTCTAGGGCCGAATATCAAGAACAGGTAATATCTTATGGTTGTATTATACAATAGTGGAATTGCTAGAGCTAGAGCTGTTCTAGCATTATTAGTACTGCAGGTAGATCCTGGCTACGAAATGAATGGGTCGGCTCTACAAGGGAAGGACTAGGGCCTAATAGAAGACAAGCGTGCTATAGCGGCATAAAGCGGCCCGTAAACACTTGCACCCACGCTCGGCAAAGATTTTTTTTTAATAGGTGGCAAACGGGCAAGCAGTTCACCTGATGAGTCATCACCGCCGCCCGTGGACATCCGCAACACCACAGGATGACGCAGATGCGTTACCGGCCTTTAAGGAAGGTGTAGACTGTTTTCTCGAAGGTCCCTTAGTCGTATCGATCCGGAAATAGCTCTGACGACAGATAATTCTACAGAGTGGATGAGTGCGCCAGCGGTGGATTGCCAACCATCGTAATGATGAGGATGAAATTTTGAAACTCAGCGGCTGGAATCAATCCGAACAACTGCTCAGAGCACGGTCCGTGGTAAATTCGGTAAAAAATGCGAAGACATGCAACATCCCTTTGCAAAGTCAGTGAATCAAGCCGAACGGAAAGTACGGAAGATACGAAAATTACATTGAGAGTAACAAACTCACACACAGTTCACCTGATGGCAAGACATTCCTGCGGCCCATGACATCTACATTCATCCTTGACATGGAATCATAATGCAGATGTGTCGTTACCCTTGAGGACTGAGATGGAATGCCTCGTCACCAGTAATATCCGTAGTATAGTATATAGTAGTACCTACACTCACCAGACGAATCACAGCAGCATTATCTTGCTATTTCACTCTGGTATTTTGTGATTGTGTGGTTCTACCCCAGTCAGGCTGACCCATTCATTCAGCACCTAGAAACAAACTGCAGCGTAGCTCTACCACTGTTAATCATAATACGTTGTATAAGTACGTTGTCACCCTTGGGGACTGAGATGGAATGCCTCGTCCGTCACCAGTAATAAAGGTTTCCAGATCCCTACACTCACTACTCGAAACACATCAGTTGTGTGTACATGTTCAAAAGACACCCTGCCATCTGGGGGCAAGACAGCAGTATTTGTACACAAAACATCCCCGGGTGGGCCATCTTCAGAGCATCGGGAGGAACGTACCAGCTCAAGGGTTACGGATCCCTACTCTCGTCATATGAATCGCAATAACCCTGATATTCTGTATTAGGCGTTGTTATATCTCCTTTGAGCCGATTCTTTCATGCTGTAATCAGAAACTACTTGCTACTAACTACTATCTCAACCAACTTGCTTTAAATTTTTTTTTTTTAAAAAAAACTAATGAAATTTTGGTTACACTTTTCGAACGTGGTGGGAAAAGTTTTTATATTTACCTTCACTCACTAACGATGTTCTTTTTTATTTCTCAGGGAATATCATGCCTGAGGAAACTCGGTCCGAGAGCAAGTTAATGTTCAAATAAATTTTGTATTATAATTGTTTTCCGCGTTCTATTAATTCCAAAAATTGTATTATTTCTAACATATATTCGTAAATTGTTACGTAAAAAGAGATGTTTGTTCTATTTGGATGGCAACTTAGTTCTTTCCGTTATTATTTTTTTAATGTTTAATTTTTAGTAAAAAACATCAATCTTTTACTCTATTATGTATTCTCCCTTGATGTCTACAATTTTCTCCCACCGTTCAACAAGATTTGATATACATTTGCTATATTCGATAGTAGAAATCGCCCGTTTACGACTCGAAAAATTCATCCAATTTAAATCTCATTATTGCATCAGTATTAAACGAAACTCCTATATCATTTGAAAGAGGTGGAATCCACATAAATCAACTAGAACAAAAAAAAAATACATGGTAGATTCCTGTAGAACTAAACAGGCCCTTTCAAACAATCTTAAACATTATGCCAAATACATTTAATGACGTGTAGAATAGAAAATTAAAAAAAAAAGGCAAAGAACTTAGTTGCCAGCCTAATATTTATGTAATATAAGAAATATGGTTACATTACTTACATGTCAAGCCACACATTAATACATGTTCTCTCCCTTTCTGTATGTCTTACTGTCTCTTATCCGATCACAGTGTTTTAAATTGTTAGATATATAGGCACAAGCGCTATCATGAAAATGAGAATGTTGCTGTTATTAAAAAAAGTTCTTTTAAATAAAACATAAAAAAATAAAATATCATAAATTAATTAACTTTTTCAACAACAAACCATGCCGCAGTTTTATTCTAGCTGCTGAAAAAATGGGTCGCCTCGATTGGGAAGGACTACGACCTCGTAGGATAGCGGCGTAAAAGAGCAGCATTACGCTGCCGTGTTTAGTTTGGTGAGTGAAAGGATCCGAAGAGCCTTATAACTGGTGACGAGCCATTCCATATTGATCCTTAGAGGTGACATCTTGATTATGACTGTGTGTTCCATTGTCGCTCGCGATACGATAAAAAAATATGTTCACGAATATAGTTTCAAAGTAAATAGATATCTTTTTGATATCGAAGGACAAATGTTAACCTAATCCTTATATACGAGAAAATTAGATTTATAGGATATTTTGGACATTCCTTAATATTTTTTTCTTTGAGGTTTTAAACCAGATAAAAAAATTAGTACATAGTTCATATGATGATTTTTTTAAATTAAATTAAGAGTAACAAACTCGGACACAGTTCACCTGATTCACCCTTGAGGACTGAGATTGAACGCCTCGTCACCTGTAATAAATGTCTCCGGATCCCTACACTGACCAGACGAAACACAGCAGCATTATGTTGCTATTTTACATTGGTATTCTGTGAGGACCTGGTCCTGCTCGGTCGAGCTGCAACTAGAAACAAACTGCAGTGTACCTCTACCACTGTTAAGTAAAGACTCCAGCGCAACCAACAAAGATTTCAGATGCAAGTGCATAATCGCTCCTCTGGACTGAGATGGAATGCCTTGGTACCTCTGATGATTGTCGTTGCGTTATCTTGTGACGTGGTCGTTACCCAGTCGAACCGGCCACACACATGGTATAGCTACAAACAAGTAGTAATGTGACGACGCTATTAAAAATTGTCTTATGTTTGTCGACTTCAATGGTTTTAATAATTCTTGTATATTGTCAAATGTATTATCACGAAGACTGTCCTTAAAAGCATTTATAAGTTGCAATAATAATTTGTAATGTACTGGATCAGTTTGTATATTCAGTTGAATGATTTATAATAAATTTCTATTAAAATAAAATTAGTTTTTTTTTAATCTTATCCATACAAATTCACGGCGACGTCTTCTGTTTTTTTTTTCTCTATTTGTGACAAGCAAGCATATATAAGCAAGATACACTTCATAGGGAACAATTCATACCCTCACGTATATCACACGCGACTTTAATACACCCTAAATGAGGGTATGATTGACTGCCTCGTCACGTGTAATCGGGTTTCCTATACTCATAAGAAACAGCAGGATTATGCTGCTGTTGTACGCTGGTATTTTGCGAGGACGTGGTCGTTTCTCGATGAACGTTGGTATTGGGTCAATTGATCTATTGACACAATTACTTCTGGAAAGTTTCAAATGATCAATCAAAATTTTCTATATATCAGAATTTTGCAGTCATTTGAACCCATTGAATTCTAGTGTTTATACCTGAAATAAATCCTCTTGATAATATAATTAGGAGACCAAGTTGGAATCCGTTAAGAAACTTTGTTGAAAGAAGTTGATATGAGGTTACATAAAAAATATATTCCATCTTGTTAAAAAATCAAAAACCTTGTGATAATTACTATCAAATATTTATTTAATTATTGTAAGTTACGGTGTCGGCTGTACGTCAGGTGACGTCACGGCGGGAAAGTAAAAAAAGTTTTGTGATAAGTTAAGGTAGCAAATAGAGGATATATGTGTTAGAAGTCATACTTCTTTTGAGAAGTGAACAGAATTTAAAGATGGTGAGATTATGAGTATTTTCTCCATTCATTTGCATATTAACGGAGACAATACTCATATAACATTTTCAATGGTCGGTCTTACTTCGTGCCAACTTATGAGACACGCTAAGAACTATCGACTAATGATTATAATTTATAAAATAATAAATTTTATTAGATGAAACATTTGTACATAATTTACTTTATAAATTATTTTAAATATACGATAAACAAAAATAGGTAACCTTGATGTATACTACCCAAGGTTACCTGTCTTGCAGGGATCGCATTATCCAATTCTACTTAAGTGGAAAATATAAGTGCCATGCTAGACCATATCTATAGTAATGTTATAAAGCTTAAAGAGTTTGTTTGGCTGAACGCGCTAATCTCAAGAACTACTGGTTCGAATTGAAAAAATATTTTTGTGTTGGATAGTTCATTCATCAGGGAAGGCTATAAACTATAGAACATTACGCTACGGGAAAAATTATTCATTTCGAGAGTTTCCGTTGCGTGTGCTGCGTAAATGGCAAAAATCATTTATGACGGCGGAATTGTTGCCCTTTAAAAGTTCTAAAAAAAAAAATCGTTTCTTTACATGAGACATGCCAAGTATACTGTAGTCTATGCGAACAAAGTCGCGGGCACAGCTAGTTATATATAAAATTGAAGGAAAAACAGAAGTAATGTAAGAATATGTGGTCATTGAGTCAATCTTATCAATAAGAGTGAGTGTACTTGTGTGTTAATACTTTTATGTTTACTTTAAGTGTACAGTAAATTATATGCTCACGTCCCGTTCCATTACGGCAAAGCAGACCACCAAAGCATCTGTAGAAAAAACAACAAATAGTTTAATCAAAAATATTGTTTTCAGACATTTATCCTATTTTGTAACAACCGTTATTAATTAGAAGAAAAAGGAAAACACACAGGTTTTATATTTGGTGAGATTACTTCTTACGTTCATCATTTGAAAGTCTGCTTGCCAGTAAAATTAATAACAGATATTGCAACCCAAACTTAAAACAATGCTAGAGCGACTATAAGAGTACAACATTCGTTCTAGTTTGTTCCGTTTCTTTTTTTTAAATGTAAACCTTCAAAGGAAATGATATATCGATTTTTGTACCACGAGGAACAGAGATTTAAGTATTTGTATATTTTAGGCTGTTGCAAAGAAGAGTAAAATAACATCCTATACCTATGTTATCTTAATTCCAACGCTAGGCCTGCTCTTTACCTCTATAGAGAGCATTGATATAGTTCGCCACCCGGCTCTAATCCGGATTGCCGAACTCGTATTGAAATATTATTTTTCTAACATATGCAAGTTTATTCTAAATGTCACCGTCAAGCACGCGGTAGTTAAGCACTTAATAATGCAATTAACAATTTAATTGGTGCCGAGATCGGCGATCCGACCGGGTTTGCTCGCGTACCGTGAAATTTAAAGCAAGAGCAAGACTCTGAGCTATTTATTAGGTTATATATATATATATATATATATATAAAGGTGTATATTATATTGTTTATATACATTATACATCTTTGTTTATCAAAAATATTATATTTACGCACGAATACGGAACATTTTACTATATTAAGGGTGACAAACGAGTATAATTCACCCCATGGTAAGTGATTTGGCCCACGACACCTACATCCCCAATGAGGAATCATAATGGAGATGCCCTGTTGCTGCTGAGGACTATATATAGAATGCCCCGTCACCAGTTATAAGGGTCGCCGGATCCTTATACTCATCAGTTGCAACGCAACATCGTCATGCTGCCATTTTACGATGGTGTTCTGTCAACCAAGCCAAACCATTCATGTTGTTACTAGAAACAAACTGTAGCGTCACAGACGCAACAGACTCTACTAATCTTAAAATGTACATACATGTCTTTACACTGTTATATATAAACCTACCTTTGTACGTAAAGATATATATAATTATATAAGATATATATTGTTATTTTAAAGTGTCAAGTTGATCGTGGGATTTGTGATGAGCATTTTGGTTCTTAGATAGTGATACGTTTGGCTTTGAATGGTATATAGGTACGTATAGCGTATTTTAGAAGTTGAATTATTTCTAATTATTATTATAATATATCTTTTTAGTTTAGTATTTACAATGTATGTAAAACTACACTACACCTACCACAATTTCACTCCAAGCTACGGGTTGACTGGTAGATTCTCTAGCAGTCAACCCCTGTCGTTTAGCCTTAAGGCATGAGCCAGCCCTTTTTAACCCTTTTTGTAAGTGTGTAACCAATAAAGTTTAAATAAAAAATACTTAATGATTGACTATTTTTTTAAATATTTTTAATTATCGATTATTTATTTGAACACCAACAATAAACAAGGAGAGAATATCAATCGGCGCAATCTCCCCATCGCAGTTACACGCCTGATTATAACTACTACTTGTTGTTTTGCTATCTTAATTAAATGCCTCTAGTATGTATTGAATTGCATTGTCAAGTGTTAATACGTCTTAATTGCAATTCAGAAGTAAATTTCTTAATTGCATCTAGGATGTATTGAATTGCTTTGTAAAGTTTTAATACGACTTAATTGCAATTCAGAAGTAAAATTTCTTAATTGCATCTAGGATGTATTGAATTGCTTTGTAAAGTTTTAATACGACCTAATTGCAATTCAGGAGTAAAATTTTTTAATTGCATCTAGGATGTATTGAATTGCATTGTAAAGTTTTAATACAACTTAATTGCAATTCAGAAGTAAAATTTCTTAATTGCATCTAGGATGTATTGAATTGCATTGTAAAGTTTTAATACGACCTAATTGCAATTCAGGAGTAAATTTTTTTAATTGCATCAAGGATGTATTGAATTGCTTTGTAAAGTTTTAATACCACCTAATTGCAATTCAGGAGTAAAATTTTTTAATTGCATCTAGGATGTATTGAATTGCATTGTAAAGCTTTAATACGAATTAATTGCAATTCAGAAGTAAATTTCTTAATTGCATCTAGGATGTATTGAATTGCTTTGTAAAGTTTTAATACGACTTAATTGCAATTCAGAAGTAAAATTTCTTAATTGCATCTAGGATGTATTGAATTGCTTTGTAAAGTTTTAATACGACCTAATTGCAATTCAGGAGTAAATTTTTTAATTGCATCTAGGATGTATTGAATTGCATTGTAAAGTTTTAATACAACTTAATTGCAATTCAGAAGTAAAATTTCTTAATTGCATCTAGGATGTATTGAATTGCATTGTAAAGTTTTAATACGACTTAATTGCAATTCAGGAGTAAATTTTTTAATTGCATCTAGGATGTATTGAATTGCATTGTAAAGTTTTAATACAACTTAATTGCAATTCAGAGTAAAATTTCTTAATTGCATCTAGGATGTATTGAATTGCTTTGTAAAGTTTTAATACGACCTAATTGCAATTCAGGAGTAAATTTTTTAATTGCATCTAGGATGTATTGAATTGCATTGTAAAGTTTTAATACAACTTAATTGCAATTCAGAAGTAAAATTTCTAATTGCATCTAGGATGTATTGAATTGCATTGTAAAGTTTTAATACGACCTAATTGCAATTCAGGAGTAAATTTTTTTAATTGCATCAAGGATGTATTGAATTGCTTTGTAAAGTTTTAATACCACCTAATTGCAATTCAGGAGTAAAATTTTTTAATTGCATCTAGGATGTATTGAATTGCTTTGTAATGTTTTAATACGACTTAATTGCAATTCAGAAGTAAAATTTCTTAATTGCATCTAGGATGTATTGAATTGCATTGTAAAGCTTTAATACGAATTAATTGCAATTCAGAAGTAAATTTCTTAATTGCATCTAGGATGTATTGAATTGCTTTGTAAAGTTTTAATACGACTTAATTGCAATTCAGAAGTAAAATTTTTAATTGCATCTAGGATGTATTGAATTGCTTTGTAAAGTTTTAATACGACTTAATTGCAATTCAGAAGTAAAATTTCTTAATTGCATCTAGGATGTATTGAATTGCTTTGTAAAGTTTTAATACGACCTAATTGCAATTCAGGAGTAAATTTTTTTAATTGCATCTAGGATGTATTGAATTGCATTGTAAAGTTTTAATACAACTTAATTGCAATTCAGAAGTAAAATTTCTTAATTGCATCTAGGATGTATTGAATTGCATTGTAAAGTTTTAATACGACTTAATTGCAATTGAGAAGTTATATTACTTTGATTTTAAAATGTTTCCACTTACGCGGGGCGATTCACGTTTGGCTACCTGAAAGATTAAAAACACTTTATTAACATTTTAATACTAATTCTTAACTATATGGACATATATTTAATATGTATCAGATATTTATGTCAGTCTCTAGTTTGAAATCTAATTGACTGTCGTGTGTAAACCGCATCAAAATCCGTTCAGTATTTTTGCCTCAAAGGCTACAAAAATACTTTTTTTCCGGTCTGATATGTGGTTATTTTTCTATATTAGCATAGATAGAGAGATCAACATGTAGTAGATGTAGACGATACAGAATATTTAATTGCGAAAAATATTTTATTTGTCAAATTCGTTGTCTTTTGTTAGTGGAGAATGTGAATTTTACGTCTCCATACTTCCCTTAAAGCCAGCAGTGACGTAAATAAATCTTTGTTCTTCATGATATAACTAGATATATAAAACAAATAGATACACCGCACGTTTAGGATGAAAAAAAAACAACAAATATATGTATATATAAGTTAGCGGTCTTAAAATAATATTTTTTTTAATAAACCGTCACATTCGCGTGAGAAACGGACAAGACTGGAATATCGATTGAAAAATGAGAAGCCACGATTCATCTCGCATAACATTCCTAAAAGATGCTTTTTGACTTAAGTCGATTTCATTCTTTTGGTACGAGGTATGTTTATACTTGCCTGTAGTGGAACATCTCTTTCTACACGCTGTAAATAACATAATTTTTAATTAAATTAAATATTATATTATATATATAATAGAATATACATAATACAAATTCTAATAAATTATATAAATCAAAATACACTTAGGGTGACAAAAGAGGATCCTTAGTTAATTTAGAAAACACTGCGGCTCATAAAGGATGAGAGAAATCCTCAATAATCAAGAATTAAGTTGCAGATGGGTTCTACTGACACATGTTCTGTTACTTTACGCCGAAAGCCTATTTTCAAAAGTTACTATAACATATATTTACCACAAGATCCAACTTTCTAGGAGTTGCCTGTAAATTAATAAAAGTTTATGTCTTTTAAATCATACGTCATACATAGAAATCGAGTGATTTACGCCTAGGGACCAGAAAAAGAAAGCTGAGAGAAGACTTACGCGCTCTTTTCCGCACTCGTCAATTTCCTGCAAAACTTAAGGTGGTCTCTACATCTAGTTGGGGTTTCTCTTCATCATCAGAATATGTTCTATAGGACTATTACTTATGTTCCTTCCCTATTCCTCACGATTCTTCTGTTTTGCATAATTCCAATGAGCTTACTTCTGATTTCGAATCGAGGCTTACTCATATATTTTTGTCTATTAATCTGCATCAATGAGTTCCTCTCAGAAGCAGGTGTAGGGGCAGGGAACTGGGTAGTCCGTCTCAGCTCTCTCACTGATCGTCTGGGATATGTACGTAATTATTTTCCCATTGTGGACGTACTCCTGTGGATTTTATAGCTCCTTACTTCCCATCATACCAACAGTGAAGTAAATAAGTCTCTGTTCGAAAAGTTGCTTCTTGAGTTGAGTCTTTTTGATTCTTAAAGTGTGAATTATGTTTACACTTGCCTGTAGTGGAGCATCTATTTCTACGCGCTGGTAATAATATTATTTTCAATTAAATAGAATATTACATTAAGCATAATATAAAATTAAATAAAATAATTAAAAGAAAAAAAATGGTTGTTCAAACTAGTAGAGTGACAAAAAAACTAAAATATGTTGTACTTTATGGTAGTTCCTCTGTTAATATTCAAATATTTATTTTAATTACAAGTTACAATTATTTATTAAATTTAGACTTTGATTTTTTTTTAGACTTTTTTTTTTTTTTTTCGTTATGCTATCACCGTCTCATAAAGAAGAGGACCAGCAAAAATTATGGGATATTCTTTTTTTTCAACATTTAATTCGAACAGTGCTCAGCATAGGGTAAAATTTATGTCAAAGTTTTGTATATATAATATATCTTAATTTTTTTCTGTTTATAACATATATTAATGTTTATATTTTAATATCAATACTCGCTTTTAAGAACGATACTGTACGACTGTTGTAAACGAAGGAATGCGTTTTGAAGTCCGCGATATCAATCTCTGAGGATCATAGAGTAGAGAGGAAATATTTGATAAAATATTAAGTAAATGGAATTCCTTGTTGTTAAGTCTTAGGTATTTTTATAAAGAAAGATAGCAGTGTTATTAACCATAACACTCACTTATTTCTTATATTTGTAATTATGGTATGGTTGAATAATAACAAAAAAAGATTTACAAATTGGAGAAGGTAATTCTCTTTTTAAAGTTTTTCTAGAACACCTTCTTTTGTGTTAGGTAATGCATGTATCGATACAGTTAATTTGTAGCTTCAGGATCAAAGAGTTGTCAACACCGAGGAAGAGCAAGGCCTTCGTAGAGTAGCAGTATAACACTGCTGTGTTTCGTAGGGTATGATGGATCAGATACCCTTTTCTATAGATACTTAAGATACTGAGAATGGATTTATGTATGTATATATCATGGGTTGAAGATATCACTTACCATCAGGTGAACTGTATATTGGTTTGTCGAAAAATACTAAACAATAATAAATATTGTGACAGAAGCTTAGCTTCTGCTGCATTATGATTCCTTATTAAGCATTACAATGTTGATATTTTGTGAGGACGTGATCATTCGTAATCCATTCTAAGCGTGGTCCTAACACTGTTAGACTGGTCTTCTATGAAAGAGAGCAAGACTAATTCGTGCTTGTTTAAAGTCAGCGTCGGGACTCTATTGAGTAGTCCTTTAAATTATAAAACGCTGATATATTTCGATAGTTACGGGTCAAATGCATTTCATATGGAAAACAATTTTCCGATTTTTTACAAAAGTTACGACCTGATAACAAATTAAATACCTACATTCTTTTAAAAATTACCATTAAACTAACAGTTGTACATATATTAATTTAAATTATAAAATAATTGTTGTATGTAAGGGCTAAGCTAGCTAGACAGACATTGTCTACGTTTAGCGGTAAACAGAACAAAAGTCTTGTATATTATTTAGTTTTAGTCATAAGCTACTTGCTAGCACTATAAGTGGTCTTTGGGGACGGTGATTAGAAATTATACTTTATATGTATTGACATATAAGTTGTAATGTTTTTTTTACACTACCTCTGATTAGTTTCGTCGATTCTACCGAGAAGAATCAACAACGAACGAGTAGATATTATTTTTAAAAGGATTTTTTTATAGAATGTTTCTCCTTTTCTACGCTGTGGTTACAAACATTTTTACTAAGCCACTCTAACTGAGTTTGAATGCCTGTATTTGACCGTTCTCGATAATATACGAATGACGGATTCGATAGTACAACGTTAAGTTTTTCTGATCGAACCCTAAGCCGTTGGGCTATAGACACATCTATAAACAAATAACATTTAGTATTAAAAAAAATACAATAAATAATATTTGTTAAATGCAACATTTTCCTAGTGCGAGTGTGATATAAGAAATTATTAAAAAAATTTTTTTTATTATATTTCCAAGACAAGAAATCCAATGGCAAAAGTCAATGATAATGTATAATTAATCGCAATGAGAATATCTAAGTGCTAGCTTATAAACTTTAGTTTTTTTGTGCACTATTTTTAATGAAAGAAAACGTGCTTACCTCCACAGAATTCAGTGTTGCCATCATGCCCTTCTGTGGTCAAATTATGGTCATTTAATTAAATTATGAAATAATATAACGACTTCTTAGAAGTCGACGCATGTGGCAATTAGACATGGAATCATGTGTTAAACAAATTCGATACAATTCCATTAAATATCTTTTAGTATTGTTACTGTGTTATTGACGTGTGATGTCAGGTTATTCAGACTAACCTGAGCTTGTATTCGACGTCATCGATGCCTGTTATTGGCTAGGAGGTCTTCCTAGACTTTACACAGTGGATATATGTTCTGGTTATGGCGACGAGACACTGTGTTTGTGTGAATGCATTCGACACTACTATATATGCTGTGTAGTTGATGTCAATTGGTAATAATCAAAAGATATCGCCGTCATCGAATGAATACATCATTATTATATAATGCATGTGGGGTTATATTGGAGGTACTTTTGAATGTTAAAGACGGGTGTTCTGCTAAACATAGTTCACGTAGTAAATTCTTTGTCACTCCATGTAGTGGAATTTACTGCGAACCAACTAGACACATAAAAATAACAATATATATATATATATATATATATATATATATATATATATATATATATATATATATATATTTGTGCGGGAGTAGTCCTTTTCAAGTCGATCAACATGCCTGTAGCATAAGCTTCAGCTGCAAATTAGACTTACAATAGGTGGAGGAAGAATGTAAAACATTCGTAACCTCATATTTCCGCGGTATGTCTGCCGAGGTGGATCCCACAGGGTTTGCGGAACGTTGCACGAGCGGTGGGAGCACTTTAGAAACAATAAAAAAAGGCTTCTAGGTTTATCCACTATCACCTTTTTGAATCTCATGTGTGACAGATTGATAGATACTCAAAGAAAGATATTTATTGATCAAACTAGCTGCGACTATTAATAACTCGGCTCGGTCAGTTGCTTCTGACAGAGGATTATCTTAATTAATATCACTATTATTATTAACTACCTGTACCACCACTTCAGAATGCGTGGGCGCTGGAGAAGAAGTGGCGCAAGATACTCCAGCAACGATTCTATCTGTATGGACTGGAGAGAACCGACCAGTGACATGGCGGTATCTCGAATAACTTTGTTTGCGACGCCCTCGTCGTCGGCAGGGGCGATATGAGGGTGATGAATAACCGAGCATTTCAGACTTGCGTCACGTTTCGGGATACACTTTAAAAAAATATATATCTTTTTTATTTATTAATAAATGAGAAATACGATAATATTAGCCCAACATTATTTCATTATATCGCTTAATAAAATTACAACATATCCAAATTGGTACAGACATGTTGGAGTTAAGCGTGAACTGTGTGCGTTTTAAATAATAGTAGAGCCATGCTGTTGTTTGTTTAGGTTCAGCATGAGTTGGCTCTATTCGATTGACAATCATGGCTCCCATTGACAAATCAGAAACAACATTCCTCCGGTCTCTCAGTACAGGATTTGGTTTGTTACTCCATCACATTGCAATATCAACGTTTCTACTCTAAGACACATCTAAACAAGGCTCAGGGAGCCTACTTGGAGCGTGCCTGGGCTTGCCCACTAAGCCCCTAAGGGTGATGGAGTGCTTACAACGTAATGTATCGAGACTAAGCTCATCTTGTAAATACAATATAACTTCCTTTACTGGTAAGGCCGTCTATAGGTAGGCTTTATTTATAGGGAAGAAAAATATTACGTATTCGTGTTAGGAGGTGATTTAAATTTAAATTTGGACCCATGATTGTTGTTTTAATATTGATAAATAACCAGTGTTTAATCGTTTTTATAAATCACAAGAAAAAATGAGATTCAAATGGATAGTTTTTTTTAAATAAATTTTTGATATTGCATTTTTGATTTATTTTTTAAAAAAAGCTAAAAAACATGATAACTCTAAAATGGTTCACTTTTGCATAATGCATATATACTAACTTTTTTCATCGCTACGGAGAATACACAAAGTAAGAAAAAGATAAGTAACCGCATGGCAGGGACTCTAAAATTAGTGATCAATACAGTTTGTTTTTCACAAGTTGAAACAGAAATATTTTTTTTCTCTCTCGAAGTCATCTTATATTTAACTGATAACTAGTGAGTATCAGTACAAGATATCAAAATACAGATTACACTGGTGACTAAACGTGGTTCCTCGCTTAAAGGATAACAATACAACAGTCTTCTTGGCACTATTCTGCAAGGTGAAAGTACTTTTTCAGAAATAACATAATTATTTTAAATAAATCATGTGCACATTGTTTTTTTAAGGTATAGGCAACAAACGAGCATGTAGCCAACCTGATGGCAAGTGATCACTGCCGCCCATGGACGGATGTCCACCAGAGGAACACGCAAATGCGTAGCCGGCTTTTAAGGAAGATGCAGGATCTTTTCTTGAAAGTACCTAAAAGTAGTATCGGTTTGAAAACAGCGCTGGCGACAGCTGATTCTACAGTTTATATACAAGAAACAGTCGTTTATATATAGACTAACATATGTATGTGACAAATTTAAAAAATATTAAGGCTTAGGGGTTGGTTTTGGGACTTGGATTTTTGAGTTCGGTTAAAAAAAACGTTAGTGATAGAGTTCCTTTTTATCGATTTCGGAACGGAACCCTAAGTGAAATTTTTAATCACGTTTTTTTTAAATTAATGTTAATAACTACAAAACAATTCTGCGACGTTAAACCTTAAGTGGCAATTAATTTTACAACTCAATATTTCTTGAATAATTATTCACTTCAACATAGTATTTATATATTTATTTAATTACATTGAGAATATAACAAACGGGCAACACAGTTCACCTGATGGGAAGTGATACCTGCGGCCCATGATATGTCAACGTTACTTATGCGTTGTCACCCTTGACGACAGCATCCACTCACCAGACGCAACACAGCAACATCATGCTGTGCATTATTAGTATTTTACGCTGGTATTCTGTGAGGGCGTGGTCCTATCCCAGTCGAGTTGACCCATTCCTCTTACAGCTATAAACAAACTGCAGTGCAGCTCTACCGCTGTCAAAGTAATTAGATAGATTTAATTTGCGCTATTAATAATTTATCTGCGTGTATATGTGAAGAAGTTTTCCATAAAGAGTCAGTTATAATTGTCACAAAAGGGGGTTGCCCCACACAGCGTGAGATAGCTGCATAACGCTGCCATGTTTCGTATGGTGAGAATAGAGATCCGGGGATCCTTGTTACTGCTAACAAGGTATTCCATTCCATATTAGTACTCAAGATGAGATGGCATAGGTAGATTTTTATATTTAGATTTTTTCTTGACGATGGATGTATGATGTGTTTGTGTTTATTTTGTTTGATAATTGATAATAGTTTTATTTAAACGTAATTTTTATTAATGTTAACAATTTCATTTTTTTTTTTTTATCTTGTTAATTATTTTTCGAATTCCTGTTTTTAAGTTGATATTCATTTACACATTCTTAAGCATGTTGTGGTTACCTGTAATTGTTAGAACAGACACAAAGAATACCTTTATTCTTGTATAGTTATAAAATATAAATGCTGTATCTAGCGTTGGTAAACCAGTTAATAAATAAATAAATATATTATGGACCGTGGTTAACTTCAATTGAAGCAAAACTTCAATGAAGTGATTACAATGACGCTGTAAATAACTTTGCTCACTGATATTCGACCAGCGTGAGAAGTAAGGACAAATATATATATTTTTTTAATTTTAATCTTCATTGAAGTGCTAGTTTTTATTGTCTCTGTTAGATTATACTTATAACGTTAAATGGTCAACCCGACAGACGAAAGACAAAACGATAAGGATAAAACGACGAAAAGAGATGGAAGAAAAAAGGAAAAAGGAGAACTAAAAGCCCATGAGCGTACATGCTCATATATGTTAACTCTCCCTTTTGCTGTCCTGTGTACCATGTACTTATTTTCCGGTTTTTTGTGTTAAAATGCATAGGAAACTTCAAATTTGACCTTGAACTTCCGTCGCGCCCTTAAAAGTTTAAAAATGAGTTTTTTTGTTTATTAAACTATGTATGTAAAGTACAGATAACTTTAATTAATATGTATATTAATTATTACATTTATGTTCTCCTAAAATTATATATTCATACAATATATTCTCTGCTCAACCCAAGTAGCATATAATGAATAAATATTTTTTTTTGAATTTGCACTGGAGGTAGATGGCTAAATTGATTGGCATATAAAGATTGTGTATCAGTGTCAATATGCTCTTTTTGCAGATGATTTATACTCGTACACTGTTTATACTCGTACACTGTTTATGTACGTTATACTTAAGCTCTTGGCTATGTTAGCATTTCTAGGAGCTGTGGAATCTATTATTATTATATTATAGGGTGACATATATGATAAGGTATGATTGCGGGTCCCGTTCTCAATTAAGATTCAAGATACATGCGTTGTCACCCTTGAGAACTCAAATGCAACGCTATGTTAACGGAATCCTACATTCACATACGAAAGCAGCGTGTGGGTCTGGAACTCCCCCTGTCGAAACTCCACGCTGCAGTTAGAATAATATTATATATGTTTATTATGATATCACTTTAATCTTTATTTCTTTAGGAGTCAGAACCATAACTAGTCGTATTATGAAAATGTCCTTTTGACCGAGTATCCAAACAACATCAACTGCATAAGATGATAAAAAAATATAGGGTATAGGTAAAACAGCAAACATTTGCAATAATTTATTTTATCACAATTTTACAAAATAGAAAAAACATTAGTGGTAATCTTAAAAAGACGGCGTTGGATAATTTTGTTTAATATAAAAGTACACAACAAAAGTAAATTACATTCCACGATCATGTTACTAGTAACTTTAAAAAAAATAAGTTATAACAAGTGAAGTAAAAGCAACAGTCTATATAGATATAGAATCTCTATATGGAAGTCTAATAGGTAGAACAAAGGTCATCACGAAGCTTCACTGCGAATTAGTGAACTTCAGATGTCTAGAAAATATTCTCTTTATTTATTTATGAATCATGTAGATCTCCTAAAAATCATTTCATTCAGCATAAAGCACGTGGTAGATCAGCACTAATATTTGAATTAATATTCATTGAAGCCGGCATTTGGGATTGATCTCAGGTTCTGACATTAAAAGCAAACGTCAGACACTCATCAACTTAATACTTCTATATATATCTACTTAATAATCTCACATGGGTACAAATAACAAACACAAGTAACAATAGCTTAAGATAACAATATTAAAAAATATCTTACATTTTCTCCATCTTTCATCATTTTGGTGGATCTTGTCCTTGGTTTAGGTCTCGGTCTGGGTGTGGGTTGTCGGAATTTTATTTGTTCTGGCCATAGCTGTGAATACGAATAAATCGATGACATAAAGACTATATGACATGAGAAAATTAGTGTCATTCTCACTTTAATAGATATGTGGTTACAATAAAAATAGTATGCTACCCAAAACGCGTGTAAAATCTCAAAAGGAAAGAAAAGGAGAATCTCAAGAAGTACTTAGTCTCTTTCTAATATGGTATATATAAAAATAACTATTTTATTTCCTCGTAGAGCTACGCGGAAACGAAGAACTACAGTGCGAATGTCATCTCAATCGAAGAAGGATTACTTACAAGAACTCGAATGTAAAATGATTAAACTAGCGAATAAAGGGCGGTGCGGATATTGCTCTGAGCGATCCAGTGTCATTTTATTTCACTATATCCGTACTATATACTAATATATATCCATACTAAGTATACTAAAGTGATTTAAGTAGAAGATAAATTTCCGCCACCATTCCGTCGGTCTGCGTTTGCACTAAGAGTTAATGTTGAGAATGGAAAGTAAAGGAAAACGTTATCACCGAGTCTCAGATATGACTGATGATTCTATGGACCTGTGATGTTTGCCCAGTGGTCTCTATAACTTCAATAAAATAAACTCGTAAGCAGATAAGAAAACCCGCTTAGTAAGGAGACAATGACGATAGTGGGACCCCTGTCTTGTAGGTGAAGAATGTTGCGTACGGTGAGGGCTCCTTTTACGGAGGTTAGCACCTCGGACCGCTATCGAATAAGAAAATCTACAGTCGAATGCTCAATTTTACGGCCGAAGCAACGACCGATACGCACGGTAACAATAGAAGAATATTAGACGTGACTAAGCTCTGGAAAGACATATTACTGTTAATCTTTGACGTCAAATATTTCATAATATATATTCGTTTCAACTATAACTTTACTATTTTACCTGAATACATATAAAATAGAAGAGAAATTGGATGTTTTGTATATAAGAATTAAAGGGTAAGTATAATAGATGTAACGAATCGAAAAATTCCACTTAATTAAATTTGTGTTTAAAGATTAAATTTAAAATTTCTCAATAGCAGATGCTTGTTTAGACTATCGTGTTATTTAATTTAAATACAATCACATATGTACGTGTCGAGTGGGTGGAGGAATCTTTCAACTTTTGTCCTCTAAAAGTGTAGTCTTTATTAATTACGCACATTGCTGGGGTTGAATATGCACGTGCAACCTCTGTGAGTGTTAAGCCAGCTAGTTCAGAGCAGCTGAGTGAGTCCACCTTCATTATTATATATTCCCTCTCAATATCACTATATAAAATACTGCCAATAAATTACTGTGTGTAATCTTAATTACATAATAATCCGAATTGGTCGTTTTGCCAATTGTTCAACTCGCAATTTGTTATGCTTTTCCTACTTAATTAACATTAATTGCTCGACATCAAATACCATAATCAGCTTACATGGTGAAGGTATAAAAATGATATCAGAATTTTAAAAAATCGGCATGTATTAAAATAAATGTGTTTTTTCAGTATAAACTACCATGTATAGTTTTATATTACTTTTAACATGCGCCTCGGCTATGGCATCGCAGGTAAGTTATGCATACACACACACACCTGGATATATATATATATATATATATATATATATATATATGTGTATAAAACTTAATAAATCATTTATGTTTAATAAAATTTCTTTAAAAACTTTAACTTGACTCTACTAAGATACTTATATTATATCGTCTATATACGAATATACCCGTCGCTCCCTTCCACACGTATAGTCTGTCGTTCACGCAACTACTAGAATGTTCCGGAGACAGATTGGGGTATAACTAGGTATGAAACGGTCTGAAAATGGGTTTTCTGGAAGTAGTGCCAAGCAAAATATTTGTGACCTTAAAGTCCCAGAAACCGCCTGTAGGTGACGTAAATTAAAAAAAAATGTTTCTGTAACTTCTTCCTTAACCCATCTCCGTGACAATACTGACTACAGAGGAAATATGTAAAGGGGTCCCTAGAGATTATGAAATTAACCATCTATAATCATAATTCCTAAACTCATGCCTGTCACAATATATACTATAACAAGTTAAGTCCCGTATAACACTGGAGTTACGTTACAAAAATTGCCGTGTTATGCGAATCCGTGTTATACAAAACAAAGAACTGTTCAAAAATTTAAAAATATTCAATTATATTTTCCTAATTAAGATTAAAATCTTAAGAAATAATATCTTTCGCACTTAAATTTTGTTTGGGGATTTCCCCAATCTCGAATTATGTATATAAAGTTCGCTTTTAATAGTATTCATTACAAAGGTTCTAAATTTAAAGTGATTATTAACATTTGGTGTAAAATAGTTGTAGATCAATTTGTTTCAGCCATCGTCTAATGAAACGGCATGCGTAAATATGGCAGCAAAAGACATTTGTCTGATCGAGCTGGCGAGTAGGAGGCAAGTGGTGAGTGGAACATTGATAAATAAAGATAAAAAATACTAGGTAACATATTGTTATCTAGTATTTTTGGATGTTTGGATGCAAAAAAATTATCACGCAGAAACATCCCAAAAATTAGGAAAATATAAATTTTATCTCAATGCACTTATAACTTTAAGAAATATGGCCAATATTGAATTAGGGTGTAGTAAATTTTTAGTGTTGTCATATTCCACACAATTTTAATCCGTGAACTCAAGATTGGAATGAATTTGCAATATGGTAATATTTAATTTTCAAGTTAGGTTTAATAACAGTTAAATTTTTTTAAACTGTTTGTTAAATTCTAATCTCATAGAAATTCTTCGTTGCGTGAGTTAAAGTTTAATATTATTTTAAAACTAATAATTGTTTTATATTAAAGTAATAAAATAATAATTGGGTTGCTTGCTGATTTTTAATAACTTTGACATCGATAAGACTTGAATTTTATTAAATTTAGTAGATAAAGAAGGTTACTTAGTTCTGCGTTATTTTAATATAACTTTGAAACGACGCATATGCTTAACTTCGAACAACAAAAGTAAAATGTTTCAATATAGAAAGGTTGCACTCAAATAAGTTAGTTTCAATTCAAAACAAATTTAACATATATTTGGACCGCCTCCACTGAATCGGCCAAACTGCAGAACGTAGTTTGGTAGTGGTAGAAACACGCTGTAGCTTGTTTCTGGCTGCGTTATGAATGGTGGCTTTAAAGGCGCTTTAACAGAATACCGAGGTAAAATAGCAAGCTTACCGCTGCTGCATTTCGTATGGTGAGTGTAGGATCCGGTGACCCAAATATATCTAATTAACTATTCCACCGTTAACCATAATTCTCTTACCCAAATTCAACATGAATGGGTGGACATGACCACATCCTCACAGAACACCAGCATAACGCTGCTGCGTCTCGTTTGGTGTGTCAAGACCTTTATTACTGGTAACAAATCATTGGGCATTGGCATAAAGGAATAACAATGCATCTGCTCTATTGTTGATATGTTTGCCATGGGCCGCAGTAATCACTTATCACAGGGTGAACAGTGTGCTGGTTTGTCACCCTCAGTATAGCCAACCAGATACAAATACAGACTCATAAAATATATGCATTTTTACTCTGTCTATAGCTTAAACAGCTCCAAACTTACTCATACGACCAGTGCCATTATGACATTCATTTGCTTTTATTCTTTTCATAGCCCTGGCCACCAATCACTGCAAGAAAAGCCAAGTATAGAAAAGAACATAAGCCATTAAAATTTTTACGTGCTGATGGTGCAACGTCCAGAGGACCTGGATACGAAAGGCAGAGGAGTAATAAAGTAGTAAACCAAAATACACTCCAAGATAATGTAAGGAAAAAGTTCCTTTACTATTATTAAATTAGCACCCTGGACACTTTCGCAGACTTCCAACAAACTTCATCTACCTAGTATGCCCATAACTTCTCTTATAAAAAAGTTGTGAAGCTTATTTGTAACTGGATCTTGAACATTAAGCGAAGATCTTCACTTGAGATGATATATTTTTGTTCCTTCTAGAGTTTTTAGAGAGAAATTATTCACTCCTTTTCGTCGACTGGTTCAAAGCTTTTACGTGCGTTCACAGCTCTTGCCACCTCGAGTTCCACTTCAGCAATTACGTACACATGATACAAAAGTCAGACACCCCCGACCTGAAAGAAAAGGAGAACGGGGTGTTAAATATTTTTATCGTCGTACTACTACGAGGAGTCGTCGTACAACTACGAGGACACGTCGTACTCCTAAAAGGGCTTCCTCAGAATACGATAGTGAAAATTCAAGTGTGAGCATTTTTTTTATTTAACATGCATATATTTTTATAACTTTTTATATAGCAAGATGAACTGGCTTTGACCCGAATACATAATTTGTTGAAATAGTAATGGATTGGGAAAAAGGATCATAAGTAGATATTATTGTTCCTACCACCTTGATAGATGGATACAACTCGGATCTTAATCGGGGGTAATCTCAAAGAAGATTGTTACATATTATATTTCAGTCTACCGTATACTCGTGTATGATAGAGCTTTGATAAACAATGAATAAATACGTCGGAATATACTACATCCGTACCGATACAGACAGGTGGAGGACTACGTTCGGTATAATGAGTCTAGGGATCCGGGAACTAAATTCGGATGACGCGGCATTTCATCTCAGGTGTCAAGCTAGACAGAGCATGTGTATCTTGAATCTTTGTTATCTATATATAGTCGTTTTTTTTTCCAACAGCACAATTTCAATATTAATATCGATGTAAGTATATTTTTTTAAGTACTCCCGTGCCTTGTCATACCTTACTGATTAACGGACTACATTATCAGCATCATCCAAATCATTAGCATCGGTTGGTACCTTCGGAACATAGCTCTCCAAAGTAGCTACTTACTCATTTCACGCATCCAGTTGTTGTGTGCGTCTAGTGCAAAATAAATAAATAACTCATTTAATCAATCCAACAATTGCAAAGGTACATGGGTAACAATAACAGGTAACAACTTAAAAAAGGTATCCCATCATATGTTGGTCTTTCTTGCATGTTGGTGTGTCTTGTGTTGCTTTCAATGAATCCAATCCACCGCCTTCCGCTCGCTCTTGCCCTCTAGATCCGGGCTTTTGGAATAGACCCTCTCTAAGGAGATTTTTATTTTTATTACATTGACAGTAACAAACGAGCACACAGTTCACCTCATGGTGAGTGATTCCTGCGGCCCATGACATCTACATTCATCCTTGACAAGGAATCATAATGCAAATTAGGGGTTAACACATGGGATACCTAGTTGACGAAGCACAGCTAATATCAGATGATATCTGATAAGTAGATCTGAAGATCAGATATCTTAGCGCCGCTGTAAACACAGCATCGTTAAGTTGATATGTTTTGTAGACTGTTGACTTTGTGTGTTGAAGACTTAATTAAGCGTCAAAATTGAAGACTGTCTGTGACGTTATGTGGATTTACAGAATCTTTGCATCGAGATAATAACATAAAACTATTTAAGTGAAATTATTATATGTTATCATTTCTATTTTTAAGGTTAGTTTAACAAGTAGTGGAAGGTAAGTGTATACTTAACATTTTTTTTCATTATTACATTGAAAATAACATACGAGCACGCAATAAACCTGATGGTAACCGATTCCTGCGGCCCATAATATCTACATTCATCCATGACAAGGAATCATAATGCAGATGCGTTGTCACCCTTGATGACTGAGATGGAATGCCTCGTCACCAGTAATAAAGGTCTCCGGATCCCTGCTCTCACCAGACGAAACACAGCATTATGCTGCTATTTCATGCTAGTGTTCTGTAAGGGCATGGTCCTTCCTCGGTCTCGCATTTGGATACGAACTGCAGCATAGCTCTACCACTGTTAAAAGAAGAAGTCTTTTGTATATATTTTACAATATAGCAACATGGGACACTTGGGCACAATTACGCCCAAGTGTCACATATCTGTTTCACCTAGCTTCTAAGTACATTTCGAGTGAACTGCATTAGATTTAAGTAGAGATGTAAATTGTGTACATAGTGAAGTTAAGATTATTTTTCTTTAATTTAGTTCCTGCTTTTTTGTTAGTTTTTTTTATTTTAATATATTTGGCTTTTCAGCTCTGAACAGGACTAAAATGACTAAGAAAAAATTCCAAAAGTATTAGCACCATAATTTGAAACTTTTGGGACAATGGACTGTTTGGAGAGTACAATGCCCTCGCGCTCGTGTGGTCCTAGCTTTCCATATACAATAATTCGCAATAATTCATCAAATTTTTAAATTTGTCATCTATTTAAATTTCAGATCAATTTACAACGATTATTCATATTGATTAAAAATTATACAAACTTTTCGTTGTTTTCCTTGTGACACATTCAGTTTTTTTTTATATAAAATCAACAATGATAAAGAGCACGCAATTCATTTGATGGTGATTGCTGACTACAAACTAATATCAATCCGCAATTTTTTTTATGGCTAATGGCCACTGTTAGCACGAGGACTTTTACAGCTTCACCGGGCCGAGCGCTTAGGTCATTTAACTTAACAGTTCTCAACAAAGATTCAACATGTATAAAGATTGTCACGTTGCAGGGGTAAAGACAGGTTGTGTCGCATTCGCATCAACTAAAGCCACCAAACCGATACTGAAGAATATTGGATATATTATTAAAAATAGAATGTTAAGGGCGGTGCTATAATTTCTACGACTTCCAATTTTAGTAAATTATTAAAATTCTTTACTTTAGTAAAATCATTCTGTTCTCTGTTTTAAATATATTAAAACAGATAAGTAAACAATACTCTATTCTAAGTCCATGGTTATAATTTGTGTAAAGCTACGTTTTAAACCTGATGATGAAAAACCGATTGCTATCGAAATTAAGCAACAAAATGTAGATTATGCTTAGAATAGAGTGAATAAATTATTTGATCGAGTTTTATACATCTATTCTTTTCTGTCCTCTTAATTCGAACTTTTTACTAGGGATTACATCCCTACTAAAAATCCGGATGTGGTATTATCGGAATCGAATTCGGAGTTTTTAAATTTGTCTTATCGGATTCGGAATCGGAACCAGAACTGGAATCTGAAGCAAAATCGGAAACGAAGACGGAGGTAAAAAGGATTCCTCGTACCACATGTATAATGTTTATACATGTCCTACAGGGAATCCCAGCTTTATCTAAAAACTTGTTTGAACGCGCCGACGGTCTGCTTTCGCTGCCCCTTATGTATGTTTCGACCTCCGATTAAAACCTCCTGTTCAATATTACAGCATCCGAAGTCGGTGTAATATCAATCGGAAGTTCCGACCTTTAGAAATTGGAATCGAACCTCCGTAACATCCCTACTTTTTACCAACGTCTGTATTATCCCGCTCTGGTGGACGTGGTTCCTTCGTCATCATCAATTAAAATAACTTGATTAAATTTAACTTAGTGATAAAACGACAATTTGTTCACTTCGACCTTCTTATGAGTATTGAGGAAATATATCGTAATAAATACAATACTGTATAAAAATTTCCACTTTAGCAGCAATAAAAATTTTGACTTTCTCAGCGAACAAGATTGTTTCCTGACTTTGCAACAAATCCACTCCTTACAATGTGTAATGTTTACTTTTGTTAGACTTGGAAGAATATTCTTTTCTTGTGTGAAACTTTAGTTGAACTTAAGAACTAAACATTAATATTGAATAATTGACAGGAACCGTGAGAAAATAGATTAGGCAGCAAGACAAAGACTTATCCATTAAACATAAATTTAAATATTTTAAATCAGATTAACTGTTTCATTACTTCAAAACTTGTATGTTTGCAAGTTTTACAATTAGAAAATATAAATTACAACTGTCAGAATTACTATTCTTTCCTAGTTGAATCTAACATACAACATCATCATCTATCGCAAAATCTTCTTAATAAGTTGGAGCGCATTTTAAACAATTCCTTAAGATTTATTTTCAACTTACGTAAGTATCGTAACATATTTGCTTCTATCGTTCACAACTCAAGTGGTTTTCTATTCGACAAAGGCGTAGCTCTAGAACTCTATATTACATGATCCCAATTATCCATCTTTCAATCTCTACATTCTTACCTTCACCGTGTTCCTAGATCCTTAAATAGAATGAGAATTAGTGTTTCATACCATTGCAATGGGTTCTTTTGTTATTCTTTCACAGAACATACTATAATATTTTGGACCGCTCTTCCGGGTGACGTCAAGAATGCACCAACTAAAGTTTCTTTTAAATCTCTTCTTTGACAACATTATTTGAAGGTAAATAACTTCAGACATTTATATTTTCTCATTTGTATACGTGTAGATGTGTATATATACATATATAACAATATATATATATATATATATATATATATATATATATATATATATATATATATATATATATATATATATATATATAAATATATATATATATATATATATATATAAATATATATATATATATATATATATATATAAATATATATATATATATATATATATATATATATATATATAAATATATATATATATATATATATATATATATATATATATATATATATATATATATATATTGTTATGTATGTATCTATGTATATATTTTTAATTTGATATTTTTATCTACATAACCTTATTTTATTTTTATGCTTACTAAGATCTCTCTCATTCTCCCAGGGTTGAATAGAGGAGAATGCCACTGGGCATTTCAACTTTAACTCACATTAAAAAAAAGATCGTGCCTTTTTCTGTCCGTTGTTTCAACTATCCAACTTTCTTAATCGGAGGAAAGTTTAGATGCAGTGTTCAGGGACACAGGACAGGACACGACCTTTTTTATTTATTTATTGAGAGCAACAAACGAGCACACAGTTCACTTGATGCCAAGTGATCCTGTGGCCCATGACATCTACATTCATCCTTGAAAAGGAATCGACGTCGAAGTCAGACGAAACACAGCAGCATTATGCTGCCATTTTTCACTGGTAGTCTGTGAGGACGTGGTATACCCCGGTCGAGCTGACCCATTCTTTCTACAGTTAATAACAAACAGCAGTGTAGTTCTATTCTACCACTTACAATTACACCCTAGTACAGTGAACATTGTATTTTATCCGCTTAATTAATTTTCGATTTACGCATTTGAACATTCCCTGGGTGAAAGAGAATCAAATTAAATTAAATTAGTTGTAATAATAACGTAAATAATATATCTTTTAAAGGATTCGAAAATATTTTTCCAGTAGTTAGAATTATTCTGAATGTAATCGGCAACGGAAACGGTAACAGAAATTACAGAGTCAAGGTAAACGTAAAATATACTTATAAAACTTGCAGATTCACAAAAGATAAGTGTGTAGTTAATTGCGAAGATCATAGGGTTTTCTATCGTTGAGATATATTGCCGTAATCACCATGAAAACTATAATTAATTTTAAATTTTAAAATAAGCATAATAAAAATAATCAGCATGAATAGGTTGGTTGGTTGGTTGGAAAATTGCAAATTGTTATGTTACACATTGAGGAGTAGTGATCCACCAAGTTTCTGGTAGCAAGTCGACCAATATCAGCCCTCAGTAGAGACATATCCTGGGCATCTTTAATCTTTGTTAAAGATATATGTAGGTGTTTTTGACTAGATTAGACTTCATCACACCAAAGATATTTCCGCAAACTTAAGAGTAAAAATACAAACATTAGTCTTCAGATAATCAATTCCCAATAATGAAGTTTCCAGTGATTAAACTGCCACGTAATCCTCCTATTTTGCTAGGACATGATAGTTCTTCAACTTTTTTTCAAAATTGTTGGCTACATTATTTCCTATATTCTATTTATGTTGTATAATAAGTTCATCATCCACATATGGAATTTATTGAGCTACAGCTACTGTATTGTATTCTATTATACATATATATATATATATATCTTTATACATGTATTACGAATTTAATAACTATATGTGTGTATTATTCTTTATTTGTATTCATTATTTTTAGTCTGTTCTTTTTATTAATTAGTTTATTGCTAGAGAATGCCTTTCACATTAAGTCCGCCTTTTGTGAAAGTTTAACTTTGTTATGGTTAATGCAATAAAGAGTAAATAAATAAATAATTTACAAAGATCTGTGACACGGTGAAGAAAAATTGATAGCAAACTGATGTTTATTACCAATAAAGTTTAACAATAATTAAATGTTTTATTACTTCTGAAACTAACAACTTTCCTAAAACATTACTAAAATAGAGGATTTGTATTATAAAGGGTCAACATTCAATTATGATTAATATCACTAACAACGTAACAAGGGTCAATTTACTGTACTGGTATTTAACAAAGAGAACCCAGAGGGTTTAAAGGAGTCTATTCGGGATGGGTTGAAGTTCACTTCAGGTATTTTGAAGAGGTCTATTATCCTCATCCTCTAATTTTACCATCTTTGTTAACAAGATAAAATAATAGATATTTCATGCGCTCTAAATTTCTATTAGTCCGTTATATACTTAAAATTCCTAAATTGTTTTTGGTTATTGCCGGACAAATCAAAGTTTACCGAAAAGAAAAAATACACACCCTAATGATAAATTACCGTATCTTATATATATATATATATATGGATTTGTGCTCAATAAAGTTTCTAAATACTAAGATGTCGTTAGCTAAGCGTTAGGAATTGGGTTCTCATCATTTATCATGAGAGGCTCGTCGGATATCTATCCAATCCCTGTGCAAAATATATAGTATTTAAGTATTTAATTGTCTTTCAGTAATGTATACTAGACAAACTCGGACATTATGTTAGTCTGTGTTTGAAGTGTGGATAGTATTTCTGACGTCACAACAAATTAGATTTAAATGAAGGCCAAACATAGCAAAGCCTTCAAAATAAATAATCCTGTTTGATGTTTTATTTGTGTTTGACTGTCGTCACAATAATTACCATCCAAGGAGTAATCACAACAAAACAAAATGTAGAAAAAAACGAACAAATCTTGCAAGAGAAGGCGCCTGAACTATCATCTAGAACAAGAATCTATGAAGCACACAACGCGGTATGAACTGTAGCTACATGTAATACTATAAATAAAACTACTAATACTATCATTGCAAAAAGATAGGAACTAGAATTCTTTAAACATTTTTTCCCTAACGAATTTAAAATTCCGTGAGTTTTGTATTTACAAAAAATTGTAAGTTGAGAAATTTAATAATTCTATAAAAAAGTAAAATTTGCGAATGTTTTCTATACTGTCAGTAAAGTATGAAAAAAAAATTATAACTTATATATATATACAATTTTATATATTATCTTGAAGCCAATTCTTTTGTAGAATGGGGATGCCGATAGAAATCAATAAAAAACTGATTATCCACAATTCACTGATTTTTTATAATGGATGTTATGGAAAAAGCCTTCGACTTCGATTGTTACGTGCCTATAGGTTATGAGACTCAATCCATATTTGTCATGACAACTTTTCAAAAAAAATTTAACGTAATACATAAAATGATGGTCGTGGGAAAATCCTAATAATGTTCGCTGTGCTACGGCAACATGGGACAACTCTATGTTGCCATCTTCCCAGGAATGAAACGTATCTAAAACTCTCACAAACGGCAATCAATACGGTATCATATCACGGCAAAGCAGCAATTCCCGATCGCACAAAATTTGGGAAGAGATTAGGGGACACACTACTCTTAATTGTACTAGAGTAGTTTAGTATAAAAAAATCTGTTTTATCCGTAACTGCCACATATTTATTTTCAATAAAGGGTGTCTATTCGAAGAATACAAAATATGTTAAAATTACAACACTAGAAGAAACAACAAGGAAGTAGTCAATTCTTCCCATAGACAACACCAGATAAATAGTGCATCGGTTTTTACTAATTTTTAAAAAAAATATTAAATTTATTAATTATATTAATATTTAATTTTTTAAAGCTTTTTACAGTAATGGGTCATTTTAATAGCAAAATATGAGCTTTACATTTTACTTCAGGGAAATTCTTTAATAACTTCAGCAAAGCACGTAATAAGATATAGCCGCATTTTGTTTTTTTTTCATAAAGATATATCTTCAAGGCAATTCTGCAGGTGGAAACAAACTAAAGCGGGCGTGCCTCTATCCCTGCTGTAAGAAGAAATCGAATTATTTTGTTATAAAAGTCATCCCTATATGGTTTAAAAGTAAACGTCTTTAAACTAAACTTATTGAAAATGCATGCACTGTTCAAGTAGATTTGTCTCGATATGAGAAACTTTAACTTAAATTAAGTGTTCCACAGGGAAGCAAACTTGGACCTACTCTTGTTAATTTAGAGGCAGATACAGCAAGTTTATTAATTACATTAATAAACTTGCTGTATCTGCCTCTCTCGATTACATCAAAACATTTGCTGAAGAAATCTATAAGTAACATTTCGAGTACCTTCTGCTATTTTGAATTCATACACGGCAAAGTTACGGACATGGCTATAAATATGTGGATAGAACTACTATATACGTTTTGAGTGGTTCAGCCTATTGGTTTAGAAAACAATCTGCGATACTTAACTTTGTTGCATCAAGCATTTAAGTTTAGTCGGAGAGATTAACGAGGATGTTAAGAATATTTGCATTGCAAGAATTCTTTATTAAAAAAATCATCGTGGTAATAGTACAATAAAAAATAATAATTAGAAATGTAAATAAAATTAACAAATTAATTAATTACTTTCTAATTCGGTGAACATTGCATTTTATGCGCATAATTAATTTTCGATTAATGTTTTTGTGTTTTTCACTACATAAGTCAATATTTATTCGCGTCTCACGTTATATTGAATAGGGTACTCTTAACGTTTAGTTCGTTTTGTTGTTTAGTATTAAAATCTTTTAAGGAAGCCAGTGAGCATTGACATACATATATATAGTTCTATTTAGTTTTATTTTGCTTATATGATATTTGTATTTTAATTTCAGAAGACAAGACGACTATATTTCATAATATATATTTCATAATTAAAGATGAATAGATCAATTCTGTCTGTTACATTATTGTTAATATTTGTACTTTACCAGGTGTCGGAAGTAAGTTTTATTATATTTATTTATAATCTATTTTCACAAGTGAAACGAACATTCTACCAAGGCATTCTCTACCGGGATAACTTTGGATTGAGCGGGGAATATAGTATACGTGCACTTCTTGGATACTTATTTTAATTTCAAAATTATGTAAATGTAATAAATAATATGTTAATAATTAAAGATCGGTTACATGCAAATATACATCTGTTGTAAATACACTTATTCATAAATACACATATAAAATATATACACATACGTACAAATAGACTAATGTAATAACTTCATGTTAAAAAAGTCTTAAAATATTTTATATAAGACCAATTAATTTAAGATCGGCGTTTGAAATGTTTGCTACTACCGTCATATGCAGGAAGCAAAAGGAAAAGATATTATTAGAAAAACATGTAAAAATCTTACTTCAAGCATTTTTTTAATATTTTTTCAGATTGCTGGCCGTCGAGGACGGTCCGGTGTTTGTGTCATGTTTGGCAATGGATGTAACTCAAGAGGCCTGTCAAAGAATGTGAGTAATATTATTGTATATTAAACGAAAAATAATTCATGTAGCCACCATATGATTTCGTAATATAATACAATGTCGGTATTATATTACGAAATCATTTGGTGTATCGTATTATACTGTGTTTTGTTTACCTTAACTTATAAATAAATAAATTACTTAAACTCTATGAGCCTACTATGTCATTTTTGAAAGAGAAAATAATAGAGGGGATACGTTTAAATTTTCATAAAAAATAATTGAAAACAATTTGTGTGTTTAAATCAAAAATAACTAACACGTCGTTTTGCTTGGTAAGGCATATCTCTTTATTAGGTTCTCCATACTACAATACCACATCTGATATCAATAAATTAATCTATTATAGGTGATTTGTTTTTTACCCATGAAGTAGTATTTTTATGCAATGTCGGATTTCTTTACTGTGATTTACCTATTTTAATTATTATCTCAAAATTAAAACTTTTTTCCAAACATTTTTTATTGATATATATTACCAGACCTTTGAATTACCAAATCTTGAATAAAATTACCAGCCTAAAATTTAACGTTAGAAACAAACTTTAAATTGAAATTAAAATAAAACTTTAATCTTTGTGATATTACGCTAGGAACGTGTCCGGCATTTCTTCACTGAATTATTACTAATAATTAGAAAAAACTAGGGCAAACAAATTCGTTGTTAAATTTTTCCATGATTTTTATTGAACTCAGCCATTTTAAGTGAACAAAAGGTCCCCTAGGGTGGATTGACTGCTTATCAATCATGACGTATTATATTATATCCAACAAATGTCTGTCTGTTACTCAACGTGGGAAACTAAGCAGGAAAAATACAATATCCAGATACTGCAATTTCCCACTTATATTTTAAGAGTGGATATTAATAATAATAACAATTTATTTATTGTATTGATTAGATGATCAACCAGTCGGAGATAAAATAAAGGAAAATAAAATAACCCAAATAATATTAATATATATAATAATAAAAATATCCCCAAATAATAATAATCGTGTTCGAAAATATTCGCGCCAGGCTCTACTGGGACCCACCCATCATCACGGACAGGACTATTCTCGCGAATAAGCCTGATATCGTGTTGATGGACCGGGCACAGACGAGGATACTTTTGGTCGACTTCACGAGGTTATATTCCTATATGACGAGAACCTCGTGTAAGCCGAAACAGATAAATAAACAAAATATCTGGACCTGGCACACGTGGTGACCGACATGTGGGGCGGTATGCCGATCGAAATTATCCCTATAGTCGTATCTGCAAAACGGTGGTCCCAACCAGCATCTCGAATCACCTGAGCCGGTTGGGACTCCGGGACATACAGCTGCGGGCTCTAATGCTCTGCTCCTCGGCACCGTTCGTATGGTCCGCAGGTATCTCTCCCTTTCGCCCTAAATAATAATAATAATAATTCTTTATTTCTCAACAAAAACATTAATTAATTGACGAATAACGGTATGGAAAAATTAAAATTGACACAAATTGTGTTTGTGGAAGCTGGTGCTTGTCCTAGGTTTACACTTATATCACAAGTCACCAGGCCCCGCCTCGTATTTACCAGGAACATATTATGATGAAACATTACAGGTAAAAATATGGTACTAAAGTAACATAAAAAAATATGCTATTCAATAACAAAAATGGACGTTTTTGTAATTTGTGTGTGTGTGGGTGTGTTGTGAGTGTTTATGAATGTGTTTGCATATTAGCCTAGCACTAAATAATTAGAAATAAGTTGGATTAGAGCTTCAGTTTCGTCATAATTATGTTTATTCGTTATTTTTTTATATTTATAAATGTTTATATGATGAATGAAAAGTATATTATTAATTTAACTATACAAATATGGGCCCAACTAGCAGATAAACATATGACTTTTTAAATTAACCTGTTTATTAACACGTTATTGCATGTTTGTGTATGGCGTAATGGCATATTCTGCAAGTTATACGTTTTGTTTATTTTATAGAGCGTGACAAACTAGAACACATTTCACTTAATAATAAATAATTTCTGCGACCCGTGACACCCACATTCATACTCTATAAGAAATCATAATTCATATGCGTGCTCATACCTGAGTACTTAGATGGAATGCCTCATCACCAGTATTAAAGGTCTTCGCATCCACTCACTAGTAGAAACACGTCAACGGTATGCTGCTATTAGACGAGGGAATGGTCTTTGCCAGTTAAGCCCACCCATTTATGCTGAAGGTTGAAAACAACGGGGTCTTTTCACCAAAGCCTTAAGAAAATAGGTAAATAATATAATGTTATTTATTCCTAGCATGGACAAAATCGGAATCCTTTAAAGAATTCGGCAGAACTACGTCTTCCTGCAATTACCATTTTTCTGGGTGAAAATGGAATAGAAATCAGGAACGGAAACTAAAATTACATATCCAAGGTAAGAAAAATCTTAAAAGATAATTAAAAGATTGCAGTTGGTTGTACAGGACTACTTGACAGAATTTCTTTCCGTAATCATCACGGCAAGGTACGGAATACGGCGTGATTTATTCCTCATTTCTTAAAAAAAATAACGACAAAACACCAAAAAGAAAAAAAAATATATGACAAACAAAAGTCGTCGTTACATAGATAAGTATTAAGATTTTTAATAAGTTACCAGTCGGAATAAAAATATCAAATGTTTACAAATGGCTTTTAGACTGATATATTTGAAGGTACTTCGTCCCTATTAGAGGGATTTTACATTTTACTATGTGGGTTTTACTGATTTTACACTATGGCGTGGGTTGTCGGGCGAGGAGAGGATGGTTCTAATAAAATATGGCCGCTTTATGATTACACTGCTATAATAATTAACTTTGACAATATTACAATTAAAATAAAGATTATACAAGATTAATGAAACAATTTCTGACGGACATTATGACGTCCGCCGACCCACCCGTAGATGCGTGCGCGCTCGCCTATATACCAACCAATTCTCCCCCCTCCACCAAAATGGCCGCCCCAACTCTGTTCTGTTTAGAAATTACAAATTATGAGAAACAATTAAAACCCGATTTTTGTCAAGACAATTTCCAATGCACCGACATATTTATCTCGTATAATACTTATATTTTTTGTTTCGAGTAATGAAATTAATACGATATATCGTGAATATATAATAAATCTAGATTTAAAAATTAACCATAAGCTTGCAGCAAATACAACTCTGCTGAATTTTATTAGGGTATAGCTTTGTAAACGACTGGTTAAAGAATGCCTAAAGGCATTAAGACGGCCCGACACTTCCTTTTTTTTTAAAAAAAATAAGGTGTTTACCTTCCTTTAAAAATATTAACTAACATTTGACTTTGACAATCTATTTTGTCCATAATGATAGAAAAATAGACAAACATTCATAAGTTGTATTATTTACAGAAACCAGTGCCTCAATGAAGATGATTACATTGCTAATTGAAGACACATTAATAAAGATGAAGAATAAACAATTAAAGTTTTATTACTCGAGACCTTTCTAGTATCAATTATAAAAAAGAGGATTTTTATTTAACCTCACGATATGTTATTGCCATAGACGTCAATCTGTTTTTGATAATAACACCAAGAGAAGGGCTAAAATCTAGAACACCTTTATCAATGGGAAATATCTTTAGGATTTTTATTAAATTTATGGATTAGCTGCGGAGCAATTTTAGGTCGGAGAGGTTTAGGTCGGTGCCATGTATTTAGGTCCTTCTGGTTACCATAAACACTAATCATCACTATATTTTAAGAATCAAGTCTATTTGACGTCACTAAAATTAACATGAAAGATGATCCAAGATAGCAAATTACCATTTTATCCAAGACTGTCGTCATAATAACAATGGCAGATGGGGTTATCGGTACAGTTTTGTATTGTTGAAAGAATTTCTTGCGCTAGAAGCAGCTTTTAGTCAATACACATACGGTTTATAGACGTATTCTTAGATCTGAGGCGTTACGCAATATTACTCTTGAGTCCATCAAGAGTTTGTATGAATACGAATGTGGTGGCGACCTAATATCGGGCGTTTTCGTTTGTTATTTTTACTTTTACTTTTACAAAAAAGAGGACTAGAATGAAAGAAAATGATCTAGAATTAATTTCAAGCATCTACCGTACCATCATTAATTCTAAATTGCGTCAGTTATTCTGTTATACCAAGATTTTAGAAGAATGATACACGTTTTTTTCACTTTTAGTGACATCTTTAATACATATGCTGTTTTATGTCTAAAAACAATTGAAGAAAATTACACTTAATGGATATCGTACAATAAGCTATATAGGCTAATTTTAAATTTTAGCAGAAGAGAGAGTCTTCAACATTAGTGTCATGCTGCCTTTGGCCAACGGACAACATCCCATTCGAGCTGACCCATTCATAATGCATAATAATTTGATGGAATTACTAAGGTTTTGTGTATTTGAGCTGCTTCCAAACAACCAAACGATTAACTCCAATGTTTACTGCCAACAACTTGTGAAATTGGACGAAGCAATCAAAGAGAAAAGGTCAGAATTCGTAAAACGCAAAAGAATCGTGTTTTACTACGACAATGCAAGGCCTCACATATATAGCAATACGTACGTAACTATTGGAGTTTGGGTGGGAAGTGATGTCGCATCCCTCATACATATCCGATTTGTCAAAAGTTTCGAAGTTTAAAAAACTTTTTAAATGGTAAAACAGTCAGTAATAACTATGATCTCAAATTGCTCTTGGTTGAGTTTTTGACACCCAAGACATCCGCATTCATTCTCTATAAGAAATCGTAATTAAAATGCGTTGTCATAGAGTACTAAGATGGAATGCCTCGTCACCAGTATCTAAGGGTTTTCACATTCCCACACTCACTAACAGAAACAAGCCAACGGTATGCTGCTATACGATGAGGGCATGGTATCCTTTACCAGTTAAACCCACCCTTTTATGCTGAAGGTAGAAAACTACGGGGTGTTTTCACCAATCACGTAACTTAAATTAGCTATAAGAAAATACGTAAATAATATAACGACATTTGTTCCTAGTAAGGACAAAATCGGAATCCTTTAAAGAATTCGGGGGCAAAACAATGTCTTCCTGCAATTACTATTTTCTGGATGAAGACGGAAGGAAAAACGGCAAATTAAACGATAATTACAGATCCAAGGTAAGAAAAAACTAAAAAAATAATTAAAAGATTACAATTGGTTCTGCATGACATAGGGCTTTAGCTCATCGAGTGAACTTCTTTTCGTTTTCATCAGGGAAAGTTTTACAATAGTGATTTAATCCTGTCTCCTGCAAAAAATAGCGATAAAAAATCCAAACAAAAAATAATAATGTTAATTAAAAGTCGCAATGGATAAGTATTAAGATTTTTAAGCAATTACAAGTCCAAATAAAAGTATCATATGTTAACAACTTTAAATATTTTCTAGACCCATATTTTTATGTTACATAAAATAGTCGTTCCTTTGTCTTCGAAATTATTGGTTGCAATCTTTCATTTTGTCACAATATTAGAAAAACAGAGACTAACTCTTATACCTTCATTATCTTTTACAATTTACAGAGACCTGTGCCTCAGTGAAGAATATTAGAGCGCAAATTGAAGACATATTACTAAAGATGATCTTTGAGACCTTCCTGTTATCAATTCTAAAATAGAGGATTTTTTTTAATAAAGTTAATATGAGATACGAACACACAATCAACCTCATGATCAGCTGTAACGTATTACGTAATACATCCTAAAACGATGGTCGTGGGAAAATCCTAATAATGTTCGCTGTGCTACGGCAACTTGGGACCACTGCGTGTTGCCATCTTTCCAGGGTGGAAACGTACCTAAAACTTTCACAAGCGGTAATCAATACGTTTGACACCGTTGTCACGGCAAAGCAGTAACTCACGATCGCACAAAATTTGTGAAGAGATTAGGGGGCACACTACTCTTAATGGTACTAGAGTAGTTTAGTGTAAAAAAACTGTTTAACCGTAACGGCCACCAATTTGTTTTCAATAAAGAGGGTTTATTCGAATAATACAAAATATGTTAAAATTAAGTCCCATAGACAACACCAAATGAATAGTGCTTCGGTTTTTAATAATTATGTCAGTTAACCCTTTTTACAATAATGGGTTCAGCATTTTAATCCTCCCAACTATAAAGTTATTTGATCGTCCAATCCCCTGGGAAAAGACAGTCAAATACTTAGGCGTCACTTTAGAAGACTCACCTTCGGTCCGCATATCAACCGCGTACGGAATCGACCAGGGTACGCCCTAGGTCGTTTGCATCCGTTACTCAATAAAATTAGCAAAATGTCCCTGCGTAATAAAATTACGAAATTCATATCCAAAGGCACCTTCCCGAACACTTGGAAGGAAGCCGACGTCATAGGGATTCTCAAGCCCTCGAAACATCCAACCAATCCATCAGCCTACCGGCCTATAAGCCTACTCAAAGTCTTGGGTAACTTATCCTTGCCCGCCTAAAGGACTTCATACTGTCCCGAGGGCTACCAATCAATGAGCAGTTCGGGTTTTGCACCCAACATTCGTGTACACATCAAGTGCACCGCATCACGGAGCACATTCTCAGTAAATTTCTTCAGGGCTTACAAACTGGGGCACTTTTCCTCGACGTGGCGAAAACTTTCGACAAGGTCTGGCACGACGGGCTTATATACAAACTATATATAAGCTATTTTATACTCACTCTACACCAACGACATACCACACTCTCGTGGTGTAGAGAAAGCCCCTTTCGCCAATGACACCGGCCTCTACGTGTCTCAAACCAGATGCTATTTGTAAACGCCCCCAATCAGCAGCCAAACTTAGGGAAATGTTTTGAACACAGGGAAGCAAAGATGGACCTACTCTGGTTAATTTTTATGTTGATGAAATTAATAAACTTGCTGTATCTGCCTCTCTCGATTGCAACAAAACATTTGCTGATGAAGTCTATACATTTCGAGTACCTTCTGCTATTTTGAATTCATACACGGTCAAAGTTACAGATACGGCTATATATACGTGGATAGAACTATACACGTTTTGACAGCTTACATGTTGGTTTAGAATACAATCTGCGAAACTTAACTGTTTTTTAAGCATTTAAGTTTACTCGGAGAGGTTAACGAAAATGTTAAGAAGCATTGCTGGCATTCTTTATTAAAAAAATCATCGGGGTCATAGTATAATAAAAAAATAACCATTAGAAATCCGGTGAACATTGCATTTTATCCGCTTAGTTAATTTTCCATTTTCTCAGTCGATATTTGTTCGAGTTTCGCGTTATATTGAATAAGATACTCTTAAACTTTAGCATAGACAAACATATATTATTATTTCTAATTAAATTAATTATTATTAGTTCTATTTAGTTCTATTTTGCACTTCTTATATGATATTTGTATCTTAATTTCAGACGACAAGACGCCTATATTTAATTAAAGATGAATAGATCAATAGAATCTATTACTTTATTGTTAATATTTGTACTTTACCAGGTGTCGGAAGTAAGTTTTATTATATTTATTTCCACTATAGTTTCACAAGTAAAACGAACATTCTACAAAGGCAGTCTCTACCAGGATACTTTTGGATTGGGCAGGGAATATAGAAAAAGGGATACTTATTTTAATTTAAAAATGATGTAAATGTAATAAATAATATATTAATAATGAAATATCAGTTACATACATGTATAAATACATAAAAATATATACACATACGTAAAAACTGACTAAATTCATGTTAAAAAAATCTTTAAATATTTTATTTATTATGTGATAAAATTAAAGATCAGCGTTCGAAATTTCAGCTACCGCCATCATATACAGGAAGCAAAAGGAAAATATTTTATTACAAAAGTACGTAAAAATCTTTAAAAGTATTTTTTTATATATTTCAGATTGCTCGCCGTGTTCGTAGACCGACCAATTTTTGTTTCACATTCGGCAATGGATGTAAATCAAGAGGCCGATCAATGAATGTGAGAAATATAATTGTAAATTAAAGGAAAAATTTAGCTATAAGAAAATACGTAAATTATATAATGACATTTCTCCAGAAACAGTTAAAGTAATTCATAGGCAAAAGAGCGTTTCCCAGTAATTAACGTTATTCTGGATGATGACGGAAGGAAAAACGGCAACATAAACGATAATTACAGATTCAAGGTAATAAAATCACAAAAATAATTAAGAGATTGCAGTTAGTAGCGCATGACATAGGGCTTTAGCTCATCGAATGAATTCATTTTCGTTTTACATAATGGTGCACCAGGGCAAGTTTTACATAATGGTGATTTAATCCTGACTCCGGAAAAAAAAACGATAAAAAAAACAAACAAAAAATAATTATGATAACTAAAAGTCGTCTTGGCATGGATTTTTTAACAAATTACTAGTACGAAATAAAGGAAATTTTCAAAATCTTGACCTTGTTTCTAGACCTATATTGTTTATCTTGCAAAGGATAATATTTGAGAAGTTAATAGTTATTACTATTGTGAGTCTGATTTTAAATTTAAAAACTTACTACAAGCTTGCAACAAATACTACTCTGCTAAATTCTTTTCTCTTAGGGAATAGCCTTGAGACTACTGTCCTACTAACCTTTTTTGAAAACAAAAAACAAAGGTTTTCACAATTGAAAATTAAGTAAAAATAAATAAAAAATAGTCGTTCCATTGCCTATCTTCAAAACTATTGGTTGCATTCTATCTATCGTTTGACTTTTGACAATCTATTTTGTCTACAATGATAGAAAAATAGAGACAAACTTTAATACCTTCATTACCTTGTACAATTTCCAGAGAACTGCGCCTCAATGAAGAAGTTTAGAGAGCAAATTGACGACATATTAATAAAGATGAATAATAAATAATTAAGTTTTATTACCTCGAGACCTTCCTGTTGATTTTTTTAATTTAGTTAATATGAGATACGAACACACTATAAATCTCTTGATCATTTATTGTTATATTCATCAATCTGTTCTTGATAAAAAATCTAGATGAACGCACAAGGGCTAAAATCTAGAATATCTTTAAAGTCTATAGAATTTAATTAAATTTGTGAACTTACTACGGAGGCTTGAGAGCAAAAGATTTTTGCTCTGTGCAATTTACTTAGGTTTTTCTGTTAAACATAAACATTGATGTGTTATATTAGTCTATATTTTAAGAATCAAGTGTATTTGACTTCACTAAAATTAACATTAAAGATTACCTAAGATAGCAAATTACTGTTTTATCCAAGATTGTTGTCAAAATAATTATCGAAGAAGGAAGGGGGGGCTTATCGGTACAGTTTAGTTATATTGAAAGTATTTCTTGCCCAGGAAGCAACTTGTAGTCATTGCGGTTTTTCCACGCCGACCTAAACGAATATCAGATTCTAATAATTGTGTCACAATATAAACATGTTTTCATGTAGAATAATATTAATTTATATTCTGTTTCTGAGGCAATTGACATAATTTAATAATAGAAAGAAAGATGAAAGATAAAGATTAGAACGGGCTCAAAGATTAATAATTAATGTACTATATAATAAGCCTTATAGGTTTCGTACAGAAGTTTTCGTATTGGTAAGTTTTTGAGTGTTAGAAAATTATATATATTGCAGGTAATACTAGAAAAATATAAGACTGTGTCCTCGAACTCTAGTACTAATCCGAGGATCCGCATCAATTTAACAAACAGTCTAGTTACCTATACCATAAATTAAATAAAAAGCTAAACATTTTTCCACCACCTTCACGTAAGATAAAAAATATTGTAACAGAGTGGCTTGCTAAACTCAAATATAGTGAGGATGAGTCATTGTTACAAATAGTTACATAAGTGACACGATATACATTTGCACGTACACGCAAGTACACACATACGCAAATAGATGGTTCACTATCTAAAAGCTTACTTATAATATTAATTGTCTAGTATTTAATTTAATAATATAGTTAAATATGTATATATATAATTATGTTTATTTGTAAAACAACACTTGTTAGATAGGGAAGAGCGGGGCATCCTGGCACAAGTAAATATTTACTTAAAAGGATGTCTCAAAAATGGATGTATTAATATTTCAGATTTTAATGCAAATAAACTTTTTTTTTTAATCGTTGTAAAGTTATAACATCAATTTATCGGCCAATGTATACATTTTGTTTTTGTACAATAAAATGTCTACCAATATTAGTAAGCTTACTATAAACAAATTAATTGTAAGTACCTTGATTGAAAAGGCCTAGGAATATATTGAAGATACATGAAACACTATTTGTAATGTGATGATTTATATTATATTAATCTAAAGATATATGAATAGATTATACTAATCTATTATAGAAATCTAAAGATTAGTTTATATTATAAAATATCCCCAACATCATCAAAATAAGATGCCGAACAGAGCTACATAGAAATCTTTTCAGATCTAACCAAAGCTTTTGACATTTGTTTCGCTACTCACACAATTAAATAATTGAATTGTTATATTATAAATTGCATTCTCTCTGAACGTTTGATATATTAGTTGTATTTTAAACTGAACGGAGATAATGTATGCCTCGTCCAAGAACATTTATCAATACACGAAGAACATAAACATTGGTGTTCCACAGGGTAGTAAACTCGGATGTGACTTTTCAATTTTTATGACAATAATATTTGTAAATAAATTTATATCTTGCTATCTCTGTCTACTTCGATTGCAACAAAAGATCTTAATTGAGATACTTTATTTACATATAGAAAACTCTCTTATTTTGAAGTCATACGCGGTTAATAATTCGGTAAGTGCCATCCTAGCGTTGTCACAACACAATACTAGTTTTAACATGTCGACTGAATCAGAGAAGCTTCACACCCTCACAGAATGCCAAAATAATTATTAATACTATGTCCTGCCTGAAACCAATTGGAGACCTTCCTGGTGAGGAAACATTTAATTTTAGTCACTTAAGGGTGACAATGTATTGCATTATCATTCCTTATCAAGGAAGATTGGTGTCAAGGCTCGTAAAGATGACACCTGATGCTCATCATCTAGTTAATATCATAAAATATAAAAATTGCTCTAAAATTAAACAACGTCATGCTTAATTAATCTTAGTTCGTTATTTCTTAACCGTAGTTATCGAATTGTTAGTTTTTCTAATATCACATTAAGTATTCACACCCTAATCAGTTGAACATTGCATTTATAATAAGTTCACTAATTAAAGCTTGGCATGTTCTTTTTTTCACTTATAAGTCAATTTTTATTTTTATTTCACACTATATTAGCTTTAATTGCCGTAAATTCTTTCCGTTTTATTTTTCATTCAAAGGCAGACAGGTGGCCCTTGGAAGACCGAAAAGTTTGAAAAAGTTCTTCATTTGTTGATTTTTACTTTGTTATAAGAGTTGTTTTTGAGTAGAGTAGAGCTTGGGTAATAAATGCTCAATAAATTTTAATGAGTAAAATCACTATAAATTTTAATAATAATGATAACAAATCAATAAAGTAAAGTAAAACGTTACGTTATTGTTTTGTTATCATAAAAAAAAATCTTCAGGATATAAGCGACCACCATATCGTGGTTTCAATTTATTCTCGTTATATTTTTATTATTTTATTTTATTTCAGAATCAAAGAATATCGTTCCCTATACACAGATGGAGTTCAAGATAATTTTATTATTTTTTGGACTATTCCAGTTGTCAGATGTAAGTGTTGTGTCAATTAATTTACTATTAAAAATAATGTTCAAACTTAAAGCCGGTTACAGGTAATGGTATGAAATTTTGGTATGGAATTAAGAAGTGCTAATTTAGTTAAGGTCCGAATAAAAACAAATCTAATAAACAAATAAAAAAATACTAATTGTAACAGGATCCGCCAATCTCCATTGAAGCTTCAAGAACTATACAAATGATTCTTCTACTATATTTATTATACTAAGACACACTCATATATGAATAAAAGTATATATAGCATATGAAAGTAGCTTCCTAAATACATGCAACTGCTAGATAAAGTCCCCTCAGTAAAGACGATACTTAAGTGTAGTCCGTTACGGTTAGTATACATCTGTCTCCAATTTTTTTTACAAAAACAGACAGAATGAATAGACGAATTTCTGCCCGATGTTTTTAGCGTTGAGCATGAGATAAATAAGCATTAAGAATTATCTATCTACCGGGAATGATTACCGTTTAATATATTTATTATCCTAAGTCACACTTGGATATTAATAAAAGTAGCTTCCTAAATACATAAAACAGACGGATTTCTGTCCGATTTTTCACCGTTGTTAGTTATATAGAGTAGGAAAACTGAATAATAAAGTATGTTATTGAAAAACATTGTTTCAGGCTCAGAGCAGAGGTATGTCGACGATTCAAATATGTGTTCACGGCATCTGCATGACCCAAGTAATGTCTACAGATACGAGTGTAAATATTTTTAAAATTCTAATAAACTAGCTTTTTAATTCTTAATATGCCAGTGTTAGTTTGGTGATCTTATGGAAAGTGCTGGTTCTCTTTTGGATGGTGATTGATCTTTTCATTGTTGAATATTCCCATATTATAATGGTCACAAATACAGAGGGAGGATTTCAAGTTCCACTGAACTAAGTATTAATACGAATTATCCGCTAGGTGTATTTCCTCGCTTAGTTTTTACTCGTTTTTATAATAATAATATAACATTTATTTCGTATATTTTACTAGAAAATAAGAAAATTAGCGAATTATTTACTCTCTACATCTTACTTAAGGGCCGGCAACTCGTTTGCGACTCCTCTGGTGTTCCGGATGTGCATGGGCGGCGGTGATCACTTTCCATTAGGTGGGCTGCATGCTAGTTTGCCGCCTGTAATATAAAAAAAAAAACTAAAATGCTGCAAAGGTTCTTTTTAGTCGCGCTTTCTGAGTTTTGCCAAAATCGAATTGTTCTTTTACGGGTCTTAGTGGATTTGTATAAAGGTTATTTTAAAATTAATTTTCCTTAATTTTCACTGCCTCTGCGTTTGTGGTAACGGCCACTAAAATAAATCCTGCGACATCATCTAAAAATAATGTGTCTGTAGTTTAAGTCGATCATAGCGGAATTGGGAGGGGTTGAAAAATCATCTCAAGCCGAAAGGACCTTCCGGACAAAAACATACACAATATTTGCTTTTTGTATTTTTATAATCATAACAATGACATCTGACAATCTTTTCTCACAAGGATTTCTTTATGGAATGAACAATAACGGATGAAAACCCTTTTAATATACATATATCGCTTTTATTCCTCAGGACTGTCCTCCTTGAGGTTATTAGGCTTGGGAATATTATCACTTACCCCGAAATACAGTAATAATATTTACCAAGATGGTCTATTTCCTGCCAGGAGTTTAATTATTGGAGTATCGTTTAACGGTCATTCCCATTAAAAATAACTTAAATACTTATAATATTATATTCGTTGCCAGTTTGAAGAAGAGGAAAATCAAACAAATTTAAAGCACGTGAAAAACAGTCGGCTCGCAGATGGAACCGGAAAATGGAAGGGAAAGGGAAGGTACGCAAAGGTAAGTGGACACAAAATCTTTTGTACTATTATAAAGTGATAAGATTTGAAGTATGTATAGAAGAAATTCCAATAAAATGTATAATATTTTTTTACGATCTAAATCTGTTTCTCAGTTATGTTGTTATATGTTGTATGTTGATAAGTTCTTAATATCTAGATTCTGTTGATGTTGATGTTGTTAGCCTATGTGGCTCTTACAGCTTCATCGGACACAGGGCTCACGGAACTGGGGGGTCCGTGAGCTAACTGGGGGTTCCGTGAGCATATCCCTCATTATTAATTGTTCAAAAGTATAAATACAAATTACTATGAAAACTATGATAGTGCGATTCAGGCATCTCCCTTGCAGATTGTTTGTGGTACTCGATATATCGCATGGAATAATGATATACCGTAGAACAGAGTTTAAAAACAAAACGTACGGGTTTGCAAACGATACAGTGGACCTGATGTCAGATCACTACCGCGGACGTGACATCTACATTCTTCCTCAACAAATTTTCAAAATGGACATGCGTTGTCTCCCCTGCGACTTAAAATCATCGTTACCAAATTGGGCCACCAGATTCCTACACTATGGTAATTGACGAGATAGGAAACAGCAGCGTTACGCTGCTTTTTGTATTCTGTGAGGACGTGGTCCTTCCTCCATCGAGCCGACCCATTTATTTTGCACATAGAAGTTGCAATGTAAGTCTATAACTGTTTAAATATTATGTTATATTGATGGTAATCCCGGTCTTCGCAGCATCAATTGAGCAGGATATATCAATGTGCAGTAAGAGAAGACACGTCGTCCCTATAGTCAACGCATTATGAACTGAGGCTTCGGGTCAAAAATCATATTTATCTGTCTGTCTCGCTTGCACTTACAGGTCTTATGGAGAGGTGTAGTGATGTGCGTAAGAATTGTAGAGGTGCATATCGATAACGGGATAGGTACGATCGATATGCTAAATTATGTTTAGTATTATTAGGAATAATATATCGCTGTCTGAAAATCAAAGTTTTAAATTTGTAAGATAAAATGTTTTTTTGACATAATCATAGAGAAACTGTATAGATCCTAATGTGGCCCGAAAAGGGCCGTTTTTATCTTTTCTAGGGATGACGAATCGACCTCGCTTGCGCCGATAACTAAGTATCGATAACGGGTGCGTTGCGTGCACATTCCTACTGTCAGTGACATTTACTGCCCGACGACTCAGTTTAAAATGCGTCGACTATAGTCCAATGGAACACATTAAGATAGTAAGTTAGGTACAATGTCAGGGATATACAGAAGACACGCAAACCAGAATACCAATGATTCATCATCATCGTAACAGCATCAGTCTAGCGCTGAACAAAGAACTCTCTCATAGATTGCCCACAAAGCACGGTCCTAAGATCATATATCTCTCGACTTGCATAGGTCAGTGCTCCATTTAGTGGGGGGCCGTCCTATATAGATGACCAATGATTTGTGATGTACAAATATTGTTATTTGGTTGAAATCGAACCACCAGCAACCAAGTATAATACTATGTGTTACTTTTTTCCATAATTGTTAATAACAAGGCATGTTTCTCACTTTACAGAACTCAAACGAAGATGTAAGTGTTTATTGCCTATATATATACATATATGCCCATTGCTGGGCATTCTCTATGTAAGGAATAGTCCGCCAAGTGGCTTAAATGCGGATTAACGGCCTTCCCATGTCTTTGAAATATTTTTTTTAATTATTTCTTAAGTATGTACGTTTTCTTGCTGTGTTTTCTTCACCGTCGTGCACGAGATAAAATCAGCACGCAGTTAAAATAGCAATTAATAATTTCGATGGTATTGGCACCGGGATCGAACTCAACTTGCTCGCATAGCATGAATTAAAAGTGAGCGCTCAGACACTGAGCTACGGTTGTTATATAAATGGAAAAGTCTACGAAATAGTGCATCCACCCCTTCACAGAATACTAACACAGTCCTAATGCCAGACATGTCCAGATGCTAATTAAGCACACAGTTACAGCTGATAATAGAACATGAATGCGGTCAATAAGCACCTCACAAACCAGCATCATCCTCGACAAAGATTCTAAATTCAAATTGAGTTTTTGTCCTTTACGACTGAGATGAAATGACTTACTACCAATAACTGGTCCCCCAAATCCCAATACAACAAACGACACCGCACCGTTAAACTACTAATCCATTAGGGTGTGGTCCACAGATGCTACAGCTCGAATAAAACTATAGCGTGCACGTGTAGTGCCATTCGGATTAAGATAACGATTTACAACTGTAATATGACATTTTGTGTCTGTATAATTAGATTCGTGAACTTAAAATTTGTATTAATCCCGAAAAAAATTGAAATAAAACAAAGTAATCTTCAACATTTAGATACCAAGGAATGCTAGCAATGAAAAGCAAATAGTGGATTCGAACCTACGACCTAAAGTTTTGCAGTGCCTGAAATGCGGCCAAAAATAAGTCCCTATAAAATGAAGAATCCTGACGTTTCAATATTGCCATCTAAGAAGACCGTATTGCAATTCTCGTTTATAATAACTAGATCTCAGGTTGTTGTCGCTAGACGACGAGATCTGAGTGTAATACTCGAAACTTTATTCAGGCTCCAGAACTTTTTCCTATTCTTAATGAGAAATTGTCTGAAAATCTTAATGAGGGATTTTTTAATCTATTTGTCGTTTGTGATCGCTAATCTCCACGGGTATCTCATGACGTTTCTTTGTTTGAAAGAATGCGCAGTAAAGACATCTGTAATAGAAAGAGTAGACATAGTTCAAAAGATCAGCTTGCTGACTGGCTATATCGTACAATCGATAACCGAGTGGGAGCAAAGGTTCGTGAGTGGCAACCTTTTTTGTTGTTTATCTACGGTCTTAAACTTTTGGCCAGCAGGGTATGTCTATATTTGTATATATATTAGTATATATAATTTTTGTTAATTTTGCGTATTTGTATATTTTTTGTACTTATGTTCGTATGGTCTGTTAATTTTAACATTGAACTTGTATGAAATCTTTCTGTGCACCTACCCAATGTTCTCTGTACCACCCAATGGTAGACTGGTAGATAATGCCTTTGGCATTAAGTCCGTCAATGTACTAGTTTAGTGCATAAAGATTAAATTAATTAATAAATAAACCTCGTACTGGCACTCTCAGTATAGGGCGACCACCACTAGACGGAGCGATACATAAGTTGGTGTCAATGGATGCAGGTAGGTAGGGATCGTGTTTCGTGGCAATCTATCGGGTAGGCCTATGACCAGCAGAAGCTTATGAAATGTCAAATGTATCTAAACCAATTTGGATACGTTTTTCAGTGATATATTGAGTTGAGATAAAGTTGGGTTAAAATTTAGAATTTGTTTCATTTAAATCGGTTGGTAGGCAAAACTGGTCGTTAATAAAATACTTGCAAATAATTACAGTATGAAGAAGATCAAGAGGGGACTCCTTTAAAGCACGTTACGAATAATAAACGTTTCGGAACGGGAAAAGGAAGGAAAAACAAAAATAGAAAACACAATAAGGTAAATGAATATATTTCCGCCTAGTGGTAAGTTGTGATTTTGTTTTTATCGAATAGGTGGCAAATGAGCAAGCAGCCCACCCGATGGTAAGTGATCACCGCCGCCCAGGAACATCCGCAACACCAGGGGAGTCGCAAAGAAGAAGGTAGATTATACTCAGACATTACATACAACTTTTCGTATTAAAACAACGAAGCACATCTACACAACGAAAGGATAGAAAGCCATCGTGTATCTCGATGTATGATGATAAGAAGGGAATGGGGGAATCATGTTATGTATCTCCTCTCCACACTGTCTAAAACGTATACTATAAAACATAGTAATACTTTGTATAGAACTAGACACCTCGTTTAATTCTATATAAGCCTCATTATCTCGGAAATTACTAGAATCAATCTGGATTGTGATTCCTTATCCTTATTGAACGGCAGAAATAATATACCATGGGGTGAATTTAAAAGTAAATGTTTGCACTTTTTTCGCCCTCTAATATCTCTATATCTCTAATATCGCCCTTGTGCTGGTTACCCACTAACAGAGGTCTCGACTGAGCTCCATTAGCGCTCAATCACCTCTCAACCCGGTGAAACTGTTAAAACCCTCGGACTAACAGCGGCGATCAACCCGAAAAAAAAAGGGGAAGAAAGGATCTTGAGCAACCTATGATAGATGCCCATATTCAACAGTGGACTATTAATGTTTTTTATGTAACTGCAATGATATTTATCAATGGCACAAGTAGGCACGCGATGTGATACTTCGCATACAATTGCTACAATTACAATTTTTATGTTAAATATTTATCATTTCAGATGTCAACTGGGAAATAGATATATTGTTAATATTAGATGTACTCGTATACCTAATTTGCAATAGTGTAGTGTTTAATTTTATAAATATGCATATAACAATGCCATCAGGGTGGTAGTGGGGCTTCCATGGTTCTGTAGTGCGTCTGGTATGTTTGCTCGGAACGTTACTGATGGTTTAAGCGCTATTATACACAAAAGATTAGCATCCCTGATGCACAGAATTCGTGGAAGTGTCAAGTCATTTTACATCACTGGGCGCAAACACATGCTGTGTCCCAAATGTTAATGCCGCAAGATGGCGTAAATAGTAATTTATTATTTTGATGTAGTTTATTATTTTGACATTTATACTTAAGCTGAGACTTCAATATTAATTAATTATTAAAATTTTGAATTGCATATAAATGGCGTTTCATTTATTACAGTATTATTATATAGTATTCAGAGTCACATAAGATTATTACAATTAGTTTTAAATATAAATATATCGAGAAGAGAGAAAGGGCAACTAAAGGATACGGTATGAATAAATAATATCATGGCATTTCACTGATTAATGAATAAATTATTTCGGCCCATATCACCTATATTAGATTTAACAAATCAATGCAGATGTTTTATCACGTTGATTAAGATTGAATGCCAATTTATCATTAATAAGATCACCGGTTTGTTTCTTTCACCAGAAGAAACACAGGAGAGCTGAACTACTATTTCACTCTCATGTAATAAGAAACACTGTTACTACTCCAATCTAGCAGACTTATTCGTGCTAGAGTTTGCTTATAAGTAATACTCCACCACGTTATAAAATATTAGTTCTAACATATGGTAATAGGTTTTTGCAATGGTACTGGTTGTGTATTAAGCCTAATTGGACGTTATAAATAAAACAAAAATATGCATGATCTGTACTCATTCATTCAGATTGAAAAGTCTTACATCAATCAAGACATACATCATTGTAGTGACTGATTTTGTCCTGATAAATTTGAAAAAGAAACAATTATTGAATAACTAAATATTTATTATTATTTTTTTAATATTGTAAATATATGTAAATATATATTTTTTTCGAGAGGTTTTGGCGGATTTTGCTCGCAGCAATGGAGTTCACTGGACGTAGTTTTCGCATTATGATATATATACGTTGAAAAAGGTTTAAAGTTGCAAGAGTGTTTTAAATCTTTAGTCACAGTGTTGCTTGTAAACAGGCAAATTATTTTATTGCTTTGCTTAATATAATAGAGGATGGGAAAGATTTGTATAACCCGCAAGAGTTAACTTGAGCGCGCCCTCCTCTCGACCCCCGCCATCTTACCGCTCTCGTGATCGACGCGTCAGTACCGTTAGCAATCTCACAATTACGATTATTAAAAACGTACATGCGTTTGGTTTCGTTTGTTTTTTTTACCTGATTGTATCGGTTTGGTAGTTTGATGTAAACATGGGTAACACTAATACACAGTGCTGAACGAAATCTTATTTTAAAAGTGATAACCTTTTATGTTTGGAAAAAGGAGGTCAATCACGCAGAGAATATTGGGTAAAAGATCGAATCCAAGAAACACACGAACAGGAACTAATCATTCAATTAGGATACGAGAGTGATTCAGATTGTGACAGCTACTGTACAGACAATGACAGTGACATCGACTGCGAATTATCTGGAATACAATCTAAAGATAACCAGTAAATAGTTTAAGTATGTGAAAAAAACTTAAATTTTCTGCTTGTATAATTGTAGTGTATAATTAATTATGTTACTATAATTAATTATACACAACACGAAAACTACCAAATTATACATAAGATAAATCAACCATAAAAAAATTCGACAAATAGACGATATTTTTTGTGAGTCAGTACCTCGCTCTTACGTCATCCGAGCCAAGTCTCGAGTTAACTCTTGCGGGTAGTAGATTAGTGGAACGCATGTCAGACGCCAATCGTTGTAACGTAACTTTAGAAAACATTCAATAATTCGATTCTTTTATTTTTTTTAATGAGCGGGAACTAAGTATTCGATCAGTGACATATTCATTATCGATAAGAAGATATTCTTTGCAGCTCATTTCTATAAATAATGTAAATGTGCAATGAAACACGAAACATGTTAAAACATTTATTATCTTTTACCGCCTTTTCTTTTCGTTTGATATTAACGTTTTCGTTTCGTTTCGTAACGCTGAAAATCAAATTTTATATAAATATAAAGTAATTATTAGAGGCGATAAAAGAACGTTTTTTATATCTACGATGGCTAGATTTGGTTAATTGCGATGACATTAACCACGAAACAATTCCAATGTTTTTGTATTTTCTGATTGTAAAAATGTTCATTGTGTTGGTGTTCAATAAATAAATAAATAAATATATAAGTTATGAGAACTTTCATCATTCATTCATTAAAATTGACTGCTAAAAAAAAGACTTACACATAGATTGCTATGAGCACGTTCCTGAGCATCCATCATCGGCATAACAACGGGTTAAAATTATATAAAACAACTTACTTTATTCATTTTTGTATTCTGTGAATTAACGAAGATATAAACTATTATTATATATTTACTGTTACACTTCAACGAGAACTTGATTCTCGTTTGAAAATATTATAATACTTATAAAGGTAATATATTTTTATTATTTTCTCCTCAAGCAATACCTATGTGAAACTGTCCAAAAAACTTAATTTTGACACTTGACACTTAGGACGTTAGACTCTATGCGCAATATGTCTAGACATAGTGTCGAAAACAAAAAAATTACATAAAAATATATCAACTCGGTATGATAATGAATGGGTATTGAGCAGGGAGTGAAAAAGACCTAATGAAAAGAGACCTGTCTTTGGGTTTGTCCAACCAAATCCAATCTTAAAACTATTCTAAACTAAACCATAAATTTGAATCACAGCTTATTTGTGGGAGAGATAAATAAAGTAACATCTTATAATATATATAAATATATATGTATATATATAAATATATATATAGATATATATATCCCACAGTAGGTATCACTATGTTTTCCTTCACTTCCGAGCAATAGTATCCACCATTTTGGAGCTCGGTTCGCTGGCGTGTCGTGAATTAAAAATGTGTGCACACCGATTATTTTTAGAATATATATTTGTAACTACGCCTGGCCGGTCAATAGAATAAAGAAAATACTATATGATGGAATAAAAATATAATAAACAAATACATTATAATAATTGAAATTTATATATTAGTGGCACTTAAATATATTGTGTTAACGTACCTTCATTGTGCTGGCTTTTTTTGTAGTGTCTTGATTAGCTACCATGGCGAAGAGAAGATGGACAGTGAATAACTGTAAAGTTATATTTATAATATATTTAATTATATTCAGAATATTTTTAATTCTATAATTAGTACTCAGACTAGTAAATAATTTATCGGTAATTTTCAATCGATCATGCATTCACAAATAAAGTATTCAGTTCACACCACACGCACTTAAAGAAAATCAAAAATTCCGGTTAGAAGCAATAACTCGAATCGGTATGGTCTTTTCATATATTGCCATTAATTGTCAGAATATTTGTCTGTCAAATACTGGACAACTTTTGGACAATATGTAGCTGATTATTTAAAAAAAAGGGCAAACAGTCGAGTTTTTTGCCGTTTCATCTTGCTAGCAGCTTAGCTTCAACTTCTTCTTCAACCTACTTGAATAAATCTTCTTTTCATTTGATTTAATTTGATTATTTACGACGATTGATTAGAACTTGGTATCAACTAACCTTGTTCTGACTTTGAATTTATTAAAATTAATCCGATATTTATTCCGTTAACTAATCTGATTATCTCCATATCAAATTTCAACAGTGATGGAGCAGCTAGCTTCTAACTAAAACATGAATGGGTTGGCCCTATCGGAAAAGGACCACGGAATACCAGCTAATGCTACCTTTGTTTCGTATCGTGAGTGATAAATTAGTAGTGGAGAAAATCAGAAGCATTTCAGCATCAACATCTTGAATATTTGACGAGAATTGATGTGGTTATCGGAAGACTCAGTCTTTACTTACTGAGCTCAACTATGTGCTCGTTTGTCATCTTTAATATTATAAAAAAAAGTCAACCCTCGTTCAACCTGAATCTAAAAGGGAGTTGATAATGAAATCAAGATTATTGTTAATGTTATAATCAACATCAAAATGAACCTAACAGTATATAATAACAGTTGAATATAAACCTCAAGACTGTTGATATGATTCTGGGCAACTTATCACAATTACCAAGTCAGAGGTTAACTTCAAACAGAGAACTTGTTGAAAATAGCTTCTCCCAATTTGAGTTTATTTTCAGAAGTGAAGGTGATAACGTGCACACAGTTATCTGCTGATAAGGATTCTCTGCATCCCACAAAGACCTATGCATATCATCCATTCTCATAAAGAAATCTAGATAGGTGATTACGTATAAAGTATGTTGCCACTTAAATACTGCAATTAATATTTCAATACTAGCCGCAGCACAAAACTATCTATAATCACAGCAATATGTTCTGATTGCAGAACAGATGATATCAACTGTCCAGGATATAGTGCATGACGCACTCTCTCATCGTCCTCAACTTTATTTCAACGTTCAGATAAGTTCGGATGTATTAGGGATTCGCGATAAAGTACAACATATGCAGCCTTGATAGATACCAACAATTTTTGTTGCGTAAATATTGTTCCTCGGCTGGCTATCAGAACAAGACGCAGCTGATCACAGCAGATCCACTACGTAGACGTGAACGAAGTTGTAGTCCTATTTACTCGCCAACAAGCCAGTATTGAATCAGGTAAAGTGATTTCTCATTTTTCAACTTTAAAAGTAAAAATCCCCTAAATCCTACTGCTGGGGATAGGATTTCTATCTGGAAATAGTAAAGAGTATGGCCCGCCACGTAGCCCCACTGCGAATTGAATTGACATGTCTTCGAATTGACGATGTGTTCCTTCACCTAGCACGTGATAAAACCCAGTGCCTTAAAATATCTATTTTCATCTGGTGAGTGTAGGGAACTGGTGACGAGGTGTTCTATCGCAGACCTCAGGGGTGACAACGCTTCTGGATCTTATAGAGGATGTATGTGGAGGTTATGGACCGAATGAATCGTTTACCTTCAGGGATCTGTGCTCGTTTGTCATCTTTAATAGTATAGAAAAAAAGTGAAATAACTAGAGAAGCTAGAGATACCTAGGTACTGGGAAGAAAATATTTTTTCATTCATTAATTTTATTTTTAAACATAGTAAGTTATATATTTAGATTTAATTATTTATGTTATTAATTTTCTATTATATATTATACTATAAAATTAAGATACAAATTTAGACTCCGATATATTTTTAATAACATTTTTTTTGATTACAGATTAATTAAAAAAAAACAATCAAAAGTATTTAGATTTTTTAAAAAATATTTTCTTACTTACACTTCTTTGCGGGAAATTATTATTTTTATTTGTCTGAAAAAATGGATCACAGTAAATAATGACTAATACCGTTTTAGACTGACAACGAAAATGTATCAATAAATTTAAGCAAGGTAAAGCAAAGCAGTTTTTAGGGGCTCCCCCGGCCGACCGCGACCTCAGAATATAGTGAAATACAATTCTGTAATTGCGATATAATACTTCAGTACTTTGTATGGTGAGTGAGGGATTAGAAGGTCTTCAGGGATGACAACACACATACATGTTGAAGCCGAAGTTATAGGTGCACTGTGCGATCTTTTGTCACCCTTAATATGATTTAAAAAAAAATATTAAAAAAGAATGTACGTGTCATGCCAAAGGAATCTCTTACCATAATAAAAATATATCAAATATACTTAGATTTTAAGTATTCAATTTATGGTACAACAGACTTTTTGCAAGAAGGCTTTGTAGCCAATGAATAAAGGAATGTGTCAGATTTAGAAAAAAAAAACTAACCCCAGACCGCAGTAAAAAATTACGTGGTGCATTCTGCAACTAAAAGAAATTAAAATATAATAATAATTGAACATTAATACAAACTACCATTGAATGTATATTTTTCGATGGTAGATAATTTTCGTGGGCATTCTTCTACTTACTAACATTTATTATCTTTGTTTAAAGCCAAGAAAAGCTCCAAACAAGCACCCCGAAAAACCAGCACGCGTGTACCATCGTAGACATATATTAATATATAAAATTTTTGTACTTTAATTTTTTATAGTTATATACTATATTTGATCATGTATTTATTATGTAATGTACGGTCATAGAAATACAAATGGATTTTCTTAAAACTATATGTATAATGTTAATACTAGGAACAAACATAAATGAATTCTACACGTAACTCATCATTTATAATTGCGTAGAATAACTAATACCTTTATGGGATAATGTATATGTGTTTACAATAAAATCCCATAAACAAAGGTAATCGAAAAGAAATCTTTTTTTTTTAGCTTCGTCATAAAACACCTTACATTATACACACCTTATATAAATATTTACGAGTCGGTTTCTGGAATTAAAAAATACCAAAAATTTACAACACAAATTTCGGACACATAACTACGAATTAATTTTTTTCATAGACCTTTGAAACTATATTTTTTATCGTTGGTGCTTAACATTTTCGGTAGCGTAAGGTGACTATGTTGCCACATTCTTACATAAGCAGATTAAATTTCTTAAACGTTTAACCGCGCTTCGATATGTTAGGATAGTCTTTAAATTTTTATTAAGGCCTATCTCCATTAGCTTCTATTTACAACTCCTCTTCTCATTCTGAATATTCAAAATATAGTCAGTATCCAAACTTATCATTATGCTGAGCCATATGGAAGCCTTTGTTACATGAACACCTAAGAGAAAATCGTCGAGACTCAAAACTTGCTGCTGTTAGGCAATAAAAAAATATTACAAGGATATCATTCGCCTGACTAGTTCAGTCACTAACCCTGAAGTCAATTCTGGGTTAGTGACATAATTTACGGGAGTTTTAAAACCGTACAGCAACCAGATGTCAACCCTTCTCAGAAACTAATAGTATCCAACTAACTAGTATTATAATTGTCACAGATTCCGATATTCCGATCCTCCTACAGAGAGCTACCCTGTTTCCAATAACTCGAATAATGGGAAGGCCCATCTCGGATGGTCCACCTAAATTTGATCCTGATCAAACAACCACAATTCCCAGTATTTTCGTTTTCATTATACGCCGACGATTACATCTACTTACTCTTACTTCTTCGGTATAAGGAGAACTTAACTCTGTCGACAATAGTTACCTATCACAATAGTAAGCTATCAAAATATTTTTGACCATCGACGATTCACAATCTAAATTACTGGCTAATTTTTTTTAATTTACTTATAATAATAAAAAGAAATACAACACACCAAAGCAGGGCAAAGATTAATAAATGACTTTATTCTTTAAATTGAATGTGAAAGTATAATTAACAACGATTATGTTATCAATTATTTACATTGTTTTGAACATATGTAAGTTTAGTCTATGGCAACTAGTACTTGTCGGATTTTCACGTATGGCGATTGGGAGGGTACGATATAATTATCTGAACTTGAATATTAAAAGTGTGTGCAATGTTAAGGACCCATGTCACTCGCACAATAAACTTTTGGTATATTCACATGAAGAAGCCGTAGTTGTCAGCTCGAGTACGTAGTGTTATTATTTGAAACTTAAAGACGGCGTCCCCTTGAAGCAACATAATGCCGGAACCATAACCTGGTGGTCACCTTACATTTGTACATACAATGCATATTACATTACACAATAACATTGGTTCACTCAGCTGAACCTTGGAGCTGAAGAAAAGCTTAAGAAAACCAAAGGATCAACTCAGTATAACATTTCCCTGTAACATTGTATTTGATTTTGTTGTATGGGCAAAATCATCTGGTTTTTAAGTTCGACGCATGCTGCCAACACTTTGGCTGGTCTACGAAGACGTGTATAGAGCCGGGGTATGGCCCTGATCCTGCGCTAGTCAACATACATCATTATTTCATTATAAATTAACGTCTTCGTCTCGTTTCCGTATCTTTACTTCTTCGTATAGTATGAGAAGTAAGCTCTGGCGTCAGCATTTTTAGACCACCACCTTAGACTTCTGATGCGGGCCTGTCTTGCATTGTTAAGAAATTAAATAATGATACTGAACTGGTGACATTGAATAATAAAAATAAAATTAATATATAATAGGTATATATATATAAAGTTTATTAATTTACTTACGGTAACAAAGCACATTCTGAAAAGCCTCAATATATATATTTCCTACTTACCGTACCTTCGTTAGCTGCGACGATTGCAAAAAGAATATGCATAGAGACTGACTGATCTTGTTTCTAGAATTTTATCAGAACAATTATATTAGTTTGTAATAAATTCGTAGGCAGTAGCAGAGAAGGTAGTAGTTATAGAAGTCGTTGTGTGGAGGCAGAGGAGGAGTCATGGAGGGATAATCCGTGCAAGTAAACTCTGGAAGAATCCAGCAATATGTTACACAAAAAATAGATGAATTGGGAGAAATATCCGAGCATAACTCAATTGTTATATTTTGTCTCTTTCGCACATATGCAAACTGACAATTCACTGCATAATATAGGTATAACATAAAAAAATGGAAATAAAAACCAATTATTCTTACAATAATTAAATAGATTAAAAATGTTACCACAGTGTTGCAAATCGAATAAAAGTTTATTTAAATTAAAATTAATAATAAACAACAGCAATAAGATTTTATTTTTTTGTACACATTACTATATTTAAATTGTCGTTTTATCTCACAATAACAATTTTTTTTTCATATTAATACTTAAGTATTCAAATACTCGTACTATTGTTATTTCTGTCGGATAATATAATTTACCATGGTAACCCTTTTAGCGCATTTCTGTTATATATAGTATAGTATTTACTACTTCGAAGATTTACTCTTTCCGTTTAAATAACGTCCTCGAGAAATGTCATTATAATTTTTAACGTCTAAAAGAATAATAAATCATAACTTACAAAGTCTTTTAATCCATTTGTCTGTTTGTTTTTTTTTTCCTTTAAAAAATAATAAATTTACAACACATTATGAATACAATTGTATATATATTATTTTTAAGATATAGTATTTATGTATATTATATATATTAATAAAATTTATGCCATAGGGTGGCCAGAAAAAACTATCTGTAGGCTTACTTGACCAGGGGAATGGTGGGAAAACCTCCAATGGAAGAATAATTTTACACTCAGCGTTTCGTCTAACGAAACAAAATTGTCAATGCATCTTAGTTTTCGGATGTGATATCTCAACGCCGCCGTGTTTTGTATGGTAATTGATATTCAATACAAATTAGAAAACTGGAAAGGTAAGATATTGTATTCAATAAATAATAGCATAAGAAAACTGTTCAACGGTAGACTGCTACTGAGATAAAAACAAAATATGGATGTTTGTTTTGCCGACCATATTACAAATAAGTAAAGGGATGAGATAGTTTTACTATATTACGCATTCCTTTAAATTATTTTGTGATATAAGGGGAACAAATCGGCACTGGATTGATAATAAGTGATCCCTGTGGCATATGGAGACACTCTTAATCTGAGATTATAATGTAGATATATTGTATGCCCGAGGTCTAAGATTACAATTTTATTCCATGAAGTGTACATGAGTAATATACTCATTCTACACGCGAATCGATTAGTGTGAAGCTGTAATAACCAATAGGGTTGACGCCTTCCTTAAATACCAACAACCCCTTGGCATCGTCCTGCTGTTGTAGATGTTATAAATGTTATTATTGATAAGCGGAAATAGTTACAAGATTAACTCATGCACGTTTGCCCTTCTAATTTAAACAGACCAACAGCGCTAACATATATTTCAATATAACCTTTTTTGTGAAACGAGCGAACGCGGCGTATCGTCCAATTAACAGTGGTAGAGCTACACTACAGTAAGTATAATGGTAGAGCTACACTGCAGCCAGCAGAATTAATGGGTCGGCTCGATTAGGTTAATACCAGCGTATAATAGCAACATAATGCTTCTGTTCGTCTGGTGAGTGTAGGAATCCGGAGGTACCTTCATTACTGGTGACGAGGCATTTTGTCATCAGGCGAGCTGTGTGCGAGTTTGTTACTCGCAAGGAGTTCGACGAAGGCTGAAGATTAGTATTCGAGACTGTCAGACACTTATTTACCTATAGCAATACAATAAAAAATAACCCTATAAGACATATTACCTTATAATACATTGCATATAGCATTCAAATATATGATTATTATACATACCCCACCAATATCACATTCAGGACACTGTAACAATAAAATGTATAGTAACACGCAGTAAGAATTTTATCAAATAATCAGTGCCATTTGATAAAGATTTTTAATACGTTTGTATTTGGTCAGAATTACTTTTAAGTAGATGATCGGGTGACAAAATAAAATATAGTATGATATACTATATGAAATATATAAAAAAGTATACAATATACCTTTTTGTGCCCTGATAAAAATTTACGTTCGTCCTGTAAAAAAAAGTAATATAAAAAAAATTAAATATATTCGAGTACCGTAATAAACATTTTTATTTTTTTTACTTTTACTTTAAATTAAAATTAACAAAATTAAAAAATCATAGCAATGTTTTCCAGAAGCAAGTCTGCAAACAGCGAGTATTTCGGTTATGGTCGAAAATCTTATGACATACCCTGCCTCCGGGGGGGTAGGCAAGGGTATGTGATATTTGTATCCACTAAAACCCCCTTGGTGGTCAAACTCAGTGAATTGGACCCCTTCCAATGCACTGAGTTCTTAGTTATCTCCGATGGATCGCACCGGTACACCTCTGCACTGAATTTAAGCACGTCTCCAGGGGTTAATAAATCAATTATTGATTAACGTTAGCAACAAAAAGATAATAAAAAACAATTTTCCTAATTGATAGCCATTGCTCTGCCGATCTATGTAACTGGAGAACTTACTAGCTGATGACCTTATCACCTAGCTTTGGTGGGAGCATCTCCTGCTGCTTAACCTGGCCTGGCCTTATACTGATGTACGTATATCCTGTCTTTTTTCATTATTTATTAATTCCATCACCTCAGTTTTGAATCGCTCGTACTATTTCTTATAATAACTTCTTTACTCACCCTACTATTGTCACACGGCATGCACTGCAACTGATAGAAGAAGTGTAGAATTAGGATCGCATTGTGTTATTGTTCTTTTTATTTAGTTTTGAACAGGGCCTTTCACATGCGTTTTCCTTTCCTTTTTTAAGTTGTGTCCATCCAAAGAAGGAGAAGATAGATTTTAGCAATAAGACACGTTCATCTCAGATCGTCATTAATCCACTGCTAAATATAGACCCTACCAACTTCCAAGAGACAAGACGTTGACCTTGCAGGTCTTCACACTATCTAGTGGGGATCGATTGCTCATACGAGCGCCTCCGATGTCCCTTCATAATCTTTCATACCCATTGGTTATCGGTACTATGGACTATATAACTGATCTATTCCTCAGCATACTGATATTTCGAGCTCGTCAGTAACTTTAATTCTGCTGCGGATACGTTTTATATTTTCTTTATTATACGATTTCTATTGGCATGCATCTAAAAAGTATTTTTATTAAATCGTATTCCAAAAATATTTTAGATCGAATAAAAAATGTAATACCTCGTCTAACGGCCAAAATCTTTGCGATGAGTTCTGGAAAAAAATAATTAAATATATTTTATGTACCATCCGTGGGTGTGCTCCACATCTATATTCTTGGGTTTCTGTAGCTGATAATATTTTTAGTAACCTATTAAATGCGCCGGCGCATGTAAACTGCATTTTAAATAGCATTAGGATAACCTATGTATGTACTATCTTTACGATGAATCGTGTCAATTTGCTCGGTCACGGTTTTGGTGAATTTTTTGATACCCAAAAAAAAAGTTCGCGTCGTATTATTTGTGTGAACCGTTTCCTTAAGACTGCATCTGACCCTCCGTCCGTATTGTATACACAATATACTGAACTTAGAACGAGTTAATCTATTTGCTTGAATATTTTCGTCATTATAATATATTCTGACCAGTTTATATGTAAATAGAACATACTCGTAAATCATATCATCCATAATGACAACGCAACGAGGGCGTGGTTCTTTAGTGGTCCAGCCGTGTCATTCATGCTGTAGTCTATTAAACATTAGACTAATTTAATACGTTTTTTTTTAAAGTTAAGTAACGCCGAACATTATATGAATTATTTCTAATATAATATTATATAAAGAATATATACTTACGACAAATAAAAACACGGCAGATAAAATAAGAAATGTCTTCATCGCGCTAGATGGAAAGATAATGAAAAAGACGCCTTATATGAGATTTAATCATTGTAACAAATTTAAAATAAATTGAAACCTGAAATGATAAGATAATTAGATTTCATATAACTTGAGAAGATAATGGCCAATCAAAATTAATTGGACACGATTACTCGTTTACCGGATTTTGTTTTGTCATATTGAGTTAGACCTTATTTAGATTCGTACGGCGAAATTTTGTGTCGGATAGTCTATTTATCAAGGAAGGCTATATATAGATAATAGATAATCACGCTATGACCAATAGGAGTGGAGCATCAATAAATTATTTCCCGCTTTATTTGAAACATACCAAGGATCATGTAGTTAGTAAAATAATAATTGATAATTTCTAAATACTAAAACAACTCTACAGTGGTAGAGTTACATTGCAGTATGTTTCTAACTGCAGAATGAATGGGTCAGCTCGACCGGGGCCACGCCCTCACAGAATACCAGTATAATGCTGTGTTTCCACTGGTCAGTGAATCACTTGCATAAAAAAAAACAACACTCATTGTTGAAGATAATTTATTTTATTATGTTACAAAATCCACATCCCTTAAATATATTACAATTCATTCTTCCGAGTAAATCTTACGGCCAAAAAACGGATTCAAATTATTTAGCGTAGATTTTTTAAACAGACACCAGAATAAAAGCAAGCGTTAAAATTTAAAATAAAATAAAATTTGTGATACCAAATCAGTACATATAAAAGTAAGGATGAAATATAATTTAATTTTTAATTAATTGATTTTGAATATTAGATATTATATTGTATTGTAATCGGTACTGAATCTTCAGCATCTTCATTCCTATCCTATCTATAGTCCATTGCTAAACACAAGCCTCTTCCATAGATTTCCACTCGATATCCAGAGTTTTTTAGTTGATCTCTACCAAGTAGAGGTCGCCAGTCAAGAACCTTTCTTCCCCATCGGTAATCTGTTCTACAAGCAAACCTATTCAGCTTTCTGTTTTCTTTGAGCTATTAATTTATTTAACTTTTATCTACACAAAGCATTTATATAAGGAAACTAAGATAAGAAAAGTGTATAAAAAGGCGCAGCTTATTTTACAAAAAAAATCTCTTCCAGCAGGCCTACTGTTGGACATTTTATCGGGAAAAAGAAACATAGTGTACTCACAAAAAATTACGAGAAAAGGAAAGAAAATTATAGGACTATACTTATTTACAAACACATGCATATAAATACATAATTAAAAATATATATAATATATGGGTACGTTAACATAAATAATAAATATGTATATACCATACAATAAATCATAATATTTCATTATATATTCAACTGGATAATGATAAGTAGTTTTATCGCTATGTCGTTCACTTTCGCAATACCGACGCTTGTAAAATTTCAGTCTATTAAGGCGTCTGCATGTGGATGAAAACTGAATCCATAAGTTCGATTACATTGATACATATATAAAAACATATATACCTAGTCCTGCCAAAGTTCTGTTACAAATGAAAATGCATGTTTTTTTAATGAAGTAATGTAATATTAAAATTTATACCTACGTATTTATTAGTCTCAAAAAAAAATAAAAAAAAAATAATTCTATTCGAAATGGCCACCTTTGGCTTTTATCTGTTTGGTCACGAATCTATGGATTTACGCACTGTTTCCAAAGGAAATTTCACCACTGCTTGCTCCAATTTTTTTTTAAGAGACTCAATGTCGCCGTGTCGTTTAGAGCAGGCCATGTCCTCTAAAACTGACAAAATCTAAAGGGGTGAGGTCTGGGCTAAGTGAGGGCCAGTCTTCAGCTCTTATAAAGTCCGGAACGTTGGTTTCAAGCCAGACTTGGGACCAGGTGCAGAGTCCTGCTGGAAAGTCCACGGTATATTTTTTAGAAAGTGTATTGCTGAGAGGTTTCACAACATGATCTAAGACTGTATCTTGATACACTTTGGCTGAAATTTTCACTCCTTTTTCACAAAAATGTAGTCTTGTGACTCCTTGATAAGACACACCCCACCAAACCATCACTGACGCAGGATGATGACCACGTTCTACCTTTCCGACCACTTAAGCGGCTTCTTTAGAACTGTGAGCGTACACTTTATCATTTTGCATATTGTAGTGTTCTTTAATCGTGAATTTTTTTCATCGGTAAAGAGGATATTTCTGTGCCTTTCACCTACGTATTGCGGCAGAAGGCGTTTTGATCGATCCAGTCTCTTTAATTGTAAAGATATATTTAGGGCATGTCCTGTATACCGAAGATAAGCACCGAGCTTCAAGTCGTGTTTTATAATACGCGACAGAGTCCTAGCGGGAATCTTATCGCGATAAGATTTTTTGCTTCCTAATGGGGTTTCGACGAATTCTGACTTTAACAGCATTAACAGCCTTTGTAGTTCTAACGGCACGCGGCCGCCCCGATCTTTTCTGGTCTGCGACAGAGGAAGTGTTGTCGTATCTGTTGATAGTACGATAAACGAACATACGGCTGATACCAAGCTTTTGAAGTGTCTGGAATATGACCGACGGCTCCACACCCACTTTGTGCAAGGCGATCACTGCAATCCTATTTTCTTTAACACCCCATTCCATATTGTAATTTGATAATAAACACGGAAAAATGTGTAATGGCGCAAAATCGAAAGAAGCTTTTAAAATAATATAAGTGTTCAAATTCCAAATAATTAAAAAGTTGAATTTTTTTTTTTTAAGTAACAGTATTTATGGCCAGAGAAGTTACAACCATCTTGTTGCTTGTAATATGGTTTCCGGATTCATTCACTCACCATTAGAAACAGCAACGTTATGCTGGTATTCTATGAGGGCGTGGTCCTTCCCCGACGAAGCTGACCCATTCATAGTACCACTAGAAAACAAGGCTACTACCGCAAAAATATTAACGAGATTCCTTTACGATACGATTAAGGTTGGATGTGGTTCCATCTGCACCTGGATATCCGAGGGCGGAATGGTGAATCGGACGTAGTACCTGGCTATTGGTTAACGGGTCTTGATATAGATTCCCAGGCGAAGATATTTTTTTTTTATGTGTCTTGTGTGTTCCTTTCCAAATACTAAGTAGTGGGATGGGTGGGTGGCGAGTATTACAGCGGAAGCTTACGGCACCACTATATTTAATGCGGGGTTGATAAAATGTTTCCACATATCGAAATCGATGTACTCGTATATCGAAGTACTCGGCATATATTAGGTCTATACCTATTGCTATATATACTGCTCAACAGGCACAGAAATGAAAGAATTTTGAACCGAATTGTTACGTGCTACGAAAAGTGCATTCTGTTCGACAATCGAAAGCGCTCAGTAAGTTGGTTAGATCCTGGTTCAGCACAGCAAAGCAATGCCCTAAATGAAAAATTACCTTTAGAAAGTTGATGTTCATTGTTTGGTGGTCTAGTGCCGGTGAGATTCATCACAGTTTTTTTTATCAAACGGCATGAGCATTACTGCAGATGATGTACTGTGAAAAACTGACAACTACAACCGGCTTTGGTCAATCGGTCGTCACCGCTGCTCTTACATACACGACAGCGCGCGACCCCATACTGCACAACAGAGTTTTTAAGCTGCAAGAGTTGGGGTTGGAAGCTCTCCCTCATCCACCGTACTCACCAGACCTTGCACCCACCGACTATTATTATTCCAAAATTTGGTCAACTTTTTAGCGGGAAAAAAATTCAATTCCCGAGAGGCAGTAAAAAATGCCTTCGAAGAGTTTGTCGCCTCCCGTCCAGCTGATTTTTACAAGAAGGGCATCAATAAACTACCTCTGGCAAAGATGCATCGATTACATGGGTTACTTTGATAAGTTTGAAAAAAAAAACTTTATAAAAATTTATTTCATACAAAACGGCAATTTCATAGGTAAAGACCTATTATATACTGATAACCTGATTTTTATTTGATTTCTATTTTTATTGCATCCTTTTTTTTTGAGTGTTCACAGTTCACCTGAGTGGTTAGTGATTCCTGTGGGTGAAGTGACACGCACATTCGTTATCGATTCTGCGAATCTCTACACGCACCAGACTTTTTCCCCACCATTTTTTTATATCTCTATTTTATCCTGGTATTCTGTGAATCTTGTATATTCTCAATAAAATGTTAGTAAAATAGTTATCTTCTAATTCATCTATCTTAAATTATTGTAATAATTTAAGATAAAACAAGCAGTTAATCAAATAATTTCATACCACAAAATTGGTATTTAATGAAACAATATCTTCATTAGAACCGAGAAATTAAAGACACGGCATTTTGTATATTTAATTTAACACGTGCACTAGGTGCGACGCAATAGAGAGATTGTAATTTATAATTAAAATTGTATTTTCTTGCATACCTGTTTTTTTTATTTCGAGATGTAATAGCTGTTTCCGTACGCTCTCTAAGTAAACCTAGTTTGAATCCCGATGCAAAAATCTGCGACACAAATATTTATCTCTCGAACACCCACGAATCAGTCCCACGCAGGGTAACGTTGCGCTGATTATCCATAAATAAAGATTTCGGCTTAATGCTTAGAGCGCTCGGCGACCTTTCAAGCCGGTGAAGCTATAAAAGCCTACGAACTGGCAGTGGCGAACAGCCCTAAAATTATAAAAAGACACAAGGTCACCTTTATTAATAGGTAACCAACACGTTCCCACGAGGTACCCTCGTCCTGGACTGTCACACTGTGCGCGATAGCGACTGATTCGAGGGTGGCCGAGAGGACCAAACCTCGGCTCGGTCAGCTGCTTCTGACGGTTTAAACCAATTTTCGTCGATTGACCTAATGGAAGGAAGAAGGGAATAATATATAATAAATAAGAATGTTTTTGTTACAATATTCATTTATTAAAATTGCAATTGCAAGAAATACCGTTCTTTAATACAGTTTACATTGTTACGCTACGCAAGTACAAAAAAGAAGTATAAAAACGTCAGTCTATATTACATAATAAAAGAGTTAAAATATTCGCGTACCCGCAAACATACTTGGCGGGTTTTAAAAAACCATCTCATTGTCAAAATAACCGCATCTACGCTATTATAGCTCTACTGTCGGCGCATTTACCTAGTGAGTCCCCTGTTTAAGATCAATATATCGATATTGTTTAAAACTTCCGCATTCCCTATGTGTAAGCTATATGGGAAAATGATTTTAACCAAGGGACTTCATGGTAATGATTTAACCGTATCAACTTTAGCTAATTTAGTTACACTAATGTCGCCATCTTAGTTTTATATGTATTTTCAAGTTTTCAGAATAATGTGTGTATTGTTCTAGAATATTATAGATCTAGATAAAACTAAACCACGATTATATATGTATCCTCTACCTTCTCTATAGAAAAGTAAAGAATACATCAGTAACAAATACCAATTTATATTTTACACGTTAATAGAAATTACTTAAATATTGCTAGAGTTTGTAGATGAAGTGTATACTATTCGTTGAATCGTATTACCATTCGTGCGACTAAATCACTAAAGTGGACAAAACATAAATAATAAAGACCTTCATAATAAGTTACCTCTAATAAGGGGTTTAAAGGACTAAAGATTTACAATTTTAATATAGGAAAAATAAAGCGAGTTCACAAAATTGTTGTAACTCAAAAATACATTTCAAAAGACGTAAAAATGTAAATAAAAAAAAGAAACCATAAATAAACTTGTATCAAACCTTTTTAATAAATATATAAGATACTTATAATATATTTAATCCAATAAGTTTAGTTTAGTTCTTATCGAAAATGCGTCTAAAGCACTGCATTTTAAGAAATTTTCCCCTAATTAAAAATATAGCGAGTTAAGGTAATTTTTTATATTTAAATGTCACAGTAGAATTGTAAATTCCGTTAATTCATATCTTCATCCATACCCTTTAAATTATCGATCTTGACACGAACGGCGATTTGAAAAAGCAGCATTAACCGATATATTAATAAAAAAAAAAAAATCTCAACAAAAGTGACCAGTGTTGTCATGTGACATATATCACCTGGCGTAAAGTGTTGACCATGACCCATGACACCCTTAATAGTGTCATTTGCGTTATGACCCCTGACGACGAGCGTAGAATGCCTTCTCACTAGTAAAAGGTCAATCTTTTACCTTATTACTAGTGATACCTTAAAAATACCAAACGCGGCAGGGGCGACTCTGTAGTTAATGGTGTGTGTTACATAGATGTCATAATTGAAAAGATCTGAATATAACTTATTATTACTAACTATAAATATAATATACTTTCGAAATAATACAATTTACAGTACCTCGTGCATCAGCTTAGGGCATACCCTAACGCACGCATGTCCTCTACAAGTGCCTAATTAGCCTCCATTCAAGTAACACCTTTACACCGAATGATTATTTAGCTTAGGGAATACCTTTACGCATGCAACACTTATACAACAAATGCATAATTAGCTTGCGGCATGCCTTCAAACACGCGACATTGACAGGCAAAAACAATGAATAAAGACACTGACGATTTAAATGTAAGGAATTAAAAATATTTCCTTCCCTTAATAACTTTAATACGAAATTGACACGACATAACTAACTTATATAGTACATCAACCGGTCTTGCGACTAATTCGCAAGTGCGTAACGGCCCTTATATAAGTAAATGTTCTAGCACTACGCATATAAAAAACCTATTCTATTGTTGTCGATTTAGAATCAACTTTAAACTATATTTCGAGAAGTAAATCTAACCTATGTATTTAACTTTATTATATTAGAGAAAATTATAAACTACCGGCGGTTAAAATTAATTTTTAATCAATTGCACATTTTTCGAATAAATGCTCGTTTATAGGCAAAAGAACAAATGTCAAAAATGTCAAACAAAAAGATGTGACACAAGAGTTTCAGACCAACCATCATACAAACAAGACCCGGCTGTATGGACTAAAGTCCTTTGCCTTTCCATTAGGGATAAATTAATATCATCATCATCAGATGTGACACAAACATATTTGTTATTTTTTTATATGGCATAGGCCCATATGGCATTTGCCTTCATTGTTAAGCATAAAATTTTAATTCATTTTTACAGTAGCACTTCACTATTTTACTCTTTTTTCTTCATAATTTACGTTTTTCTGCATTATAAAAAAATATATATTATAAATGAGAAGTATCTGAACCTGTCAGATTTACGAACCTTAAAACAAAATTACACTACAAACACACCGTATTTTATTAATTAAATAATTTTAAAGCAAACATTTGGAGATCCTTATATGAAAAAATTAAAACAAAACCCATGTCTAAATAGTAAATAAGTTCCTAGATTATTCTAAATCACCTAAACTATTACAAGACTACATATAAGAAAACTATAGAAATGTTTAGGCACCTTTTAAGCACAAAAAGCCTATAATTTCCTTATAGTTATGATTAAACCTATAAATGCATAACCTGGTATCAATAAATGTACACAAATTTTCATTAGAATTGTAGTTTTCTATACGGCTACATACAACTGGGTAATGACACCGAATAGTAGGGTAGTTTTAGATAATATCACAACCTACTTGGAGCAGTATGACGATTTTAATCATGGTTTAATCTTAAACTGGTACATAAATAACACTACATAACCCAAGATAGATTTTTTGACACAAATTAAAGTGTTTAATATGTATCAAGTCCAAAGAAGGTTGTGAAATTGTCTTTAAGCGCGCATGACATAGACACCAAATGCTTGTCGGTATAATTTTTTATGAACGGTTAGTTTTTTTATGAACGATAAAGGCAAAAGACGGTACATGCCTACGCCACGCTTTCGGTGTCTATGGTATACGAGCTTTGGAGTTTGAATGATAATATCGAATACCAGTACAAAGTTCTAGTAGTTAAGATGGATGATATTACATTTGAAATTATTATAAGAAATGAGATAACTTTACTATTAAGGTGTTAGTGTTGAAGTTTTCTAAATATTAAAGTAATCAATCTTATATTAAAAACATTCCACCCTTCCCACGTAATTAGGGGCGGTTCTTTTCTGCACGATATCGCTTCATTATGATCATCCCCCTATAGACATAGTTTATTACACTTGGCCCTTCTTCAGTAATCTTTATATCGATATTCGATAAACCAGACACATCCCTAAGAAACAATTAGACTAAATTATCACTAAAAATTTCGATTGTATCGGGACGTGCAGTTTACATACATACCGGACGAAAAATTTTAACCTAGGTCATATTATCTAGGATGGCTACATCAGTCTTAAATACTAGAATTTTTTTATGTACATCAATGGCAGTATAGTTTAGCTTTCGTTTCTCGCTTACGAACTAATTACATTAATTTTATAATTTATAATTCTAGACTACTACACAACTACTGACTTAATGACACAAAGGGTCAATAATTCCAAACATCCCATTATATCTATCAAACTAAACCGTCGTCAAACGTTTGCAGTCTTCAACTGTCACTCTTTAAAATAAAAAAAAACTGTCAAGAAAATTGGCATTTCAAGGTTAACTGTCAAATTGACTTATTTTGACACGAAAGTGACATCTGTGAATGAAATTACGAATAATTCGATGTCATAATACTGAATTATACTAAAATTACATTAAAAACATTGTAAATGCATCAAAATGACTAAATCTCTAATAATAATGAGGCGTCACGTAAGTAATAAATTATATCACTCAGTCACGATTAGTCTGGAATACCGAAAAAAAGTGAGCACGATGTAAAAATGGAATCATTCATTTTTAATTTTAAGATAACGTAAGAGTGTAGTATTTTGTATCTTTACGTGTGAAAAACAGTTTATTCAATCACTTGCACTAACATGTATGACAAAATATTTTATTACATTGTAATAAGGTTCAAAATGAACACTGCTATAAAACTTTCAGAAATCGTGAGCGTTTTTTTTTTTTTATTAATACAGAGAGAGATCAAGCACACAGTTCACCTGATGGCAAGTGATTCCTGCGGCCCATAACATCTACATTCATCCTTGACAAGGAATCATAATGCAGATGCATTGTCACCCTTGAGGACTGAGATGGAATGTCTCATAGTAATAAAGGTCTATTCTGTGTAGGCGTGGTCCTACTCCGGTCAACCAGACCCATTCATTCTGCAGCTAGAAACATACTGAAGTATAGCTCTACCACTGTCACATGTTAGTGCAATTAATTGTATTGCCCCAACAATCGTTGGATTCACTTTGAATAAGTTCTTACAATAATGTCTTAAATATAATAATAAAACTAATTTAGTCAAGGTTGTCAGAAAATGTCTTTTCCCCGCTCCTTTTTGACACTTGACATTATTCTTTTTAATTCTAAAATGCCACAAGCGGAGTTCAAAAACCGTCGAATTTAAAAAAGATACAGGCTTATTACGTGATATTCATAAACCATGTTAATTAAAAAAAAAAAAGAAATAAATAGGTTCCAAATCTCACATATTAGCGGCATATTAGCCCTTTACACAAAAGCTGTAAAAATTTGTAAAACACATAAAAGTACACAAAAAATCTCAAAATAGTAAAGGTGCTATGTACAATTAAAAATAAATATTTAAATGTTATCAGTACCAGTTCCTAATTTTTATTCTTCTATTTCTGCGGTCGGTGAATGCTGAGAGGCATTGTCCGCTGTCACTTCCTGCAGGATGGAGGTTACTTCTTCGCAGATTTCTGTGAACTGGGGACGATCGGCAGGGGAAAAGCTCCAGCAGCGTTTCTAGAATATAGTTTTTTAAGATCTTTAATTATTATATAAAAAGAGACCCATTATATACTGATGATTACGGATATTTCAAATTACTACCCGCAAGAGTTAACTCGAGACTTCGCTCGGATGACGTAAGAGCGAGGTACTAACTCACAAAAAATATCGTCTATTTGTCGATTTTTTTATAGTTAATTGTATTGGTCTTATAATAGTGTTGTGTATAATTAATTATAGCAACATAATGAATTATACACAACAATTATACAAGCAGAAAATTTAAAAGTTTTTTTCACATACTTAAACTATTTATTGGTTATCTTTAGATTGTATTCCAGATAATGCGCAGTCGATGTCACTGTCATTGTCTGTACAGTAGCTGTCACAATCTGAATCACTCTCGTATCCTAATTGATGATTAGTTCCTGTTCGTGTGTTTCTTGGATTCGATCTTTTACCCAATATTTTCTGCGTATTATATCTACGTGGCTGACCTCCCTTTTCCAGTCATCAGGTGTAATCGATGCATCAATTACACTATTGCAAACAAAATCAAACGCACGTACGTTAATTGTAAGATTGCTAACGGTACTGACCCGTCGATGGCGAGAGCGGTAAGAAGGCGGGGGTCGGGAGGAGGGCGCCATTCCGCTCAAGTTAACTCTTGCGGGTTATAGTTAGGTTAGTGTAATGTAATCTGGTATATTGGCAATATTTTTAAAAATGGGTATATATATATATATATATATAAATGCTGTATGTGTGCATAAGCCTTACAAGAGAGCATACTTTTACATGCATACCCAGTCTTTGAAATATTTTTTTTCGTTGATGATCAGGTACTTTCCGATTGGCTTGATTAACTGGCATTGAGAAGTTGTATTGCATCTCTATGCATTTTTACCTAATTTACCATGGGCCGTGTTCTGAGGAGTTGTTCGGATTCATTCCGGCTAAGTTTAAACACTTAAACACAATAGCATTTAAGAATTTCATCCTCATCATCTTGATGGTTGGCAATCCACCACTGTGTGCTTTAACAAATTTGTTTTTTTTTATTATAGAATAGGTGAGTTGCTTGCTCGTTTTGCTGCCTATTCTATAAAAAAAGCACTTACAATCGCAATTACAACTATACAAATAACACTTAAAATCGCAATTACAACTATACAAATTACACTTAAAATTGCACATACACAATTACATTGGTGCTGGTACCAGTCTAACTCTGCTGTCGTACCGTGTATTAAAAGCGAGAGCTTAGATATTGAACTACCCCGGCTGTTTACATGTATAAAAGAAAATTGTTTGTGGAATATAAAAACATTTCTCATTATTTTAATGTCAATTTTAAAATATCTCTCTCAGTACTCACACTAAGCCGAAGTGTAAACAATATTTACGTTGAAGTTGTGATGAAGCTATTTATTACTTTAACATGCACAGACAAAAAGTCTGTTAACGATTTTATTATATGTATAAGATACTCACAAGTAGATTGGCCAGTCTCTCGGGCATGGAGCTGGGCGTGACCCATTCCTGTTTGCCGGTCTTCAATCTTTCCAACACCGAGTTGTCATTGAGTTTTGCAAATGGCAACTCAGCTTTTGTATAGATCTGTGGAATAAAAGATTAAAATAAATGTCTAGTCTAATTTGAATATTGATAAACAACTACGATTTCGTTTGCACACACACGAGTAACTCGGTCACATCCTCTTACCAATCCTTTTTTATTTTTTTATTACATCTAGAGTAACGAACGAGGACACAATTCTACTGATGGCAAGTGATTCCTGCTGCCCATGACATCTACATTCATCCTTGGCAAGGAATCGTAATGCAGATGCGTTGTCTATCTTGAGGACTGAGATGGAATGCCACGTCATAAAGTCAAGGTCAAGGATCCCTACACTCACAGGGTGAAACACACAACAAATTAGCAGGTGCTCTACCACTATGATATAAGAAGTGTGCATATTGTAAGATCATATGAGAAGAAAATATACACGAAATTTATTTGGATTGTGCCTTTCTTTCTCTCTTATTCCTTCTCTCATTCTCTCTCTTTCTTATTTCTTACATACAGCCTCATACAGTTAACCCATTGTTGAGTGATCCATGCAACCCTTGATACGCACATTCATCGTTGATAAGGAATGAAGATCATGTGCTTTGTCGTTTCTAGGACTTGGATGGAATGTTATATGAAATACATCACTTTTAAGATGCTTTTACATGCTGGTGTTCTGTTTAGTTTATTTCTTCCGTTCACGTTGCACCAAGAAACTCTAAAATCTATTATAAATCTGTACCAATGTAAAAAGACACGCAATATATGGATTCACTCATAACACAATTAGACGCCCACTCGAAGTTGATCTGTTCTGTTATTTCATTATTTTTCTTGCAGAGAGCCTGGTAATCTGTTAGACAGGGAAACCCAGTGCGGACACCGGTCTTTAACAAAGGAATATTTTATATTGAATTATATTGATCTAATTAATGTTGTGTACCTTTGTGAAAATATAGAAATAAATAAATAAAAAATATATACCTCCCAAACTGTGGCAGCGAACATGTACACATCTGATTTCGTGGAATAATCTCCCTCCAACACAGCCTCTGATGGGAGCCATCTCAACGGTAAGACCTGCAATAATATTTAAATATAATAAGAGAAAATAAGATATCTATACATAACTATACCAATATTATGACGTTTATAAGTTTCTTTGATTGAACATTCTAATCTCAGGAATTACTGGTTCGAATTGATAAGTTCTTTTTGTTCTGGAAAGTCCATTTATCAAGGAAGGCTATAGACTATAGAACATAATACTTCGAGGAACAATGAAAAATGTTGCAAAAACGGAGAAAATTATTTACTTTTGACCTTTTTTTCGGAATTTTTGAAAGAAATTTGGAAACTTCCATTGCGTGTGCTGTGTAAACGGTTAAAGTTACGCCAAAAATCGTGTATGACGGAATCATTCCCCTTCAAAAGTTCTAAAACAAAGTAATAAGTTGTAAAATGATAATTGGTAATTTAAAAATACTAAATCAACTCTACAGTGATAGAGTTACACTGCAGTTTGTTTCTAACTGCGGAATGAATGGGTCAGTTCGACCGGCGTAGGGCCACGCCCTCACAGAATGCCGGCGAAGGGAATAGGTGAAGTCAAGCCAACATTTTAGTTCTTCACTATCGAAAGCAAATAAATTTTCGTGGACCCTATTTTTTTGTTACGCCAACGTAGACCCCCGTCGAGCCTGTTGCGTCGCAGATTCGAATCTCAACCGAGAAACAATATTTTTATATCAAAAATTGTTGTACAGTATGTTCCGTGTATTTGACGCAACATCTGAAGCTTCCTTGGATCGTATTGCTCGTGCATTACTTCGGAATAGGGGAGGGGATGACGAGTGAGTGCCTCTATTTGCGCTTATGGTTACGGCACTAGAAGATATGGCTCCGAAGATGAACAAATGATATTAGATAGTATAGTTTTTTAATACATTAAGAGTAACAAACGAGCACGCAGTTCACCTGATGGCAAGTGATTCCTGCGGCCCACGACATCTACATTCAACCTTGACAAGGAATCCCAATTCAGATGCGTTGTCACCCTTGAGGACTGAGATGGAATGCCTCGTCACCAGTAATAAAGGTCTCCGGATCCTGCACTCACCGGACGAAACACAGTAGCGTTATGCCGCTATTTCACGCTGGTGTTATGCGAGGGCGTGGTCCTACCCCGGTAGTGTAGCTCGACCACTGGTGAAATTATGATTACCTGATCATGAAGCTTGAAGTATTCGTGCGAGTGCGGCCCACGGGTCAGTGCCGGGCAGGACAGCTTGAGGTGCAACTGTGATGTGATCACGCAGTTCCGAGCCGCTATGTCCCTGGTAAATTATACATTTTCATTGTTATACTAGCTGACAGAGACGTCCCGTTTGAATTTCAATATGTTTGTCATCTGTTTTGTGTAAATTATCAATAGTTCGATTAGTGAGTTCATACAAAAATTTCCAATGCGGAGAAAGTACTTTTTCCCGGATTTCCCAATTGTCCTTTTCTTTCCTTAAAAACTCAATTCGGAATATTCGGAATATATATATATATACAAACATGCTTGGATTTAAGCTTTGAGCTCTGATTTGAGTTTCTTGCCGTTCATTCTCGCTGCAGCAGCTGCCTATAAGGGGTGGTCCTATTAGGTCCTGGCCTATAAGTGGTATCTTGACGATTGAAAACTGTTTTGTTTATACATACTTGAATAAAGTTTCTTTTGATTGATTTAAAAAAAATTACATAGCCAGTCGGTCCGTCCGTTCACAAGTGATTTAGCGGTTTACCAACGAACGGCATATTTATGTACATAGATATGATAATGAAAATTGTGTATAACTTTATGATTGTAACGTTTTTACCTTGATGTTTACTTCAAACACTAGAAACGAACTCTCGTACTTTTAAATTAATCAATATAGTATAGTATGTATACTGGATAGTTTTATTTCTGTATACATACTATACTGTATATATATATATATATATATATATATATATATATATATAGATATGTGTATGCCCTATGTTCAGCGATTAACTAGTAAAGGTTCTCACCTGTGTACGGTGCGCTTGGCAGCTAGCCTGGCAGCGGCGGCCGCCAGATGGGTTGCCAACAGTGCTCTGTGTTGCGGCTGTAGCTCCTCCGCGCGTCTCTCACTCCTGGCCACGTACGCGGGTCCCACTCGCGCTGAATATTCCGCGTCTTCCTCCTCCGACCGTGTCGCTATGAGGAAGCTTTTCAGATCACCCTGTGAATAAAAACGTGTTACAATTATGTTTAAGTATTATCAGTGTGGCGTTAAACAGGGCAGATGATTTTTCACGATATTTGTTACTCCGTCTGTTATTAAACGAGAGCTACACTGTAGTTCGTTTCTAGCTGCGGAATGAACGGGTCAGCTCGTCCGGGGTAGTACCTCGTCCTCACAGAATGCCAGCGTGAAATAGCAGCTTTATGCCGCTTTTTCACGCTGGCTTCTTTAAGCATACATCTACCTCATTCCATAACCCTAACCCTAAGGTTGACTGGTAGAGAATGCCTAAGGCATTAAGGCCGCCTTTACACTTGGCTGTATATAGAGTTTAAGTAAATAAATAGATATGTGACACTAATGTTGTAGACTCGAATATAACATTCGAACATTCAAGAAGAATTTAAGTTTAATTTGGATTTGTTAACGAAAATGTTTTTGATAGAATTTCTAGCATACTTTCATATAATAAATATATCTATTTTTTTAAGTAAGTATCTCATCGTCATATAACTAGCTCACCCAATCGGTATGTTCGAGCAGCATGTAATGAGGGTCAGCTTCGTTGCAGAGTCCTATGAGCCTCACCACGTTCTCGTGCCTGATACGACCGAACATGTCCAGCTGACGACGGAACTCGGCTAATTGCACCTGCGAAATAAAATATTTCATCATGACACCCATCACAGTCTACGTATGCCTCCCGCATAGGTCATCACGGAAGACGATCCACGGCCACCACCTGCATCCACTTGCATAACTATGCAAACTTGCATAGTAGTCTTCGCTCCATCTAGTGGATGGTGGTTCCACACCGCGGCCGCTATTCCAAGGTTGTCACTCAAGAACCTTTCTTCGCGATCGGTTATCGGTTCACGAGATATATGCAATGGGCCAGACACACTGCTTCAGCTTGCTGATAGTTTGATCTATTGTTTTTTATTACATTGAGAGCAACAAACGAGCACACAGCATCACCTGATACTAAGTGATTCCTACGACCCGCGACATCTACATTCATCCTTGACAAGGAATCGTAATTCGGATGCGTTGTCACCCTTGCAGGACTGAGATGGAATGCCTCGTCACCAGTTATAAAAGTCTCCGGAGGCCTACACTCACCAGACAAAACACAGCAGCATTATGCTGCTATTTCACTCTTGTATTCTGTGAAGGCGTGGTCCTAACCCGGTCGAGCTGACCCATTCATTCTGCAGCTAGGATCCTCGTTCGTGTTTCGTCTGGTGAGTGTAGGGGATTAGGAGACCTTTATTACTGGTGACGAGGCATTCTATCTCAGTCCTCACGGGTGACAAATCATCTGCATTATGATTCCTTGTCAAGGATGAATTTAGATGTCGTGGGCCGCAGGAATCACTTGTCATCGAGTGAACTGTGTGTGAGTTTGTTACTTTAGATGTAATAAAAAAAAAGACAAAGCACCACCATGATTTAATAAAGACAGTTCTGGTGTCTATGGACTACTAAATATCAAAGATGCATCAGGTTAAATGTTTGCTTGGTTGGTAAAATTATCCAATAGTTGTTGACGACATTTTAATTATATGATGCCTTTTATTTACATTTGAAGACCATAGACTAATACTTTTTAATTGAAATGTGTAATTGACAACGTAATTGTTATATGAAATAGATAAATCTAATCTAATCCAGGTTGGACTACTTTCCTGACAAAAGAGAGAGACAGAAAATGCAAACCTCGTCCTTAGTGGTGAGTAATTTCACGAGCACAGGCTTGATTTGAGGTTCGGCTTCGACCTCTTCTTTGCTGCGCAGCTTTCTCACTTGCACCATGTCTATCTTGGCCAGGAGAACGTCTCCAAATTCACCGCGACCTGCAAATTTTATGATCATCTTTATATATTGTGGTGTCTTGCCGTGGTAGCTTTATGCTAAGTGTGGTTGATGAATTGATGATATTATCTGGTTATTAAAACAGATGTGATCAACTGGGCAGGATATATTATAGTGCCATAAGTATTCACGCAAACAACGGTGCACTATAGTCGACGCATTATGAACTGAGCCTTCGGGTCATAAATCATATTTATCTGTTTGTCTCGCTCGCACTTACAGGTCTTATGGAGAGGTGTAGAGATGTGCGTAAGAATTGTAGAGGTGCATATCGATAACTAGCTAGGTACGATCGGTATGCTAAATTATGTTAAGTATTAATAGAAATAATTTTTGCTATCTGAAATTAAAGTTTTTAATTTGTAAGATAAAATGTTTGTTTCGACGTAATCATAGATAACTGTATAGATCTTAATGTGGACGTGAAAAGGGCCGTTTTTATCTTTTCTAGGGATGACGCATCGACCCCGCGTGCGCAGGTAGCTAAGTATCGATAACGGGTTGCGTGCACATTCCTACAATCAGTGACATTTATTGCCCGACGACTCAGTTTAAAATGCGTCGACTATAGTCCCTTCCCTAGTATAATGTAACACATGCAATGAAGCGAGATTCGGGTGAAGTTCAGGCTGAGGCTGAGGATGAATATATATTTTTAAAGAATACTTGGCAAACGAGCAAGCAGTTCACTGATGGTAAGTGATCAACGCCACCCATGGACGGACATCCGCAACACCAGAGTAGTGGCAATTGCGCTGACGGTACTTTAAGAAAGGTGTTGGCTCTTTTCATGAAGGTCCCAAGTCTAGGTATCTGACGACAACTGATTCCACATAGTAGTTGTGTGTGGCAGGAAATTCCTTTCACAATACACGCACACAGATCTAAAGTTCTTGCATTGTCACGGATCCCGGTTTCGATTACCAGACGAGAAACTATGTGTGTGCTGTCAAATTAATAAGTTAACCATCAATAGCCTAACCTAAGTATAGTTACCGTATTATTATATTGTTCTTCGGCTGCTAGGAATGGTACCCTATGTCCTACCTAGGTAGACTAAATCACGGTATAGACTGTCGTTAATATTTGTCCAATTTCAGGACCACTCACTCCTAATTTTTATTATTTTTTTCTTTATAATAAAATATACATTACCCAAGGTAATCTGATCAATAAGTAGAGTGCGTGGTACAGACAGATGTTCGTACTGTCCCGACTTCTTAGACGCTTTGGATATGGCGGACACCTCGGAGTTATCAGCACCTGGATGGAATACGCAATAATAAATTATCAAAAGCGATGATTGTCATAAGGAGTAGTGAATAAGTGAATTAGAATCACATATAATGCGTACCATTCTATGATGCAGTGTTAATTTTCCTCGATAAAGAGATCAGATCATATCAGCCTAATCCTTTAGAAGCAACCGAGGACACAACAACATGCCGAGGTTCAGAGCTCTCGGGCACCCTCGAGTCATTTGCTTTCGCGCGCATGGTAACAATTCAATCCTTGTGCTGGTTATCCATAAATAAAGGTCTCGGCTGAGTGCTACTAAGCGCTCGGTCCACCTTTCCAACCGGGGAAGCTGTAAAACCCAGTTGCAATCTCTTACTTACCCAGTACCTTCACTAACAAGACTAAACGTATCTGCTCTTGGCTACTCTTTACCGATTGATGATACCATGTTTCTTTATTCTATTTTACCGGTGGTTGAGTTAGCCGCTGAATTTCTTCATGAATTCGAAAGTTAAGTGTGGGTAACATACCACTATCTCTTTCCAAAGGCAAAAGTCTGCCGTTTTGCACCGCAGCACCATTTTGGGTCTTTTTATCTTCCTCTCCCTCTTCCACCAGCTTCTCCCGCCCTTCCTGCATCTCTAACTCCATCTTCTCTCCTATAACATAATAATATATTACATACAAGATTTTTTTGCATCGATCAAAGTGCAATCCGGCGTTTGGACCATAATAGTGTTTTTAAGATCGCCCTCAGGTTAAGAGAGGAGTGTCCTTCCGCATAACATTTTATTTTTAATACATTGAGAATAAGAAACGAGCACACAGTTCACCTGATGGCGAATGATTCCTGCGGCCCACGACATCTACATTCATCCTTGACAAGGTATCATAATGCAGATGCATTGTCACCATTGAGGACTGAGATGGAATGCCTCGTCACCACTAATAAAGGTCTCCGGATCCCGACATTATGCTGAGATTTATACTGCTATTTCACGTTGGTATTCTGTGAGTCACAAAATCTAAGTAAGGTTCTCATTGCTGTGTCAGGGACACATAAATAAATATATAAAGACCAGACGGGACTCCCTCGACGGGGGTCCAGACGGTCGTAAGTTAACGAGAAAGGGCTAGAAACCGGCGAGGAATACGGGCGCTGTCGAGGAGAATCGCCTTCTACATTTGAGCCCATCACCTAGTCCCGACCGCTGATCCGAGAGGTTGGTCGGTTTGCAGATACGTCTATAGCGCATGTGGGGTGTCCACATGTCGCTCACCTTATTGCCAGGTCCAAATATTTATTAGTATTAAATATCCATTTCTAACTCCGCCTGTTTGGCAATTTTTAAATAAACCACCCGGAAATCCCTCGTCAGGAGAGTTCAAACGGTCGAGGGTTAGGGCGTAAAGGAGTGAGACCTGCGGCATATATGAATTATTATTTATAAATTAAAACAACGTTTTTTCTGTAAGACAGACAGCGAGTGAATTTATTCAAGAACATATTCGTTATACAAACGTACAATAGTAACTACTGAATAACATTGTAGATGGTATTACTGGTATTTTGATATAATACCAATTTTATTATTGGAAACATAAAGCTACATACCTCGTTGTCTCCTCTTCAACCTCCTCCGTCTGCAGTACACCATGAGGGCCAACACGAGCAGCATATAAGCACCTGCCACTGATATGGACACCAGCACAGCTTTGCCGGCCACGCCGGTTGACTCTGATGGTGGCAATTCACCTTCTGTAAACATAATAAATATTATATGTGTATCATTATTTTTTTACTAGCTGTTGCCAGCAGCTTCGCATGCGTAGATATATGTATATTAAAATAAGACACGCTTATGTTTGAGTGGTGTAAAAAGTTAAAAGCAGAATAACGAAACGTACCATACCATACTTATAGAAAATAATAAAACAGTTGACTATGAATCTAAAGTAAATAAGACCTTAGAAAGAACTATACAATGGTTAGAATAGAAAAACTTGTCAATCAATGCTAATAAGACAAAAATAATGCAATTCCAAGCACACAATAGCACACGTGACTCTCTAAAAATATCATGTCATAACACTTTAATAGAAGAAGTATACTCCACTAAGTTTCTGGGAATAATTATAGACCAACAATGTACTTGGAAAGAGCACGTGTATAGTTTATGTTTAAAAATGGAAAAAATTGTATATGTACTCGGAAATATAGCAAAAACGGTGTCTATAGATGCAGCCGTATTAGCATATCACGGATACGTAGCTTCCATAATCAAGTACGGTATAATCATATGGGGAAATTTTGTCGATTCTATTCATGTATTTCGTGCCCAAAAAATATGCATCAGAGCTATATGTGGAGCCAACCGCTTAGATAGTTGTAAACCATTATTTAAAAAATATAATACTTCCATTTCCGTGCCAATATATATTTGACATGTGCATGTTTGTATTTAAAAACTCTCAAATGTATCTTAAGAAAAAAAGCGAAATAGCCACTAAAAGTTCTAGACGTCCAAATCAACTCTGCATACCAAGACAGCTGATAAAGCTCTGCAGTAGTAATGCATATTGTATGGCAGTGTCAATATTTAATAGACTTCCAAAGCACATTATAGATCTAACGGGGAAAAAAGATTTGAAATAACGTGTTTCTTACTTTGAAAATAACGGACTTCCATACAACACTTCATCCCCTATTTACCCCTAAATGGTGAAATTTCCAAAAAAAATCGTTCCTTAGTGGATGCTTAAAACAGAAAAGGCATCAACTGCCGAAATTTCAAGTTTGTAGGCCCCAGCGGTTTAGCCTCTGCGTTGCTGAATCAATCAGTCAGTCTTGACAAGTAATTATATACGTATAGATTGATCAATATCTGTTAAGTAAATAGTTCTTTTGTAGTAGAGCCACGATATAGTATGTTACAAGCTACAGCAAGAATGGGTCGGCTCCATCGGGCAAGGACCACACCTACACAGAATACCAAAGCAAAATAGCAGGACAACGTTGCTACGTTACGTTTACATGAAAATATCCGGAGCCCCTTATTTCTGATGACGAGGTGGTTCTATATCAGTCAGTGGTGAGTGAATGAAGAATGCCGCAGGGATCACTTTTCTTTTTTATAACATTGTGAGTATTAAACGAGCGGACACGCTGCACCTGATGGCAAGTCATTCACGCGGTCCACGACATCTACATTCATCCTTGACAAGGAATCGTAATGCAGGTGCGTGTCACCCTCGAGGACTGAGGAACGACTTGTTCCTACACTACACACAGTCGAAACACAGCGGCCTTATGTTGCTATTTCACACTGGTATTCCGTGAGGGCGTGGTCCTACCCCGGACGAGCTGAGCCATTCATTCTGCACCTACCACTGTTAAACTGTGTTGGTTTGTGTTATCAGGCCTGTGTGTGATATATTTTTGGCATGTGCCCACTGACATTGCCTTTGACTGTTCTTCCGATGTTATTTCATGCATTATATTGAACTAGGTATGTAGACCTGGTTACCACTATATTAGCGCGAAATCAACATCAGATTGTGATGTGTTAAGCAATTATTAGTTTATTATATTTAACATTAGATTTGGACTAACAAATCGATGAAACAGACCTGGATGCACGATCAGGACGAGCTCATTGCGATCCAGGCCAGCGGCGCTGCCCGCGGTGCAGCCGTAACGGTCCGAGTCCTGTTCTATCGCCTCACGGATCAATAGGGACCCGTTCTTCAAAAGAAGAAGTCTGTAAGGAAATATATATATTATTGTATGTTTTTAACGATGGTAGGGCAACGTTGAGGCATGATTGCGTTGACAGCAAAGACCAAGCTGATAACACAACAGCATAGCCAGCTGTTTCGTTTGGTGACTGGTGGAATCCGGGAACCTAATTACAGGTGCCGGAGGCATTCCATTTCTGTACCGAGGACTTATACAGGATGTTAATATTTAAAATAATAACATCCTGTATAACATGGATTATTATTTAACACAGTGCCATCTACTGCAAATTTTCAGTACTAAAATATACTTTTTAGGTAGATCCTGATAAATTCTAATTGTGTACGACAGAGAATTACTGTTGGCTCATCTTATGATAAGTGAGGTTTACTGTTATTTAATACGCACCTTGAAAACGATGCGTTCACACCACCCTCTTCGTCTACGTCATGCTCTGGAATTAAAAAAATATACTTAATTATGTTGATTATTAACTAATCTTTAGACCGGTAGAATTTTTTACGTGGTAGAGCTACGCTGCAGTGTGTTTCTAGCTGCAGAATGAATGGCCCAGCTCGACCGAGTGTAGAGATCCGGAGACCTTTATTACTGGTGACGAGGCATTCCATCTCAGTCCTACAAATGAATGTAGATTTCATGGGCCGCAGGAATTACTTACCATCGGGTGAACTGTGCGTTCTTTTCTTCTCTGAATGTAATAAAAAAAATCACCGTCGTGGAACTGATGGAATCTGGGTACAACATGGATTGGTCAGATCGAAACGGGTAGAACGAGCCCTCACAGGATACCAACGTGAAATAGCAGCATCAAGTTACCGTAACAGCAATTAGCCTGTGTCGTTAGCATCAATCTAACATATTTTTTTTCTATAATATTAGGGGTGACAAATGAGCACACAGTTCGCCCGATGGTAAGTAATGGCTGCATCCACGACGTATACATCCACAACAAAGATTCAACATAAACCTGCGTTCTCACCTCCGAGGGCAAATGGAATGCCTTGCCTGTAATTGAGTTCTAGGGCTCTATGGACTATCCATACGAATGAAAATAGACGATAAACTAAATCGGTGATGTGGCATTCCTTATTAGTAGCCAGGCAACGTTCACCTAATGGTTTTCACTAGGCTTCCACAAAAATTTATTTGCTAGTAGTAGGCAGATAATATTTTAAGAAGCTCAGCAACTTACTTAGGACTTTTGGGAATATGGTAGAATTGAAGCTGCAGGGGGTCCACCAGAACCAGCTACATTTGGAAAGGGGTCTATGAGAAACCTCTGCTTTACTCCATCCCTATGTGCTTTAGCCAGTTTCTATCAGCAACGTAACATTCTCACATTTTGAAGTTTACTATAGCTACGCCGCGTTTAACGCGTAAATATATAATATAAATTTTACTTACGTTGTCGATTTAGTACGGTCAAGTTACGATCCCAATGGATAGTAGGTGGAGGATCACCTGACGCCCTGCAGTCGAGACGGACCGTCTGTCCGCTCGACACGTGCTTCTGTTGTCCGGATTCCGGCTCTATGACACGTGGTGATACTATAAAGAATATTTGGAAATTATATTAGAATGATCCACACGTCATGTGACGAAGCACTTATAATTGGCACATGGTTAAAATTTTTGTGGAAAATTTGTTTTAGTTCTGAATCGTTACAGTAGATGGCGCTGTTATATATTCGCGCATCGACGCACGGACATACCAAATTAATGTGTTTATGATGATGTTCTCTTGGCCGATTCCAACACGCAGCGATTTCCTCTAGTTACTACCAGATGTCAGACCAATTCTGATATAATACATGAGCAATTAGATAGGAAGAAGTTCAGATCTAGCGTCATGACATACAAACAAAACATTCAGACCCCAAGAACCTACAATTGTGACGTGCATACATATTGTCCCTTGTGGGAATCTAATTCGGGGATACGCGACGCAGAAGTTAGTTATTCTAATACGATGCGGAAGTCTAAAATAAATTCAGTATTTAACTCCCACCCCTCACGTTTTATAAATAATGAATCACCGGAATCCAACGATTCTTTCAACTACAATACGAAATACGACAGTTCTCTGATCTGCTATTACAGATCCGGATTCTGTATCTCCTCGACTTCGATTTATATCTTTTTAATAGTTTTACTGAGCTAAAGTTAAATTAAGTTAAATGATCTTTATTGCTTTATTATACAGATATCTATTGATATTTCTAAAGAGACTAGAAGTGACTCGGAGTGTAAGACTAAGAAATCATGTACCTCATACTTTACTAGTTTCCTAACGATGTATAGAGATATTTATCGAGTACAATAACTCGTAATGACTTAATTGTTAATCTCTAGGTCATTCATTTGCACATAAACTATTCAAAACAAAATAGGGCCCTCTCTAAGCAAATCTCGAATTTCGTCTAAAAAAAATTGTTGGGTAGTAAATAGTGAAGTTAAACATTTCGAAGTATTGTTGACATGTTTATCTAACGTTATCAATGTTTCAAGTCAGGAATTCAATGGTGAGTAGACGAAAAAAGTGAAGTACTCCAAAATACGTTTATTACTCAAATTCTTAGTCACTTGTACCCTCAGTCACATTGTGAATGTTACAGTCACACGTCTACTTTTTTCATTTTGACTTGATTTCGGTGTTATGCCTGCTTCTTGGCGTCATATGGATGTGGAAACAGCAACAAGAGCAGTGTTTATGCTTCACGAGGGAGAATCTCAGAGATCAGTGGCAAGACGTCTTGGTGTGACGCGGCGAGCTATTCGAAACGCGCGGGAACGCTTTCTAGAGACACGTAGTGTTGTAGACACGTCGCGAGATCTGGATCAGGAAGAGCGCGAGCTACAACCGTCCAGGAAGACCGGTATATCAGATTGACTGCACGTCGAGAGCGTACGATTCCCGACTGGCACACGAATTAGTGCTCAAACCATTCGAAATCGGCTCCATGAAGACGGACAACGTTCCAGATCTCGTGGTATTCGTTTAAAATTGACAAGAGCGCATCGTGCAGCACGTTTGAGGTTTGCTCGCGAGCATGCGGAGTGGATAATGGACAACTGGAGAAATGTACTCTTTACGGACGAAAGTAAAGTGAAGTTTTTCAGCGATGATCGTTGAGTGCGCGTGTGGAGAAGAAAAGGAGAACGTTTTTCAGAACCTTGCATACATGAAACGAGTCGTTTTGGAGGTCCAAATGTTATGGTGTGGGCTGGAATAAGCTTGCTCGGTAAAACTGAGCTGGTAATTCTGGAAGAAGGCTCCATAACTACCTCCTGGTATGTCGATCAAATAATTCGGCCCCATGTCATCCCATTTTCACAAAGAGTGGGTGAAAACTTCGTCTTTATGCAAGACAATGCTCGCCCACATACAGCGCGAACAACCCAGAGAACTCTCTCTGCAGCCAATATTACGGTTTTACCGTGGCCGGCCATGAGTACCGATCTTAACCCCATTGAACATTTATGGGACCAATTGAAAAGAAGTCTCAAATAGAACTTCAGTAATGTGACTAATCGACAAGAGCTCATAAACGCCCTAAAATTGTGTTGGGACCGATTACCCGAAGAAAACATCACCCACTTGATTGAAAGTGTCCCATATAGATTCAGAGAGTGCATACGGAACAGAGGAGGACCTACTCGCTATTAAGCACCATCAAACTCATTGATTTAGTCAATAATAAAAATTAAAATCAAACTTTACTTAAATCAACAATTACTGTAAACTTTCCTAAAAACTGTAAATTTTGACTAATTTCCATAAAATTGGCAAAACTTACTCTTGTTAATGTTCACACACTTTCAAAAACTTTAATTTATTCATTCCTTATCATAAAAACTAAAAAAAGAAAAAGAATCTGTAAAATTCATTTATAAAACATGGTGGGCCCTATTTTGTTTTGAGTACTTTATTTGCCTCAACTAAAATTAGAAACGACTTACGGTTAAGGTTAAGGTGGTGGCACCTATGCGCAAAAGTTTATCGATGGAACTTTTTAGGAGTTCTTTCAAAAGCATTCTATTGTTGTAACAAAATCAATAAAGTATCTATCATTACATATCTTAAATGCAAATTGTAAACCCATTCACTAAAATATATGTGCATATTTATTTTTATTCTTAACTATTAATAATTATACAGTTAAAGTACATAGTTTTTAGTTTTATATTCACTCGTTCTTTTTTTTAAATCATTTTTCTGATGTGGCATGGGCGACTGAAAATTGGGTAGACTGACAATCAGCACAGTGTGACCATCATACAATATATGCTGAGTCTTCTACTTTTTGCAACCTTCATTTGTTGCATCTCCTTGTGCGTTTAATATTTGCGTTAGACATGAGATGTTTTTTTTTAGTGGGTTTTGTATATTATTTTTCTTTTGGTGGCAATATACTGTTATTGTTATCTGGCAGTGAACCATAACTGGTTGGAGACGCTGATAACTCACCAACAACGTCCAAAGTGATCTTAGCGGTGATGGAATGGTCACCGTCGGTGGCGCGGCATGTGTACTGTCCGGAGTGACGGCGAGCCGCCTCCGTCACCATGAGGGTACCGTTCTGAGACGTCACTCCTTCCGGAAGCAGATCTTGCTCGTTCTGAAAATGAAAACAACGTCAGAAACATAGACAAGGTCATCAAGCACATAGACACGAAGTGAATTCAGATAAAATGTGTCTTCCCACTTCAGGTCTAAAGTATAGGGACTCACAAAAGCAATTGCCCCGCTATGCCTGAAGAATTATCCGTGCATTTTTTAAAATTAAATAAGGATATTTAGCAATGCCCGTATGCCTTTCTTTACCTTCTTGAATCAAACTAAAATAGATGGAAAAAGATGTGATGCAACTGAAACACTCCCAATTTTATAGCTAACAACTAGATTAAGAATCCAAACTCCTAAGATGAATTTATTCCTTGTTAACAATCAGAGCTGCCTTTCTACTCATAACCTAATCACCGAACGAAACAATACGTAGGTAATGTGATATTTTGTTCTTACATTTTTTTATTTTTTCTTCTGTTCCTCTATTTCATCCGTTGGGTTATATTTAGGATAAAGCAATATTTTAACAGTGGTAGAGCTACACTGCAGCTTGTTTCTAGCTGCATAATGGGTCAGCTCGACCGGTATAGGTACCACGCCCTCACAGAATACTATATGACTTATGACCCGAAGCCTCAATTCATAATGCGTCGACTATAGCGTAAAAGAGCAGTACAATAATGCTGTGTTTCGGCTGGTGAGTGCAGGGATCCGGAGACCTTTATTACAGGTGACGAGGCATTCTATCTCAGTACTCGAGGGTGACAACGCCATCTGCATTATGATTCCTTGTCCAGGAGGAATGTATGTGACACGGGTCGTAGGTGTAAGTATCTGTACACATCCACTACCGCTGGCGCGACAGCGTGTCCGCAACGTATCTGTACGTAGCGGACATCACTTGCCATCAGGTGAACTGTGCGCTAATTTGTTACTCACAATGTAATAAGAAAAGTTTATATATAACCACATAATTTAATAAGAATTTATCGTCATCATCTCCGTTAATCAATAGTCTGGATCGTGACATCTACTTCCTGCAAACTTGCACAAGTTCTAGTTCATCCAGTTGAGACTTCTTGTAAACTGTAATTACCAATACGAGGTTGCCATTCAAGGATCTTTCGTTAACATTGAGCTATGTGGCAGTTTCGTGATCTGTATGATGCCACACGAAGAGTGTAGAACACAGCTCGCGCAGTGATTAAATAAGTGCGTCTTGCTTTTACGGCCAGCAGGGAAGTACCAAGTCTTGAGTTTAATCACTAACTCATCATTGCCTTCAACTCAATTGAGAAATATCGCAACAATAGATTATAATTTACCGAGTTATATAAATAATTAATGAAAATTAAAAAAAAAGAAAAACTCTCACCAAAAACCATTGCACATTTGGTGCCACGCCCCCAGCAACCTTACAGTGGACCTTTCCAGAACTCTTCAGCTCCAACTTCCTATTGTACGGTTCGGGCTCGAAGCGGAGCGCACCATCTGAAAAGGAGAAAACATTATTTCGCTGCAAACAGCTTCAAGCTACAACATCAATGGATCCAGGACCAGGGTCCTCACACGCTATCTTACAGAATACCTGCAAGAAACAGCAGCATAAAACTGCTTGTTGTGTTTCGTTTAACGAAGAATTTAGTCAGAAATGTATCGCTTTAAAGCAAGTAAAAAAAGTTAGTTAAGTTGCCGTTTAACAATAAACCATTAAACAATAAGGTATTAAAAATATTCTATAGTTATATAGTCACGGAAGTTTTATACGTTGTATTTAGAAAATTTTAAACAAAATATAAAAGACGGTCATTTGACCTGTCGTGGTGGGTTCGGTGTTAAGGATGTTTGTTATCCTTCCTCCGTACAGCCGACTCATTCGTGTTGCGGCTAGTGTCTCGATGCATTGTGGCACTAGCACTTGAAGCAAAAGAAATTATATTATACATCTTCATAACTTAATGGTGTACACAAGCAAAACTTAATACCAAATAAGCAACTTTCTACAACCCGCTATTCCCACCTGTGTAATCCATATACTCGTCGTAGTGCGTGTTGTTATGGCCCTTTGTACGAGACCGGCGGGTTCGTATATAACAAAATATATTATTTTGCATTTTGTACCATGCATAAGCGCAAGCGTAAAAATTTCAATATCGTAATTTCTTGATCACGTAGTATCGACCGACGTATTATTCGTTAATCACAGATCTCGAGCTTGACAACGCATGTTCATCTTGAATCTTTGTTTAGCACCGATGTAGATGTAACATGCCGCGGTGATTCACTTATCATCAGGTCAACTATTTGCTCGTTTGTGACCTCTGAAATAAAAACAAAAATGTTGCTTACCGTTGGCAGCCCGGTGTCGTCTACTGGCTTTATGGGATCGGATCTTGTGGGCTGAATGGTGCTGTACATCTGGAAAAGAGTAACGTAAATATTTAACGATAGATTGTGTATCGTACTACAGTTATGTCTATAAATAACTAACTAATAATTTTTAAAAAAAACCTCTATTACTGCTGACTAGGCTTTCCATCTCAGTACTTAAGGGTGACAATGCATCTGCATTATGATTCCTTGTCAAAGATGAATGTAGATGTCATGGGCTGCGGGAATCATTTAACATCCGGTGAACTGTGTGCGAGTTTGTTACTCTCAATTTAATAATAATAATAATAAAAAAAACAATAAATAATTATCATTACGAAAAAGGAAGCCAGTCCATATAAGACTTTTTTTTTATAATGTATGAGTGACACCCGATCGCTCGGCTCACCTCTCGCCTTTCTGAGAGACCTGCAGCTATCGCTCCCCGGGACGAAGGGAATAATAGATCGAGGCGGTAGCACCTAACATAGGCTACACGAGGATAAGTGTATGTATTTCACTATGTATTTCGGTCCTACATAATTGAGCACATAAACGCGATGACGTGAACATAAACACATCTACCTAACCCACGAGTTGCGGCACCCAATGTCGAGGTACTAGTATTCTGTCCAGTATATCAACAAAGATTCAACATTCATTTTGCACTTTTTTTTATTACATTGACAGTAACAAACGAGCAGCACACAGTTCACCTGATGCCAAGTGATTCCTGCTGCTCTTGACATGTGCATTCATCCTTGACAAGGAATCATAATGCCTCGTGACCAGTAATAAAGGTCTCCGGATCCCTACACTCACCAGACGTAACACAGCAGCATTATGATGCTATTTCACGCTCGTATACTGTGAGGGCGAGGTCCTACCCCGGTCGAGCTGACCCATTCATTCTGCGTCTAGAAACAAACTGCAGTGTAGCTCTAGTACTAGAAATGTTATACTCGTAATAGGATAATAAATAAGCTTAAATGTCTTTCTTAAACACCACTGTTAAATTAAATCATAGGACAACGATACGATAAGACCTAAATGCTATCCTGTCTTTATATTGTCGTCAAATTTATTTTAAAAAAATATGTAATTATTACCATCAAGGAAATCTATATATTATTTTTAATTAAATTATGCTTAATACGATTGTATAATTTTAGAACGATAAGTTTTTTTTTTCTCTGCTCAAAAGTTAGGCTGGGATAAAAAGTTTTTTGGTGTGAGTTCAACTTTTCGATGTACAATGTGCGAGTTTATATTTGTTTAAACAAAGTATAGATAACTAAAATTACACACACGCGGGAGTGACCTCATAAACTTGCTTATTTATAATAAAAAAACAATAAGTTGGAAAGTATTTAACATATTATGTGTTCACGTACAGACCCCTCTGCGATAGCGTAATGACACTACAAAGCTTTGTTAAAAAAATAGCCCAAGCCCTCATCCCATTCCAATATTTACACAACAAGGAACGTCCATCCGCAGGCCAGTACAGGAATCAATCCCACAGTATAACAAATATTTGTCTGTCCGTCTGTAACGTGGCTAAGTGATAAGTGACGACCGGTCGCCACTCGCCACGCGGATCCAATAAGTGACGTGTAACAGGCCAGGGATGTTGGTATATTTAGAGAGTAGGTGGTCTATGGGTTTTGTGTTGATAGGATAATCTGCGATATTTTTTTTTAAATCGTTTTCATGTTCGAAGAAATATATCGTATATTGTGTTGTAATAATTACATCAAACCATTGGATAGATCTATTAACATATATCGAAAGATAAGATATAGAGAAACAAGAACGAGGAAGTCTTAATCAAGGCAAAACAAAGCAAAATCTTTACTATTTTTGTATGATGAATGTGTCACAGACCGCGGTGACAACACTAACTAAATGAAATATTTTTAAGTGTCGGTTCTTCTCTGCACCAATATAACTTTTCGAAACGGTGACAGATTTTCGATTGCTCTTAATAAAGATAAAGTAACATTAACTTTGATGGTACGACCAACTCTTGTTTTATTAATTAAGAGATTGCGCAGTACCGATATTCCTTTGGTGGCAAAATTATTCATTATTTTTAACGTGAATTTGTAAAAGTACTACATTACTAACACCATGAATTACATTGCAGTATCAAAGCTAAGATTATTTCATTCCTTTGCCACTACGTACGTCAAACAACAAAGGCCGCTTAAGTAAGCACTGATCTATATTTTTTAATTAAAATTATTTTAATTTAAAATAACGATATAAACATTTGTAATGTCATGATATAACTGTTAATATTATATGAGACTCGTTAGTGCTTTAAAACAGATATAGAAAGAAAAAAAAAGAATATCCATATAAGAACAATGTTACAGTCACCCTACGAAGGGCATCGGCCAGGAGCATCGGCTTCCACGTTTGAAGTCGGCATCGGCGTCATAAACGCTCCCATGTGTTTATATTTGCCCGTCGCCGCGTTTTGTAGTTTTTAACCGGTGTACAGTCGGTAACAAATCAAACGCAAACAAACGGATATTGCTCCCAACTCCTAAAAGTAGCTCGAGAATGTACATTGCGGTCAACAGTATTGTAGGATTAAGACAGTGATTTTAGGAGGAATTATTATTTTCTCCTCTCAGCTGTCGCTAGCGGTGTTTCCGAACCGATACTACTTACGGACCTTCACGGAAAGAGCCTACACCTTCCTTAGAGGTCGGCAACGCATTTGTCACTCCTCAGGTGTTGCGGTCATGGGCGTCGGTGGTCAATGGGCTGCATGCTCGTTCGCCGCCTATACTATAAAAACAAAAAGATATCTACCACGGTAACTGCTTCCGGTTGTTGGTTACTTTGTTTCGATTGTCTTTTGCTTTGCAATGGAGAAATTCGTTTTTCTCCTTTTATTCTTCATAATAAATTTGTATGCAGGTAGAGCCTGTTAATTAAAATGAGTTACAGTTCTCCGTTCCATTGGATATCACCGTCCCTTTAACTTTATTTGGGTGCGCTGCCGATGATGTCTCACAAGAGATACAATGATGGGATCTTTAATTCTGTGCAGGTCCCAAAACGATTAGTTCTCTATTCCGCTCAATTTGATCTCATCTACTATCTTGTTATTTTTTTCTTCATCATATTAATGATCGTGGTGACAAAGGCATGAACCATTAATGTTTGCTACATTAATGTAGCAATTAGAAGCTGCAGTGTGACTCTACCACGTAGAATTTACACTACCGAACACACACACATACAGTTATTATCGCATGAGCAATGAGAACGGAGAGAGTTTCAGATACAGTTCCAAGGGCCCGATACAATACATACGCCAGTACGGAAAACCAACAATTTGTGATACACAAATATCCATCATCCAATGGGAATCTAACCCAGATACCGCGTCACAGCAACCGCGTAATCTAACCACTAGGTCATGAGATAATGCATATGCTAAAAACTTTGTACGTCATCTTGTATAGGGAGATAGACAAAATCACACTTTGACACTTTTTTCACACGCATTTGCAAATTATAAATTACTGGATACTTATTTACTTATGGGTCCAAGGTACAATTTGCCCCGCCTCTAGTCCCGAACTTTTACAATATAGAAAAGCTATCCCTTGCCTGTCGTATAAGGTGAGTAAAAGGAGATTATGGGTTCGCGAGAGATCAAGGTATACTAGCGACTCCAGGGAGCACAGCAATACGGAGTGGTCCCGGGTTACCGTAGCACGGCGAGGTTATCAGGGGAGAGAAGGAGCCCCTCCCAATTCACTGAAGGTGGCCCACCGGGATGGATTTACTCCCACATAACCCTGTCTTCCTTCCAAAAGGCAGAGTACTTTTTTAAGATATGCAATGCATTGTAAGAAGTTAATATTTATGAAGTTTCTAACAGTGGTAGAGCTACACTGCAGTTTGTTTCTAATTGTAGAGTAGCTCGACCGTGGTGGACTGGTGAGTGAAGGGATCAGAAGACCTTTATAACTGGTGACTAGGCATTCCATCTCAGTCCTCAAGGGTGACAACGCATCTGCATTATGATTCCTTGTCAAGGATGAATGTAGATGTCATGGACCGCAGGAATCACTTAACATCAGGTGACCTGTGTCCTCGTTTGCAACTCTCAATGAAATAATAAAGAAAAAAGTTGTAAATTGTTGATTTTGACTTAAATTAAAAAAAAATTAAACGCTTCGAATGTTATATGTAATGGTTTATTTATACTTGTATGTAATTTTAAAAAAGTAAATGATTATAATTTAACATGTAAAATAATATTCCCATCTCACTGAATGATTGCCACTAAAACAAATTATTTGCTATAAACCAAATAAGAAAACCTATAAAAATATAACATTAATGTTTAAATAGCAAATATATTAACACTACTACAAAAAATTACATTGTTTCACGAAGGTTCAAATATGTATTTTACCTACTATTTAAAACGAAAAGCGGTTTTAATATTCCGTTTGATATATTTTTACTTTACAACCCATTTTAAAAGTAAATAAACTTTTTACTGTCGCCTATAAAAAAAAATTACGTCCTAAAAGACAGATATGAGTCCAAAACACTGGGCAAGATCGATTACTTATTTAAGCAATAAAAAGGAATTAAACACGCGGGCGCCCCTAGCGGCAGATTCGTGAACTATGTCGCATAATGGCGGCGTTGCTATGGAAACCGCTCGTAAAATTTTATGGCGCGCGCCCCCAGCTAAATTCTCTTTGAAAATGTTAATATATAGATACGCTTACAGTAATGTTACGGTTACCACAAATAACATTTAAAATCCGGACAAAGAAACTACCTTAAGATTTAAATATAACGACTTAAGAAATATCAGAAACATCTTGATCCGACAGATGGCGTAATAACTATATAATCAACATCACCAAAATATATAAATATATCTTTATAATATATATCCATAGTTTTTATAATTGTATATCCCCGTAATATTTTAATAATAATCGTGAAATAAATTATTACAATATTATAAAACGAGATTACCCAAACACACCTCGCTTAAGTGTCTTTGTAAACGAAATAGAGCTACCCGTCGCTATAATTATACTTCCCATTAATTAGGATTATAATTAGTATATAAAATGGATTCTCCAACAGTACGAAGATGTCAATACTACTGTTTATTTAGCATTATCATATGAGGTTGACATCAATCTTGTTAGATATCCAAAACATTGATGTCTTCTAATGCCTAAGGCGTCGTACAATGGATATTCCGCCTGCCTAGCATGTCAATTATGGCAATTCCTTGTTATTTGAAGTAATCTCATTGTTTTTTTATAATTATTATTTATGTGGCCGATGAACAATTTTTCTTTCAACAAAACATTTTAATATTCCATACGCTAAGTTCTTCCTTTTTTGATTGATTGACCTGTTCATGCATGACTTTATAACTGCCCCAAGGAACAGCTGTGATAGACCACAAAGAATAAATAATAATAATGAGTATTTGGGAAAATCGACATAGTCAAAGATGTACAGGATAAATAAATACTACAAATTAATAATATGATTTAGACTAAATAAACCCGTGTCATATCAGTAAAATAGTTCAATGTAATATAAAGGCGTTGGATTAGCCGTAGCGCTGATTTTAATTCAGTAGCACCGTTCTACGACGTGCACATATATTTTATTCAGTTGGGTGAGACATTATAATCATTCGAATCATTATTATTTGATAGTTTAACCATAATAAAATGATTTGTGTCACATACAACTCACAACAATACAGATATTGATAGCTCCAAATGTAAGTCCAGAAATAGAACTCATCTGAAGAGTTGAAAATAAAAAACCACATTTACGCGAAACAGAACGGCCTGAATTTATAAAGTCTTTTCTAATTTTGATGGATGTGCGCGAAAAACTCTCTTATTTAAATGTTTAGTCTTAATATGGCGAAAGGTTTGCTATATTGCTACATATTTTTCAGTCGCAGAACCGAAAACTTCCTCTAAAAGCATCTGTTTTAAGTATAGATAAGTATAACATAGAGCATTGGTGTTGGGCAAATTGCCAGGTAAGTTATTTGTGTAAGTATGGTGGGTCTTACTGGTTCCTACAATTCTGAAAAGTATATTGGAGTAAAAAAGTTTTATACATCTACCAATGCTGAGGACTTAAAATATTGCATGAGAGTGACCATCCAGTTTTCCTCACTCAACGATCAAAGCCTTAAACATCCATCTTAGGCATATTAATGACGTTCAGACGGGTCGATATGTGAACCATTGGGAAGAGTAAAACAGTATAAAGCACATGAATTATGAACACGTTGTATCAACCGCTCTACGTTTCAAAAGACAAGGTGGTACTTATGCTTGTCGCCGTATTTCCGTTTGGACAATAGAAGCCAGTCGCATAACTTACACACCAATGAACCTTCTATCCGTAAAAGCTGTATCTGACCCGCTTCGAGACACCATAGTGTAATTGGCAATACATAAGTAATGATACGGACTTCTGGAACTATCTGTGTTCTTTCAAAAACAAGCACGGTGCACAGTTTATTATTGTAAAGTTATTTGGAGATATTTTATAAGACTTAAATTAGTACGTCTACGAAAATAAACTTATTTTGTTATCATTTTAGTATAATGGTGTAGGTTACTATGTACTCTGGAATTAAAAAAAATATTTATAGTAAAATTGAAATTTCATAAACAGTTTACGAGCTTTGAAATAAAAGTACTCTTAAGTTAAAAATTGATTATATTGGGGATAATAATTGAGCACGAAGTACACCTGAAAGTGAATGACGTCCGCCATTTTGTTGGCCCGTGACATCTAAGGGATAGATATCCTCAACAAAGATTCAGAACGCACATGCGTTGTCACGCTTGACGACCTGCATGGAATGTCCTCTTATGTTGCTATTTCACGCTGCTTTCTGCGAGGGCCTGATGCTTCCCCAGTCGAGTCGAGCCCTTAAGGTTACAGTTAGTGTTAGGGTTCGCTAATTTACATTTTTATCCAATTAAATTGGAACACAAAAAGATTAGTTTCCAGGCCAATAATTACTTGATTCGACAATTTTGTACTGACAACACTTTAGTTTGTCAGTTGCTCGCTAAAATTCTCAAAAGCTGGGAGGTAGAAAAAGGTCGGTTGAACATTCCGACTCGAGCTGTTGGACGAGAAGGTCGTGAGAAAGAAATAAGTTTAGTTGCCCATTACCTCGATTTCCACCAATACTTCATCAAGGTATCCTGAAAGTCTAAATTCAGTTCATAGTATCAGTGATTATTATACTAGAAAGCACGTGATACGTTTATTGTCGTGAAACATCGTCCAGCATAAGTATTTAGTTTAATAATAATAACAACATTATCTCCGCGCCACCTGAAACTGCCACGAAGCAGGATCCCGAGGCACCTGCATGCATCGACTTCACTCAAACGTACTTAAGTCGTTACTCCATCTAATTGGGGGCGTCGTACACTGCCATTACTAATAAGAGGTATGCCATTCGAGAATGTTCTTCCCCGTCGTTTATAGGGTCTACTTACTATGCCGACGCCTCATTGGCACTTAGGTTTATTGACCATTTTAGCTATGTTGTATAGCATAGGTTACGTAAAAATATCCTCTTGAATTAGATGTAGTTAAGGGGAATGTTAGTGTAATATTAAGGTTATTATTGGCGTTTTTTCTAACTCCTTTCTATAAATTGATAATAAAATATGATCATATTATAACCCAAACCGGGACTAGTCCTATAAACTTCAAAACTCATGGTCCGCCTAAACTACACTAGTAGTATGAGATTAGAAGGATCCATTCCATCGTGATGGTATGGCGTTGCAATCCAGATAGAGTGCCGTGATTTTATTTTTACTACCCAAAGATTTTACATATCTTAATGCAATTTATCGTTTAGGATATAAATTTAAAAGTAGGTACTTTTAAATATAAGACATGAATCAAGTAAGAGATGTTTTGTTTTATGAATCAAAGTGACAAACAGTTCACCTGATAGTAAATGATCACTGCGGTCTCCGGTTCATCAGCAGCAGCAGAATGGGTTTAATAGACCGAGGAATACGCCCAAATGTCCCTCAGCAAAATACCTCACAAAATAGCAGCATAATGCTGCGGTGTGTTTAGGGATCCGAAGATTTATTACTGGTGACGAGGTATTCAATCTCAGTCCTCAAGGGTGACATACGCGTCTGCATTATGATTCCTTGTCAAGGATGAATGTATGTGTCATGGTCCACAGGAATCACTTGCCGCCAGGTGAACCGTGTACTCGTTTGTTATACTCAATGTGATAACAATAAAAATAACCTGTCATAACCAGAAGATGGCGCCGTGGCCAAAATCGACCAGATAGGCTTTACCACGTTAATTTTATTGGCCTGTAAATATTCGCTTATGGAGTGGAGGCAACGAGAAGTGGATAGATGCACATGGGTCGTGTTTCGTAGGAAGGTTTATCGTGTGGACCCTTGGCGGATTAAGCATTCGATACATGTATGTACATATATCTACATTTTTTTATTATTTTATATTCCACCAGAAAGGTATCTAAAGTAATAACAAATGAAACATAAAATCTTAATTAGACAGCATTCCGTGACAATTAAAACTTACACCCCCCACCCCAATCACCATCCCCCATAACTCACCCCCACAAAAGGTCGTAAAGTCGCAGCTTGATGGAATTTGGGCCCTTAAACATTGCGTTTTATGGATACAGCGGTGCTTTCATTTTGAGGGTAGTCGTAAAAATATTTAATGTAAGTGTTCTAATGTATATAATACTTAAGTATATAGTGATACGGTCGATAATTGTATATATCATATCTTCTATAAGCCTTGTTTATTGTTTTATACACACAATACTAAAGGTAAAGGTTATTAACAAAAATAGTTAGCGGTGAAACTAAATAAGTTTTACGTGATAGAGCCATGCCGTTTAGAAAACTCGTGAGGTATGCTCTGCTTCGTTGATTAGCTCAAGCTGCGGTGGTCACAGTGTAGATACAGGGCTGTAAGTCTGATTATGTCCAGATAAAGAAATATATGTTATTTATATATTTATGTATATTTGCAAATTGATATTTATATAGTTAAATAACTTTTATTTTACGCCTACCAACATTTTCTACTCACCCAAGGTTGACTGACAGGGAATGCTTCTTTGCTGCTGGGCATTAAGTCCGGTCTTGAAAACGTACATATATGCATTATTTAAGAGATAAAAATAATAAGTAAATAACAAAAGAGATATTTTTTATACATTGAGAGTAAGAAACGAGCACAAAGTTCCACCTGATGGCAAGTGAATCTTGCAGTCCATGACATTTACATTCATCCTTGACACGGAATCATAATACGGATGCGTTGTCACATTTGAAGACTGAGATGGTATGCCTCGTCACCAGTAATAAAGGTCTCCGGATCCCTACACTCACCAGAGACTCAACACAGCAGCATTATGCTGTTATTTTACGCTAGTTTCCTGTGAGGGTGTGGCCCTAGCCCGGTCAAGCTTTACAAATATTGAAATTTTGACATCGAACTTTACCTAGTGCCAACGATCAACAAGGGGTTCGCAGGCAGTTAATGCAAAACCTCGACCTACAATAATGACCAGGGAAGTTCTACGCTACTACAGAATGCCTTCCCAAAAAAGCAGATAAGTTTTGGATAATTGAAAGATACCTGAAACTATTCGTAGTAATAAAATAAGTCTTGGTCCTTAACGGACAGCGTTCTTCTTTTATTACGAAATTAAGTATGGCAAACGCACAAGTTCAGACAGTCCACCTGACCCATAAAAAACCTCAACGATTCAAGAAACGTTTCCACCCCTGAGGACTGAGATGGGAATCATACACTTATCAAATGAAACACAACTGTGTTATGCTGATATTTCACGTTGAATTTCTATGAGGTTCGTGGTCATTCCGATGGAGCGGAACTATTCATGCGTGTCATTCACTCATGACTTTGTGATCATTTGATTGAGTGTGATTCATTATGATTCCTCATCATACGGATGTCATAGGCCGCAGGCAGTTCTTACCGTCAGGGGAACTGTCCCGGATTGTTCGTGCTGATGGTCGTTGTTAGCCCGAGGGCTTTTACAGTTTCACCGGGTTGAGAGGTGACCGGGCGCTTATGGCGCTCAATCGAGACCTCTATTAGTGGCTAACCAGCACAAGGGCTCACAAAAGGGAGCCTCAGCTTTAACCGTTACCATGTTCCGCGAGAAAGTCTGACTCGAGGGTGCTTCGAGAGGGCCGAACCTCCGCTCGGTCAGTTGCTTCTGACTAAGAATTATCAACATTAATATCTCTATTTAACTGTACCGGTTATCACCTTTAATATTATGAAAAGTCTGCAGTCTAATATTTTAACATAGAATGGTAAAGGTTTATCAGGTCCTTCTTTTTTTTAAATAGTGGGACGCAATCAAGCTTGTCACCCAAGAAATCACCTTTTACCATGTACATCTGCAGCAGTTACGACGCTGCTAATAAGTTGTCGGATTTTGTAAGAAACGTACAACAACCTTATCATGCAGATTCCACTATTGTAACTGGAAGTTGATTTAATTGGCTGTCGTTCGAGGTGCAAAGTGATGCTTAGAGCACAATTTTCTGGATTGTCAACCACCAAGATGGTGCTGATAATATTTTTTTTCAGCCCGCCCGTGTGTCCTAATATTCCACTGCAGGTCTGATATCAAAAAGCATCATCTATCCAAGAAATAACTTGTAAATTTGATGCGATAACATGATTGTTTTTGCCAACCGTACGTAGGTTGAATGGAGTTGGCATATTATTTGAAGACAAAAGATATGAAAACTATTGTTTAAGGTTAATAAACTTATGGCTAATGATGGGGGCTGAATGGAGCTGAATAGTAGACATTGTTGGAAATCGTAATAGTAATAATTAAAAGTCCCATTGTGCGCAGGTTGCGATAGTTTTTAACGGTCTGCGAAAACGGAGCGCGTTAATTCGACTGCACTTTTTTTTCTTTACCACGTATGTATCTGTAGGATTTAAACACTTGCTTAAAGTGTCAATAGCCTAATGATTTAGGGTACGGTCTGCCGAATTTGGGGTCGTAGATTCGAATTCGCCTTCGATTATTGCCGTGTATCTCAATCTCTCTCTCTCTAGCACAAGCATATATGTACGTTTAGTTGGTGGGGTTAACGTGAAAGTTAGTAATTGTAGCACTGACAGGATTCATGAAATTTACATGTATCACCAACAAAGATTCAAGAAGCACATGTTTTATCATAGATAAGGGCTGAGATGGGCAGTATGAATCACTTACCATCAGGTTGAAAGTGGTAGAGCTACGCTGCAGTTTGTTTTAAGCTGCAGAACGAATCGCGAACGAACGCTCGACTGGGGTAGGACCAGGACCATGCCCTCACAGAATACCAGCGAAAAATAGCAGCGTAATGCGACTAAGTTAAGGGATCCGGAGAGCTTTATTACTGGTGACGAGACATTCCGTCTCAGTCCTCAAGGGTGACAACGCATTTGCATTCCTTTTCCTTGCCAACGATGAATGTAGATGTCATGGGCCGCAGAAATCACTTACTATCAGGCGAACGGTGTGCTCGTTTGTTAATCTCAATGTAATAAAAAAAAAGTTATCTGTGTGTCATTGAAGTGTAGACACACCAACATCTTGTAGATATGAGGTGATACAAAAGGGGTAAGTCCACTTGTCCGGGGAAGCACAAAGACTTGACAGAACGCCACTGTGAAATAGCACCATCACGCTGCTGTGTTTATTATGGTGATAGCAGAGTTCCGAAGACTAAATAACAGGTAACGGGACATTCCATCTCAGCTCTAAGCAGGACTCTTTGTCAAGGACGAATGCACATCTATTGGGTTGCTGTCATCACTAACCATTGTGTGAAATGTGTGTCAACCGCAATATTTTTTATAAAGTCGATTGCAAATCATCTGGAATAGACGCACGTTCTATGCTTAATCGGAGATTTACAAATTTCTAAAATACAGCTTCATCTTCCAAATCCCCATTAAAAGGATTAATTAAGGACTTAATTCGTATAAAAGATCTGTAGAATAAATAGTGTAGACACAAATACTTACAATTGCGAGTTATCGTCAGAATTTTAATCGACGTCAATTAAAAAAAAATATCTTGGTATGTGAGTTTGGGCTTTGTATTCCAATTAAACCTATATATCTTCCATATCATTACGTAAACTTAATAAGATAAGTAAATATAGGATATTCTTTTGCTTAATAAGTTTATCCCCTTCTAATGTAAATATTCTATATCAAATCCAAAAATTATTATACACCAATAATGTTACATCTCCCGTAATGCCAAAACATGGCCGACCCGGCTTCAATTCCAGACACGTAGACAATAACGGTCCCGGGTCGCGTCTGTCGGCCGCGGTGCTGACAGCAATGGTAATTAATTTCAAGGCTGCGCGGAATAAATAAGATGGTATATAAAAAAAAAGAAAAGGCGAATTTCTTACACATATTTCTTGAGGAATATAACTATCATATATACTTTCTTTGTTCTTAACTTTCCAGCGGGCGCGCCCTAAATTTTTAATCGAGCGGGCGCGCGTCGTACTTTTTACGCCTTCAAGTTTATCAATAAATATTGCCTCTGTTGCGATTTTACTGACCAATACAACTAGGAAATGGAAAAATAAGTAATTATATATGTAAATATTTCAAAAAAAAACTTAAATGGACGAAATAAGTAATTTTATATGTAAATATTTCAAAAAAAACTTAAATGGTAATTAAACAGAAAGCAATGGTATCATTCTAAATGAGAGTATTATAATTATGTAACTAGTAAGAATCATCTGATGCTGAATTTGTCAATCATGCTCATGTCATCTGATGCTCATTGCAATTAGTGCATATTATTTGCATTGTAGAATGACATTTACACGTAAAATAGACACATTTGGAGCGCTTCATTGATGTTCTCTTCTTTTCCAAAACGCATAAACGACAAGTTCCCCGTTTTGCCAGACTCGTTGAACAATTCTTCCACTATCTTTTCGAGTTCCGCTTGAGTAATTTTTTTTAATACATGATTACAAAACTACAAAATATATAAAATATTATCAGTAAAAATATTTTATCAAATGATAAAGCACTAATAATAACTAAAAAAAACGCAGGACACTTACATGATCAGGCGCGCGCGTCCTAGATTTTACGATCGGCAGTCTTGTCACAAAAATAAACACTAAGTACAGAATCCAAATTCTACCAAACCGTATGTGCACCCTCAACACATGTTTTTCTTGGAATAGTACAAATATCAAATAAACCCTTCTTTGCAAGTCCGGTAAAAGCAGGTAGGTGGTACCCGAAAACTAATTTTGTCGTGAACTTTACGACAGCGTGCCCGCTCGAAGGTTAAATGCCGGCAACGCATCTTCGACTCCTCCGGTGTTGCGGATGTTCCTGGTCGGCAGTGATCACTTAGCTTCGGGTGGGCTGCATGCTCGTTTGCCGTTTATACTATAATAATAATTTAAAAAAAAAGAAAAACAAAATAGTAACGATGTCCTTTTGGTCGAATTTGCACCACGGCGACCACACGACTTCCAACTGCGCAGGATATATTTTCGTACTGCAAGCTTTCGCGCAAACAGTGCACTCACTCTTCGTCCCCTTCCCTATTACGAAGTAATGTATGTGCAATAACATTGGAGTAAGGTGCAGATGCAATGTATGGAATTCTTTTGAAAAGAAAGACAAAAGGATTTAGTCCCCTTTTCTAATGTAATTAAATATTCATATTATTACTTGTAGATCCCGCGAATCAGTATACGAACGCTATGTCCACATAGTGAGTAAAAAAATATCGAACATATAAACTGAGAGTCATGACAACAACAACTGATTGGGATGCAGTGTCTGGAACACAAGATATACACACAAACCACACACACTCAATACTTCTTTTTATTTTTTTAATCAAATTTTTGTTAGCGCTTTTAAACGATTATATAACATAATACATACGCTTAATACATTTTACTACAAATAAAGAAATTTATAAATCAAATACTACCTCAAAGATTTACTTACAATGTTAAACAGTATTAATATAATTAGAAACAAAGATTGAATGAATAAGTTTAATATGATAAAATCTAATTCTGTAAAAAGCACCTGGAGCTGTAATACCTTCCGAACACATTTCACTAACACGTTATGGACGTCTTCAGGTTGACTATAGGTATAACATTTGGGGTGAAGATATTTAAAAAACAAAAAAAATATAATCAGAAGACCTATTAGTGGTGACGAGGCATTCCATCTCAGTCCTCAAGAGTGACAACGCATCTGAATTACGATTCCTTGTCCAGGATGAATGTAGATGTCATGGGTCGCAGGAATTACTTGCCTTCAGGTGAACTGTGTGCAAGTTTGTTACTCTCAATAAAAGAAAAGAAAAGAAAGCTATTAAATATACATTTTTAGTCCGATCTACGCAGGAGCTTCAGTGTCTTGCAGTCATATGATAATGTGTGGATGGGTTTTCATTTTGTTAATCCTAATCACGGCCATCTTCTCTCATAGAATTAGAAAGCTTTTTTCATTTTAATTTCACAAATCATCCTTTGTAGGAATCCTTGTTCCTATCCGGAATCACAGATTGCAGACTCAGAGCTATATGTTCTTAATATATAGAGCCTTCTTTTATATCTATATGTACAACATCATGAACACAGCCTATCCATAATCCATTGTCTCTCCCCCAAGGATGGCCGCAAAGCTCGATCCTCCGTACTGTATGCTCGTTTGTTATTCTAAATGCAATAAAAATAAAAATTTTCCTCATTGCTATCTCAACCAAATAGATCTCCACTTAAACCAAATCCAAAATTTTCTTTAGATTTTTATCAAAATATTCCTTTCATCTACTGTGGCGCCCACACCCAGATGTTGATCACACCCAAGTCCTGTAACTATAATCCGGTCCATTGTCTCTCAACCAATTTTATATACATTTAGTATATATTATGTTAACTGATACGCTAGAAAGAACATTACTGAAGTTAGATACAAATGGTTCATTTAAAACTTCGATAGCAAAACTCCAAACCGAAGAACTACAGTGGTCAGATGATTCCAAGTAATTCCGGACATCTGCGCCTTTCGCCTAAGTTTCCTCGCCATAATGGCCGTCTTATTAGTTTTAGTTTGGTCTTGTTTCTGGTGCGTTTTATTCTAGTTCTGGATTTCGCAAATTATTTGAGATTGTTCGTCTTTGTATTGGACAAACGTATTGCATGTTAATCTTTAATTTTATGATACATGGAAAATAAGCACGCAATTCACCAGATGGTTGATTCATCCCATGACACCCTGATTCTACATATCTTTCTTAAAAGATGGTAAAACCTGCTTCATCAAGTTTGTTTGTTGTCACTCTTAATAACTGATAAAGAATGCCTTATAACCTTATAACCACCGATAACGAGGTTCTCTGTTCTTTTCACTTACCAGAACACATTGCTATTTTACGCTGGTCTGTGAAGGAAGGTTACATGTTCAAATCAAGCCGACTTGATGTAAACTGTATTTATAGAACGAATAGATATTTGTTCTACAATTTATAGCTGTTATTGCGTAGCTTTATCAAATTAACCGTTGTTAAAATTAAAATAGAACAGAATCTAGGTATCTGGTAAATTTGACTAAGTTGTGAATCTGAAATGTCAAAAGGTAACTGGCTCTCAGTTGCGCTGACTTTAAATCATAACTGCAGCCAAAACACACTTCAACAAAGATTCAGGAAGATGCCACAAGCGTTTTAACAACTGAGAACTGAAATGGAATGCCTGTCGTTATCAGTGACTAGATCTTCTGACCCCTGCTCTCACGAAACGAGACGAACGTCTTTCCCCGATCGAGCCGACCAACTCATTTCACAGCTAGAATCAAGCTGAATCGTCGCTCTACTAACAGCATAAAGTAAAATCATCATTTACACATAAAAAAATTTGTTACTTTCTTTTCTTTCAATTACGTCTCCTTTCTTTGATTACACTAACGTCAAAGAACTCGGCAACATCAAAGAACTCGTAAACAAAGTCACACGCGTGTAAACTACCCCCAACATTGATAACTTTGCAGGAAAACTTCTCGCACAAAATCCCATTAATGTACACTGACCTTTGTTGTCACAGCAAAGGAATATCGACCTCAATACAATGATCTAAGGTGCTTTTATCATTGATGTGGTTAGATGGGGGGGTTTTGTAGGTAAGAATACTAATTTAATAAGCTTCTCTCACTGTTGGTTTGCGACAGTTAATCTTCGTTTAGTTTCCATTAGCAGATACCCGTTAACAAACATGTTGGCTTTGAAATGGTGTAAGAAAACACTGTAAATATTCTGTGAATGCATTATTTTTAAACTGTGACATCGGTTATAAATAAAAAGACGGAGGGTGTCAGCATCGATAACAAGAGACACGGGGCAGGGTTTTTGGATACCTCGGTAGCAGAGGTTGTACTCTATAATCGATCAAAAATAATATCCGATTTATTCAGAATTATAAATCTCCACTTATTTTATACGAGATATATATAAACATAATAAAAAAAGTACACTCTTATCTAGAGGACATTCTAATTAACAAATTCGACACAATTGAAAGTCGTTTTTAATTCATTCGTCATTTTGATTATTATATATATATATATATTATAAAAGAAACTATTTTTTTTTCTTTGTAGACGTCAATTCATCCGAATGTGTACGAAAACACGATATCTCGTATTCAAGTAATATGTTTTAATTACGTTGTGAGTTTAATACCATAGAACCTTATTGACATGTCGCTCCTGCAACTCTTATTGTTTGTTAATAATTAATAAAAATGATCATTACCAGAACTCGTTTTTAACTAAAAAAAGTATATGTTTTGTGTGTCATTTATTTTGTTTTTTTTATTTATATTTATATATTTTGTTTAAATATATTTTATGAATAAAAGTCGAATTTAAAGGATCATCTACATAAAAATGAAAAAAAAATGATTTTCTACTTAGACTTTAAGATGTTTATCTAGAAACTTAGTGATGATTACCAGAATTCGTTTTTAACTAAAAAAGTACATGTATTGTGTGTCATTTATTTTGTTTTTTTATTTATATTTATATATTTTGTTTAAATATATTTTATGAATAAAAGTCGAATTTAAAGGATCATCTTCATAAACAAGTAAAAAAATTATTTTCTAGTTAGACTTTAAGATGTTTATCTCGAAACTTAGTGATGATTACCAGAATTCGTTTTTAACTAAAAAAAGTATATGTATTGTATGTCATTTATTTTGTTTTTTTATTTATATTTATGTATTTTGTTTAAATATATTTTATGAAAAAAAGTCGAATTCAAAGGATCATCTATATAAACATGTAAAAAAGTTATTTTCTAGTTAGACTTTAAGATGTTTATCTAGAAACTTAGTGATGATTACTAGAACTCGTTTTTAACTAAAAAAGTATATGTATTGTGTGTCATTTATTTTGTTTTTTATTTATATTTATATATTTTGTTTAAATATATTTTATGAATAAAAGTAAAATTTAAAGGATCATCTTCATAAACAAGTAAAAAAATTATTTTCTAGTTAGACTTTAAGATGTTTATCTAGAAACTTAGTGATGATTACCAGAATTCGTTTTAACTAAAAAGTATATGTATTGTATGTCATTTATTTTGTTTTTTTATTTATATTTATGTATTTTGTTTAAATATATTTTATGAAAAAAAGTCGAATTCAAAGGATCATCTATATAAACATGTAAAAAAGTTATTTTCTAGTTAGACTTTAAGATGTTTATCTAGAAACTTAGTGATGATTACTAGAACTCGTTTTTAATTAAAAAAGTATATGTATTGTGTGTCATTTATTTTGTTTTTTATTTATATTTATATATTTTGTTTAAATATATTTTATGAATAAAAGTAGAATTTAAAGGATCATCTTCATAAACAAGTAAAAAAATGATTTTCTAGTTAGACTTTAAGATGTTTATCTAGAAACTTAGTGATGATTACTAGAATTAGTTTTTAACTAAAAAAGTATATGTATTGTATGTCATTTATTTTGTTTTTTTTATTTATATTTATATATTTTGTTTTAATTTATATCTATATATTTTGTTTTTATTTACATTTATATATTTTATGAATAAAAGTAGAATTTAAAGGATCATCTACATAAACATGTAAAAAAAATGATTTTCTAGTTAGACTTTAAGATGTTTATCTAGAAACTTAGTGATGATTACCAGAACTCGTTTTAAACTATAAAAGTATATGTATTGTGTGTTATTTATTTTGTTTTTTATTTATATTTATATATTTTGTTAAAATATATTTTATGAATAAAAGTCGAATTCAAAGGATCATCTACATAAACATGTAAAAAAATTATTTTCTAGTTAGACTTTAAGATGTTTATCTAGAAACTTAGTGATGATTACCAGAAATCGTTTTTAACTAAAAAAGTATATGTATTGTGTGTTATTTATTTTGTTTTTAATTTATATCTATATATTTTGTTTAAATATATTTTATGAATAAAAGTCGAATTTAAAGGATCATCTACATAAACATGTAAAAAAATTATTTTCTAGTTAGACTTTCAGATGTTTATCTAGATTTTAATTGAAACACTAATGGGTCGACGGAGAAGGACTAGCCAGCCTCGCATAGCATAGCGTTGAGAAATAGCAGTATAATAATGCCGCCTTTCGATTTAGATTTCGGATGTAGGGATCCGGAGACCAAATGAGTTTTTTTTAATAACATTAGAGTAACGAGCACGTAGTTCACATGACGACAACTGATTCTTACGGCCCACGACATCTACATTTATCCTTGACAAGGAATCATAATGCAGATGAGTTATCACCCTCGAGGACTGAGATGGTACGAACCAGTAGTAATAAAGGTCTCCGGATCCCCACACTCACCGGACGAAACACAGCAGCATGATGCTGCTATTTCACGCTGGTATTCAGTGCGGGCGTGGTAATACCTAGGACGAGCTGACCCATGCATTCTGCTGCTAGAAATAAAATTCAGAGTAGCTCTACCATTGTTAAAAACAGTGGACGACAACAATGCATGCTTTCGGCGTGGCGAAGCATGCATCTTTGTTTACGATGATACCAGGGGCATTTATACGTAATATCAAATAAATCAAAAAATATGTATATCGTATGGGATCGATATTTATTATCAATACAATTTTAAAATAAAAATATACATACATTTAACGCTATATAAACCGCAGTGGTTGGTCACTAGCGCTAAAGTGACCGTCTTGCGTACATAAGTAATGTTTTAGCTTGTGTTTAATGTTTTTTCCAGTTAAACAATTAGAGTTAAAAATTAATCTAGACACGATGTCTCTTGCGTTGCGCTCGCCGCACACATTTTTTGAGCCGATAGTATAAAGGTGGTTGGTTTAGCGTTATCGACCGCGTGCACATAGAATGTTCAATATCGGTTAAAAAAATTTCATTAAAAAAATATTCTTTTAGCATTATATATTTTCTTTTGGTATAGATTGGTAATTTTACAGTGGCTAAAAAGTTTTTTTTCGTCGTTATGAAATTCTTTAATCTTAGGTGATATAATTTTATTGGTATATTTGAATTTTCTCTGTTTTTTTTTACAAGTTCGATCCCAGCCTAATATCAATGTTTGTGTATTAATTGTTGGTATTATTATAGTCTAGGTGTATTTTGGGTGTTATGTGTACCTAACGCTGCATCTTATTGCATATGCATTACATCGGAGTAGAGAACGACGAGTCTGTACCTCTATTTTTGCGCGATTGATTACTAAAATATATTAGTTGATGTCACATGGTTGTTATCGATCAGAGATCGAGTTTTGAGAAATATGGCGCTATTATATAAAAAAAAAACAATAAAATTACTAATTAATTAAGCCTGTCTCCATAAGTCTAGAGAAAAAAACTTGCTAAGACTGGCGGTCCTATTGTCGTCTTGCGTTTCGACGAATCTCAAAAGGGAATCTGTCATGGCTGTCATTCTTTTTTCATTCCAAGTCGTTATAATGAAAGGTAAACAATCAACTATTATGCTGGTGTCAGAATGAACTGCAAGGTTTTTTTTTAAAATCAAGATTAGGGTCGTGGTAGAGTCACGTCGATGTTATAAGATAGTTGTTGATCAGCTCGACTGCGGTAGCATTTGCTACACCAGCATAAAGTTGTAGTTTGGTGCTGCTGTTTTTCATCTGAGAGACTGGAGATCTTATTACTGATGACGTAATACTTCATTTTAGTCCTCGTATCGAGGATGAATGTGGATGTCACAGGGCAAATGAATCAGTTATCAGTTGGATTGTGTGGTCGTAAATGACTCCTCATATCTACTCATTATTTTTGGCTGGTAATTTATGAGGGTTATGGTCCTTCCCCGGATGTGAGGCTGACAAATCGTTACGCGTTTAGGGAGAAAGTTTCGGAACTATTTCTCAACAAATTGACAGAATCATTAAATCTTATATTTATATGTATTTGTATATATATCATATACAATATGTTGTTTATTTATATAATAAAATTAATATAATATTATTTTAATCGCGACAATGTATTTAAGCATACACCTACCTCATTTCATCTCTGCATCACCCTAAGGTTGACTGGTAGAGAATGCTTAAGGCATTAAGGCCGCCTTTATACATGCTGAATATAAAGCTTAAATAAATAAATAAATAAATAATGAATCTTCTAGCACCACGGTAGCAATGTCTTGCTGAAAAATAAGGCAGTCATTTGTTTCTGTGTGTATCATTGCGTTGCGAGTCGGTTCATATTCAAATCACCATATCATCATGTGTTGCTTCATTTAAGGTTCATAATTACAAAACCTATACTGAAAGTTTATTCACTTATCAGTATATGTAAATAACGTTTATTTTTCTCGTAGGCGTCTAATATATCTCGCGAGACGTTCTTTCTGCTCATAGTTAGTGTGGCGGCTAGGAGGGGCATTCGGTCCTCTCGGGCACCCGCGAGTCAGTCGCTCTCGTGCAACAGGGTAAAGGTCCAAGCCGAGGCTCCCTCTAAGGAGCCCTTGTGCTGGTTATCCAATAATAGAGGTCTCGACTGAGCGCCATAAGCACTGTAAAAGCCCCCGGGATAACAGCGGCCATCAGCCCAAAAAAAAAGAAGGGACATTTGTCCATGAATGATAGTTTGCAATGCAGCCGATCCAATATTAAGTTCTCATTCAAGCTCAACATGTAATAAGTTGGTTACGCGAATAATTTTGTTCAAAAGCTCAAACATTTTCTAGAGTAGCGGCCGACCTCTTTTTGCCTCAACTACAAAGCTTCCCCATCCTCTTTTAAATTTAGCAAACCACTTAAAATCTGTTGGACGTGCAAAGTAGACTCGTGGAAAGTTTTGGCTCAAAAGTTCACGAGATGTTTGCGGCTCAAAACCTTTTATTACAATTAATAAATCAATACGCGAAATGACGTCATGGTAGGTTGCCGCGAACAAATTCTTGTCAGATTCTCTCAGAAAAGTACATTAAAAAAAAATCGTTTTAATAAGTGTCCCATTTTAAAATTTATCAGAAAATACCCAGCCTCTATGCTCAATAAGAAGTATTTAATTTCGTTTGGCATGATCAAGCCTAACTCTCAAATTTCCGTTTACACAATCTCTTTATACAAGAATAGCCTATACGAAGATATGCCCCACTGGGCACAGCCTCCTCTCTTGAGAAGGGGTAACGGCCCATAATCTGCAAAGCTTCTCGAAATCCTTTCTTTTATTTCTCGGATATCCAAGTTTATTCAATAAATCACAGAGAAATAACTAAAAGCCTAAGGCTTAAGATAAAATATTTGTGGCATTACAAGTTCTTCGTTTGCCAATCTAGGTTTGCTGTTTTTTTTTATTACATTGAGAGTAACAAACGAGCCACACAGTTCACCTGGTGCCAAGTGATTTCTGCAGCCCATGAGATCTACGTTCATCCTTAATGAGGAATTATAATGCAGATGCGTTGTCACCCTTGAGGGCTGAGATGTAATGCCTCGTCACCAGTAATAAAAGTCTCAGGACAGCATCATTATGGTGCTATTTTACGTTGGTATTGTTAGGGCATGATCCTATCGCGGTCGTGCTGACCCATTCATTCTGCAACTAGAAACAAACTGCAGTGTAGCTCTACCACTGTCAAAATATGTTGTCGATTGACTAGGGAATGACAACGCCCTCAAAGACCAGCATACCACCTGTGTTATATTTAGTTACGAAGACCCTTATGGTGGCCCAACCTCAAGGGTGACAACGCATCTGAATTATGATTCCTTATCGAGGATGAATGTACCGTGGACCACAGGAATCACTTATCAACAGGTGTACTGTGCTCGTATTTCTGAACACAATAAAAAAAATACCGAGGTCATTCTTACGTTCTTTGATTACGGAATACTGAAAGCAATGAACTTCCAAAGCTCTCTTTACAAACAACCCGAGTCTATAACAGTATTATACAAATTCGACAGGCAACTTTCCCGACGTGCCGAAATAAGTCCCAATTTGCGAGTTCCATTCTTTTATTTTTCCATTTTCCCGTCGAGTTTTTTTTTCCCGTAAAAACAGAGACGTGGATTAAATTGCGTACGTGTAGGACAAAACGTGTGGAAGGTTCGTGTTTTTTTTTTGAACAATAACGTATACGGCAATAAGGAGGTTAAGAACTCGCAGGGTTGCTAGATAAATAATTGTTTATTCATTTTAAGAACAACGTATGCTATGATTGGGTGTTATTTTGGTTTTCAGATTGTAGGTTTTGAATTGGAATCGAATTCGGTACTTAGTGAAAATTAAACTATAATATTAAAGATCCAAAAATAAAAACTAAAACACAAGCAAATTATTAAAGCACGCAAAGAATCAACGGTTATTGGATGAGCATCGCGGATCCTGATTTCGATGGACCAAGGACTAATATTAAATGGGACACGCGGAGCACAGTTTAACAGTGGTAGAGCTACACTGCAGTTTGGTTCTACTGCAAAAGGAATAGGGCAGCTCGACCGGGGTAGACAGAATATCAGCGTAAAATAGCAACATAATGCTGCTGTGTTTTGGATGGTGAGTATTGGGATCCGGTGACCAGGCATTCCGTCTCAGTCGTCAAGTTTACAACGCATCTTCATTATGATTCGTTGTCAAGGATGAATGTTGATGTCATGGGCTGTAGGAATCACTTGCCATCAGATGAACTGCGTGCTCGTTACTCTCAAAATACTAAAAAAGAAATGTAGGAATAAGAAAAATGCTGTAAATTTACTGTCACTCGAGTGAGTCACGTAAATACAAATGAATTACAATAAACACTTTTAGTAATAATAGGTAACCAACTAGCGCATATTTCATTTAATGATAAGTGATAACTGCAGTCCATATAACATTTACAACCATCTGAGGATGTATTGTTGAGACAAACATTCAAGATGCCCCATGCGTTAACACTTCTGGCGACTGAGATAAAATATCTCACTATACCCGTAATAAACTGTACATCACACGGAAAGATATTCGAGCCGACCTAGTCACGAATCTACTAGAAGCTAACTGCAACGTGGTTCTACAATTGTTAAACTCGTAGGCGAACATAAAGGGTTTAACCTGACACAGTTAACTGGTTGGTTGGTTAGAGGATTAAAGGATAAACTTCATTGGCTTGTATCAATGTTGCCCGCAAGTAAGATCATAAAATTACACGGAGATATTTTTTTAATAATTTAGATAAAAAATATTGTTCTTTTACCGTTTTTTTTAATATGTAAACATAAGGTAAGGCTTAATTACTGTTTTGACAGCCATACAACCGGAAACGGAAAGTGATTGAAAATTAAAAGCTCATTGTTAAAAGAAATGTAAGATGGAAGAAAAATACATTACAGTACACAAATGTGAGTATTGATATAAGACAATATACTAATTTACATACTTGAATCATATTTCTATTTTTATTTATTTTTTTAAACTTTATTGGTCACACCTTACAAAAAGTGATACGATGGACGGACTTAATGCCGTAAGGCATTCTCTACCAGTCGACCTGTGGCGTGCAGACACATTGTGCTAGGTGTAGTGCCTACAGAGATATATATATATATATATATATATATATATATATATATATATATATATATATATATTTGTGTGTGTATATTTTATTTGTTATATATGTCTAGTTAATGTTATATTTTATAATTACGCATATGATGATTATTTTATATAAATCACTACAAAATTATTAAGAAACACCTACTTCATTTCATCTCTGAATCACCCTAAGGTCGACCGGTAGAGAATGTTAAATAAATATATAAAAGGGCCTTACAAAGTAGGCTTAGCCACCCCAAGTGACAGATGTTCATACCAAAGCTTTTCTTTTTTTTTCGGGCTGAAGGCCGCTGTTAGCCGGAGGGCTTTTACAGTTAGCACCGGGTTGAGAGATGACCGAGCGCTTATGGCACTCAGTCGAGACCTCTAGCATACCAACGCATACAATGTTTCTTGTACTGACTTAAACACTATATCAAGGAACACCGACGCCCTATTGCCCCAACCATGGGTGTAATCCTAATCAAAATTATAATCTATTATTATTATTATCAAATATGATAAAAGACAATAGTATTTACCGTCTCCTCGGGTAAATAACAAACACCTAGCAACCCTAAGCCTTGTTAATAAAGTCTGCTCACGTCCCGACCTAAATATCCCCGAGCCGACGGAAAATTCTCCATTTATGCAGCACTGGCAGTGATGACGAAGAATTTTATTTATATGAATACTGCTTAAAATAATAGGTATATCTTGAATATCTAATTACATTAATAGTAACAAACTCACACAGTTCACCTGATGTTAAGTGATTCCTGCGGCCCATGACATCTACATTCATCCATGACAAGGAATCATAATGCATTGCGTTGTAACACTTGAGGACTGAGAATGAATGCCTCGTCTCCAATAATAAAGGTCTCCGGATCCATGCACTCACCAGACGAAACGCAGCAACATTAAGCATGCTATTTTACGCTGTTATTCTGTGAGGGCGTAGTTCTACCCCGGTCGAGCTGACCCATTCATTCTGCAGCTAAAAAAGAATTGCAGTGTAGCTCTACCACTGTAAAACTGTTGGTTATTGTGGGCATCACCCGAGTCGCACTCTACACAACGAACGCATCTTGAATCTGAATTTTATATAATTGTCATCTGCAGTCATTCCTTACCGTACAGGTGGAACGTGTGCTAGTTTGTCACCATTAGTTCAATAAAAATATTTATCAAAAAACATTAACCTGCTGAATCTAGATCTTAATTCACTCAGGCATTCTTGTGACCAAAATAATATAAAAGTTATGTTCATTGTCAACATCGTTTTAAGTTACCATGGAGAACAAACCCACGAAGCAAACCCTGACTCCCATCTCTATGCATCCATCGACTGAATTTATTACTCTAAAATAACAATAACCAAGATTTCTCCGCCGTACGATACCACGGCTGTATCTTAGAAACATCGCGAGGAAAGCTGCATGACTATAAAAAAAATATATTCGAATACATGTGACTGGACTATGCCTTCACCCTCTCTAGAGAGGCTGATGTCCAACAGTTGGATTTATATATAAAATTTGTTACTTTACGCTACTCTAGATCGCGTCTTTATGTTTTTAACAAAACTTTATTTATAATAAATGTCGCATTATTTCTTACTCTTATACTTATTTATTGTATGCGCAACCATGTTTTCTAATGCCCATTAAACGCTATATAAAACATTAACTAACTTAAGTATTTATATACAAAGGTTGTTACTTTATGCTACTTTAGATCGCGCCTTTATTTTTTTAACAAAACTTTATTTAAAATTAATGTCGCATTGATTGTGTACTTATTGCTTACTCTTTCTTATACCTATTTATTGTATGCAACCATGTTTTCTAGTGCCCATTAAACGCTATATAAAACATTAACAAACTTAAGTATTATATTCATTAAAAGTGCAGTTATTTATTTTAGAAAGACGTCAATCTTAAGATACTGGATTCCTCAACCGGACTTTAACTTTTCAAGACACTAATGGGAGGCGTTTTTATTATACAAAACGCTTAGACTTGTTTGCTTTTTAAAACTGCTTTGAGCGAAGGCAGCATACCGGATACAGCTAGTAAGGAATGGAGATTATTTTATTTTTCCCAATTTGAATAAAACCTTTTTATATATATCTCGTCTTTAATGGGAAAGGGTAGATATGGTGGAGAAGACGTAAATGTAGCGTCAATGCGTCTTAAAGATTTATTTGCATCGACTCGTTAACAAGTATCAAATTTGAAGGTCTAACACTGTGGTAAATAATCTCAGGGGACTATTACGCTCTGATTAATTCTAGATAAGGATTTATGATGCAAATTCATCTCCAAGCTACATCATATTTTTTTTTCCTATAAATTTTAAAAAAAAAATTGTCAATAATACTAAGTCGCTATACTTAGATGAACGGTGGTAGCTCAGTGTCTAAGCGATCGCTTACAATTCACGGTACGCGAGTAATCCGAATTCGATTCCCAGTGCTGGCTTAAATAAAATTGCTAAATACAATTTTAAGTTTAAATAATTAGCCGAAGAATGAATGGGTCAGTTCGACGGCGGTATGCCAACTCCCTCACAGAATGCCAGCGTAATATAGCAGCATAGTGATGCTGTGTTCCGTATGTACCACGAGTGTAGGGGTGATCCGGAGACCTTTATTACTGGGGACGAGGCATTCCATCTCAGTCCTCAAGGGTGCCATCGCATGTGCATTATAATTCCTTGTAAACGATGAATGTAGATGTCATGGGCTGCAGAAATCACTAATCATCAGGTGAACTCTGTGATACTCAAACAGAGTAATAAATTTATGTAATAAAAAAAGGTACTTTATTTCATATATATATATTATTTATATATATATATATGTATGTGGTAAACAGGTAGGGAAATAAAAAAACAAACAAGTGTCAAAGAAGGCGGGCAATATACGCGCCACCCGTATTAGGTTTCCCGGCACAACATTATGTAAATTTCTCCCGGGACCGTGGATAATAGAGTTTTGATCGCCATCTCAGTTATGGCGCCCCGAGATCGAAGCATTGTATGCCTCATAATGATATTTCGCTTATTTCTGTCGAATTTCGCGCGCTCTTGACAGCCGAGGTAATCATGCACAGATTATTAATATCATCTATACCATTTTTTATGAAAGAATTGTGTTGAGGTTTCAAAAAATAAAATTTATATATTCAATACTTAAATGTTAACAACATTGATTTAACAATTTCAAGATAATTTTACGCGAAACAAAGTTATAAAAATAAATTAAATTATTCAAGGGATCTGTAAAAATAACTATAGTTTTACAGTGGTAGAGCTGCAATGCATTTTGTTTCTAGCTGCAGAGTGAATGGGTCAGCTCGACCTGGGTAGGACCACGCCCTTACAGAATATCAACGTAAAACAGAAGACCTTTATTACTGGTGACGAGGCATTCCATGTTGCGTACGTTGTTACGCTTCGTTACGTAAGTTCGACCGCGGTATGACCACCCCCTCACAGAATGCCAGCTTAATATAGAACCATAATGGTGCTGTGTTCCGTATGGTGAGTTTAGGGATCCGGAGACCTTTATTACTTGTGACGAGGCATTCCATCTCAGTCCTCAAGGGTAACAACGCATCTGTATTATAATTCCTTCGTCAAGGATGAATGTATACGTCCGCAGGAATCACTTGCCATCAGGTGAACTGTGTGAAAATTTATATATATATATAATTTTTCTCATAAATCGTTCTTTTTATGCGATTAGAAAGTCCAGCTCCTGCCAGAAGTGAAGAAGTTTTCCGAGATATTCAAAGGTTTTCAGAATGACCTCGGTGAAGTGTATCTGTGAATATCAGGATTACGTGTTATGATCATAATAAAGTTCTACGACTTCGCTTAGACAAAGAGAGCATGTATTTGTTACAAGCATTCCTGTCAATAAATACGTAAAAAAAAAAATTCTCTAATATCACGCTTACAAATTTCCGTGCACAAGTGATGTACAATTTTATAACATGACAACAGATGTTTTTTTTTTTAAACTTGCTAGTAGTAATATATATCCATTAACTTTTTCTTTTTTGGCGCAATCTTAAAATATTGTATAGATAAGAAAACGTCCGATTCTTGAAACTCTTATAAAGATTCAGATTAAGAAAAAAATTCTAAAGCAACTTAAGAATCGGGTCCTAAGAAATTGTCAAGCATTGCCAGAACTTTCTTCTTTAATCTTCAAAGACTTTCCTATTAAGACTTACTTCTATAGGTCCAAAGCTTTAACAATCGTTAGACTTAGTCTACAGATAAAAAAAATATATTTGCAAAGCGAAATGTCAGTTTTTTTTATACAAAGGCAAAAATACAAACGATTCAGACGATGGAAATCCCTCTCAGACATCTATAGTCCTCCGTGAATCAGAGAGAATAGATCTTTTTATTTCCTAAAATGTGCCGTAAACTTGAAGGAAATGTTCGGACATGAAAAACCATTTAAAAGTAAGGCTGTATGCTGCAAAAACTTAAAAAGCCCTCTTGCGTAAAAGATGCTTTTCAAAAAGAATAAAAGTTTGAGTTAGACGCTTTTCTTAAATTCATTGTGCAGAATATAAAATTCTTTAAAATTTTAAAACTGCGGAATCTACTAGTATACGAGATAATACAAAATATGGAATATTTACATTATCTTTCTTGTACAAATATGTGTTTTAAAGTCCCTATAACCAACTTAACCATGCGGTCTACACTTTAAAACCCCGTTTTAAAGCGGTTTAACATACACGGTGGTACACGGCATCTGCCGGTCTTTCTTTTTATAGAATAGTCGGCAAACGAGCATGCAGCCCACCCGATGGCAAGTGATCATCGCTGCCCATGAACATCCGCAACACCAGAGGAGTCGCAAATGTCAGCCTTTAAGGAAGGTGTAGACTCTTTCCATGAAGGTCCCTAACTCGTATCGGTTCGGAAACACCGCTGACTACAGCTGATTACACAGAGTAGTTGTGAGTGGTAGGAAATTTCGCGTGAAGTGGACGGCGGTGGATTGCGAACCATCGAGATGATGAGGATGAAATTTGAAGTCTGCCGTGATGTACGATGTTTAGACTCACGGGTCTACCATCAATCCTGCAACGAACCGTGCAACAAAATTTATTTCTAGTATGATTGTATTGTATGTTTGTCCCTTATGGAGAAAGGGTACGACGTGTGAATGGCATTGTGTTTGTTCAAATGTTTACAGCACTATAATGCAACTACGCTGATGTTATGATGGCAAATATATATGATACCACTGCGATTTAAATCGGGAACCAGATGACATAGTAATAAACTGGATCTGGCCACACAAGGTGACCGACATGTGGGGTGGTATGCCGGCCGAAATCATTCCTATAGCCTTATCTGTAAACGGGTTAATCCCAACCAGCCTCTCGAATTATTTGAGGTGGTTGGGATTCCGGGACGGGCAGATTCGAGCTCAAATGCAAAAGGCGGTGCTCGGTTCCGCTCGTTTTTCCGCAAATTACTCTCCCGTTCGCCCTAACCCACGACTGTTTGTACTTTCCTGTCGAGGGATTCCCCTCTGGTTGGTCTTTATATATGTATTTTATTGTAAATATTTGTTTTATTATATATTTCTAGTATTTTATTTATTTATTTTATAGACCAACCATAGCGGAAACAGCGGAGATAGAAAAAAAATATACCCAATAATAATAAAACAATTTATTTCAACAGAAAAAAATATATTTTCATAAACAATACTATGACTTTAGTAAACGGTGATGACTCAGCTTTTGCTGACACAGGATTATAATCTATCATCATCACTGTTTTTAAATTTAGGTAATAGTGTTAAGTTCATCACCTCAGCAGTTTAAACGGTATTGACTATAAACTGTCATCACTAAGGAAATTCCATATCACAGTATCTGCCCTCTTTTATAATATTGGGAGTAAGAAACGAGCACACAGTCCACCTGATAAGTAATTGATGACTGCGGTGCTGTCATGGGTGACGACATCTACATTAATTCCTACAGACTCGTAGATTCAAAATGCAGATCCGTCAACCCTGAGAACTGGATGGAGGATATGCCTCGTTACCTATGTCATTGGAGTGAGAATACTAAACAATAGTCGTTTAGTGGTAGAGCTACGCTGCAGTAAGTTTTAAGTTGCATAATGAATGGGTCAACTCGACCGGGAAAGGACCTCGCAGAATACTAGCGCGAAACATAATGCTGCTGTGTTTCGTCTGGTGAATGTAGGAATCCGGAGACTTATAATACTGGTGACGAGGCATTCCATCTCAATCGACAAGGGTGACAACGCATCTGCATTATGTTTACTTATCAAGGATGAAAGTAGATGTCATGGGCCGCAGGAATCACTTGCCGTCGGGTGAACTGTGTGTGAATTTGTTATTGTCAATGAAATAATAAAAAAAAGTGAAGTCTTTATTAAGGCATAGATGCCTCCTCTCGTTGTTTAATGTAAACCAAAGGCGATTATATAAGGGGTAGTTTTTGATGCCGTCAGCGAGACAGGAAATATACAGATACACCGTTGCTAGAAAAGCATAGCAATTTGTACTGGAGCGATATTGTTACGATCAGCTATTAAACCTAGATGTTGGTTTGTTTGTCTACGGCAGTTTACATTGAGCTTTTTACACTTCTATGACATGGACTGAACAGAGATAATGATAAAAATGAATATTTTAAGCAACTTTCATAAACGTACAAAAATATTCAATTAATAATAATAATATTGTATCAGTTATCTTAATAAGCTAAACATACAAATATATTATTTATTATTAAACTAAAATTTAAAGCTTTACATACCAAATTTGTTACACTACAAATTTAAGGAAATAAAACGCATCCAAAATAAACATTTGATCTCACCTAATTCACAACCTGTAAATAATACAAAAAAAGATTAACAATAAAATAAATATTAAAACCCGACGCAATATTCCGACAGCTGTAATACGCATACTACAGCTGACAGACTAACGTCTTTTCCGGCGCGTACAAAAGCGTTTAGAAAAAAAAACAATTGAAATCTAAATGGAAATGGTTCCGAACTCATCGCGAACGGACAGCGGAGAAAACAAACAAAACCCGAACAGAGTTAGAACAATCCAAACGAACTGTTCAAAAAACTTTCCTAATCCACTAACGATTCGAAACTATAAAAAACAAATGCGGCACTCTTTATAAATTATTCTACGCCGGATTTTTCGCGAAAGGAACGATGGGTTCGTAAATCTAAAAAAAAAGAACTAGCCACTAACATACCCGAGCGGACAAAGGGCGCGAAAAAAGCGCGGCTATGTGGCGACTGGCGGCCATGTTTGATTTTAGCTGTCATCGCTTATTGTTAAATGATTTACGTCGAAAAATGAGGTTAGTGATCCGAAAATCTAGTTCTGAAAAGGTTTATCAAATAGACTTCATTTATTGATATTATCAATCAATTTAATCATCAGGCCTTCCAAGTAATTGTTTACGCCGCAGTTACGACTCGATTCCTAATGACATTTTTTTAATGAAACTAAGGTATTAAAAGGGCCCACCGTACAGTACGGTAGCTGCCCATAAACACCCGCATCCAATCTCAACAAAGATTAAATACAAATTCTTGTTGTCACCCCAAGGACCGAGATGCACTCCGCCTTAATACCAATAATTATGCATTATGCTGCAATTTCATACTGGTATTATAGATATGTACAGTTGTAAATTGAATAATGACCAAGGATCATCGCAGACCGACGAAGTGACCGAAGCGACTAATTTATTAACAATTGATCATATTTCTTTCAGCCTCCCACATATCACACTGTGTTTAGTAGCTATACGATATTCAATCGTATACAGAGATATATTAAATCCAATTTCAATAGTTACAAAATTTGCCACTTCACCACTCCTATGGTCTACAATAAACCTAATGTGATAAAATTATGTTATTAAATTCTAGAGCTGAAGATTAAGAAAAAATACATTTACAGTCGTGGAACAAAGTTGGTACAATACAAATTATTAATTTTCGGGTCTGATTATTTGGTATTTATGTTTGCACGAATGCGTCTGCACTATAATATTCGAGTACTTGATGTCACCTGGGAAACTGGAATATATCGCCGTGGTCAAATGGACCAGATGTGCGCATTTGAATATTTTTACTGACAAAAAATATTCAAATGCAGTCGCTCTGGTGTTGTGGATGTTTATGGGCGGAGGTGATCAACTTACCATCAGTGAGCCTGCCTACATGCTCAATTGCCACCAATTGTTTTTTTTTTTTTAAAAAAAAAAAGGTTTTTTGGTTTATTATTCATGTTGGAGGAAGGAACTTCTTATATTTATTTATATACCTGAACACATGGTTTGATCACGTATATTTTCAGCTCTACTAGAGTTGTTGAATTCACGAACAAGAAGTTGGTAACGCATTTGCAAACCAATCGAAAATCACGATCATCTGTATATCAAACCGAAGAGAAAGTACATCGTAAAAAAGCGCCTCTGGCGTAATGATACACACCTACCCTTAATACTCCATCCCACTCGTTATCGTACAATATAAAAGGGACGGACGTACACAAAAGAACGCTCCCGTATTCATTGGTACGCACGGAGGCGACGAAGCGTGCACTAGACTAGTCGATGACGATGACCTAGTGATGGTGCAAAGTCGATAGCGTATGTCGATGTCGATAACATGCAATACTTTTCCATTTTAATAACTTGAATTTTATTAACTTAACTTAAATACAACAGTTGGTATAGGACGTTATGACAGTTTTTATTTATTATTTTACAATATTACCATTATTAACCATAACAAACTCAATTTAGTCACCCAATCGATATGACAGTTTGCTTCTTTCGTTTCGGAACGGTACGATATGTTTTATGAATAGTACTTATTACGTCTGTAATTTAATATTAACGACAAAAAATATATTTTCTCTATATCGTTGAATCGACTCATGGTCAGCGTTAATTTACCATTCAGAAGATTCTGAATAACTTCTGAGAATATTATTTGTTGTGATTATCAAGTAAATAAGCAAATCTTTTGAAGAATTTCCTAAATATGCTTTTTTTATAGCATTAAGTGTAACAAATGAGCACAGGATTCACCTGATGGTAAGTGATTCCTGCAGCCCATGACATCTTAATTCATCCTTGACAAGGAATCATAATGCAGATGCGTTGTCACCCCTGAGGACTGCGATGGAATGCCTCGTCACCAGTAATAAAGGTCTCCGGATCCCTGCACTCACCAGACGAAACATAACAGCGTTGCGTTAAGCTGCTATTTTGCGCTTATTATATATTTGCGTATTCTGTGAGGTCGTGGTCCTACCTCGGTCGAGCGGACCCATTCATTCTGCAGCTAAAACAAACTGCAGTGTAACTCTACCACTGATAATGAATTAATTATTGAAAATTGAATGCCGTGTTAATGGTGATAAATACACGACCAGGTATAAGTGCATTATATATTTACAGTATGAAACATATGTATAATAAAAGTCCATACCAAAATATATCGATAAGCAGGCACATCACTAACTTCGAAATAAAACCTGCCACTTGATGACTCCATACCTATCTAGGATTGGTACAGGCACTATATAAACTCCGCATTCACCCCACCCCGAGCTGGAATTCACACTATCTTTTTATTTATATCTCACCTGCTTTATTTACAAATTTGTAAAGACTTAATTTTATTCACATCAGCGAGAGGTTTAATTATGTGTTTAGACAACCATAGATTAACACAATTTTTTATACCACAGAGTATATTTGACCTATTATGATGACGTTCAGTCCATCATTAGTTTAATGCTGAATAGTTTTATATAATAATTAATTAATTTATGCATCTTTGTAAATAAATATATTTATTTTTATTTCATTATTATATATATAAATTTTAATTAAATTAATTTAAAAAAAAAAAAATAATTAAATATATATAACTTTATAAATATAAAAGGCAGCAATAGGTATATATGTGATAAAATGAAAAGATATTAACTCTTATTAATATAACACAAAACAATTATTACATATATAAGTGTGTAAGATCTATCGATTAAATTAATACACGTCAATAAATAGCCTGATCGTTTAGGGTAATTCGTAATTGCGTAAAATGTAACTATAACATATTTAAACCTAACAAAAAAAAAGAGACTCCGAAAACCTATTTGGAACCCCAACGCTTCATATATTAGCAGGAATGTGTTAACGTTCCGAAGGCAAGGCCGTGCGGAAGTATTTTATAAGATGTTTTTCATCAATCCATCAATCAGGTCTAATACGTGCTGTGAAAAGGGATAGAATATTGTACCCAGGAAAATTAAAAAAAAAAAAATTTTTACAATATTAGGGGTGACAAAGCGGCGCAAGTCCACCTGGTAATACGTAATGGCTGCCCATGACCCATGACATATACATGCAGCCTTTTTGTGGTAGAGCTACACTGCAGATTGTTTCTAGCTACAGAATGAATGGGTCAGCTCGACCGGGGTAGTAGCACGCCCTCACAGAATACCAGCGTAAAATAGCAGCTTAACGCTGCTGTGTTTCGCCTGGTGAGTGCAGGGATCCGGAGACCTTTATTACTGGAGACGATTACTGGAGCATTCCATCTCAGTCAAGGGTGACAACGCATCTGCATTATGATTTCTTGTCAAGTATGAATGTAGATGTCATGGGCCGCAGGAATCACTTACCATCAGGTGAACTGTGTGCTCGTTTGGTACTCTTAATGCTATAAAAAAAAGCCTGGACAAAGATTTAAAATGCACATGCAACGCATTCGTGAGACCGCTGGTGTTGCGGATGTTCATCATCTGCTGTATGCCATCGGGTTGGTTGAATGCTCGTTTGCCACCTATCCCATAAAAAGAAAACATGCGTTTTCACCCCAGACGACTGGAATACCTCGAAACTGTAATTGAGTTTTCGAATTCAATGACTGTATCTATCAGTACCTTACCGGTAGCGATCCGAGGGGCCTTCGGATCGTATATTGTTTTCGTTACCGTCTTATATCTATTGCCGTCGACATTCTTCGTCCACGGGAATCGGTACGCAGCGGTAGTGCAGAAACGGCAGTCTTCGCGCCAGCATCGTCGTTGTCTCCCTGACTCAACGGGCCCCTCGCTCGCGAGTCTTATTAGTTAAAGCTGTAGAGGTCACAAGACCAAACGCATACATATAACTTCATAAAAAAGAAGGATTCACACTATGAGACAGAGCAGCTTAGTGTTGCTTTTTAACTCTGGTATTTTGTGAGAAAATTTATGTTCCTCAGACAAAGCAGACCCAATCATGCTACCGAGAGAAATTACTTTTAACGTGTCTCAACACAATTCTTACACGAATTAGATAAGTAAGTACTAAAAACTTTAAGCTCGATACTAAAATATTTAGACCGCACTATAAAACAACAAATCCTAACATTAATATCGGAGACATTCAAAACATACCAACCAAAACCTACCGTCGTCACTTCGCATGATCGACTTCTATCGAAGCCTATACATTTTCATGACTACGCATTGAGAGACGCAAAAAAAAAACATCACAAAGCCCCGCCAACACCGCCCGCCCAAACAATGATTTCCGTTTCCGCCACCAATATGGCGGAAATTCCCCCCATTTTCACCGGATAGTTTCCCATCAACTTGCACGTTTTTATATGCGTCGTATTTGCATAGACGTCGTGCAAAATCATCTGCGTGAGTCAGTTGCAAGTTAAAAAAAAAATGTTGGAAGTCACATTCAGCGTGGATAATTTACATGTCGCCGGGTTTTCATCCCTTTTATGTGGTGCACAAGAGATGTCATCGAGGGCTTGGAGAGTTGAATGGTTCGGTTCATCAAAACGCAGTGAATGGGGCTGCGGGTTTGGGATTGTGGTATATTATACAAAGTAAATTCTATGCATCTAATGTAATGGTATACCTATGAAATAGATGTTTTCAAATCAGTTTTTTTATAGAAGACGTGGCCATTCACACCTGATGGTAAATGATCACAACCGCATATGAATATCCGCAAGACAAGAGATTCTGCATTTTAATTGCCAGCGTTTAAGAAAGGAGTAGACTCTCTTTCTTAAAGGTCCCTCTGTTGTATCGTATTTGGAAATACTGGTAACTGCCGATTCCACAGAGTAGTTGTAATTGACTAACGAGAACGCAGTTAAACAAGTTCATAACAAATGGATGAGGAAATATTTCCTCAATGTTGGGAGTGAAAGGTGACAAACTATGTGTAAAATTTGCAAGACAGATTTTAGTAGATAGATTATTTTACTTTCTCGAACGGATCCTTCATAATAAAGGTAACACAGTATTAGGTTATTGATACTGTAAATAATATTATTTAAAAGCGTCCATAGCTTAGGGTACGGTAAGCGAAACTCAAGTTCGTAGGTTCGAATCCGACATACGACTATTATCGATAAGCTGACAGCTGGCACAACATTGGTTTAGTTGGAGAGCTTAACCAGAATATAACGTCTATAATTTAACTAAAAATCTCTTTCAACCGATTATTTATTTATTTAAGAAATGTGAAGCGAGTACCTCCAGTGTTAAGGGTAGATGTAAAGGTAAAGGTAATAGGTTGTAGAAATAACTTCCTATCAAATGAAATAACTATGTGTTCGTGTGTCACCGTTAATATTAAAGAAAAAAAAACAAAATTACCAAGAATCATTCAGATTTCAATTTAATACTGCAATAATTCATATATTCAAATATTGCTCAAATATGGACACGTCTTTACTTTCGAACAAAGTTCGCAGAAAAAAGCCATTACTTTTTTTCTGTGAATATCTGATCTAAAATGTTTCATAAAGGCACTCTCAAACCACCACATGTAAATCGCAACCCAATATCACCAACCTAATAAAAAAAGACTCGCTAAGTGGATTTAGCTTTTTGGTATTACGCCATTAAATGGGACATCTTCCTTGATTTCTGATTCTATCATCTTAACCTGATTTGTTAAAGCGTCCATAGCCTAATGGTTTAGGTTACGGTCTGCGAAATTTAAAGTCGTAGGTTCTAATCCGCCATTATTGACGTGAAACATTTAAGCTTAGTTGGAGTGGGCAAAGATGCATGTTTGAATTATTAAAAAAAAACACTAATTCAAATTCTAATGACAATACAATTATATACCAGTGTCATTGTATTTCTTTATTTGGCTTTGGTAACATTTCTATTTATTATGTGATTTGTATATTTTTATTGCCCGAGTATAAATCTGTTCTCATTAATTGTTTTTATTTTTGTTTCTTAAACTATTTTTATATGCATAAAAAACATAGTTTACCCGATGATAAGTGTTTCAGAAAGGACTGAGAATGAATGCCTCATCACCAGTAATAAAAGTCATATATCACCGTACGAAACAAAGCAGACCTTGAGCTGACCCATTCATCCTGCAGCGTAGCTCTACCACTGAAAATACCATCAGGCTTTTATAAATTGTAGAGCAACGCTGCAATTTGTTTCTGGCTACAGCCCGAATGAGTCGGCTCGATCTAGAAAGGACCGCGCCTTCACAGAATACTAGGGTAACGCTGCCGTGTTTCGTTTGGCGAGTGTAAAGGTTCGGATGCCATTACACCACCAATAGATGACGTGGCATTTGCTCAGGGGTTGCATAATATCATGAGCTGCAGAATCAATTGGTATCAGGTGAACAGTGCGCTTGTTAGTCCTCCTAAATAAAATAAAAAAGCCCTATGTTCTGCAGTAGACTGGTTATGGGTTGATATGATGATGATAATTTGATATCATCATCATCGAAGGTATTATTATCAGATGATACCAATTGTGAAATGATTTCGTCATGGTTGAAAACGACCAGGAGAAAATCATCGTCAATATTCAATATCCCCTTTCCGCACCTCTACCCATGACAAAATCGAAATTTTTAAAGTATTCAAAACGAGGTCTTAGGCATAGGGGACTTATCAAGAGTAGGCAATGGTACACTTGAATTTTAATAACATATATAAAAACTACGCAGTTTTTAATTATCGAATTAAGTCTTCAAGCTGGTAAAACTGTAAACGGCCTCCGGATAATAGCGACTATCACCTCAAAAAAAAAAAAAACTAAGTCTATATAAACATCTGTTAACAAACCGTAAAGAGGGGTAGGACGTTTACTTTTAATTTCACGGTACCCTCTACCTGGGGTCGATCCGGTGCCTGTACCAATAAAATTGTTAAAGGCAATTTAAATGTGTTGTTTTACCACACACCCGAACTCCGACAGTCGAATCTAATACACGAAAAGATCGTAGGAAGGTTCACTCGTTCGAAAACCACCAATTATGCATTATTTTTTTCCTTCTGGAATCGTTCCCAGAACCCGTGACCGAACAGGCGGGTCTTCTGACTGCCATCATATTGATTTCAAATCACCAAAATCACCATAATATTATTAAGAGTATACCCGAATTTTAATTCGCAGGTTCCAATCTGACAATCGGCAACTATATCGTTGGCTAGTTATGGTGAATTCTTTAAAAATCTGTTGATTACCTTGCCTTAACTTCAGTAGACACTTATTGGCGCGAGATCATGACCTCGAAGTCGATGAACTTCTTACTATGCAACATTTTTTTTTAAATAATAATAAATGGTGACAAATAATTACACATTTCACCTGATGGTCAGTGATTATTGCGGTCCATAACACCCACATAAATCGTCGACAAAGATACGCGATGCACATGCGTGCGACTGAGATAGCTATATATAAATTAACTGCACGCTACGTGGCTCTCCTCACATTCCATACCTATATAGGATGTTATTATTTTACTTTACATACAACGCATGTGAATATGTTGGAACGCCTCCGGCGCTAGTTATTGGGTCTCCGGATTCCAGCAGTCACCAAACGAAACGGCTGGCTATGATGTTGTGTTATCAGCGTGGTCTTTGCTGTCAACGCAATCGTGTCTCAACGTTGCCCTACCATCGTTAAACACATACAAGATTTTTATATTTTCTCTTACAGACTTCTTCTTTTGAAGAACGGGTCCCTAGTGATCCGTGAGGCGATAGAACAAGATTCGGACCGTTATGACTGCACCGCGGGCAGCGCGACTGGCCTAGATCGCAATGAGCTCGTCCTGATCGTCCATCCAGGTATGTATGTCATAATTTTGTTAGTCCAAACTAAATGAGTGCAAGATTATTATATCCCTAGTTTCTTAAGAAATAAGCCGTAAGGTTAAATTGACTCCACTTGAATTAACGCTCCGTTTAACCTTCAATTTCAATGAACCATCGGTTCAGCGCACGTACCGGTGTGTTTGACCGGCGGCGACCTTTTGTCTTTCAAACCTTTATTACGTTAACTTCGCACGTAATATATTGACGTGTTTCAATATCTTTTGCAGTATTCTATCGTTTTTTTTTTCTTATTACATTGAGAATAAAAAAAGAGCACACATTTCACCCGATGGCAAGAGATTCCTGCGGCCCGTGACACCTACATTCATCCTTGTCGAGGAATCATAATGCAGATGCGTTGTCACCCTTGATGACTGAGATGAAACGCCTCGTCACCAGTAATAAAGGTCATATATCACCGTACGAAACAAAGCAGCACTATGCTGCTATTTCCCGCTGGTATTCTGTGAGGGCGTGGTCTTACTCCGGTCGAGTTAAAAAAAAAAAAGTTCTATCTTGCTCATATATTCACGCCTTACTTCGTTTTTCTGATAGACAGATCATCAGTAGCTTATAAGGCCGCTGTCAAGATAAACTGGCTTATAGAGATAGTGTATCAACCTTTAATCCAATATAAATTGACACTGTCTGGTAATTTTAATTTATAAAATTAGGGGTGCAAACGATCAATCAGTTCGCCCGCTAGTAAATGATGAACTATGGCCCTTGCCATATGTACCACATCTATCCTCAAAGAAATCACGGACGTTTTATCAGTGGAAGACAAAATGATAACGGCCTTACTTAAGATGATGGGAACGTTCATATTGTTTTATGGAAAGAAGTGTAATTAAACGGCATACAGTTCAACTGACGATAAGAGATTCTCGCAATCCAATATATCTTCACTTATCCTAGATCCTAGTTATAGTCCCAGGATTATAGAATATGGTTAAGATATACCCTGCCTGTCGTATAAGGTGATTTCTGGGTATCCGGATTGCCGTAGCAAGGGTCCTAGGGAAGGCGATGTCTTGCCTGGGACGTCAATAGGCTCAGTGAAGAGGAGCGTTCCGTAGAAGATCCCGGAGCCCCTCCCTTCCAATGCATTGAGTACGGCCGCCGATAGAGTACAAATTTAGTAGCCACAAATCTCACATATCCCTGTCTACTGCAGCTTGGTAGTTTTTGAATACGCAATATGCAATCCCAATACGCAAAAATATCACTACCCAGATCGTTGTTACTTAAACTCTTTAATCAAGACAACGGCAGCTTGTAGCTACCGAAGATTTAACTCGTCGTTATTGAGGAAGAGCATCGTTACCGGTAATAAACTTATATTGTGTGAATACAACAATGTAGAAGTTATTGCTCTCACAACCTGGCGCAGCAGTATCATCTTGAGTATAAAGAATTTAAAAAACAAAACGGGTTTTCGGATCACCAACGCAATTAACTGAATCTATCAATGTGTGTTATCAAACATCCTCTGATCAGTGGTTGGGATAAAGGGTCGTAGACGCGGGACAGTTAAAAACGCACCTAAACCTGAGAAGTGACAATTTGTGATTCACAAATATTGTTTTCGACGAAGTTCGAAATTCGAGGGTCGTGACGCAACGCATATGCATGATAGATAGTTTTAACTGGACTCTTGACGGCAGTGCGATCGTAGCGGCCAGCTTCTCAGCTTCTGCGGTTCGATTCCCAGCCGGGGAATAATATTTGTGTACCACAAATTGTTAATTTCCAGTGTACTGTACGACTGTCATTCTTTGACACTGTGTCCGGATCTTCCTCCGATTTATATTCCACATGTGTCACACATCAGATTAAGGAAGGTGACGACGAGTGAGTGCACTGTTTGCGCAATATAATAGATTGCCTTGTTGATATCATCTGATATAGAAGTTATAGCTGTGAACGAAATCATCAGGAAGACATGAAAAGATAATCCTAGGGATCTAAACAGGTATCCCATCGGAGAACGGACAATGTTGGAGATGTTAAGGTGACAGGACTTTTTCCCGGTCGAGTAGAACTTTCCTTACTACACCCAGATCATTACTGCAGGGTAACGACCCTAAAATGGAAGATAGTATCTGCAGGGTATGTTATAGTCAGTCTTTTAGTCTAAGACTTATGAAAGTAGAGAGCGTCTAATGACCAGGAATAGAAATCTAGCAGCACATTTAATTACCAGGCTTAAGGTTGCCGAGCGATAGCCCTCGGTATCTCAGACGATTGCGTTATATAACCGTTTACCGATAGAAATTAGAGCAATAATGACATTTAAAAAAAAATGCTAGTAGGAAAGTATTTCTTAACGGATTTTTTTATTTATAAAAATAAAAACTTGACATTTCATTTTATATTTAATTTGACTATTTTGTTGGATTAATGGTTTCATTGTTAAGATTTCTTTTTTTTAAATATTACATAAATGGATTCAAACACAATTGTATAGTTAATGAATAAAAAAATAAAAAAAATAAGGCTAAGGTATCTCCCTACACGTCGTTAAAAGCGAATAAAAAGGGACTTCGGGTTCGCGAGTGATCTACTAAATCGAACTCGGGAAGATTAGCAATGGCAAAGCAAATTCTTTGAAGATTTCCACCCCACACCAAAAAGAGTATGTGATAGTGTACTCTAGACAAATAACATAATTTTGTAAACAAATATACTAGGAAATCATAAGTGTGTTACATTCAACAATAGGAAATACAAATTTAATAGAAAATCAACCTTCCCTTTTCAATGTTAGGATACATTATACGATAAATACAAACCAACGTGATTTATCTTTGTTAAAAGCGCGGGCATGATACTATAAATCACTGTAAAATGTTTGCAAACGTATAAATCAAAGCATATCATACGGCGTCACCAATTTGACGCCATTACTAGAACTACATAGGATACCGACACGCACACACTAAACTATAAATAAATAATGATGTTCGATAGATTGTATCGACTATCGATTATCTATAGTGTTACGAAATTAATTATAGATATTAAGTAAGATTAGATAAAACAAAAAATGTGTTACCTGTCCAAAAATGTTTCTTTTGTAATTAATACGGTCGTAAGATTTTATGATTATTTTATCACTGTTGCCAGTTAACTTCATTTTTGTATGTAGTCACTTAGCAGCGATAATATAGTAGTGGCATTAACAGATTTTACAGTGGTAGAGCTAAGATTCAGTTTGTTTCTAGCTGCAGAATGTATGGGTCAGCTCGACCGGGGAAGGACCACTCCCTCACAGAGTACCGGTCTGAAATAGCAGCATAACGCTGATGTGTTTCGTCTGGAGAGTGTAGGGGACCCTTATATTACTGGTGTCGAGGCATTCCACCTCAGTCCTTAAGGGTGACAACGCATCTGCATTATGATTTCTTATCAAGGATGAATGTAGATGACATGGGCCGCAGGGATCACTTGCCATCAGGTGAACTGTGTGCTCGTTTGTTACTCTCAGTGTTATAAATAATAATAAATAAATAAAATAAATAAAGAACAACTCGACGCGGAAGGATTACATTCTCAGAAATAGTAGTCTCATATAGCTATTTCGTATAAATAAAAAAGTAAATTAACACCTATTCGTATATAGATCCTATTCGTACAGTACAGATGGGTATAGATTACTCTAAAGGGCATGACTTTATCCATTTTATTAATTCTACCTCATATTCAAAATAAAAAATTCCAAAAAAATAAACACAAACACTGAAAAAAAAAAGTTATCTAAAATACTTGATCTCATCATGTCATGCGTTTGCGCATTTCATTCACATTTTATTAATATCCTGACTTGATTATATTTAATATTAATGTTCTTGCTATCTCTGTCTAACGGACGTTACTAAAATTAGGAAATTAACACTCAGTCGTGGTGACGGTAAAAAGTCCATATGCCCTAAAAGCAATCTTCACAGCTTCGTTATAGAATCTCCTTATCTTAACGATATAACTTGTGTCAAACGAGCGCAATACACCGGATACTAAGTTATTGCCGCATCCATCCTCGATAAGGAATCACAATACAGACAAAGAACGTTTAACTGCCGTTTCATAATAACCTTTCTAATTTGTCAGGGTAATATTTTAAGGTACTGAGTAGTAGTTTTTAAGATATTAGAAGTGACCTATGAGCTCAATTCAATTATTGGTTGATTCAATTGTTACTACAAAAGCCATAATGCAGATGCGTTGATAGCCTTGAGACGGAATGTCACGTCATTAGATATAAAGTTTACGGCTTCTTTCTTTCATGAAATGAAATAGTTTTTGATGTTATCAGGAAAGATAAAAAAGCTCAGATAACTTGATGGTTAAAGTTTCTTACACCGCAAAGAACTACATTCATGCTTCAACCATATTGCAGTTGCATTGTCCCCTGATCACTAATATACAATGATACAATATCAGAAATATGGTCTCCAGTTTTCTCTTTTCATCAAATGACATAGAATAGTTTTAAAGTCATCAAAGATTATAAACCATGTCATCAATATGCATCCTTACTAAGGGATCATAATCCAGATGAATTATCAACCCTGAACACTAAGAAGGACTACAATGAGTAAATGAACTCACCAGAAGAAATGTATAAACGCTAAGCTTCATTGTTCGGGAAAGCGTGGCGTTACCCCGGTTGAGTCGTGCTACAGCTAGTTAATAATTGAGCCGTAACTCTACTTTGTTTCACTTACAGCTGTCACGTAGTACGTGGCTGTCAAATCTATGTAATAATTTTCTCTTTATACACCTATGATTGTAAAAAAGGTGCAGACATTATTACAATTAGATTATCAGCAGACCGAAGATTTACAAGGCCCACTCATTATTCCCCACTAGTTTATTTCGGCTCAATGTTCCTTCCATAAAACTCAATTGTATATAATAATGCCCTAGTGTGGATAATAAGATATAAAAAAAATAATACCCCTTATGTAGTTTTAGATAATGCGGAAGGCCACGACCCATGCAAGATAGGTATTTAACCTAGTGCATGGTTGAACAAGACATCCTTCTATTTTTTCTCTTAAGTTAAAATAAAATTTATAAAGTAACTTATGTACACATATTTGTGTCTAATAAAGTTTATTATTATTAATTAATACAATTATCTATCCAAAAGCTGCCTTCAACATCCGTGCCATCTTGAGTCCCGACAGTCAGGTAACCCTAACGAGTCCAGAACTAGTTCCTGCATAACCAGTTTTTTGGTTAAACCAGTTGCATAATTGTCGGAGAATTATCAAATGCCGTCTTCCGCCCGCTTTGGCGAAGATAGTGGAATGTGGAGAAGAAAACAACCTAAAGAGTTTTATTTGAAATTTAAGTATAGCAGCCTATGGTTCTGTAGTTAATTCCCGTCTTAGTGAGTAATGCGTTTGAATCCGTGACAATATATAATATTGTTTTTAATTACTTTTTGTAACACATAAACGTAGTTTCAGATGTTGTTGGTCTATTTCTTGATGCTGCGTGATACTGTGTGCTCGTTTGCCACCCCGAATTTTATAAAAGTAAAAGTGACATACTATATTACCGAGACTCACCCCTCGTTACAAGCTGAACGAGCTCGGTGTGCCAGATCGACACGTACTAATCATACGAGACTTTCTTTGCAAGCGAACCTTCCGATATCGCACTGAGGAAACACGTTACGAGATTCACACCATTCGAGATTTGCACCATTTCTTCTCCAATGCCTACGCATTCTGAAGTGGTGGTACAGATACAATACTGATATTAATTAAGATAATCTATTGTCAGAAACAACTGACCGAGCCCTCTCGGGCACCCTCGAGCCAGTCGCTTTCGCTGAACAGGTCAACGGTCCAAGTGGAGGCTCCCTCTAGGGGCCTTTGTGCTGGTTAACCACTAATAAGTGTCGACTGAGCGCCATAAGCTGTCGGTCATCTTTCAACCTTGTAACTGCAAAGCTCTCGGGCTAATAGTGGCCATCAGCCCGGAAAAATAAAATTACCCCTCGAGTAAGTCGGTCTCGCGCACACGCACAGGATAACGGCGCAAGCTCGGGAACGCTTGTGTTGGTTACCTATAAATAAATATCTCACCTGAGTACCATAAGGGCTAGGCCTCCTTCCGAACCGGTGAAGCTGTGAAAGCACTCGAGATGACAGAGGCCATCAGCCATAAAAAAAACACAGGCTTAAGTTAGGTGTGGCCACATTTTTTATATGATTCTTAATACTGGAAACAATAACTACAGCTATCATAGGTCTCCATAAATACTCTGTCTTTGGATGAGTAAATTCCTAACACCATGACCTTGTCATCTTTTTAACTTATTTGTCTACCACTTTGCAATGGAGGGGATGACGGAATGTTGCTTTTCCTAGTCCTTTTATTATTAGATTCTGTGTGGTAATCATTATCCGGAATAATTTTATTTCTCCCACCAGACAAGACAGTATATAAAATTCGAAAGCATTTGTTGGAATTAGCGTCAGCAGATTCACTACATCGATAATAATTGTGTATATATTTATATATATACTTACTTTTAGATATGTTTGTATTTATAATATGTATATATTTTGGTTTTATAGTTTATGTAAATGTATATAAATATGTATTATTTTATTTAGTATTATAAATTCCTAAGATAATATATAATGATATGTATATAGAATTGTATAAATATTTAGATGTACTGCATGTTTCTTTTTTCTTTATTATTATTCTTCTGTCCCTACCTTGATTTCTCTGAAACCTCTCAAGGTTGACTGGTAGATAATGCCTTAGGCATTAAGCCCGCCTTTGTGCATATGTTAGTTGTACAAAAGTTTATAAATAAATAATTAAATATATATTGCTCTTTTACTTTGGTATTACGGTGCATGCGTGGCTGTATTAATCCATCAGAATCAACTGTCCGAGTCCGAGGTTAAGCCATAAAAAAAGCGTGGCTGTCTTAAGATCGAGAGCATTACGAGCATAGTTGTATTGAGAGAAAGTGACAATGGTAGCCCAAGAACACCTACATACAATCACAATAAAGATACGAGATGCACACCTCCTCCAAAGAGACTGCCACAGAGTACAGATGACAGTGGTAGAGTTACACTGCAGCTTATTTCTAGCTGCCGAATGGGTCAGTTCAACGGGGGTAGGACCGCGCCCTCACAGAATATATATAAATAGCAACATCATGTAGCTGTGTTTCGTCTGGTGTGTGTAGGGATCCGGAGACCTTTATTAGTGGTGATGAAGCATACCATCTCAGTCCTCAAGGGCGACAACGCATCTGCAATATCATTCCTTGTCAAGGATGAATGTCGATGTTATGGGCCGCAGGAAACACTTGCCATCAGCTGAACTTTGTGCTCGTTTGTTACTCGCAATGTAATAAAAAAAAAGTACGTTCCTGATCCACTTGCACCTGGTATCCCGCAGACTTGCATAGCAGGTCACTACATCCAGTGACTAACTATCAGTAATTCGGTCTCCACCTTCCCTTCACCAGTCGTGTCAACCCATTCATGCCGTAGTTCAAAACTAACTGTGTCACGCCTCTATCATATTGTCTTGCCTATGAAGACAAACAAACCCACCAAATTATATACTTATAAACGCCAAAGCTCTTTCCCGGTTCGAGTTTTCCATTATCCTCTAGGGGGATAACCAGAGGAAGGGTTGGGCTAACGGCTTCATGAATTAATGACTTTACGAAGCATTAGGGCTACATAATTATTAAACATGACTTATAATCTCTTATAATTATTATTACATGGGTACACACAATAACCCATTCTTTTTGCGAGGTCTTACGTTATTAGGTGACCATTTACTATTATATTTCGTAATATTATATATAGTATTTATTTAATTTATTAGATATTTATTTTTTAGTATATACGCATACAGTTTGAAATCACTTTTAGATATCATCAAAAAAAAGATCAATCAATAGGTTTTATTAACCGGGTTTAAAACATCATTGCAGTACTCTGGTGGCCCCTAACAAACTATGTTCATCATTTAAATAACTGTTGTAGTGTGGAAGGACCACGCCCTCACAGAATACCAGCGTAAAATAGCAGCATAATGCTGCTGTGTTTCGTCTGGTGAGTGTAGGGACTCGAAGACATTTATTACTGGTGACGAGGCATTCTATCTCAGTCCTCAAGGGTGACAACGCATCTGTATTATGATTCCTTGTCAAGTATGAATGTAGATGTCACGGGCCGCAGGAATCACTTTCCATCAGGTGAACTGTGTGCTCGTTTGTTACTCCCAGTGTAATAAAAAAAAAGCTGTACTGTTTATCGAAAATCAAAATCAGGACCGACGACTCAAAAGCCACGTAATACGAGAACTAAGTCACGGCGTCGTCACATAATGCATTACAACGTGACATTATATAACGCGACCCCACTGGACTGTAGAATACTGAATCGACATATGCATGGATACAAAAAAAGCTCCTACTCCATACACAAAAGTTGTCTAGGAATTTAAAATGATAGAAATGAAAGATCTCCATCAATATCTAGACTATTTCTCTAACGTCTCAAGTTCGTTTCTATGACTTTCGCTTGAGTGCATACATGGGAAGCGACACTATAAATTTTCGAAGGAGATTCTCGACTAACCTTCCGATGCACTGGATTGTAGAATACCTGTAAAACAAATATTTAAATCAATATAAATTTGTTAAATGTAAATAAAGCGACATGGACTTGTTTTTTTATTATAGTAATAAAGTTAGTTATAATTAGATAGTAAGAGACTCCTAAATTAACGTAATGACAAAATTTAATTTTATTTAATCTTCAATTGTGAACACGTTATTTAAAAAGAAGTTAGTTAGTAGGCGGAATGCCTTGCCAAAATGTATTACATTAATCTAGGGAGGGAGGTTATATATATATATATCTTTTTTTCTATCATCATTTCGATGGTTGGCAATGGATTGCATTAGTGCGCTTTACAAGGAGTTGTCTGTGAAACTAATCTATATAATCATTTGCCGTCAGAAAAAAAAAGTTTTTTAAAATTATCGGGAAGAGGAAGCTATTGTGTACATGAAACATGCCCGCGAGTCGATCTAACGTACGCGGGAGGTACATATGTGGTCAGATGTGTGTTATTTGTATACTGTTCTTGCACAGATAAAATATAGAAACGACGCACGAGCGCAAGCTTTGTCCCCGGCGTTACGTATCCCTCCTTTCTGTCATTGTCCTGTCCTTGTCCGCGACGTAACCTCTGATGCGATTACGCGGGCCGAGATTAAGATATAATTCATCATGTTTTAAATTACATAAGACTAAATTTACATGGGGCCGGTTTGGAATATGACTCTTGTGGAGTGTTCCCAGCTAAAAAATGTTTATCTGAAGCCATAAACGATACCAACCAAAGCGACAACTTGACGTGGGCACTCGCTGAAAACGGGTTTCCACGGAATCCACTGCATTACACACTATTATTGACTCAGTCAAATGAATCTACATAACCAGAAACTGAAGAAAATCACAAGGCACCTTAATAATCTATCTTTTCGGCAATCAATTCTGGGTTTTGGGTTCTACGCTTGTTGTAAGCACCATGGATCGTCTACGAGTACGATGGTTCGGGGTTTGGTAAATCCTGACCCTGACCATGCGTTAGGCAACATATACCTACTAGATATAGTAGCTTTCAGCAGAAAAAGCTTCACTTTGTTTCGAGTTGGGATTGATTTTTACAATGGTAAAACTACACTGCAGTTTGCTTCTAGCTGCGGAATGAGTCAGCTCGACCGGGATTGGACCACGACCTCATAGAATACCAGTGTGAAATTATGTTGCTGTGTTACGTCTGGTGAGTACAGGGATCAGGAGACTTTTATTACTGGTGACGAGGCATTCCATCCCAGTTCTCAGGAGTGTCAACGCATCTGCATTATGATTCCTTATCAAGGATGAATGTAGATGTCATGGGCCGCAGGAATCACTTGCCATCAGGTGAACTGAGTGAATGTTTGTTACTCTCTATGTAATAAAAAAACATAAATATATAGTTAAGTTAATTGCTCTGCTATGATCAGGTCAGTATGTGGTCAAGGTATCAAACGTTATATTATGAAAGACCGGTGACGTCGTATGTCCAACAAGAAGGCACATAGCCTAAAGAGATGCATAATAAAAGTACAGTGTCCCTTTCTAAAAGGGTGACCATGTTGTACCTAATATTAACAAGAGAAATTATAGTGAATACTTTGGAATTGATATGTTAAGTGATAAAATTATGTAATATGGTTAGATTCTAAATTAGTATTGGAATAAAAAATATTATTATACGCACAATAAGTACTTGTTAGGTAAATAAATTAACAAGGACTTTTTTTAACGGTTACCGTACTAAGTTTTTAGATAGCATACGTGCGAAAGAGGCAAACTCTTAAAAGTTGAGTGTCACTCCGACCTAGCCCCGAACATGTCATAATTTGCTTTGTTGCGGTTATAAAGTGAAGCTTCCAGCATAGGTGGGTAGGGTAGGGTAGGTAGTACATCATTGGCTTAATTTAAAACATAGCAACCATCAAATAATGACATTAGTAAAAAAAATATAAACTCCTTTCTCTTTTGGCGCGAAACGTTAAGTTACAACCACGCCGCGCGAAACAGTATACTCAAACATTCAGCCAGCAGCAGAAGTGGATCGAAACGGTGAAACATAACAAACTGTAGTCCAATTTAATCCGGCTGCGTGGTCGCGTACTCGAAACTTAACGTTACACGGACGCAATTAAAACGCCGCGACCACGTTAACGAATCGCAGCGACACTCGACTCGCGCCGACGCTCGAGTGGGGGGCGTAGTGTTGGAAATAGCTCTGTTATTTTGCGTAACGTTGAACGCTATTTCTTTTTTATTTTACAAAAAATATTGAGCGAGCTTTACGGTCGAGTGATATCGTTTTAATTAAACGAGGGTTAAATACTTTACGATTGATATTTTCAATTAATAGCATTGCTTGATAAGTATGTTCTAGCCAGTCAATCGATGTGGTCGGCGTTCAATTGTTGTTAGTTTAAACAAAACTGTGATAATATTAATATTTTTCATGGAACAACATTACAATCTGGTCACGTCATTATATTTATGTCCGTTGAATGTTAATAAGTACTTTATATAAACGAATGCAAAAATAATTGCGAAAATCGGATTTAATTGAACAAAATTGCTAGGTTCGCCCTATTGATTTATAGATAAAATTCAGTATAAATCCTAGGCTTTATCATGCCTCTAAGGTATAAGAGATTACTGGTTCCATGTATTCCATCTTAGTCCTCATGGGTGACGAAAACGCAACTGCAATATGATTACTAAACGAAGTCGATTGTGGGAGCTATGTACCACAAGAATTACTTACATGGAGGTGAAATATATGTAAGGTTTTTCTCCTCTTATTTCATAAAAAATGCTTCTTCTTGCATCTTCTAAAATCCGGAAAAAAGGAAACTTTAGTGTATTCTATATCCTCATGTAACTTAATCTTCAATCGCAACAGTCGTGGAATTCAATTCAGATTCCATCACAAAGAGATCTCTGCCTCAAAAGTGAAGTAAACAGGATAAAATTAAACTTGATTATTGTAAATTCAATTCCTTATCCACATATTGTCATATAACGTTACTTATTATTTACGTTATATATTCCCTCGTCAGACAAGACGTGTGAAGAAGATAAAAGTCATAACAGACCACAAGGTATCGTCAGAGTATATACATATAGTGCCATTAGTGTTCATTAAATCGCAAAAGCAAAAAAAGAGAGTATTTGCTCAGTATTTGACCTAACATTACACATCCTAACTTTACTAATACTTACACAGACAAAAAATAATAATAACTCCCGGTCAGTTCAGTAAAGTCACCAAATCTAGATATTTCAGCATTCTAGATAGGTAGATTATATCGTGCCAGGCGTTTGAAACTGTCACCGATCATACGTCTGCCAAGGCTAAGGCAAATCATATGATATTTTGCTACTACAGCTGCCTTTTGACTTGACTAAATTCGGGTCATCAAATTAGAAAGGCTTCATTTAGCCAAGTCTAACTATAAGACTAGTTAGCACTAAATAGCCATCAGGGATCAAGGACCACGCCCTCACAGAATACGAACGTAAATTATCATAGGGATCTGGAGACCTTTATTACTAGTGACGTGGCATTATATACACCTACTCGGGGGTTATGGCATATGCTTTATGCTTCCTAATAATGGATGTATGTGGATGTCATGGGTCGCATGAATCGGCCGTTAAGGGAACTGCATTTGAAAAGGAATATTAGCAATGTTATTATTATTACTAATATTCCAGTTAACCACTCCAACTAAGCTGAAGAAGCTTGTGCTAGGAGATGGTTCACGGCAATTGTCTAATGGTGGATTTGAACCTACAGCCTTAAGTTTCGCAGACCGTACATTACCCCTATTGGCTAGGCTATTGACGCTCTCATGTTATTTGTGATAAGATAAATAATCTTCTGGAGACCCCTATTGCTGGTGACGTGGCATTGAATACTCCTTATAGTGGATGAATGTGTGTATCTTGGACCGCAGGAATCGCTTACCAGGTGAACTGAGTACCCGTTTTCACGTGAGTACAACGAAAAGAAGAGAAGTGATGTCTCCCATTCTAAATCAGGTAGGTTTATAATTAGAGCGATAGTTAGCCATGTGTGAGTGGCTTACCAGGCAGCACGCTAAATGTCTTCCTTGTTGTTCAGTCGCTCATCATTCATCCAGGAGTGCACACGACTCACGCTTGCTCTCAATAAGCGGTGCGCAAATGTTTTATTGTGATGTAATTTTTACAATGACTTCCAAATGCAAGAGACGTAATTCAATGAACTTGCGCCCTGAATGGCTCCTCTCCACCGGGGAATGACCATGCTCTCATAGAATAACAGAATAGTAGCATAGTACAGCTGTGTTTCGTTTGGTGAGTGTAGAGAGATCCGGAGATCCTAGTTCAGTGACGAGGGATTCGATCTTAATCCAGAAGGGTTACCACGCATCTGTGCTATGATCATTGGGTATAAATATGGCTGTCATGAGGTGCGGGAATCACTTACCACCTGGTGAACTGTAAGCTCATTAATAGGATAATATTTTTATAAGGATTGTAGCTCAATTGAAACGTCGTGAGAAAGCCTGCAGTGCAATAAATAAAAGTATAATTTCAAATCGTTATAAAGTTCGGTTGAGTCATGTCGAGGACCTTCTCTAGAGAGGGCAAAGGCACATAGCCACGCAAGGTCTTAATAGCTTGTTATTTTACTACTGTGCTTTAGCTAGCACCTGCAGCATGAAACGGTCGGCTCGACCTGGTAAAGAGCACGCCACTATGAAATATTAGCGTAGCATCATAAAAGTACTGTTTCGTATTGTGTGTATAGAAATCCGGATACCGGATACGACGAAGCATTCCACAGGCCCAGTCATCAGGGGTCACAAAGGGTGAGCATCTTAAATCTTTATGGATGGATGTAGAAATTATTAATTATTATGGTGATTTGTGATCATTTGTCACACTTAACAACTTGCAATTCAATAGTCAGTTACACTTCCCTTTTTTAAGCGTAAGATTCAAAGTTTTCGTATTGATTTTATAAAATTTCATTGTAAACTTTGATCCGTGCAAATAGACAAACCGTATAACGTTACATACGTAACATAAACACAAAAATAGCATACACGTTTTTAAAAACAATTCATATATTCCCATCACTACCGGGGTCTCATTACACGTGCTCACATGCACGGGTGACATGCTGACACTTGGGAATAAATCAACGCGGAGGAAACATCGTTAGAAAAAATATATTCGGTCGGTGACTGAATAAGAATATTTTTGTACGCGAAAATATCTATAGTCATTACGGAACGAAATGACTGCGTATTTTTTTTTTAAAAAAATAAAACATTGCTGAGTAAAATTGAAATAATTTTCAGTTGGAACGCGAATAATTATTTAGTACAATTTTTTTTTAGAAAATGCTGCGTTGCTTGGCGTATTTATAAATCATGTATTTTACATCAAACCAATGTTTTGATTATTCAGTTATATTTTTTTTCTGTTGGAAGTAACGTTCACTAAAGTAGTTCGTTCCTTTCCGGAGTTTTTTCATTTACATATAAAGGCAGCAACTGACTATAGTAATCTATACATAATATATAATTACTTGTCCTGACTGACCGATTCTTAAACGCACACCCTAAACCGCTGGGGCTACAAATTTGACATTTTGGCAGTTGATACCTATTCTGTTGTAAGCATCCCACCCACTAAGGAAGGATTTTTGGAAATATCACCCTTAAGGGGATAAAGTAGGGATGATCGGTTGTATGGAAGTTCGTACGTATATCGAAGTTTTTAAAAACCCCTAAGAGGGTAAAAAAAAGGCATGAGATTCAACATGAAAGCTTCTTATTTTCTATTATTCAGCTTAGGATAGCATATTATATTATAATTTGTTCCGTTGAAATCACTATTAAGGAAGTCATCCAGAAATTAAAAAGACTTGACACAAAGAGAGGGGCTGGTCCGAACAAATCTACTCCACCTTACTATTTTACAAATGTGCAGTATCCTTATCGTTGCCTATTTGTCTGATATTTAACAAATCGCTACATACAGGAACTTATCCAGACATGTGTTAACGGGCCAGAGTAGTACCTATATACTAAAACGGCGGCCGTGAGAATATTGCAAATTACACGCCGATCTCGATATTATCAGTTTTGTCAAAGGTTTTCCGAGTCTCCGATACACCCAATTCTAACACGACACGTACACCACGCGCTCTCACTCTCACAGGCTCAGCATGGTTTTATAAGAGCTCGATGAGATCTACTATTACAAACTTATCGAAATTTGTAACCTATGTTACGGCCTCTGAGGACTCACGTCTACAAGTGGACGCCATTTACACATACATCTCGGAAGCCTTGACAGGGTGAATCATAACTGTTAATAGCAAAACCTTCTTCTTTCGGGCTGGGAGGATTACTGTTGACTTGGCTTTCGTCATATCTGGCTAAAAAATGATATGTAACAATCAGAGGTTACTCGTCCCAGATGCACTATATTGCAACGTCAGGAGTTCCCCGGGGATCCATCTTGGGACTATTTTTATAAACGAGATCACTAACTGCATCAAAAACTCAAAATACTTCATGTTCGCAGATGACTTTAAACTCGGTAAAAGTGATTTCAAAAGCTGACGACGCTCTATCTCCACAGGAAGACATTGAAAGAGTTGATTAATAATTGGTGTAAATTAAATGACATGGACCTTAATCCCGCCAAGTGATCTTTTATAAGCTTCAAATGGAAACGTTCTGTACACGAAGTCAAATACTCGATTAACAATAACCAATTTTAGGAATAAGAATATGTCCGTGATTTGGGACTTACAAACGGCTCTAAATTAAGGTTAATCTACACACCGAAAATGACTGCAGATCGGCACGATGCTAGGTTTCGTATTTAGAAATACCAATCCATGTAAAAAAATTGAGACGACAAAGCTACAATAAGCTACGTTATTTAGAAGTAAACTAGAGTATGGCACGGTCATATCGAATCTTAGTTACCAGAATACGTAAGGATCGCTTAGAAACATACTATATATAATACTGCTGACAAGAGATTACCCTATGACACCCGTCTTAAAACCTGCAAGTTAAACTCACTCTAGGACAGGCGTAAGTTATTTGACATAATATTCTTGCATAAACTCATCAACGGATCCATTAATACTCCCGAAATGCTGGGCCAAATATCCTTTAAAGTTCCCTGTCGTATACCGCGATACCCTACTCAACTCTTTATTCATAAATTGTACAAAACAAAACTCCCTAAATTAGAAACTTTTAAGGCTAAAATTATTAAAACTCAAAACACTCCTATTTACGGATAATTTAGTTTAGTTTATTTAAATTAATAATTTTTATTTAAAATAGTACAAATAGGTCATTTTCTCTTAATCTTAAGTTATTGTACAACTAATTAGCACGATATCCTGTAAGTGGAATTATGAAATTATTATATATTGAATTTAGCAACCTATGGCCATTTTTTCCGACAAATCAAGTTACGTGTAATTTTGTTGGTGTATATATTAAAATAAAATAAAAAAAAGCTTACATCTAAACTCGATAGATGGCGTTGTGCATCGATGCTGTTTCTGAATCGCGCTATGGTTTCGTTACGCAGCTTTTAGCTTTTTTCACTACCCAAACTACAAGCCATATTTTAATATACATATATCTACGCATGCGCATCTGTGTTTATATATATATATATATATATATATATAAATCTTCTGTAAGTATACCTAAATTTATTCCTACAATAGAAATTTATATAATTCAATATTAATAATAAGTATTTTTTGTTATTAATATAAAAATAAATACCTATCATATGTTTTGTATGTGTCCCGTATACTCAATATTTCAAACTGTACATCCTTACGAACTAATCCAATTGGCAATATAACGTTATCTTATTCAATTATATTCATCGGACTAGGTGAACGTGAGAACCATTAACCGCCTCTATTTCAAACTCTTACAGCACTATGACATTACCTGCGCAGTTGACGTCATCTAGTAATAACCTAAAGATATTGCATCTCATCCGACTTCATCACGCTAGTACTCTTGCGAGGGCGTGATCCTTCCACGGTCGAGTCGACCCAATCGTGCCGCTGCTCAAAACAAACTGCAGTGTGGCTCTAACATTGTGATAAGGCATCTACAATCTAGTGTAGCTATTACGAGGAACACGGATCAATATCAAATGAGACTTGGGTTTATTGTCACCATTTATATAATATGAATACATAGACAGCTAAGGGGCTCGCACAAAAGCAAAGTAAACAGTTTTAACAACGACCCGATCACTGAAAAATGTGCGAACCCATCCAATTTGCAAGAGTCGTGACACCGTACAAAGGGCAAAGACAAATATCCGACAGGTAGTTGTTTATTTTATAAACAAGGGTATTATTATTATATTGATATTATGTTGAGTGTTAGAGGGAATTACATATGTATATCACATATGATTATAAATATGATCGCAATTTACGTGGTATACATACACTGCAGATAAAAACTAGACGCAGCAGGACCGAGTCTATAGCCACTATGCAGATAAAAACGAAGCGTCAATAGCCTAATGGTTTAGGGTACGGTCTGCGAAACTTAAGGTCGTAGGTTCGAATCATTTCACTATCATTAGACTATCATTCGTGAAACGTCTCTTGGTTAAACGGAATATTTGTAATGTTAATAGCATGGCTAAAATTATTTTTAAAATAAATAAAAACGAACAAACGTAACGAGGACGAATCGACTAGTAAACCGCTCTCGAATCTCGCTACTACAGAAGTATTAAGTTAAGATAGCCTAAGCGTAAATGAAACAGAAGACTCAGTTGCAAGTGACGTGATCCTCAGGATTAGAGCATCTACATTATGATTCCTTATCAAGGATGAATAAACGTGTCGTGGGTGGTGACTATCATTTACCGTCGGATGAACTGTGTAATCTTTTATCATCCATATGAAAAAAAGTGTCGTGGAAGAATAGTTGACGACCTCTGCACAGATCAGAATACCGTTAAAAAAAAAACAATCAAATTTATTATAAGTATGTGTCATTGCTATTTAATGTTAGAATAGCATATTAATATTTAATATAAATATTAAAAATAATGACGTGACATATACGATTTCTTATTTATCAAATTTATAATATTATATACCATATACCAATATATTAATACAATTGTACAATGAAATACAATTTAGATCCCCGCAGTAAACCGTTTCCTTTTCTAATCAGAGAAGGGAAGATGTTTAGATATCTTATCTATAACCCACCCTCTATCCCTTATCTCAGTTCAAACAAGCTCGTATACAAAACAAACGAATGAGACAGGAAATCTCGTTGTGCTATTCTAACGTTATATAGCAATGACACATAGTTATGATAAATTTGTTTGTTTTGTTATAAAGTATTTTTTTTTAATAATATTCTGATCTGTGCAGATCGTCCGTTATTCTTCCACAACTTTTTTTTAAAATGGCACCCCATAGTAACAGACGATATATATAATATAAATCCCACAGCTGAGCACCGCCGAGCTCGTGGGAAAGTAATAACTACTGTCATCTTCAACAAATATTCAAAATACACACGCTCATCCTTAAGAGCTGAGGATGGAGTACATCGTCACCGCAGTAACGGTCTCCGGAACCCTACACTCACTACAACAAACCAAATATTTTTCGTTAGTATTCTGTTAGGGCGTTATCCTTCCCCGTTCGAGGCGACGCATTCATGATGCAGCTGGAAACAAACTGCAGCGTGGCTCTAACACGTACTTAACTAAACCCATTCTACACTATGAACTGACGCATTTTCTTGCACCTACCATACGGGCAACACTCATAATACCTCATTCCCCAGCACTACACAAATAAGCCCTTAATTTTTATAACGACGTGCACAGAACGAAAAGGGAGTGCTTGTTATTTTCAAGTCCCCACCATAAACATTAAATAAACATTGTAACTATTTCACGACAGGATTATGAATACGCAAGTGTTCTAGACAGAGATCCTTGAGGGTAGTTGGAAAAAATCTTACGAGCTGAGCGTTACGGCTCAAAATGTCCCCTTAATTTTGCGTAATTCCAGTAATACCCCCTGCCAACAAGTGCTCGGGTTCTTGGTTTCGATTTTATTCCGCGTCGTTTGCTGTCTAGAATATGAAAAATAGGAAATATTCCTTTTAAATGCGGACTTGAAAACTCAACAGTGGCACGCCGGTTCGACGTTTTGAGAACTTGCCGGGTTATGTGGGTAGTTTTGAACATTGGACTTAAATATAAGGAGGTAGAGTTGAATTCTGATAGGCATCGTGCATAGTTTCCTGTGGATTTGCGTGTGGTTCATGTTAAAAGCTGATGTAAGGGTATTTATTTTATTAGTTTGAGACGTTCCTTTTTATCCCTATGTGAAATATATATGTATGTATATATCCATGTAAAAGTGCAAGAATTTATGTATCGTCTTAGTAACTATAAAGAACATTTTCATAATTATATAAAATGATATTCGTTATGTCAGCTAATCATTTATCAATTACTGGACACAAATTATCAAAAACTGTAATTCATAGTTATTGCACAATTTATTTTTACAGCCTATAGGTTAGGGGTACGGTCTGCGAAACCTAAGTTCTTAGGTTCGAATCCGCCATTCTACTATTTTTGGGAACCATCTCCTAGCACAATCATTTAAGCTTAGTTGGAGTAGTTAGCCGTAGTGCGTGTGGGATCCGGACACCAGTTACCTCCACTAAGTGAGCTGGTTACAACTTGAATGGTCCAGCTCAACAACGGAATAAGCGTGCTTATTCAAACAGCAGCATAAATATAATAATCCCAAGATACAAATACAGGCGGCACTGGAGTCCATCTCGATTCTCAGGGGTGACAACGTATGATGGGTATCTTGAATTTTTGTCGAGGATGCATGCGGAAAACACAGAATGAATTTCCCATCAGGTGAACTGTTTATTAATTTGTAATAAAAACAAATGCTATTTGCAATAAGTATCCTGTGCAAGATATTTAACAATAAAACAGCCAATATAGTATATAAGTTAGACTTTTTTGTAAATGATCGTATTTTGATAATTATAAAAACGCTATCGCTTGTAACTAAAGCCGCAGGTTTATAAACAGGGGGTGAGCCAAGCTCGTAAATACGTCGGGTTTTATAGTTGCGCTCCCCTTAGGGGCTCGGGGGTTGCGGCCCCGACCGTTTGCAGGGGCGTAGCGTGTGGGTCAGGTTTTTTTTCTTCGTTGCTTGATACCTCTATTGCTTATCCCATCCGTGGCGGGATGATGGGATGCCCTGACTCTACAAATTTGGATTTGTTGTCAATTTACGATAATTAGGCAAAGTTTTCTTATTTGATAAGAATGATAGTAATACTATTATTATAACAAACATTCCTGTAAACCAAAGCGTAAAAGCTTATGCTTAGCACATGTTATCGCTAGCTGTACGACAATAGTCGAATGGCGGACTCGAAGGTTAGACGTATAGTTTCTCAGACCGTGCCCTGGAACCATTAGGTCATTGACACCTTGATTATTAAGATTACGATTTTAGATGTGTAGAGATATCGAAAAGCGTTATATAGAATGTGTCTATATAACGCAATTCAATATCTCTACATATATATATATATATATATATATATATATATATATACACCTACTGTGTAGAAACAAACAAACACGGAATTGGTACACTTGTTATGCACTAATATTATTAATTAAATACCAAGCAGTCTCGACACACGCAAAGATAAACTTCATAACCTCCTTTTTTTGAAGTCAGTTGATAAACAACAACACACACGTGATATTATTTATTTTAAATTAAAATGACAGCATGACATATCATCGAGGTGCTTAAAAAGCTTCTGAATGAAACATCCTTATTATATTACAGTTGGAATGACTCGGAATATTTTTGTCATGGTGAACTTATGCATCGGATAAGCGTCATCGCTGGCATTCAACGAGAGTAAATAAAAGAGCAAATCAATTATTTTATGGAGAGTTTATTTGCAATTAAAATGCGAGGATCGGGACGCGGGGAATCTAAAGGTACTTCGTGTTATTGAAAAAACATGTCATGTAAATCTACGATAATCTAGCGAGATCAGCTATTTAAATGTCAGTGAACTCGAATTTACGATTTATTCACATTTTTTTTTTATTATTTTAAACTTGAAAATAAAAAAAAAGTATTGTACTCCATGAACATTCTCATGTGAAGAGAAATGTGTTTTGTATTTTGGACGACTACATTACAAGGGTTATGGAGTTATGAAGAGATGTGAAGGGATTCAGTGTGAGAGCAACAACCACAGAAAATATTGGATTGGAGAAGACTGGATTGTGTGAAGAGAGTTTTGAAAGCTTCAAAGAGATCAAAAAACTTGGAACGCACCACTAAGGTACCACGCTGAAATGATGAGGAAGAGATGAGGAACAAATTAATCTTGAATTGATCGAGGTCTAAACTGTGTTTATGTTCGCAACAAAATCCTGTTAAGCGTCTATTTTGCTTGCCGGTAACAACAATGAAATTATCTTCACTAGACGTGGTAGCTCTCGGCCTTCCCGAGCGTAGACGATTTTGAAAACTGCCGGTCTCCCTGTATCGAGTTATTGTGCCATGAACACAAGTCTTTGATAACTTCAGTTGTGAAGCGATCTCACGTTCGGATTTGCCTTCATTATGTAAAACAACGATGGCAGAACGCACTTCACTGCTAATTTCTCGATCTTTTCCTATTTTATGACGTCTTCACTGTAGAAACCACAAGTTTAGATTAATTGAGATTGTTTGTGAACAAACCCAAGTAAACTCGGGTAATAATAAGTTAGATACACGTACCTTCAGGAGCTAAATAATCCTAATTATTGACGTAACACGTAACAAAAGCAAAGTAATTAGTAATGAGGAAATTATAAAAATATTATTACGACTCTACCACCTGGCTCTAGCGCAGCGTTTGTCGATTTTTGAACTCAATAGATGTTTTTTGTCAAATGACTTCTTTAAATATTCGATACTAACAATAGAATATGCAGATGTGCGTTTCTTTTATTTATCCTATGGGATTTTATTACAATTGATGGATATTTATGTTGGTTATATGCGGTCTTAAACTTTTGGCCGGAAGGGTATATGTATTATGTATTTATTGATCTTTATTTTTATATTTTATATTAGTTATTCTTAGTCTTTTATTTTTATTAATTAGTTTATGGGTAAGCACAATCTCATCACACTTGCGTGGACTGGTAGAGAATTTCTTTGTCATTAAGTCCGCACTTACTGAACCTTTAATTTTGTTAATATTAATGCAATAAAGAGTAAATAAGTATATATATATATATAAAACCGTAGAATATCTAGAGCATCTTTATTAAGTGCTTACCGAGGTAGAAATCACATCCTCATTATAGATACAGAAATAAGTATACTTGAATACACTCGAGAAAGTTTGAGAGCAAATTAGTCTCGCTCGTGTATTTAATTTTGATCCCAAAGCATTACTTGAAGTTAAAATAGCTTTAAGGTTGGCATGAATTCACCTAAGCCCGGTCTGGTAAAAGGTTTGCCTGTTAGATGGAATTTTAGTCTACAGCGAAAAGAGAGAAGAGCATCAGTACTATTCGTTATGGGTAAATGGTATCATGGGCCGCAGAAATCTCTGGTGACGGGGCATTCCATCTCAGTCCTGAAGGGTGACAATGCATCTGTATTATGATTCCTTATCAAGGATGAATGTAGACGTCATGGGCAGCAGGAATCACTTGCCATCGAATGAAACGTATGCAGATGCGTTGTCACCCTTTAGGACTGAGATGAAATGTCTCGTCACCAGTAAAAAGGTCTCCGGATCCCTACACTCAGCAGACGAAACACAGCAGCATTATGCTGTTATTTTACGCTGGTATTCTGTGGCGGCGTGGTCCAGCCCCGTTCGAGCTGACCCATTGATTTTGGAGCTAGAAACAAACTGCAGTATAACTCTACCACTATCAAATGAGGGATCTGGAAACCTGGTTATGGAAGCGAAGCATTCCATTTCTTAGTACTCAGAGGTCTTAAATTCTATGCTGATGATGAGTGGTTATGGACTGCAGTCCATCAATGCTAACAGAACTGTCCGCTCAATTGTCAACCTTAGTGGTTGTTTTAAAAAATGTGTTTCTTTAAAATAATCAACTATATAGCATGTTGTAACATTATCGAGAAGAGTATTACTAAGTAAATAATCATATCAAGAATTATGTGAATATAATATCGGATATAAAACATGATTTACATTAAAACCTTTTTTACAATTATTTTACGCGATGGTATCTAGCGTATAATCGCAGAATACAAGGGCTACATTACCCTTGCGTGTAGTGCGTTTACATATAAATTTTCTATTTATGAATGTAATAGTGACTTATGAGCTTTCATCCCATGACAACAACAAAGCGAACTTCGTGTACTAAGAACAAGCAGCACTCATTCATCGAAACTTAATACAGATTAAATACGCGAACTTTCTAAACGCAACACACACAAGGCGAATCAAAAGCTAAGCTATATTACATTATTTTCTATATTATTATAACCAGATATTCAATATGATTAACAGAGATGATATTACCTAAATATCACTGCTAAAGCTCAGGTCGGCAAAGATCACGCATTCACAGAAAAACTGAACATAGCAGCATAGTATTGCTGTATTTAGCTTGGCGAGCAAAGGAGATTCTCAGACCCTATAACCTGTAACGAGACAGTCTACGTTAGTACTCAGGGGTGACAATGCATCTGCAACTTGAATCTCAGATCAGCATGATTGTGAAGTGTCGCTTCCACCATCAGGTCACCTTAGTATCAAAAAAAAGTTACTATAGCTTCACTGATGGATATGAATTTTCTTTGTTCTTAAATAGCTTCCAAATGGGAACCGAATTGAGCCTACAATGGGGCTTCCTCATGACCATGAGAACACACGATCGTCGACAAGTAAAAATATGAAATCCAAAATGGTGTCGCATGAGATACAAATTTATTAGAGAATAGATACGTTACAATATGTTATTGTTACACAACATAGACATACAGTAAATAGATTCTAGTATCTATTTACTGTGCTATGTATCTTCTGGACGATTTCCTTTCCTGCGATATCATCTGGTTATTACAAGCTAACGGCATATGGGCAGTATATGTATGATGCACCAATATTTTTCCTCGGCAAGTAATCTAACCCAGCAGCCATACATGTCGCAGTAAAAGTTTAGATATCAATGGGTCGACCCAACCGGAGTATGACCACGCTTTTCCATATTACTAGAAATCGCAGTATGAGGCTGGTACTATGTTTTATATGCTAAATATTAAAATCCGTAGACCCGATTACATGAAAAGAATAATTCTATATCAGACCTCAGGAGTATTTCTATCTTTGTTAAGTTGTTTATTTTTCCTGGTTATCACATAAACCAGTTTTAGTCTACCAGAACGATGTGTAATTTGTCACCAAAAAAAAAAAAACACCACAGTACGACCACGCGATCTTCGGTTTGTATTATTCGTACAAATTAGTACGACTTAGTTCCCTAAGTGTAATCGGCGTAGCAATTAATGCTATTTATTACGTGCACACTAAATAGACTAAATAACGCTACGTGTAGTACAAATTTAAAATGACCGACTAACTAATAAACAGTGCGATATGGAGCTATATATAGTTGGTGTAAATGTAGGCGTTGAAACGGTGGTTGTTAATATTAATTATTATCGATTGAATCGTACTCGTAAAAGTGAATTAATATTCTTTTGTAAGTGGAAAAATATTCGAAAACAACTTTACGGGAGGCGTGAAATGCGAGCGTTGAAAGATACAACCTTTTTTATACGATTTCAAAATCCGGAGCGGGTTTCCTCGTTCTATAAGTGGATTTTTATAAATTTGTTACATCATACTCGATAATACTGAACGGGCATAGATTTTTTTTAATAGACCTAATAATGCGTTTATAGAGTTTCTTATTTTTTTGAGCAGTATAAAATTAATCAATATATAGACTTCGATAGGGCTTGGAACTCTTTGACGGGTCAGCAAATCGTACGCGTTTATATTTTTTTGGATTTTATAGAAAGAGGTGAAGTTTGTTTGTGTATATATATATATAACGAGCAAGCAGATCACCTGATGGTAATTGATCACCGCTACCCATGAGGATGTTCATCATCAGCAACACCAGAAGAGTCACAGATGCAGACGCAGATTGACAACCCTCCAAGAAAGGTTTACTCCTTTGTTGGAGGTCCCTAAATCGTATCGGTACGAAAATACCGCTGGATACAGTTGATTTCAGTTGGCAGAGTATAAGATAGTCCAAGATTTTAACCAACTTCCTCTGATCTTATTTCAAAATTCTAAAAGATCGTCCCTCCGAAAAGCGGCGTACAGTGAAATATATATTCTTTATAATATTACATAGATTATTCAAGATATATTTTATATAAACTTCTATATAATATTTTCTTATGCTGTCTTACATACGCCAATATATTTTTTATTCAAACACACTGAGACTGGTGTATTGAATTAGTACCTTTTTCTTCAAATTTTTCAGCTTCTTCTGTTCCGTTTTACCCCTAACTATTTCTTTTTTTATACTAAACACGTGTCGATCGCCAAGTTGCAAGCGGTCTTTTGTTTTTGTAATGAGGTTGCAACATGAGCTCTCTTCGCCGTTTTCCAAAATCAAAAATCATTAAATTATGAAGGGAATCAGCGATTTATCTTGTTGCTCTTAGAAGGTTGTTGTTAACTATTAAAATTATCAAAATATGTTTCTTTTATTCGGCAAGGAAATTGAAACTAATAATATAATGTTAAAATAACATAATGTATTGATAAATATTTGTGTAGTGTGTGTGTGATCAATATTGTAAATTAAAACATATGTAATATTTTCTAATATGTGTATATAATGTTACATGAAATTATAAAAAAAAATTAACTAACTGAAGTACGAATAGGTCGCCTCTCGGGAAAAGCTTTCACAGAATACCGTCATAATAGTTGCTAAGATTTGCTAAGTTTTGTCTGGTGAGTAAATAAAATGATAAACCTTATAACTGGCGTATTATTTCATCTTAATCCTAAATGAAGTATGAGGATGTCATTGATTCATTTCTTACCATCAGATTAACTGTGAGATCGTTTTTCATCTCAAAAATGTGAGCTTCCACAACATTAAGGTGCGTTTACACTCGTCAATCAGTTAAAACTTCACGTTACTAACGAGTGTTTATATATGGCCAACATATTTCGGAATCGGTTTCAGGAGATTTTTATTAGTACCTTTTATGACAAAAAGAATGAGCAATAAACACTCAGTTACGCCTGATGGTAAGTGATGACTGCGTTTCATAAACACCGTCCATCCTCGAAGACTCAGAACCTATATGCATGCATACACAATCCTGAGGACTGAAATGGAATGCCTGCCTCCAAGGTACCGGGTCCCTACTCTTACTATACAAGATAGACATATTAGCGATGCAATTATTTCAAGTTAATTTCCTGGGAGTGCGTGACTCTTAACCAGTCAATCCGATCCATTCATGATGCATACGTTTTCGGGCTGATTGCCGCTTTTAGCCCGAGGGCTTTTACAGATTTACCGTGTTGAGACGTGACCGAGCGCTTATGGCGCTCAGTCGAGATCTCTCCTAGTGGGTAACCATAAAGGCTCCCGAGCGGGAGCCCCGGCTTGGACCTTTGCTTCTGACTAAGAATTATCTACATTAATATCACTATTATTATTATTGGCTATCTGTACCACCACTTCAGAATGCGTGGGCGCTGGACAAGAAGTAATGCAGCACCACCACTATGAAAAGGTTCTAGAGATAACCTTATATATTATAGAAGGACCTTCACTGGTCTACAAGTGGCACAGGATTATGGTTCTGGTCATTATATGGGAAAGTTATGTTCAGAAGTAAGAATTGTATTAATTGAAATAAAATCTTTTTTGATGAATACTTTGTGATATATTTTTTTTAATAACTTCAACTTGGTAACAATGTAACATCCCTTTATGTTCCCGGCTACCTGAAGAACTACCATCTCCCGAGTTAATTGTTCAGACGGACCCCGCCTCGCAAAAAATAGGGATAATTAAAACAATCCCAATTAAGATCTGGCTTAATGGCCTCTTAGGGATCCATATTAAAGAAATTTTAATAATGTTCTGAAGAAAAAAATCCATTTTTTATTTTAATTAAATCAGGATTACTAAGAACACGTAATTCACTGGGCAAGTAATCTCTGTAACCACATTCTTCGTGAGGAATCAGGATGTATACGATTTATACGTGGGACTAAATATCAGTATTGGTATCTAAAGGATTTGAACACTTTGGATCCATAACGATTTAAACCTCATAATTTTGGTTTCACATACACGCCATCCCGCCATATGGCGTAGTGGTTAAGCGTAGCTGGCTGCTGCTCCGGATCATGGATTCGTCTTGATGTTAAATAATGACTGCATCCATCCTTAACAAAGACCCCACGCTACCAGAGTCGAGGTCACCAAATGAAACACACCACCGTTATGCTGCTCATACAAGCTGGTGTTTTGAGAAGACCTGGTCCACGGTCGAGCCGCTCCATCCATACTCCAACTCGTGTCTCTACTACTACATCGAGGGTAGATTATGTCTAAGTGCTTCACCTTTACAGCGCTATAGTTTTAATATCAGTACATAAGCATAACATTAAACATATTATTATATAAACAAATATCGCGTATAGGTAGTAATACGACCCAGCTCGGACTTGGATAGTCTATGATTCATTTGTTCCCCCAACCGTAACAAGTCTTGTACAGTGAAACAGTATAGGGTCATAATCATAAAGATAATATTTGCTTAAAATAACGGCAAATTTTAAAAAGGCACGCTGAGAGAGAATGCCTTATGGCAAAGTTCACCTTTTTGGTACTAATGTCTGTCTTCCATGTCTAAATAAATTATACATAAATAAATACAATATTGTTATTCTATAGAAATACGCAAATATATTCCCTTGTTGGTTACGAAAAGCATCAAGGGTTTATCTTTTTTCTGAGATGATTGACTTTTTTTTTTTATATAAATGTGTTCAGTGACAGTAGCAAATTACGTTTTTTTATAATTAAAGATTATTTATGTATAGGCGCCATTCGATCTCAACATCAGAGTTGACATTGTTGCCACAATGGATACTTTAAACTAAATAATGCCGATAATCTCGACGGACTTACTTTTTTTTTTTTATATAAATGTGTTCAGTGACAGTAGCAAATTACGTTTTTTTATAATTAAAGATTATTTATGTATAGGCGCCATTCGATCTCAACATCAGAGTTGACATTGTTGCCACAATGGATACTTTAAACTAAATAATGCCGATAATCTCGACGGACTTACTTTTTTTGCAATACGGCCGAGAAAAAAATATTTCCACATTTATGAACTACCCGTATAGTTCATATACGGCTTGTTCATAAATGTGGAAATATTTTTTCTCTCAACTCAACCACGTTTTCTGAAAAACCAATGTAAAATTTCAGTGTTTCGTCTGACGGAAGAAAGAAATCTGAGACTTTATCTTTCATCGGCATTAGGGTTCCTTATTTAAGGTCACCTAGTCCTACATATCAGGAACAGCATAATGATGTCTGTAGTGAGTGACCATAGGCTGAAAAGATTGTGGGAAGAACTATTTCACCATTCGGGGATGACAAAACATTTTTGAATTTTCAAGAATATCTTTAGCAATGTATATTGATTTACATGCAGCAAATTGGAAATATTTACTGTAAAGAATTTCGAACAGCTGATTTTTGAGGGTTTTGGTGCACACAAATTGAATTCAATAAACCTTTAATGCCTTAGCTACCGTCATGGTTATGAGCATATTCAGAAAATGGTTTACTGCAGTTATTCCATGATCAGTTTCTTCTGAGTGGAAAAGACCTATGCAAATCTGTGAGAAATAGCCATCTACTTCATACAAGTGGTTCAGGATTATACTCTTTGGCAGTATGTGTGAATTTGTGATGTTCAGCAGTGTTTAGGACTGAAATTATGATATTAAAGTGGGAAAAAAAAGTGTTTGTTTCTATATATTTTTTATGTGTACTTTATGTGTGTATTACTACATCAGCCTATTAATAAAATAAATCCATGTAGATACTAATCATAAGTTTACTTAGCTTTTCCATATTATCACATCTATTAGCAAAGTTGTGCAGTTTGAATAGATACTTGAATGTACAACTGTTCACAATAACGACATAATACTACTATAATTAACTTAAGTTTAATATAAAAGCTATTATAAGAATATGGTCTTCAAATAAGTAATATATTTTGATATAAAAATCTATTTTTTAATTTGTTAAACATAGTTATACTACTAACAATTATTATACTACAAACTAATTTTCTGTTAACATTAATTTATAATAAATATATTTTGATATAAAAATCTATTTTTAATTTGTTAAACATAGTTATACTACTAACAATTATTATACTACAAACTAATTTTCTGTTAACATTAATTTATAATAAATATATTTTGATTGAATCTACAAAAATGTATATAAATAGGTTTTATTAATTATTGATCTTTTATTTTATACTCAAAATTAGGATAACATATAAAATAGCATTTCTATTTGATTGAAATCATATAAATAATACTATCACATCAGATAATTTCGAATTTATTAAATTGTACTTTAATTATTACTTTGTAAACGGTTCATGACTCTATAAACAAAATAATCAAATACTAATTACTTTGTTTATAAAATTATTATGCAAGAAAATATTATAAATATGTTTAAAAATCACGATGTATCAAGATACAAATGAGAATATTAAATACTAAATTTAGTATTAAGTTAAATACTAGTTGGGATATAGCCAAGTATAGTTGTTTTATAAATGAACGGAAGTTTTAAAAACATTTCTAAAGATGTCAGAGGCTTGATTTATCTTGGCATAACAACGTACCAAAATTCCAGAGATGGACACGATCTAATCTAAACACAGTCACATTGTTTAAATGCGGCGCAACGACCAGAAAACATCAAAGGACATTAGTTTATATTCATCCTGCACGACAGATCAAAGGACCGCTTCCACGTAAACGTGCAACGAATTACATATCCTCCTAACAAATCCCATTAATATCAGCCCCGAATGACCGTAAAAACTTATAAATAGCAAGGCAAAGGGCTTTAAGGATGCGACTTACCGGATAGAAGCAGCGAAACGAACAAAACCAGGCGAAATACACACATTTTTCTCACTAACAAACACTTTATAGTCCACTATTTGTACTAAAATTTGTATTTAGAATAATTCGCGTCCATTTTTAATTTAGAAGACCTACGGAAGCATGTTTTTGTTTTTTAAAGAAGAGTTCTTGAAGAACGCGTCGTAAACACAGCTCAAAAGTGCCCGTGCGATCGACACTCGACAGAATCAACGACAGGCAAACTCGACTGGAGCTCTTAAACAACCGCTTTCATCTACGGCACACAAGCGTAGAATGCGGTTCACCGACGCACGCAAACAAACGTATAGTTAAACTCAGACAGCAGCTATCTTCACTCCATATTTGACAGTTCATTCACACTATTTCACACTGCTCACGTTCTGAATCTCCTATAATCTTTTCATCATATTTAAATGACAAGATATAAACAATCATGGTGATTATAATAATAATATACGTTAACTTCCAATTAAATATGAGTCTATGTTTAAATTGGGACTTGTTTTGACCACTGGTAGTGTTATAAATGCAGTTGTTTCTGTACTTGGCACATAGATGGCATTAATAAATACAATTGGTAGTGTAGAATTTAATTTAAATAATTATGTTTTAAAATACACCTTCAATAAACATTTTAATAATAATTAGGTTTTTTCTGGTTAAGTACTGTAATTTTCCATAACAATAAATGTATTGCCTATATAAAGATAATAAATAAGCAACTGCAAATACATTGACAAAATAAAAATATGTAAGTAGATATTAGTTGCTATTTATCTGGTCTAATTATATATGAACAAACTTGGGTTATAAATAAATTACATAGCATTAATTTCGAAAGTTTGACTACAAAGAAAAATTAAGAAGGATAACTAAAAATCAAAAAATGTGTATTATACATTCTTTTTATTACTAAAGTGATGCTTTGCAAAAGTTTGGGCAACAATCAGTGGGAAAACCAATGTTGCATCAGCATATAACTTGACTGGAGTGGCATTTGCTCTAATCTTCCCCCATGAGATAGCTTCATCAGGCCTAGCACCAGCATCACTTCCATCAAACTCACTAGCTGTGTTAACATACACTGCAAAATCAGCTCCATTTCTCATTAAGTTAGCATTGCAAATATGATGCTTAATTACACCTCCCCCTAGGATTATCATGCCAGTATTATTTGCTTTGACCGCCATTGTATTTAGCCTTCGCAAGTCACCAAGTATATCAATAATAAGCCCAGGACGCTTATAAGAATGGAAATACATCATATCACCTAAAGATCCATCTGTTAAAGCTGGACTGAAAATTGGAATATTATTCCTCCAAGCCCAGTAGCAAACAGAACTCTCATCATTTATTTTCTCGCCTAATCTAGCTATAATTCTTGATGGTGACCACACAATACCATCTTGGATTTGCTCATCTAACATTTCATCAAGCAGTGGTGTAACCCATTCTTCAAATAAACAATAATTGTCATTAGGGACTAGTAAGTTGCCAATTCTGTTAATTCCACGGGATCGCAATATCTTTCCACTCAAATTAAAATCTCCTATATATGTAGGTGCCAAGCATTTTATAAAATCTTCCTCTACACCGCCTGCAGTGGTTACAATACAATCAACAAGTTTATTTTTAACTAAAAACCGTATTGTGTCGCGTAATCCAGACGAAATCATGTTGGAAGTGAAGCCTAAGAAAATGGTACAATTAGTTTTCTTCTTAATAAATACATCGTCTTCGTAAGGGTCGCTTGTTTCTTCAGTCAAAGGGATTGCGCGACATTTTAGCATGCTGTTAATCTCTGTGACGGCTTTACCGAAGCTGGTAGCTTGGAAACCAGAGCGCGCGTAGCTCTCAAGTATTTTATTATAGTCTGTGCCATTCTCCCAGTTGTAACCAGCTACGGTAGGAGTTTCTGCTGGAAGCTCTTGACTAGGGCCTAATACCGCAGTGACCGCAATGTCTGGTGCATTCGATTTTGTTTTCTCAATCTTCGGCACGTCCATTATGTTTTTATCTTACTAGGATAATACCATTAAATTAATAAAGATAATGTGTGGTTCTTAACAAAGAGCAATTGTATAATTATTATGATTTTGCAATGTCAGTCTGCTACTGTCAAGCGACATGTCAAAATTTTTTTAAATAGCTTCACGCAGTGCGTATTGCCACAGACAAAGGTAAAGAAACGGTATTCCGTTTCTTTACTATTGTAAAGGAAAAGAATTTTACATCGGCCGAAATTTACATCGGATAAAGGATAGGATCAGCAGGCTATAAAACTACCTCTAATACAAAATACTACAATATGGAAAGAAACAGTAATTAATAAAATATATCATAAAGAACACTATTTGTACTATTTGAACACTAATTGTATATTATTTACAGTAAGAAATAACACGGAGACAGGCATATCCAGAGTACCTAAAAGGAGCAACAGGTTTTAGCAAAGTCTCCTGTAGAGCAAAGATAAAAATTATTAATTACATTTATGTTAAATAAAAGTTGCAATGATCAAAAATATTTTGTTTTAAAATTTTGCAATGTAAATATAAATTAGAAACGCACTATAAATTTTGTAAAAAGAAAATGGGATTTTTAATAACAAATATAATATTAGGTAAATATTGAGTTACGTAGCACTAGATGTCGCTAGCTAACTTTGGCAGACACTGACTTTGACTTTGAAAGACGTTTAAAGCTCAGTCTTTTAGTCTTTTATGAAGATAGAAATATGGAAGTGAATTATTATCGTTATCGTTTTTGAATTATTAATAAATATATTAATAAAGCAACAACGAAATATATAAATCAGGAATTATTAAATTCTCGAGGGGATTTTACGAAATTATGGCAAATAATTAATCGTTGGCTAGGAAACATTAATAAAAGCCCGGATGACATAGTAATTAAATATTTAGGGAAAACCAACTATATAGATGACATATGTACTAATTTTTCAAAAATATTTACGAAAGAAATTGTCAACATGAAACATCAATGTAATGTTAAGTTCCTTAACCGTGAGTCCTACGTACATCAAGTAATGCTGAAATTAAATAAAAACGATAATTAATCAACTTAGCAATAATAAGGCACAGGGTATAGATGGAATTAGGCCACAGGATATAAAAATAATAAAAGACAAAATAATGCCATTATTAGCTAAATTTGTAAACCTCAGTGTAAAAAGGGGCTTGTATCCAGATTTTTTAAAAAAAACTATTATTCGGCCTATATATATACAAGCAGGGTGACCATTTCAATTATACTAACTATAGACCAATTGCAATATTATCTGTAATAAATAAGATAGTTGAGACGGAAATAGTTAAAAGATCATGGGTTTAGGATATTATATAGTACATCAACGGCCCTGGTTGCTTTCATAGATGATATTAATGAATATTTAAATAGAAAATATTATTTTGTTCTATTATATTCATTGATTTAAAAAAAAGCATTTGATACCCTGGACCGTGAGCAATTGCTTGTTGCTATGGGCGAGTGTGGGATTCGAGGGCCAATAAGCTTGTGGTTTCGAAACTATCTACATAATAGGATGTTATGCACGAAGATTAAAGGAACGGTTTTTGGGGAGGAATTTATATAATTCAGGAGTTCCTACTGGCTCTGTATATGGTCCTTTTGGCTATATAATGTATGTAAATAGCATGGTAAATGTGATTAAGAACTGCAAAACCTATATGTATGCTGACGATACCTGCATGATCTATACTGACAGATATAAAGGTGATTTTTTTTTTTTTTTTTTCGGGCTGATGGCCGCTGTTAGCCCCAGGGCTTTTACAGTTTCACCGGGTTGAGAGGTGACCAAGCGCTTATGGCTCTCAGTCGAGACCTCTATATATGGGTAACCAGCGCAAGGGCTCCCGAGAGGGAGCCTCGGCTTGGACCGTTACCCTGTTTCGCGAGAGCGTCTGACTCGAGGGTGCCCAAGAGGGCCGAACCTCGGCTCGGTCAGTTGCTTCTGACAGAGGATTATCTTAATTAATATCACTATTATTATTAACTACCTGTACCACCACTTCAGAATGCGTGGGCGCTGGAGAAGAAGTGGCGCAAGAAACTCCAGCAACGCTTCTATCTGTATGGACTGGAGAGAACCGGCCAGTGACATAGCGGAATCGCGAATAACTTTGTTTGCGACGCCCCGCCGTCGGCGGGGCGATATGAGGGTGCAATGTTTGTGTGTTGTGTTTTATGAAGGGCTTGGGCCCTGGTGGTTGCGTCGTCAGGGTCGTCGAGGGCGTGCCTCGGTCTCCTACGGACGCGGGTAAATCTGTGATTCGCGATGGGATTGTAAGTGGCGGCACTTACAATCAAAGGGTTTCGGTGTGTGACGGCAGAGTCGAAATATCGGCGAGAAGTCTGCTTCAGGTACTGAGCTATGGTCGGCAGCTCAAGATCTATGTGTAGATTTTCGTTACGCAAGAACCACGGCGCACCGGTGGCCTTGCGCATGAAACGATTTTGTATTACCTGAAGTCGGTGAATGTGACGCGGGGAGGCATGCGCAAAGACGGGCTTGCGTATGTCATTATGGGTCGGATGCACGCTTTGTAAAGTGTAATTTTATTACGCAGGACATTTTGCTATTTTTATTAAGTAACGGGTGCAAACGACCTAGGACGAACGCTGCTCGATTCCGTACGCGGTTGACATGCGGACCGAAGGTGAGTCTTTCATCTAATGTGACGCCTAAGTATTTGACTGTCTTTTCCCAGGGATTGGACGATCAAATAACTCTATAGTTTGGAGATGCGGCGTTTTGTTGCGCCGAGAGAAGTAAATGGCTGCACTTTTGGTGGGTTAACTCGATCCTCCATTTCCGAAACCATTTCCCTAAGGTGTTGGCTGCAGATTGGAGGCGTTTACAAATAGCGTCTGGTTTAAATCCAGACACGTAGAGGCCGGTGTCATCGGCGAAAAGGGCTAGCTCTACACCGCGAGTGCGCGGTATGTCGTTGGTGTAGAGTGTGTATAAAGTAGGACCTAGGACAGAGCCTTGTGGTACTCCGGCACAAATGGGGTGAACCTCGGGCGCGTTCCTCGACGCGGTAACGAAAGGTTCGATTTCGGAGAAAATCTCGTATGATAAGTACGAGTCGATCTGGCACACCGAGCTCATATAGTTTGTATATGAGCCCGTTGTGCCAGACCTTGTCGAAAGCTTTCGCCACGTCGAGAAAAAGTGCCCCAGTTTGGTAGCCCTGAAGAAATTTACTGAGGATGTGCTCCGTGATGCGGTGCACTTGATGTGTGCATGAGTGTTGGGTGCGAAACCCGAACTGCTCATTGATTGGCAGCCCTCGACAGCATGAAGTCCTTGAGGCGGGTGAGGATGAGCCTTTCATATACCTTACCCAAGACTTTGAGTAGGCTTATGGGTCGATAGGCTGATGGATCGGTTGGATGTTTTGAGGGCTTGAGAATCCCTATGACATCGGCTTCCTTCCAGGTGTTCGGGAAGGTGCCTTTGGATATGGCCGCGTTGTAGATTATCACCAGTAGGTGTAAAATGGACATGGTAGGAGTTTCATCACCTTGTTGGTGATACCGTCGGGGCCGGGAGCCTTGCGTGGTCGCAGGTTTTTAATTATGGACTCAACTTCGGTGCATGTAACTTGAGTGACGGAATCGCGAGGTGGTTCCTTACTCCTCCGGTCGACCTCGCTGTTAACCATTTCAAGGTGAGCGGCGTCGATCGGTAGGGTGCTCGGTGAGCATTGGAGCTCGAGATTGTCAGCCAGACATTCGGCTTTCTCTTCGTCTAAGAAGGCGGGTGGTTTATTAGGACGCGCTAAGGGAGGCGGTGCGTGACCCAATATGTATGGAAAATGGGTTGGCGTAGTAGGCGCTACGACGTCGAAGTCGAGTGCGTCGCTTAGCGAGTCTAAAGCCAACCCCCGGGGGTTGATTTTAGTTGCATTCCACCGAGTGTGCTTGCTATTGAAATCTCCTGCCAAAATGACTGAGTTTCCAAGGGAAAGGAGCGCCACGAAGTCGCTTCGTTATACTTGTGCGTCACGTCTGCAAGGCAGGTAGACGGACGCGATTGTGATGGGGGCGTGGCCGGTCGGGCACGCAGTGCAAGGACTTTTTATAGTAGATGAGAGTTCCGCCATTAGCGGCGGAAGTTCTATCATTCCTAATGATGTTATAATTCGCGATGTTGGGATTGCGAGTGTGCGGTTTGAGGAATGTCTCTTGCACTAGGAGCACGTCAACTTGGTGATCGCGAACAAAATTGAAGATTTCGTCGCGTTGATTATTAATACCGTTCGCGTTAAAAAATGCGACGTTAAGGGAACGCGGTTTTACTCTGCCGTTATAAAGGCCCTCTATGCTTGAAAATTGACGATGGCTGACACTACATTTTGGTAGCGCATTGTGGCAGCAATCCTGATTTCGGGCTTGCCATTGGAGTCCCTTAGGGCTTTTGCAAGGGCTGAGACGTCGGCGCCGTTGAAAACGGCGGCGAAGCGACACACAAGGTCGAGGTCGCTTTCGTTAACCGGCCGTCCGGCTGATGGAGGGGGCTGCTCAACCGGTTGAGCGACGGTCACTACGCCAGTGGGAGTTTTCCATACGGGACGTAGAGGACGAACAGGAGCGAGAATAGGCGCGGGAGCGGCGATCGGTGTAGCTACCTTAGGTGCGACTTTAAGTGCCGGGCGTTTCGGCTTGGGAGCCTTTGGGCAGCCAAGGTAATTGGCTGTGTGTCCCTCTGAGTTGCACAGGACACATGCGGGGCCCGAAAGCAGCCAAAGGGCCTTGTCCTTGGGTCTCGGACAGTCGGTGGTGCCATGGTCACCCAGGAACTTTACGCATCTGGGTTTCCCGAAGCAGTTGCGAGCAGAGTGGCCATATAACTGGCATTTGTGGCACTGGCCCGGAGGGCCATTTTATGAGGGCGCTCTATTGTGAGCCCAGAAAGGTGGCAGCACGTTTTCAGGTTAAATACCTGCTTCCCTGCCTCGGACCTTTCGAGGGCCACAATTACCATGTTGAATGGCTTTTGTTATGCCCACTGTACATCCTATGCACGGATAGGACGGGTAAATTCTGAGCCTGGAGGTCCTCTTTGATGAGGTCTGCGGGGATTTCCCGCGGAAGGTTTTAATAACCACTCTAAGTTGGCGCTCTTCTGCCAGGGTGTAGGTGTGAAAGAATACACCTTTGTCTTGTAAGTAGCGGGTGACCGCTCTATGGTCATCCGTGGTTTCTAGCTGCAGTTTAATGCCTACAGCGGTGGGGATCGCTTGATATTTGTAGCGATTGGAAAGGGCCGATACGACAATCGGCCATTTATCTTGTGCCTGTATGAAGACAGGCGGCGGGCGTTCGATGGCTGTGAGACAGCCGAAGTTTGGGAGGAGCCAGTAGTGGCGCGCTGAGGAGCGGCGGGGCTTGCTGTGAGGCTGCAGAGGGGTGCCATGGGGTTGGGCCACAGATGTCGATGGCCGGGGAGAGGGACATCGCTTTCCCGTTTTTCGCCTTGGGTGGCGGCGTCGGGGCGGGTGAAGCTCGCTTTTTCGCTTCTTTCCACCAGCGTGAAGTTGCTGGTGTCTTGCGGGAGGTCCTCGGGGGACGAAGGGCTATCTAGCTCCATTTCGGAGACCGAGGAGGACGATGAGGCAGAGGCCCTTGAGGAGGACCTTGAGGGTGATTTTTGCCCCTCCTGTAGGGGTTGCTCTTTTATAATGTCTTCGAAGACATCGGGGTATTTACTCTTCAGGCAGCTGACCAAGTGTACAAGGAAATCCATTGTTGGATTCTCCATTGTACACAAATTATTAATAATATTACTACTATTACGCGGGATGTGTGGCCTCCGGTGGGGTGCCGGGGTGAGTAGCCTACTTCCCTCCCTGCCGGGTATAGGCAGGGAGGATGAGTGCCTAGTTGTGTAGCCCTAGTGCGTCCAAGTGCCAATCTTATTTGTGCACTTGGGTGTGTGCTTAGAGCTAACTAAAAATACGCGTGAGACAATTATAAGTCTAGCGGGTTGGTCAACCTTGGCTAGGGCACTACCCAAGGCCAAGTTTACGTTGACTCCTTCCGCTATCTTGCGTTTCCCAGAAGGGGAACCGCGGGCGTACGGGGCTTGCCCTACACTAGCTTAGTTAACACCGCAAGGTATCCACTAGTATAACCACCCAGGTGGCTTTACAATAGCTTTCTTGGAAACTAAATTCCGATCACAATAGCAACAGCAATAAAAATTGCTCGGTGTATTGTTCTCGGAACAATGGGTGCGCAGGTGGCTTGCTCGGGGGCAGGTAGCTCGGGACGATCGTGGCGGGGAGCCGGGCGACCGTTCTCGGCGACTGCTGAGCGTCGAATGATATAAAGGTGATTGAAGAAAAGGTACAACTTGATTCTGAAAACGTTATTAAATGGCCGCACGATAATGGTATAGTTTTAAATATATATAGAAGACAAAATATATGTTTCTTCAATCCCCCTACATATATCGGCCGAATGTATATCCAAATATTATAGGTCATTCTTACGAATGCTTACACAGGAATAAGCAATGTTTTAATTGTAAACCAATTGAGCTTGACGATAATTACAAATATTTAGGATCAACTATAGATTCTACGTTTAGTTGGGATGGTCATGTGGAACGCGTATGTAATAAGTTAAGGTGTTTATTATATAAATTTATACGTCTGAAATATAATATAGACAAAACCACTTTACGCATTCTGTATTATGTTCTTTCAGCTTACGGCCCGAACTTTGCGTTCATATATAGATAGAATACAATAGCTACAATTACGAATTGTAAAATTATTGGCATAAGCGCTCGGTCACCTTTCAACCCGGCGAAACTGTAAAAGCCCTCGGGCTAAAAGTGGCCATCAGCCCGAACAAAAAAAAAACTGTTTGGTACTAAATAAAAAAAAATGTGTTATTGGACTTTAATTGGTTACGCCATTCTTACAGTAGTCAAAATTTACTCCATTTTATTTTTGTTGGTAGTTGATAAATTATGTCGTATTATACATTATAACCTTAAAGGCAACTACGTGGAACGGAAGAGTAATCTTGTGGCCCGTCTTATACAATCTTGAAACTACTAAAGACTCGTGTGGATAATATTTTGAGAATTAAAGTAAAAATAATGGTAATTATGACAATTTTTTAAATTTAATAAAATAGTTATTTTTAGAAACCGACTAAGATTTAAAGAGATAAGAATAAGATAAGAAGAGTCAAAAACAAATGATATAATTAAGAGCATATAATAGAAAACTTTTTTATGGTGCTTATGATGAAAAACTATGAAGAAGAAGAAGAAGTATTATTATAAATATAAATATTATGCTAAAACAATGTCCGTAAAGTCTGAAATTGCATCACTAAGTTTCGCGTAGTTACGTAAGAATCTTAGGCTAAAGAAAATTAGGCTAAGAGGCCTTTAGCGTTTATTAAATGATTATTATAAAAAAGACAACTTTATATTGTATCAAAAACGTTAACGTAAGCTAAGACAGTTTTATACATGCTAGAGCCACGTCACAGCTGTATCAAGTATAGCTTGCCACGACGGTTAATCTGTCTCTCGTTTGTCCTTCTTACTAACATCAAAAGGTATACATGTTACATAAACCATCGGATCTTTCACTGTCGGTAGCAAGCTTGGATTTATTTCCAAATGGTGATGTCTATCCATTTAATCCATTAATTATGACCACGGCAATATCTCCGTGTTATTTTATTATCATTAACCAATGACATAAATGTGCATGCGCCGCAACTATTTTTATTTATTTATGTTCTCTTTATTGCTTTAACCGTAACAAAATTAAAGGTTTAAGGCGGACTTAATGCCTAAGGCAGGCTTCTCTACCAGTCAACCTAAGGTATGATGAGATATTGTTATTAAAAATAGGATGATGGAATTACACGGATGCACGTTCTCGTCCGTTCTCTCATCTCTCATCCTCATTTCAATAACGCATGTTTTTTTTATTGGAGCAGGGGCAAACCCCCTGCCTGTCGTACAAGGCGGCTAAAAGGGGACTTCGAGTTCGCGGGCGATCAGGGTGAGGTTCTGACCGCCCGGGTAAGCAGTGGTCTCGAGTTGCCGCAGCACAGCGAGGGTGCTAGGGGAGGACACGCCTCCCCTGGAACGTGCTTAGGCACTATGCAGAGGGGCACCGGTGCGTTCCGTAGGAGATCCCGGAGCCTCACCAGAAGTATTGATGATGACCACCGGGGAGGTTTTAGTTGTTAGGAATACCACATAAGCCTGTCTCCTGTCCCCCTGGAGGACAGCTTTTATCAGGGTGCCCTTTGAAAACAAAAAGGACCCACAGCTTAGCAGTCGATTAATCTGACGACGGTCATATCATTATTATGGATTTTAGCGCTAGTATAGCGTAATATAACAAGTTATCATAAAGAACCTGTTTGAAAATCTGTATTTCCGCCAGAAACGAGTCCAACAGGTTGTTATACCGGAAAGCAATTATTAATTATAAGTATTACGTGTAAAGTGTAAACAAATTATAAAGTTACATTTGTTTTTTTTTAAACAATCGCTGTTTTTGTGATTACAAGTATAAGAAACCATGTGTATATCGGCACTTAAATCGTTTTTTTTTGCACCGGGAACTGAACTCGGAAAGCTCGCGTTATGTGAATTTAAGAGTGAGCGAGCGAACTTTCACGATGATGATATTAATTTATCCCTAATGGGAAAGGCAAAGGTCTTTAGTCCATACAGCCAGGTATTGTTCGTATGATGGTTGGTCTGACACTCGCGAACTTTCGCGACTGTTACTGTCATCGTATTTTTTTTTAAATACGATATCTATTGTACCTTTTTTATATAAATAATAAAATCGATTCAAAGATCCTTATCGATTTCGACAAGATGATATCAACTGCGCGATGATATCCTTCCATTTATCTCTTTATATTTTTAAAGGTATATTTATTTTTTTATTTATTTAAGCTTTATATTCAGATCAGTCGGACTTCGTGCTTTAGGCATTCTCTACCAGTCAACCAAACTCTCTACCAGTTAGGGTGATGCAGAGATGAAATGAGATAGGTGTATGCTTAAAAACTTTGTCGCGATTAAAACACTATTATATTAATTATATTATATAAATAAACAACATATGCGTAATTGTAAAATACATATATAATTAGACATATATAACCAATACAAATATACATACTTATACATGGTATATACCTGCATAACTTTGGCCTTAAACGCGTAACTATTTGTATCGACTCCCGCTTCTTTTATATTTGTATGGAAAGGCACATAAAGAAGCGGGAGGCGATAAATGTTGATATTCATCTCGCCTAGTAATAAAATCTTCATCCCTACCAAATACCAACCATCCAAAACCATGCCATTTTGTAATTGCACACTATTTTTATCTGACACCTTGGCCATCCAGCAAATATAGCTTAGTGATCAATTGTGTGTAACTCGTGAAGAAGCAACAAACAGTTCCTGTTATAACGGTTCTTCAAAACACGTCGAATAAAGTGTCGTCTACATTATGAAATAGATTAGATTAACCTCAAATACATTGAGGTATTTATTCAAAATCAAGACAGGTATAATATGAACCCTCGTTGTCGCCTCAAGCGATTAAAGAATGCCAATTGGCCACAATTACTCACACGGCGAGCGTAATGGGTACGTGTCTCGTACGCGCCGATGGCATTTATCGAAAGTAAAATTACATATGTTGTATTACATATTACGTCATGCACTCATTTTGGTTCGAGCCGGTTGCGTAATGACGCCGAAAGGAAAATGGATAGAGTTGATGCCTCTATATACCCTTAAACGACAATTAAATTGGTTATTTATATAAGCAAATGTTAGTTCCTAAACAACACGGCGTGGTGTAGTTATATAGGCACTCCGTGGCATGATTCTAGCTGACAAATCCAGGACCGGAGTAAGACCAAGCCCTCGCAAAATACCAGCTTGAAATAGTAGTAGTTTTCCATGGGATTTTCATGGGTTGTAGTCATTACTTATTTATTTTATTTCTGGTGTGACGGACCCTGTAAGTTAAAAGGGAACCACCACAACACCAGCTCAGCTTAACGAGGCCAAGGGGCCACCGGTGACCGGCACTATGTTATTTCGATAAGGCCGTGGGAGTTGACGGTGATCGATAAGCAATGCCAGTTTGGAAACCTAGATTGGGCGCCAGTAGCCACGATACTAATATTTGACGGTGGCAAACGATCACCTAACCTGACTGCGATTCCCGCAGCACAAGACATCAACATTCCTCGATAAGGAATCGTAATGATGAAGCGTTGTCACACCTAAGGAATAAGATCGGATACCTGATAAGGGACGGATCCCTACAATCACCACAGGAAACATGACCGTATGCTGTGAGGGCGTGGTGCTTACCCCGTCGAGTCGACCCATTCATACCACAAAAATGCCCCGTTTGTGTATACAATTAAATTGGAGAAGTGCTACCAATGTGGAAATGCCGCATGTTGTACGATATGAAAGACGAGACGCCTGTGAACATTGCTTACTGTTTGGCGTTGCAAATGGCGTCGTGACTTCTACTGATGGCGCCGGCGTCCACTCCCTCGCGAGCTGCTGTTACCGACTCCCGACTAAGACAATGTAGGTTGAGTCGGTAACATCCAACATTAGTCAGTGCGGTTAAGTGTTAATAGTTAGTTCGCATTTCCCATCCGGTTTTGTATGTGACGTAGAAAACCTAACATAACACTCCTACCTGTGCCACGAGTTGTGTCACCCAATGCCGACAGGCTTTGATCTGTCGACTGGATGTTCGGGTAATGGGGGAATACCTCCGGGGCCCGGTTCTGCAGGCCTATTCTAGGCCAGTAGACGCTCAGACGACGGATTGATGGCCATGTTGCGTTTAAAAACGCTAGAGGCACGCTGTTGCTTTTTTCTAGGTGTATCATCAATGGGTCAGCTCGACAGGGGAAGGATCACGCCTACACAGATATAGTACAAGAGTAAAATAGCCATAACACCTCTGTGTGTTCGTCTGATAAGTGTAGGAATCTGGATACATTTATCATTGATGAGGAAGATTTCTACGTCAGTTCTGAGGGGTGACAACGCAATTGTATTATGATTTATTATCAAGAATGAATGTATCATGACCGTGGGACAGTGGGAAATACTTACCGATGATTTTTTTTTTGGTGTGGGTATTGCTGCTGGTCCTTTACAGTGTTACCGATGAACTGTGATGTCTTTCTACTTCTATTAATATTAATTCTATTTATATTAATGCCACCGGTCAAACTTCTTTGTACAATATCATTGTTCAACAGGATAAAATAATAAAGAAATTTGTATATCTTGTACACAGATTTTTATTTATTTTGATCGAATCAAACTGTCAAAGCATTTTCAACAGTAAACTACAGAAACATGTCTTAGGTTCTGTTCAATCGTTTACACAGATACTTTAATTTTCACTCTTATGCAGGTCAGGATATATAAATATATAACAAACAAGAAATCATTTTCCCCGCCATGCGTTATGTCATTTCGCGGAATATCCAGTTATTAGCGGTGGTACTATATTTACTTAAAATAAAATATCATTTATAACTAAATCAAATATGTCTTTTTTTTATTTTATAGAATAGTTGGCAATCGAGCATGCAGCCCACCCATGGTAAGTGATCACCGCCGCCCATGAACATCCGCAAAACCAGAATTTCGCGTGAAGAGAACCGTGGTGGATCCAAATATTAAATCTTTAACTTTATTTTATAATTAATTTTTTAATATAATATATGCAACATGATGTATTTATTATTATATAATATTCTCAACGTCCACAGTCAAGTGCCGTCTTGTTATGCTGTTAAAGCCAGAATTGGTCGAAACCCCATTAGGAAGCAAAAAATCTTATCGCGAGAAATGAAGATTTCCGCTAGGACTCTGTCGCGTATTATAAAACAAGACCTGAAGCTCGGTGATTATCGTCGATATACAGGACATGCCCTAAATCAATCTTTACAATTAGAGTGGATCGATCAAAGCGTCTTCTGTCACGATACGCAGGTCTTTCACCTGCGTATCGCACAGAAATATACTCCTTACCGATGAAAAAAAAATCACCATTGAAGAAAACTACAATAAGTAAAACGATAAAGTGAACGCTCACAGTTCTAAAGAAGCTGCTCAAGTGGTCGGAAAGGTACAACGTGGTCATCATCCTGCGTCAGTGATGGTTTGGTGAGGCGTGTCTTATATAGGAGTCACAAAACTACATTTTTATGAAAAAGGAGTGAAAATTTCAGCCAAAGTGTATCAAGATACAGACATCGTGTTGTGAAACCTCTCAGCAATACACTTTTAAAAATATACCGTGGAATTTCCAGCAGGACTCTGCACCTGCACTCTCACAAGGCACGAGCTACCCAAGCCTGGCTTGAAACCAACGTTCCGGACTTTTTGAGGGCTGAAGACTGGCCCTCAACCCTTTAGACTTCAAATTATAGCCAGTTTTAGAGGACAGGGCCTGCTCTAAACGAGACGGCAGACATTGAGTCTTTTAAAAAATCTTTGGAGCAAGCAGTGGTGAAATTTCCCTTGGAAACAGTGCGTAAATCCATAGGTTCGCAGCCAAACAGATTTAAGGCCTGTATAAAAGCCAAAGGTGGCCATTTCGAATAGAATATTAACTGACTAATAAATATGTTGGTATAAATTTTAATAATATTACATTACTTCATTAAAAAAAAATGCATTTTCATTTGTAACAGAACTGATGACCGGACTAAGTATATATTGTTTTTTAGTTTTAAGATATTTTTATTTTCTTCTTATGTACTTACACCTATTACAATGTCGCTCCACGCCACAGGTTGACTGGCAGAGAATGCGTTAAGGCATTAAGTCCGCCCTTTATAACCCTTTTGTATAAGGTATATTAAGTACCAAATAAGTTTAAATAAATAAAATATAGTATATTAAAAAAAAATGCAGTCGTCATATTATTTGCAAAGATACGAGATTGACGTATATAGTACGCCTAGACTAACTAAAACTAACACCAAAACTTTGTGGTGTACGGATATTGTGCCTCGGCCGGGTATCGCGGGTATATGGGTAACCTAAGTACCACGAAGCAGCAGCCAGGCACTCCAACCGTTAAGACTGATTTAACTCAACAGTGCGGAAGTGGAAGTCAAATGTATTATTTATTGACCACGCACATCAACACTTGAATGTATATAAAACTAAACTGACATAAAGCTGACAACCACCTAACGGAATCTATGATGCCGCGAGATTCGATGATAAATTTAAATAATGTTAAAATTACTAATTTTCAAAAACTAAAACAACACACGTAATCATAAAAATTTTGTATTGTCATATCCTTTCTTAATGTATCTATTTATAAATTTTGCATAACTAACGACGAATAACGAATTGGGTGAAACTGAATTAAAAAAAAATCGTTACATTCATTGAATATTGTCATTATATATCATTTACATACGAATACGGGTCAAGGGATTTTTACCATAAGCGGCGATTTGGTCGCGCTTATAACCAGCTCACCGACCCCTCAGTTCCGTGAGCCCTGTGTCCGATGAAGCTGTAAGAGTTGCATAGGCTAACAGCATCAACATCAACAGAATCTAGGCGGTCGCGCTTATACGGGGCCTTCAACTTTTTTGGAATACTCCAGATACAACGCAACCTTGTCATTGATAAAATATGATGCAGGTTCGCTTTATTTATAAAAACCAGATTTTTTTATGAAGACCTTCTTGTCGACTTCTAGGTCTTTCCTCTGATACATACAGCCTTCTTCTTCCTACTAACGTGTGCAAATAACAAATAAATAAGTTAATAAATACATACATGCATATTTACAAAAATACGTCAAGCTAATAAAGGCGTAACTTCATGGTTAACCGATACTTTTGACTAACTGATAACAGTTCCATTGGGGACGAACCGCGGATCAAATTTTGCTTGCGTACTAAGGAGTCCGGACACCGACCTAAAACGTCTAAAGTTGAAGTACTAGACATGAATCTCAGCAGGGTCAGATTACTTGCACAAGTGAACGTGAATTCCCTGGACTATCGATTTTCCATTCACTTTTACTCATACACATTTTCACCTTCCACACCTTCTCTAATGATACGTATGCGACAAATGGATGGAATAAAGAAAGTTTGTAAAACATTCCTTACGCTTATATCCCTTATTGGTTAATTAGACTGCTCTAAATAATGACTGAAAGGTCTGAAGACGTCTCACAGAATACGAGCGTAAGCTATCTGTGTTTCGGTTAGTGAGCGCAGGCATCCGGAGATCCCCATTAACAAAGAGGTGCCATTCGATTTTAGTCCTCATGGATGACAACGCTTCTGCATTATTCTTGATTCTTTACCGATGACGCATGTGGGTGTCACTTACCTTCGGAAGAACTGTGCCCGTTTGTCATCCTAAATTAAAAAATAAAGTACTCGCATATCGTGGTAAATATTGTATATATATTTTAATCACCAGACGAAACACTATATTATAATATTATTTGATATGTCTTTATATGTGTACTCGAAAACGATGTTATGTTTAATGGAAACGTAAAAGAAAGAAAGTGTAACACGCATTCGTAACGAAAAACATTTATAATATTAAACCAAATGCTAGCTCACAATTTCAACTCAGAATAATACATATATTATACGTAAAGATCCAGCACTCGTCTTCCATAAGGGCTGCTTGGTGTTGCCACGACACGAAACTAATAGTATATTTAAAAAAATAATTACGATAATAGTGTGAGGAATACTAAACTAAATACATAAAAACGACAAGTTACACAAAGTACCATATGTTTTAGTGGCAATATTTATTATTGTATAATTGTAACTGTCCAATAATAGGGAATTTGAACACGCAATTAACAGCCAGTTACCTACCTACTTTAACCACAATGCCATGCGACCGTTAAATCGATAGTGAATTATTTCGTTATAGTTATTTGACAATAGAAAATAGAATTCTACCTGAATCTTTAAGTTATATAGCAGAATGTAAACCATAATCCATACGGCCATTGACAATTAACTTATACACTATTCTCTTGTGCAATACATAAGTAGAAGTTTGAAGTAAAAAGAAAAAAAAAATATAAGAGTAGTCCATCCTTTATGCAAGCCCTATCAATAAATTGTAATTATACGATTGTCTATTAAAAATGAAAATCTCTTACTATCACTAAATATACTACTGGGAAAGGGAACTTGTTGAAACAAAGTGGAAAGGTCCGACGCCTCAGTTACTCAAATGCACGCGAATAAACCAAACGTACTGACAACTCTAAAAAAAAACTAACATGTGTTTTTAATCTGTGAAGAAGAAATACAGAATTAAAAATTAAATCTTGAAAGTGAGTGATTTTTGTGCATGACAACTGAATTTTTAAGTGAGTATTTATTTTTCTTAGCTTGGAATTTTTAATTTATTTATTAACGGGCGCTGTGAATTACTTTTTTTTATTTTCGTGTTTACTTTGTCATTTACGTGTAATAACTAAATATTTTTTTTTACATTAATTTATATTTACAATCACATTTTTATATAATGTTTATTATATGTGTGTAGTGTTTATTTTAAAATATTCATATTTATTTATACACATAAGGATTACAAAAAAGATTTAAGGAATACATTGATGAAAATCACTGGGTTACAGGCTATTGTATGGGATTAATACATAATTATATCACCATATTAATTTATTTATTAACAATAACGATAGAATAATAACGAAACTTTAGTTAAAAAAGGGAGAATTTGAATTATTATTTGTTAATAATAACAATAAAATAAACAACATTTTAAAAACGTATGTACACATTGGTAATTGCAGCATTTAAAAAAAAACTGTTGAATATGGAATGCGGTTTAATTGCGTTTGTCCGGTAAGTTAAAAAAAGAGATGTTATTCGTACAGGTATAATTATTTTAATGATAAAGCATGGTGATATCTTTTGCTTAATATATCGGATGACATCAATTGCACAAAATATATTATAGTGCCGTTAGAATTCGTAAAAACACAGAGGAACACTCACTCGTCATCCCGTACCCTATTCGGATGTAATTTGCATAAAGTTCGGAGAAAAGATACCTTGGACACACACAATACCACCCAGACCTGAAAACTAACTACTTGTGATGCACAAATATTCCTCGGCTGAACTTAAAAACTAGAAACTTCACCGCTAACCTTGTACATTTGCAACTGTTTACTAACAAATGTAATGTTTGACAATGGTAGAGGTTACACTGCAGTGTGTTTCTAGAATGCAGAACGAAAAGATCAGCTCGAGCGGTGTAGGACCACGCCCTCACAGAATAGCAACGAAAGTTGCACCAAAACTGTATTCACGCATATAGAATAGAAAGTGAAGTTTAGTTATTATAAAAAAAAGATCAATCAAATCATGTGACTTGGTATGGTTTTATTTAAAACTACATTCGTCATTTAAGTAACTGTTACAGTGGTAGAGCTATGCTGCAGTTACCAGCTGCAGAATAAATGGGTCAGCTCGAACGGGGTAGGACCACGCCCTCGCAGAGTACCAGGTTGAAATAGCAGAATGATGTTGCTGTGTTTCGTCTGGTGAGTGCAGTGATCTGGAGAGCTTTATTACTTGTGACGAGGTATTCCATCTCAGCCATCAAGGGTAACAACACATCTGTATTAGGATTCCTTGTCAAGCATGAATGTTGATGTCATGGGCCGCAGGAATCACCATCAGATGAAATGTGTGCCCGTTTGTTATTCTCAATGTAGTAAAAAAAATGTAAGTAGTATATAAAAACTAAATTAAGATGTAGTTTTTGACCCGGCTCGACCAGGAAAGTACCCTATTTTCTAAGAATACCAGTGGAAAATCTGTAAATATCTGGTGAACAAGCTCACAGTTCTCTCGATAGTGATTGCTCTGGCCCACGGCTCCGATCCTGGACAATAAATCTAGACTAAGATAAAATCCTCATCACCAATAATTTCTCCTGTGTCTTTTTCACACCAGGCGAAACACAGTAACGCTTAGCTAATATATTGTACTGGTATGTTACGAAAGCGTAGTCCTACCCACAGTCAGACCGACCGACATCCGATGCTGCTGCTATTTTACAGCTGACACCGGCTCTACCACGTAAACCGCGTAATTTTAATCATTTTATATTTGAGCGCGTGCTACTTCTTGCTTTGTATTCTTCTGGTAAACCACAAACCTGAGATAAGTCTGAACTAACTTTAAAAAACCCAGCCTTGCTCTTTTATGTGTGACTTTCGCACTACCTATATATACCATTATAAAGATGCTGGGCACTGGAAATCAGAGCCTATTAAAAGTGATAACAGAAGAATAACTGCAATAACTACGTTTTATTTATCTATCATTTTTCTATTCTATTTTCTCATCCCGATTGACCTCGCTTGTTTAGTGGAAAAAAATGTAAATAATTAGAACACTACGTGCTAGAGTCACATTGCTTGTATCCAGCTACACAATCAATAGGTCGGCACGTTCGGTGAAATAGCACTATAACGCTGCTGTTTCGTATAGTGTGTGTAAGGATCCAGGAATCTGATTACAGATAACGAGGTGGTCAATTACATTCATCAGTCAATCAGGAAGGCCAACAATAAAAGCAGTTGTTAAGTTAGAGTCATAAACCAAATCTTTATTTGGTTCATGACTCTAACTTAAGTCACCTGTAGTCAGATAAGTTCATCATTCACATATGGAATTTATTGGTAGCTACCGCTATTGTATTGTATTTATATATGTATTTAATATCTATATATATATATATATATATTATTCTTTATTTATCTATCATTTTTCTATTCTATTTTGCTCCGAACCACATTTTCTGTCACTCATCCCGATTGACCTCGATGGAAAACTGTAGTGGAAAAAATGTAAATAATTAGAACACTACGTGCTAGAGTCACATTGCTTGTATCTAGCTACACAATCAATAGGTCGGCACGTTCGGTGAAATAGCACTATAACGCTGCTGTTTCGTATAGTGTGTGTAAGGATCCAGGAATCTGATTACAGATAACGAGGTGGTCAATTACATTCATCAGTCAATCAGGAAGGCCAACAATAAAAGCAGTTGTTAAGTTAGAGTCATAAACCAAATCTTTATTTGGTTCATGACTCTAACTTAAGTCACCTGTAGTCAGATAAGTTCATCATTCACATATGGAATTTATTGGTAGCTACCGCTATTGTATTGTATTTATTTATGTATTTAATATCTATATATATATTATTCTTTATTTGTAAATGTTGCTGTTATGCTTAGTCTTTTTTTTTATTAAGTAATCTATTGCAAGACCTGGCACAATATCTCACCGCACCTTGGGTTGACTGGTAGAGAATGCCTTTGGTGTTAAGTTCGCAGTTCTAAATAATAAAGATAAATATCATGGGCCGATGGATCCACATACCATGAGGTGAATGAATGTTCTCGTTTGCCGCCCATTAGATAGATAATTAGAATCGCAATAAGTTTCATTTTTTCCGTGGCTGAATTTAATCGTGTTCTTTGACTTAAAGACAGAAATTACGTAAAATCGCAGTGTTTATCTGTGTTCTCAAAACATGATTTAAAAACGGTCACGCGATTTTTGCGATCAGAGAAAGGAATCACATATGCGTAACTATGTATACATTATTAATTTGCATTGAAAATTAGCTGTTTAATCTATAAATTATTCAAAATAAAAATAATTGTTGTATAATATTTTTACATTGATCCAGTATTCTACATTGTAGATCAAGCCATTACGAAGATCCGCGTTTTTTTTAAAGTTTTTTTTTTAGTCGAAAGTTTATTTAAATGAGATGATGAGGTAAAACATGAGCACACAATTTATTAGTGACATTTAAATACAGTAAATTATTAAAGAGTTCTACTTGTTATTTCAAATAAATGGTTCAAATCATAATAAACTAAAAGGTAGACATTGTGTAAATTTATCAACGTTATCGGTTTCTTTTCTTGATTCTCTTTTTCTGCAGATGGTACTGCGTTAAGTTAAATACTATTTCAGACTAATACTTATGAATACATCACAGGACATCAAACATAATCTCGATTACTAAACGAGAATGGATGCACGTCTCATGAATCGAAGGGATCATTTACCATTACTGAACTCTGTGCTTTGTCACCTGTGATTATGTTAATTAATATATAAAACGCATTCAAAGATGAACCATTTACCCACATTCCACATACCGTTACCGTCTTACGTAACATTTCTAACAACACATTACATCACGTGTTACAATTTGCGCAGTTTAACGTCACGCAATGGTGACGTTCAACTGCGCAAATTGCCCCATTCAAGAGGCCTACGGTTAACAAAACCTTCCTTTCTGTTTGTCAGTTGCTTTGACAATCATAACATCTGCACATGCATCTTTCGCTCATAGGTATAATATCAATAATATTTCAAGTATTCCTTGAAAGCGTCGGTCTTCGCTCGAGTCGTGGCATCCATGCCATGATTAGTCTAAAGCTGCAGCGTTGCTTTAAAACAGGAATACGTTCCATCTATAGTGCCTTTAATGGTCTCAAATGAAATCCAATCTAAATGCGCAATAAAAAATGTCCAATACCGTGCACTAAAATCTACAAATAATTATCTAATTAAGATACCTAGTGTATATTTGAATAATTACCATTGCAATTAACCTGCTTAATTTTTTTTTCTTTAATATTACTACTAACACATGTACTCAATCTAAAACCATGACCAGCTAATTGCCACTTCACCTTACTGATCCTTTTTAGTACCCTTCCTACGATCGTCCACTGGGAATCACGACCTATGCACATTTACAGGGGGCTCGGGGTCGTCGTTACGACATTCTATTGACCGGTTAGCAGTGGATTAGTGATGGCAACATGTTAAGTGCAATTTTTTTTTTCGTGCCGATAGCCGATGTCAGCCCGAGGGCTCTTACAGTGGAGAGGTGACCGAGCGCTTATGGCGCTCAGTCGAGACTTCTATTAGTGGGTAACCAACACAAGGGCTGAGGATGCCCGAGATCTTCTGACTAAGAATTGTCTACATTAACATCACTATTATTATTATTGAGTGTCTGTACCACCATTTCGGTATGCGTGGGCGCTGGAGACGAAGTGGCGCAAGAAACTCCAGCGACGCTTCTATCTGTATTGAGTTAAAAGCAAAAGAGATTTAATATTTTTTTTACTTTTCTACGAGATTATTCACAATGCTTTTTAAATAATACAATATTATAGAACCATCGAATTAAAATTTATTTCCATTGTATCATAGTTGTATCGTATAGAGTATTCATCTACGCTAATGGTTTATATGACCATATCATACTATGATTTTTCAATTATCTGAGTAATGAGTTTCTGTAAACTTACGTACTGTCTTGTAATATAAAGTTTCTTTTTTTCTTAGTGATATTCTAAAGCATACGAGACTACTATGTTCACGGTATATCTAGTGTTTGACTAGCGTTACGTAATTTTAAAAATAAACACGACAAATAAAATGTCTTCATTTTCTCATTGCAAAGGAATTATATAAAAAGCAATAAAAATAATGAACATAAATCCGTAATATTACTTGTATTTCATGTAACGTAATATATTCTGCCTTTTACGGGTATACGTGGATATACTTTAAAGAGGCATAGGTTTTTTTTAGGTAGTTATAACCTAAGCCATTGTTTCTCAACCATTCTTTTTTTTTGCGACCTGCGAAAACGCCAAAACAATAAGTGAAACGCCTTAAGCCTTTACATATAAATATATAATAATTTTTTTTTTATGATAATATTTGATTTTATAAAAATACATTAAAATCCATTCCTTTTATAAACGCATGATATTTATAAAGGTATCGTATTTATTAAACAGATGGCGACCCTTTTTAACAAACAAGGGTTGTGAACCCCAGGTTGAGAAACGCTGACGTAAACAAATAATTCAACATAATTTCCAATCTAACTAATATGGTATATCACATTACAAACTTCCCCATGCCACGTTGTCATGCGTTATAAAAGCAATCTGTCCTCGTTGCATAATCTGTGGTAATCTCAAATTCTTCGCCGCTAGTATTGATGTGCGGTGTACATGCGAGTCTTTGAGGAAGTTCCGCATAGTCATTGTGTAGCTCTTGTTTCCGGAAGGTAGCGGGTTTGTGTCCGATTGTGTAAGTTTAAGACGAGAATACTATTTTAGTATTTTGTAACTGTAAATAATAAGTCCTCACTTACGATTACATTCTGTTAAATGGGGGTGTAGTTAAAGGTGGTAAATGGCATTTTCTTTACAAACGCTTCCCGCTTCACGCGTTTCTTGGTCTCACGTCAATTTTCTTAAATACCGCCTCGATTATTCGCAGATGTTCTGTGACTACAGAATATATATAAATGAAATAGTAGTTTATTGCTGCTGTGTTTCGTCTGGTGAGTGAAAGCGTCTTGATTATGATTACACTATCAGGTCAATGACGTGTACATTTGACCCTCAATTTTCATTAAAAAAAACCGGCTTAGTAAATTACATAGATAGACAACGGCACCTCAATTAAATCCTGAATCACACTATCAAAGTTTCTGAATGAAATCGACATCTTGACCGTCCAGCGAATGGCAAAAAAACCGATATTTTTTTATGCCACGCCTGGCCTATAAAATTTTTAATGAAAAGTAGAACAAAAACAAACTATACATGTTTGATATCGTGTTTCAAACTTCTAACCTACACACATAAACAAATTAAAAAAAATCTTTATTTTTAACGCAAAGCAAGCCACCAAGTGTACATTTCTTATAACTGCTAATTATAATTATGACTAATTTTGATTATCTATGTAATTAAGTAGGTGTTACTCTACGGATAAGAGACAGTACTCTCAGTAGTGAGTTGGAATATGACAATTGACGCTGGCAGTCCGTGAACGCTTGGGATGGTTTTGTCCATAGTTCAAGTTGACCCAAGCCTACAGCACGGCTCTCCAAATGACGTCATATCGGTTTAAAAACCTTTGAGTCACGTGAACATATCAGCTTCTAATTTCAACTTCTAATACCTTTCGACTTTTTTTGTGTAAATGAAAAGACCACCCAGGCAAGTAGACTCTAGTGTATACCAGATGTCGCAAATTAAAATAATGAAACAAGACTAGAATTCAGTAAATTTCAATAATGTGTCTATGGACGGATATTGCTGTAGGCACCGGTATTGCCATAGTTTCGTCATATCCTGACTTAAAAGCATACATTATAGTTAAATTGTTAGGCTATGTTGAAAGCTTTAGCAATCAGTTTTAGCTATAAGATTAATATGATAAAGCCACCCTTTAGATAGCGATCCGAGTCGAGGTTTCGTACATCCTTATGAGAGGCCGTCGGATCGAATTATCGGCCCCCTCTGTTCTCGTCGTCGTTCTTCGTCCACAGTTGGGTCGGAGTGCAGCGGTGGTGCAGCAGCAGTCTCCGCGCCAGCTTCGCAGCATCGACGTTGTCTCCCTACTCAGCGGGCCTCCCGCTCGCGATTCTAATTAGATAAAGCTGTAGTGGTCTCTGGAGCAACAGCAATAATCACAGACAAAAAAAAAGAAGGTAAAGCATCCTGCATTTTGCTACAAGTAGCATTGAAGGATTGGTTCAACAGGCGATGAACCGAAAGTATAGAATACCATCGAAATATAAAAATATTCATTAATTATTCCCTTTATATTATAGTACTTTTAATTGAGCCAGCCAATCAGTCCTTCGTTCAACGAACCACCGTGTATACACACCACTTTGTGGCAATAAGATATATGTATTTCAAGTTCATCATCAGATAGTTTTCTAATAGTTTATCGTGTGTGTGTGTGTATGTACGTTCTTGCCTAAAATGCAATAATTAGTTTGAAACGCCTCTTACTAACTAAACTAAACTAGTAAGAAATAATGTAGCGTTTTTGTTTGACGAGTGTAGGGATCCAGAAATACTGTTACTGATTCCATCTCAGTTCTTAGCATTTACAACGCGTAAAGATGTTGTATTTATGTTGACTTAAGATATGGGTGATTATGAACAGCAATATTCCCTCAATATTAGGAAAACAAAAATTACCAGTTTGGTCGGTTCTCTCCAGTCCATACAGATAGAAGCGTCACTGGAGTTTCTTCCGACCATCAACCCGAAAAAAAAGGCAATATCTTGTTGCTACTAAATGGCCTAAACTGAATACACATTCGTTCAACCACAGAAGCACTTAGCCAATTACGTAAACGTTAGAATCAGTAGAATAAAATAAAAAGCCTTTAAAAATCCATCTGTAAGAAAACTTATCGGTAGCCATTTTGGTTTCGTGCGAGTTTTTAACTAATCAAAGTTATATAATCAAAATTTTTCGGGTTTAACGGGTTTTCGTTGCATGTTGGGTGTTCGCGCGCATTTTTCGTCAACACCAACACGTATAATTTTACCCACACCGCTCATAAAAAAGGTAAGTTTAAAAATTTGTGGTATTAAGTTTTTTGAAAATATTAAAAAAAAAGTTTTGTTTGGGCCTCAGCAAAGATTGTTCTATATTAAAAAATGCAATCTAAACATTTACTCATATAGACTAGTAAATAAACATTATTCTACGGTTGTACTATCGCCCATTTTGATCATCATTATAAAAAGATAGTATAAAACAATCTAACTCATCAGGTTCCCCATTGATAGAGTGTACATAACAAGTTTTCCAATAAGTTACTGTTTTGAATTGAGTTTTTTTCATCCTAAAGGTGCGAAACATCTGGTTAGTCCTGGCGAAAACGGATGTTGGTTTTTTTTTGTTGGCCACTGTTAGCCCGAGGGCTTCTACAGCTTCACCGGGGTGAAAGGTGGCCGAGCGCTTAGGGGACTCAGCCGAGACCTTTATTAATGGATAATCAGTACAAGGGCTCCCAAGGGATCTAAGAACCGCATTTATGTTAGTATTAGGACTTCTACGTATGTAAATAATATAGGTTCAGCATTCAGTTCCAAGCAGTATTCTAGGATTTAATTTCCGGCAACCATATATGGTAATTCAGCGAGTGGAAACACACTTGAAATGAATTTTAGTGATATCGAAATAAATTTAAATTCTTTTAATTATTTAAAACTTTAATAAAAAAACTCCAAACTGTAAAAAGTCTCTTGTCTCGGCTCCGTCTTGCGCCGAACGCACCGACGGCGCAGACTTGAGTGTGTATGTACCATATCACGTAAATTAAAAAGATCAACATATCCTCACTTAGCTGATACCTGATGGTGAGCACACCTTATCGTAAATCGTAAGTGATGGCAGCGGCCCATGACATCTACATCCATCCGCAAAAAAGTGTTAGGTCCCCGGGAACTGATATGGATTTCCACTATAATCGGGGCCCTGGATCTCTATACGCACCATACGAAACACAGCTGTGTTATGCTATTATAATTAAAAAAAAAATTTCACGGGCGCAGTCGTTCAGTAGACCCGTTCATGTTACAGTAATTGTCAAAGATTAAATAAACCTTTAACCACGGAACCCTTATATTGTTCAAAGATACCTCTCATGTCTTGCGACATACATGCTCTCTTTATACGCATGTGTACGCAATACATACAAAACGATACAATGTATAGCAAGATAACTTGTTACTGTTTATTTTGTTACAACTAGGGTTGTACAAATATGTCGATAATATCGAGCGATTTTATTTATATTTATAAGCAGTAACCTCAAATAAAATAAGTTATTTGTATTTAGTGTTATTATATTGAATGATTTAATTTTTGTATTGATTTTTTACCAATATCCAGTAAGATACATATATAATTAGATACCTATATATAGATCGATGGATATCATTTTAAGATTTACCTATGAAATTGCCGTTTTGTATAATTTAAAGTAATTTTTTTTTTATTCAAACTTTTTTATTTCTGTTATTCAAAGTAAACTCATGTAATCGATGCATCTTTGCCAACGCAGTTGTAGTTTATTGATGCTCTTCTTGTAAAAATCAGGTGGACGGGAGCTAACAAACTCTTCAAAGGCATTTTATACTGCCTCTTGGGAATTGAATTTTTTTCTCGCTTATAAGTTGTCCAAATTTTGGAATAAGTAATAGTCGGTGGGTGCAAGGTCTGGTGACCACAACTCTTGCAGCTTGGAGACTGTCTGTTTTGTAGTATGGGGTCGCGCGTTGTCATGTAGGAGCAGCGGGGTCGACCGATTGACCAAAGCTGGTTGCAGATGTGCGAGCTTCTCCATCATTGTCTTCAGTACACATCTGCAGTAACGCTCATGCCGTTTGGTAAAAAACTGTGATAAATCACACCGGCACTAGACCACCAAACAGTTACCATCAACTTTCTAGAGGTCATTTTTCGTTTAGGGCATTGCTATGGTGTTGAACCAGGATCTTACCAACTTTCTGAGCGCTTTCGATTGTCGAATAGAATCCACTCTTCGTCGCACGTAACAATTCGGTTCAAAATTCTTTCATTTCTGTGCCTGTTGAGTTGTGCAGCGCGAGGCAGGTCTCAACGCGTATGTTGCGCTGGCGATCGTTAAGTTCGTGGGGCACCCATCTATCAAGCTTTTTTACCTTGCAAATTTGTCGCAAATGGACCAATATTGTTTTGATGTTAACATCAAAAGCTGCTGCTATCTCCGCTGTACATTGAGTATCATCAGCTTCCACAATCGCCTTTAGTTCATCATTGTTGACCAAAGTGTCCGGACGACCACGAGGATCATTTTTCAAATCAAAATTTCCAGAACGGAACCGGGCAAACCAATAAAGGGTTGTGCGTTCGATTGTAAAGTTCTCTCCGTAAACGTTGTTGATGTTACGTGCCGTTTGTGCCGCGTTGATGCCGAGACGGAACTCATATTCCATAATTACACGAATTTTTAAAGTATCCATTATGACGAAAAATGTTCAAACGTAATGAAATGACAAAGCTAATCAATAAACAGAAGACTGACTTTGTAAAAAGAATGTCATGTTTTAAAACAAAATTAATTTTAATTTAAAATTCGCAGCCAATCAAAACTTTTTTATGGTTTGAAATGGCCAATACTGAGAAACGGCAATTTCATAGGTAAAGACCTGATATAATTAGGTGGTAGTTAGGTACGCTGTTGAAGAGCTACATATTTTTCAGCGGTTCAAATTTATGTTATTGAAAAAATTCCAGCAAATTATGTACATATTGAATAATGTATTATTTATAGATAACTTCCTTATATAATCCTTATATTTATTTACAAATTTATTGATATTCTCAGTTTTAACAATGCATTTACGACAAATGGTCGCTGGTATATAAATTGTAATGTTGTATCTCTTTTATCTCTTAACAGCGTTTTTCTTTATTTGTCTCATTTATAGAGCTGATCAAACTCGACTCAAATAAATGCCGTTTAATAAGGCCACGTTTGGTGAAAGAAATAGAGACCGTGATTAGTTTAGTAGAGCTTAGTTAAATCTGTAGAGCTATGCGGCAGCTTGTCATAGATTGCAGGAATAGCCATCAGGTTAACTAAGTGCTAATAAAACGACTACTATATTACGGACTTAATGCTAAAAGCATTTTCTACCAGTCGACCTGACCCTAGTTTCTCAATACCACCCGTATTGAGAAGCTAGGGTAGGTGCACATATAATATAAAAATGGGAAAAATAACAGTTATTCTACAAAATATAATATAAATTTTCAAATAATATACTAAATATATTTAAAAAAAAAACGAATCCGCTCACCAATTTCAACATTCAACATAAATAAATAAAAGGATATTTTAATTTCTTTGTACAGCGTATCAATACAGAGGAAACTGCATACGAATTAATTTTCACAGACGGACATGTTCCAATTAGCGCTATGATGTGTGTATGCTGACCTATACAGATCGACAACGAAAGCGATGTGTGTGGACCGGGTGGTGTGAGCGGATTCGTTTTTTTTTTTTAAATATATTTAGTATATTATTTGAAAATATATATTATATTTTGTAGAATAACTGTTATTTTTCCCATTTTTATATTATATGTGCACCTACCCTACCTTCTCACCCGTATGGTGGTATTGAGAAACTAGGGTCAGGTCGACTGGTAGCTTTTAGTCCGCCTATGTAATTTACTTTTGCATGAAGTTTAAAATAAATAAATAAATAATGCAGATTTCACCCTGAGGTTTGAGATGGAATGCCCCGTCACCAGTAATAAAGGTCTCCGGATCCCTTCACTCACCAGACGAAATACAGCAGCATTATGCTGCTATTTCACGCTGGTATTCCGTAAGGCCGTGGTCGTACTCCGGTCGAGCTGACCCGTTCATTCTGCAGCTAGAAACACACTACAGTGTTGCTCTACCATGTATATAAACACTAACACTTTACGTTTTTACGGTTCGACAGTGTATAATATAGTATGAAATGTTTAATGAGAGTTATGGAGGGAATTGTATTGAAAATAAGGAAGTCATTTATTTGGACAAAAAAATCCTTATTGAGAATGAACATAAAGATAAGTATCATAGGCCTAAAGTATCTGTGTTCCAGTTTGTCACCTTCTAATATCATAAAAAATTGAAAATTCATAATGTTTGAACGACACAAATTGTTGATCACGAATTCCTATCCATCCAATTTCTTTTTCGATCTTATTTACATTGGATTAAAGAAGGAGATGACAAGTGATTGAGTGCTTCGTATTTCGGTGAATGCTTAGGGAACTATAATATAGTAGTAAACTTCATGTAGTTGACATTATTAGGTCATAAACATAAGACCTATCGACCAGGACGACATAAACAATCCTTCAAACTGTCAAATAAAACATAAAAGGTTGATGATATGGGCTTGGTTAAAACACGTACAACAAATTAACACAAAGTAATTGATTACCGGAACATGTAATCAAGGAATGAAAGACAAAATTTATCGATATACCCAAATTCCTCCACACATATCACTACAATTAACATTTTTTGCGGTATCGAGTTTTTTTTTTCATCGTTGGAACATCACTACCGGTGTATAACGACAGGTGAACACGGAATACAGCTATTATTGGACTTTCTGGTTACGATATGAATTATGTATGGAGATTAATGTTTTGGGTGTATGATGTTGTTTGACGTCACAGTTTCTTTGTCAAGAATTAAGAATTGACCATATTATTTTACTTTAATAAGAAGTCGTAATGTAAATTTTCATCCCTTTGGACAATGACAAATTAAGCTTCATAAGAAAAATTCAGATCCGCTATCGGGCTATTTCCAATTCATGAGTTATTATTATGAGTTATATTTTCTAGCACAATTTTTTTTTTGTGTGTGAGTATTGCTGTTTGACCAGAAACCTTTACAGCTTTATCTAATTAGACTCGCGAGCGGGAGGCTCCCGTTGAGTAGGGAGACAACGACGATGCTGCTACACCACCGTTGCACTCCGACCCAACTGTGGACGAAGAACGTCTACGACAACAGAGGAGGGGGCCCTCATAAAGAGGTACGAGACCTCGTCTCGGATCGCTATCTAAAGGGAGCCCTAGCACAAGCATTTCAAGTTTAGTTGGTGTAGAACAGAAATGTTATTAATAGCACCGACAGTATTCGTTTTATGTGAATGTACGATTTCACAAATTCTTCGGATCGTCTCATTCAACCAGACGAAATATAGCGGTAGATAAATTCGCCGATATACTGTGAATACGTGATGCTTCAGACGTATGTACATATTTGTGTTTTAGCAAGTTTAAAACTGATGAGAGAGTGAGAGATGAGTTCTTGACTGTACCACTATCGATATACATACATCGACCAATCACAACGCTCAGGAATGGGTTAACTGTACAAAGGAATCTTAATAGGAAGTCTATAGTTGAATTGTTTCATGATACTAATCGCATATCACGACACCTTGATTAGGCTAAAAAGAAGAATATTACTGCTCATTATCGTTTATTTTAGCAAGAGTATCTGCCGTCCCATTCTATAACACGACTACTGTTAGCGGGGCAGTGACCACCCGAGACAGAATTCCTTATTATACTGGAAAAACATGTTTAGTTTTTGGATAGAAATTTTATCTAATAATTAGTCCTTTGCTGACTACAAAGACTTTCTCAAAAGAATTGACGATTCAATGTTTAAAAGCATTCGTATCACACATTCATTAAATCTTTCTAAAATATTAAGATTTTATAAAATTATTTATATATTATTATTACATTAAGAGTTACAAACTTTTCACCTGATGGTAAATGATTCCTGCGGCCCATGACATCTACATTCATCCTTGACAAGGAATCATAATGCAAATGCGTTGTCACCTTTGACGACTGTGATGGCATAATATAAATACATTCTTTTTTTATATTACTAGAGGTGTCAAACAAGCATACAGTTCACCTAATGGTAAATGCTCACTGCAGCCCATGAATACTACACTACATCCATCTTCAACAAAGATTCAAGATGCACATTCGTTGTAATATGAAATTCCTTATTACCATTCTTCATGTATTCTGTGAAGTCGTAGTCCGTTCCCGGTAGAGCGGGGATTGTAAAAATGGTCGATACCCCTCGAGGTCGATATCATCAGGCGTCCACATCGTACATATTCGGGGTCGACGAGGTCTCAAAATCGACCCCTATTAATTAACACAAGTTCTTATTTAAAACTTTCAAGATACTGTATAAGTTGTGTTGCGTATATTGTTAAAATAATGACTAACTAATATTTTAGTAGGAAGTATCTTGTTTTGTACTTTTAAAAAAAATCAACAAGTCGATAAGTGCGCACAAGATGTAAAACTCGGCAATTTTGTCTATTTATTTTGTAAAATTTTGTTGAGAAAATTGTGTCAAGTATGCTCACTTAACCAACCCGCAAAGTTTTTAAATTGGTAAATATTTTGTGTCAGTAGGAAAAAAAAATAGGGATAGGATTTTTAAAGTTCATGGTATCAGTTCATTTTGGAAAAGGGATCTCTTGCCCAAAATAATTTGGGAATCCCTGCGGTAGAGTCTACTACTAGAAAAACTACAGTTTTATTGCGACTCTAACACTATTAAAATACATGATGTCAACGTGTTCCTCGTCGACTTCTACCACGACAATATCTCGGATTATTACTGGATACATTAGATATAGTTTGGTAAGCTTTCGTGCAAACAGGGCACTCACTTATCGTCCCCTTCTATATTCCGATGTAAGGCAAGTCCATGCTGGGATGTAGGTTATAAATTCAGTAATATTATTATTGCAAAGAACATTGTTACTTTGTCAATATCACTTTCACCTTAATGGACATTCGATAAGAAACTGCGATGATAAGAATCGATTACTGACATGAATTTATTGCGATTACCATTTATATATAATGCTATAGGTTAAATATTTTAAGAGATATTTCAATGACGTCGATTTTATGAGATGGTTTCTTTATAATAATATTAGGGGTGGTTAACGAGCTCAGAATTTAACAGACGATACGTGAGGACTGCAACCGGCTTCAACCTGCATCAAAAGTTTTGGAAAAAAAAATATCGAACACTTGGCCTTTTCTTTTTTTTTTCGGCCTGATGGCCGCTCTTAGCCTGAGGGCTTTTAAAGTTTCACCGGGTGGAGAGGTAACCGAGTGCTTATGGCGCTCAGTCGAGACATCTATTATATAATATTAGTGGGTAACCAGCGCAGGATAACTATACACTAGAGAAGAAATGGTGTAAGAAACTCCAGCGCTCCTATCTGTGTTAACTGGAGAGAACCGACCGCCCTGGTTGTCGGCGGGGGCGGTATGAGGGATGCAGACTTGGCCTAAAGCTTCTAAAGACTATTTTATCTTTATCTAATCATAATTTTTCTTTTCTTTGCAGTTGTTTGACATCGATCAAGAAACGACTATCTTGGACTTACTGAAAGAACTATCAAGCTCAAGCTATGGTAAGTATGTATAAAAACATACAGATTACCTAGCACGACGCAGTTATAAATTAGCTGTAACACGAATAGTTAAGCTAGACCGGGGTAAGACTACTGTGTTTGGACACGTGAACGAAAAGAAAACTTTATTAATGGCGACGAGGTATTCTACTCAGGAATGCTAACGCATTCTTTATATTAGAAAAAAAGAAAAAAACTACGCTTCAAGACTACTTATATATAAAAAGACGAAATTGCGCAATGAAATTTGATTTTTAGTTATTTTACTTTGTCGCCACTTATTTGAGTTACAATTTAACATTTGTTTGTAAGGTGTAAATGTAATAATTCCATTCCATAACAACATAACAATTGAATAATAGCTTATATATCCCAAAGCTGGTCTAGCTCAGGCTTTGGAGCCTGATGCCCTTTTTAGAATTGCCGATTTTTATGCAAGTTTCCACGTGATATTTTACATCACCACCGACCACGTAGCAAAGATCTGCCCATGAAATTGTAATTAGCGATTGCTCCTGGTGATCGGAACACGATAAAACGTTAAGAACGACGGGCACGGATATCTTTAAATAATTTTAATCATTTCACTTCATAGAAATACATCCTAGAAAGTCTAATCCCTACGATTAAACTAACTAAACCGATTAATTTAAAGTAAAAGTACACGAAGGGAAAGTGGGTCAATGAAATGTAGTGTCTACAATATCTGGCCTGAATTAATTCTAAGCTAGGGTATGCTATACGATCGTAGAGGAAAGAAGAGAGATACTAGGAACCAGAGACTACTGACATCTTCGCAACTTTTCGGACCTTGCTTTTTATGTTAAAATGGGTATAGAATGTTATCTCTAATTGTTCATGGTTTCCAATCAATACAAGAGGTGACTGCAACCCATGATTCTTCATGATTTCTCAACAAACGTTCAAGATGCTGATGCCTTGTAATATGAACCATCTGTTGGTAAGATATACCTGCAGCCAATAACTTCCGCTTCCTCACTTTACGTTGCGTAAGCGTTGCCACTCCTGAATACTGAGACGGTATGCCTCGTTGTCTACAATCAGGCGTCTGAATCAGTATGCCATACGAAACACCGCAGCGTTATGCTGCTATTTCACGCTGGCATTCCGTTAGGGCGTGGTCCTTCCTAGATTCCGTTGCATGCCTCTACCGTGTTAAAATTTTTGCTAAATGATTCGTTGCACGATGTTCGTATAAGTTTTCGTTCCCCAAATCATCTGTTTTTAGGATATTTTTGTTTGTGACGTATATGTGTTATGAATGTATGTTTTTTCTAAATAGTTATTCATATTTTTTTGTTACCAGTGGTTGCGTGTTTTGGTCGCTGTCAGTCTAACAGTGCAGACCTGGTCGCAGCACACTCACGGGGTAAGTTTTTGTTGATCGGTTTATAAATTTAATAATATATATATATATATAGTATAAATAATAACGTCACACGTTATCTCGCTTTTATATTATTAGTTTTTTATGTGGTCATGTTAATATTAGTAAATCAATGATCATACAAATGGAACAGTTTGGTCGAAGTCGAGAACAACGTATATAAAATTCGTGAATAGCAATGCTTAGGATCGAATTAAGGGCCCGTTTGAAGGTAAGGTAAGGTAACCAGTTACAAACCAATAACAGTTAATACGGAAACTAATGAGATTGATTATGAAAGCTGCAAGTCTAGATCGCAGGTGAAGGTACTTATCTGAACTTACTGTATACTAAGTACATGTATATTAAAGCACACATATGTTAAAGCCGTGCTAGCTCAGTGCCCGGGCGCTCGTTTTAAATTCGAGGTACGCCAACAATCTGAGTTCAATCCCCAATCATCAAATCAAAATTGGTAATTTTAATTTTAGTAACGAAAAGATGTTCTCATTGAAACTTCCTATATACATATATATATATATGAAATCATCCATTCCTCTTCATTTATTAGATAGCGGCAATATACATTCGAGCAAAGCGATAATAAATTCCATTCTTAACCACAAAGAAATCGAATTAAGGGCCCGTTTGAAGGTAAGGTAAGGTAACCAGTTACAAACCAATAACAGTTAATACGGAAACTAATGAGATTGGATTAAGTGAAAGCTGCAAGTCTAGATCGCAGGTGAAGGTACTTATCTGAACTTACTGTATACTAAGTACATGTATATTAAAGCACACATATGTTAAAGCCGTGCTAGCTCAGTGCCCGGGCGCTCGTTTTTAAATTCGAGGTACGCCAACAATCTGAGTTCCATCCCCAATCATCAAATCAAAATTGGTAATTTTAATTTTAGTAACGAAAAGATGTTCTCATTGAAACTTCCTATATACATATATATATATATATGAAATCATCCATTCCTCTTCATTTATTAGATAGCGGCAATATACATTCGAGCAAAGCGATAATAAATTCCATTCTTAACCACAAAGAAATCGAATTAAGGGCCCGTTTGAAGGTAAGGTAAGGTAAGGTAAGGTAAGGTAAGGTAACCAGTTACAAACCAATAACAGTTAATACGGAAACTAATGAGATTGATTATGAAAGCTGCAAGTCTAGATCGCAGGTGAAGGTACTTATCTGAACTTACTGTATACTAAGTACATGTATATTAAAGCACACATATGTTAAAGCCGTGCTAGCTCAGTGCCCGGGCGCTCGTTTTAAATTCGAGGTACGCCAACAATCTGAGTTCCATCCCCAATCATCAAATCAAAATTGGTAATTTTAATTTTAGTAACGAAAAGATGTTCTCATTGAAACTTCCTATATACATATATATATATACATATATATATATATATACATATATATATATACATATATATATAAAAAGTTATATGCTACGTACATTTTATGCGCATCAGTTGAGATCAGCTGGATTTTTTTTTATTTTTATTGAGAAGAAAACGTTGGATTAGTGCCTGGTCAATTGTCATAGGATAAACTGAATTTATATCTCTGTTTATATGCGATTTTTATATTAACTTAACAGCATTATATATATATATATATATATATATATATATATATATATATTTGTGAAATCATCCATTCCTCTTCATTTATTAGATAGCGGCAATATACATTCGAGCAAAGCGATAATAAATTCCATTCTTAACCACAAAGAAATCGAATTAAGGGCCCGTTTGAAGGTAAGGTAAGGTAACCAGTTACAAACCAATAACAGTTAATACGGAAACTAATGAGATTGGATTAAGTGAAAGCTGCAAGTCTAGATCGCAGGTGAAGGTACTTATCTGAACTTACTGTATACTAAGTACATGTATATTAAAGCACACATATGTTAAAGCCGTGCTAGCTCAGTGCCCGGGCGCTCGTTTTTAAATTCGAGGTACGCCAACAATCTGAGTTCCATCCCCAATCATCAAATCAAAATTGGTAATTTTAATTTTAGTAACGAAAAGATGTTCTCATTGAAACTTCCTATATTAATATATATATATATATATATATATATATATATATATATATATATATATTATTGAACTCATATAATGATTTCTTATATTTAAGCGAACACTACAGACGGAATGACACATATTTAAGGATTTTATTGCTCTTATTTAATTTTTTTATGCCGACGTTTAGCATAGTCACGGGGAAGACCGATGCGTGTGACGTCGCGTCAGTTAACTTGAAATACCGTTTGCACATAATAAGTTATTTTTGGTCCGATCTATACAGAAGAACCTCACAGTATCTTGTGTGGTTTGTCCGATTTTTACTTCTTCTCTAGCGCCTACGCATTCCGAAGTGGTGATACAGATAGTTAATAATAAAAATCTGATTTGGTTTTTTTATTATTACATTTAGAGTAACAAACGAGCACACAGTTCACCTGATGGCAAGTGATTCCTGCGGCCCATGACATCTACATTCATCCTTGACAAGGAATCATAATGCAGATGCATTGTAACCCTTGAGGACTGGGATGGAATGCCTCCACCCATCAGTAATAGAGGTCTCCGGATCCCTACACTCACCAGACGAAACACAGCACCATTATGCTGTTATTTTACGCTGGTATTTTATGAGGGCGGGGTTCTACCCCGATCGAGCTGATGCAAACATTCTGCAGCTAAAAACAACTGGTGTCGAGGCATTCCATCTCAATGCCCGGGGTGACAGCGCATCTGCATTATGATTCCTTGTCAAGGATGAATGTAGATGTCATGGGCTGCAGGAGCCACTTACCATCAGGTGAACTGTGTGCTCGTTTGTTACTCTTAATGCTAGAAAAAAAAATGTTTAGCTCATATTCTGTAAGGGCGTCGTCCTAACCCGGTCGAGGTGACCCATTAATGCTATAGCTAGATACTAACTGCAAAGTATGTAAAAATATGACAATTTAATTTATTTATTTATTATTTATTATTAAATTTGGTGTGTGTACGCGTATTATAATAAAATGGTATAAAAAGTAAAAATAAACAACAAGAAGTTTACACTAATAAGTGTTATTAATTAATCAAATTCAGACGGATAATACTTTTTAACGACGACACGCGCTAATGGCCACGGCCATTATCGTGCGTTTTAATTCAAAAGAGTTAGCGTTAAAATATTTCATTTCTTGTGAAAAGACTACTGCAGCTTTTATAGCTATATAATTTATTACCTCACAGAATACCAGCGTCAAATAGCAGCATAATGCTGCTCTGTTCCGTCTGGTGAGTGGGGATCCGCAGACCTGTATTACTGGTAACGGGGAATCTCAGTCCTCAAGGGTAACAACGCATCTGAATTGTGATTCCTTATCAAGAATGAATGTAGATGTCGTGGGCCGCAATAATCACTTGCAATCAGATGAACTGTGTGTCTTCTGATAAATATATCCAATACAACAAAACAAACATACAAAAAGACCTACTACGACGGAAGTCCAGACGGTCGAAGATTAGAGAGAAGAGCAAAGACGTCGGCAGGCGACAAGGGTTGTATCGAGGAGGCGACCTTCTGTATTTGAGCCCTGAGTGGTGCGTCATAGTCTCAACCATCTCTGATCATTCGACGAGGCTGGTTGGCATTAACCCAACAGACTCTAATAAAGATATAATTCCGGTTGTAATATATACAAAAATAATTCAACAAATTGTTGCGTGATTGAATGACCACACATCACACGAACACATAAAAAATCTCATTTATAATATTATATGGATAAGACTTTGCAAAAGATACATTATATGCCATTAGAAAGCTTCCACATATAAACCACAATAACAAACTTTATTCGTGAACGTTTTTAATGCTCGCATTTCTGCTCCATAAAATATCTGTAATTTCCTGGCCAATTATTACTTTTAACACACGCGAGTGTTAATTCCACCTGGTGTTAAATGGGGATACATACTTTGATGTAAGAGCACATTTACTCAGCAAATGCCTATTCACTCTTCTCTTGAAGATACTTACAGTCTACTGCCGTTGAACGTTACCAAGTTTGCATCGTTGATTCTGTTGTCCTTTATTGGTCAGAGTATTTTATACATCAGATCTGTTAGTTTTGACATCTATTATGTTAATCGCTTCTCACTTAGACCACAGCATAGTTATTCTTTGAACAAGAGGAACAAGAACGTTATACTTTCACTACGACGCGCATTGACAATGGACCCTCGATTATTTATTTCAAGTATTGTTCTGCTGCGTTAATTGATACTGTGGTGTGTCCATATCCGATCTGTTAATAGTATCTCGGAAGCTTTCTTAATATATTACATACGCTTGGCTGACTGTTTGTTGGCGATGTACTCTTTTCGTCTTCACTTCGCCAAGTGAATATTATTCAACAGACGTTTATTTTATTTTACCTTTTCAATTATATTATATCGCTTGCATGTGATGCCTACTTAACTGACTCATTTAATCTTAGTTCGCAAGGGTACGTCCTTTTTTCTTCTCTTTTTCTCAATCGAGAGTAACAAACGAGCACACAGTTCACCTGTTGATAAGTGATTCCTGCTGGTCAACATTCATCCGTGACAAGGAATCATAATGCAGAAGCGTTGAGGACTGAGATAGAATGTCTCATTACCAGTAATTAAAGGTCTCTGGGTCCCTACACTCACCAGACGAAACACAGAAGCATTATGCTGCTATTTGATGCTGGTATTCTGTGAGTGCGTGGACCTATTCATTCTGCAGCTAGAAACAAACTGCAGCGTAGCTCTAACACTGGAAAAGACTCTCTGAATAATGAAATTCCTGATCGAGGATAAATATTGTTGTTATTACCATCGGGTAAAAAAATATTTAGCAATTAGTAGTAGGGTGGCTGAGACGTAAATGCAACACTTCGATCGAAGAAGGACATAAGTGCCAGAGTAAATTAGCATCTCATTCCGACTGTATTTCGTGTAACGATTAACAGTAATCAAAGACTGATCCCTTTTACTGGTACTGATTACGTTTAAACACTGATAAATCTAGTCCACATCTAATTACTAAAAACATAATTGGATCGGCTCGACGAATGTAAACACACAATATTTTTTGTATCCCTATTCAACAAAATATTGTCAAGTAAGTCTGCATGAATCGGTCCTGCTGTCCGGGATAAGGATCAACTTTAGTGTAGACAACTAGAGACTCAATTACATACAATGAGACATTTAATCTCTAAGGCCTTAGTTCCTAAAGTGGTCCAGGTGGACTCGCAGGGGTCCACGGGAGACTCGACGGGGATCTACGTTGGCGTGACTAAAAATGGGGATTCACAAAAATTATTTGCTTTCGCTAGTGAAGAACTAACTAACATGTTGGCTTGATTTCACCTATCAATGTAGGCAGATAATATTTTAAGAAGCTCAGCGACTGTTACTTGTAAAAACTTACATATTCCACATTTTTTGTTGATTTTTGGGAATATGGTAAAAATGTAGCAGTAGGGGAGGGGGGGTAAAATTTTGTAAGCGGTCTATGAGAAAAAAAGTCTGGGAACCTCTGCTCTACGGTAACGTGATCGAATTTACATATTAAATCTTTGTTGTGGTTGGATATAGGCTCATACATGTCACGGGCCGCAGTCATCTCTTACCACTAAAATGTGTGTTTATTTGTCACCACCAAATAGTTTAAAAAACTAGTTAGGCCATCGTAATTAGTCTTTTCAATTTGTTACATCACAAAAGCAAAAAGATTGAAAGTAACTTACGAATTGCTTCATAACGTATGCGAAATAAGTGATGGTCTACATATTTCACCGGATCGTAATTTTTACTACATTGTTTCAAGAGAATGTTGCGTAATGTTTGATAAATGATATATAGTGCTCCTTTAATAATCGGAATCATGTGAGGTCCTATTACCCAATTTTAACCAATGCTATCCTTCTAGTAATGACTGCGAAGCAATTATTTTATTGTATTGGGTGTGACATATGAACATATTTCACCGGATGGTAATTTGTACTACATTGTTTCAAGAGAATGTTGCGTAATGTTTGATAAATGATATGTAGTGCTACTTTTATGATCGGAATCATGTTAGGTCCTATTACCCGATTTCAACCAATGCTATCCTTCTAGTAATGACTGCGAAGCAATTATTTTATTGTATTGGGTGTGACATATGAACATATTTCACCGAATGGTAATTTGTACTACATTGTTTTAAGAGAATGTTGCGTATTGTTTGATAAATGATATGTAGTGCTACTTTTATGATCGGAATCATGTGAGGTCCTATTACCCGATTTCAACCAATGCTATCCTTCTAGTAATGACTGCGAAGCAATTATTTTATTATATTGGGTGTGACATAAGAACATATTTCACCGGATGGTAATTTGTACTACATTGTTTCAAGACAATGTTGCGTAATGTTTGATAAATTATATGTAGTGCTACTTTTATGATCGGAATCATGTGAGGTCCTATTACCCGATTTCAACCAATGCTATCCTTCTAGTAATGACTGCGAAGCAATTATTTTATTGTATTGGGTGTGACATATGAACATATTTCACCGGATGGTAATTTGTACTACATTGTTTCAAGAGAATGTTGCGTAATGTTTGATAAATTATATGTAGTGCTACTTTTATGATCGGAATCATGTGAGGTCCTATTACCCGATTTCAACCAATGCTATCCTTCTAGTAATGATCATGAAGCAATTATTTTATTGTATTGGGTGTGACATATGAACATATTTCACCGGATGGTAATTTGTACTACATTGTTTCAAGAGAATGTTGCGTAATGTTTGATAATTGATATGTAGTGCTACTTTTATGATCGGAATCATGTGAGGTCCTATTACCCGATTTCAACCAATGCTATCCTTCTAGTAATGACTGCGAAGCAATTATTTTATTGTATTGGGTGTGACATATGAACATATTTCACCGGATGGTAATTTGTACTACATTGTTTCAAGAGAATGTTGCGTAATGTTTGATAAATGATATGTAGTGCTACTTTTATGATCGGAATCATGTGAGGTCCTATTACCCGATTTCGACCAATGCTATCCTTCTTGTAATTACTCTGGGCATTTATTTCATTATATGTGGATGATAAACGAGCACACAGTTCACCTAATGATAATTTGTACGTCATACAAAATGTATAGTAAATCTTTTATTATCCGAATCATATGAGATGAGATAATCCTCCAGCTCGATATCGGTAAATGCTATCCTTCTAGTTATTTCTAGATTTTTATTGTATTGGCGGCGATAAGGAAGCACACAGTTCACCTGGTGCCAAGCAATTCCTACGCCCCATGACACCAACATTCATCCTGGATCAGAAATATCACAAGTATATGCATTGTCACTCCTGAGGAATAAGACGTCTCTTCATCAATAATAAGTCTCCGGCTTTCCTAAACTCACTGCGGGAAACACAGCAGTTATGCTGCAATTTTACGCTTGTATTCTGTGACGGTGTGGTCTCTCCCTGGTCAAAGAGACCACGGAAATAAATTCATTCAGCAGCTAGTACCAATTACAGCTTTTAATACACATTGACTGCGCAGTATATATTATAGTGTATTCGTGCATACGTAATATACGAGTAATTGCCAGTGTTTACACGAAACACTGACACTTACTCGTCTTGCATGTCCCGTCTCTGATGTTGTTAATGTGTCATAAGATCAGAGGAAGGTCCAGATGCAGCGTCAGGAACATTGGACATAACACCGTCGTCCCTGATAATTAGCAATTTTGAGAATCCGTATTCCACGGCCGGTAATCGAAGTCAGGAAAACTCCATCATATCCGATTCCTTCCTCCAGCCAAACGAAACATAACAACCGTAAAGTACTATTTTACGCTGGCATTCTGAAATAGTAGTCTTTACCCGATTGAGCCGACTATGTCATGTGTGTATAAACGATAGCGTAGTAATGTGTACTCAGCTGGCACGTCGCGTGTCGCGGGTTCGATTCTAAAGTGGGGAAAAATATTTTTGTACCACAAATTGTTTGTATTGTGCGTTGGTCTGAATGTGTTCCCTGTGTCCCTCACACTGCATCTGACCTGACCTTCCTCCAATCTTATTGCATATTAATTACATTGGAATAAGGGCATAGAGTGCCTAAATCGACCAGGAGGACATTGTCATAGCTAGCTTATTGTTGCGTCTTGGTTCTACGTACGCAATAACCAACCTAACGCACCATGGCCAATCTGCCAATCTCCATCAAGATTGCCTAATCCTCTCACCGCGAGACCAACTTAAAGTTGTTACGTTGTAATCGACACATGCGAGAAGATCCAACAAGTGATAACTTCAGTACTCACATAAGTAGAGCGTGTAAAATATATTACCTATACATACAAATACACACTTTTTGTATATGTGTAACTGAAATTACTTGTGCTAGGAGATTGCAGATGGTTCAAGACAATAGTTGAATGTTTGATCGAAACCTACGACCTAAGTTTCGCAGACAGTATCCTAAGCCGTTAAGTTTTTAAACGCTATTAATAATAAATAGGGTGTCTCAGAATGTCCCAATTATTATTTGAGTAAACGCTGATATTTAGTGCAAGTGTGGACCATATTCAGTTCACCTGATCTTCTATAACTACATCTTCTTAATAGTTGCCATGGTTCATATGTTGAGTGTAGGGATCCGGAGATTATTACTGCATTCTATCTTAGACGATGTGACAATGCATCTGGATTATGATTCCTTGTCCGGATGGATGTGGGTTTTATAAGCCAAAGGAATTATTTACCATCAGGTGAACTGTGTGCTACGTTTGTCACTCTTACGATAAATTAAAAAAAAGCTAAACGCTACTGCGTTAAAAAAATCTGGAACAAATCCGGAAAAATTCAAAAAAATGGCAACTCTAACTTCTTGGCTCTAAGAGTATTGGTTTTATTACGTTACTTATTGGATTATGCTTGGTTATATAAGATGTTTCAAAATGATCCACTTTTTTTTAAGTCTTATCGTTATATCGACTTGATACGTAATTTAATCGCTTCTTAAAATTCTAGAATGTGGGCACGCGATACGCGATCTCGAGGCTTGTTATCGAAGATGATACTAAGATAACTCCAAGAAAAAAATCGCTGCGATGACAGTTCTCGAAATTTGGCAAATTAAGATGGAATATTGTGGATACGTCTTGCTGGATCCTTAAGAGATGATTGTAGAGCCCACATTTTTCTACGGATAGAAGCGTCGCTGGAGTTTCTTGCGCCACTTCTTCTACAGCGCCCACGCATTCCGAAGTGGTGGTACAGATAGCTAATAATAATAGCGATATCAATTTAAATAATTCGCTGTCAGAAGCAACTGACCGAGTCGAGGTTTGGCCCTCTCGGGCACCCTCGAGTCAGACGCTCTCGCGAAACAGGGTAGCTGTCAAGCCGAGGCTCCCTCTCGGGAGCCCTTGTGCTGGCTGGTTACCCATGAATAGAGGTCTCGACTGAGAGCCATAAGCGCTCGGTCACCTTTCAACCCGGTGAACCTGTAAAAGCCCTCGGGCTAGCAGCAGCCATCAGCCCAAAAAAAACACATTCCTGTAGTTGGAGAAAAGAAATTGCTCATTTAGATACAGCGATATGGCTCAAATTTGTTGAGTGCTTCTGAAATATATATAGTCCAGTATTATTAAACACCAATTTAAAACGAATTATTACTATGAGCAAAGTAAGTAGGGTCGCCATATTTCTGCGTTCGTATCGTATCGTCTAGCGAGTGTAAATAACCCAGATGTTAAAGTCCAGGGACCTGATGAGGTCTCACTAACAATTATTCTGTCCCATCACCTAATGGAGTATGAAAGAATCAAATTATATTATCTTTATAATTGCTTATATTTGCAATCCTGCATATCAATATACATTTATTAGATATTAATGATAATCTAATTTCTTTATTTGTCTAAAAAATCTTATTTTTATTACATTGAGAGTAACAAACGAACATCTACATTCATCCTTGACTTAGAATCTAATCTAAGAATATTGCAGACTGAGAAGGAATGCCTCGTCACCAGTAATCAAGGTCCTCCGGATGGTTACATTCACCAGAAGAAACACAGCAGCATTATACTACTGTGTATCTGGTATTCTGTGGTCCTACCCCGGTCGAGCTGACCCATTCGTTCCGCAGCTAGAAACAAACTGTAGTATAGCTCTCATAAAAGTCAAAATAATATGTTTCAAAATTTACGCGGCGTAATGTTTTGTGTAGTAGTGGTTAGTAATAAATATATCCACAATACATAGGGGGCATGTTTTGTACACTGTCCCGATTTTTTAATGAGTATTCGTAATGACAGATTAGCACACAATTCACCTAAATGTTGTAAGTTATTATTGCGGCCATGACACTGGCATATATCCATATGGAATCATAAAGCTGATTGTTATCCCTCAGGGTTAATATGATATATCACGTCGTTGTTTGAATTAATTTCAGCCGCTGAGTTTAATTAAACTTTTTTAATTCTAATTAATTAAACTTTTAATTAAATTTCTTTTCACTCAAAATTTCATCCCCATCATCTCGATGGTTGGGCAAGCCAAAACTGTGCGATTTACGTGAAATTTCTTAAAAAATCTTTGCTTAAAAAGTCTCTGTGGAATCAGCTGTCGCCATTGATATTTCCGACGTGATATTACTACTTGGAGACCTTTAAAGAAAACATTCTACACCTTTCTTAAATACCGGCAGCGCGGCTCCTTTGGTGTTGCGGATGTTCGTGGGCGGCTAGGATCACTTCCCATGAGGTGAGTTGCTAGCTCGTTTGCCACCTATTATATTAAAAACAAAAAAAATTGTCACGATTAAATATTAAGTCGAATTTCATTATTTAAAAAAAATGGCACTTAGGTCAATAAAGATTGGCCATTATTGTCCTAGGGATTTACTGGTCACCTTAGTAGGAAGTAAACCGCACCTTACCTTTCACCACCGGATACGTAAAGCTCAAACGAAAGAGAATTGCGCCAAGCTGTACAGAACAAGATTTATTAAGCCATTGTTGTTGTAAAAGTTTGCTTTTGATATTGCGTAGCCCTTTCTAATGTAATAAGTTTAATAAATACAATTTCATTTGAATAAAACTACCAACAGAATTACATGCAGCTTTGTTTAACAGGAAAATTGCATTAGGTTGTTAAATATATACATAATTCGACTTCTTGTTTTATTCTTTTGAGCGAGCACTCAGTTCACCTGTCCATTCTTATAAATCAATAAGCAATCTGCGTTGTGAATCTTGAGGACTGATATGGAATAAGGGTCTCCTTACACTCACCAGCAATTGTATCGCATTCGCTCACCGTATGAAACGCAGCAGTATTGAATAATGAAATGGATTACATAAGATTATGAAGAAAATTAAATAACACGACTAATACAGGTGTTATAAATATTAATTACGTAAACAAACTGATGATAAATTGACCAATTGTAATTTAAAAAAATACATATTAAAAGATAAAACGATTGTAATCCGCTCTTTTTTAATTAATTATTCGCTTTAATTGTTCGCTTTATTAACTCAATTGAGGTAGACAGAGCTACCAAGCATTGTCAATGTTAAAGGTCGTACATTTTGGCCTCTCTGAAAAATTTCTAGAATTATGATCCCGTTGATCAGATATTGCCACACAAGTACACTCCGAATGCTGCACTCGAAAATAACTGAGTGGTGGTCAGGCTCTACTGGGACCGGAACATCATCACGGACAGGCTTGCGAATAAGCTGTTATAGCTGGAATCTATGGCGGACGGCTTGCTAGGCATAGTGAAGGATATTTTATGTCGACATCACCAACCCATATCACGAGAACCTCATGAAAGCCTCAAGAAACAAATAAAAGACAAAATTTAAACGACAAAAGGAATACGACTTGGGGTGGTATGCTAACCGAACATATCCCCATAGTCGTGTCGGCAAACGGTTTAATCCCAACCGATCTGTCGAAACATCTGAGGTGGTTGGGACGCCGCCGCTCCAGGTTGGAATGCAGGAAGGTACTTCTCAATAACGCCCGTGTTTATCTAACCTTTCTTCCTTACCTTTAATCTCAGCCGACTGAACCAAGCTATTGAGGACCTTTCATCCCTGGTTGGTCTTTAGATATTTATGTATTTTTGTGTTATTTTATCACGTCTTGTTTAATAATTATTTCATTGTCCAACTAGACAAAAACAACAATGAATTGATTACACGTAATTAATTTGACAACATTTATAATGACAATTTATTTTGAAACATGCTGTATTTATAGTGCGTTCGTAACAATTTGAGATTAATAACTATAATATTGGAATCTATTATGGATTAAATTTATTATGAAAATTGGTTGAAGATTATCTTAGAGTAAATGCACGCCGACCCAGTGCCTCAGTATAGGACAGTGATATGAAATATTATTTAAAAATATGCTGGAGTTACATTCTATACTTGATAGTATACAGTCAATATAGATCATACATATTTTTTTTCTAAATAGATCAACTTTCATTAAATACGTTCTCACCGGACCACTTTTACTGAACGAACTTCCGAAGTTTTCCTCTCTAATACGGCCTCGCACCATGAAACTTGTAACCGAGCCTCGGCTTCCGCAAGTCACGCAAAGTGACAGGCCGACATTCCTGTTTATATATATATATATACATATATATATATATATATATATACATATATATATATATACATATATATATATATATATATACATTTATACTGCCTGATGTATCTCAACCTTCCTCCATCTTCTCTTATTGCATATGCATTACGGCGGAATAGTGAAAAGGACGAGTCATCTGCGCATGCTTAAGACGCTATAGAATGCGCAGGCGCATCTTATGTCACCTGTAGATATCGCCGTATTGGAAATTGATCGTGAGGACATCGTACATTGTTCCTTCGTACAGGTCCCGTGATGCTGCAGCCATCACGTCCCGCGGATGTAGAGTTGAATATAAATGTATTAAATATGTACGTTTAGGGATATCACACGTTAAGAGAGTGTGACGGTGTAACGCTTAGGTTTAATAGTCTTGAAGGTAGATTCTGCTGGTGGCAGTGATGTGGCAAGGCGACACTTGTCAGTGCTGCTAAAGACACCATTTGTTACTTACACGGATCTCGGGAAATTATTTGTAATGTCAATAATGTGAATTTCCGCATTTGATTAAAGCTAGACTGCAGTTTATTTCTAGCTGCAGAATGAATGAGTCAACTCAACTAAGGTATGATGCATTGCCACTGGTGACGAGGCATTCCATCTCAGTCCTCAAGGGTGACAACGCATCTGCATTATGATTCCTTGTCAAGGTACTAAAAAAATATAATAAAAAAAAAAAAAGACGATAACTGGGGCAAGTGCCAGTTTAAGAATTCATATGTAATATCTAATATAACTGTGCAGTTTAAATCTGGTATTAACCTGAATAAATGATAATACCATACTGGTAATATAATACCACGGTCGATGAACCCAGTAAGATCATCGTCATATTTGTGTTTCATTTCATTTATTTTCAAACGCTATCTACGAATTTTAATAACCATCACCGAAGTATAATTAAGTTGACCGGATTCTAAACTTACATCGATACAACTAACGTCCGGATATTCGATAACTCGAACCATTATTGATTGTTTAATATTCAATTGGATTTACATAATATAACGTGAGTAAAATACATGCGTTATGTAGCTATTAGAATATCAGGTTGCTGCGATGTGGTTATTGGGTTGCATGGCCGATAAATAATATTTGTGCATAACACAATGTTGGTTTACGATTCTGGGTTTATTGTGTATGTCCCATGACAATAGGGAAGAGTACGATTGAGTACCGTTTATGTGAAAACTTATGGCACTATATACTACTACTATATTATATTATATATACTTATACTACTATATTCTGCGTAGTTGATGTCATCCGATAACAACGTTAACGGTAACGATGGAATCGCCAAGAGAACATCATTTCTACTGTTGGCCGTGGGTGATATTTTTTATTACCGATTGAGCTTGGGTGGGAGGGAATCCCCTGACTCTTTGAACTATTCATAGGGGGATCCCTATAACCTGCACCACTGCAACTAGATTATTTGCAGAGCTCTAACCAAATTAAAACTCCTATGAATCTAATACATTTTTTTTAATTTGTTCATTTCGAACGACGACAAAAAACGTAAGAAGCAGAATAATGAGAGATGAAGCTGGTGCTAATGCTGTGATTAAGGAAGAGACAAAGTAGAATTTTTTTAATTTAGGTTTTCTTGTAACCGTCCTGTTGCAGACTAATTAGTAAATTACATCTCGCAAGACGCACAAGCCAGAAGAATTGTGATAAATCTTCTGTTGGAAGCAATAGGATTTTTATTCACTGATAACCTAATATAACTGAAAAAATAGGTTAGCGTTGTAGGTTCTCTTCTGATATCACGAGGAAAACAAAAAGTGTGTAAAACTAAAAAATCTAAATCTATATATAGAAAGTTTTCGAACGCTTTTGTCTTTTTTTTCGCACTTCTATTGAAACGACACGGCGTAAATTACCTTTAATCTCATTTCCACTCACTTTCTAAAAGATAAGAATGTCTCGAGTTCGATTCCGTGCGTACAATTAATAATAAATTACGCAAATCGAAATAGAACTGGCATTTGTAATTATATATTTATTCGCAACTTGCATTCCTTCATCTCACATCGTAATAGAGTCAGAAAATAAAAGCAATTAAAAACTGGTTATCGAGTTGGCTTTACTTCGACTCTCAGGTATCCAAAAAGAAACCTATTATACAAATTATTAGTTTTGTATAATAGAATTCTCGAATTCGGTCACGGTGTGCTCAGTGCGCACGCTATGAAGTCACGGTAGGTGAGGAAACTGAATTCGATTACCGGTTTTTGTCACCAATGTTAAGTGCTGATTTACTAAGTGCTCGGCGGTGAAGAAAAACATGGTGAGGAAACCTCATATCTAAGAAATATTCTTCAAAGCACTCTTTAGGAAAGAGCTTTAAGCTCAGCAGTGGGATTTATATACAGATGAGTATATAAAATAAACCGTAAAGCAATCACTCGTTTGTATAAGCTGTAATTTTATTTGACTTTATGTTATGCTTTCTGCAACACCAGCATACATATTCTCTGACATGTTTTAGTTCTTATTGTGTCTGTTCCATAGTGAAGCTCCTTGACAGACTATGTTCGAACACCGTTAACCTTTCACACATGATTTCGCTAACCTACCAGGAACTCCGTGTAATTTATACCCTGAGCGACCAGCTACTTCATAACTTCTTAACATTAGATTGATAATCTTAATGTCGTTTAAAAAATCATATAAGACTACCTTACGATACCACATCGAAGGGATGCACTCTGAAGCACATCTGATTCGAGCCGGAGTACCACAAGGCTCAGTATTAGGCCCCGTTCTCTATATCTATTTTAGATAGTGGTAGAGCTATAGGGATCCGGAGACCTTTACTACTACTAGTATAGTAATAGGGCCGCAGGGATCACATGCCATCTGGTGAACTGTGTGCTCTTTTGTTACTATATATGAATTTAAGAAAAATGCTGAATACGAACGTGTAGAACGTTAAGAACTCCCCTAATTCCCCTAATTCGCCTAAAACACACACATGCCAACAACAATATCGATGATTATGGATAAAAGTAGGAATAAATAAGTTTTCTATACATAGTTAATAAGGACGTCCACGACGATGATGAAGCTCACATGCATGTTTGATAAGGAATCATTGTGCAGATTCGTCGTCACCCCCGAGAGCTCAGTTGGATTGGCTCGTCACCAGTAATAAGTTTCTCCGAACCCGTACGCTCTACAGACGAAACACATCAACGTCAATCTGCTATTTCACGTTGGTATTCTATAAGGACGCGGTCCTACCCCGGTCGAGTCGACTCAATAGAAACAAATCGTAATATTTCTTTTCCGCTGTTACTTACGCTTAACTTTAGGAGTTCGTTCCATTTAAATAGGTTGGCAATGAGATATGTCAACTTTAATGAAACTATGATGCAGAAATCGCAATCGCATCTAGTGCGTAATAGAAACCACAACTGTATACCGGATTATATAAAACATCATAATGTCTAGCGTCGTTATGCACAGTTTAATATAAAGATGGGAGTTTATGACCGTAGAGACCATTATTATTATGGCCGCAATGATTGGCAACTGTGTGGTATTCTTGGTAAAGCACCGGAACACTAACATAGTCTTTCTTATCATCTTCTTATCTTATCATAGCCTAGCTTTTATTTTATGCGCATGATTCACACTTTTATATTATCCCAAAAATGCTTAACTATATAATGATTTCTTTAAATATGATTTTATTTCTTTATATTTTATAACGTGTTTAACTGCTGTCACATTAAGCTTACGCCTGTAACGATAGTTGTTAAGTAAAATAAATAAAAAAAATGTTCTTGCGACTTGTTTGTGTTGATAAACGAACGCACTTTGACATCTACAGATCTTTTCAGCGTCCCTCTCACACGCGAGTATGACGACCGCACTGGCTTTATGGTCAAGTGCCGTGGACTTTGTAAATAAATAAAAGAAAACAGTGGTGAAAAACCATAAATAGCATATTACCTTTTTTTCTGGTGTTATTTTGCGACTTCAATTTTTTTTTTATTATTGTATATACATACAGATAACCCTATTTATTTCTAATATTTTCAAAATAAATGGTGTACAGCCATTACTGCCACATCTACCACTACCAAATGGTTTTGATGGTTGCTGATGAAGACTTTAATTATTTATAATCCGTCATACTACGATGGAACATTGATTCTTCATCGCACAAAGAGACCGGTTTGTTTCAGTGCAATATTGGAGTACTAAAACTGTTGCAAATTCGTTCACACACGGACGGACATTTTTTTTTATAATATTGGTATTATGTAATTTGTGAAGATGTAAATTAAATTTAATAGTATAATATACATAGTAAAATCATAATCAGATTCTTTGAATCAATGAATAACGACTAACCCGTTTAGATGTGGTTTTATTTTTCTTCTTTTGTTGATAACTGCGACATATCATCTACATCTATTCTCAATAAAGATTCAGTAAGCACATGCGCTGAGATGAACTAACTAACTAGTAACTACTAACTAGTAATTGAGTCTCAGGTCATCCACAGTCACCATAGCTTAGCTTAATGCTATTTTCGTTCGATGTTAGCCTTTTACTTATTACTAGATGACATTTCTTTTATTATATCTTGTGCGAAAAGCGTGTACAATGTTCACATGTTAAAGCGATTCTCACGGAACATGACACCAGCATTCATCTTCGATAAGAAATCTTAATTGTTACACCTGAGAATTAAGATGGAACGCCTCGTCAGCAATAATAAGTCTCCGGTCACCTACACCTCACCACAAGAAACACAGTGGCATCAATATGCTATTTAACACTGTTATCCTGTGAGAGTATTCTCCTTCCCCATTGATGTTGTACCTACGATCTAACTGCTGCCTGGCTCTTCAACTGTAATAACATAGCGAACTAACATAGTAGATGTTATTTTCAGATTCAGCATGTCCAACAAAGCGGCACGGGGTTCGAGTGGGGCTGGCACTTGATGCCGGTGGATGCAGCCGTACCCCTGGATCAGTACTATGTTCAGGTATATTGACCGACATTCATATATTTGCCAAACGTTATTAATATAGTCTCAAACACATTGGCGCCCTCGGATCGTACTATCGCCCCTCCCCCCTCTGTTGTCTTCGACGTTCTTCGTCCACAGTTGGGTCGCAGTGCAGCGGTGGTGCAGCAGCAGTCTCCGCGCCATCTTCGCAGCATCGTCGTTGTCTCAGCGTGCCCCCCGCTCGCGAGTCTAATTAGATAAAGCTGTAGAGGACCAACATCAATACTTACACACAAAACAAAAATAAAAACAGATATCGAATAGGATATTTTTTTTGAAAATTTTTATAGCTCAGAAAATACGAGCCTTTAATACATGAGTTTGTGGTGTTAAGGATGCCAGATACTAATTTTTATTTGTGTTGTTGTTTTATATACGGCCAATGACAAAATAAATGCATTTGTATGGAAGGACTTGAACAATTATTAGAATATTTTTATATATATAAATATATATATATATATATATATATAAATGTGTTATATGTGGTCACTTTAATATATACTTGGCAGTAATTATATAAAGAATTGTCTGCATTGCTTAATTGTAAATGTTATTAATGTATGTGCAAACATCGGAGAAATATTAACATGTTCGGTAGTTTTATTTCATATAGAAATTTCTTTTGTTTATATAAGTTAACACTTTTACACAATAATTCTTTTACTTAGAAATAATACATAAATACGTTTGCAGCCTAAGGTACTTAAGTACATAAAGGTCACAAATTGTCCTCACGGCTTGTGTTGTTTTTACCTTTTTTTTTTATTTATCAGTGAGAGTAACAAACGAGCACGCAGTTCCTCTGATGGTAAGAGATTCCTGCGGCCCATGACATCTACATTCATCCTTGACAAGAAATCATAATGCGGATGCGTTGTCACCCTCGAGGACTGATATTGAATATCTCGTCACCGGTAATGAAGGTCTCCGGATCCCTACATCCACCAGACGAAACACAGCAACATTATGCTGCTATTTTACGCTGGTATTCTGTGAGGGCGTGGCCCTACCCCGGTCGAGCTGACGCATACATTCTGCAGCTAGAAACAAAATGGAGTGTAACTCTACTAACTTGATTTGTAAAAGTTTTTAGTTAGTAGCAAAATACAAACATTGGTTATTACCAAAGAAAGTTTCTCGAATATGTGTTCGCCTGGAAAGGCTGTTAGAAAACAAATAGATAATTGTTAAATTTAACAGCGGCTAATTGTGATATTTTTATGTTTATAACGGTCAAGTGTCACTTTAGTGTTTACCTATTATAGCGGTATGTTAATATTTATTGTCTTTCTAAATCTATTGCACAGTTTTAAATGAAAAAAAAGCAGCGTGAAGTAACAGCGTTCGCTTTTAATTCACGGTACCGAAACCAACCGTGAGGGAACCTGCAAAAATCGAAGAAATAAATAAAAAAAAAAATTATGAAAACATGTGAATTCCGCCAAAACCCCATTTTATTAGCGTGGACTATGCCCTAACACCCTCTTTAAAAAGGGGGCCTATGCCCAGCAGTGGCATTTATATATATATATACTAGACCACACTCTTTATTTTCTACAGCCAGTACAACAGTTCCAATACACAGCAGACGTCGGTGCCTTCCAGAATGTGGCCCCTTTACTTGAAGGCACTCTTCAACCGGCTGCAGTGAATTTTAATGACGGGGTTTGTATTCTTCGAATTAACTATTGAGTATATAATCTAAAATAACCCTGTTGATAAAATTGGAAATTTTTATTTGTTAATTATTATTATTAATAAATTAATTATTATTATTATTATAAATAGTATTTTTTTGTTTTTTTATTGTAATTGATTAAATTAATTAACTGTAGGAAATGAAATATTAAATATTATATAACAGCCAAGTGAACATGCTGGTCACCGGATGGTAAGTGTTTCCAGTGGCACATGTATATCCTAGATAAGGAATAGTGATAGTACAAATGCTGTATTACTAAGACTTAACACTAATTGGATCTTCGGCTTCTTTTATTCACCATACGAAACACTTTTGTCTTATAAATGTCAAATCATAGAATATTTAACTACACTTCCAGCACACCTCTCCTAAATTTAATAAATTGTAATGGAAATTGTTTTATTTATTGCAGATACCAGTTCAGATTTACCAAAATCCTGTCAACGATACACAAGTAAACTCAAATCAAGGGAATTCTGAGCAAGCCCGCAAACCCGTAGACTTATTCCTTCTTAACCAGCAATTCCCATCGCCAGAGCTACAAACATTACAGAGTGGTTTGCTAGGTGATTTAACACCATACACAAATATACCACATAGGTTATATGGTCCTGCTAGTAATACACCTTTACAAACAGGGTATAATATACAAACACAACATACAACAACCAATGATCGAATCGATGAAGCAAAAAGCGATCAATCTGATAAAATTGTAACAGAAACTATAAGTGATCTCGGTAACGACAGAAACAATGCACTAATCTCACCAATAGTCCGAGTATTTAAAGATCACAATTGTACAAATGACGACGTAAATATAGCAAAAGAATATAATAATAATATACAAAAATCGAGTGATTTAGCTGCACAAATTCCAACATACGATGAACATAATATAGACGATAATTTTGGATCGAGAGAACAACACAACACACCATCGCTATACAAAGGAGCTGCCGACTTCAAAATCGAAAGAACCAGAGGTAACACGAATAATGAAGGATACTACCACTATTCTACTGAAACAACACCTGTTATTACTCCAAGTTATCATTATGAAGATCAAGAGGGTATATCCCGTCTTGTAGCTTCAACTCAGGACCTCATATCAAACGAAGATTTGATAAGTATTAATCATTCCGCCGAAAGACATGTTTCTGATATCAATGACGACTACATAAAACCACGACCTAGATATAATTTAAGAACTGAATCGACACATTACAATCCAAATCCACGTAATCAAATAACGGTGACAGCAAAAATACGTAATATAGAAAATAGAGCTGTGGAATACCCTAGAGAGAATTCAAATGACAAAATTCAGCAAAACAATTATGAAAGTAAGTTTACATCTCCTATCGTTGTGAAAGATTCTAACGAGAATGATTATAGAGAACACGTACTAAGTACTTTAATGTCTACAATGAAACCATATATACAAAATGGATACGAGATCGCAAGCGTAACAAAGAAAACCAAGCAGAATTATACTAATTATGCATCACAGCATTATAATGGTGGAACCGTATATGTCACTCCAAGACCTGTAGGACAGAAGTACTTAGCACCTATAACAGTTGCATTAAGACTAATCAATTCCAATCATACTAAAGTCTTAAATTCTGTTGATGATCACGACACTTCAGATAGTGAATTTGTTGAAGCAACAGTAAAGGGTCCCTCAAAAGGAAGAACAATTGTGGAAATACAACCGTCGGTTCCTTTAGATATAACGCATATAAATGAAGTTGAAGTACACGAGTATTTGGATGAGGGTCGAAGTAATTCTAACACATTTGATGTCGCTAGAAATCTATATAATACGTATATGGATGCACTTCAATATAAGAGAAATAAAGAAATAAGAAACGAAGTCTTGAATAAATATGGTAATACAAATAGTGAAAACTTTGAAAATTTTAATGACAAAAGCTTCGATACTGATAATAATAATGATACTTATAATAAATATAATAATGAAATGGATAATTTGGAACCAAGTGAAAATATGCAATCTAATGTTCAGTTAAAATTCGACGGCAAAAATTTTCATAACAACGGATACCAAAACGCAAACTACTTTGATAAACGCAATGCTAATAATCGAAATGTCATCCAGCCAATAATAATTGAAAAGGAGATTCCAATCCCACAATATGTAGATCGATACATAGAAAAACAAGTGCCATATCCAGAACCAGTGGAAGTCGTGAAGGAAGTGCCCATTGATAGACCAGTCGCCGTACCAGTGCCTTACGAGAAAATTATCGAAAAACCAATAGAAGTTACGCAATATATAGACAAACCTTATCCGATTGAAGTACCCCATCCCTACCCTGTACCAATTGAAGTGCCGTATCCAGTGCCACAGAAAGTGTTCGTTGATCGACCAATCCATGTCCCGTATCCAGTGGAGAAATTAATCGAAAAGCAAGTCGTTCGTACCGTTACCGTACCAACTCCTGTCGCCGTACCTATTAAAGTACATGTACCAGTCGAAAAAACAGTTATATTACCAGTTCCAATAGAAAAAGAGGTCCCCGTACCGATTGAAAAACATGTACCAGTGGAAAGGATTGTTCATAAAGAAGTCCCCATACCGTATCCGGTAGAGAAGAAAGTGTTATATCCGGTACCTTATGAAAAAACAGTTCACGTGCCTTATCCTGTCGAAAAGAGAGTGCCAGTACCTATTGAAACAATTGTAGAGAAAGCTGTGCCAGTAACCAAAGTCATAGAAAAACCGGTACACATTAAAGTACCGGTTCCGATACCAGTGCATATAGTAAAACACTACCCAGTCGATAGAATAGTTGAGAAAAAAGTTCCCTATATTTTTGCTGTAGACCGAATTGTAGAAAAAAAGGTACCGTACCCCGTTCAAAAACTCGTTGAGAAAGTTGTCCAACAACCGGTGGTTATTACGAAATACGTTGATAAACCATATCCAGTTGAAACCAAAGTTCCTTACATTGTTGAAAAGATTATCGAAAAGAAAGTACCTTACGCGGTACATATCCCTTATACACCTGATAAATCTTACGGCAATAACAAACAGGAATCTCAAAATATTCCCCAATATCTACCATATCAAGCTAAAGAAAATATATCGCCTAACTCTTATCAATTAAAACAGGATAGTAAATCCCGGCAAGAGGAATATTTAAATGAATATTATCAATATTTAAAAGAGAGACAGCAATATACCAATTTAAAAGAAACACAGCAAAATACCAATAACGTACCAGTCCAAACAACCCAATGGGGTAATTTATATGCCTCATCATTTAAATATGTTAACATTACGTCTGACGATGAAATCCAAAAAACTTTAACGAAGGATAGAAATTTGATAGACAATTATAATTCTTATTACGGGCCTCCACCGATGCAAGCTTACGATAATCTATGGGAAAAAAATGCTTACGCTACTGAAAAATTAAAAAGAACTGATCGAACGCCGAAAGTAACAAATTTAAGAATAGAATACGGCGGTTTCAAACCACCACTAATTCCCAGTACAGAAGTCGACTTAGATGGAAGACCGCTGAATAAGGGACCAGAAACGTAACGTATATCAAAATTGAGCATCGAGAAATATTGAAGTACTTTCTTGTATTTAGAGCCATGTTATTTATATTTTTGTAATTAATTTTACTTAATTGACTAAATTGTACAAATTATACTGAAATTTACTTCGCTATTTTTTTACTAAAAGTATTTTTATTGTATTGTCAGGCGGGACTTCTTTTTTATTGAACTCACCACAGATTAAATCTAATGGCTTGAATAATTAATAAATTTAAAAGCAATAATTTCAAAACAAAATCACACTTGTAATCCAATGTAGGTTAAGTAATCAGACTCTTGTATTATAACAATACACTCAATTTGTACTAACTTTTTTAATTTTTGCATGCGATAAATTAATTATTCAAGTGTGATACTGTGTTGCCAACTGTTGTTAATATTCGACCTACTCATGCAATGTATGTAATATAATCCATAACAAGAACCTTGAAGACATTTATTTATATTAAGATCTAAACTTTTGTAATTTTTTGTTGATTTTCTTGATCTAATGACAAATGCCTCACTAAAGAGAATAAATAATCTTATTTATAATTTAATATATAATTATATATGTTTGTTTTTATTATTTTTGTTTTGAGATAGGTAACTTATTAGAATACTAATTTTATACGAAATAGTATGTAGCTGTTAATTAACTAAAAATATAACTAATTCCTTACCGAATACCTTCGGGTACAGATGTAATGTGGCCCCTGTGTTCTGGACAGTGCATCCGAATCTTCCCTCTAATACTATCGGATGGAGATCATATGACGTACCGACGTCAATAAGTACATATATTAAGGGAATTTGACATTTCTTTAAATTTAACTTTAATTTATAATCCTCATGCTAACAACTGCTTAGTAATAACTGTAATTATTTATTTAATATAGTAACTGTGTACATCTTAGCTACTCTCGATACCTGAAGTGCAAGAGTGTATTTTGAATAGTTTCTAATATCAAATAGTATGTTTACTTATGTTCACAGCTAACGAGAAACCACTGTATATACTTAGTTTTAAGGTGTTTTGTTAAATATTATACAAAAAATAAAATATTATATTTTTTTGTTTTTATTTTATTGAGCCAAGCAGAAGAGAATGACGTTCTTGTATAAAATATAGATGGTTTGCCAACAAAAATGTAATTGTAAAATGGATGATGATTTAAATGTTTATTGTTTTTATGATGATTCTAATTTCACTCATTTTATCTACTTGTTGGATTGTTTACAAGCGTTCTAGGACCCTGTCACTAGCGTGGTCTTTCTATGCTAAATGTTAATTAAGAGTATTTCATATACCATTACTTTGTGTAACATGAACATCCATATTAATTAATGAAAATACTAATATAGGAATGATATCATCCATAGCTTCCCCATAGATGGCCAAAAATTTTGATAGTGATCCATCGACTTCCCGCAAACTTCAAGTCCAGTACAAGGTTGCTACCCAAGAATCTTTGTTCCCCGTCGGTTATCTGGTTCTTCGAGCTATATGGCAAGTACATTGCCATATCACCTTGCCGATCTTTTGACCTAAGATGTTTACGTTGCGTATTATATCACGCAGAGAAACACCGAGCATAGCCCGCTGGGCGACTCTGTAGTTTCTCATGCGGCCAGCAGTGGAGGACCATGTCTGTAGTTCATCGTGACGACGCTGGTTAGACTATGATGGATATTGGACGGATTATTACAAGTAAATGTCAGACGTAGGCTACTATAGACAACAGTACCACAAATTAAGCACGAAACCATCCGGACATCGTTCTATTAAATTTGTTTAATCTGCCATATATTGCAAGTTCCTGTCGTTTAGTGGTAGTTCTACCACAATCCAACTCCGGCATAGTCATATGGTGACCGTTAAGTCTAAATTGTAATTATTTAACATAAATGATTACCAGGAAAAAAGAAACAACAAAGATGGAATTAAAAATAAAATTTATTTCCAGTTGAATATCTCACAAAACGCCGTACCACGCGTCAACCTTACAGGCAACGGTCGACTCTACACTAAATTAATATAATAAACAAAGCTCATATATATATATATATATATAGATATATATAAATATATAACTACAGTATGTAAACATTATTATGTGCTCGGCGCGGCGTGGCGCATCATCATAATGGCATTGACGTTTCAAAACTGTCTGACAGACAGTTGACAGTTTGTTTGTTTTCTTTATAATCTATAGTTTAGAAAAAATCGTATAACGTTTTAAATGTAAAAGAACTAAACATTTTCACGTGATCTTTGAAATGAAAACGTGACACGCCGCCCCGAGAGGTCAGATTTGTGATTTCTTGTAAAAGTATAACACTACTCTTAATTAGATTATAGAAAAGAGACGCGATCGCCGCACGGCTCACAACGTACACAAACATACACCATATTTTTATATTTATACCTAGTAAGTATGCAGAGCATCACACACAAATAGAAAAGAAAAGCATCACACCAAATCACAAAGAAAAAAATGAACAGCTGTTAATAACGAAATCAAAGGCTGGTTCGATTACAATGCATCACGATCCGAGCGATAATAAAAAAAAGTAAATAAAAAAAAAACAATTTGAAACATGAACGACCAATAATAAACATTATTGCTATACTACAAAGTTCATAATACTTTGATCACAATTACATTACACATCTAACAATTTCTCAATAGTGTGATATACCTTATAATGCGTCTAGATTGAGTGTTCAACCCGTAGTGTTTATAAGAGAACATTTTTGACACTTTCTAATTCAGCCTTATAATTAGAAAGAGACAACTGCAGTGGGCGACCGCGTTATTATACGACCATTTTATGTATACATCGACACACAAATCAAAACGGCGGTTACCGACCTTCCTAATTTGATAGTTTAAACACCGTTGCTTTGTTATAAGAAACAATTAACACATCGAAAAACAAAAATTATCATAATATTTAACAATTTTTGTTGGCGTTGTATATTTGCCACATATACAGCGACATTGTATTAAAATGAATTATTCCTTGAATTAATTTGTCTAAGAGTTAACCAGGTGACGTAATAACTACCAAATTGGTAGCGGCAGCACCGCCCATAGAACTCACCCATGCACACATCACTAGCGGCGAAGTATCAACATAAAACTGGCAGCACAATATTTAATTTACAATGACATGACGATAAATCGCTAAATATGAACATTACATCGTAATAAACGATAACCATATTATTTCGTATATTTATAATTGTCATTACAGATGGAAAGTAAATTATAATTATCACTAAGCTAAATTGTAACTTGAGCGCCAACTCACTTTGTACATTGTTACACGATAAAATACGTAGAGTGTGATAAGGAAAGCAATAGCACGAGTAAAGAATGAGTACCGATGTTGCCGGCGTGAAAGGAACACAATTGTCTTTCACAAAACTCACTTTAAAAAAGTATGCATTGAAAATTCATTACAAATTAAAAAAAAAATCCCGCGCTGGCAACACCGATCCTTCGCGACTTATCTACAATACAAATTTTAAAATAAAACAATTAAAAATACTCGAACGATATCCAAAGTGTGGCATAATTATTTATTTATACAAAATAAACGAGGCGATGTTACTGAGAGCGATCAATAATTTATCTAAAATGAAACATTCGGCTTTCCTGCGACATTTTTTTTCTATGAATCTCAGATGTTGTTCCGACACCTTTAATTGGCACATCACTATTCTTCCCAAAACACTTAAATGACTTAACGGAAACAAATCAAAGTCCCGTTCAATGATTATTTTTCGTAAGAAATAACTCCCATTAACCCTAGCAATAGTTGAGAGATTTTAGATATAGTCTGACAACACTATTGACCTTGCGAAAACATATTTACAATATTAATAAGAATTGTAAATTGTTGATATTCATTAAATAATACAAGATAATCCGTAACATGATAAAATATATCTAACAGCCCTCGATTCCAAAATCCGCCATTTTGTCCGCCATAATTCCCGCCATAATTGTTGTGTGATACAAAGTATGTTACATTCAATTGAATAATTTTATAAACATATTGAGTGAAGAATAATGATTTAAAAATTGCAGCAAAGGCTGTTTTAGTTTTAAAATTGTCTATTTCTAACATGTACTAGGCGTAGTGGACGAAATTTACAAAATACAATTTTAAAATGTGTACACAGAGAGAATCTTATTTAATTGAAAATAATATTTTATAAGTATTTTTGACAAACAGCCTTTGCCGTTTTTAGGTTAAATCAATATTAGAAGAATTAATCTGTTTAAAACGGCAATGTTATATAATACAAAAATTCATTTCTTATTTTTCATATGGTAACAATAGTGCAGGGCCGAGTGCATATCGATTCAATTCATATTCAATTAGTTGTAAAATATAGTTGAGGAAATATTATAAATAAATTTATTGCATTTAAAAGCACAAATATATATTATAATGCAAATAATACATGGTTGTCGATCAATTTCTTCAAATTAAACCGCGCCAAATCTACCAACAATACCTGGCAACATTGACGATTTATACCTTTTTTGGCTTCCCAACAGTTTTGCACATATCAAAAGTGAACGTAATTCAAAAATCGAACAGTTCCGGCGGCGGAATAGGATGCTGTGGCAGACAGTCGCAGACCGGGCGACGTAACGTGTGCACACTGCACGAGTGGGCGGGCGGCGGAGAGTCGAGCGGGGCGGGCAACGGATCCATCGTGTCCGCGCGCAGGGACAGAGATGAACGGGGTTGAATTTTTTGCAAACAGTCCGCCATTAAATAATGTTTCAGCGCCCCTGATGGTGTGACAGCTCCGCCGTTAGCAATGGACACCATGTCCTCGGCGGACACGCGCAGGCTGCCGCGGCGAATTAGAGGTGGAGGGAGCTCGTCACACTGTTAAAACAAAAATATATCTCTAACTTTTCTACTTTGCAGAGCTAAGTTGCAGCAGGGTTACTCGTGACTGTCATGCTTTTATTAATTATTTCAGAATCGCATTAATAGGACAACATTGCATCCGGTACAATGCAGAGAAATATTTCACCGTAGCTTCATTGGCCCCACTCACCCGGCAGTGCGGCGCGTGGCGGCGCGGTGCGTGCGCGGGCAGTCACAGTTTGAGCTCGTTGGCGATTTTTGACGCGATGTTCTTAAAACCAATGCTTGTGCCTGGAATAATTAAATATAATAACGTTTAGGTTGTCAATAAATTATAATATCATATTTTCTAATAATAAGAGACTGTTATATATAATTCCAAGATATTTTTCTTTCGACAGCTTTTACCGCACCAGGTTGAAAGGTGACCGAGCGCTTAGGGCGCTCAGCCAAGACTTTTATTAGTGTGTAACCAGCACAGGGGCTCCGGAGAAGTAGTCTCGGCTTGATCAGTTGCTTCTGACGGGGTGTGCTTCTGACGGATCCAACCAGAAGAACTAGATTTGACATCTATGCAAGTTTGCGGGAAGTCGATTGATACAGGTAGTTTTAGATGGTGGTCCATGGCAATTCTGCGGGGTGGCCCGTGTCCAGCTAGTCCACTACTAGTGGTAGGATGAGATGATGATGACGGCATAATAAGTGATGTTACGTGGTTATATCGGAACCGGAATCAGAACCAAAATCGGAAACGAAGACGGAGGTAAAAAGGAAATGTATTAGGAGCACTTCAAAATTAAATAATACGACTATCTTTCCCGCAATCGATGAAATCGATACGGGGAATCCCGCTTTATACTATAAACCTGTTTCGACGGTCTGCTTTCGCCGCCCTTATGTATGCTTCGACCGGTTTAATATTACGCCGAATCCGAAGTCGAAATCGGAGGTGTAATATTAATCGGAAGTTTCGGAATCGGAATCGAACCTCCGTAACATCACTAATATACAGCAACACATATTTAAAATTACATTTAACGTTCGAACAATAATAATACTAGATGTTGACTAAAATACAAAATCAAAGAGAGAACTTTAACGTTTAATACATAATTATGTTACTTATAGATGGAAAAAAAATTCTATTTTTTTTTATAATGAATTTGGATAGACTTATAAGGGTATGTATGTATGTTCCGTCTCACTAACGACACTATACAAATATTCTGAATATGTACTCATCTCGCAATAACTAGATGATATCGCCGTACTCGTAATCGACCGGGGGGACAGTACCATCAAAATTATCGATCAAAGAGTTCAACGTAGAATGAAATTTACAGTAGCCACCAACTCACCGGATATCCGCTTGAACCTCACGCCGTTAAGCGACAACCTGGGCAACTTGCACACTTCTATCTCCCACTGAACTAGCGAGTCCGCGTTCGGATCCCCGTGTACGCACAGTAGGAGGAATCTCTCGCGCTGCTCGTAATCGCAATTGTTCGCGTCTAGCACCTGGAAAATGGAGCAACTGTGCTACATTACCTGCCGTTACAATCTTCGGATGATGACACGAACGTCATGATGGACGACATTTTTTTGTTTAACAGATCACCAAAGTTTCTGGTTCCTTTCGATACCTAAAATATAGATGTGCATATTTGGTTTTTTTTTATTACATTGTGAGTTACAAACTCACACACAGTGATCTGATGGTAAGCGATCCCTGCGACCCACGACATATACATACATAATGCAGATTCGTTGTTACCCTTTAGGCTTGAGATGGAATACCTCGTCACCAGTAATAAAGGACTCTGGATCCCTCCACTCGCCAAACGAAACACAGCAGCATTATGCCGCTATTTTACTCTGGTATTCCGCGAGGGCGTGCTCCCACCTCGGTAGAGCTTAACTTATCATTCTGCAGCAAGAAACTAACTGCATTATAGACGAAATAGAGAATTATTCTTTTATCCTACACCATAAGAGCGTTGGTCTACTCAGGAGAAGTTTATAGTTAAACATTCATGTGATAGTGTCAGATGATGATGATGATATTAATTTATCCCTAATGGGAAAGGCAAAGGACTTTAGTCCATACAGCCAGGTCTTGTTCGTATGATGGTTGGTCTGAAACCTGATAGTGTCAGAATTTAATTGCACCGTAGCTTAGATAAGGTCAGTTTGACAAATAAAACACAAGTTGTGTTACCTGTCAAAATTTAGACTATTGAGATTAAATGAAAAAAAACTGCATCCTATTATATTCAGAGATAACTGAGAAATGGATCGTCTAGTGGCACAACTTCACATTTTAAAATCAAAATATTGAATTAAAAACTTAAAGTTGATAACTTGTCCCACCTTACGTATCTCGGCCATTATCTCGTTGGGGTCTCGCGATGAAGTGGTCTTCATGCTCCAAGTGAAGCGTAGTACACGCGGCTTCACTTGCTCCTCGTTCCCTTGCCTGCCAACATACCACGATGGAAACCCACCTAGAGCCTGCTCTATACTTATTTTGTACGATACTATTATTGCATATTCTCCATTTTGAAACGTTATTGCGATTTCTTGTTTATTGCATTTCACTTATTGCAATTACTTGTTGATGTTGTTATAATAAAAATAATCATTGTATTCTCGTTTCTTATGTAATCATTTGATTGTTTATATGATTTTATTTTATATTTAATATAAAAACATTGTACTCCAATTACCTTTAGAGCTTTGTACAATTTCTTTATTGTTTTCTCAAAAGGTCCTGCTTACAATTCTACTATCGATCTATAATAATTATTTTAAATAAATATTATTTAATTATTTTACATGTCACCTTTATAACTTTAATCAGTGATAGACACTTGTAAAATACGGCTGGTATGTTATTTATTATTGTTATTACACGAAAATGAAAATCTGTTAGAAAATGAATCCAATGCAATTGTGAGTTTGATGAAAGCTATTAAGTATTGATTCACGATAATATTTAAAAAAGTATTGTTTATTTAAAAAAAAAATTATAATGAGCTAAAACTATTGTCATTTAGTTCATACTCTGTGTATATTTAGTCTGATAACTAAACAAAATTGCAACTACATAATGCTATGGACAAAATGATGTACAAACGTATGAAAAGTAAAGAGATATATTTAAACAATTCGTAACAAACAATACAGCTAGGCCGAACATATATGAGACCAGAGACAAGAAGAATTTTTCTTCATCGAGACGAAAACAATGGTAAAAAGGAATAGTTACCCAAGCAGAGCTTGTGGGCTAGCGCCTACTGCATGCTTCGGAGTGCTACCGTCCAATGGCCTAAAAACAGAAAAACATAAGAACTAAAACTAAACACCAGGGCCTAGGCTAGAATGCCCATACGCTACCAACGCTGGAGAATTTTAACCAGCTGATTATTATAAAAAAAATTAAGGGGAACTAAATTATTATGAACCGTTTGTATGAAATTGTTTATATAAATTATTCTGTCATATGTTCATTTGTTGGAATTAACGATTACATGGATTTTTTTTGGTAATTCACGTAAAGGAGGCAAAAATTATACCTAATGGTATGTGGGTATACCATATATATCTGCACCTATTTCACGATTACGATTCAAAACGGCGGAACAGTCTTTTACCATAAAGATTTGTAATTTTATTCAATAATCTGCTTAAAACACAGTAACTGTGTGTTTTATAACAAATTGTCACTACATTAGTGAATATATTTTATAATCAGCTAGATAAAACAAATAACGAGTGGATTGATAAAAAAAAGTTATCTACGACAAAGCACACACAAGCAGGCAAACACGCACAAAAACATAGTTCAGTTAACAAACCATGCGATTATAGACCTAATGGACTTACCTTTGATGCTGATGAGATGGATCGTAACATGAGTAATATTGTAAATACTATGTTACCGGTATTATGTTAAATTATTTTGAGCAGTCTCAGTTCAGTATCAAGTATAATTAAAATGATAACTATAATATATATTTTTGTAATATAAAATTAAAAGGTTATGACTTCAAACTTTAAAACGATTATATTTCTGACACACACGTACACAAACCCATCCACAGGTCTAAAGTGTGTGATTCGACTGGAGATTCACTTATCTTCTCCTCAACTTCAGACTCGAGACGGCATTTCCAGATTTCTGGTACGTTAGAAACCTTCACTTGGTTGGGTTATTTTATTTGTAGATCACTAAACATACCACGATGGGTCAATAATTGCCATCCCAACATGAACGGTCTTGAAATTAATTATATGATATTAATTATTTAATAAAAAAAATATAGTTTGAACAATAAAGAGACATTTTTTTTCTTTGGCGAAAAGTCGGGATGTTTAATGACAGTGTAATAAGGTAGTATTTAGAAAATTTTACAGAAAACAATAATAAAGGGTCATTTGACCGGTCATGGTAGGTTTTATGTTAAATCCATTGTCATTATTTATGTGGATGTTTAAAAGACGACAATATAATTGTCTTTATGAGTCCGATACCTCGGATGTATTAACCATTGATACCTTGACTGATATGACGCGAAGTCCAAAATTTATTATTTGGGGAAAACCCAAAAAATATATAAATATTAATTATCAATTAACATGTAACAACCTTTCGTTATTAATTAAAATATAAAAATATATTTTTTTTATAAATAAAATTATTGTCCATTATGAATCCCATGTATTTTTCCAAATTATTTATTATCTACACTTATTTTTAAACCCTATATCTTTGTCAATAATAAAGTACTCGTTTACTTGAACTTGAAGGATAGGGAACAAACGCATCACACAATTAGTTAAAAATTAAAAAAAAGCAAAAGGTTAATTGCATTTCCAAAAAACTTCAAAATCATCAAAAAACTCCGATGGAGAGAATATATCAACAATGAAAACTGATTAGGTCTGGTTATTTTCAAGACGTAATCCAGCCAATTTAATAATTTAAAACTTAATATATTTTCATATAAAATGAATAAGTAATATCAAAGAAATCCTGACGTAAACAAATGCGTAATATTATAGAATTCCCGTATTTCATATATGTAAATTAGTACAAAATAATGTTATTACCATCAAAATATAATATATATAGTATATAAAATCGGTTGGACTACGGGTTAATACGGACAAACACGAAAATAGTTGATCGATCACGTAGTGTGGATTATTTACGGTGGGCGGAAGTAAAACAAATCACTAGTTTAAAAGTCCATTTCCATAACAGCATGCCATCCATTTGCAAAATCATGATGACATTGGAAACTGTCTATAGTCAAAAATATTGATGTTTATACAGATTATAAATAGTTAAATATACAAAACTTGTAGAAGAAATGGAAAGAAAAATAATTATACTGCTATTTATGGTATTACAAGAATTGACTTTCCATCTGAGCTATTGAAAAAATCAAATATCAAAAGTAGTTTGCATATCTCACATTAGGTAAAGTATCTCCATCTATACCCGTTTGTTGTACAAAAAAAAATCGATTGTGAAATAATTTTACCACCCGAATACCGCACTACGTGTCGCCATATCCTCGCCAAGAAAAACTTCAAAAACAAAAAGATCGATAAAAACACCCCGCCCCTACCTCCGCTGTATGTCCAAGGAGGAAAATATGCGCGGTTTCTGTCGTCCAGTCGATTCACCCAACACGGATAGGCTGATGGAATAACACTTACCATGTATTTTGTTTATTCGATTAAAAATGTCAAGTAACAATGTTAAAATACCATTGCGATATTTTCAATTTATATTGATAAGACGTTACGCTTTTAGCAATAGATTGTCTTTTTAATTTAATCGAAAAATATAATTAAACCATATATTTATTATAAACCATAATTTGATTCAGTTACGATGAAAACATTAAAATTGTTGCAACGTGACCTCGACTTTTGCACGAATATATCTATGCCTTCTCTTATGAATACGAATTAAACATTTTATTTATAACGTAGGTAGGAGTTGATTTGGGATATTTATAAATAAAACAACAAATTGTTAATCAAAAAATCTGTTAATCCAAAGAAGCGCAATCACACACAATCCGTATTGCTTTGCGTTTTAAAGACATTTAAATAACATATAATATTTTTCTCTCATGTGACAACGCCTAGAATTCTTTACGGCTTCGTCGTTACAACCTCACTGCCACAGAAATCTTACGATGATGATAGAGAAACAAAACTATCACGATGATGATATTAATTTATCCCTAATGGGACACAAAATTATCACGACTACGTATGACATTCGGCTGTCAACTTTGACAACTAAATGTCAAAATGATATTTGTGAAAAAAAAACTTGAAAAATTGTATTTTGTTTTATATTTCTAAGGTACAGTTATTATTGTTTTATCTGCTTTAAAATAGAAAATTTAAGTATAATCGATACATCGATTAGACAACAATATTCATAAAACTTTTTAAACAAACAAATATATAAATACTGACAGAATTTTAAATAAATATCCTATTATTGTCAATACTATGATTTCTCTATTTGTAAATGAATGGAAATTATATATTTTTTAAATTCAATATGTTTTTATAGTTAGTATATTAATATTTTTTTCTAATGCCAAGTTAATCTTGTATGAAACATAAGTTGTAACTACGTTATGAATGGCCTTTGAAAATTAATAATATCTAATCAAAATTGGTTTAAAAGTAGCGGAAAAAATAGTATATCATACAACTTTTTTTTTAATGCAGCAAGAAAACCAGTAAATAATACTAACGCTGGATATTTTTTCAAATAACAGGTTTAAATGTCAAGGTTTTATTTTAAATTCAAAAATAAAACAGAGACCCTATTTTAATCATAATTATTGCAATTAACCATTCTTAAATGTACCACAAATGATAATAGATTCCCATTGTATAAAGCAGTCAATATATTGCATTTATTAAAACACATAAATTTATCGAGCAATGCTCCGTTTGAATTTAAATCAAAACAAATATATTAAATATTTTTAAACAAAAACTATTCCAATGTACCAACAGTGAGCACTCCATGTTTATATTATCGTGTCATAATTTTTCTAATAAAATAAAAAGGTGGAAAATACTGAAATAAATTTACTTATCGATTTAATGTCGAAAATGAAGATTATTAATTTAATAATTCGACCTTGTGTTTGTATAAATTCAATGAACTAACAATGAGGTGTAAGTATAAAATAATTAAATGATAAACTAGATTGTACCAATTAAAAGATTTATTAAAACATTAATGAAATATATAAACTTTTTGATGTTTGACTTCGTACAAACAAAAATTAAACTTTGTTGATTTGGTACAATTTAGTAGCACATATATTCATTTATAATCTCGAATAAAAAAGGTAGATGAAGTATATTTTATGTTAAAATAAAATCCATATGCACATACATACTTTATGGTGTAAAATTTTATGTACTCATTTTGAATAATATGGAACTCTGGGTTATATAGAAAAAAGTAGGTATGGATAGATACACCTACACACATCACTCAAACGTACATATATGTACAAATTTATAAATCGTAATACTAAATACCCTATGTATGAGTAATAAGAAAATATGGAAAGTTCTATCGTCTAACAAAATAATCATTATGATAAACTTTTATACACATTGATTGAACAGTAATTTAGATAACAAAGAAGTAGATTGAATAATTTCGAATATAAAAAAAGTATTCACAAAAATAGATCGTTTTACAAAATGTATGAATTTTTTTTAACACGCTGTATATGGGAGTAGAGAAATTTTAAAACGGCCCGCATAGGAAAGTTATGAGTAACGTAGCTGCCTACACCAAAATCGGACTATGGTAACATTTATCGAGTATTTGTACCAAAATCTGGGGGACGGGCCGTATTTTAAAATTAGCTAAAAAAATAACTACATCTATACTGATACATCTCACTCGCTTTAAAAAAAACTACGCTATGGACCATTACGAAATGTTTAGTACATAAAATATATCGTATTTTTTAAATCGAGGCAAAATCGATATAGCCAATTATTTCTCGGCGCCTACAAAAATCTTTAGTGTTTAGTTTCACATTTAATATTGATCTATTGATACACAACTGCCATTTAGTTGCCAGTTTAAATTTTATTCTTGTAATAATATTTTTAATTGACAGATTTATTTTACATAAAAGCTGTGGAAATATTATGGAATCTGATGAGTGACAATCGGCACTAAATGGATAAATACATCCCAATCTCATACACTATTTAGTTCGAGAAGAAAGGTTCCTAAGTCACACCATAGAACCGCTACATGCAGTATACAGATGAATTATAGTCGACGCCCTTTAAACTGAGTCGTCGGGCAATAAATAGACAGTAAGAATGTGCACGCAATGCAACCCATTATCACTACAGAGCTACCTGCGTGCACGCGGGGTCGATGCGTCATCCCTAGAAAAGATAAAAACAGCCCTTTTTAGGGCCACATTACGATCTATACAGTCTCTCTATGATTACGTCGAAACAAACATTCTATCTTACAAATTAAAAACTTTTATTTTCAGATAACGAAAAATTATTCCTATTAATACTTACATAATTTAGCACTTCGATCGTACCTATCTCGTTATCGATATGCACCTCTACAATTTTTACGCACATCACTACACCTCTCCATAAGACCTGTAAACGCGAGCGAGACAGACGGATAAATATGATTTATGACCCGAAGCCTCAGTTCATAATGCGTCGACTATAGTGATAACCTAGTCATGGTAACGACTAATTCACCTAACTGCTCATCAACTAAGTTAAGGTAACTAACTAACTAACAATTCGTCATCAAATCAGTTTACGCACAGTCTGCTGAGTGGTGGGGGTGGGTGAATCACAACATACAAGCGGATATTTCAAAAGACAATTTATTGGGACTTACTTTGGATGCGTTGCAATAGTCCCCGTATATCAGACACTGCATCCGCCCTTCCCCCGATGTATTAGTATAATCCCAACATCGATTATGGGAAGGTGAAGTTGAGTGCATATGTATATTAGTAATTACAACACTATAATATTTCTGCGTTCATGACAATCTTTGGTTCTATGCAAACCTCGGGACTCGAAATATAAGGGTATGAAGAAGTCTCTGTGAATAAAAATCTACATAGAGACATCTTATATACCGAAAGCATGTATGTTTATTCCGTTACATAATTCATAATCTTTAAAAACTCAACGTGCCAAGATATTGTCATTGCCAAAACTGACGTCCCATGATACACTACTCTCCCAAATTGAAAGAGGAGCATAGTAGTAGAGCAGACAATTCGATTGATATAAATAACACAGACAAAAACTTCTGCGGTTGTGTACCGACTCTATCGATATAAAATGTGACCTAAACTAGAATTTTAAATTTACTTAAGGGCACAAATACACATTTTAGATCGATGGTTCACTTTAATGTTTTAAATTAAGGGAATAAACCTTTTTGTGCTTTTCTCCACGAAACAAAAGTTGAAGATTGGAATGTAAAATGTCGTTCAATATAAGAACTTGAACATCTTAAAATCTATTATGAAATGCGTGACGCGACGGGACTAGGTCTCTGCTACACATCATTTCATGAAAAAAGTCAATAAAAACATTTTTTTATTTATTCAAACATCGCGAGCCTATATGATTTCAAAAAATAACATGTAGACAGATATGTCGCCGCGCAAAAAAAAATCATAAAACTGTAATGACGTCAATCAAAGTTGACCGGTTTACGCTTACCTTTAACATAATTCAATTCTTTATTAACTAAAAAAAAATAGTTCCTCTATTCAGCGCATCAATTAAAGTCAAGGGACCGAAATAATTTTTTTTCTTACACTTATTCAATTTGTCCAAATAATTATTGCAATTAATGTTAATCTGATTACATTTCTTTGTGTTTTGGGATCAACATTGTCACAATTAATACCCTGAATAGAATATTAAAAATCTGATGTCCGAGAACACGCATGTATAAATTAAGCATAACACTTTATTTGCACATTATTTCCTATTTCAATATTTATCCTATGTCCTCTTGATTTTCTCGATCCCCTGATGTCTTCCATCACGGATTTTGATTCAACCTGCATACAATTGAACGTTGTGAGTGAAACGACCAATCCACCGCCCTCTTCCGTCTCCGGTCCGCCTTTTCTTGTTCTCAATTTATTAAATATCACTAAACTCCGGGCTGCCATTAAAAAACGATTTTCCCCATGGCAACCCTAACGTATTCTCGCGTCGCAAAACAAAGATGCACAATACTAAACACTCCCTTGGTAAAAAATAAAAAAAAAACAAATACTAAGTCCGTCACGTTGCAACAATAACATTAAAGGGTTGTGGATAGACTATAAACGGATCGGTAATTTAAAGAATAAAATCGGTAAGGATCGCGACCGTCGACTTTCGTTAGTAGAAGCGTACGGTTAGGTAGGTAATTAGTCGACGCTAAACACGGGGGATGCACGAGAGATGTTTCCAAATAAATATAGTCCGTACACCTCTCACGACGGCGAGGTTAAAATACTTACGTTTCATTTCCTTCGCAAAACTATCGATAAGCTCTATGGACAACACTCAAAGCATGGCATTGCGCAGCTTAATTATAATACTTTAATATAACAAAATAATAAAATGGCGTTTAACTTTAGGGGAATACATCATGCTTTGGTCTATTCGCTCTACAGACGGTCTGTATTCTCTATAACAGGGTTCATAAAACAATTAACCGAATAAAGCGCGATAGTGTACGATATTACAATAAAATAAAAAATCAGTATGTGCGTAAATCTACTAATCAGGGAGATAGGAGGTTATAGCATCGTGCATCCCCTGTTTCGACGCGAGACCAGATAAAAATAAAAAAACAAATAACGAAAAAAATAATAGTAAACTATACAAAAAGTCGGAACTCGGATTTAGAGGGAGACAAGTTGAGCATCAAATAAAATACAAAGTGAATAAATAAAACACAGAATTCGATAATGACAGACATTACGAATGGGTTCATCAGATCAATATCGAGTGACAAGTGACAGACAGACAAGTGTAATATGGATCATAATTATTTACAACAAAAATAAAAGGGAACCTCGATAGAACAGCCTTTTCAGAGCCCTTTCGGAAATGTTCGACAGTTAAAATTCAATCGTCTATAATATACATCGTCAAAAAGAGCTCAAACTCTGTTCCATTTGGGATCTGCAATTGACGAGTCTTTTTTCCACAACCCTTTTTTTTAGTAAACAATAAATATTTGCTCATATAAAACAGCTCCCATGTTGGGCGCCATAATCTATTGGTAGAGTAAAAATAACAATTCTGACGATTGTATTTAGATGATGGAAGGTGAGGGGTGAATCAGAGAAGTGCATGATAGGCGGTGCTAAGCTAATATAGAGGCGTGTGGCAATGAAATGAATAATTACAGGGAGACATTTTGAAAGCCGTTTTGTGTTTAGTCTTGCGAATACCAATACATGCATGAGATAAAATGATTGCTTAAAATTGTTATACGTGTATATTTTACATGTTTGTACCAGATAACAAATTCATTTGTTCTTAATAAAATAGCTAAAGAACATTGAAATATTTACATATATTAAAACAATTTTTATTACGAAACCGAAGTTATTTTGATATTTTAATTAACCTTTTAATTACGAAGAAAATTAACATCCTACATATAATTTATAACACAAGTTTTTTGATGTTTTCGAAGAGCCTGTATGTAGAAGTATATTTATATACATATTTTAGCATTAATTTATTTTTATTTTTTTTAAAGCAAATTTACAATGATTGACTGCCAGGTACAATTATCTTATGAACAAGTTTAATTATATAAATATATAAATTATAGAATAAAACTACATTAATAAAAAATATTAATTCATTATATATAATCAATTACATATAATTAATTCACCAAAAAAAAAACTATCTATGTTTAATCATTTTATTTGTAAAAAGATATGACAAGATGGAAGAAATAGAACTATATTAAGGCATTAAACATCATTTACTATAGAAAAAAAACACAAAACGTCTTTCTGTATAGCCGCTGAGTAGACAAGTAAAGCGTTGTCACAGCGATAGGGAAATTGTCTTTAAATAGCAAAAAAAAAAAAGGTGAATGTGTGTAGAGATTTAGTTAGTCACATTAAGTGTTAGTCGGCGAGGTTTAGTGTGTTTATGATATGTGAACAATTAGTTTAGTTTTTAAATTAGTCATTTGGGTGAATGTTGAGCCAGTCGATGTCTAAGAAATAGTACCTGTTTGAAGAAATATTATCCTTTGGAGCGAATATTTTGTTATAGCAAAATAACAACACATGAAATAATTTTATTGCAGCTAAAATTTTACATTTTTAGATCAAAAGCACCTGGTTTTTAACTTGTTGAAGTTTCTATGGAACTTGCACATTCTCATATTGTCAACTGAGTCATAATAAACCTAGTACATCGACATGTTTCTTTAATATAGTTTAAAATGGACATCGTGAACTCAAAGTTATTCAAAACATAGCCTAGTGTCAAGCCCTAATTCGATATAATGAACTATGAATATGTCCTTCCAAGCGACTGGCAAAACTATCACAAGATATTAGATACAGGACACTAGAATAATATAATAAAAATTATTATAAAAAATATATTCTCATCACTGTGTTTAATATCTGTTTGATTAATTTAGCTTCGATTATCTTGTATCGATACGCTGTGTAATACAATTGCTAGACATATCGATGGAAGCCAGTGTACATCCCTATCTCAAACAAGGTGTATTTCTCGCGACACAAAGTGACTAGTATGATTGGAAGGGAAAAAGTTTTTGGTCTAATCCTTGTTACGAAATAGAACTAGACTAAAAACCATTTTGCTTTACCATAATGTACGTACATAGTTAGTGTTGAAATTGATCTTTCCAAATTCATCTTCACAATTGTATCACAAAGTGTCATTAGTATCACATCTTATCGATACAACCCGATTGCATGACATCTGTGCCGATATGCGTAACTGATCTGCTGTCTCTCTCCATTTTACATGGTGGTTACCTGGTGGAAAAAAAATACTCACCGTTTGGAGAAGCGTGAGGAGAGTTTGGAGAAGAACGAAGGACGCGCTTGATGCGGTGAACCGCCGTCCCCGTAGGCTCCGCCAGCACTTGCCCCACGTGATCGCGTTTGACCTGGGTAAGGTTCAAATATTACATGAAATATCTTCATTAACTACTTCAATGGTAAGGTGAGGACAAACTAACGCATTTCACTTGACCATGACTGATTCCTTTGGTACATCAAATCCATCCTCTAGGAATGATAATGCACATCCCTGAGGATCCAGATGGATTGTCCATCGTCATTTTCATTCCCTCTCCAGACAAAACGCAGAAAGTTTAGTAATTATATTACGCTGGCATTCTGTGAAATGGTGATAGCTACGTTCAGCTGACCTGCTGGCGTTACTGCTGCTTTAATACTACAGCGTGGCTCTATTACAAGAGAATAGCCGGAAATGAAACTAGCACGATGACTAACCAGCCGCATCCAGTGGCGATTTACTACAACGCCGGTGAGCTTATGTTCCAATAGTTGGTTCAGGAGATTTTAATAAGATATCGTAGTAACTTAGAAATGGTTAAGTCTTAGTTTTGCTTTAACCATAGATGTATTAAAATATCTTCTAAACATATACAGGGTTATTGGTAATTCGACGTATTCCCGTGAGGAGGTGATGGGGTCGACTATTTGTGATAATTTTAACCACCATCCATATGCATGATGAAAAAGTGAACCAATTTTGAGTTATCATGTTTTTTTAAGTCAAAAGTGCAACATCGAAAATTTAAAAAAAAAAAGTATCAATTTAAATCTATGTTTTTCTTGTGATTTATAAAAACGATTAAACACTGGTTATTTATCAATATTAAAACAACAATTGTATCCAGGTCCAAATGTAAATATAATAAATGCGAGACAAAAAACGATATGCATAGTGCATGTGGGGGTTAAAATTATCCAGTCCACTACAGTCCAAACAGTCCACCCACCCCAACCACCTCCTAACGGGAATATGTCGAATTACCAATAACCCTGTACTACTCTGTGGCTTTGTGCTAATCTCCACAATGGCTGAACAAATTTGTATGACATTCATCCAGCGATGAAATGAGCTAGTGTGCTTGTAATCTGTAAATATTTTTTTTTTACAATTATAAAGCGTGCGCGCACAAGATCTTAAGGCCACTTCCTCCACCTGAGTATCATCAGTAAGGGAATCAATATTTGTGGAGGACAAGTTGTGTTCTCGGCGTTACCTATCGCCTGTCCATTGTAACAATCCAACGCCGACTACCGGAATGATATGGTTTTTTTTAATGTATTTTTAATGAAACTATCGTTTCAATTAGCTGTACTAACATGATGGAGCGTAAATAATGCTAATAAAACGTTTTAAAAATATTTTTTTTTTAATCAGGATCGATTTTTTTTCCGTCCCATCAAAGGTGTCTTTAGTACTATCGTCTGCCTTCATTTTCGGAAGCAGTCTCCTAATACCCTGTATATATATAGGGCTGTATAAAAGTGAGATAGAATGATAGTTATCTATAAATAGGGTGAGATACACTAGAGTGAAATATTAAAAACATAGTAATTAATACAAAATACAACTAGGTTCATACTAACCAGAGTGGAAGGTCGAGCGCGAGGGCACGTTCCTGGGAAACACGAGCGGGTTGGGGAAATCGCGTCGCGCGCCCGCAGCGCCGCCGCCGCCCGCGCCTCCCGTCGACAGACTCGAGTTCAGGCTGACGGAACAAAATGTACTCTATCACTATAAAACACGATGCATTATTTCATACACGAACAGGTTTCAACAGAGTCTACTTTATTGTAAAGTAGTTTATTATTTTATATTACTAATGGTGACAATCACACGGTTCACGTGATGGTTACTGATGACTGCGCCTCGTCATCCCAATAACACGCGCACATGAGATGGCGAGAACTGAAATTAACTTAGTCTACTGGTCCATAAAAGATAGCGTCAATTAAATATATCTTAATGAATGTAGCTTAAGTTTTCTTTGTGCTCGTATAACTATAAGCTTATATCATATTTTATATAAAAATCCTTTATTTAATACAAATGATCTCGTACTTTATGATTAAAAAGGTTCAATGTATTTTCATTAAAATATATATTTTATACCAAATCTCATGATAATAGTAACAGACATATATATATATATATATATATATATATATATATATATATATATATATATATATATGTCTGTTACAATTGTCATGAGATTTGGTCCATTCGGAGCGGATTGTGCTGAAATAATATTAGGTACACGGTGCGTTTTTAATAATAACTTTGCACTTCATAAGGGCTAAAGTCTAACTGTACATGCAAGATGAATTGAATAAAAAAATCTCATCTCACCGCCTAGTGTCACCACAGCTTTTCTGTGAGATTTCAAAGTACAAATTTATATATCATTGCTTTTTATGACATAAATTTATTACGAAATTAATAATTTGTAAAAAAAGCTGTAAAAACCAAACTTTAGTCTAATTCCAAAGTATTATTTTTAAATTCAGGACACGCGTACGTCTTTCAACCTGACACCCTCTATTCTAAGTGAAGACACTGTTTCATTAAATCCAGATGTAAAATAAAGTAATTCCATTAAGTTTATTGCACTCACGCAGTATAAAGCACGTTAATTGTAAGACAATGTATTAATGTATCCGTACCTAATAGAACGGGTGGCAACCCTATACGAATTCAAGTCACTGCTGGATCATTTTGTGATTTTGTATAATATATTTTTCGTTCATAAACTAATAAGATTTGATATTTTTTTCATCAGAATCTCTTCTTATTCAACGTTCAGTTATAATGAAGTAACTGTATTATAGTGTACACAGATCTGATTACAATAAATAAATAAATAATTAATATACAGATATATAGATAATTTTTCATGGCAGAAAACTAGTTCTTTATTCTCGCTGACAGCCTCGCATTTAAGGAAACAGGATATATGATAACTAAAGTTTTAATCAACGGGGGATTTATCTAGCCTATATAAACACCTATACAAACATATTAGAGATATGTGCTTATGTCAAAAACAACCTATACCTGTATGGACGCTACGTAAGCAGTCGCCATAATGATAAGCTCACGGCAATAGCTCCAAGAACATCACTGGCGAAAAAAAGTATTATTTTTATGGCGACAAAGATTTACAACAAAGTTCCCAAAGATTTAAAAGTAACAGAGAATTCAAAGTTATTTAAGTACGAATTAAAAAACTCTTGCTATGAAAAACTTACTATTCTTTAGAAGAATTCTTCAATGACAATTTTTAAAAAAAATTAATGCCACTCGTGTTTTTATGCAATTGGGATAAATATTATTAGTTTTTATTATTAGTGTAATACTTTCTTTTGACTAATTTTGTATGCCCGCAGGGTAGGACATAGCTGGACAAATTACTTTTGAATTATATATCCAGTACCTATGGTCCACAAATAAATGATTTTGATTTTGATTTGATTTGAAACCTATAACATTTTCCAATATAAATATCTGTAATACAAACATAGAATATAGAAAACAAAATATATAATAATAAAAATACAAAAATAAAATAACTCCCAAAGTCATATAGAGATAATAATCATTAAAAATCACATGCATAAGCTAGTTAAATAAGGTCTGCATAAATAGTGAAATAAATATATATATATAAACTATATTTATATTATAAGTAAACTAATAAAATACCAAACACAATGAAAATAGTCGGCAACTAATTTACGACTAATATAATAAAGTGAAATCTACAATTGTAGTGCAAAAACTGCAAAAGAAAGATTGCAAAACGTGTCCAAACTCAGTGTGCATTAGTCCTCTAAAGACACTTAGATTGTGTGCAAAAAAAAAAACCATAACGACTGTGCAAATATATCAAATTATACGCCACGCTATATGTTTGAAGAGACTTAAAAGACTTCAATGTTATCGGTACGTTCTATGAAAATAAATTATAACTCTTCAAATTGGCGGCAATTGAGAAATTTAAATGTCGGTAACGACACGAAAGAATTTTATTAATATAATAATGCTAATCAGCGGATGTGAAGTTGAATACAAAACCAGTATAAAAAAAATTGTATTAAGACTGAGTAGTATAGTGAGGCCTGGAAAGGGTAAAATGAAAGTTGCCGATAGTGGGAACAAGGAAACGCACCGATAAAACCGATTGTAGCCCACAATAAAGCCCAAAACTATCCGTCAACGTGGCAAAGCAAAGCTTCACAAGCCCTTGTACCTTGGGCGAGGCGGCGCCAAGTCCCTTGCGGAGGCGTTGTGAGACGCCGACTCGGTACTTAACGGCGGTGCTCCGGTACCCGAAGAAATGGAAGCACTTTTCACGTGGGTCTTCCCCCCCGACCCCCCAGCAGAATTGGCCCCCACTCCCATCCCGGAGTTGGTCGTGGCCCCTCCACTCCCATTCACACCCCCCACCCCGTTCTTAGCGTCCGCTTGCGTTGAACTGTCGCGTTGTAAAATTTCATGCTGTTAGTTTTCATAGTTACCCCGTTAGACCCCCACACATGCATATCATTGCAATGTATAATGATAAATACATGGGATATGTATCATATGTTAGTTAATTATTTACGTAACACTCTGAATAAATATATAAGTATATAATAGGTGTTCGACTATAAGTAATTATTGTATGGTATAAAAATTTGCATTTAACGGAACATTTAGAAAAAGTTTTTATAAGTAAAAACAATAACACTGTTATGTTAGTTTTGTCCCGTAAGTAGAACGACTCAATTAACTTAAGGGGAACATAGGTAAACGGGTCACCTATCAGACAAAAAAAATACCTTAGTAAAAGTGTCACCATTATCGAGATATTGAAATTTTAATTTATTCTAAAAATATATATATATATATTCGTGGCTTATAGACATAGAATATGTCTTAGAAGATATTAAACATATCAAAGTTTAGTTATTTTCTTTAGGTATTGTCTAATACGAATGTAATCCTTGTTGTTTGTAAATCTTAGAACACTTAAAAAAGGACCAATACGTAACAAAATGACACACAACGGTTATATATGATATTTATACCATAGAAAAACTGTCACTAAAACATTTAAATAATTATACTAACCAAAGTACGATAGTCGTCGCTTATTTAGACAAAATATGTGTGTGAGATGATATTAAACATAGTAAATTAAATAATATTTTTCGACTGTTCTAAACAGAAACCATATTATGATCCTTCGAGCCGGACGTGACTACAATATGTTATATGATTATATTTTCGATTATTCATTTCATAATTTTATAGTGTATCGTTATAGTTGTAAACTTAAAACGCTTCCACATAAAAAAAAGATGCTGTTTTTTTTATGAAATAGTGCAATAATGACATAAATAAATCATTCAAATCACATACCTGGGAGTGTCGTTGGGCGGGGACAGTTTGACGGGCGTGGGATGCGCAGCGTGCGTGGCGTGCGCGGCGTGGGTTGTATGAGTGGGCGCCCCCTCTAGCGCGGTGCGTCGCTGTCCACCCGTCAACGTGCGGGACCGCGGTTCGAGTTTCGGTTGAGCACTGCTGGGCCGTGTCGTGTTCTGTACCTGTTGTTGTGTGATTCTTTATCTAAATGATTATCACGACTATGTCTAGACATAAGATTCAAATATAACTTTTATTTCATCGTAGTACTGAGCAGAGAAGCCTAGTATTGAAATGGTATTTATCATTTAAATAAAATTATAGAATTCGATTGATATACGATATTTATCATATTTCAATTGAAAGCCTATTCCAATGTCCAAAGAAGGAATTTACAAGGGCAACGTATGAGATTATGACAAGTTATGGTTAAGTTGTAATATTAAATTTAACATCACTTTTGTATTAGGCAAACCTGTAAAGATAGATGTATGATTCTTAAAATATAAAATCATTGTCCCAATAGTGGAGAAGTATTAATTTTATATAATTATTGATAATTATTGTTTCTTTTTTTTTACACTGTAATTAATTTTTTTAAACTGATGTCAAAAGATCACCGCCGCCTATGCATACCGGCATCACCAATGGTCCCGTGTGCCGTGGCTTATGGACTTGGCATGCTATTGATAATACATAATATAAAACAAATACATAATAAATAATAATTTAAATCAAAACCGACGTACCTGCATCTGGGCAATACGCGCGGTGTTCTCTTTGATGGACGCTGAATCGATTGTATTCTGTAAGATTAAATTCACAAGTTTGACTGACACTTTTTGACAAATTTAAAAATTTGAAAAACACTGCGAACAATGAAAATAAAAGTGTAACGTTTTAAATATATTTTTAAATATGTTACTATTGATATTTAATTTTTTTGGGGAACAGAAAAATCAAACACAAAATTCACCCGGCGGTGATTAATTCATGCGGCTATCGTCGACTCATGTATATCTTTTATTACAATGATTTCAAATAGATTGTCACCTATGAGGATTATAATGATATTAAATCGCAAATAAAAAATACTTTACAATGTTGCGTTAGAGAATCTAAAAATACTATAATTAATATATATTCGTTAAAAATAAAATATAATAATAAATACGAAACCTGTCTTTTGAAGTTAGACGTGGTGGTGGTTGCTGTCGACGTAGTATTGTTCGCGGCACTCGTCGTAGCGCCCACTGTAACCCCGAAACGAAACATTACACGCTCGCTTCGCAACGCTTCGCAAAGCTTCACAGCACAATGCAAAGCTTCGCGACGCCTTCGGATATATGTTATCACACAACGAAGTCCAAATATGTGTGTTATATAAAAACCGCACTATTAGCGTTGCGAAGCCTTTAAGTATCCTATAGTCGACGCATTTTAAACCGAGTCGACGGGCAATAAATGTCACTGACAGTTGGAATTTGCACGCAATGCAACCCAATATCGATACTTAACTACCTGTGCAAGCGGGGTCGATGCGTCATCGTGACCTTCATTAGCACTCTGACTCCTGATTGGTCCGTTACGAGTAAGGGTTGTCGTTTTTCTATAAATATAAGATGTTTTGTTATGACACTCATTACATTACGTATCGTTTCGCAATACGCACAATGGAGAATTTATTTTCTAACGTGGTTTTAAAGAAATATTTTCAGATAGCAAAAAAATATTCCTATCAATACTTAACATAATTTAGCATATCGATCGTACATATCCCGTTATCGATATGCACCTCTACAATTCTTACGCACATAACTACACCTCTCCCATAAGACCTGTAAGTGCGAGCGAGACAAACAGATAAATATGATTTATGAGCCGAAGCCTCAGTTCATAATGCGTCGACTATAGTATCATGATATTCATTCAAATTTCACACCTAAATTGAATATGTCACAATGACAACTTTGAATGTAAGCCTTTCTTAAGCTTTGACACGAACAATAATATTTCGCCGTTGACATGACTAGCTTTTTTGCATTTTTTTTTTGTTAATAGTGTAAACTCACAGTACTAAAAGCGCAAGACCAAAATAAAACCATGCATTATTAGATAATGTGACAACAATATCATAAGTTTTTGCATTGTATAATAGTTAGATTTTCTTTGTTGTTATTAATATATTTTTGTTTAATTTAAAAGTAAATATTTTCAATGTTATCGATACAAAATTATCGATAAACAACATGAATGTGACACAATTCCTTTTACTGTACAAAAACTCGATATGATAAAGATCACACATAACAGCCTTGTTCAGGATAAACTATAGTTTAGAAGAAAGATTTTTTTTGTTTGACAATCGCCGCATATTATATATGTAAAAAAAAAAAACTTAAAGCACTTACAATTAAGCAGCATATTATATATGAAGCAAAATATAGTTGAGGATAATGTGGAGAACAAAAGGAAAGAAGGAAACAAGGACTATGATAATTTCATTCCAATATAACTTTTTAATACCGTTTGACACAAGACAAAGATTATGTATATATTAGATAAGAATGTTGGTAAAAACTGGAAAAATATTTTAAAAATTAAAAAGCATAACAAGTAATGATATCATTATTTGTATCAAAAATATAAAATCCAAAAAAGATCATGAGATGGATGGATGTGAAATGTATGAAGTGCGAAAATAGCTCACGGAAGCAAACTATGTATGGCAGTGTGGTGAATTTCGGTGTTTTTTTTAAAAAAGTTTGGAATAATGGTGAAAGAAAATTGCTGTCAATACCCACACACATATATACACTCTCATACAACGACCACGTGAAAAAAAAAACAAATAGAAACATGCACACATTAATTTTTGATGAAATCAAGATTGGCAAAAGAGCAAACAGTTATGACAACTGCAGTATGCACATGCATTGTCAACCCTGAGGAGTGAGCGAGGAATGCTTCATTACCAGCGATCCCTGCACTCACCAAATTAAATACAGTAGTAGCGTCACTTATTCACACTGATATTCAGTAAGGACGCGATCCCTCCTGGTATGAGCGAACCCATTCATCCTGCAGCTAGAAATAAGCCGCACAGTGGCAATACCACTATTTTTGAATTGATAGATCGTGCAAGTAACGGATAGCATAAGGGGTACAATTTGGCATTGGGGTAAGCTTGTCTAAAATTTAAATGAAATGTCTGAAGACTAACTAAATATAAGTTTGGGTTTTTGCAATAAAGGAGAAACTCCACAAAACATCATAAGCATAACAAGAATTCAAATGCAGAATAATACTTAAATTGCTATTGGGTTACTGGGATAAATATTAGGAAGCAGCCCAACAGAACGTTGTTCGAAATTAAAATAATATATATAGGTGGTACAAGCAAAGATCGTTCCACTGCAATATTATAGCTATAGGAAGATTAGAGATAGAAGTGAAGTTTTTTATGGATCAAAGGACTATGGCGGTAAAGGAATAGAGATGGAAAAGGAACTATTGAATGAGGTAGAGGTGAAGGTGAGGGAATGGTACAAGAGGCGATGTGATCCGGCGAGAGGCACGCGTTACCTTGTGCGCGCAGCACCTCCGCGCCGGAGGAGGCGCGGCGCGAGGCGGCGGGCCGCGCGGACGCCGAGATGCTGCGCTGCACGCCGCGGTGCGACGGCGAACCGCACCCCCCTGCGCACCACCCACCGTCACCCGCACAATACTCCCCCACACCGTCACGACACACTACCCCCCGACCCAACTGTGATCTAACGTTGATCCAACTACCAAGATCCAATCGAGATGTACTCCCGTGGATCTACTGCCCCCAAAGTCGGTTTCTACCCTTTCTTTATATTGAGTATCTAACGGTAGGTAGGTAGTATCATATAACAGTATAAACATGGAGTTTAGAATTCCAATGATGTTCTTGAGTAGTGGATAAATTAATGATCCCCGTGTTTTACGTCTTTTGGCTTTACTTTTTTTGAACCATAATATTTTAGTCTTATTTGGTTTAAAATAATTATCTATACACGAACAACTTACAACAAGCTGTTTCATAAATAAAAAAAACCCAAAAAAATATAACAGCACATTCGACTTTTAAGGTAAAAATACTTTGCCCAAGGTAAGGGGGAATAGTTGTGACAGGTGGACGACATATCAAGCACACATAATAGACAATAAAAATAAAAAGCAAAATTACAAAATGGAGTTCAAAGTGACTATAGATACAAAAAAAATACATTCTTGACAATCATAAACCATATTCAAACATCGCAATTCAAAGAGTGGATGCAAAGGAAATGTCAGTTTACTGTCATTCTTCAAAACATTCAGTGGGAGAGAAAAATTTACTACAAAACAAAAACAAAAATTAAGAAAAAAGAGAAATAGAGTGAGCTCACACCAAGTTTGAAAACACTTTTAAACACGGTCTACTACATTCTAAATAACATTGAAACATCAAAACAGCGAATGACAGCTAAGTGACATTTGCTTTCGCGCCAAAACAAACGTCACAATGGCGGGACGTCACTTATGGTTGTCAAGTATACTCAAAAGAAATATGATATTCCCAGTTAGAATAAGCTATAAAGCTCCCTCAATATTATGCCCTAAGCGCAATTTAAGCTTAGTTTCGCGCGATACATTATTCTATTTATTACAGCTTATATAAATTCCATAAAAGTTGTTTAGTAGTGAATGATATACAGCTTTTTTAATATAAAAATGTAACTGTTGTTTTCACTAATAATAACTAACCATGTATTATAAGCTATTTTTTTTTTAAACAATTTACCGTTAAAAGAAGTGATTTAAATTTTCGTTCCAATCATGTGAAATTTCTGGTCATATTTGATTTTATAATTTAGATTTTAAATCTTTATCCCTTATCGATGCAATAAGAACTAATAGTATAACTGAAATAAGAGCTAAAATATGAAATAATTTTCAAGCTACTATACAAGACCGCGGATGTCGTAAGGGCTGCCAATTATTATTAAGATAACTTATGTAGCGTCATCTTTGTCGCACATCAACTTGCGAGGGTTCGACAGAGACGACACACTTGCGTCTCGAACATTCCCGATCTCTTTCCGTAGGCGCATAATGTGAAGTGACTTAACGCCGTATGACGCCAAAGCGAAACTATTAGCGCGCGCGACTCGTTCGATGACCGAGTGTTTCAATAAATGTTATATTATTTATTATTCTACAACAGAAGGACAGAGATACATTATACATAGATATATATATGTATATATATATATATATATACATATATACTATACGTACCGGCGTGAGCGTTGGCTTGTTGCTGTTGGGGCTGGGGTGCGGCCGCGTTGCGCAGAGATAGGGATGAGCCCGACCGACTGCCGTCTGACTCAGGCTGTAGATTAATTACATTTTGTTTTATAATTAAAAAAATTAAACGCATAAATTAAAAAGTGATAAATGTCAAACTACTTCTTCATAAAGTTGCGATCCAAAGAAATACAACAATTGTACAAAATTGAGTGTGTGTAATTCATATCACTATTTTACACCGGTATCTTGACTCGTTCCAATCGTGTCTACCGATCTCTTTGTGTCACGGCCATTTTATAAGTGTAAATAAGACATTCACTGTAAATAATAATCACCGTGTTAAAAGTATCATAATCGTTCTGTTACTAACCTCGTATTAAGCAAGCAAACCGTGTTCGATACCTGGCACAGAATCTTTAGTTGCAATTTTATGTGTTGAACATTGATTTACCACTTGCTAGTGGAACTGGACATAGGTTAGGTTTCTTCAAGGTCAAATATCTTGAAGAAACCTACCTATGTCCAGATAATATTTATAGTATCTTGTTACATATACTAAGGAAGAGCACTAAGGTCTGAAATACAGATATACCTTTTATCTAGTTCAGACCCGGATGTCTCAATTTACTATATGAATAAATAAAGATCGTAGTTCAGGTATTTTATATATGGATTGATTCTGTAAATGGTGTGAATTAAATGAATAATTATTAATAAATAAAAACGTATTTCGATAATATGTAAGGGCCACTAAATCGCAGTTAAACGGCGTGGCCAACTGTGGCCAATAATAACCCTCAAGACAGAAGGTCCATTCCCTCATCCTCTCCGTCCTCTCTCTGAGTCCTCTGAGATTTGATAAAACTCAGACGGAACCTATGTTCGTATCACAGCTAGTTTATAACTTATGTGTTGTTCAATAATGCTTATACAAAGACTGACATACAAAATTCAATAAAGCACAACTTACATCAGTGCTTTTTCTTCCCAGCAGTAAATACGTAGCGAAAACATCGTCATACTTTGCCTCTGCCAATGAATACTCGATCTCTTGTCTATTGTAGCCCAAGCACACTAGCGCCTCTGTGGAAATAAAAAAAAACTTTAAAACTCCGCCCACTTAAATATTAAAGACCACAGACTACACATGCATCTAAATGCTATATCACTCACTTATGAATAAATTCCATTTCATAATATTATCAGGCATGCTACATGGACTGATGTTGTATTAAATAGACAAATATTACTATACAGTAATCTCTATCTACTAGTCCTAGTAGATCTACTATTCCGTTTTCTAGTTTAATATATTAATCATTAAAAAGAACTAATTACATAAGATGATAAATGTAATATGCTTAAAATAATGCACCGACTATATTATTACTACGCACACGATACTTTCAAAAATCAAATAATGCAGTCTTGAATGATTATTTCCTTTTTTAAATTGATTTTATAGAAACAAAAAGTATTAGGAGTTTCACAAATCCTGGTGTAGTAAGACTTTGCGCTAGACCCGTAGCATTCTTTAATTGGTATTAAAATAGTTTTCCTGCTAATTTCACAAGTAGCTAAACGTAGAGAATATCTTCGAATATACCATATCATGCATTCCAATTAAATTACAAGACCAAAACATCTATACTGCGTAAAATAAAAAAATATAGGTACTACATGCACACAAAAGCAAAATCATAATACATTCTGTCTTATCGGAACCGCATATCAGAATCTGTCTCGGATTAACAATACAAGCTTAGCCACACACGCATGTTGATTTTGACAGTTCACGTCACTTTGACAACGTCAAAATTGATATCGAATCTCACCGAGCTTCGTTCGACGTACAACAAGACAGAATTCACGTGGACCCACATACACGATAAAATATAACATAAAACTAACAATGTCGCGTCAGGTCACATACCAACTTGCGCTGTGCCGTTAGTAGTTTGGTGTTAGCATGAAATATAAGAACGGTTTCTTTTAATTTCTTCATAGCTAAGCAGTGATATGAAATAAATAGATATATATAAAAATATATAATACGTATATATATAAAAATAGTATATATATTAAATAAATATATTAAAACTTACAAAATAATAGAACATTTATCATTATCATTAATTTAGATTCTATTGGAGTGTGTTTTTTTGTGTGTGTGAGTATTGCTGTTGGCCCAGAGACCTTTACAGCCTTATCTAATTAGGCTCGCAAGCGGGAGGCCCGCTGAGTGAGGTAGTGTGTTTACAAATCAAAAAAGACTTCCTAATAAATTTGATCGCTGTATGAATGGATTTGTCTATGACTATTATTTGCCTATTCTTTTTTGGTTAATAAAGAAAAAAAAACAAAGCTCCATTTCACCTGAAGATAAGCGACCCCCGCTGTCCTGAATTAACTAATCCTCTAGGATTGAGATACAGATGTTACCGTTGACTAAAATGGTATAACTTTTTACTCATAACTGGGCATATATTTATATATATATCATACCATATCTTACTGTCATACATCGGACATACAATATATGGTATCAATTCTCATACCCTGATACAAATATAAAAAGTCAGTTTTGTTTTAAAATTTCAATGTATATACACATAACTGAATCTTATAAGGATTTATTTGTGCTTTCGGTACCATTAGCAAAAAGGCATAGCCAGTTTAGATGTTTAAACCTAAGATATCTTGTGTAATATTAAACCATGTGGTATATTAATGAAACTCCACACAAAAGAGTGATTCCATAATTGTAATATACTGAAACATGTTACGTTAATCATGTTACTTATCTTGTTTTAAGAATATTGTCCAATTGCAATAAGACAAAAATTAGTTTTGTCATAACCTTTATGCAAAGATAAATGTATAGTCATAAAGTGTTCTGTATGTAACATTCTATGAATATATTCTTGGTGATTCCTTTTTAATTTTATGGGACCAAATTTTTTTTTTATTAAACTATCCATTATGAGGTAATTTAGTCTTATTTAAGTTTTATAGTTTTTTATTCGGCTTCATTAGTCAATCTTGATTAATCTTAGCAGAATCGAGAAACTACAGCTCAATTGGAAAATAATATGACTTTAGTCAAATTACATATTGTTTTTGTGTAAGTTATGTTATAAATCCTCATTTTTATTATTATATATTGAATAAACTTATATAAGTAACAAACGCATAAATCCAAGTTGGTTTTAAGTATGCTTGACTAACTTACTTTATTATGGTAACTCATAATAAAGTAAGGTAATAGTAACCTAATATATATATAATTAGTCAAGCATACTTAAACCAATAATAGATGAGGCTTTTTTTTGTCTTGCTGTTGGTCCAGAGACCTTTACAGCTTTATCTAATTAGACTCGCGAGTGGGAGGCTCGCTGAGTAGGGAGACAACGACGATGCCGCGAAGCTGGCGCGGAGACTTCTGCTGCACCACCTCTGCACTCCGACATCCCTTGTGGACGAAGAAAGTCGACGACAACAGAGGAGGGCGATAATACGATCCAAGGGCATCTCATAAGGTGGTACTAAACCTCGACTCTGATCTCTATCTAAAGGGATAAATGACACCCTAAGAGATAGCTCATATAACAAACAATACACCACTTTCACTATTATATATATATATATATATACATATATATATATATATATATATATATATATATATATTTTCTTACATTAAGAGTAACAAACTCGCACACAATTCACCTGATGGCAAGTGATTCTTGCGTCCAACGACATCTACATAAATCATTGACCAAGGAATAATAATGCAGATGTGTCGTCACTGTTGAGTAACTGAGACGGAACGCCTGGTCACCAGTAATGAAGGTAATTTTCCCATGCATTGACTTCAGCTCATTCAACTGGGTTAGGTTAGCCTTAATGTTTAAATGTTCAAAATTCACCTATCCGTTTGTGGTCCTTAAAGTCCTGTTGCGGTTCCACGTAGGGTCTCAGCTCGTCGTCCTCGTAACCGGTGTTCATCCATTTGTCCCGCATTATATTTTCAAGGGAGGCACGCTTGGCTGGGTTCAATACCAAGAACTTCTTTAGAAGATTTTCACAGTCCGTTGACATGTAGAATGGTATTCTGTGGAAGAAACATGGACCCCAATTAAGATGTTTTATTTTAATAAAATCTTTCAATAATCACTATCATTTTAATTTCAGTTAAAGATTATATAAATACTCTTAAGAATAACCTGAAAAATGATAGAAGATGTTTATGCAATTTTGTTTATGAGCAATAAAATGGATGGATGTTGCTTCTTTCTAGCTAGTTCTAGCCCTCACAGAACACCAGCGTTAATTAGCAGCATAATGCTACAGTGTTTTGTTTTGTACTCATAGAATATCTGTGATTCGGGATCCCTACATTCCACTGCAGTCTTTCGGTATGTCTGCGCATGCGCATCGTCAGCTTTCGATATTCGTCCATATCGGTATATTTAATACTAATTAAAATTCTAACACTGTCTTCATTACCTGTCAATAGGTATTGGCTAATTTTTGTTTGAAATTATCACTTACCGCCCTAAAAGAACTTTATAATTTAAATGCATTGCATATTATCATATTGTATTATTATTACTAAGAGGGTATTGCAACATTACCAAGGTTGTAGTTTTAAATGATGCGAAACAAAATGAAAACACCCTAAACCATCATGGGATAATATAATAAAAAGAAAATCTCACCTATATTTGCCACGTAGAACCCTCTCCCTTAGTTCCCTCAGTGTGGAGCCATCGAAAGGCAGGGACCCCGACACCAGGGTGTACAGGATCACTCCTAGCGACCATACATCTACTTCGGGACCGTCGTATTTCTTGCCTGAAATCAAATATATTTATTTTTGTTACGTTAATAACGTTCATTCAAGGCGGACTTAATGCCCGGTGACATTCTCTGCCAGTCAACCCTGGGTGAATGAGACGATATGTATAGTAGGCCAAAGAAATAAAAAAAAGTTATTATATATATAAAAATATCAAATCGCAACATATAGTATACATAGATACATACAAAACAATATAATATATATCACAGATGTTATTTCCCTTCAAATAATGTTTTCGAAGAGGTTTGAAAAGAAACTTTACTGGGTGCACTGCTGACATCATCCGCAATTGTATTAATGATATATATATCATTAATACATGGTTGGTAGTTTCTAATCAGTTGTGAAGACTAAAATAAAAAAAATCTGTTACATATAATAGTATCAGAAGCATGTTTTAGAATAGTGATATATATGTACTAAACGGGAATAGCTACTAAGTCCTATTAGTTTTGATCTCGGTAACAAAAAAATCATTCCGTTACTCTCTGCATACAATTTGCATTTAGAAATAGTGTTATTTGCATTATGACGTACGCTGTCATCAACTGGGCAGGATATATTATAGTGTGGCAAAAACAAAGTCGCTAACTCGTAGTCTACCCTAACACGATTTGGTATATGCAATAAGTGTTATACCTATTACGTAAACTATATCTACGTAAGATTATTGGACTGTTTTCTCTGTTTTTATACAGTTGTTTCCTGAGTTTGTTAATGTAATTTGTTTATGCGTGTGTAATGTGTGTTGCATGCACACAGTACGCGAGGAAGACAGAAATATATATCTATATATAAATTATATCCACTATATATAATTTATATAATACTCTATAAATAAATAGTTTTTTTTTCTCTTTCACAAAGGTACAGAAAATTATAATAATAATAAATAAATTTAAATTAATTTATATTTTAAATTTAAATTAATATAAATAATAAATACAATATAAAATTATCCTTTGTTAAAGACTGTGTCTGCACTAGGTCTCCCTGTCTGACAGATTACCAGGCCCCCAACTTGACATACTGATATTGTTATGAAATAACCGAAAAATACTAAGTGAAAAAAAGATAAAAATTAAAATAAACAACGGAAAAACAAAAATGTCTGCGAGTGAGCGTCTAATGGTGACTACAGATGGGAATTAAAAAGAAACACTTCACTCCTGTCTTAAAGCTATTATCACAAAACAATAAAGTCTGCTATCCCATAACAACCTTGGAACAACTCGGGCGCCGCGTAGGGCGGACTGCCACAGAAGGTGTCCAGCTTCGACCCCGGGGTGAACTCGTTAGAGAAACCAAAGTCCGCTATCTTGATGTTCATCTCGCCGTCTAGTAGGAGATTTTCCGCCTGGAAACGTTTGTAAAAATATTATGTTTTATGCAGTTTACTTATGTTAAGTCGAAATTATTATGATAAATATGTACAAATATGATATTTAAAATATAGGTATTAGTATCTTAAACGTGAAGGTTACAGTGACAAGAAGCACACGATATAGTTCTTTTTTATCAGGTATACTCATGTCGCAGATATAAAATAGCTTTAGCAAGTATACGTCAACTCTAACGTAGTTGGAACACGTTATCGAAACGCCAGCGCGAACTGTGCTTTAGCCGGTGAGTGCAAGAAATCTATAACGTGGGCTTCCATGCTCGACCTCGCAGGCGACAGCGCTGTGGGGGTGTATTTAAATTTCACAAGATGGAGGAATTTTTTACCTCCACCAGATATTGTGTGTGTGAGTGCTCGTTTATAACTCCCGATTGAGTTAAGGGTTCAGTGTATTTAGTGAGTTATATTCACCCTTGACATGTCAAAGCGGAAATACAATTAATTAATATTGATAAAGAACTATTCCACCGACTGAGGTCAGGCTCTCAGTGATAGATACCCGCTAGACTTTCTTAATTCACAATAACTAGCCACGTTATTAGTAACGCTACAGTTATCAATTGGAAGCTAAGTGTTGAGTCACGTTGAAGCTTGTTTCTAGCTTCGGGGTAACAGAGATCCAAATACAAGTACCGATACATTTCTACTCAGTCCTCAGGGGTGAGAAAACGTGTCTATGATCTTCGTTCGATCAAGATGTCATGGACCGTTATCATTTACATCATCATCATCAGCCTGCCGCCGGTCCAATGTTGGACGTAGGCCTACTCCATGGCAAGTCATTGAGCTCGGGTCTTCCGCTGTCCTCCTCCAATCTCTGCCCGTTGCCCTAAGACTATCATCGCTTCACTTAGTTATGGGGCGACCTATACACTACGTATGCCGATTCGCGATCTACACTCAGGAAGCTATCTGCCCAGGCGGCCATCGGTTCTGCGCCATATATGAACTGCCCACCCATCACTTCAGCTTGCTAATTCGTTGAGCTTTATCATTATCACATGTGCTCGTTTATCATCGACAAAAAAATATTTTTTTTATTTATTAATTTAAACTTTATTGGTCACACCTTACAAAAAAGGGCGGACTTAATGCCTAAGGCATTCTATAACAGTCAACCCGTGGCGTGGAGACGACACATTGTGGTAGGTGTAGTGCCTACATTGTAAATAAGAAAATATATATAAAAATAATAATATCTTAAAATTTAACATATATATATTTATATACAAATACACACAATAATACATATATATATATATATATATATAATGCTATTAACATTGACTTGCTAATTAACTATTATTATTATAGACAAAGATGGTTTACGACAATAGTGGAATGGCGGACTGGAACCTGCGACCTCAAGTTTCGCAGACCGTGCCCTAAACCATTAGACTATTGACGCTTAAGTAACGTATGTATGAATATATATACATACATACACAAATATATAAATGCTGTTTACACAATTGTTGATTTGCATTGTCTCAGTCCGCAGGCTGGTGCTGTTCACTCACCTTGAGATCTCTGTGTATGATCCGTTTCTGGTGACAGTACTGCACCGCGGAGACGATTTGTCGGAACTTGGCGCGAGCCTCCTTCTCCTTCATGCGACCGTGCAGGACCAAGTAGTCGAACACCTGCGAACGGAGGGGTTCACGTAAAACGCGTTCAGATCATTTACGTTCGGCCAATCAATTCTCACGAAAAATGTGGCGATTATTAGAATCTACATACTAACAAGTAACAAAAAAGAAGAGGCTTGTAACAGTGAACATTGACATTGCAGTTTGTTTGTAGCCGCAGCATCGATGGGTCAGCTCGACGAGGAAGCACCACCACTTACAGAATAAAACTGATGCGTTTTGTTATGTAGAGGTTCGGGTAACGGATAACGGTTAACTAAAGCATTCCACCCCAGTCGCCCCCAGAGGCGTCGACGCTTGAATTCTTGTATGTTTTGTCCGTGCAAGATGTATGTAGGTACATGTGATGGGATTGACGCTATTTAATTTAACTATAAAAAACGTTAAAAGAAAATTATTAAAAAAAAAAAAGAAAAGTTATAAAACTGTTAAATGCAATTCTAATTGCTATTTTTCCACTTGCGTAGCGACGACGGAAAACATCGCGAGAAAACCTGAAGACATGTGAAATCCACCAATCTGCAGTGGAGACGCGCGATGTACTTTGCTCTAACATCCTCTTTAGAGAGGCGACCCATGCCCAACCGTGGGATTTACATATATAGGGTGTTACTTTTCTTTAAATGTATACTTATATATGTACTTAAATGCACATAAGATAAGATAATGTTGGTGATGACATGCAAGGAACTATAAAAAAACCTAAGACGAAAAAGAATCCTCTCCACTCACCTCACCACCGGACGCGTACTCCATCACTAGATACAGTGTCTTCTCCGTCTCTATCACTTGGAACAGCTTCACGATGTTCGGGTGGTCCAGCATTTTCATTATCCGTACCTGAAAAATTTTAATTATTTTAACGTTAAACGTGGTTCGTTACACGTACGAATATATTCTTTATTTAATAAGCACAAGCTACCTTTAATGATTTTATATTTTGATATAATTCCGCAAGCATTTATGATGTATGTATTGCCGAATTAACCATGGGGAGTGTTCTGATGAGTTGTTCGGATTAATTCCAGCCGCTGTGTTCATACACACGACAGAATTCAAAATTACATCCTCATCATCTCTATGGTTGGCAATACACCACTGTGCGCTTTACGCGAAATTTCTAATTATTATGAATTTTTAATTATTGTATTATATTTATATCTTTAATGTTATATATATATATATATATATATATATATATATATCTAAAATATATGTATTGATCTGTTCTAGGATAAATTGTAAGTAATTTCTATATATTATATACAATAAAATTTTTAATGTATTTCTATAAATAGTATTAAAAATACATCTTAAATCAGAGCACCGACAATTATAAGCACAAATATTTATTTATTAATACTAAATTTACATAAGAAATACAAACATTGTACAAATAGACCAATAGATATTCCCTGCTAAAGGCAGGCTTGGCTACCTTTGGGTTGAGCGGAGAATATATAGCAGGTGCAGGAAAAGAAGCTTATTTCCAGACAACAGTTGGCGTCCGTCAGAGGCTAGGTCCGTATACCAAAACCACGAACGGTCAGTAGACATCACCATCCATTCTCCACTCTTCCGATAGCTAGGGAACTGGCAACTTAGGTGGCACTATCAGATAGGAACGTGATCAGAGCAGACCGACACGCTCAGTGTATGAGCGCTTTCGGTAAGTAAGACAACCAAAAACTACATACCAGCTCACGGACCCCTCAGTTCCGTGAGCCCTGTGTCCGATGAAGCTGTAAGCGCAGCAAAGGCTGACAGCATCAACATCAACAGAATCTGGAGAAGCTTATTTTAATTTTAATTATCATTTAATATTGTTCACCGTCTAGTCGGAGAAGCCAAGCGATCCTTACCTCTCTGAACAGCTTCTGTAAGGAACCGGGGTTGAGTTGAGTTTTGTCGATGATCTTGATGGCCACCTCCTTCCCGGTCGGCACATGTTTCGCCAATTTGACTTTCGCGAAGTTGCCCTTACCGATTGTCTTCAGGAGTTTGTACTTGCCTAAAACCGTAGATACGCAATTAGAATATATAATTATTATATGCAATCGGAAAGAGAGGAGGGATGATCCAAGAGTAGTAGAAACGGGACTTCCTGAAATACCAGCTCAGAATAGTAGCATAACACTGCTGTTTCGTTTGATGAGTTTCGGGGACCGGAGATCGTCGATCGTTGCCATCAGACAGCGCATCTGAACTATGATTCCTTATCTGGGATGAATGTGGATATCATGGACCACAGGAATCTCTTACCATCAGAATAACTGAACACTCTTTTGTCGTCCCCAATACGATAAAAAAATATCTTTAATTTTCATGACGTTTATCTTCATGTTAATTTCCAAAGATTTAATGAAAAAAAAATGTTGTATCAATTTTTTTGCCTGGTAAAGCCACAAATGTTTTCACAATAAAATTGTGGCTAAACTGCTGCTGTACGTTCGGTGAGTGAAACGCCTGAAGACCTTATTTCTCCTTAGAAGCATTCCATCTTACTCCTCATGGATAAGAGTCATCCGCTAAGAGTCGCTTAACACCATACACTCCCGACACCAAGGTCTCTACCAATTTCTTAAAAAAAATCTGCACTCTTGAGTTATTGTTTTTTGGATATTTATTGGTATTTCATACTGACCAATATGGGGTTCCTCCGAAGCCCTAGACCTGGAGGAGACCCTCGCACTCCCGCCGGCGGAGCCCCCGCCACCCGCACCGGCCGACGACTCCGACGCGCTCTGTAAAAAAAATAAATCTTAATTAGAAATATTATAATAATTGAGACCACTAGAGTCAATATGCCGCTGGTATTCATGCCATAAGGTTAGATAATATAGTGAGGAAAAGGGATATATCCCAGTGTTGGGCATAGAAGTGTGTCGAAGCATAGTCTGCAACGCGAGGCCATTACAGATTGGCATTTTACATGTCTTAAAAATATTTTTTTGATTGCAGATTTTCTAAAGATGTTTACATCTCACATAAAATTGGTACTAAAAAAATCATCAGCGCTTGGGATCGAACTATGATACGCTTACATGGCCGCAAAATTAAAAGCGAGTATCAGACTAACTCAATAAACTGTACGCTTTGAAAGTGAAAACCTATAAGGCTGAAGAAGACTTGGTTTGCACTTTGTTTTTTTGTTACATTTTGCCGTTTGACTAAATTCAAAGTGCAAACCAAGTCTTGGGCCAACTGTCCGAAATTTCATAAGAAATAAATTGAATATATATTATTCTCTGTTAAATTGTCCTTTGTTTTATCCCTGTGCGTATATAAAATGTAACATCGATAAATAAAAATACAATGAAATGCCGTTGTTGTATCGTAATGTAAATAAAGCGAACGGACAGTTACTTGTAACGACAAGGCGTTTCATTTAAGTGCTGAGGAGTGGCAACACGTTTGCATTTTGATACCGTAACAACGATAGTCTACAAGTTAATAGGTTAGTAACTATTTGTTATGAGATGCCATTACAATGTGCTCATTTTATATCCTTCGTTGTAACTAACTAAACTCACTAACTAACTTTATAAAGTGTAAACAATCATTAATGTTATACAGAGCGTCAATAGCCTATTGGTTTAGGGTACGGTCTGTGAAACTTAAGGTCGTAGGTTCGAATCCACCATTAGTCACCTTTTGTCGTGAACCATCTCCTAGCACAAGCATCTTCAGCTCAGTTGTAGTGGTTAACCGGAATATTAGTCATGTTAATAGCATTGCTAATATTCTTTTAAAAAAACATTGAATACGATCAAGACTAAACATTCAAACGTAATCTAAAATCTATGTTCTAGTAATAAACAAGAAAATACAATCTAATCTGCGTCGTCTTAATATACTTAATATAAAGTTAATAACTTGTTTTCCTTAATCATCTTATTGTAAGCGTGGTTGTTGAAATAAATGTGTCCTAATTTATTACACTCAGAAGGCCAGTAGTGGATGACCAGCTAGATCCTTAGTTCCCAAAGTGGTCCAGGTGGACCCTTAGGTGTCCACGGGAGACTCGACGGAGGTCTACGTTGACGTGACAAAAAAAAGGGGTTCACAAGCGTAAGCGGGGGTCCACGAAAATTTATTTGCTTTCGATAGTGAAGAACTAAAATGTTGGCTTGACTTCACCCATCAATGAAGGCAGATAATATTTTAATATGATATATCGTGGTTGGAACACAATCGCAACGCAAATTTCAATAGTCAGATCTAATCCACACATTTTTTGTCGAGTTTTGGGAATATGATAAAAATGTAGCTGCAGGGGGTCGTCCACCGGAATCAGCTAAATTTTGAAAGTGGTCTATGACATAAAAGTCTGGGAACCTCTGACCTACATCATTTGGATTCTAGATAAATACAAGTAGATCCATACACATTTACACATTAAGTGTTAATCACCAACTATTGCATTAATGATTGAAGAAGAATGATTTTATTTCTGAATTTGGATTTCCTTCTACAAGTCCCAACTTGTCCAAGCGATCTTTGGAACTGATGATTAGATTTTGGAAATTCTTACATTGATAAAGAGTAACTATTCTAGAATACTATATTTTGTTGTTATAATGAAAATAATACATGATTTTAGTATGATATCACTATTTGTGAACCATAATTCTGTGGCATCTGAATTAGCGTTCGTTTACCGAATAATGTAAGTGTATATAGTGTGGTCTTTAGTAGTTTTATAGAAATATTACGGGGATAAAATTTCCTCTGTCATTTTGTGGTAGAGAAGATAGAACGAAAAGATAAAAATAACGGAAATGATAAGAATATATGTTAGATGAATAAATAAAGGAATTTACAACGAGCTCAAAGCTCGGTGCAGTTCAGGGCAAGGCCACTGATAAGACAGTTGCGAAATCATCTAATTGTAGTGACCATTCTCAGTGGACAGTCAGCCGGACAATAAGATCATATTTCGCTGATTCGTTGGATATGCAACGTCTTTTAAGAGGTTGCAATTTTTAGCCTAAGTATCATGGGCCTTTTCATTATTATGAAAAAGGTGAAATTGTTATTCCCATGGTATATGTGCACTTAACTCGAGGTATGCGGATAATCCAAAAAACTTTACTAAAACAGAATCATAGACGTTTAAACCAAGAGAAGGACTAAACGAAATGAATGCATATGACACAAAAGTTAAAATACATCACAAATATCAGAAAATCTATCCATGTACCAATCTTTTTTCAAAGGTAATTTTTACGACGCTAATGTTCACAGTTAAAACAGTATAAAAAAAAAAAGTAAGGTAACAGCTTACATTTATATAAATCCCACTTGGACACAGGCCTTGTGTTTTAGAGAGCATTGTATACCACGCGTCTATTCTGCGGATTAGCAGCAACATATCTTCGAAAAACAATCTTGGATGTACAAATTTCCTCATGAACATGAACGGGAATTAAATCAAGCTAAACGCTTGCTACCACGATTTTGACCGAAATAAAAACAAATAAAAACTCATTTCAGATTCCAGTAATCTACGCCTCGTGAGCAGGACCCTCCCCTCCCTGTTAGGATTTAATTAAACTAACTTGTGGTACGGTTAAAGAAAATTAATTATCTAATGCTGAATAGAGAAAAATAAGACACTAACGATGATTACGACCACAGTAATGTCTTCTGGTAGTTTTTTTTTTATTTAAGTAAGGGTGACAAACGAGCACACAGATCACCTAATGGTAAATGATCCATGCGACCCATGACATCCGTTCTGACGAAAGTTTCTAATATACATGCATTGTCACGCATGAGAACTGAAATTAAATGTCAAATGAAGTGGGTCTCCGATTCACTATTATACACTGATATTCTGCGGGAATGTCCTTCCCCGGTCGAGCTGATCCAGTAGTGTTGCTAGAAATTAATTATAAAGTAGCTGTACCAATTTAAAATATAATGAATTACCAGGCGATGCATAAGAAAACACAAACCTCTGTTTTCCATGCCATTGCTCTTCCATTTCTTAAGTTTAATGATAATATTTTTATTTAAGATGCTGTATCAGGGCCATGCATAAATACCCTGTGTATCCATGTGTATATATTGTTATCGTCGACTTCAACTACGTTGTATACTTTATAGTGCATATATACATATTTATATCTTGACGTTGTCCGATATTACGATCGGAGGAATGTAATAATTATAAATATCGAATACAACCACACATAAAAATATATTGTATTAATTAGTGGTTTTATAATGCATTACTGAGGTCGGAGACGAACCCAGTGGCTGAGACATCAACCATAAGTGCCTTTTCTCATTACTTTTTTTTATAATAGCACCAAAACAACAAAACAAACCGCACAGAATCCCAAAATTATTCTGCCCTCCGCTCAGTTATTTACAATTTACCGACAAAACTACCCACCGTAATACAAGCCCAACATAAAGCGAACCCCATCCTCTCCCCTTATCGCAACTATCCACACACAACGACCCCATTTAGCAGTGATTTAGCGATTTTGTACCTCGACCGGCTACTTTCGGATGCCATAGAATACACCCTCAGAGCGCTATTAAGGTTAAACCATAGCCGAAAATGTTTTTTTATGACCTCTACGCGTGACATAATGGTAAGTCATGACTGTGACCTGCATCTATCCTCAGCAAAGATTCAGGTGGATTAAGTGGTAGATTGTATACAGTTAGTTACTAGCGGATACTTGAGTGGATCGACTCGACCGAGCAAGGACCAAGCAAGCGCTATCGAGGAAAACACTAAATCGCTGGAGCTACAAACTTAAAATTTTGGCAGTCCAAAGGATCCAAAGGATCCAAAGGAATATTTAAATTGGATTTAACAAACGACCACAAACTCCAAATGGTTAGTCGTTCCTAAGGCCCATGTACACCCCACATTCATCTTCGACGGAGCATCAAAATACTTTGTCTAAGATGCTTTGTCACCCTCGAGGACTAAGATGCACCAGTGACAAGGTCTCCGGTCTCTTTCCTTTATCAGACGAAAGGAAGTGAAGCTGGATCGACAATTTTACGCTGGTTATCCGTAAAACATGGTCCTGCTTAGATTAAGCCGTATTACAGTTAGTTCATAACTGCGATTCCACCACGTAAATTAAACTACAGCAATATATTACGGACGTGATCCCGTAATTCTGATTATGGAAACCTAGAGGAACAACTTTAATTATGTATTTCTGTCTATTGCGATATTTTAGCATAGAAGAAAAAGGAAGAGGCAAGTTGCCTCCAAACAACACATACATTCACAACAAACCATACCCCGTGTAATTTCTGTATAGCTTTGGCCCGTCTCCTCCTTCTCCAGAGCTTGGACAGGAATACCGGCGCCAGGATAGGCAGGACTCGATGGCGCATCGTTTGGGGATTTATTTTGACTGCTTGGTACTTCAAGTAGTTAGAATACGTCCAGCTTGAAGCCAGACAGTGCCGCTAGTTTTCTATCGATAAGTCGATAAACACTACGTCGTACGTTAACAGGTGTTGCTTATGAGTTGGGTATATCAATACGTATAGTGGCGTCGCCTTAATATCGAGACAAATTTTATCGCACTAATAAATCGTCTACATATAAATGTAAGAATAGTGTTGTCGCTTTATTATTGATTGCTTGCTTATACGCGAATAAACCCTAGAGGTCTACCTAGGTAGTGTGTAAATAATATATCTATAGAATCTACTAATACTACCTAGGTAGTGTGTAAATAATATATCTAAATCTATAGAATAATAATCTTTGTTATATTGTGTAGTTATGGTCAATAAAAAAGTTATGACATAGTAAACCTTGATGTGAAAGTTACGTTACGTCTATAGTGTTGTGAAAATGTTGAGATAGCCTAAGAACTGAAAGTGGTGCGAGATACTCCGTCGAGAAGGATAGAAACTTAAATATAATAACGAATTCAAAAACTAATATTTACTTAGGTGAGACTGAGTATTACTTCCTTAGTGGATTTTACTAGCATGTTGAAGTAGAATTGATCTTTTTTTAAATTCGATTTGAGATAGCGATTAACTCGCGTCCTCCTGATCGATTATGTGTCATCTGATAAAGATGATATTAACTGCTCGGGTATAGTGCCGTAATCATTATCGCAACAGTGAAGCACTGTGTGTGTGCAAATGGTTTTTTGGAACATTTTAATTATTATAAACATATTTATAAAAATTATAATATATTAAACAGATTTAATTAATTAATAAACATCGACAACAACAACTCAATTGTCGTTCCCTTCTCTATTCTGACGTAATATATGTCACACAAGGTCGACGGAGAGTAACAAGTAAATTGTACACAACACATAAGCACAAAAAATCATCAATTATTTTCCACAAATATTGTTCCACGGCCAGGGATCAAACCCCAGCCCTGGGACTCGGAAACTTGATACTCTCACACGCCCCGTGGCATCGTACACAATAATAATATTAAGATATAATACATTTCCGATAAAGTTTTGGATAAACAAACGTAGTGAAACTTGTGTTATGTTAACCGACATTTATTTGCATAAGCAAAACAAACATTGTACAACACGGCGGACTAAATGCCGAAAGGCATTCTCTACCAACCTACCTTTGGGTTGAACAGAGAATGTATTGTAGTTGCAAGAAAAAAACTTATTTTAAAAGTATTTAAATGTAATATATAATCTATTATATAACTACGAGACGTAGGGTTTTTTGGATAGAAAATAGTCCGTTAATGTTAAAATTTTATTGAACTAAAATTGTAACATTATACGTTTTAAAAAATCCTGAAACGGCCTATCAACCCTCAATAAATGTCTATAAGTAAAGGAAAATAAAAAAAATACTCAGTCGTCTCCGTCAAAGTCTCTCACAAATTGGCCAAGGTCTGATTTTTTAATGTTAAAATGAAGTCGACATACTATAACTGCAATGCAGATTACATTAATATATTTATAATACACACTACCAATAATGATAAATTCTTTCAGTAAATTCAGAAAAAATTAAATATCAAAAATCATGGTTGCAAGCGATAAAAAATAAAGTAACGAGCCAACTTGACGACGAAGATGCCCAAGTCGATTTCTACCGCAGCCATTCGCGACGATACAATGCCAGAAACCTAAGCTTGGAGGATTGGCCATGCCTTTATATCTTATATTCGTAAAACAGCTGCGCTCAAATCGACTATCTAAGAGAATATTTCGCTGTCCTTAAAGTTTTATCATTAAAAATAATATATATCACCCTCCTTGGTAACTTAACAATGTTGAGTCATCTAAGTTTTAATAATATAAAATAACTATCTTGCCTTATTCGGCTGCGGAGAAGCAAGAATTGTATTACCTACAGGAAATTCGTACAAACTAATATCAAAGCTCCTTAATATATATATATATGTATATATAAATAAGAATAATAAGAAAGAGCAAACAGTTCATCTGATGGTAAGACATCCACATTCATACTCGATAAGGGATTATAATACATTTACACTTCTGAAAAACAAGATGAATTGCCACATCACTTAGTAGTAAGATCTTCAGTTTCTTTTTTACACCACAGGAAACACGGTAACCCTAAATTATTATTTACCGCTGTGAACCTACCGCGGTCGAACGGACGTACTAATTCGTGCTACAGCTATTTAATTACAGCGACGTAACACCACCACTTAAAGGTATTCCATGAGCGCGGGGTATGATCATGAAATACCTTTCATCACCATCATCCTGCTTCGACCAGTTCGTGCCCCGTGCGTATCACAAAACGTTACATTAGTTTACGCTTATTACATTCACCGAGGAAGAGTTTATTCCGGGCACTGTGGCAGAGACGTGCTCAATTCAACACGGCGAGTTATTAGAGCGATCTGTTTCGCCACACCGTTAACCGCTATCTTAATGAGGGGGGGCTTAAGGTGGTGCGGCACTAGAGTGCAACGGCAGAACAGAACGACTGTTCTCGAGATAACGAGATTAATAATGTAAACGTAGAGAATGCATTATTACCGAATTTACCATGGGTAGTGAAGTTCAATGAATCCAGCACTGTGCACGTTTTACGCGAAATTTTCTGCCACGAACAACAACTCTATAGAAACTGTTATCGCCAGCGGTATTACCGACTGTCCGATACGACTTAGGGACCTTCAAGGAACGAGCATACACTTATTTTAAAGGCCGACAACCGATGTCTGCGATCCCTGTGGTGTTGTGTGATCACTTGATATCGGGAGATCCGCTTGATCGATTGCCATAAAAAAAATGTTAAAATAAACTTGCTAGGATTAGCTTTATTTATTAGCTAAATTAAACTTCACATATGCCCAATTTATGGGGGACATTGATCAATATACTATATTTTTTATAAGGATTAGTTTACTTTTAGGTGACAAATAAACACACGGTTCACTTGTTGGTAAGTGAAGACTGCGGCCTTCAAACCTCTTCATATGTACTCAAATAGCGTTGCCACCACTGTGCACAAAGATTGAATGCCTCTGGATCACTACACACACCATACAAAACACAGCAGCGTTATTATGATCTACGCTATACGGGAGTGTAATACTTGCGCGGTCGAGCCAACCAATTCATTCTAGAGGTAGAAACTTTGAAATGAAACGCTCTAAAAACGAATTAAAACTTAGTAAAAAAAAAACGTGTGAATAGATTTGCATTATGCATGTTTGGCACTATCATAATGCGGTTTTGACACAGAAAGAGACAAGACAAGCTACGTTATTTTTAATTATATTGTCTGACACAAAGTTCACCTGACGATAAGTTATTCCTGCGGCCCATGACATCTACATTCATTTTTGACAAGGAATTATAATGCGCATATATGTACGTTGTCAAATTTGAGGACTGAGATGGAATTGGCCTTGTCACCAGTGATAAAGGTAGCAGTATTATGCCGCTATTCTGTAAGGGCGTGATCCTACCGCGGTCGAACGGACGTACTAATTCGTGCTACAGCTATTTAATTACAGCGACGTAACACCACCACTTAAAGGTATTCCATGAGCGCGGGTATGATCATGAAATACCTTTCATCACCATCATCCTGCTTCGACCAGTTCGTGCCCCGTGCGTATCACAAAACGTTACATTAGTTTACGCTTATTACATTCACCGAGGAAGAGTTTATTCCGCACTGTGGCAGAGACGTGCTCAATTCAACACGGCGAGTTATTAGAGCGATCTGTTTCGCCACACCGTTAACCGCTATCTTAATGAGGGGGGGCTTAAGTTGGTGCGGCACTAGAGTGCAACGGCAGAACAGAACGACTGTTCTCGAGATAACGAGATTAATAATGTAAACGTAGAGAATGCATTATTACCGAATTTACCATGGGTAGTGAAGTTCAATGAATCCAGCACTGTGCACGTTTTACGCGAAATTTTCTGCCACGAACAACTCTATAGAAACTGTTATCGCCAGCGGTATGTCCGACTGTCCGATACGACTTAGGGACCTTCAAGGAACGAGCATACACTTATCTTAAAGGCCGACAACCGATGTCTGCGATCCCTGTGGTGTTGTGTGATCACTTGATATCGGGAGATCCGCTTGATCGATTGCCATAAAAAAAATGTTAAAATAAACTTGCTAGGATTAGCTTTATTTATTAGCTAAATTAAACTTCACATATATCCAATTTATGGCGGACATTGATCAATATATTATATTTTTTATAAGGATTAGTTTACTTTTAGGTGACAAATAAACACACGGTTCACTTGTTGGTAAGTGAAGACTGCGGCCTTCAAACCTCTTCATATGTACTCAAATAGCGTTGCCACCACTGTGCACAAAGATTGAATGCCTCTGGATCCCTACACACACCATACAAAACACAGCAGCGTTATTATGATCTACGCTATACGGGAGTGTAATACTTGCGCGGTCGAGCCAACCAATTCATTCTAGAGGTAGAAACTTTGAAAGGAAACGCTCTAAAAACGAATTAAAACTTAGTAAAAAAAACGTGTGAATAGATTTGCATTATGCATGTTTGGCACTATCATAATGCGGTTTTGACACAGAAAGAGACTAGACAAGCTACGTTATTTTTAATTATATTGTCTGACACAAAGTTCACCTGACGATAAGTTATTCCTGCGGCCCATGACATCTACATTCATTTATGACACGGAATTATAATGCGCATATATGTACGTTGTCAAATTTGAGGACTGAGATGGAATTGGCCTTGTCACCAGTGATAAAGGTAGCAGTATTATGCCGCTATTCTGTAAGGGCGTGATCCTACCGCGGTCGAACGGACCTACTAATTCGTGCTACAGCTATTTAATTACAGCGACGTAACACCACCACTTAAAGGTATTCCATGAGCGCGGGGTATGATCATGAAATACCTTTCATCACCATCATCCTGCTTCGACCAGTTTGTAACTGACAGCCAGTTCATGCCCCGTGCGTATCACAAAACGTTACATTAGTTTACGCTTGTTACATTCACCGAGGAAGAGTTTATTCCGGGCACTGTGGCAGAGACGTGCTCAATTCAACACGGCGAGTTATTAGAGCGATCTGTTTCGCCACACCGTTAACCGCTATCTTAATGAGGGGGGGCTTAAGTTGGTGCGGCACTAGAGTGCAACGGCAGAACAGAACGACTGTTCTCGAGATAACGAGATTAATAATGTAAACGTAGAGAATGCATTATTACCGAATTTACCATGGGTAGTGAAGTTCAATGAATCCAGCACTGTGCACGTTTTACGCGAAATTTTCTGCCACGAACAACTCTATAGAAACTGTTATCGCCAGCGGTATGTCCGACTGTCCGATACGACTTAGGGACCTTCAAGGAACGAGCATACACTTATCTTAAAGGCCGACAACCGATGTCTGCGATCCCTGTGGTGTTGTGTGATCACTTGATATCGGGAGATCCGCTTGATCGATTGCCATAAAAAAAATGTTAAAATAAACTTGCTAGGATTAGCTTTATTTATTAGCTAAATTAAACTTCACATATATCCAATTTATGGCGGACATTGATCAATATATTATATTTTTTATAAGGATTAGTTTACTTTTAGGTGACAAATAAACACACGGTTCACTTGTTGGTAAGTGAAGACTGCGGCCTTCAAACCTCTTCATATGTACTCAAATAGCGTTGCCACCACTGTGCACAAAGATTGAATGCCTCTGGATCCCTACACACACCATACAAAACACAGCAGCGTTATTATGATCTACGCTATACGGGAGTGTAATACTTGCGCGGTCGAGCCAACCAATTCATTCTAGAGGTAGAAACTTTGAAATGAAACGCTCTAAAAACGAATTAAAACTTAGTAAAAAAAACGTGTGAATAGATTTGCATTATGCATGTTTGGCACTATCATAATGCGGTTTTGACACAGAAAGAGACTAGACAAGCTACGTTATTTTTAATTATATTGTCTGACACAAAGTTCACCTGACGATAAGTTATTCCTGCGGCCCATGACATCTACATTCATTTATGACACGGAATTATAATGCGCATATATGTACGTTGTCAAATTTGAGGACTGAGATGGAATTGGCCTTGTCACCAGTGATAAAGGTAGCAGTATTATGCCGCTATTCTGTAAGGGCGTGATCCTACCGCGGTCGAGGTGACCCCTTCATTTTGCAGCTAGAAACAAACCGCAGTGTAGCTCTACCAATGTTAAAACCTATCATGTTATAGGACCACGATTGGCCTAATTGAACTAATAATGCACAACATGGTTGGAAAATCACAATTGTATCCGTTGTACGTAACTTTTTACAACCGTTTACATTTTCTTTTTATTTAGGGACGTTCAAGAAGAGTCTCAACTCTTTTCTTTTTGGCACAGACAAGTATTAGTAAGTTAAGTACATATGTTGTGGGTTTTAGAGTAATCACTAACCATCAGCTGAACCACTAGCTCGTCTGCCTTTGATCCCATTATAAAAAAAAAACTTGCCTCTATCACATAAAAATAATTACTCTGCTATAAATGTTAGCGATGGCCCGATCGCTTTACCAACATATAAGTCAATCATTTTATTGTTTATAAAACATTATATATGTTATGAGTCATAAGTTAAACTAGATGAGGTTTTTTTTTCTCGGGCTGATGGCCTATAGGCTTTTACAGTTGTGTTACACCGGGTTGTGAGGTGACCGAGCGCTCATGGCGCTCAGTCGAGACGTCTATTAGTGGGTAACCAGCACAATAGTTCCCGAAAGGGGGCCCCGACTTGGACCGTTACCTGGATGAAGCATACACAGAAAGTTGATATGGTATTTTTTATAGTTTTCTATTTATTGTATATAGAGTGACAAAAGAGCACACCGTCCACCAGATGGTAAGTGATACATGCAGCCCATGACATCCACATTTATCCTCGACAAAAAACCCTAATGCAGGTCGGCCTTGTGGAATAAGATCGAATGTCTAGCTGCAGCAGTAATAAGAGTCTCTAGAACCCTAGTCTCACCAAACCAAACACACCACTGTTTGAATTCATATTTCATTTGTGACCCCTTCATCAATAAGAATCTTAATGAAGGCACTTAAGGCCCTCAAATTTATATATATATATATATATATATATATATTTATATATATATATATATATATATATATAAATATAAAGTTTCTTAAAATGATCACAAAAGCTATATTCCGTACTACTTCTTTATAGCCCGAGTACCCAAGACGGGTCAAGCTGCGAGTTCGTGGGTTCATTGGCCTCACCTGCCAGCAATATCCATGTATTGTTTTATTATACCATTGTTTAATACCTATGGAGTTCTTTTGGCTTTGTCGTATAGTCGGTTTGTATCACTCGATGACGCAGTCTTTGAGATATTTCTTTATTCGTTATTTGAGATTTGACTTGGCTAAACTATTTACTATGTTAGTTTTCAAACGTTAACATTTTAAGTTAAGTTTTGTTAGTAAATATGAAAAAGTGAGGTAATATACGCATATATAAATCCCACTGCTGGGCTTAGGCTTCTCCTCTAAAGAAGGTATTAAGGAATAGTGCTCCATGCAGATGTATTATGAACTAACGCACTCTCAATCTTTAATTTTTTTTATAAACTTCTTAGACCCTACTAAAGTTGTTACAGTATCATAAAGGGCAATTGATCTAATAAGTCATCTTGTGCTTATAATATGCCCGCAGATTTATGCGCCGGTGAGAGTGTTATTAGATATTAATAATATTGTGGATTGGATTGGATATCATGTAATAATTATTTTAGTATATTATTATTCTAATTATCAAATACTTGTAACCGACAATATTAAACAATGTTACCAACATTTTAAACCTAATCAAGGTTTTATTGATCAATAAAAATTGCGCGTGTTAAGATTTTTCTATGTATGAGTTTTTAGAACACACACTTCGTCTGATGGCAAGTGATTCCTGCGGCCCATGACATCTACATTCATTTATGACACGGAATTATAATGCGCATATATGTACGTTGTCAAATTTGAGGACTGAGATGGAATTGGCCTTGTCACCAGTGATAAAGGTAGCAGTATTATGCCGCTATACTGTAAGGGCGTGATCCTACCCCGGTCGAGGTGACCCATTCATTTTGCAGCTAGGAACAAACCGCAATGTTAAAACCTATCATGTTATAGGACCACGATTGGCCTAATTGAACTAATAATGCACAACATGGTTGGAAAATCACAATTGTATCCGTTGTACGTAATTTTTTACAACCGTTTAATTTTTTTTTTATTTATGGACGTTCAAGAAGAGTCTCAACTCTTTTCTTTTTGGCACAGACAAGTATTAGTAAGTTAAGTACATATGTTGTGGGTCTTAGAGTAATCACTAACCATCAGCTGAACCACTAGCTCGTCTGCCTTTGATCCCATTATAAAAAAAAAACTTGCCTCTATCACATAAAAATAATTACTCTGCTATAAATGTTAGCGATGGCCCGATCGCTTTACCAACATATAAGTCAATCATTTTATTGTTTATAAAACATTATATATGTTATGAGTCATAAGTTAAACTAGATGAGGTTTTTTTTTCTCGGGCTGATGGCCTATAGGCTTTTACAGTTGTGTTACACCGGGTTGTGAGGTGACCGAGCGCTCATGGCGCTCAGTCGAGACGTCTATTAGTGGGTAACCAGCACAATAGTTCCCGAAAGGGGCCCTGACTTGGACCGTTACCTGGATGAAGCATACACAGAAAGTTGATATGGTATTTTTATAGTTTTCTATTTATTGTATATAGAGTGACAAAAGAGCACACCGTCCACCAGATGGTAGTGATACATGCAGCCCATGACATCCACATTTATCCTCGACAAAACCCTAATGCAGGTCGGCCTTGTGGAATAAGATCGAATGTCTAGCTGCAGCAGTAATAAGAGTCTCTAGAACCCTAGTCTCACCAAACCAAACACACCACTGTTTGAATTCATATTTCATTTGTGACCCCTTCATCAATAAGAATCTTAATGAAGGCACTTAAGGCCCTCAAATTTATATATATATATATATATATATATATATATTTATATATATATATATATATATATATATATAAATATAAAGTTTCTTAAAATGATCACAAAAGCTATATTCCGTACTACTTCTTTATAGCCCGAGTACCCAAGACGGGTCAAGCTGCGAGTTCGTGGGTTCATTGGCCTCACCTGCCAGCAATATGCCATGTATTGTTTTATTATACCATTGTTTAATACCTATGGAGTTCTTTTGGCTTTGTCGTATAGTCGGTTTGTATCACTCGATGACGCAGTCTTTGAGATATTTCTTTATTCGTTATTTGAGATTTGACTTGGCTAAACTATTTACTATGTTAGTTTTCAAACGTTAACATTTTAAGTTAAGTTTTGTTAGTAAATATGAAAAAGTGAGGTAATATACGAATATATAAATCCCACTGCTGGGCTTAGGCTTCTCCTCTAAAGAAGGTATTAAGGAATAGTGCTCTATGCAGGTGTATTGTGAACTAACGCCCTCTCAATCTTTAATTTGTTTTATAAACTTCTTAGACCCTACTAAAGTTGTTACTGTATCATAAAGGGCAATTGATCTAATAAGTCATCTTGTGCTTATAATATGCCCGCAGATTTATGCGCCGGTGAGTGTTATTAGATATTAATAATATTGTGGATTGGATTGGATATCATGTAATAATTATTTTAGTATATTATTATTCTAATTATCAAATACTTGTAACCGACAATATTAAACAATGTTACCAACATTTTAAACCTAATCAAGGTTTTATTGATCAATAAAAATTGCGCGTGTTAAGATTTTTCTATGTATGAGTTTTTAGAACACACACTTCGTCTGATGGCAAGTGATTCCTGCGGCCCATGAATCTCATTCATGCTAAATAATGAATCATAATGTATATAATCACCCCTAACAGCTAAGACGGAATGCTTTGTAATCAGTAACAAGGTTACCAATTTCTTTCACCAGACGAAACACAGTAATATTAATAATTTTCACTTCACTATTAAGACGCACAATCCTATGCAATGGACTTCCCGTAAACTTCGTCTAAATTCTAAATTGTCAATTCATCGATTGTCATAAATTCAATATGACAAAGATGATAAAAGCATCAAAATCAAACTTTACAGATTCCAAGTCTATAAGGAAGCAATCAATACCTAATTTAAACCACCCTAAACGTATTGATACACCTCACAATATTTTCAAACACACAAACAGACAAGACGGCTCAATGTAAGAAAGAAACATAAAATGGACAATCTCGCGACAATCGCTCGGCGAACGCGCGAAACAACGTCATTGGAGAACGACGGGACACTGGCGAAGGGATGAGGGTCGACAGGGTACGGCTATTAAAAGAACGGGACCACTGAGGCACGAAACGTACCGACCAGGGGACGGGTAAGGCGTGAAGGTGCCTGATGAGCGTGACAGCCTACATTTTGCTGTGAGTGATGTGAACGCACGTACCCGTGTAACAACAGCGGTATGCGTTATTGGGTACAAGAGAAGCATTGGTTTTTTTATCGGCTAAAATTCGGTCAACAGAACACAAAAATGAAACCGCTCTCTGTTTTCTAATGAAGTAGTGACTATTAACGCGTCGAGTAGCAATCAGAGAGCTTGGCTGCTGAGTTGCGAGTTCTTGGTTCGATTCCTAGACGAGGAACAAAATCTTTATTTATGATTTTTTTCTTTTCGGGTCTGGATATATTGTGTTGCATTGACATCCTCCGCCACTGTTATACGCTCAGTATAGACGGGCACCGGTGCGTCTCAAAGGAGATCCCTAAACACATTTTAACGCACTAAATCTGAGTTTTAGTGGGAAGACAGATAATCACAAACAAAGCTCACACGATGGTGAGTCCGGCGGCCTATGGCACGTTCGTCCAAGATAAAGAATCATATTACAAATGCATAGTCACACGTGATAACTAAAATGGAACTCTTGATCACCAGACGTAACACAAAAACGTTATGCTGCTTTTTGACGCAGCGTGGATCTTACTTAGAAAATCTTTTGAAGTTTTTAACAATTTGATTATATTGAAAAAATCGTTAATTGATAGTGACGTAACACAAAAATTTACTTCTTATTTATTTCCATAAAAAATAATCGAATAAAATATTACAATTTAGAATCCGTGATAAGTACGTTCGAATGTCCTTCAGACACATCCCGATATTAATCTCCAGCGTGCGTAACACGCACTCTCGACTTATTAGAGACGACGTGACGAAATGAAAGTAACGTACGTGACAGCCAGCGTGATTAGGAAATATGGCGCTCTCGGTTACTCGAGCGTTGAGCGTGACAGATGTATGTTAGGTTTTTTTTTAATATTTGACACTAAAAATTGCCTAGCGGTGGTAAGAATCTTATTGTCTTGCGACAAAGGGTTTTCGCTTTTCTAGACTTATAGGCAGGCGCGCACCATCACTTCTCGGACTATGCTAAGTTTAGCTTTTAATTTGAGAGTCTTAATGAGTGAGAGTTTTAATCACTTGACATGGGGTGAACTGTGTGCTCGTTTATTACTCTTAATGCAAAAAAAAAAGATTATGTTTATTATGATTATATAGATTATATAAAAATAAGTGGTTTTATATAAAAATTGTGAAGTGTTTACTTAACCAGGATGTGTGGATTAAAATACGTTATATACTGTTTTACTCTGATCAGTAATTGTGAAGTATCCAAGGTCTGAGATATACGAACCACAATGGAAAACGATGCGGTTCGTTACAATGGAGAGCCTTGTGCGTTGACGACTAATTAAATTTACCCCTGGAGCCCTCTATTACATTGTGCTCAATACAAATCCGGTTTCGACGGGACTTCCTATTGACAATCCTTGTTTTTATGCGTTCTGTTGATTCACAATATTTTTATAATATCATGTTTTTTTTTGCAAAATATTACTAATATTTCGTTGAATCATTCCAAATAAGCTTAAAATCACGTTCAGTCAATAGTCGAATGGCGCATTCAAACCTACGACCTAAACCGTTGGGCTATTGAAACTTCGGTTTATATCGTTTATAATGTCAAAATTGCGTGTCGACTCGCCCGTACACAGCCCATGCTTTCACAGAATATCGATGTAATTATTTTTTTATGATATTTGGGGCGACAAACGGGCACAAAGTTCACCTGATGATAAATGACTGCTGCTCAGGACATCCAAATTTATCCTTGTGTTCTATCCGTGCAAATGTGTTTCCATCCATATTAATCCTAATTAAGTCTTCGGTTCTTTATTTCACCAGACAAAACGGGGATATTAACGGGAACGTTAGTATTGTTAATTAATAACACTGCTAGTATTAAAATTTAAATAATTTTAATACTAGCAGTATAGTAATTAAAATAATTTCAACTCGTACGTAACGTGTAACCATTTGAAACCCACCACACAAAGTAAGAGCCATTAGATTTCTCTCACTGTGCGTTCTCACTATTGTAAATTCTCGAGTCTCCGAGATTAACAATGTACCGCAGTACATTGCAATTTAGTTATAATAACTAGTCTGGGATCAATTCCTCGTCCTGGGACACAGGTATATTCAAATACAATTCTTTATATAGAACAGGTGGCAAACGAAAAGGTGACAGTGGTAGAGTAACACTGCAGTTTGTTTCTAGCTGCAGAACGAATGGGTTGCCTCGATCGGGGTAAGTGGGACCACGCCCTCACAGAATACTAGCGTAAAGTGGTAGCATGATGCTGCTGTGTTGTGTGTGAGTGTAGAGATCTGGGAGACATTTATTACTGGTGACAACGCATTCCATCTCAGTCCTCAAGGGTGACAACGCATCTGCATTATGATTCCTTGTTAACGATGAATATAGATGCCACGGGCCGCAGGAATCACTTGCCATCAGATGAAATGTGTGCTCGTTCGTTACTCTCAACTTAATCCCCCGATGATAAGTGATTACCGCCGCCCATGGACATCCGCGGAATTGCAGATGCGCTGACAGCCTAAATAATTAACCTTTGAATTTGAATTTCATAATACTCCATGTGAACGTTAAAGGTTATTTATTCCCGCAACACCGCAGGAGTTGCAGATGCGCTGCCGGCTTTTAAATACTTAACCTTTCAATAGTTATCTTTAATAATACTTCATGGGAACGTTAAAGGTTAAGTTAGTTAGGTTTTCTGTTAATTTGTTATATTACAAGGTTATAGCTTCCTGATTCGAAAGACATATTTCGTGTTCGACTAGACGTTAGCTGCAGCGTGGTAACAATATCAATTGTTGCAGATTTATATTAAACAATAATGTGTACAATTATAACAATCAATATCGGCTACCCCACAGATCGCTAGAAGCAGGTTCATACTACTTCCATCGTATCCATACTTCCCGCAAACTTGCATAGAAAAAAGAAAACAAAAGGCTAGGTATGTCCTCTCTCTTCTTGCAAGGTACATTGTACGATATCAAGGGAATATATTACGTACTTTTAACCGAAAAATGTCAATGACCTTTACACGCGCACTAACTTCCTCCGTCTAGTCTAGACAGGTGTAGGGAGCACCTTTGCACTATTTTTCATAGCATTCTTACCTGTAAACAAAAGAGAATATTTCGTTAGATAAAATTTACAAAAAATTGTTGTACTAGAGAATTGAATTCAAAATCACATCACTACCTGATTTTCTTTAATCAGCAGTTGATGTATGATGACATTTTAAATTTTTAATAAGCGATACATAACAAATAACAATAAAAATTGTCGAATATATTCTAGTTAAATAAAAGGGTTTATTAACACTACATACTATATATATATACATATATATATATATATATATATATATATATATATATATATATATATATATATATATATATATATATATACATATATATGTTATAAGTAAAAAGATTGGTTGTATAATTATTTCTATAAATCTTCAACATACATTAGATACATTTCCATTCAATTTAGACTTTCATTAGCTCATGCACTGAAAATAACATACATTCACTGTCTTTGAACGTTAAAACATATCCGTATTAACCAACGAGATAAGCGCAAACTGGACTCAATTCTCAACACGATAAGGTATCTTATGCAACGATCCATTGTTAGAAATCGTTGATCTTGAGGATTATTGTATATGGATTTATCCCGGATATCCGACTCAGCCTACATCGGGACAATGGCGGTAAGCGTGAGAAAGCCTCCGTCGAGCTTGTGATATTTATGTTATGTTACATATAGAGTGCCTCCGTAACACGATATATGTATACATACCTACGAGTTTATAGAGTATTTTTATAAAACTAACGGTGAAAAACGAGCACAAAGTACGCCTCGTCCTAACAATGACTGCAGCACATTTACACTTCCAGGGCTCCCAGCTCCCTATACACTAAAGGCGAACACGACAGTGTAATGATAATATTTCGTGCGAGGGCAAACTGTGTACGACTGCTCATTTGGTATGTTCGCAACTGGGCATAGCCTAGGGCAAGAAAGTGGATTGGAGCATAATCCGTTACACGGCTACACTGAACTTGATCTACTTCATACTTCGTCAACGAATATATTATATACATGCTAGAGATATATTCACGTTTTATTCATCGGCGAGAGCGTGGTAAAAAATTGTATAGCTCAAATATAGACTAAGAGTTCGTTAGAACAAATGCGTTACTGTGCATTTTAAGGTTCTCCACTCATTGTCTCTGAACGATCTTCAGCCAAACAATACTCCGCCTAATAAGAGAACGACGCTGCCCGACATCACTTCTAGCTGCTCAGTATAGCCTGAATAATATCTAATCTAATTTCTCCCGCGACCCTAGAACATCTTTATTTGTTAGTAATGGTTTTTTGTCTCCCCTGAAGACTAAACTGGTACGTCTAAAGGAGTTAAATCCTGTTACTAATTATATAAAAATCACAAATCGAATTACAAGACCGAAAGAAACTTCGAAACGTTCTCTAGATAGTAACTAGAGTGTACTAACAACAACGCATGAAAACAATTCCAGCGTAAAAACGTAGCGCTGATGTGTTTGGTGAAAGACCCTAGCACTGGTCCGGTTACGCATCCCCGCTTATCTTATTTTGGCGGCCAGAAGAATGTGCTGGTGCCCGATAGCAGTTAGACCTTAACCGATATTTTGTGCATACCCCCTCCTGTGGGCATTTACTGATCTCCAACATTAATCTCACCAGTGTGCCTGAAATTTACTAGTTTTCAGTTAGTCTTTTCTCAAAAGATACACCTAGCAAGGGAGTAGCACTCTCAAAGTATGTGTTACATTATTTTAACGTCCTTTTCGCAATATATAATACAAATACTACGTGATCGTTTGCTACCCTTACTTCTGTAAAACAGCTGTCTATTTTATTTATTAAGATAAATTGCTAATTTATCTTAATAAATAAAACACATAAACCATTATGACTGCCTAATGCTATTAAGTCGCCTTAAACTGCGTCGTCACGGATTCTATCCCGTGTCACGTAAGCCAAAACGCTCTGTCACTCAACCGAACGTTACGAAGTAAATTCCCCTTGGACGTGACGACTATGTCACGCCCAGGACGTGCAGGTCACGACGATTGAGTATCATTCTAGACGTCCTTTTATTAGTAGAAGCCTAGGGCGAAATAGATTTATTACTAAACTAAACCACGATCTATGCATATACTATACATAGATAACATGAGAACTCATGAAACTAGTTCTTCTATTTTCTCTTTAAAACAATAACATTTTCATTTTTTAGTTAAAATTGTTAAAAAAAACCATCTTCATTTTTATCTTCGGCGGTCGTAGCTTGTACGGACAGATAGGGTTTAAGAATATGTGAAATTATAAAAAATTTATTGATAATACTATCTTTTAAGAGATTGGTGAGACCATAACTAACAATCTCTAAAACAAATCCATTCAAACTCTTATTTTTTTGCACCTAGACTGGACCACTGAACAAATACGAGCTATTAGTTCTTACCTTACACACGTAAATTGGAATTTTCGACGCCGTTTAGATTCGCACACACAAAAAACCCTACATGACGTTTGGGTAATAAGTACGTTTCAGCTCGTCTTATATTTGTGACTCGTAATACAAGGTTGGAAGCTCTACATGTATCTTGATAAGGATAAATAACGTATAAACTTTTATAATTTACCCACAAATGTATATAAAACTTCCTTACAAAACACGTACAAGAGCCTTGGTGTCTTGGTGTCGGTGAATTTACCACATGCTCATCGGTGAAGGATAAATATCTAAGAAATAAATTAAAAAATAAACTTTTATAAGACATATGAAGTCCGCCAATCAATCAGCAGTGCAAAACTGTGTAAACCATCCACTCCAATATCGTACGAAATCAGCTCGGAAAATTAAAAAGAAAAGGTTAAAGCCGCTTAAAGTAATGGAGAAATTAAAACAGTTAAAAGAGTTAAACCGTTACTGTAAACAATATAATAAAAAAAATATGGTGTAACAGTGGTAGAGATACACTGCAGTTTGTATCTAGCTGAATAGGTCAGCTCGACCGGGGTAGGGACCACGCCCTCGCAGAATACCAGCGTAAAATCGCAGCATATAGGTGCTGTGTTACGTATGGTGAATGTAGGGATCCGGAGACCTCTATTATTGCTAACGAGGCATTCCCTCTCAGTCTTCAAGGGTAACAACGCATCTGCATTATGATTGCTTGTCTTTGTCACTTGCGATCTAAACTGTAAACTGTGCGTTCGTTTGTTAAGTGCGTGTTAGTGCATCAGTAATTGGCTGTCACGTCGCGAGTCCTGAGTTCGATTTCAGGCTGGGGATCCCAAAATTTTGGCTTTATGTTTGTGTCGCATACCACCTATATCGATGCTAAGGTATTCTTAGATGAAGGCATTCTTTAAGGGCAAAGGGATACTTCACAATCCAATGAGAACACCTCTCATATGTCAACTACAATTAAAACGACTTGTCTCCAGGGGTGAAAAAATATCACATTGCTGGTCACCAATGTAATATGTAAAGTTGTGGGTCGCAGGGTGGTCACATTAGGTTTACTCACTGTGTGTACGTTTATTGCCCTGAATTCCACAAAAAAATATACAAAAATCTCCATGACGTTGCATGGCGTTGAAAATTATTTTACCAATGTTTTTATCAAAGCATTTGGCCTTTGAATATCGGCCGTAACAAAACTAAAATATAAACGGAAAAAGTATTTTGATGGCATTTATAAATAGCCACCACGGTACACCCCGGCCGGTTGTGGCCTTGACCCTGTGGTGGTGGGGCTGCGGGGACGAGGGTTCCAGTGTGGGGAGTGGTTTTATTTATTTAGTAGAATGAATAACAATTTGAATAGTATCGTGTTTGGTGTTCTCAGAGAACATAAAGTTTTATTTTTATAAGTTAATTTATATTAAAGGCGACAAACGAGCACGCAGTTCGCCTGATCATCCTTATGTCACGTTCACGATGGTATAATATAGAACGAGAACGTGGTCCTTCCCCGGTCGAGCTGGACAATACATGCTGCAGCTATAAAATAGCTGCTACATATTTCTACCAGACTGGAGCGCTGGCCAGTACTATTAGGTAACTCACATGCTCGTCCGCCCCCAACGCCATTTTTTTTATAAAATATACGGCGGTTGTGACGGAGATGGACACTTAACTTATATTAATAATATATAAATAATACATCAATATAATCAACATCAGTGTAAAGAGAGTTAAAATGTAATCATTCAACATTAAAATAAAAAAAACCCCAACAACTATAATTAACCCATAAAATAATTAGCATCGACTGTATTCTATGATGCGGAAGAATTATAAACTATAGACATCAAACAAAAATTGTTAAATAAAATATAGCATAATCAACGTCATACCAGCGACCTTTATTACTGGTGACTAAGCATTCCATCTCAGACCACATGGGTAACAACGTATCTGCATTATGATTCCTTGTCAAGGATGAATGTTGGTGTTGTGGGCCGCGGGAACACTTGCAATCAGGTGACCTGCGTGCTCGTTTGTTGCTCTCCAATGTAAAAAAAAAATAAAGAAAAAAATGAACTACTTCTACAACAGTAGGCATATCAACATGCATAACCACAAAATCTATTCACCAAGTATCTTCCTTTGACCCCCATCTCGACTAGACTCGTCGAGCTCGCCGTGACCACATCTGCTTTCTATCTAGGACAGCACTCACTTAATATTCCCACACTGTTCAAAGTCCACTGGGATAGTTTAAAAGTTCAGCAAACACATAATAATTAAATGGACATATGAAACACTTATCCAGTCCCTTATCACACAATACTGTTTTTAATGCATACATAAATTCCAAATTAATAATAAATTTCATTACCGTATTATATAAAAATATGTAACATATATTATATGAAATAGAATACAACCTTAAAGTTACGTTTTTACAGTGGTAGACCTACACTGCAGTTTGTTTCTAGCTGCAGAATGAATGGGTCAGGTATAACGGAGTAGGACTACGCCCTCACAGAATACCAGCGTGAAATAGCAGCATAATGCTGCTGTGTTTGGTCTGGTGAGTGTAGCCATCTGGAGACCTTTAGTACTGGTGACCGATGCATTCCTTCTCAGTGCTCAAGGGTGACAACGCATCTGCATTATGATTCCTTGTCAAGGATGAATGTAGATGTCGTGGGCCGCAGGAATCACTTGCCATCAGGTTGGAACTGTGTGTGAGTTTGTTATTCCCAATGTAATTAAAAAAACAGAAACGTCAATACAATATATTCGGGAAACTGATGTTGGTAATCGAATCTGTAATATGTTTATTGACATAGTATACAATTTGCGGTCGGTCAGTTACAGTTTTCTTTTTATAATATTGGTGAAAAACGAACACACATTTCATCTGAGAGTAAGTGACAACTAGGGCACACTATATTTATTCCAGCCGCCGAGTTTAAACATCGTGCATCACGTCAGAATTCAACATTTCATCCTCATCATCTCGATGGTTGGCAATCTATACAGGTACATACAATAAGATTGTAAGCGGACTTTGTCTGTTTGTGTGTGCTTTTGTGCACGCTAATATGCATAATGAGCGAACTAATTTGGGTATCGTATTCAGTAATAAGACAAGCATAACGTTTAATGTTTGTTCCGTTTAAAACAGTTGACAAATAAATAAGAAATTATGTTATTTTAAGGCGCGCTTGATGTGAAGCGGGCGTATCAATAATAAATACGATAACTATAAGAGAGTAACAGAAAAAGTATTTCACTCATTCACATCTTTAACAGAAATAATTTCAGCCAGATAATCTGTCGAAATCAAAACTATTCCTATAATAAAATTAATTGATGTTTAAATTTATCCCTAAGTTGGCAAAAACGAAACCTATAATACAATTCGTTATCTGTCGCTCCGTGTGCAAAACAACCAACCCCTAGTTCCCTAGTTTTATTTATACATCCATGGAGACACTTTGGGCGGCTTCAATTTGGCGAGCTCGTTGCTAGATAAACACAAAACGCAGCAAGCGGAACAATGAACACAATTACAACAGAGTAAAATTCTTAATTAAAAAAAAATACACAATATTGAAATTGAATTCTTCAGGTTTTTGAGAAACCGAGTGTTATTGTATATTATAATGTGAAATACTTTCATTTTATGAATATACTTTAGTCGTGGCACGACCCAACTTGTTTCTAGGCGCAGCATAAATGGCATAATCTGAAGAGGACCTCTCGACTCGCAGAATACTAGCTTGAAATGTGAAATGAGAAAACATAACACTGCTGTTTCGTTTCGCCGGTGTAGGAAGCCGAAAGCGCTGATACTGGTAATGGACGACTCCCTCTCAGTCCTCAGCAGTGACAACAATTCCGTATCTTGGGTCTTTGGGAATGGACATAGGTTTTATGGCACGCAGTTATCATATACGATCAGGATTAAATGTTGATACTATACATATATAATAACCGTTAGGTTGTAGCTACGTCCTGCAAACTTAAAGACGTAAGTTCGATTCAATCTTTCTGTCTATAATCATGAACCATCTCCAACCACAAGTATTTAAGCACACTTGGAGAATCATAGGTATTTTTCTTAATTTAATTTTGGTCATCTACAGTGCATACATGAAAACAGTCTTAACTCATATATACATGAAGTCAAATCTGATGCATCAATTCAAACATCAATTAAAAATGAACACATCATGTTATAATTAACGTTTATTGTGTTACTAAAATTAATTAATGGAGAAAACTAAACAATAACTGATTCAAAATAAAAACCAAGAACAGAGTTAAATTATTAAAATTAAATATTATCGTAATAAAATAAAATGAATTGTAATAAAACAATTACCTAAGATTTTAAAATTAAATTAAATTAAATCAAATCACAATCAAATTCAAATTAAATTAAATGTAAACAACAACCGTATACAATATAGAGATTAAACAATTGAATAGGGATTAAAATATATTATAAAACAAAAGACAACCACACGATATAATAAAATTAAAATTTGAAAATTTGAGATTGAAATGAATAAAAAAAGTAGTTAAATTTATAAACATCAGGTTCTAAGAGTGCGTCGTTCTTGGAATGCTTTACGCCTTACGCTTAAAATTATCGATTGAATTGTGAGTAATAATGATAGAATTGTTAGCGTTCTTTGAAAATAGATACAGACAGACTCGTAACGTGATTCTTAGCCGAAGCTAGAAGCCAATATTTATATAATACTATAATATTTGTAGAATGGGACGACGTGTGAGTATCTGTTTCTTTAATTTCTTTTTATATTTTTATATATATATATATACGTTTAAGTTTATAGCAAATAAACGTACTAACAGTACGTCGTGCGGTCACCGAGGTCGTTGGATCGATAGCCCGCATGCATGCCCAGAACCCAGTGCGGTCACCTGACCCGTACCGAATCTGCTCGGCTTTGTGTCCGTATACTTTAACCTGATCAGCCTGTCAGACACACAATCATCTACGATATTTTTTTCTAGCACCTGCCTTAATGCACCCATTGAAGGATATATATCTTTATGAATTCTACATTTCCATGCGATAAATATTTATTGAGTCAAATAAGAACGTACGGTGCACTTTAAAAATATGTTAAATATACATTTTCATCTTAACAAAAGACAAGCTTTCACGCCTATACTTATGTATTTTTATATAACTAAGGGAGAAAAACGAGTACACGCTTCACCAGAGAGTGACTCAACGAAGATTGAATCAGCACATACATACATTGTCGCCCCCCGGGGATTGAGGTGTAATGTATCTATATGGAAGCTCACTGAATACCAGCTTAAAATAGCAACACATCGCAGTGTTTCGTGTGATGAGTATAGGAAACTAGAAATCCGATCACGGCAAGCTAGTTCTATGTGTTCAGTGAGCGCATTGTCCTTCTCCGGCTGAGACGACATTCATTTAGAAATTAATAACAAAATAGCCTATTTGATTAGCACTACATAAATTATATATGCAGAACGCATCCCAAAATAATTATTTTTATAACAGGAATTACAATAAATAATATAATAAAATAAATATACTATGAAATGCTGAAAATTGTCACGTGACACCGGTGTCTTCTCGCAATAAATACGTTCACAAATAATAGAGTTAGTTTACAAAATGTTGACTTTATGATATTAAATTAAATTAATTAATATCATAGTCAATTATACAACATGAAAATAATAAGAGACATATAAGAAAATTAACAAAATACTAAATATATTTATTTGTATTTATATATGTGTGTGTGTGTGGAATGCTTCGTTAAATGTTACTGGGTCTGTAATGTACGCTGAATAAGTACTGTAAATCTAAATATGGAAATGATCAACCTAATCTATATACATACGTACATAGATAAGACGATGTAAATGTTTCACTAACTAAATATAATATAGAATTCTAAGTCGATATCTAGCGTACTAGCTTCAAACGCGCGCACACCAATTACCTTCGCTTCAATCAGCCGGTGCAGTTTGAAAGCGAAGCATCTCTTCAGTCCGTCTTCATCCGATTCCGTGACGTCACACACCTTCCCCCTCGACACTCGCGAACGGCGAAAGGGAAAGTTGCTGATGGGACCCAGCAGGAAACCCTGCTTTCTGGGGATTCTCCTCCTACACGTGTAACTTGAAATCTGTGTGTGACCGAATATCGGGTAACCGCCTATTTGTATAACACGTGGTTGCTAGAAATAACGGGTTTTATGTACATATTACAATATTCAAATATATATAAAAAGATATATGTGATATTAACGATATAAAGTAAAGCTATTCGTGCTATCGAAGTTAGTATGTAAAATAAAATTTAGCATATATATATATATATATATATATATATATATATAAAAATCCCACAGCTCGGCATAAGCCTCCTCTATAGAGGTTGTTGAAACATAGTTCATGCGAACATCGCATGTCTTTGAATTTTTTTTTTATTTCTTAGACATGCTGGTTTCCTCAGGATGGTTCGCCGCAGAGCACGTGGTAAGTCAGCATTTAAAATTGTAACTAACAATATCATTAGAGGATGACGAACTCTTAGACACTAAACTACCACGACTCTTATATCTCTTTAGAAGTTTACTCGAATGTTTTGTAAAAAAAAATTATACTCATAATTCATCATCAGCTAGACAAAATGGCAAAATGGTGCTATAGCCTATATCTCCTATACTTCTGACGACTAAAATGGAGTGACTCTTAACTCGCTATCGGATATGGAATTTTATTTTTCCCTTTCAGTTTGATTCGAGATTGGCCATATTATTTAAGATTTTTTATCAAATATGAAAAGGAAACTTCTAAAAGTTGTATCTAATTTTCAAGTTGCCATCTTCTGCTTCATTAACTCGATGGACAACTTTAAAACCGATCTGTTCTAAGCGACAAAATCTAAAGAGCCGAACGAACAGCTTCGTTCACCCTAATCCGCGCACTGTAACTTATAAGGCTACACTCGCCCTCAACTTAGCGAAGTGTTTCCAAAACTTTCCAATGCGACGGAGCTTTTGGCGAGTTTGGGTCTTTTACGAAACATTTTATTCGGTAGCAGATGTTTGGGGGGAGTTTTAACTGATAGCCTAGACCACACACACATGTTGTATTCCTTATAGTTACATATAACTTAATTATGTGGAATATAGGAATGCGTTTGATATTAATGATTATATAATATATATTTTTTATTGTTACAGTGGTAGAGCTACGCTGCTGTTGGTTTCTAGCTACAGAATGAATGGGTCAGCTCGAACGGGGTAGGACTACGCCCTCACAGAATACCAGCGTGAAATAGCAGCATAATGCTGCTGTGTTTGTTCTGGTGAGTGTAGCCATCTGCAGACCTCTATTACTGGTGACCGAGGCATTCCTTCTCAGTCCTCAAGGGTGACAACGCAACTGCATTCCTTGTCAAGGATGGACCTACGACCTTTTCGCAGTTTAAGTTTTTGAAGTTTCCCAGACCGTACTCTAAATCATTAGGCTGTTGACGTTTCGTTTCTGATTGGTTGTTATTTCGTGAGAGCATCCTTCCCGGTCAAACTGACGCAATACTAACCAGTTGCAAGCTGAAGCGTAGCTCTATCATTCTTAAATACATGTCATGGGCCGCAGGGACTTACTACGAAAACTGTGTGTTCGTTTGTAGACCAGTTCACATAAATGAAAATATTGTACAGACGTGTAAAATGTTTGTATCGTTTAAAGTATCCAAGGTTATACAAGTAATTGTTTGCGACAGAACTTAAATAAAAAAGAACCTTCTGCCGTTGTATTATGGTTCCGATTGTAAAGATATGTTACTGACGCCTTTACTATACTGTCAGTCTATATAGTATACAGGCACAACCCCAAATCAAGGACAATGGATGAGAAGGGGAGAAAAGTAGTCTATACAGCAGACTATTTTGTCTACGCAGACAGTCAAGGGTACCCGAATATTTTTTTTCCTCCGTTTCAATGCCGTAGAATGTATATAATATACGGGACAAACATAAAAATAAGGTTTATTACTTATTACGAGAGGAAATCGTCTACGCCATAAGGTCTAATAGATCAGCGTTGTCACCCTTGAGGACTCAGATGGAGTGCCTCGTCATTAGTAATAAAGGTCTCCGGACCCCTACACTCACCAGACGAAACACAGCAGCATTATGCTGGTATTCTGATAGAGCGTCGTCCTACTCCGGCCGAGCTGACCCGTTTTTTTATTACATTAAGAGTAACGAACGAGCACACAATTGACCTGATCGCAAGTGATTCCTGCGGCCCATGACATCTACATTCCTCCTTGATAAGGAATCATAATGCAGCTGCGTTGTCACCCTTGAGGACTGAGACGGAATGCCTCGTCTCCAGGAATAAAGGTCTCCGGATCCCTTCACTCACCAGACGAAACACAGCAGTATTATACTACTATTTCACGCTGGTGGTATTCTGTGAGGGCGTGGTCCTACCCGGTCGAGCTGACCTATTAGGACCTATTATTTTTGTTCATCAAGTAGGTGATATATAGTTCACCCGATGATAACGAGATTCCATCATCAGTAACAACCAGATTCATCCTCGATTAAGAATCAAGAAGCATTGATACTTCGTAGTATTCCTCAACGCATCATCTGAGGAATACGACGAAAGAAATATCCCTTGCACATAGAACCGATAACAGATGGGGAGAAAGAAAGTTTCTCGAGTGGCCACCCCAGAGTAGATCGGCTCACAACTAGATGGGAGTGACGACCCATGCAAATCTGCGAGAAGTCTATGAGTGCAAGTGGCTCGGGATTGTACTCTGTGACAGTCTGCGGGGGAGGTCTACGTTCAGCGGTGGACTAGTGATGAGCTGAAATGATGAAGATCCCATTATCATTTATATATTTATTTATTTACTCCTCATCGCATTAATTTTAACAAAGTTAAAAGTTCACAAAGGGCGGACTTATTGCCAAAGGTATTCTCTACCAGTCAACCCAAGGTGTGGCGAGATATATAATGTGTACGATAGGTGTAGCAATAAACTAATTAATAAAAGGAAAAAAGGCTAATATATATACATGTACAGATATTAAATATATATATATATATATATATATATATATATATATATATATATATATATATATATATAGCTACATACGTAATAGAATATAATACAATAGTGGTAGCTACCATAAATTTCATATGTGGAAGATATAACAATTTATATACAATATAAAAAAAAGTATAAAGGAAGACACGAGAAATGTAAGGAAAGGAAAAAGTGTGTAGGTTAAAACTGAGAAGAAATCATCAAAACTAATCACTAAATAACAAAAAATAATATTAGTACCTCACAAATTGTAAACCGTAAAATACGAAGAGACGAGTGAACGCTTAACGTATATATGTTTCCATCTCGCTTTGTTATATTGTACATATATTTATGTAATGTGATACTATGGATCTGAGATGTGACCTACGGGGCTTAGGTAAATGAGTATAAAAGTATCGCTCCTTTAGATAAGACGGACGTAGAATGGATTACGTAGGATGTTAAAACCTCATACGATATTCAAGTACGGTGGTCGCGGATTAGAACGAATCTTTTAATTGATTCTACGTTGTCCTTCGCTATATAAAACGTAGCCCAACAATTGTTGCATCCTATACTATGGTGATCGGTAACTTCTGTGTTATAAGGACTTACCAGTTGTTGGCACATTAAGATATTGGATATCCTTATCATAAATTAAAAGAAATAAATACATATTTGTTACGTCTCTCATCACATAATCAATCATAACAGATTGACATAAATGATGTCCTTCTGGTATTTTACGACCACGGTGAAATCTTCTGGTTATATTATAGCAGGATATATCATCATAGTGCCCTAAATATTGGCGGAATACCCACTCGGCGGCACTCGCTCGACATCTTTTTCCGTAAACCTATATAAAGCATAAGCAATAATATTGGAAGACGATTTAAGATTTGATAGAAGGAACGAGGTATATTTAACACACCAAGATTAGGTAAGTTATAATAACAATTTATAGAATATTAAATTGTTATTATAATATACCTAATATTATTCGCTGAATCGAACCCAGGACCTGCAGACGCTGCAGACAGATAAACAAACCATTACGTCACGCGACAATCAGCCAAATAAATATCAAGCTAATTAATAAGATCTCGTATCAAGCAATTAAAGAAATATGAATACAAGTTTAAGAATTCCAGTTGGACCAATTACAATGTTGTCGTTAACAATTTAAAAATATCTATAATAATAAAGCGGGACTATAAAAACGCAAATACAATAAATGGGTCGTAAATATTGAAGACAGGACACATAGCAACAATATTTCATTATATAAGTTAACATGAGAAGTGACGACCTACATATCAATTCCACTCTTTAGAGAGGATGTTGGAGCTTCATTCACCACGAGGCTACACTGATTATGATGCGACCTGTTTAGCAGAATTCACATATCTTCCAAATACATTTTTTAATGTACTTCCTAGACGTTCAGGTATCCTCACGATGTTTTCCCCCGTAGTTGAACACTTGGTGATGAGAAAATTAAATTGCAATTAACAATGCCGGCTATCAGGGAATCAAAATCGGTTTGCTCGAGTATTGTAAAAAAAAGAAAAGTGAATTGAAAGTCACTACTAAAAGTGTGTTATTATATTTATTATATATCTAATAAAGATATATAATTGTTATACTATCGGTGAGATTCACCACTGTTATGTTTATACAAATATATGTGGTAAGATGTATTACTGATATAATAAGCCGTCAAAGGAACGCCGACCGAATCTAACTAGCGGTTTGCCTGCGATCGACTAATGTATGCCTGGTGTGATAATCGTGGTTGACCTAGTGCTTAGGACATTAGATTATAATCTGTTTCGTGGTGTCGATATGCATTATAGGTAAATGCGTTTTTTATATATTATTTGTATTATAGTGGTGAAAAACCAGCACACAGTTGTCTCAAGATGCGCATGCGTCACCCCGGAAGACAGATGGAATATCCTGCAAACTAAGGGTAACTGGGGCTTCCGATGTCTACACTGACCAAAGAAAACAGCAGCTTCTGTGCAAATCGCTTTTTCTCTCAATCTGTGATTGGGGTCCTTCCCAGACCGACCCAGTGATACTTCAGCTAGAGACAGACTGCGGCGTGGTTCCACCATTAGAACCCAATAATAATGTCAGTGAACCATACACTCGTGTATCAAAATTCAAGATACACATTGCAGAGTGAGAAAAACTAATATTGTTGTCTCATAGTGTTCTTCATTTCGTTCAAAACCGAGCTTTAGACATTATATTTAAAGTTGAATTTACGTTGAGGCAATTGTCGCATATACGATCGTTTTAATTTATTTTTATTTTGACGATTAACGCGATGTTCCACCAGGTCGAAACAATAATTTATAGAAAAGCGTTCTAATGTGGTGTCTGGTGCTAGAAATGCTTCTGCCGCGAAGATTTTGATAGATTTTTCGTCACGGGTCGGTCGACAGACTCCTCCGACTGCCAACCTCATGATAACCAGTAGCAGGTGATGTTGGAAGTTGGTTTAAAATTAAGTACATTTTTCATAAAGCATACATAATTACCTTGTAAAAAATACGAATTCGTAATTATACCATTTATATATCACTCCCACTTAAGTTTAATTAAAATTTTAAATTTCAAAAAAACATAAAGACATTTACGACTTAAGGATACAGCGAAAATTAAACGTCAATTTGTCGTTAACATTAATTTAAATTTTCCAGTACGTCTGACTACTCATTGTTATTACCAACCATGGTAGTTAAAATAACCGAAAGGGCATAGTAATAAGTCAATAACGCGTACGGTGCAAAAGGTTAATTAAGTCTACGGATACAGTTCGCTGACCGACAATTTTCGCACACCATAACTTTTTTTCTTGTTCAATCTCTTGGTTAAATTGAGGGGGGCTTCAATCATTGGACGGGACAATAATCCTTTTTATTTGTGCAGAAGTTACTTTAACTTTGTCACGTGATAGCTAGGGGGTTGCCAAAAAAATTGTCACTAATAAATCGACTCGACTGGCGTACATTTCCACTGACTACAACCGTACAGCCATCGCTTCAACAGCGTATCTGAGCAGTGAGCATGGGTAAAGAAAAGCTAAGATATTATGCCTATGTTAAGTGCACTTTACGCTATGTTTTTTCCTAACTCAGCTCTGTCCCCTGCATAGCTCACAGCATCCCACGTTTCAGAGAGTATTTCAAATTAAACCATCGACATTATTTAAACTATTTTCCATCAGAGCCACGAACATTAAATGATCCTATCGCTGCGCATGCCTGCTGGGAAGGCGTCATGAAACAGTGGCAGCATGAAAGAAATCGGAGATCGTATTAACCAATAACACTCCGACTTATTCCATCCACTGAATTCCCGGATTCTTTATTTGTGATAAATAAAGTTGTCACTGTAGTACGCATGGATCTTTAATGATTATATGAAAACTGTGTTCTTGTTTGTTTGCTCGTATTAAACAACCACAAGCAACCTTTACAAATAACATAAGGCTAGAACTTTCAACGGTTACAGCGACCGCAAATGTTTGCATAGTCTCGGACAGTACCACTTCTGCACCGCCCACAACTCCTGTTACTTCGTCCTGGTATTTTTATCGCAGAGAGTGGTGATTAGAAAAGTTTCTAAACATCAGCGAGGTAATTAGACTTTACAAAGAAATAGAGATTGTCTACGATTCATTTATTATTAATTGATGTGGGATGTATGTATGTGGTGAAGATGTTAGTGTGTGACAAAGGGTAAGTGAAATAGAAGACGTGTGAGTGTGAAGCAAGATGTGAGTGAGATAGGACGCATGGGAGAGCGAGAGAGGAATACGGAAAAAAGATGACGAAAAATAAAAAGAGGTGTACCACAGGTCTCGGATTAATTGCTCAGATTGTAAAAAGTTTCATCTCATTTATCATTTTACTTCACCCATATTGATAACCTTTTGAATAACAATGAACGGACTTAAATACCTTTAGGCATTATCTCCGAGTCCACCTAAAGCGTGGAGATAGATCGTGGAGCGTAATTGAAAAAAAAAAAAGGTTGAGTTTAAACAACCAAACTTTGGCAACATAAGTCAAACACTTTAGCCTAGTTGTCTCTATGCTGGACTGTGAAAACTATTAAAACATCGCGTGTACCGGCTATTTCTCTGACCGGGGATGTCGACTAATGTTGCATGATAGCGTCAGTAATGTTTAACGAGCATTTCTTATTCTGTTTGTAACACAACATGTTATCGCAACCTATTTTTATACTATAAGAGGATAACAAACGATTACACAGAAAATAAAACGTGAATGACATGCCTCATAACATATTCAAAATCATATATAAAAATCATATATATATATATTCAAGTACAAAAAAGTTTTGAAGCGTCAATAGCCTAATGTCGTACAGTCTGCGAAACTTCAGGTCGTAGGTTCAAATCCACCATTCGACTTTTGTCGTGTACCATCTCCTAGCACAAGCATTGTGTGGTTAACCGGTATAGTGGTAATGTTCATAGCATTGCCAATATTCTTTTAAAAAAAATAAAAACAAAACAATAGTTAAAATTAACTAATTCGTAGGTATAGAACAGAAAACTACTTTTAATTATAAAAATTGATTACAAAATAATACGTGGAATGGATATTAAATACATTTCAACAGTTATTAAAAATATTATAGGCCATGAATATTGTGTGGTAAAATTAAATTTTGATAACCATGGAATTAAATGTAAAGTAGAATGAACGATAATTACATACAAAAGATTTTATTATTTATAAATTTTTAATTGTGGACGATTATGGCGTAGTTGTAAAAATAGATAAAATTAAAAATGTTATTTAACTACATATAATATTCTTTAATACTATATATTTATATAAATGCATATGCTTTACATTCCTTCTACTACTACGAGTATTGATTGATTATAATATTTTTAACGAGCTATGGCCATGTCGCTGCTGTAGACTGGATGTAGTGCAAAATGATCAATCCATCCATCCCGGAAAGTACCACGTTTCCACGGTACATATTTAAATTTATAATAGTACCTTAGTGTTGCTGTATTCTATTGAAGATAAATTTGTATCTCATGGCCCTCCCTTTCCTTAATTTTAAACCCTAATATTATATAAAAATAAATTTAAAGTAATCTCTGTAAATTACCATTTAAATTATGTCAGGAAAGTAAAACCGACCAAGCAGGACTGCAAAGCCAACGTAGGCAGGCTTACATTTCAAGAGTTGCCTGCATATTTTTTTTATAATAAATCATAAGGGTTTACCAGACGAGTACGCCACTTTATTCGAAGTTAAGGGATGCATGGGGTTCGTGACATCGGCGTTCATCACCGATTGAGAATCATAATTCTAATGTGTAAACCCTGACTTTGGACTAGAGGACTGGTATACCTACTGACATCAGTGTCAACAACTCAGATATCAGATAAAAAACAGCAATTCTGATCAGTCAGCCTCAGTAGATCCGTAGAACAGTCTAGTTATTGGTAAAAGTCATTCCTCAGGGGGCGACAAGGCGTTCGTAAATCTTCGTTGAGAATCGATGTACTTTTTATTACATTGTGAGTAACAAACCAGCACACAGTTCACCCGATGGCAAGTGATACCTGCGGCCCATGACTTCAACATTCATCCTTGACAAGGAATCATAAGGCAGATGCGTTGTCACCCCATAAAGGTCTCCGGATCCCTACCCTCACGAGACGTAACACAGCGAGCATTATGCTGCTATTTTACGAGGGTGTTCTGTGCGGGCGCTGTCCTATCCCGATTGAGTTGACCCATTCATTCTACAACTAGAAAAAAACTACAGTGTACCAGTGTGTTTATATGCTGCATCAAGAGATGCTATGGCTCTTCAGTCGCACATAGTTGAATAAAATGATATGTTCAATAGTTACCGAGATTAGCGCACACAGAGACAGGCGGACTACTAGCTACGTGCAGCGTGACTCTACCACAGACAGATTTTTCATTACATCTTGTTCTTGAAGATTAACCAAATTATAAAGACAAAGGTATTATTATATATATATATATATAATTTAACTAAAAATTATATAATTAAGGTAATCCCAAGACACAAGAGTATTATATATCTGATATTGTTATTTTTATTAATTTCCCCTATAACTTAGTATTAATTGAATGTAATGAAATCAATAAGCGTCACCACTGGAAACACCTACTGTTGTAACACTATTGAGGGGTAGGTAAATGTAGTATATATATTCAATTCAGTGTTGAAATTTTATCGTGACGTCAACGCGGCCCTAACACAAGACCAGCGCTGTTTATTAATAGCCAGCCGCCATTGCATAAACAAATTGTTTCTTTCTTTCTTTAAAAGTATTTAATCAAATATTCCTGATTACGTCATCCTGAAGGATCAGGATTTCGACATCGTATTCTGGTTATTACCAAATGACAACTGCACAAGTTATGTTATAGTATATACTTAAATAAATTAAATATACTTTAAGTATCCACGCAATCACAGAGACATTAACTAGCTAACATTAAGCTATCTCGGCTCAACATAGATTTTAACAGTGGTATGGCCACACTTCAGTCTGTTTCTAGGTGCAGAATGAATGGGTACCAGCTTGACCGGAGTAGGACCACGCCTGCACAGAATAGACCTTTATTACTGGTGACGAGGCATTCCATCTCAGTCCTCAAGGGTGACAATGCATCTGCATTATGATTGCTTGTCAAGCATGAATGTAGATATCATGGGTCGCAGGAATCACTTACCATCAGGTGATTTGTGTGCTCGTTTGTTACTCTTAATGTTATAAAAAAAAACATTCCAAATAAAATAAGGTTAATATATTACAATAAATAAAGCTCAACAATTAAATTATTCAGACTAAGCGATATTGCTCAGTCCGTTGTTCAAGCACGAGTACAATTGAATATCTGATTATATATTCAAATCAAGATTATATATGAATGAAATAAAATTGGAAAAATAATTGATATGATCAATAATTTATATTTGGAGTGGTGCGGGGCGATGTGGCCTCGCCACATATTTTTTTTTGGGACCTCATTTCTGGGGGTCTCGCATGTATATTCCCCGGACATGTGTATTTAGGTACTTTTTTGTGCTTTTAATAATTACTGTCTGTGTACATCGTTTTTTGACATGTCATCTTTAAAAAATTACGTTTCTTCATTATTGCGTTTTATATATCTTTTCCATCTTACCTAAATATCTATATACTTATCATATATCTATATTTAATTAACTTTATCTCTATAGTTAAATTCTAAACTTATATTTTCTATTCTACTATTATTTGTCTCTTTCAATTCTGTTTTTTTTATTAATATATCAAAAACGTATATATATAATGTATAAGTACATATATAGTATATGTTTACATGGCCTCACCACATATTGAACCCGTTAACCCACCCTAGAAATGTGGTATGTACATCGTTTTTTTTTATGGCTGATGGCCACTGTTAGCCCAAGGGCTACAGCTTCACCGGGTTGAAAGGTGGCCAAGCGCTACGGTCACTCAGCCGAGATTTGAGATATATATATGAGTATCTAGCACAAGGGCTCCCGAGAGGGAGCCTCGGCTTGGGCCGTTACCCTGGGCGGGAAAGCAACACGACACGAGGAGGGCCGAACCCCGGCTCGGTCATAAAATTTTCAATTCAATTCTTGGGCATGAAAATTTCCTCACGATATATTCGTTCACTGTCCAGTACGTAAAAAATCAGCTCATAAAATTACAATTGACAAATTCGCGGACGGACCGAACTCACGATTCCTCACGAGACGTAGTGGTAAGACGTATCCTGGGATCGATTACCGGACCAAGTTACAACAATGGTGTGTCAAAGTAATGACGTCTATACGAAATACTTGCACTGGACAGTGGTTGATCCAGGCTGTGCAGCTTACAGCTTGTCTAACTAAAGCATGAATGGGTCGGCTCTACCGGGGTAGGACAACGCCCTCACAGACTACCAGCGTGTAATAGCAGTATTGTTCAGCTCTGTTTCGTATGATAGCAGAGTGGATAGCGTAGAGGATTCGGAGACCCTGATTACTGCCGACATGGGATTCGATATTAGTGCTGGGGGGTGACAACGCGTCTTCATTATAATTCCTTGCCGAAGAAGAGTGATGATGAATCGAATTATATGTATGAGTTCATGTAAAATTATTACGAGTAAGACAATTTACGAGTATAATATTTCATACTTAGTCATATATAAAACAAGTCACAAAATATTTAGTTTTTAATTGCTGTTATTAAAAAATTTGTATTTTTTAACTGGAATATTCAATATCTTTATTTATATGAAAAAAAATTAAAAAATCAAAATGAAAGAGAAATATTCTTATTAGCTTTTAAACAGTTTAACTATATCTATATCATAGATATATCATATAAAATAAACACGCGCTCGCATCTCAAAAAGTCTCCCCACGCCCCCAAAAATATCTCCCGTTAGACAGAAGCGCACTCTATCGCCTGTGACTTGAAACACTCGAATTAACAACCCCTATTCTTTTAAACCTTACCCTTTTCCTAGCCATCGCGTGTCACCGTCACACTAATCACCATACTTGGGACGTATGAAAAACCGAAAATTCACAAAACGCGTCCGTTCGAGTCGAAAGCCGGAATCACACTGCGGGAAGGGTTGGGGTGGCGCGCCCTACATTCGCGGGTATCCATTCTTTAATGTCTTAACAACGCGTCGCTGCACAAAGGAATGTGCACTTAAATTCTTTGCATAAATGGTTGGAATTATTTTGGATGGATCTTTGTTTTTTGTGGCGCATTCTAATAATGTTATTGCATTTTGTTCCACCTTAGGCGGGCTGTTTTTTTGGACTTTAGACAATTTTTTTGTTTTGTTTAAACTCATTAGTGTTTCTCCGCCAGTATTTTTATTAATCCTACGCGCATTATGTTTACGTAAATTTATTATATGAAGCTATCAGCATGAAAATTATTATTTCAACCAAACTAGCACTTATAAGCCGCTGTTGTGTGCGAGGCTTTGCATTCCGCATACCTATAAACATAAACCTAGTTTCCTTTTGCAGTATTCAAATAATATTAAAAGCATCTTATTTTTTTTTAGTGTCGTTGCTAACACAACCATTACATGTTGAAGATATGAGATAACTCATCATATATACACACTCTACAATATAAGTACATGACCTTAATATCGAAGGCGACCACGGCGACACCCCAACGCTGTCCGTAGTGGTGGTATATCTCGTTAATAATAAAAATCTTATTAATTTAGTTAATCCGTTAGAACTGACCGAGCCGAGGTGAGGCTCTCGGGCTCCCTCGAGTCAGTTGCTTTCACGCCGAGGGTAATGAACGGTCCAAGCCGACTCTCTCTCGTTAACCCTTGTGCTGGTTAACCATTAATTAAGTTCTCAGCTGAGTGCCCACCCTGAGACCACCTCTCACATAAGCCATAAAAAAAATAAACATAAATCAGACATCATAAATTATAATGCTTTAAAGTATTCTCGCCCAAAGACAATATCCGGTACACAACCGAAAACCAATAACTTATGATTCTTAATTTTTGTTCCCCGACTAGTACAATGAAACCCGGTACCCGATATTCTGAGCATTAGCCCACGACTCGTAAACTTATAAAACAAAATGTAATTAACAGGGCTTTACATGTTTTTTATATAACTTTATATATATGCTCATTAGCATATATAAGGTATATTTAAGAAAAAACATGGTGAGAACACCTGCATGTTTAAGATATACATAAGATATAAATAAAAAAAATATATAATATATAATAGACATGTGAAGCCCGCCACTCTCTCTAGAGAGCAGGTCTATGCCCTACAGATTTATATATATTCGTATATATGTATATATACTGTTACTTTACTTCTACATAGATATAATGAACAACCGCAAATACATTCATTTGTATATTATGAAATACTAGCGTAGATTATTCCAAGTAATATTTCAATATACTGCTTGCTTAACCACTGATTGCTTTATGAAAACCGCCGGAGCTGCCAATTTAAATGCCAACAAGAAATTTAATATAAGTAATATACATCGACATATATTTATATAGATCTCACAGCAAGAAATAGGATTCTCTAGCGTGGAGAATAGTCCACCAGGCGCCTCTCCTGCGTATTGGAGGACTTCACTATGGCGTAGATTTCCGTCACCACCATACACTTGGTAATCTGCACGTAAATTTGCAATCGACTTTACTAGACTTGATGAACTTGCTTGTTTATTCCAGCCGTAAATAAGGAATTGAACTCGATTTGCTCTCGGAACTATGTCTTTAACCTATACCACGACGCTAGATGCATAGTAAGCAAATAGCAGTGTACGGTGAGTTTAAGGAACTAGGAAATCAATTAGCTGATAGCTCTATTATTGTCTTTACTCTGTGAAATCTGACGATAAGTCTATATACGTGTTGACGTGTTCAAGTGCCGGTAAAGGACCATGAAAATAAACGATTTTCATTTGGATTATGACATGTACACGTACGAGTAAATCAAGTAAAAATGTCATAAGTAAATGACAATTTTATTTATAATTTTCCGGTTTTTATCGACAAACATGTGTATTAGAACTATATTTTTTATTTATTTATTTACTTAAGGTTCATTACATATGTATCTAATCTTAATGCCTTAGGCATTCTCCACCAGTCTACCACAAAAAAAAGCAGAGATGAAATGAGGTAGGTGTAAGATTAAAAATCATGACGTAAAATACTATTATATAATATAAATAAACAATACATGCGTAATTATAAAATACATATATAACTAGAAATAATAGACCTATGAAATTGCCGTTTTGTACGAAATAAGTTACAGTATTATCTTTCAACCTTTTTTATATCTGTTATTCAAAGTAATCACTCATGTAATCGATGCATCTTTGCCAACGCAGTGGTAGTTTATTGATGCCCTTCTTGTAAAAATCAGCTGGACGGGAGGCAACAAACTCTTCAAAGGCATTTTGTACTGCCTCTCGGGAATTGAATGTTTGCCCGCTAATAAGTTGTCCAAATTTTGGAAAAAGTGATAGTCGGTGCAAGGTCTGGTGAGTACGGTGGATGAGGGAGAGCTTCCAACCCCAACTCTTACAGCTTGGAGACTGTCTGTTGTGCAGTATGGGAACGCGCGTTGTCGTGTAGGAGCAGCGACCGATCGACCAAAGCTGGTTGCAGATGTGCGAGCTTCTCCATCATTGTCTTCAGTTCTTCACAGTACACATCTGCAGTAATGCTCATTCCGTTTGGTAAAAACTGTGATGAATCACATCGGCACTACACCACCAAACAGTGACCATCAACTTTCTAGAGTTCAATTTTCGTTTAGGGCATTGCTTTGGTGCTAAACCAGGATCTAACCAACTTGATGAGCGCTTTCGATTGTCGGAACAGAGTCCACTTTTCGTCGTGGTCATCATTTATGAAATATATATATATATATATATATATATATAAACACATATAAATACACAGTTATTTAATGTTCAGACGATTCTGCCAATCTGCTGAGAAATAGCTCCCGAAGCTACTATGTTTTTTCTTAATTTGTTACAATTCTCATACAATTAAAATGTAAAAGAAAATGTCCACACTAAATGGTCTTGATGAGGTTTTTAAATTGTAAAAAAAGTACTACTGTAAAATTTTATGCGACGTTCCAAATTAACTTAAGTTTATTGTCTATTTGATTACACATTTCAGTTGTTTATTCGGTCCTTTTAATAAATAACAGATATTAAAGTACGAGTTACTTTAGTGATGTTCAATTTCATTCCAGTATGCGAGTGACATGTCCACTGGGAGTAAAAGATGATATTCAGTCAGTCTACGACTAAACGTTGCGTATGACAATAAACAGATATAAAAATCCGCGGATACAAGTGAGAAAAGGTTAACAAAGAAATATGAATCCGTAGTAGGCTCGGCTCATTGCATCACTAAAGGGCTTCCCAATGCGGTTGTTTAACGCGTTCGGAGGTGCCTCGATTCGAGTAGAAACACTATTTATAATAGCGGTTATGCACGAAATATGTTTATGCATTGGGTTCGGTAATCTAATTTTTAGTTATGTTTTCAGTTATCCGTGTCAAAAGTGCGTATCGTCCATCGACCCTACCTCCTATCATTGAAATAATGAGCAGAAGTTAATTTTTGCTACGCAGTTTGGGGAATTGTCAGTGTCATCATTAAGCGATTGGATAGCGCGGCTATAATAATTACTAATATATTGAGATTTTTTTTTCTTTCGCAGTCAATGGTAATTGCGGTCCATAACATCTTACGTTAACAAATATTGATATTGCACATCCCTATCGCTCATGAGGATTAAAATGGAATTCGTCACCTGGTCAATGGTCGTGGTAATGGTCCTTCTACGGTCGAGTACCATTCATGTTACAGCTAGAAACACCGTTGATATTCAAGCATAATATTTTACTCCCCTTATTCCACATACGCAAGAATGATTGTTATTCGAGAATTTAGTTTTTTGTGATACTGAACCCTCAAAGATTATTTTAATACGCACTTGTTTATTTTACCTCAATAGAATAATAACCAACCAATGCCTCTGTCGGTATGTAAATGATAACTTACAAATACTTTATAAGTTATAATAAGAAGAAAGCCTTCTTGTAAGTACATATGTGACTTGTAGAATCCAGCGGTGGTATTGGCCAACCTAGGTTACGAATAATCTGTCATAAAACGGTGGAGTCAGTGAAATAAACTAGTTACCGACTACTAACTCCTCAGGGGTACTAATGCATCTGCGTTATGATTCAGAAGAAATCACTAACGACTTCAAGTGGAGTTTGTACTATTTTGTCTAAAAATATAAAATTCATACATACCAATGATCAAACTAATACTGGTTTTCTTTTGTTATTTTTATTTTTATATCTTAAAGAAATAAAAAAAATATTTATTTATAGTTTTATATTGCCTAATAAAAGCATTTGGGGGTATACACTTATGAAATTTAAAAAATTGGCAAAGGAAATAAAATACATAAATTATTTCTAGTGACACGGAGAGCTACGCCTAGAAACTAGTTTTTTTATTATAATACTAGGGTTGACAAACGAGGACACCTTTCACCTGATTGTAAACCTCAAATAATATTCAAGATACACATGAGTTGCAAGCCTGTGGACTGAGATGGAATGCCTCGTTACCCATGATTTGAATGAACAACGTTACTTTCCCTGTCGCGCCAACCCATTCACAGCAGTTATAAACTAGCTGTATACCGATACATGAATGTGTCTTTTCGAAATACCGACTTAAAAAAGCAACTCTTCGCTGTCGTGTTTTACCAGGGAAAGAAACCCTTAACCCAACTATAAGTAAGAAGGCGTACTATTATAGACTGCGATACCGTGCACATGCATCTTAACCCTTTGATTTCGGGAGCAATTTATAAAATGGACTACTAGAAAGTTTCGAGTTATGTTAACTAAGAGTTATCAGCTACTCCAACACTATTTCACATTAGGTCGAGCGCGCTTCTATGAAAGATTGAAAATTTAATTACTTCTGAATATCAACATCGCCTTTACGGCAAGTTATTTGCGAAACCAAAAAATGTATAAATCTGTTTTGTTTCATTTGTGTTTGTACAAGCGACAAGTAATATAATTGTTCGAAAGTCGTCATTCATGGCATCACTTTAATAATACTATATCATTAATAATAGTATAAATAATTATGTTTTGATATCTTTACATACTTTGTGTAATCCAAAAAAATGTTATTTATTAATTTTAATCAATAATTTTAAGAAACATTAGGTAATTACAAGGAACTTGTTGATACCCATATAGCTAATAATTAAGCATATTCGAGGTCACCATCATAATCTATATAATATCTACCTTTATTATATATATTTAAAGTGTCAGTTTAAAAATTATATATTTTTAGTGTATTGACTTTTTTTTTTGGGGCTGATGGCCGCTTGTCCGTGGGCTTTTACAGTTTCGCCGGGTTGAGAGGTGACCGAACGCTTATGGCGCTCAGTCGAGACCTCTATTAGTGGGTAATCAGCACAAGGGCTCCCGAGAGGGAGCATCGGCTAAGACCGTTACCTTGTAATGTATATTGACTATTATTTTGAAATCAATAACGACTTGGGCAATCTATGCCCAAATTAATACTACGTAGATAATCTGGAGTTTAATAATAACTCAGTACTACATTTTTAAACGAAATTTGAACGAGATATAGACTATAACTATTATATATATTATTCCATCAGTATACAAAATTCTATCTGAGTTACTAGAAGACTTTTTATGATATTAAGGGTGACAAACGAGCACACCATCTAGTGGTTTCATTATTGCGAACGATAAAACCTACGTTCTATAAATGTCATCTGGAACAAGGAAAAGTATTCATATGACACAGAAATCACTATAACAATATGTTTACAGAATGACTGGGCAATATATACAGCCAATACAAAATATAGTAAGAAACTATCTCTTAACGCAATGACGATGACAATCATCCCATGTCATCTTCCAATCATTGACGAGATGTCATTTCGTCATGCATGAAGTTATCTAAAAATGAGTAGGGCGTAAATTATTTCTCTTAACTTCGGGATCCCTGCGCCATAGGTGTAAGTAAGAAGAGTAAAAAAAATGTTTCAAGTCTATTTAACCATTGAACTACTTTCTCGGTTAAACTATTGAAACAATAAGGTTATCGCCGTCCATCGACTCTCTATGGTAATTACACTTTCCAAATGATTAATAAAAGTAATGAGAGGAACAACCCACATCTATCGCACACGCTTACTCACACATCACACATAAACAACTAAGAAATAAAAAGAATACGAGTGACATTACAAAAACACGCCGGTCCACCCGGTTTTATGAACCTATGCGTCACACACGCAAACGAACAGTCAAGGACGTACCGAAATAGACGGACACTAGCTATCTTTCGCCTTATACGGACAAAAGCGGTCCAATGATGCAGCCTCTTGTAATAATATGACGTGTTTACGCTTACACTAAAATACAAAAAGAACACTATATCCGTTGGAAAGATTCCTGTTTTTCTCAGCCTCTGAGAGGCTACTATTTTTTGCAGTGATAGCCGTTTTAAACAAAAAGGTAAGGTAGCATTATCACGTGACAGACGTGGTGGGGCTGGCAGTAACCCCTGGATTTTTCACAATCAACCACTAGCCGCCAAAGCCTCGTCCACAAGAATGTGACTAATAATATGGTAAATTTCTACTGTAACTTTTCAATTCAACATTGAAGCGAGGAATCTTTAAAGTCAACTCAAATGTTCGGACTGCATTGTTGGGTTTTCCTCGAAATTACTTCACATCAGGTGTGTTCGTTCAAGTAAGATACTGAAGGATAATACGATTTGTCTCCATATTCCCAATACGTGGATCCAATAGCGTTCTGAACACTCTGGCTGATAAGATAAACGGTTTGTTTATAAGGCAGACATAGAAGTGCGCATGTTACTAATTGAATATAACGTAATTATTTTTATTTTATTTATCGATTCCAATTTTGATGACCAGCAACAGTTTCAGAATCTTTGCTTTGTGGCAAATTTTGGAGGAGCCCAATGTTCCGCAGTGGCCTATGGATGTGATGGTGAAGCTGATTATAATAATGATGCACCGAATATTTATCTTCAACAAAATATTCTAGTCAATAAAAAATAAATAACTTAAGCTTACATAGATAACGGACGAAATTAACGTAACAACTTTTATCGAGGCAATATTCTTTTTTTTTTGTGTGTGTGAGTATTGCTGTTGGTCCAGAGACCTTTACAGCTTTATCTAACTAGACTCGCGAGCGGAAGGCCCGCTGAGTAGGGAGACAACGATGACGCTGCGAAGCTGGCGCGGAGACTGCTGCTTCCATCTCGGAAAATAAATAACTTAACCTTACATAGATAATAAACGGACGAAATTGACGTAACAACTTTTACCAAGGCAACATTCCATCTCGCTCATTATACGCAGTCAGTACCGAAATTAAACGGCAGCTAGTCAAGTTTGAAAATACATGTTATCTATAGTTATACTTATCGTAAACATGACATAAAGTATAACTTTTAATGGCAAAATATAGCGTTGTTTTGACAGGTGGCACACTCAAGTAACGTCTTGTTGTTCGCTCCGTCGCACTTACCTCGAGTCAATTTTAACAACGTAGAGCATTCGAGTAAGTGCACCTTACCTGCAAACAGAAAAGTAGATTGGTTATAGCAAACAATTATAGTAGTCAAGATTGAACATAAATATAATTTAATATTTAAAATAACGGTAACATTAGACCTGAAAGGTTTTAGTTTAATAGTTAATAATGTTTACTATATGTAACTTATTCGTTTTGTATAATAATCATGTCCTATAGGTTGACATCGATGACAGTGATAACTACCTGCTCTTATGAGATGACATCAACTGCGCAGGATATATTATAGTGCTATAAAATTTCGCGCAAACATATAGACCACTCGCTCGTCGCCGCCTGTACTAGCCCTATGTAAGTAAAAGATAGGACGATAAGTGTTTAAACATAAATATTCATCGTACCTACACGTGCATGAAGTAGGCAGGTACTCTCAGGCAGGTCTCTCGAATGCCAGACAAAGGTTTTAGGTTAACTCGGTAAGTAGGTTACAAGTAAACGAATACATTATGTGGTTATGAATTATGTCTCTTTTTATCGTACATATATAATTTCCCGTCACCGGTGAATGTATGTCGGTACATTTGAATTAACATCGCCCGCAAACAGCCTTTGTGGGTCAATGGGTAGGGGGGGGGGGGGAGACAAGCATGTACTAACAAACTGGCTCACAAGCGACTAGCAACTACGAACGAACAACGACTATCAAGTGAATCGTGTGCTCATGTGTTAATCTCTAATTTCTTAAAAGAGCTCATTAAAATAATATCCATTATAGTTCAAATAAGATAAGATCGGAAGTAGGTTTGATGCAGTGTCTGGGACATGATACATATGCAGATAACACACGTACCTTAAGACAAACAAATAGTATTTCTTTTATAATACTAGGTGTGACAAACGAGCACACTGTTCGTCTGATTGTAAGCAACTACTGCGGTTCCTGACATCTACATCCATCATCATTAAAAATTCAAGATGGAGAGGACTAATGGAATGCCACATTACCGTTATTGGTTGCCCAGATTTAATTGTCAGTAATTACTAGTATCTCATTTATCAGTAGCACTATGACTTGAAACTAGTAACTTATTTGCCATTAACACTATATCTAAGACTCGGAAACTAATAACTGATTTATCAGTAACACTATATCTATCACTTGAATCTAGGAACTTATTTGTCAGTAACACTATATCCATGACCCGAAACTTATTACTTAATTGTCAGTAACACTATATCTATGACCCGAAACGAAATTAGTAACATATATGTCAGAAACATAATATGAATGAACTGAAACTAATAACTTATTTGTCAGTAACACTATGTATTACCAGAACCTAGGAACTTATTTGTCAGTAACATTACATCCATGACCCGAAACTAATAACTTATTTGTCAGTAACATTACATCCATGACCCGAAACTAATAACTTATTTGTCAGTAACACTAAATTGATGACCCGAAACTGCTAATTTATTTGTCACACCAAATAAACATTGATATGAAGAGCAAGAACGTGGACAATCTCAAGTGACCTTATAAACGTACGACCCGACGCCTTGTGTTTCTGTATATAAACAATAATACATTCGATTGACTTATGATACATATTATAATTCCCGTATATTTAAGATGTATTTTACAATGTCCTTTTTATTTTATTACATAAAAATTTTTGCAATCAGATAATTCTAAGGTGGTAGAGCCGCACCGAAACTAGAAAAGTTCCTCACTATCGTTCGAGAACCACGCTACGGACTAAAGCAACTGGAGTCCTCACTACGGGAGACGAGGCTTTCAACCTTACTCCTTAGAGGTGACAATCTACATTACGATTCTTTATCGAAGTTTGCACCGAGATACGGCTTCATTGTTTCCATCTGACGCGTAAATGGGTCGGTTCGACCGGGAAGCACCACACGAATGATAACTGAATGCCAGTATGAAATAGTAGTATAATACTATTCACTTCCCGCCTTTGGTGTGTGTTCGCAAGCTTATTGGTTATCCGGTTCGTTTCAATCACTAATGATGATGAACTATCTCAATTAATTTCGACAACGTATGTGCACCTTGAATCTGTGTTATGCTTGAACGTAGATGTTTATGGGGCGCAGTTATTAATGAGAGAAACACCGTGAAATCTTGATATATTGCCGGTCGAGCTGACTCATTCATTGCCCAGCACACAACAGCATGGCGTTATTAAAGGCTTTAGATGCAATATTTTTGCAAAATTTGTATTGTGTGTTTACGACGCTACAATCACATAGATAAGTTATCAAACATTCATAATCCATTTATTAATAGCTTTGTGTTGCTCCGTTCACTGCTACCTCGGTGGATACACCACGGATATTATTTTCTAGATAATTGTTGTACGAACTGTTTTAGTATTAGACACATTTATTTTATACACATTAAAAATCTGCAAGTTATACTGTGTATAAAAGTTTTATTATCTGGAATATTTATTTTCTGGAAATAATTTAATCTTCCAGTTGAAATTTATTCATTAGTTCATTTAATCATTCGGTTTAATTAAAGTAGTTGTAAAGTAACAATTTTTATATATCAATCCCACTGCTAGGCACAGATATAATTTTTGAGAGGGTATTTAACAATAGTTCGACCAGGCGGCTCCACTGTAATGGACAAGCTTCACAAGTCTTAGATTTTTTTTTAAATATTACTTTGACATTTTCAGTTTCGTCTTGAAACTTTTTTTCACCGCTATAGACGTGTTTAATCAACACTTAAAATTGCAAGAAACAATTTCATTGGTGCTGGCATCGAAGATCATCAAACACATGCCTTGAGCTTCCGAAAATTTAGCTAGCTCGATAAGTAAACATAAAATTATTTGTCACAATTAAGAAAATATTTTAGTAACATGTAACATCATGGTGTAGCAATAAGTTGTTTTAACCATATATGTATATAGCTATCAATTAAACAATATCTGTTATTAAACAGAACAAAAGTACAATTACTTTAAGTGGATACATACTTTTTAAAAGTAACTGTTATTAATCTGAATTTATTATAGAAAACATATATGAAAATTAATAAAAACCACGCTCACAAGACGCTCACAGCTCTTTACCTGAACAGAAGACCTTGGCGAGACGGGGGACGTTGGCGTCCTCGACGGAACAGGCTCCGCTTTATGTTCCGCAAGCACACGATGCTCGTGTTTTGTTCCAACCACCGAATTCTTTACGCGTTCCATACGCGCTTGGATAGCTTTTCGCGAAATAACCTTCGTCTTCTCGTCTTTTGTTCCGCCATCGGCGAGCTTCCTCATCAAGCGTGCCGTTGCAGCTACATTATGCTGTTGGGTATCGGAATGTGTTCTAGCTAGTCTTGTGACGGGCCGTGTGGCGGGAGTCGTGCCGCCGGTGCTGCTTCGGGTCGTTTCGTTTCTGTTAAATGAAACGGGATCATGTTCCGTATCTGAATCCGCTGGGAGATAACCGCCACCTCCTACCGAAGAGACGCCTGTGCGCAACAAGTTCTCGTGCTCGGCGTATCTGACTCTCTCGTCAACACCCACGTTACCATTCTGCGCTCGTTCCAATCCACGTTCCATTTCCCCAATCTGTCTCTCTAGTTTACGGAGAACGTCGTCAGATGGGGCTGTTGGACCGTTTTCATCTGGAGGCTCTGGGGTTTGGAATGATTTGAGATGTATTGGATGGGCTCTGTTTAATTCCAAACGTTTCGGCGCAATACCTGATGATGTCACCTCGTATTGGGCTCTTGACGCTTGTGGGGTTCTTTCCAACATTGCTAATGATACTGGAGAAGGTGGCGGTGCTCCGTTAACATTTGTTGACTGAGCCTCTGGTGTGTGAGACACTCTCGGAGCACGGAAGCTCTTTCTCATAAAATCTTCACGAGTCAATTTTCTCTCCATTTTAAGCAGAGAGCATAATCGTCATCAGATGCAGTTTTCCATTCGATTAACTGTTTTAGTTAGCTCTATGTTATCACTGATTGTAAGATAGTTCCATTACACTGATTGGGATCTGTGAAATTAATTTATTTAAAAATACGTGGTCATCGCTTTAATATACCTTACGCGAAATTAGATTTGAGAACACTAAAACAACTGAAGAATCCATGTCAAAGTCTCAAAGACTAATAGAAGAAATAAACAGAACAGTCAATTACGAAGAAATCAAGAAGTCTGACGTAAACAGAAAGCAGCACATATAAAATTCTATTGACGCAAACCAACTATCGTTTATATATGATACCACTGTTATCAACGCGATAATCGATTGATAAATGATTAAATATTACTTAAGTACAATATTTTAGCTGTATTCTACACCAATATAAACGAAGAACCAATTTTAGAACTTTTCAGTCAAGGACAAATCGTGAAATAAAACATTCCGGTAGAAAAAAAATTGCGTAAATCGAACAAACCTTAAACACATGAAACGTGATATAGATAGAGATTAAGAAACCTACGATGTTATGAATACTGTAGTGTTGAAACAATACCGATTAAAATCGAAGGAAGAATATGTGCTGAAATGATACATTAATATAGAGAAATAACATTTCTATCAAAGTGCGGTGACATCCGTTTCTAACAAATTGCTATGCCCGACGGGGTTATAATTTAAATTAGTTGAAAATATTTTGGTACCATATTACATATAAAAGATCTGTAGGCTAAATAGTAATAATTCACTCCATGCAACATATAATAAAACTATTTATAAGGAGGTAAAAAGTAATAAAGGGACCAAAAATTCGATAAACGAACCAATGAAACCGACAAAATTTTGTTTAATATTCTCAGAAACTGGTCAAACTTGCTCCAGCTACGGAATACGAAAAAAAAAAAACAATGATTTTAAACAAAAATTCTGAACTCGATTATAATGACACCGTAATGATGTCCAAAAGAAATAAGCTTCCTTAAACACAAGTGAAAAGACGACTTGTAACTCCACAATCCACAGTGGAAGCGGGACAGCGGCTACCAGTGTATCTGGAAAGAAAGAGACAAAACAGTCGAGTTAGTTAAATGCTGAGATATGACCGTTCACCAAGACCCAATATCGGCGGCACACAAAGCTGTTCTTGACATGTGGAGCTGTAAGAGGCGCATACACCGAACCAGTGTCGACACTTGCGTCAATGGACAAACACGACAGAGAAGCGATACAACACAGGACGTACAAGAGAACACAAGCTTTTCGAATTCCTTAAATAACGTTTTAAATACGCAAAGTTGCAAATTTAATAGAGTCAGATAAATTAAAATTTATTAATTAAATACACTATATACATGTTTGAGTTTAATTTTCGTTATAAACATTTATAACACGCTTTGTATTGTATTCAAACGTCGACAAGTACCTTGGTATTTTCATGCAAAAGCGGTACTGAATTTACAATATCCATTAGTAAAACGTTACATCGTCATCTAAGCCAATTACACGTCAACGTCAGGCCTCCCTCAAAATTACGTTACAAGATTAAACGTATGCTATACAAATGAACCGTTATTGATATGTATATATTCCCAGGAGCATATAGCATATAACAAAAAAATGAACATATAATTTAATTATGTAATTTTTATTTTATTAAGTTTAATTTTATTGACCTATCTAAAATGGCAGAGAGCTACGCAGCAGCTTGAGGAAGGAGCACGTCCTTATAGAACACCAGCATGGGATAGCGAAATAATGGTCTCAGTCCTCATTGATAACGCATGTTCATCTTGAATCTTCATTGAGAATTGATGTACATGTCATTGGCCGCCGTAATCACTTACCATTAGATGAACTGTGTGTTCGTTTGTCATACCGAATATTATAAAAAAAAAGCTTCTAATAGCGGATACGTTACAGCGTGGAGCTCTGATATTATATGTATTCTTCCTAGGACATATAATCACGTTGAATTCCGTTCAAATAAGCCCGACATTGGTTCCAGTGTACGTTGGCGAAACATCATTAGCTGAGATATAAAGCGACGCTATAAAACTTACAGAAACCTTGATCCGCACAATGCAACATATGGCGAATGAAACGAGTGTGACTCACGTGTTCCGTACACTGACAGCCTACAGACTGGTTACTAGTTTCTTGTAGGCTTACCGTACACGGACGATATTAGCTTATTTATTATTATATATATTTAAGATGATATTACAATCACATTACGTATACAAACTATCATAAAATTTTATGTTATTTTTAATAATATTCGGCACGTAAAAGATATACTTTTTTATAATTAAGAAATCTTCTACGTATTTTTTTAAATGTGATTCGTGGTTTTGAAATGGTTATTTGATATGAGAATGTTCACTGGTGATCTTTGTTGTTCAACTTCAACTAGTACTGCTGTGTAATATTTACTATAGCATTGTATTTTTATTATATGGCAATCTGTGCGGGAGATTAATGTGCAGCAGTGTAACATTAATGATCTAATGATGATTCTATATTTTATAGTATTTTACTTCAATGAAGTTCGTTCGTACTGACCACTTTGTAAAAATATAACCACTTACTTTCAACCTAATACTCTTACGGAGTTACTTAAGAGATTGATTTAGTATAATACACCCCAGCTACATTAAAGATCAAACTGTAAAAATAAACGCGATAAAATCCATAAAAATAGTTATATTCAATTTGCAGTATTCGCTCAAATATAAGACATAATGCGCTGTCTTTGAAACCGTCGTCCGATTAAAATCGCGAGTGCGTAGCGACCCTTATAAAAACCGGAATGAATCCATCACGGTGCGCCAAGATGGAAAACGCAACAGCGATGATAATCGCGCATTTATTTAACGAGTTTTTAAGGTTATGAAATATATGACGAACTCACACGCAAGAACTGTAGTTCTTAATATTAATGCAGCTCTATTTGTTTTAGTCTGCTCGATAAATATAGAGCATCTGCGCAAACTAAATATTAAGAGCGTACATTAGACCGTTCGTATCTTATAAGTTGTAATTTCAAAACTTTTTTTTTCAATATATAATCAGCTAAAGACTGCCTGAAAATCTGTACTTGAAAGGATAGGCAATTTCATCTTATGAACACTAATAAATTATTACCAATAGTGACGTTAGAATTAATATGTCTCGAAAAGGGAATGTAGGCCTGAGTGTATGTATGTATATAGCATATGTAATGGGACAAGATATCGTTATTTTTGTGTTTCTTTATATATTGACTCTTACAATTTTGTTTCAACTTCATATTTCATCTTCAAATATTGGCCTACAGGAAGTATAATAAGAGTTATTGTGCTTTAAATTAATAATTACCATTATTATAGTCGATTCGTTTCATAATATTTAGGCTTATAAGCAACGCAAATCGTTAACAGAATGTGTGTCTAGGTCGGACGGTCTCGCTTCGGTGCTGATGATTCAGACAAGTAAATAATTTCCCCAAGGTGCATTCAAAAAAAAACTAACAAAAACCACTGGACGTTACGGTTTTTAACAATAATGAACAAAGAAGATAATACACCACTACTTCTTTTGTATATTTCAATTTTTGTTTACAAGGGTGGACTTAATGCTTTGGCGGAGACAGTCAACCCTAGGTGAATGAAAGAAACTATTAGAGGCGTAAAATTAAAAAGTTAGTTCTAAAATTATTTGTTTCAGTAGTTATAATGAATATTATTAAATTGTTAAATAGATCTATATATAGTACAAAAGTCCTCTAAATCGCGATGTCAGTCAGTAGTAATTATATTTATTATATTTCCTACAATACATGCGCTACGACGTTTGACACACCCTGAGTTGACTGGTAGAGAATGGCCTAATGGAATTAAGTCCGCATATCGTATCCTTTTTAGGTTAATACAATAAAATTTAAATAAATTAATAACTGCGGGAAGTCGATGAATGATCGTGGCTCAAGATTGTGGCAAGTTATGAGAAGTATTTGTTTAGCAGTAGACAAATGAACAGTGGACCAAAAAAAAAGTACTGAGATGAGAATTAATAGATATAATTTGCACAGGGTATGCTAAAGTCCCGTTGTATATATTTACACAGAAAAAAAGATGCATTAGCTCATATAAGCATCCTCAAGAAGCTTATTGTCAATACGCTACGGTAAGTTACCAGGGTACTAAGCAATTAAAAAGAAGTTTATGTATGGAAACGGGCAACAAAAGTCTATGTAATAATTGTCAAGTCTATTAGTGGAGACTTTCAAATCTATGAAAGTAAAATCCAATTACGCTCTACTCGAGAAAGTGGTCAGGCAGCGATATAAAATATTGCTAATGGGATCTTGTAAATAAGAGTTAATTACATGTCTGTAATATGACAGACGACATATGTAGTTATATTATAGAATATGAAGAGTTTTCTCGTAATCACCATTATTTATTAATTTAAAACTTTTGAGCAGAAAATTGTACATTGGCGGACTAAAACACCTTAAGGCGGTCTCTATAGCACAAAAGGTGATTAGACATACTTAAGGCTAGTTACAAGTACACCAAAAGTGAAAAAGCCTATATACCTATATATCATATAAATATATAATACATTTATGTATATGAATACATACAAAAGCATAAGCGTCAGGCTGAGCCATCACAAATTGGCTTTGAGGCCACTCCTAATTGGGTGGATCAATCGTCATCTTGAAGTTTGGAAGGTGGAATTACGCAGTGCGTGATCGCGGTGTTTTAAAAAGGTAAACGAGAGCTGGATCGCATAAGAAGATTGGCATCAACTAGATATGTAGATGAGGATACGTTTTAATGAAATAAGAGTTACCAACGAGCAATGGTGCATTGTCACCCCTGAGAACTGAATTGCACGACGGTTATTAGGTATCCAGTTGCTTTTACCAACCAGACGGAACATACCCGCACCTCATTGCTACTTTATCCTGATACATTGTCCGACCTTTGAGAGCTACGTTGGCTGTATAACAGTTATTACCATCGCCATTTCGCCTTCATATATCAGATCACGCTAAATTGCTTTAACTGGGGAGATGTCTTGATTTTCTTTTTTATAATATAGGCGGCAAACGAGCATGCAGCCCACCTGATCGTAAGTGATCACCGCCGCCCATGGACATCCGCAATACCAGAGGAGTCGCTGATGTGTTGCCGGCTCTTAAAAGGAAGGTGTAGTCCTCTTTTCTTTAAGGTCCCTAAGTCGTATCAGTTCGGATAAATTCCACAGAGTAGTTGTGAATGAATAATAATTAGCAGTGGAAGACTTAGGTTGCAGTTTGTATTGTATTCCACTTCTACGTACAGCATTCTGCGGTTTCGTTTGGCGTTTATTACCACCGGTAACGAGGTATTCCATCTGAGTCCTCAAGGGCAACAATAAATGCGTATCATCCGTATGGAGGATGAATGTGGATCTCACGGGCCCCATGAATCACTTATCATCAAGTCTCAGTTCTTGTCACCCTCAATACAATAAAAAAACTACAGATCGATCTTACTGCAGCCTGCGTAATTAAATATAGCCCAAAGCGATGAAAATAGTCCATCGGTCGCGTGCGGTTTATAATTAGCATTGTAAAGATTACTTTGGGGCTATTACACGTCAGTTACGTCAATTTTAACGTTAGGTGGATAGTCACAAATAGTAATCATTATTTACGTAAAATATTATAATATAATAAAGATCTAATTATAATATTACAAAATATATAAAAACCAAATCAAGTAAGATATTATAAATAGGATATACCGCAAATATAAAGTCGCAGATGGCAAAATATCCATCTCAATATGCCAGACGCAGATACTTAGACCGATGACGTGACGCAGAAAATAAAAAATAACAGTGGTAGAGTTACACTGCAGTTTGTTTCTAGCTGCAGAATGAAAGGGTCAACTCGCCCGGGGTAGGACAACGCCCTCGCAGAATAGCAGAGAAAAAGTGTTTCGTCAGGTGAGTGTAGGCACTCTGAGACCTTTATTACTGTTGACGATGTATTCCATCTCAATTCCCAAGGGTAATAACGCATTATGATTCCTTGTCAAGGATGAATGTAGATGACATGGGCTGCAGCGATAATTAATCTTACAGTGTTAAACAAACTACTTCGGAGATTATATCTAACGGCAACATGATTGGGAATACCAGTTCGAAATCGCAACAGAACACTTATGTGTTCCAATTACAGGCCATTACACTACAGTCCTCAAAGTGTCATCTTTATTCAAAGTCAAGAATTGTGTATCTATAATACGGACCTTCAAGGAAAGAGCCTACACCTTTCTTAAAGGCCGGCAAGGCATCTACCTCTGGTGTTGAGGATGTCCATGGTAGTCACTTATCATTTTACGCGAGTATTTTTACTCTAAGTATTAAAATATTGTTCTAATATTAATTTTTAGGCATTATTTGTTTGTATTTTATTTCTTTCATATTATAACGTACAGTTTAAGCGATCCAACAAATAAATTCTATATTTTTCCTTATTATGTATCAGTGACTCGGTGAACAAATTTTAATTCACAGGGGAGCCGAGCTCTGTTATTAAGACATTAGAAATGGTTATAAGAAATACATGAAAACCGGCACATATGTTTCGTATTGTACAATCAAATTTCCAATTACGCTTAGAAAAACCTAGACGATGTCGCGCACAGCGATAACGAGACATGACCTTGTTCTCGATAGCTTTAACGAAAATAAACAATTCCACCAAACTTCGTACGTCTCCAGACAGATCAGCATCAAACATTCATCACAAGCACATAGTGTAAGAGCTAGATACGTTTATCACGATAAAAAATATCCAGCATCCGAATTTTTTTTCGATCTCATAGTATTTTTCTTAAGTTGTTGTTAAGTGTCTCTCTAACGGCATTACACGACGCGGTTGGTAACTTGTATAGTTTCACCGGGTTGAGAGGTGACCGAGCGCTTATGGCACTCAGTCGATACTATTAATGGGCAACCAGCCAACCACAAGGGCTCCCGACAGGGAGCCTCGGCTTGGACCTGTTCTTCTCATTCGTCCACTGATAAATATACAAGTAGTTAGCTTTCACAGAATACTAAAGTATAAAAGTAATAACACATTTTGTCACCAAAACAATAAAACCCAGCTCACAGTTACTTCTAGAGTGACAACACGTCTTCATTTAGTTCCCTTTTCGTCAGTGGTCTCTTTGAGTTGTACCATCAAATAAACTGTCTGTGAAGGTTGTCACCCTAATATTTGATAAATATAGATTCTAACGTATTTTCCCCGGATTAACTGTTATAAACTCTTCGCTTATATCACGCAACACATCTCGTATTCCAACGCTTGGAATAACTGTGCGTAATCCGAACCTTTGCCTACCACTGTCGACTAGAATACACCAATTTGCGGTCGAGACAACCTCTATTACCGAGGCATAAATGACAAAAAGATGTTGAGAAACAACTGGTCGGTCGTAACGCAAGTATCCGTCGGTCTGTTCTACTTGCATAATGCAGTAGCTTTGAAAGTCTGAGGTGATATTATTAAATACGTACAGAAATTACTGAACGTATTTAATTATTAAATTATATCAAAAGTTGTCTCGTCAAGCTAAATATTTTAAAGATACAAATACCAAAATGATACTAAAATATACTGATAGTAAAATTTCATGTCTAATATAAATTCGTCCATAAAAGAATATCAATATTTAATTAATTATTAGTGGAAAATCCAGTTTAACATTTTATCTAACATATAGAGTAAAGACTTAATACGACACTTCTTACGTTAGATTTTACAAAAGGCCTATTTCAAGAGATGATTAATGTCGTAATTCAAAACCAACGCAAATTAGCGAGCGTTTTAATGAACAATTACAGCGGCCATTTTGTTAAACAAAAAAAGAAGTAAACATGTTAGGGTTGCCACTTAACGACTGTAGACAAAGACAATTAACACTTTACTAACAATATATTAAAAACTTAATGATGAGGGTAAGATACATTTTGTCAGAGTATTCTATTCCTTATTATTTTGTCGTTTATTATGTTTGCAAGTTATCTTCGCCTACAATTGCACAGGCACTAATCTATTATCAACATAATTTTCCGATGAAGTGTCTATATAAATTATGTTGGCGTTCATTTTATGAGAAAAGAATACCCATATGTAATTTAAAATAACATATAAATATCAAATATGAAAGGGATCAAATAAATTATAATTATCTAAAAAAGGAACAAAAATTAATAAAAATTGGTAGCCCTGAAAACGTCTTATACTTTTTCGCAAGCAGATACGGGCCTGGTTTTCGCTCCTTTTTTTAAGTAAAAAATCTCGTCCCTGGCGGTTAGGTGGGTTCCTTATAGAAGTGAAACGAGTCGGGGGTCCGGTTAAGGAACCTCGAATTAAACGCATCCGCGAACATCCGTCGTCTCTGTGGTATATCAATACACCTGTCAACTGTTTTTAGAAAAATATCGGAAAGACAAAGTTTATTATGAAATATGTTATTATTTATAAATGAACGCTCATATTTTATTATATTTTAGAAGCAAGAAAAATTGAGTTTTAATTTTAAATTATTTATTAAGTAAGAATAAATCGTAATAGATATAATAAAATCGAAGGGTACGTGGCCTAGCGGTTGTTGTGGCTGGCTGGCTTTTGAGTCGTCAGTCCTGGGTTCGTTTTCCGGATAAAGAAAAATCATTATGGGTATGTCTCGTATGTTTGACACTGCATCCGAATCTTCTTCCAATGTAATCGCGAATGATGTGTTTGTTTCTAACATATTTGTATGTCTCTAGCATTTATCTAGCGCAGCCGACACCCTCTGTTAGCAGCTATAGGACATCGCCGCGGTCGTTATGGACCAGGAAGAAATCACAATGTACTAAAATATTATACACGGTCAAATGTGGGGCATCATATACTAATCCAAAAAAAAAAACCCGGATCAATTAAACTCAAGGTTATATCGATACAAAGCCTTTATAATTATAATTATGCCATCCAAATTCCAGTTATTGGAAGCACATTATTTTAGTTCAAACTATAGAAGTAAACATATGAGGATATTAATATGTCAAACTTATGCAATAGATAGACAAACAATATTAATATATTTTTTGTTGTAGTCAAAATTTATAAGAAAATTAAAAATTATTAATATGCATTTATAATGTAAATTATAAAAGCAATTGCTGAAACAACTTAACGCCGTATGAAAGTATTGATTTTAAAACATCAATATACGAACTAGTTTATGTAAAGGGCATATATTTAATTTGATTTAATAACAATTCTAAGCAAATGTATATCAAGTTATCTATTATATGCGTACCTTTTGTAAGAGGCTTTAATGATGATGATGATATTAATTTATCCCTAATGGGACAGGACTTTAGTCCATACAGCCAGGTTTTGTTCGTATGATGGTTGGTCTGAAACTGTAAGAGGCTTTAACCCATCAATGACGTCTTCGTTGTCAAACAGATTACTCATGGTACAGACTAAATAGTGGGTGCGTATAAACACGTTTTAATCCATTTGATAAAATATTAAAACTAAATTATATTTTTTTATCGTATAAGGCGTAATACATGATTATAACATAATGCCTATGATTTGTAATTAGCTAAATAGTCATCCATTACACGTTTTTTCTATGCAATCTTGTACAATAAATTAAAAACTAACTACCCACATACACAAAGTATATTCAACTGATAGTATATTTCACTAAAATATTTTCCCGCCCAAAATACAAGCGCAAACAAAAGAGCCCGCGCTGTTATCCGCCATGACTCACGATCGTCGAACCGAACGCAATTATCTCTTTCTAAACCAGTATTCAGCGCTGCTGTCTCTTTCCCTCCATACGTTTGCAAGCCCAATCGCTAACGATACAAATCTGTTTTTATTAAAAAGCAAATGTCAGGTGTAAGCAAATATACAAATAATGCTTTGTTTTTTTATTACATTTCATTCTTATGTAATTCTTTACGTTGAGTATTTTTATAGATTTTGAAGATAGGACTCCGTAAACAACATTAGTTATGTCAATTTTATATTCTTATTATTTTTTCTGTTACATTTATATTATTGGAAAAATATTATTAAAAATTTCAAAAGATTCCATTGATTTCTTTTTGCAAAATTTTAGATTTCCAAATTCTCATAATAAACACAAAGAGAGCAGGAGGTAAATGTAAATCAGCTAAGGTTTCATACGTATCGACATTTCAATTGAATTGTCGACTAGCGTTATCGAATATTCGGAAAGTGTTCACTTTTCAATTACCCGATTCGATTGCTAAGCATTATTAACAGATGTTTTATGAATGTTGTTTAAAATTATATTTTTTTATTATACAGTCTATATAAAAATATATTTTGTTGCTGTTATATATTAAAATGTACTGCATTTCGTGCCATATTTTGAATACAATGTGGATATTTGAACAACTGTACAAGTTGAAGACAGTCTGCAGGATGGAGCTACATTGTGAATACAATTGTGCAAATATCACAGAAATCGTTAAGCAAAAGGATCGATTAGTCCTCAACGATAAATATAGTCCAAAACTCTGCGGCTCTATAAGTTGCCGGCATGAAATAGCAGCATAACGCTGCTGTGTTTCGTCTGGTGAGTGAAGGGTTCCGGAGACCTTTATTACTAGTCACGAGGCATTCCATCTTTAGGGTGACAACACATCTGCATTACGATTCCTTGTCAAGGATGAATGTAGATGTCATGGGCCGCCGGATTCACTGAACATCAGGTGAACTGTGTACTCGTTTGTAACTCTCAATGTAATAATAATAAAAAACGATAATTCTAAACTTCTCAATCTATCGATAACAGTTTCACTGCTTGCCCAATCACTTATTGTCTACGATGAAAAATCGCCTACGTGCTGTAAGCCGATGAGTCGCTGTATAATTTTTCGTGGAGTAAAGACAATTCGATCACGAACGGGCACTTTTTGCACGTTCCACGAATACACGTATAGATATATCACATTAATTAATAGATTCGGTTACTGTAAATATACAAGTAATCGAGAATAGCATGAGCAGAGAATGGAATCATGTGTAATACGATTGGATATTTTTATTACATATATTTTTTTGAGGATCACATACGACTACACAGTTTATCTGACGACAAGTGGTTCGTGCGGTTTATGATACCCGTGAGGATTGATTCAAAACATAGCAGCGTCATGCTGGTATTCAGTGAGAGCAGCGTCCTACCCCGATCGAGCCGACCCATTCATGTTGTAGGTAGAAACAAACTGCATAGTGGCTCTGTTACTGTTAAAATTAAGTACGCTATACTAAAACGTTTTCTGTACGAATAAGCCGACTCGAATGGGCTATTCCATACTTTCATTCCCCGCTGTTTATTGTAATGGAGGCATTTTCACGGATGACAAGGCATCAACGTCTCAGTCTTAGGCGGGGTTGTATGTAGATGTGATAGGCAACAGAAATCAATTGCCATCATCAGGTGAGATGTGTCCTTTATAACAATCGCCAGGTGTTATATTTAACCTAGTACAGTACATACTAGCGTAATGGCATGCAAACAGTTACTTTATGTATAAACAACATTATCATTATTAAAGAATGTTATTATTAAAAAAAAACATGGCAATTCTCAATATTCAATGTCAAGTTACAGATTAAAATTAAATAAAAATAAAACAATATATATATTATAAATATATATATATATATATATATATACGTATTTAAAATGTCAAATCAATAATATTTGTTTAAAAAATCAAATTCCGAAAATATTGAATCAAATAAAAGAATATAAAATCTAAAAAAAATAAAAACTCTGTCTTCTATAACAATAAAAAATAACTGGTTTAAAGACTACCGAAGTAACAATATATAATATGTAAGACGCTAAATAAATGAATTTATATTAAACATCATGTTATTCAACTTATGACATAGATGCGTAAACTTTTGAATAAATGTTCTGGGTTGTCACCAACAAATAAATATGATTCATACATTAATGAATAATGTTTAATTCAACGGCATATGCGAACTCGAGCCAAGTTTTCCTTGACTAGTTCAATATAACAGAAAAAAACGAAGAAAGCATAATAATTTCGCTGCAGGAAAAAAGTTTTTAATAACAATGAACGAGTCTCGTTCTTCCGTTCATTAGTGAACGAACGAACGAAAGTCCGGAAGGCGTTGGTAAACCATGAATAATCCCATCTAGAAAGTTTCATTCAACAAGAAACTACACCACAGTTATGTGAGACGCCATTACGCGACAGTACCCACTGCAGTCAAGGTTTTTGGTGAGTTTTAGTCATAGTGTACTGGAAGAGGAATGTACTCAAGGAGTTCTAATACAACAGTTCATGCGTAAGCCATTTAGTATGCCTTAGTGTTTTGGTAACAATTGCATTTTTTGTACACAAATCACTTCACGATAAGTGATTCCTGCGCCCCATGAGACTGACATTCAACCTCGATGAGGAATTGTGATGCAGATAGATGCGTTGTCATCCCCTGAGTACCAAAAAGGGAATGCCTGATCACCGATTATTAGTTTGCCGGTTTCTTTCAACACAGTTTCGAAACACACTACCATTAAACTACTATTATTTGTGCCACAGCGAGTTCACAACTACGGCGTAACTCTACCACGTGAAATGTAAATCAAGACATGCAAATGACCGCCTCACAAACAATCACTCTATCTCCGTATAAGTGTACAGAATAAGATACATCTTTGTGTATAAAATATACGAGTAGTTTGAAATACGAAAGATAAGGATCTGACAGCGAGGTAAGTTACGCTCAATTCCAAGATTGACCCAGCATTACATTAACCGTCCGAATCGGATGGCTCACCACGTATAGATTTAATTTGAATAATTTACTGATATTTAAATTAAATGTATACGAAATGGAAAAATTAGAAGTAACCGTAATCTTTGATACACATTGAAATTTTTATACAAGGCAAATTCATAAACCGTCACCAAATGATGGTTTGACGTTCGAACATCGACATTTCTCGCAACCTGCAAAGTTATGTTTCTATAAAAACTTTATCTGAGTTAGATAAACAGTGATCAAGTGAACTGTGAATATATTCATTCATTGGACCTTGATTTCCCATTTATATTTTTAGAAAACAGACAAGCATACTATAATTATTATAAATACCGTATTAACATATGTCTGGCGGGTAAAGTTTTGTATACCTATACGTGTATAGTATCGTATAGTACAGTATATGGTATATAAATATAAATTTAGCAATAGGTACTATGTAGATATATTGGATATGTATTAATGCCACTACGTGTATGTTGGTGTTATCATCACATGAAAAGTTTATCAAACAATATCTTTCCAGTTGTTATCGTAAGTATAAATACATTTTATAAATATAATGTCTTTCCTCTTCCACTTGTTAAGGGTAAGTCAGAACTCCTTGAAAACTTTAAATTACTTTTCTTTTTTTTTTACAAGTGTTGTCGCTTGTTCGACGGTAAAAGAAAACATTGTGAAGAAACCAGCATGTATAAAAATATACACATATCAAACTATGGGGGCATAGGCACTTAGAGTATGGTGCGCACCAACGCACGTTTTAAAATTGCTGGCAAAGTGTTTTTTTATTACATTGTGAGTAAGAAACGAGCACACAGTTCAGCTGACGGCAAATGATTCCTGCGGCCCATGACATCTACATTCCTCCTGGACAAGGAATCATAATACAGATGCGTTGTCACTCTTGAGGACTAGATGGAATGCCTCGTCACCATTAATAAAGGTGTCCGGATCCCTTTATATTATGATATTTATTTTTTGTGCATGCAGTTTTCCTCTTCGTGTTTACTTTCGCCGTACAGGGCGTCATAAATTAAAAAAAATATATACAACAAACTATAGAAAGTAATATGTAGTTCTATTATTACCCGTAATGGGACAATTATAACGGCAATATATTTATAAAACGTATTTACGATAACAATTGGAAAGATAGCATTTGATAAAAGTTTTTATATAGTGATAAAACCTCTATACTCGTACACCGATATAGACTTTTAATAAATAGACTAATGATTACCTGACGATGATGGCATGATTAAACTTCGCGAAACGTTACAGTATGTAACGAATAGATTTAAAAAGTTGAACCTACACCCATTCACCTACAAAGACCATGAATTCCAGGTCCATACAATGATACATTGAGCTTCATTTAAGTCCGCGAGTTCCCTTTTTCGGTGGCAGGTCGGGAAGGCGACTCGACGCGGCCATATCCAAATAGAAAGCTATACGGACGATCTCTCTACGACCGGTTGCTACAGATAGAGTTGACACACAGAGTGGCAACATTGTTTGTCTTTGACAAATTGAATAGACATTTGCCTGGTCATTGACCTCACCGTAATGAGAAATAAAGAAATTAGAAACGAAACCAATTTGAATTTCTTTCGTCAAAGGTATGTTGAGTTAAACTCGAGTAAGGTTAACATTACTCTTAACATAAACGAGATAGCAAAATGAAATCGGCCGACAGTTAATGCAGTCGGCGACTGTTGAGCTACATGCCTTGCACATACATTAAAAGCCTTTATTTCTCTCGCAAAGGCCGTTATAAATTTACCGGTCTCCTGCACCATGTTCAAAGCGGTCACCATCGTCTCGTGGCGATTTTTCGACACAACTAATACTACGCGCCACACCAATGTACCGTTCGGCGAACACTACCGTTACCGTGGCAACCAGATTCGACGCCAGATACAGTGAATATGGATTTAATAACTTTGTATTACTTCAAGTAGACGGATGGGATTTCTATCTCTTTTTCTCTCACATACGCATACCCGTTAATATATATGAATGGACGCTTATGTCCTCGCAGGCTAAACGGTGCATTAAAAAAATATTTATTTTATACAAATTTAATATCTATGAACACGCCAATTATACAAGTACAAAAAATTTTGGATATTCATTTATAATGTGAATTCAACATTACACGTAGCTATCTAAATTTAATAAACTTTTGACTATCCATTGAAATATATTAATAATGCTATAATAAAAACCAAGTAATTTAACAAAAAAATGGGGGTTCACAATTTGTAGGCGGGGGTTTACGAAAATTTAGTGAAGTGAAGAATTAAAATGTTGGTTTGACTTCACCTATCAATGTAGGCAGATAATATTTTAAGAAGCTCAGCGACTGTTACTTGTAAAAACATGCATATTCCACATTTTTTGTCGAGTGTTGGAAATATGGTAGAAATATAGCTGCAGGGGGTCCACCGGAACCAGCTAAATTTTGAAAGTGGTCTATAAGAAAAAAGTCTGGGAACCTCTGGTCCAAATTAATAACTTGAAAGTAATTTCCACCGTAACCACACTATTTCGATTTCGAACTTAACGATATACATAGCGAAGCCGGCCCTACTCTCGCACCGCGCGGCGCGGTCCACACATATCCCATTCGTTGTCGGTCTGTAGGTCATCTGGCTGACGTACGGATATATAGCGCTATCTGAAGCATGTCTGACTGCGAACATTAATTCGTATGCAGTTAGTTTCCGTTTTATTGGTACTATGTACAGGCATTTCTTTTTCCTATATTTGTGTTAATAATCTATACCAGCATAAAATAGCTGCTGATTTGTTTAATGAGTGTAGGGAACCGGAGATCCTTTTTACTGGTGACGAGCCATTACATCTCAGTCTTCAAGGGTTAATGCAGATGCGTTGTCAGCATCTGTATTATGATTCCTTGGCCGCAGGTGAATCACTTGCCATCAGGTGAATTGTGTGTTAGTTTGTTACTCTCAATGTATAAAAATGCGACAGCCAGTCCGAGGTTGCCTAAAGAACCTTTATTCCAGCTTGCTGATCTTTTTAGATATGACATGTAATAAAGAGAATCAAATTAGACAAACACATGGTAAATGTTTAGACCTGTGCGTCGTGGGCCGCAGGAATCATTTACCATCGGATGAACTATGTGGTCGTTTATCACCAGTTACGCAATTGTATCAAGATCGTACGTGCTTCGTTGCAATTTAAGGAAGCCCTGAAATTGTCATAATAATTAATAATGATAAAATAGTTTCTAATGTAAACAATGTAATTATTCTATTGGCGACAGGTGGCCGTCGACTAATGAACGGACCGTTGTATGGGAATGTTTATGCTAATGACTGTGAGGCCTTGAATTCTAATCCGACCGTCGACTATTGACTCGGATATCGTATACATAGCCCGCTTTTCAAACCGAATCGGTGGCCTTCGTGTGCTAAATATAGTCCTATATATGAGTTTATTATATAACTAATCACCGTAAGACATTTATTACGTTCCTTGATATGTGCTTGCAATTTCTTTTGGAAACCTAGCAGCGCTTTTCTTTCCGGCTTGTGACACACGTCGGCTCATTCTCCCTAATCTGTCCGGCATCATTTATCTTTTCTGCCCCGAGGCAGTAAATGAATTCACCCGATAGTCATTTGTACAACGCCCACATTTGTTCAAACAGAAAGTCTCGTCCCCGGTAGCGGTACGCGTAAGTATATTTTACGATGATATTTATGTGAAAGCGTGATCCTATTTCATTTGAAAAGCGAAGCGAACAATTTTTTTGCTATCATTTATCGAAACGTTTAATGAAATGGTAGTAGCAAGAAATTAATGCGCTCCGAAAGCGCTTGTAAAACGCATTTCAATAAAATAAAACGGGGCCAATTTCTACCACAACTTCTTTGTAACTGATACCGTAAAACTAATTTAAAAAACGACGGGAAATTAATCATCTAACGTTAAAAAATTATTGACAAAATAGAACTAGAAACAATTTCACTCATTTAAATATACTATGTGCATAAAAGTGTAAAGTAATTAACGTAACAGCCTATATATAAATCCCACAGCTGGGCATAGGTCTCTCTAGATAGGGTGTCCACTACGGGGCTGCAATGCGGTTCGGCGGACTAAACATGACTTAGATTTTTTTTTAAATATTTCTTAAACGTAGCTCGGGATAAGTCAGCACTTGAAATTCCAATAAACAAATTCATCGGGGATCGAACGAATCGTAATTTACTTACTACCTCATCGTCCAATATTTCCACATTAGGCGGCATACATATACAAGTTTAATAGTGCTTCTGTCAATTTGCAGCTTGATTCTACATACAGGATGAGTCGGCTCGCCCTGGGAAGGACCAAGTGTTCACAGAATACCGACATGATAGGCTGCTGTGAGAATTAATGAATGCTGGGTGGGTGAAGGGCCGCAGGAATCACATATCATAAGGACATCTGTATTCGTTTATCACTATCGATATAATAAAAAAAAACGATACATTTAAAGATTTCAGCCTACACCGTTCTCAATCTCGAGGTACGGGCGTGTTGCGACACAATGAGTCACGCGTGTTGGCATTTGTAAAACCACTAGTGACCGCTACGGCTGAGTAATATCTAGTTTATGCACATGTATAACTATAGGACACACTGAGGTTTTAAAGAAGTGTACACACAGACCTCATAACTGATTATCAAGTATTCCATCTTAGTTTTATGGGCACAACGCTTCTGCACGCAGTTCACTTGATAGGTGATTCATGTGCTTGAAGCCACGATAATCCTGGACGAGGAATCGTATTTCAGAAGTTTCAACATTTCTGGTAATCGTGGTGGAGTACCACTCACCAAACGAAAGATAATAGACTAAGTTACAATTTTACGACTGGTATTCTGTAAAAGCGTAGTCCTTCTTCAGTCCGGTTACAACTAGTCTATAGATGTGAATTATCTCTACCACATCAGTAGTTGTAAACTCTTGAGTATGTTATATACTTGTGCAGTTAAAATATTTACAATAAATCCATTGTGTGTGATCATTGCTGTTGGTCCAGGACCTCTACAGCTTTATCTGATTACACTCGTGAGCGGCAGGCCCGCTGAATGGGGGTGACAACGACGATGCTTCGAAGCTGGTGCGGAGACTGCTACTGCACCACCGCTGCACTCCGACTTCCCCTGTGGTTGAAGAACGTCGACGACGACAGAGGGGGGCGATAATACGATCCGAGGGCCCCTCACAAGGAGGTACGAAACCTCGACTCGGATCACTATCTAAAGGGAGATTCAACTTTCGTTGACTTGAAACATGATCGTAGCTGTCGGGTCAATGGCCCAAGAGAAACCACAACGCAGACACCGAACCGCGACTGCAACGCGAATTCTCACACATACTCCACAAAAAGCCTACCTAGTGAAAACCTTTAGTGTCGGCTAGATAAACGATTCAATAAAGCCTTATGTAAATAGAGATTAACAGTTCTATATGTGTGGTAAGTATATTTTAACACAGTGGTGTGGGGCTACGCTGCATTTTGTTTCTGGCAATAGCGTAATAAAGTATACATACCGCTGTAGTAAGTGTAGGGAACGGAACACCGTTATTATTGGTGTACATGGCGTTCCACCTTAGTCCTTGAGAGGGACGCATCTGCATTACGATTCCTTATTTGGAATGTGGGTTTAATGGGACGCAGGAACCACTTACCATCATTTGCGTACTTGTTATTCTACTCTCATATAATTAAAAAATATATAAAATCTGGGAACTGCCTTAACAACGAATTTTCGTTGGAAGAGGTGCTCTTCAGTCAACCGAATTTAAGAGAACACGAAGAGACGTATACCAGGTGGTAACCACGAAACGTTTCATGTGGTGCTGTTAAGATTGTTAAGTGTACATACCATTTCGAGGTAACAAAACAATACGTTAATACGCGATGACGTCACTATCATGTCTCGCAGAACTGAGTATAGTTGTTTAGCAGTTATATCCTCAGATCTAAATAAACTTTTTACACAAAAAGATTCGCCTCTATGTAACAGAGTTATGCGTATGAAGAAATAACGAATATGTTATATATATGTCGTAAACCTTTTTCTTTAAATCATTTTTTTGCATCATTCAATGCATGTTATATATATATATATATATATATATATATATATATATAGTGTATATAGTGCTATATACTTCATTCTTGCATTATCTTTCATCTATAATTACTTCTATCTTATTCTTGACAATAATTATCTAAGACATGGATTTTTTATACATTAGTCGATCACCAGATAATCAGCCGTTACCTAGAAATGTTACAAAAGCTAAGTAAGTAAAGTTACAGCCTATATATGAATCCCACAGCTGGGCGTAGACCTCTTCTCCAGAGAGGTGTTAGAGGAGAGTCCACAACGGATTGGCGGACTTCACATGTAATAAATCATTGGAGTCGGCACTGGGAATCGAACTAGGTTTGCCCGCGTAGCATGAATTAAAAGTAAGCTCATAGATACTGAGCTACCACGTCTTTCGTATTAGTAAGCTTCTATTTGTTTCTTGCAACATCTTTAGAGTGAGGAGATACTAAATCTGTTAAGATTACGGGTAATAGAAATTGCATATTTTTGATTTATAAGTGAAAGTGGTCTAAATAGTCTATTTGATTATATTTACCGTCCGAGCGGAGACAACCGGCGCAGATTATTAGTGATAGTTGATCTATCGACGTTAAATTCGCGAACGACCCAGAAACAAAACGTTCAATCGATTACAATTTTCAATTCGCAAGATTCAGCCCGATCGATTCGAGAATGAGAAACGGTAAAAGTAGTCCATTCGTAAATGTGAATCGATTGATTGCTGGAAAGTTGTGAGATCGGGATGTAAAGATCTGTCTAATCTCATTTCTAACTTCAATAATGTATAAGAAATTAAACGTATATTTTAAAAACAAATGGAGACGGTCGAGAAGACCTATTCATACACACGGCTAGTTTATAATTACGGAGTGACGCTGACGTGAAACGTAAATTAAGACACAAATGACCGAACAATCACTCCATCTCCGTATATGTGTACAGAATAAGATATATCTTAGTGTATAAAATATACGAACGGTTTAAAATACAGAAAATAAGGATATCATCACCAGTATTAAGGATTCTTAGGCACGTCCGACAGAACACAGAAGCGTTAAGGCGAGGTCCTTTCACGGTGGAGCCGATCTGTTCGAATGATATATGCTGCGATATGGTTCTGCCACGTGCATATCCGAATAGCAGCTCATCATCTTACCGTCATCGATTAGAGATCATAATGCAGATGATCTCGGTTGTCGTTCTCTGATCATAATGAACACGGTAGCGTCGAGGTGTTCCATTGTATAGTTTTCATAACGCAATAATGTAGCAAGACAAACTTGGCACAGCGGTTATTGTGTCGTTATCACCACGTTATCAGATAGCCCGCGATATAGCCGGCTCGTGATAGCGTTGATGCTATACTCGTGTACCATGATATACATTCTTGTAATTACTTAATTGTATGTATTATATTTATATATATATTTCGATGATATCTGTGTAAGTAATAGGTACGAAGTATGAGTGAGAAATAAGCACACTTTGCCTCATGATAGATAATATCTGTAAATGACGTCCAACATCCATCTTCGTTAAGGAAATAACACACCTTTTTATTTATTACAATTATTACCATTCTAGAATTTGTAAGGGCGTTGAATGGCAGGTTGTGTATAATGATACCTTAACTTATTTCTTTTATTTAAAAAAAAAGAATTCTATCCGTGCTATTACCATTACTAACATTACGATTAACCAATCCAAATAGGCTAAAATTCTTGCACTAAGAGATGATTCACGAACAATAACCATCTCCGCCATTCGTTACCTGCGACCGTAAATTGACGAAATGAATTTATTCCGTGTTGAACTTATACCAATTGTTATACTATCCGAATGGTTTTCATACATATCGTTACACAAATTGCTTGCTCGTTACGCTACAGTGCACTTTATAAAAGCATTTACGTAATTTACATGTGAACCTCTCTCTACCAAGTTGCGTATGACGCCGCTGTCATTGGAAAGATGTCGAAACTGTTGGCAAATGTTGGACATAAGTTTTACACACCCACATGGTTAATAAATTTGTAGGTAGCAACATTAGATCAAAAATGTTGCGTAGTATAGAAGCAGTTTCGACTGGCGAGTGAAGGGATAGTGCTGGTGACGAGACGATCTTATCCTCAGGGGTAACAGCGCACTTGATCTATGATTCCTAATCTCTTTGTCAAGAATCGCTTATCATCATGTGAACTGTGTGCTTGTTGGTTATTCTTCTATTCAGTAAAAAAATTTGCTCGCCAACTAAATTTATTAAATTACGATATTTGATTGATACGATTAGTCTCAATACACAAAGCATTGGTTTTGTTAGACTTTGAACCAAAGCACCTTAAAATATAGTAATATTAACCGCTAAACCACACGGTGGTCGCGTGACAAAAATCGATAACAAACCGCCGCTTAGATCGAGGTATTTGTTTACAAACCTGCACGAGATCGACCGGTTTTCTAACTTTGTCACGAGGCGGCGACAAAACTTTAAATTGACTACGAACTGGCGACACCGTTGCGAGCAATGTTGTACCAACAACGAAAAATAAGTTGATTTATTTTTGTTTATTGTGACAAAGGCCCACACCTTTTCACCTGGTCCATACCACATTTGACGGTCCAGTAATTTCTGCGGTCTCGACTCCCATTTTCATCCTCCAGAAGGAATTATTAGCAGTGAGTTATCACCTTCAAGGACTCGAGGGAATGCCTTCTGCGTGGTTAAAATCATCTGGTAATAACCGGAACATACCGCCGCGGTCGATATCGACTAGGAAGAATATAATTCTACCAAATTTTCACGTGTCAAATGGCGGTATGCTAGCGTTTAAAAATAAGACTCTCTGCCCGATAGTGAGACGAGCACGTCGATACCTATGAATGAGAACAGAATCATTACGCGTTACATACGCGCTGGCGGAATATTAACGAGGTTTCGAACAATCGCATAGAGTTCGCTTATACGCTGAAGTGACGTTAATGAAGAGTCGATGGAGGGTGCCATGCCATTGTGCGATAACCAAATTATATGTAACGCTGCAATTGGCAACCTTTCAATTTTACCAGCTGCAAACGCATCTATATTGACCAGCGTGTAGCGTGTCCTTAAGAAAATAAAACATTCACTTAAAAAGATTTTTGCGAAGATATTACTTATGTATAGGCTGTTGCCTATATATACAATTCCCACGGCTGTGATATTTGAGGTACCGCGCGACTTCACTACGTAGTCGCGTATTTAAACAAGTCTTTAGAAAATGGCCTTTTCAATTTTTTTTGTTTAGTTTATCATAGACATGCAGGTTGCCTTAATATGTTTTCCTTCACGATCGAACAACGTATATATTTGATAACATTTTTTAGTGAAATATTAACTAATCTTTTCTATTTATTACATTGAAAATAACAAACGAGCACACAGTTCGTTCACCTGACGGAAAGTGATTCCTACGACACATCTACATTCATCCTTCACAAGGAATCATAATGCAGATGATCTCGGTTGTCGTTCTCTGATCATAATGAACACGGTAGCGTCGAGGTGTTCTATTGTATAGTTTTCATAACGCAATAATGTAGCAAGACAAACTTGGCACAGCGGTTATTGTGTCGTTATCACCACGTTATCAGATAGCCCGCGATATAGCCGGCTCGTGATAGCGTTGATGCTATACTCGTGTACCATGATATACATTCTTGTAATTACTTAATTGTATGTATTATATATATATATATATATATATATATATTTCGATGATATCTGTGTTAATAATGGGTACGAAGTATGAGTGAGAAATAAGCACACTTTGCCTCATGATAGATAATATCTGTAAATGACGTCCAACATCCATCTTCGATAAGGAAATAACACACCTTTTTATTTATTACAATTATTACCATTCTAGAATTTGTAAGGGCGTTGAATGGCAGGTTGTGTATAATGATACCTTAACTTATTTCTTTTATTTAAAAAAAAAGAATTCTATCCGTGCCATTACCATTACTAACATTACGTTTAACCAATCCAAATAGGCTAAAATTCTTGCACTAAGAGATGATTCACGAACAATAATCATCTCCGCCATTCGTTACCTGCGACCGTAAATTGACGAAATGAATTTCCTCCGTGTTGAACTTATACCAATTGTTATACTATCCGAATGGTTTTCATACATATCGTTACACAAATTGCTTGCTCGTTACGCTACAGTGCACTTTATAGAAGCATTTACGTAATTTACATGTGAACCTCTCTCTACCAAGTTGCGTATGACGCCGCTGTCATTGGAAAGATGTTGAAACTGTTGGCAAATGTTGGACGTAAGTTTTACACACCCACCCACATGGTTAATAAATTTGTAGGTAGCAACATTAGATCAAAAATGTTGCGTAGTATAGAAGCAGTTTCGACTGGCGAGTGAAGGGATAGTGCTGGTGACGAGACGATCTTATCCTCACGGGTAACAGCGCACTTGATCTATGATTCCTAATCTCTTTGTCAAGAATCGCTTATCATCATGTGAACTGTGTGCTTGTTGGTTATTCTTCTATTCAGTAAAAAATTTTTCTCGCCAACTAAATTTATTAAATTACGATATTTGATTGATACGATTAGTCTCAATACACAAAGCATTGGTTTTGTTAGACTTTGAACCAAAGCACCTTAAAATATAGTAATATTAACCGCTAAACCACACGGTGGTCGCGTGACAAAAATCGATAACAAACCGCCGCTTAGATCGAGGTATTTGTTTACAAACCTGCACGAGATCGACCGGTTTTCTAACTTTGTCACGAGGCGACGACAAAACTTTAAATTGACTACGAACTGGCGACACCGTTGCGAGCAATGTTGTACCAACAACGAAAAATAAGTTGATTTATTTTTGTTTATTGTGACAAAGGCCCACACCTTTTCACCTGGTCCATACCACATTTGACGGTCCAGTAATTTCTGCGGTCTCGACTCCCATTTTCATCCTCGAGAAGGAATTATTAGCAAAGAGTTATCACCTTCAAGGACTCGAGGGAATGCCTTCTGCGTGGTTAAAATCATCTGGTAATAACCGGAACATATCGCCGCGGTCGATATCGAGTAGGAAGAATATAATTCTACCAAATTTTCACGTGTCAAATGGCGGTATGCTAGCGTTTAAAAATAAGACTCTCTGCCCGATAGTGAGACGAGCACGTCGATACCTATGAATGAGAACAGAATCATTACGTGTTACATACGCGCTGGCGGAATTTTAACGAGGTTTCGAACAATCGCATAGAGTTCGCTTATACGCTGAAGTGACGTTAATGAAGAGTCGATGGAGGGTGCCATGCCATTGTGCGATAACCAAATTATATGTAACGCTGCAATTGGCAACCTTTCAATTTTACCAGCTGCAAACGCATCTATATTGACCAGCGTGTAGCGTGTCCTTAAGAAAATAAAACATTCACTTAAAAGATTTTTGCGAAGATATTACTTATGTATAGACTGTTGCCTATATATACAATTCCCACGGCTGGGATATTTGAGGTACCGCGCGACTTCACTACGTATTCGCGTATTTAAACAAGTCTTTAGAAAATGGCCTTTTCAATTTTTTTTGTTTAGTTTATCATAGACATGCAGGTTGCCTTAATATGTTTTCCTTCACGATCGAACAACGTATATATTTGATAACATTTTTTAGTGAAATATTAACTAATCTTTTCTATTTATTACATTGAAAATAACAAACGAGCACACAGTTCGTTCACCTGACGGAAAGTGATTCCTACGACACATCTACATTCATCCTTCACAAGGAATCATAATGCAGATGCGTTGTCACCCTTGAGATGGAATGACTCGTCACCAGTTACAAAGGACTCCGGATCCCCATACTCACCGGACGCAACACAGCGTGAAATAGCAATTTCACGCTGGTCTTCTTTTAGGGCGTGACCCTAGCCCGGTCGAGCTGACCCATTCACTCTGCAGTTAGAAACAAACTGCATATTTATACTAGAATTAGTCACCTTTCAACTTTACCAACTACAAAAGCATATATACCCCGCGTACAGTTTCTCACATAGATTTACGACATAAGTACAAGGAAATACAAATAAAGTAAATTTAGAGCATTGATTTTCAACCAAAGGTATATTTTTTGTAGGTGTATTTGTATCTTTCAATCTTTATATATACATCATATTATATTAGCATGCACTTGATCGTCTGGCATTTAGAGCAAATCGATTAAAAAAACGCGATAGAATTAATGTTACCTGCATTCAAATCGATCGAAAAATAGAATTTATCATATCATAAACAAAGCTTTCAAAACAATAGAGCTTTTTATATCTGTTGTCTGCACTTAAGTTCGTGTTTTCGTTGTTTAATAGAAATCGTAATTGAATTGAATAAAACTTTGTAAACTTTGTTATTTTTTAACTGATCTTGTTCAATGCGCAGCTTAACTATAGTCTAATCTATACTTTTCATCAGATCTTAGGACCAGATTCAAAATTACCAGAAAAAAAGTACAAATCATTATTATATATCATTCATATATTACAGGAGACCAGAGTTCAGGTATTACTGGTGACGAGGCGTACAATCACAGTCTTCAGGAGTGGCATGACGAATCGTCGTTGAGAACGGATGAAGATGTCACTGATATTATATAAAAATAATAAAGAGATAGGTTACTAGGCTGGTACAGAATGCGTTTTGGCATTAAAACCGCATAAGAAAATATTTTTGTATTTTTTTTTATTAGATTGACCTGATGGCCCATGACATTCATCCTTCACAAGGAATCATAATGCAGATGCGTTGTCACCCTTGAAGACTGAGATGGAACGCCTCGTCAACAGCAATAAAGGTCTCCCGATCGTTGTTGATGTTTGGAATAGTTTGCCCGCGTCTGTCTTTCCCTCCGATTACAATGTGGGTGGTTTCAAGAGTAGAGTGAATATGCATTTACTGAGCTATTGCGCCTTACCGTCCAGGACTGCATTCCCGCTTAACATCAGGTGGGATCGTGGTCAAGCACTTGCTTTGGAAGTATAAAAAAGAAGAAAAATCAAGAAGTATGCCTAAAATTTGTACTATATTTTCGTAATTTTAAGAGAAAACATTGTTTTTTTTTAACGGAAGCATACCTACTCTATTTGTTTTCCATCGTCTATACGCTTTATCAAATGTTCAGAGTACATCCAATTAAAATGCGAAAACGTGACGCTAACGGCATGCGAAACGATTTGATTAACCGTCGGGGGACGTGACATAACAAGGTTACCTGTACGAATGGTATATCATAGTATATATATATATATTATAGTATATATACACAACAAATGTAGGATAGTGATTTTTTAGCATAAATAAAAAAACATAATGTAAAAGTACATAGTATAAGGTAAACAGACGTGTTGTGAAATATCAAATTAGACAATGTGTCACATCCCATTTTCACATTACATCTAAACACCAGATAGGACCACGTCCTCACCGGAATACCAGGGTCAATTAGCATCATAACTGTCCTGTGTTCACTCTGGCAGAGATCCAGTGTCCAGATCTACTAGCGACTAGGCCGCAGGGATAACCTACCAATATGTGGACTGTGTGCTCATTTGTCACCCTGAATACAATAAAAAAAAACATTACCATCGCCTGATGATGATGTCCTCCTGGTCGGTTTCGATCACGGCGATATCCTTTCATAATCAGATGCCGTAAACTGTCTAGTCAGATGTTATGCATGTGCAATAAGATCGGAGGAAGGTGCAGATGCAGTGTCAAAGACACGGGGTAACAATTAGTAATACACAAATATTGTTCCTCGACTGGGAATCGGAGCCAGAACCCGCGATTGTCTAACCGCAATGTCAATACCCATACTCGTAAGGGGATATAGACGTGAGTATTATTTAGTATATGTAATTGTTAATTCACCAAAAATTAGCTAACAACGGCACTAAGTTTTGTGAAGTTTGCCCACCCTGAAAAGCAATATATGCGTAACTTTGTATGCGTGGTATGTGTCTACAAAAACTCTCGCAAACGTCTGCCGTCCACGCAAGAGATCGATGACAGCTTACAAGCCAACATGCAATAAATTTGCATATTCACACAGGCAATATGCACTTTCTGAAAACACATCACAAATTATGTTCAAGCCGTTATCATACGATACAGGCAGAATTAAATATTAATCAATATGTCAGTTTATATTTTTTTTTTTTGCATTTTCTATAACTGTCTCCATCTCACAACGTAGACCATTCAACCCATATTGTTTCTATACATACATTTTTTCATCAACCTTCGTTTTGATTTCTCACACTTACACATTGTATACTCTTCAATATATTACTATTGTAGACATTGAAACAGAAGCGCTGATCGCTCTTATATCTTCTGGTGAGTGGTACCACTGGTGACTAATCGTTTCATCATAGTCCGCATTCAGGACGGCGCATCTGCAGTATGATACAGGAATCACTTACCATCAATGTGGATCTGTGTTTTGTCAAATTTTAGGAAAATAATAATACACCGTTTGTATTGTCAGGTTTTAATATTTATTGTTAGTCTGTCTCAAGATAGACAGTGATAGAGCTACGCTGCAGCTAGATTCTATGAACAGGTGTGTTCGATTGCCATGCCCTTACTGTATACAAGCGTGAAATTGGAACACAATGATGCACGCTATCCTCCTTTAGTTTAATATAATAATTATTTTATTTAAACCCAATAAATATATAAAAAAAGCATTAATTTAAGTATTAGTATATAAGATTAGTCTTTAATAAATCATGAAACTTATTTTTTAAGGTTTTCTCCTAAAAAAAGCTCACTTTTGTGTATTATTTCATATTTGCGACGTCCGTTAGAGCTGGAAATCGTATAGAATTTAGTTGACAGTTAAACCTAATTGGTTATCAGGTGGTCAGACTTATTTTCGTATTCTTAGCGAGTACTTTCTAACAGGCTAACTTTATATAACTTATTAGAACCTTGTATAACTTACCTCTGCACACTTTGTGTAAAAGGCTCAGAGAAAGCAAACTGAACACTGCATTCGCTGGTGACATCAGCCTGAGAGGGCGTTCTTATCGCTTGTTATCATTACGATAACTTCTTTAACGACGCGATAGGATACAAGTGTTTTTGAGATTACACTTACCAATAGAAAACCCACGAAAATGTACCTTATCACATTGGCACATAGATCAAATTTATATAATACGTGTGTTTGCTGAACTACTTCCAAATATCAACAATTTCGTTTCACAAATAGGAACAAGACAATAAGTGGAAGCGATTGTTAATAAATCGCATTGCGAGTTATTTACGAAGTAGAAACTAGTACAAAGGTTTTGTGTAGGTTTATAATTGATTCGCCATCTGTTCCGACTTGTGTTAGATTTAAGAGTGGCCAGATCTAATTATATATTAATCTATGAACTAATTGCAATAAAAATATAGCATATTCGAAATTTCGTGAACGATTCGTGTCCATTGACGATTTTTTTGATTTAAATCGTCTAATTATACAGAATTTCTAGTGTTAGCTACGAATATACATTTTCCTTCGAATGATTGCATAATCTATCGAGAGGCACGTTTAAACAGATTGCTATAATAAAGGATAGATATAAGGAAAATAATAATGTTATACCGTCTTGTATTGTCAGATATTACCTCCGATTGTTAGTCTCAAGATCGAACAGTGCTAGAGCTACGCTGCAACTAGCTTCTAGCGTAAACTAAATTAATCTAAACATGAACAGGTGTGTTCGATCGGGGGAGGGCTACGACCTCACTGTGTGCAAGTATGATATGGCAATATAGTGCTGCTGTGTTTGGTGTGGTGCGTGTAGGGGATCTGATGATAGTGCTTGTTAACCCTGAAAATTGATTGGTATAACTGTCGATGTTACGGATAGCAGTCATCACTTACCAACATGTGATGTGTCGGCTCGTGTGCCACCATCATTTTATTAAAATAAAATAAGAAATAACATTAATGTAATTTAAAAAAAAAACATTAATATAAGTATTAGTATGTAATGAATCATGAAACATATTGTTTGAAGGTTCTTCTGATGTTATTTAAAATAAAGTTCAAGCAGATCTATTAACCTCACGGTTAACCACTAAGATTTAGCTTGAACGGTTTGTGCTAGGAGATGATTCCTGACCATAGTCGGACGGTGGATTCGAACATAAGATTTAAAGCTAAGCCCTAAAGTACAGACAGCGACTGTACTTTAGGGTGTGCACAATGCTATTGACCATTCTAGTATTTCTTTCCTACTTTAACATTCTCTATTAGAAACTCGCGTGTACAAACACCCTGACATTGATGACAGTAATTAGTTCAAATTACCAAAACGGATGTTATTAATTGAACGAATTGGAGGAAGTGGATCAATTAACAGATGTAATTGCGGTACATTATTAATGAGAGTTGTGCTCAAAAATCGGAAATGAGAGTATCGATTCATCAATAATTAATTAAAGTTATTCTATAATAGTTATATAGATAATATTTAAAAATCTATAGTATAATAACTTCACTAAATCCATTGTTAGTGGACACATGGTTGCAACCCCCGTTGTTCTCTCTCTCGTTCGTAGTTCGGCGATCATAGTCTGCAAGAAGTCTTTATAAGTCTCATTGTTTAGATTTTTATGATTGAAATTAATTCAATAAATTTAAATTAAGTTAAATATGTGTAGTATATCTATCGTTAATTGAACATAAGCGACTACACATATCTTATTACTCGGTTCCGTCTGAACTTTAAATTAGTTTATAGATAGACGGTAATATTTTAACTCACTTTCTAAGCGATACTTCAATAATTGTTATTAAACTCATCTACAACGGCCAACATTAAGTTGTATTTTTGATGATTTTAACATCAACTATACCTTTCAATTTGCACTAACATGTTAAAGAACCCCAGCCTCATAGAATACCAGTGTAAAGCAGGAGCATAACGCTGAAGTTACGATAAGTGATACACCATCCTACTGACTTTATTCGAGTCACGCTGAAAGTTATAGTGATACTATTATTTGACAAAAATAACCATAATAACATACGAACAGAATCTTACATAGTTTACAAACACGTCGTTAACAACATAAGACGTTACGAACCCCCACGAGTTACGAGGGCCTACTGGGGTATCGTTGTGATACAAGTTGCGAGCATTTTTCACTGTCACCTAGTTTCAGCCAACCCAGCTTACATAAGTAGGTCAGTACTTCCGCGAACGGTGACAGAGTAACGTCTCGAGCTTTTCTCTTACCGAGATGAATGGTAAGCGATAACAAAGAAACGCCGTGGAACAATGACTAAGTCATATCATCAAAGTGAAAGCGGATTTATTTTTTAAATATCACAAAACTAAAGTTTTTAAAAGTAAGAACAAGAACAAGACAAGGACTTCGGTGATACAACGCACTTTCGACACAATCCGCCTTATCACGACAAATTGGTTCGTCTCTTGATTTTGTGAAGTACGTTTAGGGTTTATTTGTCCTGGGATTTTAAAGAATTTATTCAGTTTTTCAAAGGAAGTAGCGTAGTAATGACATTCATAAATAGCACAGTAGATAACTTGATTATTACTTAAATATGTAAGGTAACCTACCACATCAAGCTTAACAAAAAGTAATTGGAACTCTATTGCCTACACAGAAAACTTAAATTCGCATAGAATGCTACAAGATCCACCTGCATTCGTGTATATGCATAAAAAAAACTCGTTAATATAATGGGTTTAACCATAGTCAATAGCACAATAAAATAGCAGGTAGGAAATCCATTCTCTCTTTTCAAATCCTTATGCATCGTTTCGTATACAACACATTACGAGCTTACAGACGTAAAAAACATCTAAAGCGATTCGGGTCCTGGATTGGTAAAAATTATTAGGTTTAATTAAATCTTTTAGATTGTAAGACACGAGTTTAAAAAATTATTATACCACAATATTTTTAATGATTTTCTGTGTATTCACAAAAAGAGCACAGTTTAATGTATTTTAATGTCACTGGTAAATTCTGTCATAGCTTAAGACTTATTTATGTCGCGACGATATCAGAAGAGTAAGCAGTATTTTTTTTTAAATCCTAAATCAGAACTTAACCACAATTCTACTTAATGGTGTTCATTCAATGAACTACATTAAACCCAAATTCACGGAAGTAATCGCAGGCACCGATATATGTAAGTTGATTAAAATGAATGAGACACGAGTTACTAAGTAAGAAGACAAAGTAACTTCTAATGATTACAAAAACCTTCCTCAGTGAATTGAAAAACAAAGAAACGTGTGCTAACTAACAATAAAAACAACAAATAAATGAACATTGTAATAACGTCTAAAGAAACATAATTACAACATTACGATTATTACGTGCAGGTACTTATTTAAACTGTTATTGACTGTGAACATAATTGTCCAATGGTAGAATGACAAACTTTGCAAGGAGCACGTCAGGAGGGTTAACCAGTTTGAATACATACCAACCCGCTAAATGTTAACAATTCCAAACAGGTTGTTTACGAGAAGGACAATGAAAAAGACCTTAAATAATTAGGTTATTAATGTATGCCTAAAGGTATATTAAATCGTACATAACAGTTTGTTTCAAGCTGCAGAATGAATGTGTCAGTGCCCCCGGGTGTCAGGACTACGCCCGCACAGATTACCAGCGTAAAATAACAGCATAATAATGCTGTGTTTCGTCTTGCGAGTGTAGGAATCCCGAGACCTTTATTACTGGTGACGAGGCGTTCCATCTCAGTCCTGAATGGTGATAACGCATCTGCTTTATGATTCCTTGTCAAAGATGAATGAAGATGTCATGGGTCGTAGGTGTCCTCTTACCATCACAGTTCACACTGATGGTAAGTGACCCCTGCTAAAAAATTCTATGTAAGTATAAATTGGTTTTCAGTGGAGTTAGCCTACTTTCCTCCCCAGATATATACACTGTCAGCTTAACCAAAACCTGGCATTAGCCAATGTTTTATTAGGCGATAGCTTCTCGCCGCATCAAGTACAATTAGTATCTTGTTTGTGAAATCATTGCCAAATTTACTCTGAATATAAAGGGATTACAAGTCTGAGGACAAAAATGGCATGGATCAATTAGTCCACACAAAATGGTAATACAATTAGGAGGCTTTAAAGAAATACACAACCAAAAACATCAAATGAAAAAACCTTATATCTGCGTAATACAGAGTAATGTTTTTTTCATTCACATTGGCTATTTATATTGGCGTGATTATTTAACTATTTATATAAATAAAAATTAATGTAAATCATTAACTTATCAGCAAGCATCGACAACACAAACTAAATGGCGCACTGAGCGTAATTACCTCTGTTGCAACTCCGGATATCAAGGTCCAATTGCTACAGTTTCACTCCGAAACAAAACCTCCCAACCTCGGCTCCGAAGCCGACGGTCCATCAAGCGTGAACATAAAGAAACCTCTGATCCATTGTTCATTTGCAGTATTAAAATGATCAAACAGAAAAAAGGAAAAACCAAACAGAACCGTAAGATATGCACCAACCAATTGTAAAACCATCAAGCCTAAATTTCAAACAAAAGAGTCGAATCACATCACTAGACAATTGTTAAACGACTGTGTCACCGCTCAATATCGATTACACTACCAAGAACTACGCAAGTGGATGACTCAAAAAAAGTCTCGACTTAGGTATTTCAGTTTGAGCAATTCCGAATGCAGCTAAATCAACAACACACAAAAATAGGTTACACAAAGATATCGATGCAGATAAGAGAACACTTCAAGGCAAAACCATCGTGTACGTTTCACCCGATCAAGGTAAGTGACCTTTCCGCTGTATTAAATCTTAGCAAAACCACTATTACACAGTCACTGTAGATCCACGAGTTATTAACAGAACCACCGGAGCGCGTCGCAACGGTACACAGAATATCCGTGAAAGCTTCGAAGCTCCCCTACGCATCCGAACTGAAATCCTGTCACACAATCCACTTCACTGACATTACAACGTTCCGGATATCACATCATCTGCTTTGTTTTTTTTGTAAGTTAATTAAAGTTAAAGCTGTGAGCACGTCCACCGCGTGCAACGTCAGAGAGGCGACTGAGGCAGTAGCGGTGCGCTCGCGCCGCCCCTCGCTCGTTTATCAGCCTTCAAGGGGAAGGGGGGGGGGAGCGGCGGAAAGAAAAGTCCACACGTGACGTAGAGATAAGTGACTGAAAATCGCCTTTTACTGCATTGTTTAGACTTAAAAATAAGTTAAAAGCGTTAACTGTTTTAAACGTGAGAATTATCGGTGTTTTATATAACACTCAAAGTTTTAAGGTTCATACTAATATCACTTGAATTTGGAACTCTTCTCTTCATGCTTAAGAAATCCTAATACATTTTTAGATATTCACGATTGTGTAAGAATAAAAAATCGTAATGTTCGTACGGTTTGCGCTCTGTTTACAATGAAGTTAATATGAAGTTGGTCTAACCTTCCAATTACTAAATTATTAAAATAATAAACTACTAAACTATTAATCACTAATTAGTATTACACCTCATCTTTATGGATCGTAGTTACCAACACTGCTCTACCACAAACTGACGCATGTCACATTTTAATTTATTTATAAGACAAACGGTAGCCAGCCGTTGTAAGCTGTGTATTAATCGCAAAGCACAAGTAACCGTATTCATTTTATTTTCTTTTCACGGTCAAAATACGTAACGAAGAAATTTTTTCAAAGTATGGTAACATTATTATGCTAAACAACCAGCGCTAAAGGGATCCAAGAGATGTAAAGTTGTCTAGAGAGAATACATTATTCATTTTAAAATCGGGAGTGAAATTTGCATGTCAATGGAAAAGTTAGCTACAAAAAAAAATACAATTTTAGTAAACACTTATTACGTACCTTTTATAATTAAAAAGATACAAAAGTTCATAAAAAATAAATAACATTGCTTTAACATATAACATACACAATGTAAACAAATTGTATTTTAAATATTAAAGCTGCGTACTAGAGCTTACAATAGTAAGCAGTCAAAATCTTAACGGCCAAGTTCCACCGGCGCGACAATATCTTCTAGTCAAATTAAATGAATTAGCATAATACAATTATCTTAAGCAATCGCGAAAACACAACGGCATTTATTCGTAGTGCCCCTTCTTCCCACGACTTACATAATCCAAGTGTGATAAGGTCGGTGAAATTTATGATGAAAGTGTGATCAGAATAAAGACGCCAAGGTTCAAAAGGTTCTCAACACAAATTGTTGTCTAGGCGCGTGTTGTCATATTTATTCAAATAACGGTGACAAACAACAACAAGACATAAATATCACTTGATGGTCCTTAATATCACGGCTTTCAGACACAGGACTCGCACGAGCCGTGTTAAGAATTCCAGACATCCAATCATCAGATCAGATCTCGTTCGGCGACATTGTCGTTAGCGTTGCGAATCGATCGCAAGCAATCATTTCCAGAGTTTAGTTAGGTGTTCCCGAGCAGTCATGTGACCGTAGCGAAATGTGCGTTTCCACGGAACGTCACGTCAGAATTGAATTGAAAGTTAAATAAAGACGTTTTATTATTATCATCGTCGTCATGAGCAACCCCATTAGTATTCTATAGCATGGTCTATGATTATAAATGATATTTCACATTCATTATCATAGATTTTTATTATATTTGACATAATTTTTCTCTAATATTTTGTGGAAGCAAGGTTCTTTCCCCATGTCGAGGCGTATATTCGTGTAAATGCTAATTTAAAATTGGGGTATGGTTCCCTCAATATTTTTATTCGTTTTAGAAAAAGTTTACATACTTTTTGTCATGCCAACAACAAATAACGTAAAATATACCGTATTGCGGCGTGCGACAATGGACACACGCACATCGTTGTGAGTCACCGGAGGCTGCGCCGGCGCATGTAATGGCATACCGGCAGTGTACACGCCGCGTCTATTGTAAATATGTATGAAGTGTAGAGTTGGAGAAGTGTGTAGCTGTGAAGCTCTTACGTGTATACATCATGTTTCAAGACAGTAATTATCGAGGTTTTTCTTTAATTACCGACGAACCCGTTGCAGTACTGCGGTGGTATTGACGTTGGCAAAGTTTGGTAGTTCATTTTTTAAAAAACAAAATACTTAGGCATGCCAGTCAGCTGCCAACTCCGTAACTAAAAAAATATATGGGATGTTATGAGGTTGTCAGTATGATTCACAAAAGCATATCCTGATCTTATGACATTACTTATATCGATCGTACTAAAACAATTCTAATTTTTTTTATATACCTTGTAATTTGCATGTGAAAAGGTCTAAATAAACTGCAAAAGTTCTTATAACCAAGATTGTCTAATCTTTGAATTAATTTTTTTTATAGCATAGGTGGCAAACGAGCATGGCCCACCTGATGGTGAGTGATCACCGCCGCCCATGAACATCCGCAACACCAGAGGAGTCGTAAATGCAGTTGTGTTAATCAAGCCATATCTCCTTATCCAAACATACTCAGACCTATCAGCTCGTTGTCTGCGCTGTGACGGAGTAGAGCATACCTCACAAAGTAAAAGATTTTTTAATCATCTTAGCCCGTCACGTGTCCACTGCTGTACATGGACTTACTCTGTACATTGTCACCAAGCACTATCCTAGGTCATTCTATCGATTTACTACAAACTTGCCCCCCATTAATAAAGATCTCTGCCCTAAGCACTCGCCCACCTTTCAGCCCGGTGAAGCTGTAAAAGCTCTCTGCTTTTACATCAGCCATAATGAAAAATACAAAGTTGCAACCCTTAAATAAAAAAAAAACAATAATCAGATAGTTAAGAAAATTTAAGGAAGAATATAATAACAGCGGCCTCGTCGTCGTATTCTCAGCCGGGGCTGTATGTCCTAATTTTCCTTAATACGAAAAAAAGGTCGTCACTATAAAGTTATCATAAAAAAGGTGTTACTGTCTACAGCAGCCCACTGCTGGACACGAGCCCCGGCGAAACGGTGCTACTTAGACCGATCTTCAGGTCCAATTGTTACGCCCGTTCACGTAAACGATATACATTGTCATGTGAAACATAGTTTGCAAGTGCCTCTTCTGGCCGTAACTACACAGTACAATGAGATAGTGATGGCCTTCGATACTATCGATATTGTTGCACGATGTTATTGTTGATAACGTTAATATTATTATCACTTAATAATAACGGTACAATCAGTTATCAGAAATATTATAACGGTACAATCAGTTATCAGATTTATTTTAGGTTCAATTATTAATATTTGAAACAAAGCCGATTTTTTTTTTAATATTTGCATTTTTATCATTATCACACAATAAGATCGAGTATGACTGAATTCATCAACGTCTCAGAAACTCGTGGTGATCGTTTTAGGAACACTGACTGTATTTGCCGGTAAAAGTTTGCTCTCAATACTAGTGGATTACGGAGTAACAATCGGACCACAGTGCTAAAATGTACATAAAAAGTAAAGAAGATACAGCCTATATATACGAGGAGGCCTATGCCCACAGCTGGACATAGGCCTCCTCTCTAGAGAATAAGTATAGTCCACTACGCGACTCCACAGCAGATTGGCAAACTTCACATGTCTTCGTAATATTTCTTGTAGTGTTGTTTCTTAGATATGCAGGTTCCTTCACGATGTTTTCCGTCACTACCGAGAACGTGGTATATTAGTATATAATAATAATAATCACATAAGAAAAGCTGCAGCAGAGTATCTCAATAGCTTGCAATAAGTGGCATCTTCATATTGGTGTTCGCAGTATAGGACCACTTCTCACAAGTGAAATAAAAGCATTAGATAGATTCCAATTATAAGATCAATTAATTGCTATCTATCATAAATCTGAACATTTTTTTATTCTATATAGTCTATCGACGTCGTCGACATGAGATCGATAAACGCTAAAACGATTATCTAACACATCACTAGTTAATGGACCGATTCGAACACGTACTGCGCTACTACTGCACAATAGATGACCGCATTATACGATACTCCCAGTCCGGTTTTGTAATTAGTAGCCTCGTCCATTAGTGGGATCGAATAGTGGGCGCCGCGCAAATGGACCTGTGGTAATGGGCCACACGTGGGTGTCGTCAGATAAGGTGAACGGATTTTTATCGTCGTGACTTAATAAAAACAAAATAATTAACATGTAGTGATTTTATTAAATCTGAAGTATCAGTACGTTTCTATGTTACTAGGATTACAAGTCAGCACACAGTGAACCCGTTACTCATGACACCTGATGATGGGTAAAATGGCTTGTATATTCCGGTTCCACTGAAGCTATCTGCAGCCATGTCCTATCAATCTATATTTAATTGTGCTCGTTCTCCGTTCTTGGCCGAGCTGGACACTGTGCAATAAGGTTTAGACAGTGTCGAGGACCTTACACACAACACACGGAGACCCGAAAACGAGCTATTTTTATTACACAAATATTGTTGTTCCAGGGCTGGGAATTGACTAGATTCGATGCCGCCGACATAATAGTCAGGAACTCTATCCATTACAGCCACGTAGCCGTGAGACTCTGTGAAACGGTAGAACTAAATAAAATAACTATCGTCACCCAACAACACTGTAAATTGCCAACTTGCAGTTTTGGACTCATCGGAGAGGCGTGGCAACGACATAATCGATAACGCAGACATGGTTAAAACCAACCTGCATACACTTGAGTACAGACGCAAAGTTGCTAATCTTTCGATGTTAAATAGGATACATTTTGAAGGGTCTAGGTTACACGAGTTACCCGTCCACCAGACACCCGAGACATGCTTGGGTTTAGCGCGATGAGGTACCGGTGTCCTCTGTAGGAGATCCCGGAGTCCTCGGTGGGGAGGCCCATGTATCAAGGATGGCCACGGAGGGGATTCATTAGGTAGACATCCCACATAGCCCTATCTTTCGCCCAGAAAACACGGTATCTCTTAAAAACTTCACCCCAATACCCAAAAAAGTGAGATTGCAGTCTAATACTGGCCTTTTGCGTTCAATATTTTAAATATGTGCAGATTAATGGATCATCTTTCTACTTCATCATTGAAGATGCTCTCTTGATCTCAATTACGATCACGGCCATGTTATTTAATAGAGTAACAAACAAGCACACTGTTCACCTGATGGTGAATGATTCCTGCGGCCATCTGACATCTACATTCATTTAAATTTAAAATCATCAAAATTTAAGTTCTTTCTTTAATTTACTTTTGTCATTAATAAACGAATAACTAAAAAAATAACTTGCACAATTCACTACTAAAAACAATACTAAACCATAATCTATTCACGTAGTTATTTTTAAATAGAGGAGTATTTACATAAAAGAGGTTTTATAACATTAAATAACACGGCAAAAGGCCTCCTATTCAGCTCAAGCGAGCTCTAAGCACTGCACAGGGTTACAGGGTTCGGTGCACCTGTGTACATTTGCATAATGCTGTTAAGTTTTAACCGGAACCTAAATCGAAACGAAGCGGATAAAAATGTCACAGAGTAAATTATCACAGATGTATATTGCGAGTACTTTTTTGCTCCTTTTAAGGAAATACTGATTTCTTTTCGCTGTATGTTTTCTATAGTATACGCTTCAGGTTATGTACCATTACGACAGGTAATAATAGAACAAAGCAGTAACTAATAATGTTAGGTTGTTGTATGATTATAATATCGCCCAGTTAGATATGAACGGGTCAGCTCGACCGGGGTGGGACGACGCCCTTATAGATTAACAGTGTAAAATAGCAGCATAAGGCCTGCTGTATTTCCTCTGATGAGTGTAGAGATCTGGAGACATTTATTATTGGTGACGGGGCATTACATCTCAGTCCTCAAGGGTGACGAGGTATCTGCATTATGATTCCTTATCAAGGATGAATGCAGATGTCATGGGCCGCAGGAATCACTTGCCATCAGGTGAACCGTGTGTGATTTCGTTACTTTCAACGTAATAATAACAAAAATTGACAACGAACGATATACACGTCATCATCGTCTCAGGCCATCATCAATCCTCTGTTGAAAAAGGCAGCGTTCATGACCATACGCTTGATATTAAATAATACTTTGACTCTCACAACAGTTGACTCAACAAAACGTCAAATTACTTTAAACCAAATTCCAACAAACCGCATACAAATTAACTCATTACCAAATACTTGAAAACCTGTGCCTATCTGATCATCCTAAAATGGATCGATTATAGTTCCACGATTTATATGTATAAATATACATGCAAATGACGACCTTATATCAATACTATACGTTACATTTCGCATTAGCAATTAAAGACTATGTCGCGATATATATATATATAACAATAATGGTTAATTCTCATTACATACAGACAAAAATATACTTTATTTCAGTGTAATAAGATTGCCTATTGAGGATTGGAAGAGGAATATCGCGAATTATGGATCAAGATCACGCTTTCGGTTCGTTGACCTCGCGCTTCAATGTGGGGGAAACATATATAACATATATACTAGAATCCTGGTACCTTGCCGAAACCTTTCCCCTCCAAGATCATTCGACTTCTTTGGGCAGCGCTGGTAACCGTTTATGTTGTCAGTACGGTTTGTTTTGAATATTGAAGATACAAATGAGCACACACTTCAACTCATGGTAAGTGAATCCTGCGGACCCGACAATCATCACAGTTTAACAGGACGCTACAAATATTTATTAAAAAAAATATCGAGGCATTACAATCTCTATTCGCAGAAATAAACAGGTTGTCGTCAATGCTCAAACGGTTAATTATTTCAAAAATGTTTTCTCAACGTGTCCTTGATTTTTTTATGATATATATATATAAATAATTTTACAACTTTACATGTTTGTAAATAATGACGTGCTAAATCAATACAGATAAGATTTAGACTACGCGCAATAAGGACAAGTGTCGCCATCTAGTGTTGAAAGGAAAAACCAACAAGACCACAGGAAATATTTTTACTCATTAAATCATAATAACGTATATCACCGAAATAAATAAATATACATAATATACTCTCAAATACAGGTGAAGTAAACAAATTAAGATGGGCAAATAAAAATAATAGAGTTAAAATTATGTTTACAGCTATCCGCCGCTAGATGGGGGACAAAGATGTATGTTGTGAAATGTGTTGGACAAAATAAAGCTTGTTGAGCTATTAGATGACTATACATTAGATAGCGATGAACGATAATCATCGTACCGAGCTCAAGGAATTTATTGTTTAATATAAGTGAAACCTAAACAAAAAAACGTAATCCACACATAGATCAAAAAATTCTTTTGTTTTCCTTGTAGATTTACGCATTTTTTTTATCAGAATAGGTATTAAAGCCTTGTGAAAAAGGAGCACAGATTTCTGCAGCCCATGCATGATACCCTCATTCATCCATAATAAGAGCTCGTTCTTAAGGCAGTTGCATCGCCACCTCTGAGACTAATATGTAATGCTTTATCACCAGTAATAAGGGTCATATGTTAGGTTAGACATATATATATATATAGAATTAATATGTACAAATTTATTATTTGTATCGTTCTTCGGAGTTATATATCAAGCATTTCATGCATGCAGGAATATTTGTTGCGGTTAACGTAACGTAGGAAATCCGTCCGCTAGATGATGCGTAGATTTACACAAAACCGCAGCGCTAGATCCCCTGAAGCCTAAGATAGGATTAAGTAATAAGCGTTGTGTAGCTGTGCTAGCCATGCGATCGGAAGCTCTTGCCGATAGGATTTACTTCATTCTCTTTCTCATCATAATCATTGTATATTTCTTTGTATATTATTTTGTCAAAATATTTCTATTACAAAAAAGAAATTAATGTCTAGTAACGTCTTAAGATCGATTATTCGTCTATATATTAGTCATTTCGGATTTATCATAGTAGATGCCTACAGTATTAATATCCTTTATGCCACCATATGCCAATAAAACTAAACCTTATTTGGTACAGTAGTTGTAACACAAGGAACCTTGTATTATGGGTTTTTTTTTATTTTATAGAATAGGTGGCAATCCAGCAGTCGGCACACCTCATCGTGTGTGTGACCACCGCCGCCCCTCATCAGCGACAATAGATGACGACAGATACATTGCCGGCTTTAAGTTACAAATACGTTTTATATAAAAGTTACTAGGTTCCCTGCTGCATTTTTGTTCGCTTTGTTTTTATATATATTTGTATTTTGCTCATTTTATTTATTTTTATTTATTCATTCATTTTATTTAGTTTTATTTTTACTGGCGGAGTTGTTGCGTTATTAAATTATTATATAAAATATCGTTATCATTATGATATTGTGTTAAATTATATTCTTTATAAGTATTTATTATAAAAGTAAATTGGATGGAACAGTTTTCTTAGCTGGTATGTAAGCAAGAATATATAAATATATTTACATGACTTACTGGGAAACTTGGGAATAGATTAGTGAGAAAAAAATGCAAGTGTTACCAATTTAGCGTTAGCGTCGTAACTTCACAGTTACGACTTCCCAATATATACGTGTAAATGAGTTTTAAATTGCTTTCAACTTTGTGCACGCGAAGTATGTGTATACAATGTTAATGACTTTTTTAAAACTCTTATTTTGATACCTGATACTCAGGTAAAATTTTTTTTCATCACTTTTTACGGATTGGCATGTACTACCGTAGTAAATGATGATATTACTATTTATAAGACAGTGCGAGTGATGATCAATGACTGTGAGTGCATTGCCGGGATTAACGGTGGCGCCACACTGCGGCTAATTGAATGGGTCTGCTCGATCGGTGAAGGACCACTCCTTCACATAGTACCCCTGTGAACCAATATGAAATATCTCGTTAACTGTAATTGCGTGTCCCGATTCCTACACCCACTACCACATTAAATAGAGAAGCATTATGGCTTTTATTTTAAACAGACATTTCCCGGTTAACGCTACTCATTCGAACCATCGAGCAATCACTATGCCACGGAAAACACATGAGCAGCAATTCGGTATCTACGAAATGAAAAACCACAAAAATACACAATTTTTATAGTTGTTTCAAAAACATAAAAAAAAATTACGCCCAGATACCTGGCTACCATAAATCGCTAGTACTGGAGTCGCCAGTTTTTTTAAACCGGTTCAACAAGCGAAACATAGGCGACCGGCCGTTCGCTTTTTTTTTCTAGATCGGACACGACTTTCCAATCTATTGTGATTCGCGAACGACGGTGGCGCTGGGGTGCTGAAAAAAATAGTGCTGTCAACTGTCGGTGAAATTCCTCGTGGGCTTTCTTCGGAGCGAAGTGGACAAAAAACATGAATAATCAATTTGCTCTCAGATTTTCATCGGTGATTTTTGTGATATAAAAAGCATCGAAAGTGATTTTATTGTTATCAACAAAGTAATCTCGCTGGTCTTGACGGTGCGGTATTTATATTTCTTTATACAGTGTTAGTGATGGAGCCACACTGCGGCTAAATTCTAGAAGCAGTACGAATGTCGGTCAGTTCGACTGGGGAAGGAGACGACGCCCTTGGGGAATACCAACGTTAAATGGCAACGTAACGGTGCTGTGTTTCGTTTGGTGAGTGTAGGGTTCCGCATATCCAATTACGGGTAACGACGTATGCAATCGCAGTCTTCAGGACTGACAACGCATATACATCTAGATTGTGGATGGATGTACTTCAAGAGTCGCAATTGTCATTTACCATCAGCAACAATGTGTGCTCGTTTATCACCCTTAATATTATTAAAAAAAGGAATATATTAAATTAATAAGAATAAGTGTTTATGATAAAAGAAGTAAATTCGGTTTGTGTTATTATTATTAAGATTATACCATAAATTTAATGTACGGTAAGGTTTAAGGTAACTTATTTAAGACGCCTACACAAGAAGTCTAAAATTAAGTCATTTAAATATATATATATGTATATATATTAAATATTGATTTATCACATGCTCAGCGATGCAGAAAAACTTAGTATAGTAAACTAATAGGTATATTCATTAATAAATAAAAAAAAATATTTCGAATGAAAAAATCGGTCAACTAAGCTCCAATAAGGGAGACCTATACTTTTACACTTTCCTTGTGCTTACTGCTTTACGATGAAATTTATAATTTGGAATAGTATCGTTAGTGTTTTAGTCAAGAATTCAGTTAAGGAGACTGTGTCTAAAATGAAAAAACATGCTACAAAAGTCGATAATGAAACAACATTCGATTATTACTTATGTACTGCATTGGTTAGAAGTAAGCGACAGACTAATTCCCATCCTTATATATTATAGTGTAATCAAATTGAGGAAACAACTAAATTTAGTAACGTATTCACTTTAAAGCATGAAATTTAGAGTGAAAACGTATGCTTGCTATTAAGGTCAGAAGAGTAGGGGTGCAGTATTCCAATGTATTATTTATAAACGCCTAATATTTCGATAAAGAAGTTAATTTAAAGGATTTGATAAGTTGTTTTCGTCAAATAAACGTAATAGGGTTCATAACGTAAGTTATTCGCAGTAGAACTAAGATAGCCGACGCAGTTCAAAGTATACGTAAATGGCTGTGAGTGGGACTACAGTGGTAGACCTACACTGCAGTTTCTTTCTAGTTGCAGAATGAATGAGTCGGGCACGACCGGGCTAGGACCACGCCCTCACAGTATACCAACGTAAAATAGCAATATAAAGCTTCTGTGTTTCGTCTGATGAGTGTAGGGATCCGGACCTTTATTACTGGTGACGAGCCATACCATCTCAAACCTCAAGGGTAACAACGCATCTGCACTATGATTCCTTGTCAAGGATGAATGTAGGTAGGCCTCATGGGCCGCAGGAATCAATTACCATCATATGAATTGTTAGCAAGTTTTTTTACTACAAATGTAATAAAAAAAAGACCCTTGAGCGATGGGGAAGAATGGTCCTCGGGTGGCAAACTTGTAAATGTAGTCTCTGCGGGAGGCTGATGCATGAAGATCGTGCTTCGTGACAGTCTGTGGGATATGCCTGTTCAGCAGTAGACAAGTGATGGACTGATATAATTATAATGATGAATCGAAAACTATGGAGCAAAAGATAAGACACATGATCAGTTTACGTAAGAAACTTTTACATGCCATAGCAAGTCCGCCATTAATAAACTATATATATATATATTACTATAGATATAGTACAAATATATTTGTCGGGTAAGCGAGGGAAAACTTCCCTGCGTTGTTTATAACAATAAAACATTGATCGCTGTACATTTCCTGTATACAACAAATATGATCGTGGCATCTTATCACGCTTTTAACGCGATAAAAACTCTTATCACATTGATAACAGTTCCGCCGGAGATGCTATCTGTAAATCTCTGTTACCTCGCGTTTCTCTTATTTGCTCTTAGTCGCCATTATTATTGTGACGTCACACGCGCGTCTACGTCGTATTTGTCTATGATTTAACGAGTATACTGTGGAAAAGATTTTATGTAAGAACTTGACATAGCGTCAGGCTATATCAGACCACCTAAAGTGATAAAGGTCCGAATCAGGGAGATGTCTCATTATTTGAAACATAGATTTTTGTACTTATCACCAATCGACAATTATAAATGTAACAAATTAAAGATCAGGACTTCGGCTAAGCGAAATTGGCTTTTCTATAATACATATTTTCTTATGAAATATCACAAACCTTCCCAATAGATATAATCCATTATACTCAAAGGCACAGAAAAATAGAAGAAAATGTACTCGTATATGCTTAATGAATATAATTTCCTTAGGTAACACAAGTTTCCAGTTGTTCATGCTAAACTTAAAACTTGAAATCGAATCGATACACTAAACACACATCACTAATTAATATAAGCCATCAAACTAAAAATAAAGCGAGATGCACACGCATGGCTCGATTTAGCACGCGTGGGGCGTTCAAAGATCCAAAACGTTTTGTTTATCGGAACGGTGGCGGCAGGGATTGTGTAACACTGGGCTTTCTTTATCCCATCTGCCCGAGAGATGTGCATACGGAATTAATGTAGTGCTATAACATGGCGCGCTATGATCGAAAATGAAATTAAAGCGTGAATTGCCAAACATAAATTGTATGTCACAAAATGTTGGTTATCGAGTCAGGGTGTGTTCGTTTGGTGCGTGTATACTGCACATGTGTGTTTATTCGCGCATATGCGTAACATTGTATCAGGGAACACGACGAGTAAGTGACTCTTTGCTTTTACTCAATGCTAACGGTACCAATATAAATAATATAAACCTTAAGTTTAGGATATGTTCTGAGAAATTTAATGAAGTTCGAATCCGCAATTCGACTAGCACAAGCATTTTCAGTTTAGATGGAGTGCTTAACCAATATATTTGGAATGCATTGCTAACAAACTATAAAAAAATTACATTGGTTTGAGCTAGAAACCTAGCCAATTTTGATTTGAGTTAGTTGTTCTAGCAAAGGTGAAATAAAGAGAAACTAAATGGATATATATAGAAGAGACGATTGTAATAGCGCACGACAATACGACATTAGATGAAGTAATGCTTTATGGATGTTTGTGTTGAGTCAATAGATGCTGCAATCTGTGGGAGAGGTTTATGATCAGCAATGGACTAATGATGGACTGAGATGATAATGATGATGGCACTCGCTTATCACTTCATGCATTAAATTTTTTCTTTAAATAAAAAAATATAGCGATCTGCGATTGGGGCAAAGTTACCATAGTTAGTTAAATAACCGAAATAACCTTACCGTTGAAGAGTATTCATGAAGTACTTGCCTTCCTCGAAGCACAAGTCATCCGTTGATATGTCCTGAACCATCTGACGTCCGCTTTATATCTCACTTCTCCGTGAATCACTTGCGTTCTTATAGACGATTACGATTACGGCGATATCATCGGGTTATTAACAGATAACGTCAACTGCGTTGGATATATTGGAACCGTAAGCATTGAATAAACAAAGATTCACTCACTCGTCATATTTTCTAATACAACGTTAGGCATATGCACTATGATGCACGAATATGCATTACACACGGGACATACAAACATATCCCTACTCGATAACCAACATTTAGTGACTATGCTTTTCGATAAGAAATCGAGCCCAGGATCTCCGCAGCAGCTAGGTACCACTACGCTAAGCGGGCTTCGTTGGTTTATACGGAACAACAAAATACCAATAATCACGACTACATTGGATGTATGAGTACGTGATAATTGTTGAATTATTTTATATTATATGTATGCCTCAATTATTTCTCTCAAATAAATGTTTTTCCGATCCTCGAGGTCGCTGCGTGAAGTTGAATCATTCGTGTTTAGGGTTGCCACTTGATTATTGTAGCTTAGGGTCGATATTTGCTTTGTTAATCATTGCATATTCCAATAGAAGAGAATTTCATTTTTTTATATATTACTAAGGATGCCAAACGAACATACAGTTCACCTGCCACAGTACTGTGTAACAGCGTTCTTTAAACACTAACTGCACTGTACACACCTAACACTTCTTCGACACTCATTTTGAAAGCACTGCTAGGTTTATAAGAATTACTATACTACTTATACTAAAAATATTAAGACGAAAGCTAATAGGTACCCAAGGATAGCAAGAAATCAGGTCTGGCAGAATATTTTTCACTAAAAAAATAGCTGCACCTTGCCGCCAGCTAAACGTCTCTATAATAGGGGCTTGTGGACTTTACTTTGAGAAATGAAAAGCGCTACTTATGCCCACTGAAAAGGTCTTGTGTCATGAAAAGTAGATTGAAAATGAAATATGATGATGATAAGGCCTTCTGGTTGATTACGGACGCGACGAGATCTTTTGGTCTTTAAAATGATATAATCTGCACAAGACGTATTACAATGCGGAAATCATTCGCGCTAAAACGTCGTCCCCTTTACTATTCCGATATAATATGCTTTAAGATCGGAAGAAGGTTAACAACGCAGTGTCAGGTGTACGGGACATACACATTGGGACCCGTAACGCAACGACCACAACGTACGTCACGCAAATTACGAATAAATATTTGTAAACGAAGTCAATGACACTTCATTTAATTTGAATTGGTCGCACATTCATTTAATATCGTTTTATGTGTAAGCTGTAGTACGTAGTAAGTAGATCCCAGATTACATAACCCTCCAAGGGTTATGTAATCTGTGGTCAGACGAGTGTACTACAAAGAAAACGTTAAAATATTATAAGTAAAGGAATTTGTGAAATAATAGCTTAAAATGTTGTTTCTCTTTTCAGGTAAGATTTGTAATTAGTTGCATTAAACATACGTAATCTAATAGATTAAAATGTAGGTAAAGCTTCGTTTAATAAAATATTGTCTTTTCAGAGCAACTCAATTTTGTTTTTATTGCGCGGTTCAAAGAGAACGGAGCCTGTGTATAAATTAAGCTGCATTATATATGTATTTAAATAACAAATATGTACTGAATAATTATTATTATTTATATAGTAACGTCTAGAACAATATATAGTAATTCATATACTGATTGTGGTAACTTCCGAAAAACCCTATATATAGACGGCAAATATTCCAGCCAAATATTTCATAGTATCAAATAAAAATTATTTATGCAAGGAATACAAACATCATCAACAAAGACTTAAAATGCAGATGCGTTAATAGTCATCGGATTATATTATATTATATTATAACTGAGATGGAATGCTCCCTTACCTGTAAGAAGGGTTCCGGTTCTTTATAAACACTATACGAAACACAGCCAATATTGGGAAATTGTAAAAATTGTTGTATTAACAATAAAATGCGCTACGTTGCAGCTAGGTTCTGGATGCAAAATGAATGGGTCGGCTCGATAGGAGCAGACCAGCCTTACAGAATACCAGCGTGAAATATGTGCTGTACTTCATATGGGGAGGGTGAGCGTAGGGATCTGAGAACAAGCTCGTTCGTCACCACTTATACTATAAAAAAACTAAACCTTCATCTTATAAGGGACCTACTGCTCAATTTTTCTTTAAGATCTTACTGTTAACTTGTCAATTAGTAACCGACAACAAGCAACTTGACAGCAGGATCTTATATCGTTTTTATTTTACAAAACTAACTACACTATTCCTTTAATAATTATTCTATATTAAAAGGACGTATATAATAAGCGAAAGCGTGACTCCGTGGTGAATATAAAGCGCGGAAGAGGAAGTTAATATAAAATCGCCTCCGCTTCCGCTCGCAATCTATCATACGCCTAAGTACAGTCGGCTTTAATAAAATGTAAACATATTAGGAATATTGTAAACCTATGAAAAATTATAAAAGGTGTTTAGCTGTTATAAGCTATAGGTTGGCAAGAAAGCATGCAGCTCACTGATGATAGGAGGCTCCTGCGGCGAGATACGCGCATTAATCCCCGATAAGGGTATCATAGTACAATGCGCAAATCCTTGAGAATTAAAATGTGCCTCGCCAAAAAGCCAGTAAAGCAAATAATTTCTCTCACCAGACGAAACATGCTAATGTAGCTGACTGACTGTACGGTCGCGATATCTTTGTAAATGGTTTGAAATTATCATTAATGGGTTCTAATTAAATGTTGAAAAGCAACACATTTTTAGATATTGTAAGGGTGACAAAACACACAATATGATAAACAATTGTAGACACTCGAATGACTTAATTGAATCTTAACTCTAAAAGGGAACTAAAATGGCGATGCCACCCCTGAGGGCTACGATAGAAGGTTTCCGGTAGTTTGCTGTTGTGTTTCATACGGTGTGCGACCACCGGATAAAGCACAGCATCGGTAAGCTACCATATGACGCCATCTCGTCTATGTATCAAAACTGTAGAATGATACCAACTCATATACAGCATTAGAGTTGGTATCATTCTACGTACCTAACGTTTAATATCATTCTATAGACCTAACGTAAAAGCCTAAAGTTATGTAGGTTAAGATTTAGAGATATTAAAGATAATTTATTTATGTATATACAATAGAATGTTGAAAATTCTAGTAGAGAACGATGTCAAAAGTACAATGTACCCCTTTTTAAACAGTGTATTACAATAAAGATGATTATAAGGATAATTTGAAAACTAAACAATAACAGTAACTTGAAGCAAGTAAACAATTACACAAAAATAATATTAAATAAACTTAATGTTACTTTGTAAATACATACTAAACAATAATTTATTTTTAAATTAATAATTTGTTTTACTATATATAATACTATCGGGCAAGTTATAAAGTTTAGCACTACCAAACAGTATTCCAGCTATTGCGTATAGCATTCTAGGTACAGTTAGGTCTAATTCATTTCTGTTCCTTGTGAAGTGTTTTGTGTGAATTATGTTTCAATTTTATGTGAGAATGGATTATGCCTAAAAGTGATTATCTAATAAACATACATGTATTATATTTATAAATATTATTATTATTTAGTTAATTAATCGTAAGTCGCTCTATTTGTTGCAAATTTGTCAACACAGGGCCTTATATTGTTTTATTGTGTTCTTTAATAATAATAATATTTATTATTATTATTATTATATTGTTTTATTGTGTTCTTTGAGTAGAGGTTGCTTTTAGTTGCGGAACCCCATATACTCGTACGTATAAGAATACAAGACATAGTTTTCATTAATACTAAAATTAAATTACCGAATAAAAAATAAAAAAAATAGCAGAATTACGTAGTATTTTTATCAAAGATATAATATATTACAATGTAACAAACACAATCGACGCAAGGGAATCGCATACCTATTGGATTAGCACGAAACGTTTCCTATTAAGGAGAACAGATAAATCCGCTTATTCACCTCGACATTTTTGAACGTTACGATCATATTACACGTGTGTTGATTGTAATGACATCAAGTGGAAAAATTATAATGACTTGTACTTGGTTAGGTTTGATAGTAAAACAAGGAATTCTAAATACAACCGGGTTGAAGTTTACGTCATAATACATTATTACATACTCTACTCCCCCCTACATATGTACTCGGTGAATAAATAGAGATGCAAATGTGACCCCTAAGGATCACGACGGAGTGCCTCGTTACCGATAATTGCGTATTTAGTTCTCTTCACGGAACACTTCGCACTGGTATTATGTATCGACAAGAGCGTGTTTATTTGTCTGTCTGTTTCAAGCGTGTGTATGAGTGGAAAAAACTTGGGGGAGCATATTCCTATATTTTATGTACTTTAATATAAATTATACAAATGTCATACTACATTTACACTTCTTATAATAAAATTCTTAGAAGTGTAAATGTAGTGTAACTTATTCTAATTAAAAATAACTATGAAAAGGTTCACGGCAATAGTTGAATGGCTGATACCTACGACTTTAAATTTAGCATACCTTAAACCGTTACGCTATTGACGCTTCACAATTATGACACCTACCTACAAAGTAGAAATAGGGTTAGGACGGACGCCTACATACAAAATACGATTTAAAACATTCAAAGTCCCCTCAAACGGCATTTGTTAGGCACGATCAAAGGCCCAATCACATTGGTTTGAACACGCATCGGCCCGGATACCCCGTACCCCGAGCGGAGCAGATAACTTTGCTTAATACGTTCCGCTTAGCCTGGCATGATGTGTACACACCACCTTATTATATATATCATAAGGAGAAAGGATTTGCGAGAAAAATGGGAAACGGAATACTGCAGTAGTCAACGAGTAACAACGAACATTAAATGTTGATAATGATTTTTCAGGCAAAATGATTGATCGTTTGTCCACCCTTGTTATTTATTATTTATTATTATATAAATAAAGATATATATAAAGAGGAAATAATGACGCTTAAACTTATCAATGGTATTATAAATTAACCTATGTAGAATAAAGGCAATGCTCGCGCGTTCTTCATACTTACGTAAAATTGTATTTGATTGATATTTCCAAATATATATACCATGGTAATCGTGAATGGATTTACACTATACGCTCACACCTATGTACGTTCCAAGGGGACCACCAATCTGCATTATAATTGCTTATACGTAGACGAATATGAGTGAACTGTGAGGTCTGTTTTTCGTCTCCTAAATAAAAAATAACACATGACGATACAAATTGAATAGGAATTAGATTGAACCATAAATATTAAAAGGCTTTTATGTTCATTTCAAGTCATTTAAGTTAAAAACTCCGTTTCATATTAGATGAATGTTGTTTAAAAAACTTTTTGAATTTCAACACGAAATCTCGGTGGCATTAAACACAATGCAGATAATTGTTTCAAAGTGCAAAGCGTTTGACAGACGACCTCGTCTGCAGACGGCGGGGGATGCGGTTGCAATGCGGTATTGTGAAAGATATGATGGATCGGAACGGTAATGAAGTTTGCAGATTTCTTTCGGGCAACGGACTTTTGCCGTATTCTATATTTCTCCGGATTGAAGATATAATACAATACGAAAAAAAACTCAATATATTTCTTAATTTAGACATTGTATCCACCACAATAGCGGTAGGGGTACGCTGCAGTTTCTAGCGGCAGAATGAATGGGTCACCTCGCCCGGGGTTGGGTCACGCCCCCACAGAATACCAGCGTAAAATAGCAGCATAATGCTGCTGTTTCGTCTGGTGACTGCAGGGACCAGGAGACCTTTATTACTGTTGACGAGACATTCCTCAAGGGTGTCAACGCATCTGCATTATGAATGTGTGTCAAGGAAGAATGTAGATGTCATGGGCTGTAGGAATCATTTACCATCAGGTGAACTGTGTGCTCGTTTGTTTGTTCGTAATAAATAAAATAAAAAAATACCCATGTCAACTTATAAAGGAAACCAACTATTTCCTAGCTGCAACAGAATGGGTCAGTTCGATCAAGGAAGGACAACATTGTCACAGAATACTATCGTAAAATAGCAACATAATCGCTGCTGTGTTTCGTATGGTGAGTGTTGAGATCTGGACATCCAACATCCAATTACGGGTAATGAGGCATTCCATTTTAGTCATGAGGGGTGGGTATACATATGTGCAAATAGAATTTCAATTGAGTTTATTGGGCATATGAGATTGATTGTATTATTGGGCAGCAGTATTCACTAACCGTCTAGGTGAACTGTGTGCTTATTTATTTGTGAACTAACTAAATTAACCTTAATATTATAAAAGAAAAGTCATCTTCAAATTTATAGAAAACCTACGAAGACATCATAAAATAAACTCTATATACAACTAGCGGTAACGTCAAAAGGTAGGAAAAAATTAATCTTCAGGAGTGGCAACGCGATTCAATTTTGATTCCTTATCTAAACTTGATGAGGGTGTAATTTATGGGTACCCATGACGGGTCCAGAAATTACTTGCCTTTAAGTAAACTAACTAACTACCGTACAAAAACAGAATTATATAAATCAAAAATATATTACAAAATAAACACTTTCAAACCGTGTTTACGTGTATTTCGTAATGGCCAGTAGAAACGTTCAGTAAATCCGTGCCGAAATATCACTCGTCTGCAACTGGGGCTAACGGTACACACCCCACGAATTGTTGAAATGATTCCGACGGAACATATTCTATTGTAAGCATTTCATACTGTAGCGTGTCCATTTCCTTGTATACAGGTATTACTTATATACAAGGAAATGAATTCCATGTAACCGGTGTAAGTGACATTTGTTACGTAAAGTTGTCAAGCGAGCACAGGGCAATTGATTCAGAGTGATCAACTTAAGTCCAAGATAATGATGAAGTCACTAAGTCCTCCTAGCCGAATTTCCGGTGGTAGAGCTACACTGCAGTTTGTTTCTAGCTACAGAATGAATGGGTCAGGTCGACCGGGGTAGGACCACGCCGTCACGGAAAACCAGCGTAAAATAGCAATGATTCTTTGGCGTTTTACATAGGCTGAAGAGTACTGTACGATACGGTATACGAAAATGCGGTAGAGGATGTGTTGTATGCGTGTCCCGTGTCTCTCACTTTGCATCTGAACCTTCCTCCAATCTTATCATCTTTCTAATGTATAACACAGAATACCAACTTGAAATAGCAGCATAATGCTGCCGTGTTTCATCTGGTGAGTGTGGCGATCCGGAGACCTTTATTGCTGGTGAAGGGGCATTCCATCTCAGTCCTCAAGGGTGACAACGCATCTGCATTATGATTCCTTGAATTCTTGAAAACTTCCTGATAAATGTCAGGGTCATGGGCTGCAGGAAACATTTGCCATCAGGTGATCAGGTGATAATAATAATTGCATAATTATACAAGAGAATTCATAGATGACATATTTAAAGTAATTATTTTTCTCCTATTATTGATTGTATCGTATCGTTAATTATCTGACATTCTAATTTAAAATTATGATATTTATCCGACTTAGTTACTATGATTATTTAATAATGTGATATGGAAATCTGTATTCCAATTAAAGAATCATTAATATTGATTATATCAAATATCAATATGGATCATAAGAGATTTCTGCTTATTCCATCACCTATACATGTACTCCGACGTATGATCGACTAATAAATTTATTATCGTTATTATAAGGTTGCTATAATGGAAGTTAATATTCTAATTCAGGTGTTGTATCTCATTGCCTGAACACCGCGGATATTGAGTTTGATATAGAACGGAAGCCTATTTATACGTTTGATATAGAACCGAAGCCTATTTATAAGACTGATAATTTATGTTAAGTTATAATGATTTCTTACATTTATGCGAATACTGTACATTGAATATTTGAAGCGACAATAGCCTAATGGTTGCGTGCGGTCTGTGAAACATAGGACCGGAGGTTTGAATCCGTCATTCGACTTTTGTCGTGAACCGTCTTCTAGCACAAGCATTTTCAGCTTAGTGGAGTGGTTAACCGGAATGCTAGTAAGTTACTAGCATTGCTATACATTGAATAAAATAAGTTTTACTGATACTTTCGTGTTTATTTTTTGTCTCCTCCATGTGTCCTAGCGGTGACCATGAGTGTTGTAAAACATTCGAAGCGTCAGAATAAAAAAGTATAAAATGAACACGATAAAATCCGTGTAAGTTTTATTATTCAATGTGTTATGTTGTAAAATACAATAGTTACGAATTCATACCTTTCAATCAAGGAATTTAGTTTATAGAATATATTATGTGCTCAATAATCCTGGACTTCCTAGCAAGTCTAGTCCTACAGATGTGAAAGCTCTATATTTATAATTGAAAGCGTGAACTGTAGTAAGAAACTATACAATAGAAATATATCACTGCGGTTAATTTACGGGTAATTCCATTTGATAGGGCGAGAGTGTAGGGTAGCCATCTCATTCCATGTAAAATCTTGGAAATATAATCTGAAATATTGAATAAAATCCGTTATAGAGACATACGTTTCTTTGCTTAGACATTATCGGCTACTTAGTTCCGGGTCGTAGGATCGGTTTCTAGTAATCGATATTTGTGCAATGCACATATTGTTTGTATTAAAGTCTAGATTTATTGTTTTCTAATCTACAACCACTTTAATACTAATCTATGGATACTGATATTATTTCAATCTTATCGTATAGATAGGTCAGCAGAACGACGACGAATATATGATATATTTTTTTCTTTTTTAAGGTCCTAATAACTAAGTAACATAAAGGAGTGTGTGCTGCTCATCCACATTATATATATATAATACCTGTTGTACAAGACGTATATGAAGGTAGTATCTTCATTAGCTATTATAATAATTTGTACACAATTAACATCTATATAGTATTACTCTTTTAACATTGAAATAATATAAGAGTACAACTCTATCAATTGTCATGACGTATTGATTAACTTATGCAATTTCAGAAGACAAAATCCCCAGAATACAGAAATACGCGGCGTGTCTCGGAAGATAGCATTATCTCAAAACACCGGCCGTTGGACGTGACTGAAGGCAATTAAGATTGTTTGTGACGCGGCACTCTGTAATGCAAAATGGATGTACAAGTACAGTAATCAGTCCGCTCGGGTTTAGGGAAGAGATTTGTTTGGTATGTACTTTGCACTTAAAGAACATGGGGGCATGTCACCGTCCTATCAGTTGACAGTAATTGGCTACCGATAGACAGTTCTTTTCTTAAAAGCGTGTTAGAGCCCTGTTACTGCTTGTTTCTAGCTACGGTGGCATGAATGTGGCTCGGCCGGGGAGGACCATGCTTTCAAGGAACACCATCGTGAAATAACAGCATAACGCTGCTGTGTTCCGTGTGGTGATTATAGGGATCGACGCATTCCATTTCAGTTTTCTGTATTGACAATTTTTTTTTTGTTTAAATTAATTTTTGTGAAGGATAGGCGTAGTTGTAATGAGCAGCAATCATCACCTACCAACAGGTGAACAAGGTGTGCTCGTTTGTCAGCAATAGAGTAAGAAAAAAAACCTAACGTAAATTTTTTGGAGACATTTACGAGGCTGCCGGACGTTGATTTCAATGGCAAATACTTAGAATAAAATCAATTGAATGGCAATTGAAACGTGTTCGGTTTCAAAATCTCGTTTTATAGCGATTATCATTATAAAATTTTAATATTTTCAAAAAGAACACGGTTAAGAACATTTTTAAAATAGTCTTATAAAAACAAATTTGAATACACGACCGATGAGTCAATCGAAAAACATTTGCGAAAGAGACTGAGACCTATCTTCAAGTTGAATATTAATTGATTAACGCAATATAACAGGCGTTCTCTGTGTACCTTATATTTAGAATACCACAATTTTGCTTCTCTAATATTTTGATTTTTTTTTATTATATTAGGGCGTGACACACAGTTCACCTGATGGTAATTGATGCGGGCCATAACACCTAGATTTCTTGAGAACAAACAAATTGTAAAAAAGTGTAAAGCGTTGTCACTAACTATATGAGCAATATCCCGTCACCGACTAAATATAAACCAATAAAGTATTAACTATACTACTACTACTACTACTATACTTCTTCCACTAAAAAATGCGAAATACAGCGTCGCTAAACTATTTCACACTGGAAAATTTCAAAAAGTTTCAATAGATTAATTAATGGTTTGCAGTGTGGTCTGTGATATATGATGTCATAGTTTCGAAACCACCATTCGACTGCAGTCGTGAACCATAAACTAGCACAAGCATTCATGCTTAGAGCGGTGGAAGACAATGTTACTAACGGTGAGACCGTTGTGACCATTATTTCAAAAATTCTCTCTCCTATGTAAAACAAATCTTACTTGCATACAATCTACTATTTTTCTTTTCTGTTTTCGAGCTGATGGCCGCTGTTAGCGGCTTTTACAGTTTCACCAGGTTGAGAGGTGACCGAACGCCTATGACGCTCAGCCGAGGCCTTTATTAGTCGGCAACCACAAGGGCTCCCGGCTTAGAAGGTTACCCTGTATATATGTAATAATACATACAGAAGTATCTCATACAAATTCTTATTTTAAAAACTTTATACTATTGTGTACAAAAATATAAAAAGCTTTTCGCTGGATGCGTACCACGTTCAGAATCATTGAGTACTACTCGCCGATCAATTAACGGGTTATTTCCACTCGCTTCAGACCTTAATAACCGTAAAAGGTCTTAATTGAGGAGTTGTTTAATTAAAACTATATAAACACGCGTCTTGTACTTGCACACATTTTCTATTTAAACATGGAATTCGTACGAGTGAAAAAAAAGACGACGCTGTCGGGTTCGTTACTGGCCGAGGGCCATCATCGTTTATGAAGAAATTATTGGAGTTTGTAAAATGTACTTTCTCTTACTTATGCTGGTCGGATGACCTTTCCAACCGATCTTATCCAATAAAAAAGTTAAGAATGAACAAATGCACTCGTGTTTACGATGATATTTCCGGCACTAATATATTAAGCGCAACCAACATGATCTGGCAGTAACCACAATATTTCAACGTGATTAAAATTGCCTGGAACTCGGTGACAATATTTGCAAATCATCGTAAGAGCAAGTATTTAAACTCCGTACTAAGTCTAGTATTTGTAACAATTCTCGGAAATTTACAAACCTAACAATTATATTATTTCTTACCTTATCTCTGTGTGCGTGTCGATGATGCGTCACCGGCGGCGGATGCTGAGGCGGCGGTGGTATATGATTCTGTCCAGTCACCACCACCGGGAGTCCATCAACAATTGTTACCATCACGCGTTTATCGGCACTGCGACGTCTCTCGGCGGAGTTTCTTCGTCTCCTTTGCTCGTCGGCCACCGGACGAGAGAAGACGGTCCTTCGATCGAAATTGCGCGGATCTCCAGGTATTTCTGTAGCCCTGGTAGCTGGCGTGTGGCTTTTAGAGCGTTTGAGAAGTCTCATAACGTGGGATTTTAAAGCATCAGGCTTGCTAACCGGTGGTGGGAGTTCGGGTTTGTGTTTGTACGATTGGGAGTGCGCGTGGTGGCGCTGAACCGACACCGTGTGCCCCATCCCTGGTGGTATAACGTTCGACAGGCTCTTAACTGCGTATGCAGCGTCTACTTTGTTCCCAGCAACGCAGGATACCTCGTACATCCCGACACTTGTGACACTCCCGCGTCTCCGAACTTTGAACCACTCACACTACAGCCATTTCACACTGCAATCCTTAACTGGGCAACAATGCACAACACAATCAAAACAACTCACAATGGTTCATTTGTAAACTGCGAAACGTAAATCATCGCACAAATTGAATTCAAGTCGGACCGGTCGCGGAAATTTATAACACAAAAACAACACGGCTGTACTTAACCGTACGCTAAGCATTCGTGCTGTAAAAACAATTTTTTTTCTCTCATAAAATTCGCACGCGTTCGATATCGTCCGCACGCGTCCGTGTCTCGCGCGCGACTGACTAACTTCCTAACTAGTGTGAGCAACAATCGGTACTTGATAACACACTCGGAGAGGACGAGGTACTAATCCGTGAAAAGGTCAATGTTTCAATGAAGTCAGTCACAATTGGGTGCAATTATACATTACAAGCAGACGGTGGGACACACGCTTTGTAAATCTAGGACACGAATATGGTTATATAAAATGCAGTCTACTTATATAAAACTTGTTGCAACGTTAATTGAAGCGTTATTCTTTTGTAAATTTGTCTGTTTATAAAATAATAACCGTAATATGTAATATTTAAAATATTTTTAACTGTAATCGAAAAAGTAGGTTCTTATATTGACTTGTGTAAATGTGTGTGTATATTTATATATATATATATAATAGCTATGTTGATATATTTATGAATTAACTAAATAAATATAGCAAGTTTCATATTAACATGTTTGTAAATCGTTTTTTTGTTTCATTCAAACAATAACCTATAACTATCATAACGTAAAAGTGTGACCAGAAAAACAACTTGTCAAGAATCAGAACAGGTTTTTTTTTTAAAAATTTAAGCGCAAGGCCATGGCTATGGGGAAAAAGCTTCGGACAATATCACTTATGTATTAGCAGCATTTGTAATTGTTATTTATACATAGGTAGCCTTCAAAAGGCGAGAATTTTTCTTTGTAAATAAAAAAACAGCCCCATCTAATTAATTAGTTTTTCTTTTATAAAGGTTAACTAAATCTGATAAATCAAATATCTAAGCTACGAATGAGTATCTGTTGAACAATGTTCTGGAAATGTACGAGTAATAATAACACTATATATGGATTTTTATATAAAATCTATATAAAGTTCTGTACAGCTTTATTTTGACTCGGTTTAATACACAAACAAATAAGTATGTGGAGATCATTGGATTTTTATGAAATTCTGACGTTGACAATTGTGTTACGTTGAAAAATACGTATTACTACATCTAAATATATGCTGTTATTTATTTTATACTTCCAAAACATATCTCCTATAGATAGTAGAGTCAAGATAGTAGGAATAAGCTATTTCGATCGAGAAAGCACCGCACTATCAAACAGCAGTAAGTCAGCTCTGCTGCGTTACATGTGATGGGGGCAAGAATTTGGAGGCTTGATTACTGGTGACGAGGTGCATTTCTTTTAAATTCTTGGGCGTGACAAGATACTTGCATTATGATTCCTTACCGATAATAAATGCGGGTATTATCGGCCATCACTTACCATTATATGAACAATGTGGTGATTTGTATATGTTTTGTATATGATACAAAAAAGAAAACTTCTATCTTAATACAGAAACTATATTACTTGAACCTTGCACGTATAAAAGAAAACACAACCAAGATATCTTGATTGTGTTACTAAAAAGATTCTTAAGCGATACCGTCTTCCAAGATTCTCGAGGTCGAAATCCCTTTGTGGCCTATAATCTCCGTTTTAGTTCCATTGTTTGGAGCCAACAAAAATATGTCTCCCTATCACGCCTATTCCGCACAAGGCGCTAATCTAAAAATTGCTGTACACATTTTCTTTTTTTTTTTTCTAGTCTAAGGGTGACAAACAAGCACACAGTTTTCCTCTAGCATCAACAAGCACTCAAGATGCACATGTGTCGATGTGATTATCTTTAACGAATTACATGGAATAAACAACAAATATTTATTCGAACTATTTTACAAAATACCTGCTAAATGTCAATTGTAGGCTATTAGTATGAAATTATATTCGGAAAAAATTACTAACGAGAGTTCATAGAGATATTTTCAACTAAGATAAACAGACATTAGTGTGTGCTTTAAAGTTGTTCACGCCTATATTTTCTTATGACTGAGCATCCAAGTGCATATATATATATATATATATATATATGGTGCTGATATTAATTTTAATAGATAAATTAAATTACCCGGTAGTAAAGTAGTGGGATATGCGCATCGACAAGAACTTTACTGATTGTACAGTGATCCCGGGAACACCGTCGTGACCCCTGATGCAAGGCGCGTTACACATCATAATGCCCTTTAGTGGAGACCAGTACAAAAACCGTTCGGCATTGGAAAATAAAACTACGATTCTACGAATCAATAAACCGTTGTTACTGACTTAAAAAGTCGATTAACCACGATCCATACACAAAAACACTACCGAGAATCGATACGTATGGTGTATACGTCATTGGATACGGACGAAAACAAATGAAAAGGGGGAATTGTTAGTGTGGTGAGGTTTAAGATAAAAAGAGTCAAGAGGGGTTAAATGAACTATGACAAAATATGCAATGTTATAATAAGTAGGTAGTAATATATAATACCAGTCTTAATGAGATAATAGCACAGGGCTAAGGTCAGCTGCCTGTTTTATAACGCTACTACGCTTATCCCGGGGAGGAGGGAGGAGGATGGCAACACGAGAAGCGATACCGTGTTATCGTACCACAGCTAGAATGCTGGGAGAAGCGTCGCCTACCCAAGGACGTGGTAAGGCTCAGCTTAGGGGGGCATTGGTGCGTTCCGTTGAAGATTCGGAAGCCCCCCATAAACCAGTAAATGCCTACACGGGACGACATTAATTCTCAATAGCAGTGTGTCCACTTTCTTTCTTTTGCCAAACGAAACACAGTAAGGGTAAAACACGCTGGTCCCTACCATAAGCGTCAAGCCTATCTCTTCGCGTAACACAGCTGGTTTATAACTTGCGTCGCATTCAACCACTTAATAAATATGTGCTCTCCCAATAAGTATATGTATATAGTATTAGGGATTTAAATACATGATCCATATCCACTTAATGCAAGCAACTTCGAATGCTGCGCTGCGCTGTTTCAAACTATGGTAACTGTAGCAGTATCTGAACGCTGCTTATTAGTGTATTCATGTGGCAACACCGGCAAGAGCGCGGCACGTGTCAGCCGCGCTCTTGTCAAAACCACGGCACCGGGCACACCCAGCTCCGCATTAAATACTAATATCATCATTGTAACTAGTTGTTGAACATACTAAATAAACCTCTCAAGACCTCAACAACATTGTATTACTCCTTAACATTACAGTAACTTTGTGCTATATTTCATCGTGTGTGTTAAAGAAACCAGCGCGGCTCACTTATCAGTGGTGAGGGAGGAGGCATTCCGTCTCAGCGCACACGTGAGACACTTTCTATATTATGAAAAAGCTCACTAGGTTATTATCTAATATTCTACAAAAAGACCTGTCCGTACCAATTTATAAAAGATTAACGTGTACCGTAACTCAACGGTGGCTTGAGCAAGCCGGCATCGGAGGCGTGGCGCCAGTGGGGCAGTTGCAAAACCGACGGCTTACGTAACTGCTGGTAATGGGATCGATTTATCTTTCGTATTATCGACATGAAACGCGACCGGCTTGTTCTCGTTTTGTTAGAATTTATTAAGTGTTACATATTTCTAATTGGTTGTCCGACGCGACGTTTATTTAAAATAAGAATACTATTGCTTGATAGATCCACACTGTGGCTTGTTTCCGGCTGCAGCATGAATGGGTTGGCTGGACGTGAATCGCTGCGTTTTGAGGGGGAAGGTAGGGAGACCAGGAAACACAGTTGCTGGCTGGTGTAGGAGTAATACATCGCTATCCGCTTCGAGAGTGATACGAAATATATTTATTTTTAATATAAAATTGGCAATACGATGACATTGATCTGATGGTAAGTTATGGATGCTGACCGTGAGATATTTTCATTCATTCTCAACAATGTTCAAAAGAGAAAATACAGCACTACTAAAATCCTTTTATCCATAATTATAAACCGCCATACGTTCACTGTTGTAGAATGACGTAAAGGTTTTTTTTTATAGAATAGTTGGCTAACGAGCAAACAGGTCAATTTCTTGGTTTCCAGAATGTGTTTTATATGTGCCCCGTGTCTCTCACATTGCATCTGAACGTTCCTCCAATCTCATCATCCATCTAAAGTATAACACAGAATACCAGCTTGAAATAACAGCATAATGCTACTCTGTTTCCTTTATAACTGGCGACGAGGCGTTCCATCTCAGTCCTCAAGGGTGACAACGCATCCGCATTATGATTCCTTGTCAAGGGTGAATGTAGATGTCATGGGCCGCAGGAATCTCAGCACGTCATCATAAGTCAGAGCCACACGTTTAGACATTCCTTCCTACATGCATATTTGACATTTGTAGTTGATGAACATATCAATGATACAGATGGGATTACAACCGGTTGTTGCGCTTGCGTTGACTTCCTAGAAAAGTGAACGCTTCCACCACTGAACCGTGACGGTATAATAATTTACAACGAACGCGTATATGCGTACTCGTTTCCATCACTAGTCTATTATTGTTTTCAATTTAAAAGATTATTGTAATTTAAAAGTATATACAACAGAGTTTAAAAATCATAATCAGTAAAAATATATTAAAGCATGCTTAGAGAATCATTAAATATGTTTATTATTCTGGGCGATAAATAAGAAAAAGTCATTAACTAATTACGACTAAACTGTTTGAAATATCTTTCACTAATTACTTCCTTTCTCTATTGATAACAAAACAAAAAGATGCGATAGAAAAATACTAACAAAAACTCAAACTAATGACGCATGCTTATTTACATCTCATTCATAATTCGAACCAAAACAGACACGATATACTTAAACAGTTAAACGAGTAGATAATTAAGGAAAAAAAAATCCTAAACGTTTAAAAAGCAAACAATACCGTACTATCTAGAACAAAGAAATCAATGGCACAGAATTCAGCCCAGTTCCGAGTCCACCGGGCGATATACCGCGTTAGGTTCTATTAAAGTGAAATTCAGTGAAAGTGCGTCCAGGGCACCAAGTGACACCTTTACGTAAAGCATCGGAGACGGTCGGAGAACACTCGCGTAATCGAATTGTTGGAATTCATGGCGAGTGATCTAAAAACCATTACGCCGTCAGTCCCGTAGATCTCGAAAGGGATGTAATATATATTTCTTTTATGAAATTAGGGGTTGATAAATGAGAACGTTTTCAACAGTGGTAGAGCTACACTGCAGTTTGTTTCTAACTGCAGTATGAATAGGTCAGCTCGAAAATGGGTAGGACCACGCCCTCACAGAATACCGGCGTGAAATAGCAGCATAACGCTGCTGTGTTTCGTCTGGTGAGTGAAGGGATCCGGAGGACCTTTATTACTGGTGACGTGGCATTCCATCTCAGTCCTCAAGGGTGACAACGTATCTGCATTATATTTCCTTGTCAAGAATGAATAAAGATGTCATGGGCCGCAGGAATCACTTAACAACAGGTGAACTATGTGCTCGTTTCCAACTCTCAATATAATGAAAAAGAAAAAAAAGAACGCTATGACACGCTAAGACACTCAAATTCATCTTCGTTAAAGAATCAGAAGCGTTGTCACCCCTAAGGGCTAAGATGGTTTGGTTTGGTTGAGAGCTGAGCCACACTGTAGCTGGTTCTCCACCTGCAGCATGTATGATCAAGTCGTGCAATAACAGGATAGCGCCTCTACGTTTCGGTGAGAGTAAGGAAGCGGGGACCTCATTGCAGGTAAGGTATCCAATGGATCAAAGTCGTGGATGTCATGGGTTGCAGTCATCACTGACCATCAGGTGAACTGTGTGCTCATTTGTCACTCCTATTTTCAAAATAAAAAGTCATCAAACATAGTAGGTGTTAGCCTACTACTATTTTTATTGCGCTACGTTTAGTTAAGAGGTGCGGTGTGGATATACCACGTGTACATTATATACTTTATTATCTTATTACATAAGTTCTACAAATAACATAGCCATATACAGCTACACATACATATAGCTGATTCGCATTAAAAACTTATAACAATAAAACATCTTACTCTAAGCAACAAACGGACGTTTAAACAGATAATATCAAAACCATTAGCGATCGTGTAGCTACTGTGTAAGTCCGGACGACAATTTTCGCCACGATAACAGTCTGTGAACAATAAACCATTATGAAGAAACGCATTAGCACGCAACTAACTGTAGGACGATGCTAAATAATGTCCGGTGAATGCAAGTATTGTGATAAAAAAAGTTTCTTCTTTTTTTATTACATTTAAAATAACAAACTCGCACACAGTTCACCTGATGGTGATTACTGCGGCCCATGACATCTACATTCATCCTCGACAAGGAATCATAATGGAGATGCGTTGGCCCTTGAAGTCTGATATGGAATGCTCCGTTACCAGTAATAAAGGCCTCCGGATTCCTGCTGCTATTTAACGCTGGTATTCTATGAGAGCGTTGTCCTTCACTTCATTCTGCAGCTAGAAACGAACTGCAGTGTAGCTCTACAACTGTTTCTTTTTTGCATATATTACACATTTGAATAATAGCGGAAATCAGGGGTTCTCTTAGACATAGTATACATATAAGGGTACCAAAGTCGTAAGAAAATTCGAATCATCTATTCATCTATTTTGTGTAGATTGTATACTTAAGACCACAGACCAGCACGGTCACAGGTGGGCTGGACCAGTCATATCGCTTCTAGCGACTGGTGAGTGTAGGGATCCGGAGACCTTTATGGTTGGTGGTGTTATGTAGAAATTGGGAGACGTTTAATCTCGATAATTATATATCAGAACAGCATCCTGGGGGTATTAGCAGACCGTTATGACTGCCAATACTTGAACCATTGTGCCATGGTTCACTTACTGTCTAATAAATAAATAAATAATGAATAATAATAACCTCATAGGTAAATAAATATAATGATAGAAGTCGCAATTAATGCTTTAAGTTGACATTTTAACTATATTTGACATTTAATTATTTTATAATCTTAGTGGAGCAGACCTAATTGTTGATTGTTATTCTTTGTTTGTTTTATTTTCTCTGTTTATTTTATGTTTTTGTCTATGTGTGCTGTGTAATAATTGTAATTTATTTAAATGTATAAATGTATTAATGGATCACTGTTATCCGATAAAAAATATTTGAATTAATTGAAATATATAGATTTACCGTAAATAAGTTGTTATTACAAACAAAACACGAAAACTTTAATTTGTTTAACAAAGTATACAAAAATTTACAGAGTAAACAATCAATATGAAACGTAATTTTGTTTATACTTTCATATACAGCAGCAACATGCTGAAATATATATCAATTATCCAAAAAAAAGTAAATAGTTTCAAGCTACACAAATACTTGCAAGTGTAATCTAAACACAACTCAGTCAACTACGTTCAACGTGTTATCGTTTGCAAATAACCTTTCTTGTCGCTAACAAACCGAAACATTCATATAGCCCACCCACTGCACCATTAATGCGATGAAAACGGAACTATTCAAATAATAAATCGACCTCAAACGTTTACAAACAAACAGACGAAGTGGTAACACGTTAATACGGGCGCCATGTTCAATACAATAAAGAAGAGGACAACAATATAATTCTAAGGGCTTATTTCTTTGATAATTATTGATTTCGTGATCATCGCTACTCTAGGTTGTTGTTTGTAAGTTGAAATTTTTTTAAATTTTCTAACAAACCTTTCCTCATGTTCAACGGCAAAGACAAACATATACTTTCATATCAACACTAACGGGTAAGTCATAAAAAAAGGGAGGTGGGGGGAGCGGACCATCAGCACTTACCATTAAGTGAACATTAGTTTTATTTTTACGTTGACCGCGGCCTGTGACGTTTACATCCATCATTAAGTTTTCAGGATGCACATGCGTATAAAACGAACCGATCCTCGGAACCTAATAGTGAACTAAAACCTAATAATTAGATCTTCAGATAGCTACACACACCACACGAATGCTATATTATGCTGGTTTCACGCTGGTATTCTGTGAGGGCGTAGTCTTTCATCAGTGAAGACTTTCAGCGTGAAAATAGTTCCAGCAAAGCTGTTCCACTATATGAAGGTAGTTATTTAAGTATAAAAACAACTTGTTTACTAGTAAACATGGCAGAAAAGTTCAGAATAAAAATACCACACATCAAACATTAACAAAGGCTACTGGGCGACATAAAGGCTTCTTCACACGTCCGCCAACGCTCAATATTGACATTTAACGCGCGTCTATCTCGCATTTCACTCCACCGCAATACTTGGAACGCGTGTACCTATCGCGGTTGGTTATACGTCAAAGCCGTGCTTCCTTGTGTATCTAGTTTCTGTTCGCCGTTACTAGTGATATTATATTGGTAGATTGATTGACACGGATGTCTTCCATGTATTAGCGATGAATGAATTCGCCTTTGAGTGTTAATGTAAATGCGATTCTGAAATAGAACACGTAACAATGTATGTATATATTTCGAAGAATAGATTCAATGAAGAGTTACGTTACAGCAGTCGATACGAGACCTTTCATTTTAGTTCTCATGACGCCAAATATCTGTATTATGATCATCAATTACAGCAGGAATTGGTCATTATCGAGAACTGCGCCCTCGTTCGTTACTGAGAACAGCTTTATATCAAATCAGAAGATTTGATATAAAGCTAGTTATAAACGACCTATATAGGAGTTATAACAAAATAAGGCTCAAGTGGGGATCGTTGGATTTCACATGTCAGATCAGAATCCTGAGTTTCCACACGTTAGTTACTTTCACCACTTTATTACTAACTAACTAACTTAAATATAATAACAATTTTATGGTGACGTTTAATTTTTGAAGTTACGATACTGAAGTACGATACAGAATACATGGTCACGAGAAGACTCAGGTGTTTGAGGTTCGGATGTCATGGTAAATCCGGATTATATTTAATTATTAATTATTCTTTGGATTGGATTGGAAAATCCTAAGCTGTGAAATGAGGCGTTTTATTTATCACAGAATCCACATTCAGCCACGTTCTCCAATGAAATTAGAAATCGAATAAATAGAATCTACAGTGATACTTAACGAGAATTTGAGGTTCCTCAAATCGAATATAATGGTGGGAATAATATAAGGTATGGCTACAAAGAATTCTTATTGTGTCAATAGATCAAGAATAATATATTCCTAGTTTATTAATAAAAATTTCATTAAAGAAACAAAAAAAGTGTACCTATATAATATTTTTCTTTCCCTACTTACCTAACAAAATATTAAGTTATTCATTATTTATTTATTTATTTACTTATTCCTTATGGTCCTTAAATAGCAAATTTACAAGGGTGGACTTAACGCCCAGTGGGATTCTCTACCAGTCAACCCCAGGGTTGACTAGTAGGTATCAAAATAAAAAAAGGTTATTTAGATGAACATATCAAATTATACAAAAGATACACATCAAATTAATACGTAATTAATATAAATAAGAATACACACATAACAATATAAATATATAATTATATATAAATATATATATGTTCATATATAGATATATATATACACAAATACCGTGAGGAAATATACATATCAGATGTTATTTCCCTTCAAATAATGTTGTCGAAGAAGATATTTAAAAGAAACTTTACTGGGTGTATCTTGACATTTATATATTGCTTAAAAGAAATAGAAGTATAATACGACGACAAAACAGTAGTCCATCCAATCCAGTTTCAATAGGGCACAGTAGTAGCCTCATGGCAAGAGTACTTGAAAACAAGTTAGTCGAGCTGTCGACACAAACGAGGCATCGAGTGGGTGTAGGTTTCCCTATTATCCAGTGTACCAGAGCGTCGTTTCCAAGGTCCCCGTTGTATAGACATTGGAGATAAGGCCGGAAGGCCGTTAAAGGCGCCGGGAGATAGTACACACAAAGTTTGAAGGGTATTTCGGGGACAGTTTTCGGTTGATACGTGTGATTTTGATATCAAGTGAGGAACGGTGAGCGAGTGTGATATATAATAAAACGAATATTTTAAAATAGACCATTGTCGAAGATATCAGATGTTCATGAGAGATTCATATTCATAGAAGTCGATAGATTCATATTCGCTTAGCGAATCTAACAAATTTTTGCTATAATAATGTTGATTTTGACTTTCGTCCTTCGCGTGATTATCAACACTTGTTCCTGAAATAGATCCCCTAAATTTGAAAAATCACTTTTTATTATAGATTTTAATTTAATACAGATAATAACTTATCTCAGTGTACTACGTGTATACCGAGAACTAAAGGAAGCCAAGATATTTGCAGCACACGAACATTTTTCTTTTAAACATTGCTAATAGGACTATAATAATGTCTTGTGACTTTATCATCGTGGAAGCCATTACTCACAACAGCAGAAAAAATAAACAGTGAAAGAGATAACGAGGCAACTTCACACGAACAATGTACTCCGCCAGAAGGCATGAACTTTAAATCGTCAGTCTATCCCACCCTTTATATTGCTAGACGGCTCATTACAAAGAAAAAACCCTCCGCAGACGCGCTCTGTAATCCCCAATCTTAATTCAAAATGAATGCGCGGAAGGGAGGGAGGGGGGATGATTATAATGGATACAGCGAACCTTGCATTCATTCGGATGACAGGTACAGAGGGAATGTAGACGATGAAAGGAATAATCAAGGAAGAGGCGAATACAGCTGTGTAAAACCTAGCCTGTGTGAAAATATTAAAGATTACATTTATATTTGTTAAAAATTTGATAACGTCGAAACTTCGAACAGTAATCGTGTAAGGATAGCTGGAGTGGTAAAATGGTTAACAGAATTGCTAGCATTTTTCTTCTTCACCACTAACATGTATCGAATATGTAAAAAAAAACACAGAAATAAACAAAATAGTTTGTATATCAACACAGCAAAAAGTGAGTCAAAGCAAATCGGAAATATTGTCACGTTATTGACCCGGCTGAGTCACTAGAGCACGGAGACGTGCTAAATAACAATGACAAAATAATTAGGTCCGCACTCGCTCACACCAAACTGCGTAATGCGAATTTACTGAACCGTTTACGTGCTTATATCGGATAGTAAAATTAAGTAGTATTCATTACTTCGAGGCGTGAACAACTTACCCCTGGTACATAGTAGCTACACAAATTGTTGATTTACGGATCAGGGTGTGAATTGCGTTCCTTGAAATTGCATTAAAAACTTCTTTCTATTTTATTACATATGCATTACAGCAGGTTACAGATTACCATGTTTTCATTAACCTGTGTAGTTGCAAATACTTTTGGCACTACACATGTGTGTGTGTACTATTTGTGTATACGTACCAAAAATAGATAAAAAGACAATTGCTGAAGGAACTTTTTGTTAATGCTAGTTATACTGTATACCATACTCGTATATTATATATACATGTAAACAAATTGTACACAGAATGTTTGTCAGTCCGTTTGTGCACACTAATTCCCCAAAATTACCATGTAAAAATCTGAATGTGGTTTACAGTAACGTATTGAGATAATATTGGACTAACATTTACTGTTTGCGTCATTTAAATCGGTTCATAAATAAAATATATTCGCGGGTAATATATGACGTATGAATGTCCTAAAGTTTCTAAGAGATCATCTACAAAACGCGTCTCTCCCATACTTCCACCCCTCACTACATCAAGTAAATCTAATCCTTTCACAACCACAGTGCACAACAACCAGTAGCAGAGTTACGCTACAGTTTGAATCGGTTAGCTCGACCCTCACCGAATACCAGAGTGAAATATCTGCATAATGGTGCTGTGTTTAGTCTGGTGAATGCAGGTATCCGGAGAGCTGTATTACTGGTGACGAGGCGTTCCATCTCAGTCCTCGAGGGAGACAACGCATCTGCATTATAATTCCTTGTCAAGGATGAACGTAGATGTCATGGGCTGCTGGAATCACTTAACATCAGGTGAACTGTGTGCTCATTTGTAACTCACAATGTAATAATAAAAAAAAATGTGCGTTATCATCGATAAAAAGTCAGTTCCCAATATGGCATTCGTTATATCACAACTTATAAAAATGTATAAAGCAATTCCAACAAAAAGTCCACCAGTTGGATGCGATGACACGATATTTATTTTTGCTATACGGACCATGACATATTCATGAATTGCTAAGTCGATGTTTAGGTAATACTATACTCGGTTTATTGATATGCTTATATTATTAGGGAGCGTTAAGTTTTTTGTTTATTTTAGTTACAGTGTAGCTAGACCGAACGCTTTTTTAGAATATCATAGTCAAACAGTAGCTTAGGGTTAATGTGTTTTATTTGGCACTTGACGAAGACAAGACATTGCATCTTATTTCTCAGCGGTAACTGCGTCTCTGCGTTATTTTTTTTTTATGACATTCAGAGTATTAAACTCGCACACAGTACACCTGATGGCAAATAATTCCTGGCCCATGACATCTGCATTCATCCTTGACAGGGAATTGAATCATAATGCAGATGCGTTGTCACCTTTGATGACTGAGATGGAATGCCTCGTCACCAGTAATAAAGGTTTCCAAATCCTTACCCTTACCAGACGAAACACAGCAACGTTGTGCTGTTATTTCACGCTGGTATTTTGTGAGGGCGTGGTCCTACCCTGGTTGATATGACCCATTAATGTAACAAACTGCAGTTGCCCATGCCTCTACCACTGTTGAAATAATAATTCCTTATCTAGGATGAGTGTGCCATGAGCCACATCAATAATTTACCAGCACTAGGACTTTATTCTAGTTATCTTCGCTCTTAATGATGAAAATGTGTGCAGATATACAAATAATATTTTTAGTATATTTGACCGATTCGGTATTGCGGTAGATAAAATAGGATCTCAAAAAATGGTAATTTTGGATGATTGCGGTTTATTGGTGTTTGATGATTATTTTTTTGTAAACGTAAGGCTGCCACAAAAGCACACAGTCCACCTGATGGTAGATGATAATTGAAGTCCATAAATACTTACGACCTCAACAAAACTTCAATATCCACATACGTTGTCTGTTACTTTTGAAGATCTTAATACGATGTTATAGGTACCTTTATATCACCTTCAACCTACACTCACAATTATAAACAGATTTTCTGTGGGGGGGTTGTCAGTAGTCCTTCCGTTCGGAGTCGAGCGGACCCATTAATGTTCCAGCTAGAAACTAGCTGCAGTGTGGCTCAACCACTATTACAAAAGTCCGCGATAGTATGAATTAGAATATAAAGAGGACACAAAGGACACGTTCATAAATTTTCCTCTTGATAAAACATAGACATAGACAGACGCTACGTTGTAGTGCGCGCTGTTAGCATGCTAAGAACGATTTTGCATATTTGCATATGATTAGGAGACTGTGTAACATTCATGTTTATTATTATTCAATAAATGTTATTGTCTTGATAAATACAGAGTTTGCTGAATTTCTTGTCTAAGAGTTTTGTTTGTCATATTTTTTACAGATGATAATATGTATCGTTGAAATATAAGAACTACAGCATTCGAATGCATTAAAAGAACTCTCTATATTCAGTAACCTGATTAGACGTCTGAGTGGAGTAATGGGTGTTGTGTCCCGAGTTCGATTCTCAATCGATGTGATTAACAATATCTATGTACTAAATTCGTCTCGGTCTTCGGTGGTGTGTTGTACGCGTATCCCGTGTTGCTGACATGGGCATTAGGACTAGGACCTTTACGTGTATTAGATAGTATTAGGGAAGGAGATGTGTGTGCGTCTATGTGTGCGTGATTGCTTACGTCATTATAATATGCCCTGAACAGTTGATGTCATTCATAATAACCAAAAGACCTCACCGTGGAAATCCACCAGAGGATGGGATCACATGTGGATAAGTGGCAGAAGTAACATTTGTCTAGTAACTAAAACTTTCCTCCTCAACACCGACTTAGATATTCATTTATTAATATTCATTCTTGAAAGTCTTTTGTCTGTATGTCTTAACATTAATAATGGACAGTTTTTCAATTCTCCAAATTAATAAATCTATACCCAACACACCGAATTCTTGTATCAAAACAACAAATACAAAATTACACGTATGTATCTATAATAACGTTTATGGCTCGTCATTAAATTCTTTAAAAAAGATATCTCTACTCACGTGGGAACTTTATTTCGATTAATTAAGCGAGATAATTCAGATGCAACAACATTCGACGGCCACTCCACCTCATCCTTGTAGCGACAAGGTTCTTAACGTCGTAAACGTTTCATAAGCCGACCATACAGGCGTTAATATAAATATAACTTTGTAAAGGCCTATTCACATCAAAATTTAGAGTGCGGACGTAGGAAGCGCGGCGAAATTAAACTAGTGTAAAATGGAAGTTTTATATTTAAAGATCTCTTGCTCGATCACAACTAGCCATCATCCATTACAGCCTATCCATAGCCCACCGCTCAAACATCTGCCTCCCCCAAAGAACTATCCTCCGAGCCACCTACATCCATCAACTTTCCGCAAACTTGCATAGGTTTTCATCTAACGGGGGATCGCAGTACACTGCGGTAACCACACCAGACCAGTTCCAGAAATCAAACCGTTTTCTGGTTGTGTATGCATAATTGTTTGCACCCAACAGATAAACTAACTAACACACACCGCGAATCATTAACCACGTACGAAATAGGTACCGTAGGGTTGTTCCTTTTAGTAAGGTGTAGTGGAGCGTTCTCTATTCAAACCTCTTTAAGAATATCCGTGCAAAGAGTCGCAACACAGACCGCGCTTTCAATGTGAACGGGCCCTTTGGCCCTTGGCGATTCTCCTACGTAGCATTTTGCAACACGCTGTGCACCTGCGACGGACCACACTTATTGATTACATACGATAACTCGGCACTCGAAGCTAAAGCGGCATAGATCACGGCATACAGATGACGGACAACATATAAGACATTTGTATTCGTATTTACATAACGATTGATATGAAAACATTGAGATGGATGAGACTAGAATCTATAAGATAAATAATCAATTTATAAGACGCAGTCTAAATGTTGCAACTGTAATGATGAATGAAGAGAGAAGGGAGAACATCATGTATCCCTTTTATATTAGAAATGGGTCCTCATAACGCTAATGATGACGATGACGTTGTTTGACGTATCCTGTCTATCAAAATTGAACGGATAACTTCCTCTGGTCCTGGAATCCCAGATACCGTTCCGCGATAAGAATGCCGTTCGAGCAACAATATTCGTTGTACTACAAATTTTTGGTGTTTACAATTTCTGAGATTTCACATTATGAACCTCTCCAGTTATATAATATATATTCAGATAACCATTGATTGCGAGTCAATGCCGACGGGCATTGTTAAGCGATAATTATCTTAGCAATCAATTCTATACCATCCATCCGATGTACTAACGAAGGAAGAATGTCGTAAGGGATTATGACCCTTAAAACAAAGTCCATATGTTTTAATATTAAACGTTGAATATAAATCTTTAAGTACAAGGTAAACGGATGTCGTCTGTATGTAACCAGTAGACGGTTATAACGATATGAGTTGTTTTGGACTGTTGCCAAGCTCCTGGTCGCCCTCTTTGAGGATTTTTATGTCATTTTAGGGAGATTGAAACATGGTGGTTGAGATTTTTATGGACCCGAATTATTATCATGCAACACCTTAACGATGTAAGCGACTGAAAAATAATATACAAATTATATCTATGGCAGTTCTCTATAGGGTACTAACAATTATAAAACAATATTCTTATTGAAAACAAATAAAAACTAAGGACTACATCAATAAACAAATTATATTGCTGCCAACACGCAATTACCATAAAATCCTAGATCCATTTCTTATGTAGATTGAAGTTAAATATGCGTTATCACCCCTCACGGACTAAGATGGAATGCCCCACTGCTCGCAATTAGTAGCCCTCCCCCCCTACAAATCATAGCGTGAGCGCGTAATCCTTCCTCAGTAGAGGCACAACACAGCTTGAATTTAATTACAGCGTCGCTTACTGTACTATTAAATTTAGTACTTTAAACAACTGGTATGAACACGCAATGTTACCTAATGTGTTGAAAGACCTAGTATGAGTCAAGTATTAAAAGAAATTTATAATAAAAGTAATGTTTCAATATATTAGTTAAGACGTAATTTCACAATTTCAGTCCTTAGGGTTGACAATTCAGGTAGGTTTATTCTGAGTTCTTGTTGATGTAATGACCAGCAATCATCACATCCATTGAGTAAACTGTGAACTCGATTGCAGCGCCCACTATTATAAAAAAATATCATATAATAGTTTTCTTCGTCCGTGTTGTATACTGTTATTATGTTAAAATCGGATCTAAAGAAGAAAAGAAGTTAAATATCAATTCTGACCAGTAAAATATCACCTTCACGTATACCCAAACTACCAGGAGTACAGAAACCAATAAGAGAGTTGGCCAGTATCCAATTGGGCGTTCGATCTCGTTCATTAATGTTACTACATTATTAACATTTCCTTTCGACTGAGGAAATTACAATTTCCTATCGAATACAAACTTATATTGAATGATTTTATTAACCTTTCTCTACGGACGTATTCGTGATAATCGCTAAGTCCCTATTTATTTATTTACCTCTATATTGTATTTAATAAAATTATAGGTGCGGCCTCATTGCCAATTGCCAAGATATTATGATAGGTGTAGAAAAAAATTAATATGAAAATATAGATATGAACAATAATACATACATATAAAGATAAATATATAAGCATACATAAATATCATACAATAACAATAGCTACAAATTAATACTATTATCATAATCAAATTTATACAGTATTTATACAGTATTACACGTATTGATCGTGCAAATATGCTGCTAATTCGAAAAAAAAAGAAAACTTGGGAAGAGCCTGTAAGACTGGCTTTGCTTTAATTACCCACGAAACTCGTTGACAGGCAAACTTCGGTATTCAAATTTCTAGAATTTAAATCTTATTCCTTTTTAAAATACAAGCCGGTGAAAGAAATTAAAAGAAACGCGGAACCATGATTGTTTTATTATTATTCATTTGAAATCAATCTTTCATTTACGATATGAAATAACATCGCGTGACTGCAAATGACTAAGTGAATAGTAATGCTTTAGACCCATTCATGCTTAAGTTAGATTTAATGTATAATTTTACTCCCACCGTGTAGTTATTATGCATATTTAATATTAAAGAACCATATGACCATCGTAACGTCTACATCGTAAACCAAAGTACCAGGAGTGTAGGAACAATGAGGAGATTTGGCGCGCGTTCAACGGTCCGCCCAATATCACACAAGTTACGTCATTTTACGCGCGTTTCCTCCTATTCATTATAGTTTATTACCGCGTTATACTACATTACACACGACGTCCCCTACTACGGTGTAAGGAAACATTTATAATAGGTTTGGTAGCGACGTTATGTGCGTACCACATAAAATATCGACTAGTAAAATAATTTCATGTTTTCATATTCATTCCGTAGATGTCGTCATAAGGTAATTTTTTTAAATATCACCAAGCAATATATATGTATGCTATATGTTTATCTATTTATTTTATGAACCAAACACTGCTAATTATAAATAAGTATCCACATAATAAGTCAAAAACTGCCCAAATATTTAATTCTAACATTGGAAAGTCCAAAGAATTTTTTTAGCCAACAGACGCGCAGCCCAATTTGATATCACATTGATTAAAACTTTGTTTCAGACACGCCTCAGTTGTTCCCAGTAACCTTCCCCTCCATCCGTGTCGACTTCACCACTTGCCGGCGCTCATTATTCAATCCAGTTCGCGAATCGTCCGAAAAACACAACGGTGACGAATCGCTATTGTAGTGGATAAACTGTGTCTGTCATCGTTTGTTTTATGAGAGAGCATTACTGTCGGTTGCGTTCGAAAACTTGACCCGGTTAAGATGATAAGGTGATTTATAAACGCCACTATAGAATTGGGCTTATACAATTTTCCGTAATCCGAATTTATATACCTACATTGGCCGTAACACGTCTGCAAAATAGAGCGGCAAACTTATCACGTGTACGTATCATGGAATTGATTAAGATTATAATCATCATAAAGTCAGTCCATCATTAGTCAAATTGGCCATAACGTGTCAAATGACAAATCTCTAAGTGAGCTATTCTGTTGTACATTGTGACGACGATAAGGCGTATCCAATTCAAATTTTAATTGCCAATATAATATTGTCCATTAGAAATATAAGGGGAGACGAATGAACTAGACTTCCGTTTAGATGGCGATCCGAGTCAAGATTTCGTACCTCCTTATGAGGGGCCCTCGGATCGTCGTTGTCTCCCTACTCGCCTGGGCCTCCCGCTCGCGAGTCTAATTAGATAAAGCTGAGGTCTCTGGCAATAGACCAACAGCAATACACATACACAAAGAAAAAAAAAAGAACTAGACTTGATGGTATGTGATAATTGCAATCAATGTAATCTACATACATCCTCAAGAAAGATTCAATATGCGTTGAAAGACAATATTAATTGTTTCAGACATACAATATATGAACTATAATTGTTATATCGGGTATATTTACTAAATACCAAAACGTAACGACCCTGTCTTTTAGTCTCTCGCAATTGCGTCAGCTTTACCTTTGATATTTTAATATCTAAAATAGATTTCAGCCCGGTCCATTGTCACGTACAGAATCCATTAGGTCCACCTTCATGAAAGGCACAGATGTGAAGCAGAGCGTTGAAAAGTCGTACACCATTGTCACGGAGTATCGCAGTGTCGATAGTTTTAGATAACTGTAGCGCGGCAAACAATGAAACTGTTCGTCCAGTTTGATGCTTGTTACCGATGTTGTGTTTTCAATATTTATTATATACATTAAATTTATCTTGAAAAATATGCGAAGAGAAATTCGTGATCTTCCTAATGTGGATGTATGCGTACATTACAATGGGACGTAAATCAAAGCACTCGATGAGAATAAAAGGATTTTTAAATGTGACAAACAATTTAGCTGATAGCAAGTGTTTCACATTAATTTTCGATAAGGAATCTGAGGACTAGAAGATGGAATGTCTCCTCATCAGTAATAAGGACTACGGTTCATATATATATATATATATATATTACTCTGGTATTCCGAGTAAATCGTGTTCCATGCAACAACAAGCTGTAGTTCATAACTGCGACGAAGTATCTCGTAGATGTGCCACGTATTCACGTTTTTGGAACTTTTATAGACGCTAAACAATATACATTTTCTTGCTTATACAATTTACACCAGAGATATACAAAAAGTCTAGTATTTAAATGGGTCAGGTTTACAGGTACATATTAATAAGGGTCAGGTTTAAGACATAATTCATGTATATATTATCGTCATGTACCAGACAAAAATATTATAGTACAGGGTGTCTCAGAATGTTTTTCGTTTTTAGATTTTAAATAAAAAACAAAATATCAATAAAATCTTGTTTTATTTAATGTTAATTTAAAGAGCAATTCTTGAAGTTTATTTACGAAAAACAACCGTTTGCAAATGCGCACCATTCATTTGTTCACACTCGTTTAACCTGTAGCTAAAATTTTCAAGAACTCGCTGGAGCATCGCTCTTGGAATAGAGTTGATTTCTTCAGTGATTCTTTGCTTCAAAACATTCAGGTTGGGTGGCAATGGATTGTAAACTTTGCTTTTTAGGTAGCCTCATAGGAAGAAATCAGGGCTCCTCGGTGGCCAATTGATGTCTCCTCGGCGACTTATCACTCTTCCAGGGAATAAATCGTGAAGACCAGCTAATGAGTCATTTGTGACATGAGAAGTGGCTCCATCTTGCTGGAAAAAGGTGTTGCGGTTGTAGCCCTTCTGGTTTTTCATTTCTGCAGCCAAAACATCGAATCATAAGGCAATATCGGTCAGAATTAACGGTCTGAGTTCGACCTCGGTCATCGTCAAAAAAATAAGGACCGATAATTCTTTGACTTGATATGGCAGCCCTGTCTATTCACATGACCATTGATGTGAAATTCGATTCGTCGGAGAACCAGATGTTATTGAAACTCCTAAAACGGTTTTTCATTGTTCTGCAGAATTCGACTCATTTATCAGGATCATCAGGCTTCATTTCTTGAACAATAACAATTTTATAGGGTTGAAAATGTAAATCTTTCGAAATAATGCGCTGAACCGTAGATTTGTTCAAATTAAGAGAAGCTGCGCGCAATCTCAATGACTGTCGTGGGTCGTCCATAACAGACTCTCGAACGCGATCGACGTTCATGCTCGTTCTTGATGTCCTTTTACGATTTGTCCCGCATTGTATTCCCAGTCTCTTCAAATTTTCACACCCAATGCTTAATTAAATTGGCACCTGGCACATGTCTTAAACTTTTTAAATTAAAATGTGTCCTGTAAAGACGACGAACAACAGTGTATTAATCGTTGTTTTTATAAAACGCTCTCACGCAAAACGCGCGCTGTAATCCCGTGAAACGATTCATGGCTACTAAACTTAACAAGTCGGCCAAGCGTTTGAGTCCACTCCCCTCCCCCTGCTACCTGCGGTTGGCGCGTATTGGTCAATTCAAAAACGAAAATCATTCTGAGACACCCTTTATTATTAGTAAGAGATTTTTTTTGATACGATAGGTATAAACCAATAAACTTTGTATACATGGCCGCGAAATCACCGAAGTCCCCTAGTCGATAGGAATGAATTTTTGAAATTTGAATCATGGCTTTTATTCGCTCGCTCAATACTACGAAGCACAAGACCTTTTAGATAAAACTAAGCGGGTGACGAAACGAGTGTACTCTTCATCTGAATGACGAGATAAACACCTATATCCATTATCTATAAAAATGCCTGAGAATTGAGACAGAATGCGCCTCTACTAAAAGCGTGCTTTGGTATATCTACACTAACTAAACACAGCAGCATTATGATATTATAACACGCCGTGAGGGCGTGGTGTTTCCTCGATCAAACCGATCAGTTAATGATGCAGCAAAGCGAATCTTAAGTAGCTATACTTCGGAGGACTTTAAACTAAACTTTATAAGTAAGCACCTTATAAGTAAACAACATCTGCGGTAGATTACAGTTCGCCCGTTTAAACTCCGATCACGTGTAGGGATAATATTTATGGGATCTTTAACTTCTATTTCCTGGAAAACCGTTTACATGACGGAAATAGTAATACTTCGTACCGTGTGGAAACGGCCAATGGAATTACAATGAATCACGTTGTTATAATTGTAAACAAGAATAAACAATAGAATAAAATGATATACGTACTCTGGTTTTTATCACAATAAACAAAACTATACAATACCATCATCCTTATGTTATGTTAAAATAAAGAAAAGAAAAACCAGATCGTAGCGAAAATTTAACAAGGACTAGAGAGAAGAGAATTTTGTTTTATTTTTTGCTACTATTAGAGATCATGAACGAGCTCACAGTTCACCTGGCGGAACTGGTGATGACCGCAGCTCTTGACGTCTACATCCATCCTGAAAACATTCAAGAAGCACATGAATTGTCACCCCTGAGGACCGAGGCGGGCTGGACGGTTGTACTTTGTGGATGATGATGCTTTCTCATTCGCGACTATTAATTGTGCAACTACAAAAGGGCTGCAACGTGTCATTGTTGTTAACTCTATCATTGTTTGTAACAACGAAACAAATAATGAGAATCTATCACCTATACTAATTATTGCATCTTTCCTCTGATCTTATGGCACGAGCAGTGCCTCTAGGTAAACGCTTATGGCATTATCATATATTAGCAGTTAATATCATCTGATAATATATCAAAATAGTAGGGTATTTTTATTGTGTATTGCTGGTAGTCCAGAGACCTTTACAGCTTTATCTAGTTAGACTCGCGAACGGGAGGCCCGCTGAGTAGGGAGACAACGGCGATGCTGCGAAGCTGGCCGCTGCACTACAACCCCTGTGGACGAAGGACGTCGACGACAACAGAGGGGGAGCGATAATACGATCCGAGGTACGAAACCTCGAATCGGATCGCTATCTAAAGGGACAGTAGTAGGGAAACGAACCGAAAGACTTCAATGTATTTTTGACAAGTGAGAGGAATTTATATCTATATATTCACGAAAATAGCACTACAACTGTAATTCTTTTCCCCACATGCCTTATCGTCCGGTCGCCGAGCGTAAAGCTGCACCGTTATTTATAGCATTCACGAACCATTACACTTAGGAAAGATACAGCAAAACTTTTAAATATTAAAACGGACGTGTATTTTTAAACGACAATTACTTAGTCTTTATACAGTTTTTAGTGTATTGGATAAAATTTTCGAATCTTAATACTTGTTACGATATAAATGAAATGGAGGGTACTCCTTACCTCCCGTTTTATTATCAAACTGAGGGTGACAAATGCACACAATTCACATGATGGTACGTTATAACTGCAGACAAAAAGCACCTACATCTATACCAACAAAGACTCAAGACGCGAATGTTTTGTAATTAATATTATTGCATATCTGCCGATAAATGTACTAAAAACATATAAAGCATCAATAATTCTGAGTTAACAAACACACGGCGTTGTCCTACTCCGTTAGAGCGGACCGATTTATGCTGCCGCCAGAAACACACTGCATCTTCTGTACCAGTGTTAAAAGTGCTTTTAAAAATATTTCTAATAATAATTTGAAACTGTTTAGCATGATGACGATATCATCATACGATGCAGTTTGTTTCTAGCTACAGGATGAATGGGTCAGCTCGACTGGGAAGGCCCTCACAGAATACCGGCGTAAAATAGCAGCATAATGCTTCTGTGTTTCGTGTGGTGTGTGTATTTATTACTGGTGTCGAGTCATTCCATCTCAATCCTCAACACAGTGCCAACGCATCTGCATTATGATATCTTGTCAAGGATGTATGTAGAAGACATGGGCCGCAGGAATCATTTGCCATCAGGTGAACTGTATGCTCGTTTGTTATGATTCATTTCAATCCATCACTAGTTCACTCACTGCTTAACAATAGTGGGGAAAACAGACTGCCAGATAGTACAATCCCGAGCGGGGGGCTCGGTAGACTTGCATAGGCCGTCATCCCATCTAGTGGCTTTACGATATGTGATGAATAGAGATTACGTGCTTTAGTTACATAACTTAACTCAAAAAAATTCTTTTAGGAAATAAAAAAAAATTGGTAAAAGGGCGGTCAGAATAACAAAAAACAAAAACTTAACCAGGCTGGGAATAAAAACCACGTCTTTTCCAATATGTAGCCTCTGACGACGGTAAGTCACCGTCATTGAAATCAATACATTTCGACGCAAAACACCGACAATCACGTAGCAATCATTATCTCCCCACTAAAGAGTTTTTTCGTCATCACGCTTCACTAACGTCCTTATCCGAGGCCGGTTCGGTTTCCTCGTATTTACTTGTCACTCACTTTTTTCACAACTTGGGCGCGGTGTGATATGTGCGATATCTTGTCATTTGTTTATTTATGTACAGATAGTCAATTGTTTATATTTAGAGGATTTATTCTCATTGTGTCATATCACTTCGGTACATAGATTGGTTGTCACGCTAATCTCCATAATGAGTGAACCAGTATAGACGTTTTCAGTGATGTATTAAGATAACCTTGGATTTCAATTAGTTGATTAATAAATAAAATATATATGTCAATTTTAATACATCCGATATGATATATGTTTCCGAGTATGAAATCGTAGGTGCAGCGCTAGTTTAGCCCTTCTTAGATCTGCTAGGTTCGGAAGCAATCTGTCTGTCTGTCTATTTTGTGACTTCTCTTTAACAGACAGACAGTTATGATACAGTTATCTCCGATAGTGCCATCGCACCAAATATACTATATCTTTCGGACTACAAGACGGACCTCAAATTTAGAGATTTATTGAAAAAAATATTTTAATGTTACCTTCAGACTATAAGACGAGCACCCAGCTTTTTACACAGCTTCTCATGAATTTTTCACCCACGTACAAACTGTTTTCTATATTCATTCCTTTTAGAAGCTTCTTGGTTGATTTTGTTCGCGCTCTAAATTGATACCACACTAACTAACATCGTGTGCTTATTAAACAATGCATCTGGACTTTTTGCCCATATATTTTCTATCCTACTTCAATCCTGTCTCATCCATTACAGGCTAAGATTAATACCAGCAATCGACGATACATAGACAGAGAGTTTAGGTAAATCAGTAATTCCCCGGCTTGTCTTGAGATGCTTGCGTCATACGTACTTTCAATGGCGTGCCATATTCGGACTATAAGACGTATCTCATATTTAGAGAAGATTTATTGGGAAATATATTTTAATGTTACCTTGGGAAAATAAGACGCACCCAATTGTCCATTTTTCAATGTAAAAAGTTGCGTCTTATACGCCGAGAAATACGGTAAATAAGTACCTCTAAAACAATTACAAACTAAATTATAAAAACTAAGACTGAAATTAAATCAAGTAACGACAGCGCAATGGGAAACCGCAAAATTACTGCGAATTCCATATGTGTTGGCCTTGGACGCCCACGGTCCGACCAAAATAGTAACTTTCAATATCCAGCAACCAAAACAATGAAACGGGGACTATTATTACACCTGACGCCTAATTACTTCGCGTAATTACAGAGTACTGCGGACTGGACACCTAAAAAAATATATCGCTAAAGATAAATTTTCTAAAAATATCTTTTTATCTCTAAAGAAATTTGTATTTGCCTCCAAAATCGATAAACAAATACATCCATTCTTCAGTCCATATGATGGAATAGCAACATATTATAGTCCAAGATATATATGTGAATAGACTTCAAATAAACAAATGTACATCTTGTGAACAAATGAAACAATCTATCACTGGCTTGAAAATTTAAAGTTTAGTTCATTGAAGTATCAATATTTATAGATTATAGCCTTCTAAGTAATTGACTTTCAAAAAGCACTGCGTTTAGGCCACCATGAATAAATGTGTGATTGATTTTGATATGTCAAATATTTGTTAAGCACTAAAGAAAGGGAAATAATTTAATATCGTATAATATATTGTGATATGTCTCAAATTAAGTGGTAGTGATTCCGTTTGGCCAACATTTGGTTATCTTTGACAATTACCGCACATAAATTTTGCAATGTTTGCTTCATCAAATTATACTTGATAAATAATTGGCAAAAAAGAACCTGTTTGGCGAACATTTGGCGTCATCTAAGACAAATACCGCGACCGACTTAACAGAGGAATGTGGGAGTTTCAATACTAGGTCCAAGAACGTTGGGAATTGCAATGGTGTAAACGTTTTCGTTAAGGACGACCTCGTCGAAAAGGCTACATTATTGGATACCATATCAGTTGAATTGAGGACAAATGTATTTTAAGGAAATTGTTGGATATTTCAAATAATTAAACTCTTTATGATTTTAACTTAAAATTACAATTTCTAATATTTATTTTAATATATAAAAGATCTAATAATAGTAATAGAAAAAAACTTACTTTTAAAAAGTCATTGTAATTTTATCAAAAATAATTACTTTAGTAAGAGTACTTGAAAGATATATTTGTCATTAAGATAAAAAAAATATTAGGAAATTCCATACAATGTTAGTCGAGGAACTAAGAACAACATTTGAAGTTAATTATTCCTTTTGATTGAAAATAAATCGAAAGAATTAAGTAAGTAATGTATAACTAGTTTGGCGATAAATACTGTTACATAAAAACTTTTTTATTTTCAACTTTTTAATTATTTTTAATTTGGAACACGTATATTATTTTAAAAAATTCTTTCGATTTAGTGCCATTTCACATATATTTTCGTGTTCATTATCAAATTACAATATGGAATGGGGTGTTAAAGAAAATAGGATTGCAGTGATCGCCTTGCACAAAGTGGGTATGGAGCCGTCGGTCATATTCCGGACACTTCAAAAGCTTGGTATCAGCCGTGTGTTCGTACTATCAACAGATACAACACTTGCTCTGTCGAAAATATAGGGGCGACGTGCTGTTAGAACTACAAAGGCTGTTAAAGCCAGAATTCGTCGAAACCCCATTAGGAAGAAAAAAAACTTATCGCGAGAAATGAAGATTCCCGTTAGGACTCGCGTATAATAAAACAAGACCTGAAGCTCGATGCTTTTCGTCGATATAAAGGACATACCCCAAATCAATCTTTATAATTAAAGAGAGTGGATCGATCAAAACGCCTGGTCATAAGGTACGAACTACCCAAGCCTGGCTTGAAAACAACGTTCCGGACTTTGTAAGAGCTGAAGACTGGCCCTCATCTAGCCCAGACCTCAACCCTTTAGACTTAAAATTATGGTCAGTGAGTATCTTAAAAAATCTTTGGAGCAAGCAGTGGCGAAATTTCCCTTGGAATCAGTGCGTAAATCCATAGATTCGTGGCCAAACAGATTAAAGGCCTGTATAAAAGCCAATGGTGGCCATTTCGAATAGAATATTTTTTTATTTTTTTGTAGGTACAAATTTTAATAATATTACATTACTTCATTAAAAAAAATACATTTTTATTTGTAACAGAACTTTTGGCCGGACTAGGTAGAGAATAGTTTAATATAGTAGCCGTCACCGCTTACCATGGAAAGTGATATGACGAAGAAATTAAGAAGTTTCAACTATTTACGCAAATTATGTACAGTTAAATTTAACGGTCCGATGGTCCGAATACGAATCTGCTGCGTTACTAGTTTTATTCCCGGCTGAGGGAAAATATTTGTGCATCACTAAATTATTAATTTACTTGGGGTCTATGTTGTGTGTATATATATATCCCTGTGTATGAGTGAGTATGATACTTAACTAAAGGTGACATACAAACACAATTATATCATAAGTCTTCAACAACGTTCAATGATCCACATGCAGAAAATAGGTTTGTCTTAACATGTCGTATGGAATATTTTACGTACAATGAAGTAACGGATCCTCCTTCATAATCGCCTCATGGAAACTTATCAAGTACTCTCAATCCTAAAGTCAAGTGTTTATATAATAGCCATTTCGACGACACGTAACATGTGCCGCCTCATGGGGAGCCCTGTAGCGGCGGATGCGGTAGTCGGCTTGCTAAATCGAATTTATGCGTCCGGTCAGCGTGCTCCGCCGTTCATAAAGACTCTCCGAGTGGTCAAACAATCGAGTAAATATTTACGAAGATAATTAGCAAATAGATATGCATAAAATATAACCATGCCTAGTTTTTAAACAATAATAAAGGTGACCATCGGAGCACTTAGTTAGCGTATAGTGTGACATCTACGATACATCCATCCTCTTCCAACATTGAAATTGCAAGAGCGTTATCATGTGTTATTGCATAACACAGCTAGTTAACGCTGGTATATTGCGAAGGCGTGGTCGAGCCGGCCCATTCATATTGAAGCTAGAAACAAACTGCAGCGTGGCTCATCACTGTTAGAGATTCTAATTTTTATATAGCAATCCTAGCTTTATTAAGTAACAAAATTTTACTACCGCGCATTTCAAAGTCACAACTTGATGTAGTCAGCCTGTCATTAGACCTCATCTGACGGTCTAGGTCTAAGACAGTACATTGATATTTCTTGGGTAAGACCTTTACTCATCAATGCCGATTGTAATACTGATTATTAGTAATTTTCAGCAACTACTACTATTAGTAATTTTTAGAATGATACACAATAGTGCCTGCTAATTAAACAACAAACATATACATACTTTATTTGCAACATATATATACTTTATTTGCAACATATACATACTTTATTTGCAACATATACATACTTTATTTGCAACATATACATACATTATTTGCAACATATACATACTTTATTTGCAACATATATATACTTTATTTGCAACATATACATACTTTATTTGCAACATATACATACTTTATTTGCAACATATACATACTTTATTTGCTACATATACATACATTATTTGCAACATATACATACTTTATTTGCAACATATATATACTTTATTTGCAAATATATACATACTTTATTTGCAACATATACATACTTTATTTTCAACATATACATACTTTATTTGCTACATATACATACATTATTTGCAACATATACATACTTTATTTGCAACATATACATACTTTATTTGCAACATATACATACTTTATTTGCAACATATACATACTTTATTTACAACATATACATACTTTATTTGCAACATATACATACTTTATTTGCAACATATACATACTTTATTTGCAACATATATATACTTTATTTGCAACATATACATACTTTATTTGCAACATATACATACTTTATTTGCAACATATACATACTTTATTTGCTAGCTGTTTGTGTAAATCTTATATACGAACGACAACAATACTAAGTAGCTTAGACAGACTGACGTAAGTCACTTAACTTCATTAACGAGTTCCAACGTTGTCAATTTATTGCCTGACATCACTCTCTGATCTCCTTTGAACGTTCACTGACTTTTTAACTCTTTTCAAACAGCTCAATTAAAACTTTTAAAAACTAAATTATCCAATTTATGTATCTGGAAAGGTACCAATTAAATAAAAGGTAGAAGGAAACCTAAGGCAGAAGTAGAAATCCCTATAATCTGTATATATAAAAGTTTTCTTTATTTAATCAAATATTAATTCAAAGTCTATATTACAATTTTAAATTTATCACCTCTTCGTTAAAATATTAAGTATAGTTTAAATATAGGTTTTCATTTATTCTCCGAACATTTTCAGTGCAATTGTATTGTTAGGAAGCAGATAGCTTTATTTCAAAGTCGATCAATTATGGAATCCTATCCTATCTTATCCTATTTGTTGATTTACGTGAATCTTTTCTGCTGAGTACAATTTACATTTGGATACTCCAAAAAATCATCAAGTTAACATTTAATTTGCTCAATTCTAATATTTTTTATTATGATTAGAAGCCTGTCCTGCCCAATACTCAATTATGTAATTAGTGTATGTTTTTTAATTATCAATACATTAATAACTATAGTTACCGATAAAACCAATGCTAGATAGTGAAGCAAACCTACCTATTAATTCCCAGTATCTATAACAAATTACATGTAAAATCTATCATCTAAATATTTTAACGACGTTCGAATTCCGATATCCGTAATAACGGATTAAGTATAAAATATATGCTTAGAGTACAATTACACTCATAATCAATGGAAAAAAAAACCACTAGATATAGAGACTATCTAAGCAAATTCGCCGGACATCGAAGGGATAAATAAAAAGTTAACAAAAAGCAATGCACGTTACTTACTATTTATACTAAAAATAACCTCCATTACATTGAAAGTAGAATGACGAAGTAAATGTAACTAAATTTCGTGTTATCTCAAAAGAAAATTGGAGTCGACTAGGTAATTTCACAGTCTGCTGCATCGTGAGGGGGTTGTTCATTTATCACCAGCTTTGTTACTTAGCAATCTAGACGGATGGATGAACGGATGAAATTGTTGATAACTAACAGAATGACTGTCGGTAATTTTAAATTTTCAGCACTCAACCCTAAATGTACAGGATAATAAAATGTTACGAGAATGTAATGCTTCTTATGTCAAAGATAAATAAGTCTGTCGCTCCATGGAAATTGATATTTCTCCAGCTGGCGCAATGGATATACTGACTGTTGGAAAAAAAACTACATAATAGTCAATGAATTCTGACAAGGAACGACTAAGGACCATTAGATCATGAGGTAAAATAACGTTGTCATGACGTTAGAAAATGTCTTGTAATTGGTGGTAAATTTTTGATATTTATTTTTCTTACTTGATAGTAAGTTATAGCTGGGACTTATAAATCTCTACATCTTTTCTTATCAAAGAAGCAAGATGATGCTGCTGTACGTTATGCCTGCGAACTTAGATGAATTACCTCGCTCGCAGCATTACATGGGCTGCATTAATATATATATATAATTACTTGTCCTGATCATCAACGCAGAGACTAAACCGCTGCAGCTACAAACTTGAAATGTTGACAGTCGATGCTTGTTATGTTGTAAGTATTTGCTAGGGAAGGATTTTTTTGGAAATTTCATCCCTAAAGGGGCAAAATAGGGGATCAACGGTTGTATGGAACTTCATTTTCAAAGTAAGAAACACGAAATTTCATATACCTTCTGTTTAGAAATAAATGGATATGAATATCGGCGTTTTCCAAAATTCTACAACTGAGAAGGTAGTAGAAATAGGGGTTGAAAGTTTATATGGGAAGTTCGTCACTTATCAAGGAAAAAACATGAATCATGCATCAATATGAAAGCTTCTTATATAAAGTTTAGGAAAAAAACTATAAATAAGTTTACATCTAAGCTCTATAGATGGCGATGTGTACTGTTTCTGAATCGCGCGATGGTTTCGTTACGCGTCTTTTAGCTTTTTTTACTACATAATCTACGAGCCTTATTTTAATATACATGTATCTACGCATGCGAAGCTGCTGACAGCAGTGAGTATAGATATATAACCTATTCGATTAACTACTACAATTAATTTTACGAATATATCCAAGTTTATTCCTGTACGTAAACACTTTAGCCAGTACAGTGTATTTACCGCCTTTACGACGGGCGAGGCAACCGCAATGTATACGTTAGAATGCAAACAGAGGTTCTATTGAGACTTACTCGTAGGATAAAAGTTTACAAATATTAACGACAAATATTGACAACGATTTATGTTTTATATAGTTACAAGAAAGTAGATTAGTCTCAGACTCTTTATTGATAGGATGGCAATAGCGTTTAATCAGATTCGAGAATGAGCAAGACAAAAGCAAATACAAAATAAAAAAAGTGGAAGAAAAAACATTTTGTTAAATCTACCCAATACACATGATCAATATAACATTTACACATTAAATATATTCAAGGTATTTAGGGTTAACAAAAGAGTACAAACGTTCACATATTTAGAATATATCGATTTTCCTTAATCATACAGTAGACTTGTTACCCCTGACTAAGTGGAATGCCTCGTCATAAGGTCTCCAGTCTTCCATCTTTTCCAGTCGACCAGTAACACGAAAATCGATCTCTTCGTGCTACATATGGTTTATAACCGCAAAGTCAACAGTACTGTTCCTGCACGTCTGATCCCAGGAGCCTATAACGGCATCAATGTCTCATTATTGTCAATAGTCCAATGGTTCAGGGTACGGTCTGCGAAACTTAAGGTCGTGGGTTCGAATCCACCAACCGGAATATTAGTTATGTTAATAGCATTGCTAATATTCTTTTTTTTTTAAAAAAAATGATAAAAAAAATTATTAGCATCATTACATTTGATTAATTAATGAATAGTTGTTACAATCTCTCTTAAAAAAAATTAAATATTGTAGTATTCTAGCATATTACATTTTCAATAAAATCTCGAAAACACCATTAGTTATTAGATTATTTATTATATTAGTATGTATGTACGTTAGCCAAAAATAAGTTAAAAATTGACTGCACTCCAGATTCAGATCTAAGTTATGACATCCAACCAAATTACATGTGACTTATTTTTCATTACTATTTCGCCATCTCCCCAGGTCAATAGTCCGAAGTCTATTCACGTTTTTTTAATACCTGTTTATATTCATAACGCATAAGGTTTTTTAGTTCACTAAATTTTATCTTTAAGACAAAAATTATGCATATGAACGAGATCAATGCAGCACCGATGATTATCCGGGCGTCGCCCAACACATTTACAATGCCAAAATTATCTGCAATATATCCATATGTATATATTTATATGTACGTAGGAACCAAGCACATGTAATAATAACAAGAGGACATTACCATCTGGTAGATAGGATCCGAACGGATAGGTCAAATACGTAAAACCTGAAAAACATGAAGACGTTATAAATAACTAAATGGCACACACTTATATGATAAGTCGACAATTAATAAAACTCCTTTGTTATTAATAAATAAATAAAAATATAATGTTACTCTATTCATTTATTAAATTCGTCATGGCCGATCCGTCATTTAAGCTAATGCTATATACTTTATATAAATAGCATTAGCTTTATAGAAGGGACCTAGTTAAAAAATATATCGAAACTACCTGCAACTACATACACACAAACATTCAACCGATTTAAATGAAATTATAGTTTTTGCCCAAACCTATTTCAATACATCAAAGAACCACATTAGAAATGGTTAAGTCATCTTGAAGATAAAAATTGAGGAAAATTGAAGAACGAGGCATGCACAAGCGCACAAAGTCTGTTTACTATTATATATATATATATATATATATATATATATATATGTATATATATATTTAAAATATATACGAACAAAATATTAAGGAGCTGGTGAAATGGCACCTAAATTTATTATCGAAAAGGAATTATAATGCAGGTGTGTTTGTTGTCACCCTTGAGGATTAAGATGAAATCGCTGGGCACCAATAAAAAAGGGATCGTATTTGAATATATTCTATAAATACATGCTATATTAGTGGTACATTTTGCGACGTACCGTAACGATGTTCCAAACACCTACTATATATCTTTTTATATAGTGTTTTTGAATAGACTTTTAAATAATTTAGCGAATTTTATATATAGCCGCTGTGAAAAATCCTAAAGAGCTTAATAAATTTAAAACGAAACGCCTAGACGCGATTGACTCGAGTCGTGTTTAAAAGAGATAAGAGACTCGCTTTATTCCCAATTAACTATTTATTTAACAAGGCAAAACAACGCTAGGCAAACAGAAATAATTATTTAGATTTATATATACCTTTATGTACTATACTGTACATACTTATGTATGTGCTATACTATGTATTTGAAGTGCTGCTTCAATAGCCATTGATGCCAAAGTATTTTAAACACCTTTTAGTACAGATTTACCACGGTTGCGATTGTAACAAATAAATTTTACTTTTAGTAGGCCCTATGCCTGCCACCTGAGGTGTGTCTTATTTTTAAGGTATCATACATATTACCCTTCGAAGTAAGTGTTCAAGATGCAAGATTGAGTCCCGTGGTAATTTGCGTTAAAGTGGTCCAGCAATAGACCAAAAATGGTCTGATATAGAATGATTTCAATAATCTATCCGTATATAACCGCACTCGGATCGATTTTTGATGATGAAGCATTCCATCTCTGTCTTCTAGGATGACAACATATATGTATTATGATGTTACATTTACACACAGATATTATGATTGCTTATCGAGGACCAATTTGGGTTTCATGGGCCGCAGGAATCACTAATCTCGAGAGCTGTGTACTCATACAAAAGTCTTAGTTGGGGACAACAAGATTTCACTATTAAAGGACCTGTGCGAAAATATAAAATAAGACGGCCATTCTTTTAGTTCGTTTCTTTTTTATTTAACAACAACATACATCACAGTACTATTATTTATATGAAATTATTGTGACGAATGAGCGCTCAGTTCACCCGATAGTATTTTGTTCCACCCCATGACTCCATCATAATACAGATACAGATATGTTGTCGCCATTGATGAACATCAATTGTATACCAGCGTAAAATCATTAAGCGCCAATATTTTGCCTGATGAATGAATGAAACTGAAGAAGTTATAACTGATGTCATTCTATCCATCTCAGCTCTCAGCCATAATTTCTTATCGAGCAAGAATGTGTGACATGGGCAGCAGGAATCGCTGACAGATAAACTATGTCATTTGTCAGCTATAATATAATTCATAATGTCATATCGCCATAGGTTCGGTTAGTTCGTCACCTTTTCATTAGTTAGTCAACCTATATTCTATATCTTTTTATGTAGAGGGTATTTATTTATTTCATTAGATGGTAATATAAATTTAATATTAGTATTGATGTGTCTACTAATACGAAAGGCGAGTCAAATACACATAAAATTCCATCTAGTTCAGAGCCGCGTTGCCTGTACCCTTACTGATAACGAAAAAATCCTTCTATATACTACTTCTATCCCGCTTTTTTTAACCGTGTGACAGAGATATATGGTTCGTAGGTTCGTAGGTATATATACGACCTACGAATCATATATAATATATATATATAGTATAATCTGCCATTTTTCAGGTATACGTGAATGGCGAGAAATTTCAGATGTCAACGCTTTACAACGTGCATAAATACTAAATTGAATTGTTCTGTTTGATAAAATAATCCATGACAGCAGTTATATTCGTGCGTATCATGGAAGCCAATAATTATATTTAAAAAAAATACAAAACATCTCAGCCAACTTTTATGAAGTCCTGGTCGATTTGGACCTGTGGATAATCTTTTGTATTGTATTGTATTTGTATATCTTTTGTGCATTCTCTAGTTCGATGTAATATAGGTTAAGCTACATTGTCAGGAATACTGGAATGTGCATATAACACAATCGGATCAAAAATCAAAAATTATATAGAACAAGCTGTGCCCGCGACTAGTACTAGTCGTTCGCGTAGACTGCATGATGCTTCGTATGTCTCATGTAAAGCAATGTTTTTTTTAGAACTATTAAATGGGGAGCAATTCCGCCATACACGATGTCTGCATAACTTTAACGCTTTTACGTAAACGCGTAGCACACGCAACGGAAGCTCTCAAAAGGAATGATTTCCAACATTTTTCATTGATGCTCTGCTCCTATTGGTCGTAGCGTAATATCCTATAGCCTTCCTTGATCTGTGGACTATCGAACACAAAACATATTTTTCAATTCGAATCGGTAGCTCCTGAGATTAGCGCGTTCAACCAAACAAATTCTTCAGTTTAATAAGTATATTAGTATATTTATATACCATTCCTAACCTTCCTTATTTCGAAGATATGTTCTCTTACCTCATTATTCAAAACCCAGGTAAGCATCATTAGAATATGTTTTTCCATTTCAAGGTTAGACCCATCGCCATATTACAATTTATAATTTCAGTGGAAAAATCCATGAAGGATAAAATGTAATTTCACATGCATTTGGGATCAAACCCGAGTATATTTAAATACATGAATTCTATATAAGTGAATAATCCATCCAGTCACTGCGACAGTTTAAGGGAATTGGCGAAATGCAAGAAAATAATTTTGCAATAGCTTTAAGCTTTGCTTTTGACCGTGTGTATATTTGTTTTTAAACTGGTACGGTATAAATAAACCTAAATAGTGAATCGATAGTCCAGGAATCATATCTCAGTAGAAATCTTTCTTTGAAATCAATATTTTTTTACATAATGTGAGGCTCGTGACAATCGAGCACACGGTTCACCCGATGGGAAGTGAAGACCAAGTCAGGGCTATAAAGCCCTGTGCCGGGACAAGACGGGAAACCGTTCGGGGGGGCTTATGACGCTTATCAAGTAATACTACTAATAATGTATGAAAATATATTACAATTAGAATAGTCATTTGATGAGATGAGAGAAGTGGTTTTGATTTATTTAATGGTGGTTAACTTGGAAAACTATTTACTCAAACTCATCTGTACGTATTAGTGAGATGCGTAGATGTATGCGTATATGAAATCACCAACTCTAATAGATAAACCACAAGTAAGCTATGCAAGATACGAGTTATAATTTACAGTTGAACATTTCGATATCGAATCGCCAACTTATCAGAACAACCACCCAACATCCAACCCGAATGCGCCATAACTCTTCATGTACGAGCAGCTTAACGTGCTACGTTTTATTTGCGAGGTGCATTAGGAAAATTAAAAAATATATATTCGGCGGAAATTCGCATGCACAAAACTGTGTGTACACCGCAGTGATCATTTGAAAGTAATGGCAGCTCTATGCTGACCACATACATTATACAGAGCATTTCCGAAGGTTGATAACAATAGAAACGCAATTACAAAATTATTGTCTTCAGAGCCTCTATGTATGTACAACCCTTAATAAATTTTATATCGAACAATCAATTGTTTTAAAAGAAATTTGTTTTCTTTTCGTAAGCTAGGTAAAAAAACAAACATGCTTGTCTTAAAATAATATGTAAATAAACAAGCATTAATTTATACAAAGTGTGTAAAACTATAAATTTTATAAAATTTTTTGTTCATGTAATGTTTCTTAAAATCTGTTCTTGTTTCTACGATCTGGCATTTTATTATTTTCAATATCTAGGAAAGATAAGACTAGAAGTCCATTAGTGAATTACTTTATCATTGATATCTTATATGGAGCATACAGGTAAGGTGGTGTAATCTATGTGTAGAATACATAGGTAGATGGTAAAAATTGAAGGCACACGTTGATACTTCAATTTTAACTCTTCTATATTTTTGTAGGGTTAAGCCGCTGTAAATATCCACTACTGATTACGTTCAAAATTTACAATTTATTTACCGACCTTTTATTATTTTCTCTCTTACTATACTTTACTTCATCGAAAAGCATTAGTTCATAGTCCCTTTTCTTTTGTTTGTGTGATGCTGTTGGTCCACGGACTTTTACAGATTTAGCTAAATAGCTTCGTAAGCGAGAGGTCTGTTGAGTAGGATGCCCAGGCTCCACTCTCTATCCATACTAGGGGAATTCTGGGCAATTATTGTACCATTAATTCATAAAATTTTGATGGACACTTTATCGGTTGTAAATCTGAGATACCCTCTTAACTCCCTACACTATATGAGTATACATACAATGATACAAGTAAATTGTAAGAAAATACAACTAAATATATAATGGGAATTTACCACGCATTGACAACAATAGAAGTCAATAATAATAACTTGCCAGCTAATGACATGCTGGCCTCGCAATTGTGATTGTAATGAGTTTAACTATTAAAAAAAAGCGAAGGAAATAAATTTACTATCTGAATATTGTATGGCTTTATACGTGATGGTCAATGAAATGTAGTTCCTTTACGAGATAGATGCACCGTAGTCATAAACTAAATGTAAGTTTTTTTGCAATTAGCCCCACTGATGTGGTCTCATAGTGGAAATTGGCTTCATATCCTCTTTATAATTTTTATCATATCACCCAAGTACAGGTAATGAATGAGTACACTGCAAAACATAGCCTGCTAAGGAAACGGACCAAAAGCACGGTTGTATTATATATTTTAAGAAAAATCACGTACAATTTTAAAATACCCTAAGCGCAAATAAAAATTTATCTCTAAACTGACATTTGCATGAACAACCCAAAAAGTTATAAATTCGATTAGCTTTTGGATAACAAAACAACGTTATAATATAAACCATTAGCAACATCGAAATCCCCTTTGGATAGATTTAGAAATTTAATTTCGCCGTATTTCGTACCCGTTTCATAGTTAACGAGTGGTTGATAAAGGTCGAAGTTTTGGCGGTAATTACGCAAGCTTTGCGTCATATGTTGAGAATATATTTACCAATCAATCGGTACGGATTTCACAATATTTAATAGCGACGAACGGTTAATTTCGAGTTTTGTCGTTCTGTTAGAACCAATTATTTATGGTGCAGATGGGATACAAGACATCTTCATGATCAATATATCTTTTTTTTTTTATAGTAAATAGGTGACCATACTTTTCTTTTCTTTTCCCAAAAAATATACATTGTAATCTCTGACTCTCTATCTACTCAGACACTGCGGCTTTTTAAATGTACACAGACATTTCAAAGCGGACGTATCACGCCCGTCTCTTTTTCATCATACATTTTTACTTTAATTAAAGTATACGCAGTTATTGTAACGTGGTTTTAATGCAACAAAATATTTGTGCGCTCCTCTTTGTGGCAATTTTTGGTGTGTGTGTTATGGTTATAAAACGCTTTGTACACGGCTCGGTTAAAATAGTCTCGGCATTTCTGCGTATGAAATATCCAGTTGTTTGTGACTCGTAACTACTTTAAGCGGTAGGAATTTAATTTCAAAGTTTGTTATATTTTTAAAGGATTTTCCAACGTTTTATAATTTTTAGTGCTGTCAATGCCAATTTACATTTTTTACTATGCCAATTTAATACACGAAAAATATTTTTATGCCTCTATCTTTGTTTAAAATATTTTTGGGGTGACAAGTGAGGACTCAGTTTATAGATGGAGATTCTTATTAGGTCTTACTACGATATTTACGTTCATGTAGATTGAACTTAATGTTTCGTCGGCAGTAGTTTGCGGCTTCTTTCTCTCACCAGACAAAACACGACTAAGGCTACAATGTTAATCTGGAATTTATTGAAAATTAGGTGCTTTTGGGACTTTACTAGCACAAATACAAAACTACTTCGTCTGTCACTGTACACTGATGTACGTTATATTATGTTTCTAATTACTTATATACTTGTGTATCATAACTTGTAACTATATTATTATTATAGGATTAGTTAAAACATAAACAAAACAACCTACAATGTCAATACCCCAGGGTATATACTCTAAAAACACAAGGACACACTTGGTGACGAGCAAAAAAACACCGCATACGCAAATAAGATTTTATTTTGTCGCCGTCCGATCGCAGCGATTTGCGTTGATGTGATTGACTGGATATCGCATTACTGTCGTATCAAAGAGGACGACGGACAAATCTATTTAATTGGGAAATAATAAACCTGCAGACAGTTCACCTAATTGTAGGGGATATCTGCAACTATATTCATCTTCGATGCGGAATCAAAATAGAATTCATTTGATATACTCTAACGAATCAACAACGGATTATATTCTTACCAATGGTTAAAAGTAAATTACAAAAGTAACTTATATTGGTTATTTTTGTTTATTCTAAACCTTGTTATATTACGCCCTCAACATCTCAGATTTATATATATACATATATATATATATATATATACACATATAAACAAACAAATCTAATAACAAACGTCACACAGCGTACCGCAAACAACATCTAAATTGACTCTTTCAAGAAAAAAACCTTGAGTATACGACATTGACTTAAATAGCTGATAGCTATTTACGCGAATAGTGACTCTCGTGTGTGCGTTGCGAACGGAAATAGCATGCGAATTAGAAAAGCTAAATTTATTCATATCTGTTACATTTGCGTTTCCGTAACGTTATTTATAGATGACGAAGAGAGACGAGCGAATTGCACTCGACAAATTATAAATAGATAGCTGGCGATATTCTTAAGAGTCGGGATGCGTGGGTTAGATTTAATAAATACCAAAAAATGAAAGTGAGTTTATATTTTACAGTATATATTTATTTCACGCTTTTAATTCACTGTACGCAAACGAACCTATATTAGTTCCCCGGTGTCGGCACCAATGACATTGTTAATTACAGTTTATCGCGGTGAAGAAAAACATCCTGAGAAAACTAGCATGCCTAGATAAAAATAAAACTATTTCTAAGACATGTGAACTAAAGAGGAATCTTATGCCCAGCAGTGGAATTTTATGTTATGCCATTGTCGCAGACTAAACAATAAAATTACCTAAATGTTTGTTGAGTTGGGAAGCAAGATAAGGTATTCAATGGAGTCACTTCGTCTTCTGTGTGGAATTTTCAATTCGAAAAACCGTATTGCTAAACGCTTTGTTTACATTTAAACAATTTAATTATAGTAATAGTGCTACACTGCAGGTTGTTTTTAGCTGCAGAATGAATGGGTCAGCTCAACCAGGGTACGACCATGCCCTAACAGAATATCAGACTAAAATAGGAGCATAATGCTGCTGTGTTTCGTCTGGTGAGTGTAGGGATCAGGAGACCTTTATTACTGGTGACGAGGCATTTCATCCCAGTCCTCAAGGATGACAACGCATCTGCATTATGATTCCTTGTCAAGGATAGATGTAATGGGCCGCAGGAATCACTTGCCGTTAGATTAACTGTGTGCCCGTTTGTTACACGTAGTGTTTAAAAAAAAATCGTTTCCTGATATAAATGGTAGCCTATCCTAGGGATTGAGTTAATTTCTATTTTAATATAAGTTGATAAATTTGAATACAGTTCACCTTATGGTAGGTGATAATTCGGCCCATCACATCTTCATCATCGACAAATAGTGTAGCTCGATTCCCGTTATTAGGACTATATACAGGGTTATTGGTAATTCGACGTATTCCCGTTAGGAGATGATACGGGTGACTATTTGCGTTAATTTTAACCCCCATATGCATTATGCAATAGTGAACCAATTTTGATTTATCATGTTTTTTATCTTTTTTCAAAATAAGTCAAAAATGCAACATCAAAAATTTTATAAAAAAAGTATCAATTTAATTCTAATATTTTCTTCTGTTTTATAAAAACGATTAAACACTGGTTATTTGTCAATATTAAAACATCAATTATTGGTTCAAATTTAAAAATGCGAGACGAAAAACTATATTTCAATCAAAAAATCTCAAAAAAATGAGATTTTTTTCCATTAAAATGCCTTAAAAACAAAAAAGAACATTATCAAACTTGGCTTGCAGATTTTTTTTAAAAACATAACCGTTTTCTTAGCTCTCCAACAATGCATTACAACTAGGAAATTAGTTTAAAGAAACTGAAAAAAAAATGATCACAAAAGCAGCATGCGGAAATTCGTATTCGAACTAAATTACCACTACGTCGAATTACTAATAACCCTGTATATAAATACCAATAGTGGACATAAACATTCTCCCTAGAGGGTGTTAGAGCATAGTTAAACACCCCACTGCTGATTGGCGGAGGTTGTAGACATGGTGGTCATATTAAAACACAACAACAAACCTTTACAACATCAACGAATTCTCCAATGAACACCAGTTCAAGAGCACCAGCGTAAATTAAATAAGACAGTTAAAACTCCAAAGCGATAAACAGGTACAAAATACCTGTGTCGACCGGCCCCGCACGACCTTGTGAGTACGCCAACCATAATCCGTATACGAATCAAGAAACACAATATCAAGTTCCAAAATCAGTACGTTTATTACGGTGCATGAATAACAATGAATATGTAAAAGAAAAAAAAACTAAATTGTATCTCTATGAAACTCATGACACGGCAGAACGGAGCCCAAGTCCAAAAGGAGATAAGATAAACTAAAAGATAGTGAAATTTAATAAAAGATGTAAGAAGCAACATAACAGCGTGTATTTATAAATCCTACTATTGGATATAGATTGGATTCTGTTGATGTTGGCGCTGTTAGCCTATGCGGCTCTTATAGCTTCGTCGGGCTCGCGGCCACTTTTTAGAATTACTATGAAGTGGTATGCTCTAAAGCAGGGGCTCCCAAACTATTTTGGGCAAGAGAGATTATTTTAAAAATCTCTAATTAATCTCTAGTTTTTTTCCAATTTAAAAACTTTGCGGTTGTTTAAGTGAGTAAGCTTGACATCCTTTTCTCATTAAAATTTAACAAAATAAATAGACATTAAACTGTCGAGTTTTTCATATTGTACCAACTTGAGCACGTTTATCAACTTATTGAGTTTTTAAAAAGTACAACAATGATACTTCCTACTAAAATATTAGTAATTCTTTATAACAATTTGGTATACGTAACACAACTTATACAGTATCTTGAAAGTTTCAAATATCGACCACTTTCGTACTCCCTGCTCTAGAGAATTTTCTGTTTGTGCTATTTGTTTTGCCAACGAAGAATATAGTCATCAGAGAATTCTCCACAGTGGAGAATGGGTGATAATACCTATTTGTCCTCCACAGTTGGTATACGGACCTAGCCTCGGACGGTCGTTACTTGTTGTCGAAAGGTGGGTGTTTGAATATAGGCCTCCTCTCTAGAGTGTTTTAGAGCGCAATCCACCACGCGGCTTATTGGAGGTTTAAAATATTGTTATTTCTTAGGCGTGAAAATTTCGTTACCTCTTTCTCCTCCTCCAAGCACGTGGTATATCAACACTTAAAATTGTAATTAATAATTTCATTGATGACAGCAGCACCGGTGATATAACATGATTTACTCTTCATGACAGTGGTAGAGCTACACTACAGTTTGTTACTAGCTGCAGAAAGAATGGGTCAGCTCGACCGGGGTATAAAATACCACAGAATACCATTGTGAAATGGCAGTATAACGCTGCTGTGTTTCGTCTGATGAGTGCAGGGATCCGGAGACCTTTATTACTGGTGACGAGGCATTCCGTTTCAGTCCTCAAGGGTGACAATCCAACTGCATTATGATTCCTTGTCACGGATGAATTTAGATGTCATGGGTCGCAGGAATCACTTACCATCAGGTGAACTATTTGCTCGTTTGTTACTCTTAAAGTAATGAAGAAGAAAACTCGCCTACTGTGAATTAAAGGTGAACGATTTGACGTCTTTAATAGTATAACAACGTACGATAGTTTAGGGTTTTTGTTATAGAATAGGTGGCAAACGAGTAAGCAGCCCACGATGTTGAGTGATCGCGCTGACGCTCTAAAATATGTCAAAACTAGAAATGTATTACATCTCAATATATAGGTTGTACAACTTTATGCGGTAATTCCTGTAGTTTAGGTAAAGTTAACAACAAAATAAAATTATAAAAAAAAAATAAACAACAACCATTGCCAACCACTACTAGACAATAATATACAAATATATAAGTATACCGAAACCCTGATTCATTGGTCGTGAAATAAAAAAATATATTATAGGAAACGTGGTAGCCCATTAGAGTACACAGTCATACAGTGCATACATACAATCCATGACAAGGAACTTTAGTTTAACTAAAATAAAAATAAAAATTCAGTTTCCACAAAACACAAAACAAAGAACAACCCGAGCAAAGTAACAAGTCAGGAAGGCTCAATTAGAAGGAATAACAACAATCATCGTATTACATAAGGCGGAGGCAAGAATCGTCGTGGACTGCTCGACAAAACTCGTTAGGAAACGTCTATTATCCTATTACTCATATAGGATTTATTACAAATGAGCGACGGGACAGTCATGTCGAAAATATATTTGTTACATATACTCAATATCAGACTTCGGTGTTATTTTGCTATTAAAAAAACCTAATTGTTGAAGTTATAGGAAGACGGAAGACGTTACTCTTCAGCTAATTGCATTAGTAGTATTAATCGGCGGAACCAATTTAATTATTCCGATCGACTCACTCGATGATATAGCCATGATAAACAGGATTTTTTTTGTCATATAAAGTGCCGAGTCGCATTATCTCAATATCAAAGCTATCGTTTTTGATTCGCGCTACACGAGCAAAGTCCTGAGAAAACCTGCAGGTCGGTCCAAGTGAACTAACCATCTCATCATCATCATTCACATTACCTACATGGACTCTCAGTGTCGGATCAGGTTTTAAAATTAAGGTCGCGGTCAGTCTCTCGCTGCCTTGATTACCTCATAAAGTTCACGACTAGACAACCATGCTACATCAAAAATTTACAAGCTTCAGTGTTTATCGCGTCGTTAATAACTAATAGTGAACAAATCGTCGACCACCGCTCTCTAGATGTGGGGACGAATGTTGAAAGATACAAATACGCTAGCGGGCCAAACTAAATTAGTATCTTTCGTAATAATACTTGACATTTAGAGCACTACGTATGTCACAGAGTGCGTTATCGTGTTGGACTGGTTTTAAAAAGAAATCTCTCATGTCTGATGTCCTTAATTATCAGGTTTTTTTTAGTACATACCAACGCGACATACAAGCATAACGCCCTCGTGTACCGTATGGTGAGTATATAGATCGGGGCACCGAGTTACTGAGGTTATAGCGATGTGCATCTTGCATCTTTATTGAGAATGAACATACACGTTACGGGCCGGAGTCGTCACTTACCATTAGGTGAACTTTGTGCTGGTTTGTCACCCCTTATATATTAAAAAAATAACATTAATATTCACGCAAAAGTTAAAAGTGTAACAAAGACAATGTAGCGGTTTACACAATAAAATAATTCTATGCTGCTACGAAAGTAATTAGTCTTATAACAATCGGCTAAATTATTAAAAATGAATAAGCAAAATATTACGAATAATTTTCATCTTCCATTTATCAAATGCTTTATGGCAAATGTATTTCAAGTCTTATGATAATCGGTTAAAATAATTCCAATAGATTGAGGAAAATATTACCAACAAGTTTATTTTTAAATTATAAACAAATCCATTTACTTCCCTAAGTTTTCCAATAATCAATCGCTTGATATTAAAGTCAACAGTGCCCAGCACTTGTTGAGACGGCCGTTCAATAAACCAGTTCGACGGACGATAAAAACAAATCGGTCGTAGTAAAACTTTCCTTTTATTATCTTGACATTTGATTTAAAGTTAAGCTAAAGTTACTTTCAGCTTAAGAGGATAGCAGAATAATAATTACAAATCTTTAACAATTTCTCTGATATCTATATATTCTTAACATATCTTAAAAATTTATCAAATATATAAAATTCCTCACACACATGAGTGTGAAACTATTTCAACTTTGCTTTATTATTGCTTCTTAAATTGTCATCATGTATATTCGCATTAACCTCTCCAACTAAGCTTGTGCTAGGTGATAGTTCACATCAATAATCAAATGGCGGATTCAATGTATAGTTTCCTATGACCTATGTATAGTTTCGCAAGACCGTACCCCGCATCGTTAGGGATATATTCAACAGTGAATTATGAAATGCTATGATGATAATGGAATATCTAAACGCTAAGTAATTAAACCGTAATCGATTTATTAAAAGCCTATTCATATTTATTTATAACATCCATAAAAACGATATAGATTAGAAATATATTTATAAATGTCCTGATGGTATTTCAATCATATTTGATTAAATAAACTTAATTAAAAGTTAAATAAATGAATAAATACATGAGACATAATAGTAAGCTTTGTAATAAATATTTTTTATTTTTATATAATTTATATATATACTTAATTAGTTTTGTATATGTCTATTGCATTTATTCATTTAGAATATTTATTTCTTTATTTAACTTTAATGTACACAAAGAATTTATATAAGGAAACTAATACGGAAAAGTATGTACAAAGGCGCAGCTTATTTTACAATAAAAGTCACTTCCAGGAGGACATATTAAACGGAAAAAAAATTGTGTACTCTCAAAAAGAAAGAAATAAGGAAAATAGATAAAAAAATTATATATTAGTATATATTAGTATTATAGTGTATTATATATTATACTGCTATATTACTTTCATCCGCCAGTTTCTTTTCCTTTCTCCTTAATCCCGGCCATCTGTACTCGTCTGGTTGGTTTTTTATGTTTATTGTACCCCCCATTACCCCTAAATAATAATAACCTCCAAACTGTGAACTATAAATGTTAAATAAATAATAATATTACCTCAAATCTATCCATAACGTTTGCGGTTTAATTTAAAGTGTAATGTCACCATTGCTAGAAAGAAACATTTTGAATAGATTTCGAAATGACGAAACGTAGAAACAAGTTACACTTTCTTGGACATTAACGACGATAAGGATTTCCTTATATCGATTACCATCATAAATATCGAATGCGTTACATAATTCGTGTAGCGTGCGAAACTTGTCTCATATTGTAGAACAGTGATAAACATAACCGAGACATTCGATTCGATTGGGGGTGATATTTATGTAGAAAACACTTTTACGTGTTGAGAATTAATATAATAGTATTATTAGGGTATTTGCTAGTTTTATTAAAATAAATACAGGCCAGTGTTAGAGCTACAATGCAGTTTGTTTCTAGCTGCAGAATGTCAGCTAGAAATGGGTAGGACCACGCCTTCACAGAATACCAGACTAAAATAGCAGCATAACGCTGCTGTGTTTCGTCTGATGAGTGCAGGGATCCGGAGACCTTTATTACTGGGTGACGAGGCATTCCATCTCAGTCCTCAAGGGTAACAACACATCTGCATTATGATTCCTTGTCAAGGATGAATGTAGATATCATGGGCCGCAGGAATCATTTGCCATCAGGTGAACTGTGTGCTCGTTTGTTACGCTCAATGTAATAAAAAAATATGTCCCATCTAGTGTTGTGATGATGTAGACGTTGATCGTATTGGGTACTTCAGAAAATGCTTGTTCACTCTTCGCTTGAGGACACCAATATTATACTTAGACGGAAAGACTGTCGCAGACAAATTACTACAATCCTTCGCTATACGGAACGACGAAGAATATCGCTTCGTCAGATGCGTGGTTGGTTCGAATTTAAGATTTTTTTTTACCGAGTATTATTAAAAAAATTATATTGATTAATTAATCTAGAATCTTGTAATTGCATATAATTAAATGACCTTATTTTTTCTCGTTCCACGACACATACGAGTTATGAGTAGTACAAACTAGTTAGACAACAATTGTTAACAATTACTTCTCATTGATAAACGAAGATTTATCAAATAAACACCACGTGTGTACAAATGATAGCCAAAGCTTCTGAGTCGTTCAACAAACACAAATGTTTGATTACAATGTTAACATGCATGCATGCAAACATTTGTAATATTTACCCAAGTCATCATATTATACTATCACTGTGTAACTTGTAATACAATCAATTCTTTTTTATCGTATGCAGATTTTTTTTTAAAAACTGCTTTTGTAGTAATTATTTTTAACGATCTATCTATCGATAAAATGGTTATTCTAAGAATAAATAATATTTCAATAGTAGTAGAGCATCATTGCAACTTATATATAGACTCAACATGATAGGGACCTCGTCCTCACAGAATACCAGCATAATGCTCCAGAGTTTCGTATGGTGAGCGTTTGGATCAATCTCAGCCCTCGGGAGTGTATGTGTATCTTGAGTCTTTGTTAAAGATGGTTGTGTGAAATTCAATTAGAGCCTAAATAAAACACCGCATATATTTTCATCACCATATGAGCGTATGTCGTTAGTCTACTTTTAAAAGTAATCCCGGGGATCAGTTTACAGCACGATACTTAGCTACCGGCATCCATATGATTTATCCACAAAACTTGCAATAGATATTAGAAAAAAAGTAATTTTTCGGACCCAAGCCCTTTATAAAACACTACACACGTACATTGCACGCTCATACCGCCATCACCGTCGGCGGGGGTTTCGCAAACAAGTCATACATAGGCCGGTTCTCACCAGAACACAGTAATAGAAGCGTCGCTGGTTTCTTGCGCCACTTCTTCTCCAGCACCTACACATTCCAAAGTGGTGGTACAGGTAGCTAATAATAATATCTATATTAATTGAGATAGATGATCCTTAGTCACAAGCAACGGACCGAGCCGAGGTTCGGCCCCCTCAGGCACCCTCAAGTTAGCCGCTCTCGCGAAACAGGTCAGCGGACCAAACCGAGGCTCCCTCTTCTTGTACTGATTACCTATTAATAAAGGTTTCGACTGAGCGCCATATGAGCTCGGTTACCTTTCCACCCGCTAAAACTGTATAAGCCATCAACCAATCAACCATTACCACGTAACAACGGCCATCGGCCCGAAAAAAAAAAGGATTTTTTTAAAGATTGTTGTTTGGTCTCGATTCATCTTTTCCACTCACATAGTGCGAATTCTTAAAGAAATGTAATCAAATTGGCACGTGTGACATAACAGATACGATTCGTGGGCGGTCGGTGTGTCAGTTAGCTATGCGGTAAATTCGTCACGTCTCGCGTTCAGGTTATGAAAGACACCGGTATTCTTTCACTCCACTTACAATTATTGTGACTACGATATTGTCGCACGATATTATTATTTAGTTTTTGTTTTTTATGTGGTTTCTAGTCTAAAATATGGTATCGTTGATCTGGATCACAGATGTTTAAATAAAATACCCAATTTCAATACCTACCTATTAACGATTCACAAAATAAATAAAACAAAAATAGTTAAGTAACAGCTTAAACATTTATATAGATTTCACTGCAGAGTAATCTAGTTCCTATCTAGCAAACTTTTTTTTTATTTTTTTTATTCTTAGACCTCAATGAAACCTGCATATCTTCTTACAAAGATTTCCTTCACGGCTAAACATAATAAAATTGCAACCAACAATTTTATTGATGCCGTCACCCTGGATTGAACCCGATTTAGTCGCGTAACGAACAATTCACGAATCGCCAAATCCTAACTCATAATACTCCCATATACGCAAGACAAACATCTACTTCCTTGATTGGATACATTAAACTTCCGCACTGCTTTCCGTATCATGTATTTCTCGTACATAATAGAGACGATAATTTACGTTCCGAGACGTTTCAGACTTAGAATCCGCGTACGAATAACGTTATTTACGACCAAGTCGCTAACAGAGCAGGTGTTGCGATCGATCAAGACTAACGCTGTGCTGGGGGATGTAATAGAAAGAGAGGGATGGAAATTGCTAGAGAAACAAATGTAGAATCATATACGTCTTATTGCAGAATGGAAATATACTATAATATATGAGACAAATAAGATGTACATACACTTCCATAGAAATTATGATGTGTGAAACTTTACCGCCTTTAGTCAGTGTCATGTAAATAATTAAAAAGAAAATACGTTTATGACGGAACAATAACATAAATAAAATTCCAAACGTACACAGATATTGGAAAAGTAGTAAAGCAAACAGTCTAAGCAAAGCTAAGCTTAGTATATATTAGGTCACGCAAGGATAATGGAGTGGAAGATACACAAAAACAAATACGCGTAGGACACCCATTTGTATCTATACCAATGAGTTTTTATATAATATTAGATTACAAATACGTTGTCACCTCTGAAGACTGAGATGGAATGCCTCTTATCGAAGTAATTGACTCCACGGATCCCTACACACATCAGACGAAACACAATACTGTTATACTGCTATTTAGGTTGGTATTCTGTGGGGACGTGGTCCTTCCCAGGAGCACTCTAGCTAAACTAGAAACTGCAACGTGACTAAAACACTTATTTGATTAATTTTTAATAATAAACAAGATGATAATGATAATACAATGAAATGATATGATAAACAACTAATCTAATATATTAATCTCAAACTACCCACTTCCATATTTAAAGCACTACCTAGTCTAGTTATGAAGCCACTAATGGTCCATCATAATAGTCGCCCCAATAAATTCTGTTATGGATGCAATATGATGTCTCACAAAGAGACGAAATGTCAAGGGCGAGAAAAAATTCCCACGTGTGTACTTATTCGGTATGCCATGACAATCATTTAGATTTAATGGTAGAAGCGGACGTTCAGGCTTTTATTGGAAATTAAGTTTATTAATTTGTATTAATAAAAACATGAATTTAAGATACAAAATCAACAGAATGTGAAACTGATTTAGATTCTTCTTCATAATTAATGATAACTCATAATTTATACCAAGTCAATAATTGATCAACATCTAATCCATAACACAAAATAAAAGTACATATTAAACTTTACAAGCCTTGTTGGTACATATTAATAATTCTTACTCCAAAGTTATCAGATAAATGTTCTAAGAAGTCTTTATAAGAAGAACCTTATTACTTCTGTCGAGGCATTCGATCTTATTTCTCAGGGGTACTCCATCTGCGTTATGATTCATTATTGAGTGTGACTGCGTGCTAGTTTGTCACTCTCAATAGAATAAAAATAAAATCTAAGTCGTAGCACAAATCTAATCTACATTTTACTATCTAATATTAAAAAGCCAAACACTACTCACTCACCTATCACTAAATCTGCAAATCTATAAGATATTCAGATTAGGACACAGATTCATCTTTTATCTAAATATGTAAGGATTTTGCCTTAAGGTCTCCTTGGGTTCCATACTGAAAATAAAATTCCGTAAAAAATGCTGTGGTGCAATTAACTACTCACAACACATTTATTAATTTAATCCACTCACACTAAAAGGCATATCAATTTACATGACGTGTCAACGTCGTAGAGATTAATTCGTTAATGAATAACCCCTTTAGAGCCCTGGAGACGCGTCTTCATGTGTTCCAAAGTGGCAAATTCATTAACAACATGAGCTACAAGAGTAACTCGATACTCGTCTCCAATCGTCTACTTGAAAGACCTTCATTCAATTAATTGAAATTGAACTTCTTCTCGATCGCAATTGCCAAAGTTAATATCGTGTTTTAAGAGAATACGTCTTTTTTTAAATTAGTTATTTTAATTTAAAATAGTCCAGGAGCAATAAATTAAGAAAATAGAAACTATAAATTAGTACATCATTAATCGATTAAACAACGAAAATCGATTATTCGGAAAGGACCTTACCATTTAATATACTCCTTAAGCCTCATAATTAAAAAAGTAAAGCCAATTAAGGAGACAAGAACATTCCGTGGTAGTTTCGTCAGAAGCTACCACAGAATGTTCAACTTTACAAGATAATATATTTACCAACACAACCACAGTTATTCCATTATCACCTTTCCGAAATGTCTATCCTAAAACCACCATAAAGGAAACTACATTAATTTAAAGTTTGCTATCTATATAAATAAAAATAAAATACTGTTCTTTGGTAGGCACATCATTTAACACGCAGAAAGGGTCGATTTAGTTATTTCTTTCAATGTTCGTAATATTTCGTTTTAGGTTTTTATATTATGAAAAGATATAATAGTTCTCTGAAAATTGGTAAATTCAGGAAAAAAAAATTTTTTCCCGAGATAGATGATCTTAAGATCCTTAGAAGAAGATATAGAAGATATGGCGTTAAGACCATACTCAAAGGACTCACGACTCACGAAATATGAATAATTTTCATAAATAAATTTATGTAAATTTAGACAAGACTACGTATGTATCGGGTCCGCTGGAGTATGGTAAACAACAGAAAGCAAGTGTAAAAGTTTATATAAAAACACCATTAACTTTCGGTAACAATAATCAAAAAACCTCCATCGAACTACGATTACGTCCATTACAAGGAAATTAATTGGCCACAGCTGTTGCGGACTAGTTGTAGACGTAATGCGGTTAAATATATTTGTAATGTTTCGTATTTTACTTTAATATTATTGTACGACCAGACATGACTGTCAGCGGAAATCCCAATAGACGTAGACTTATATATCATATATCATAATTAAAAAAATCGTGGGCCACGAATAATGATTCAATAGTGGACAATAATAGTTTAGATGATAAATTTTGTGATGTATTGGGATTTAATAATGTTCAAATGCTTAAGTTTGATTGGTTTTTATCATTCAACACGCGGGATATGCTGACTAAAAATGGTCTCGGACTTTTAAATATTGAAATGTTTTCAGTTGTGTTCAATCTATGCCTCACTATATTGCAGCTTGAGTTTTTCGTCCAGTGTAAGTGTAGCAACTTAATACACTGCACTTAGCGCATCCAGCTAGATGATGGATGAGGCTCTTCCGATTGGGTAATAGACATATAATATCACAAAAATGATATAGAGCAATATCACAGCGACAGAGTTCTGCACGGACATGCGTCTATTGTATCGTGGTTTTTTTTAAATAGAATAGTTGGCAAACAAGCAAGCAGCTAACCTGATGGTAAGTGATCACCGCCCCCCATCGACATCCACGATACCAGAGTAGTCGCAGATGCGCTGCCGGCCTGTAGATTATGGGCAGGTCTTTCTAAAGTCCAATTCTCCTGGCGCCTTGCTAGAAACTTACTGTTAATATGGTGAGCGAATAGTAGTGTAACAAGAACACCTCACCGGGAGTTAATAATAATAATAACCTTTATTTCCATCTCCACAAATTACATAAATTTAAGTAAAACAGTGGTATTTATTATTAGTGTTTTACTTTAATTTATATATATATTATTTTAGTGCACCAGGTCCCCCCCCCCCATTCTCCTTTCTTTTTTTTTTTTAGCGTGGGGAAATGCCTACGCATACCCGCCCTCGCGGGGGCAAGGACATATATTGTGGAGATTATTGAAGAATCTTTAGAAGATGTGAGTCCAATTTTGATAAAGGCACCTACGTCACTCATAGAGGAAGAGTCACGATCAAAGTATGATGTCTTCCCTGATGGTTAACGTATCAAAGCCTCTGAGACCGTAAAATAGAAAACATCATTACAACTACGTGTGACTTTGTATCCACTTATACTGTATACACACTCGACCAGCTTGCTCGAGCTGTACGGGCATAAATTAAATTTATTTGAGAAATAACACAAAAACCGAATACAACCCGCAATTCTGAAAGCTCTAACTTGGTTTGCTGAGATAAAAGCGGCGCTTTGATAAAACTATCAGGGTTGTAAACCAATAAAAAAAAACGCTAATATACTTTACCCAATATAAACATCACCCAAAGTCCGCATAATTAATACAGAATTATTTCTTCATAGCATGTTAATAAAAACATACAACATAACAGCTATTTCGCAAATGTAATAGTACCGAGCACAATAGCGTGCTGTAACGAACTCCTAAAAACAAAGCCAAAACAAAACAAGTTGTTAAGCAGCACTGCACTAATTTTGCACATTAAACTTCTTGACTGCAAAATGCACAATCAACTTTGAATGCATAAATTCTGTATAGGCGATAGTTTAGCTTTTAACTCGAAATTTGTAACCACGGTAACAGGAAATATTCAAATTTTATATATTATATATTTTTTATAACATACGGTTAAGACATTACTTAAAATATATAATGTCGTCATTTACCAAGCCAATAAAATTAATGTCTTTCTCTTAGCTCGATTATTCGTGTAGAATCTACACTCTAGATTTCACTCTAGAATTTCGGAGTTCTAAGTAAATCCAGATAGTATTAATTTCCTTTACGTAAATGCCTTAAAAATGGTTATCCATTAATAAAGGTCTCGGCTGAGTGCCCTAACCGCCCGGCCACCTTGCAACCCTGTGAAGCTGTAAAAGTCAGGCTATCATCAGTCATAAAAAAAGTAATTTAAAGTATTTTACACGTGACATATTGACTTTAATATTTAATTTTGATTAAACTATCCCAAAAATAACTCACCTCAAAACTAATCAAATTGACGGAAAAGTTACAAACATCACAAAATTATGTATCAAGTTAACGATCGATCTAATAAGATCTGTAGTGGAAATCTCTTAGTGACAGAAAATCTCTTACTGGAAATAACGCCTGAATTGAGTGAGTGACTAGGGAGGAAACTGAAGGTTAGTTTGAGGGAAGTGAATGGATCCAGGTGGTTGAGAAGAATCAATCGCAAGTGTCAACGTACTAGGATGACGAAAATTATCGCATACAACCATTCTATTAGAATAAATATTTCAACAGCGCGTCGTACAACCGAAAAAGCGAAACATTTCCAGCCCTATCACTCGTTATATACACAACGAGGACGTCTGGCCGTCCATTTAATCCCCGCTTTTAATGAAACTGGATTCCCGCGCTGCTACAAAACTTACGTATTGTCCGAGAGCCGTAGGAAAAATATACTATGGAATTTGCAGAGTTTTGTTATTAAAAATACAATGGACTCCGCCCGTTACAGATGGAAAATACAATGGAAATTGTTTCCGTTGGATTTGTTTCAGGGAAAGTTAAGAAACTAATACTCTACTTGTAGCATAATTACATTAAATACTTTGTTTTCCACCTTATGATTATCCTGATATACTTAATAAATAAATTTAAATGCGTTAGCTCAAACACAGAGTCACTTACTAATCTTTTCCTACATAACTCGATGTTAAGCATAAATAATAACATAGGAAAAAGATTCGCATGGAAAATCCCAAAACACAACAATTTTTTATCTTGGAAATTGAACCCAGGAGTCGCGACTTAGAAGCCAACAACTCTGTACTATACACCAAGCAGACCTAACCTACATAATAATATAAATATTAAGGTTGTTTGTTGTCTGTTTTTCAATAACATCTAAACGAGCGGAATGGATTAGAATAAGCCACGGGGTATTGATTTCGATTATCAGCCGAAGCCAATGTATAAACAAACGCATTTAAAAGTAGTAAAACTACGCTGCAGTTTCTGTCGCATCATGAATCGTGTCAGCTCGATCGGGAAAGAACCACGCTCACACAGAATAACGTTGATGTGTTTAATCTAGTGAATGTAGGGATCCGGAGACTGTTATTACTGGTGACAGCATTAAAGAGGCATTCCACCTCTGTGCTCGAGACTGACTACGCATTCGGATTATGATTCCTTATTGAGGACGATTGTGAGTATCATGGCATAGTCTAAAGAGGCGCAATAAGATCAGAGGAAACTTCACATGCAGTTTCAAAGATATGGGACGGGCGGCATACAACATAACTAGACCCGAAAACCAGTAATTGTGATACACAAGTATTGTTCTTAGACTGGGACGCACGAGCCAGATAATCTCAAATATCACATAAAATATATACAACAGAAAAACAAAATAAAAATCACACGAGAAAGGCAATCTTTTCCTGCGTCTCACAAAAAGAGAAACGTCTCCGCAAAGCCTCGATAGACAGTTATAGAGGCTCACCCGCATCAACACTAACCCGGGTTCAATTGCAAAGGGTAGCTGTCGTCGATCGTTGGTTACGATCTCCCACAGGACTCGACTCTCTGACAGAGAGACGGTCTCGGTTATCGACCGGCACGGTAAAGGGTACAGTATATGACCTATTTATTCGAAACTACATGCATAAGAATATCGGATCCTTGGTGTTGAAGTCAACATATGTTTGTTTTCTTTGAGATAAATTTATAAAATATTATAACAAGTTCAATTATATGTTTTAAATATATATTTAAATCTTTATAAAATATGTCTTAAGCCCTCAAAATTATAGCGCTGCAACAATGGATAATAGCAAATTCCTCCTTCCGCATTCCGGTCACTAAATTGAAAGTGATCTCCTTCGCCCATTAGCAATAGCCATATTAGTTCAGTGTATAAGCCCAAAGCCCTCGCGTTTAATTTACAGTACGCCAGCAAATCGATCCCCGGTGCAGGCACCAACTTTTAAATGCAATTTTGTGTTATGATTTAATAACACGTGTTAATCGACAACACTCACGATTTTCCTTCATCGCCGAATGAAGGAAAATAGTGAGGAAAGCTGTACGTCTAAGAAATATGATATGTTAAATATATATTTCCTATTACTTTACCTATGAACATATGCAGGACCAGAGATTTGTTGATGCATTACCGGCCGATAACGAAAATATATTACTCTTTTCTTAAGATGTATTATTTTTCAGGGAATTGATTCCACTGTGCGGTGTGTGGCTGGATATCGAGATGGATATTATACATGAAAGAATTATCTCAGTTTATAACAACTGAATAGTAGATAATTAATCTAATACTAACAAATTTTGTATAGTCATTATCAATTTATCTCGCAGTTGTGCTAACAAATCCGATAAGTCCTAAACAAGTACTTAGTCCTTAGTAGTTTCGCATTTTGAGCCGATTATATTTAGAAACTTCCAAAATACTACGCAATTAGTTTAAATTATTACTTAGAATTTATTTCTGCGTGCTTGGAGCAGATTAAATGAAACTAAAAAGTTTCTACTTTAACCAACATGGAAGCTTAGAATGGAATATGATTTACTAATATTTAATATAAATGAAAACTGGTATTATTTATTAGTTATAAAAGGGGGTGACAAATGAGCACACTATTCACCGAGTGATTCTTGATGAGAGGCCTCTCATCCATTTCATACATTCCATTCATCCTCAGTAACGAATCATAATACAGATACGTCATCTGACTGTAATAAGGTTTCCGATTCAAGCTCAGCATCACTAAGCCACTATTTAACACTCGTATTTAGTATTGATAATGTCATTCTAGTTTATAGCTACGACCGGGGCATTACCATATAAAAAAAATATATTACAAGTTTATATTATTAACGTCTGTATAACATACCATTCAACTTTATTTCAAATATCTAATTCACATTTTGAGTGTGTCAAATAACTTATTTCTACAATTTTAGAAAGAAAAGCGTCTGATGCGTCAATAACCTCATAGTTGAGGGTACGGTCTGCAAAACTTAAGTTCGAATCAGCCATTCGACTATTGTCGTGAACCATATCCTAGCACAAGCATTTTCAGCTTAGTTGGAGTGGTTAACCGGAATACGTTAGTAATCTTTAAAAAATAGCATTGCCAAAATTCTTTAATAAAAAAATACATCAAATACTCAGATCTAAACTTATATAGCCACTTATCAGATAATTTCGATCACAAGAGGCTATCTAAACAAGGAACGACGTACATTGACAATATACCAAAACAATAGAATCTCTTTATTGACCTCTTGCAGTATGGCACGCAGGTAGCTGAATATATTCAAGTTAAAAAACGAAATAAAACCACAAATACAAATAAAAAGAACGCTCGTAAATGGTTAACTGTATATAACAGCAGACAACGAACAGTAATCCCGAGTGAGTAGAGACTCGGAATTGCAGCATCCAAGTGAAAAATCAATAGCAACAATGGAAAAGTTGTATGTACTTATATAGATGCAGCCTCTGCTCTGAGAGCTTAATAATTCAAGCGGGTGGGTCCCCGGATGATCCTATTTACGATAAAATATTTTTTGTATTTTCTTTTCCAACGTAAATAAATACCCACTCAGACACTCGAAGTCTATTTGATATTTAAATTATATATTTGAGAGTACAATTCTCTGAACATTATATCAATATGGAAATAAAACATTATAAATGACACAATACTAGTGAATTATCGCCATTATTGCATATATTTCCTATACATAAAAATAGAAGACGGCACAATGTTAAATTTTTATAGGTTATTACTTATTTTCGTTAATACGAAATCAATTCATGAATGGTTTTAAAAACAAAAGAATTACATGTTATTACGATCTTCTCCAGAAACCATCAAGCGAAGCAATTAATCTTTACTGTTCGAAAACAGCTTCCAATTTGGTATTAGCGACCGTACTTGAGATAAGTTGTGTTCGTTTACCACAGACACGAAAGTAAAACGAAGGTCAAAATTAATTAACTTCTGCAATTCGCATTGGCGAAATAATCGAGAGCCGATCTATAGGGCGACCGGTTAAAAAATAACTCGTTCAAATAATTATGAATGCTTATAAGTGTGGTCACCAATCAGCCAGTTCAAGATTACCTATTATGATCCAAAGTCAAAACGATTTGTACATTATCGCTCTATGAACGTTAATACTCCACCGCCACTGAAAACTATGTGTCTGTAGAGAAGGGGGTACAAGAAACTCGACAAAAATAATACTTTTTTGATTTTCTCTTTTTGTATTATATGAGGTCATGAAATGGTCGATTCAAACGGAGCTTTCCGGAATAAAAGCTTAAAACAATAGTTCAGCGCTACTGTGTTCCGTATAGTAAAACAAAAAAGTGGACGCCTCATTACTGATAAGAAGGCATTCTTTTATTTTAGTACTCAGAGGCAACATCTGCAGTATAGAATAAATTACTATACTTGTTATTTGTAGTTTATAAATTACTGTTTATAATATTATCAGATGAATGGTCGTTGGTTAATCCTGTAGTCCACGATACCCATACTCATCTTTGATAAGGAATCAGATTGCGTTGTCACTTCGAAGGACTAAGATAAAATGGCAAAAAAGGAGAGGAGCTGTGCTCGTTTGTCACCCCGTGACATCATTAAAAAAATAAATTATTAAATTACATAGAGAAACATGGCATTTTTTACTTATTACGTACAGAGCGCTTTAAGAATAAGAGCCATTAATTTTTATTTACGACTCGAAAACGAGCGCTGCCCTGAAAATTTTAAGGGGAAATTCTGTTTAAAATACTAATTCTTCCCGTTTAAGTAATTACCTTACAGTCGTTAAAATAAATTACGAAAACGACGAGTTAGCGCCTAAATTTTTCAGTTTTTTTCTTACCCATTTCAGCAGGGTTTAAGGTTTCATTTTGGTGTCACATACATTATTTTTTAACATTCTATGCGCGGACAGGCATATTTAATCCTTGGGTATCCTTCTCCATTAATTATATAAAAAAACGGTATCTCCAAACACAAATTAATAATTGGAATACTTAAAGAAACGAGAAAACTGACAATACAATATATTTAATCTCAGGTTATTGTATCTAAGACGGACACAATTTTCGTAAACATTACATCATCGTATCGTATCGTGATATGTTTAAACATGTGTGATTATTATTAAGGATATATGACCGGTATAAATATGGAAACTTCCCAGGTTGAGCCACATCAAACGTACAAGAAAAATACCGAGTATAGATTTATACGCGGTATTTTTCGTGTTCATCGCCTGCTATTAAACATAATATGTTATATTATAAATGGTCACATAGAAAACATAATTTTTCCAATTCATTAAAATAACCGTTTTAATATCTGAACGTTTGGTATATTCTTAATACTCTTATTATATATAAAATTATTAACCTGTGAGGTGTGAATGATTAAGTGAAGGGATGGGAAGGGAGGGAGGGACAAAAACCCTCATCACGTAATGTTTATGTTTTAGCTCATTTAAAGAAATGAAAAAATATGCCTCAATTATTCCCATTAATTTCATAAGGGTTTTAATATAAACAGACATATACACCTAATAAATATATGGGATAGACACGGATTACATTTATACTTACACCCTCATGGAAACTATCACATTTCATCAGACACAATCACAAAGATTCTAAATAAATCACTAATCAACAAAACACATTAACACTAAGGCCCAATAAATTGTATGGACCTTCTCATTATCACCGCAGATACAGATGTCAGGCCGCATCGTTAATATGTCAATGTCTGACACGGCGACATCTGTCAATACGTATCGCGCCTATGAAAATTGATAGATAATAAATAAATTAATAGATACACTAGTGTCAATGGCTGTAGTTCGCAAAGTCGGAAACGGTAAACTGGAATCTATCCTTATCCATCTCGTAGCACAATTGTTTATGCTAAGCTTCGATACTAGTTTTTTAGAACAAACATGTCTAAATTTACGTTTGTTTATTATAACATAAGCTGGTGCAAATTGTATTATTGTTACTATTGACACAAACCGGAACTGCATATATGTATACCACATCACTTACGATTGTGGTGTAGTGGTTAGAATATTTGACTATAACATGACATACTGCGTAGTCATGGGACTTTTGTCGGGGAACAATATTGATAAATCATAAAATGTATATGTCCAGTGTGTTTAATGCATCTTTACCTTCCTAAAATCTTATTGATCACACGTAACATAGGAAGCGAAATGGTTGAATTCTACAGCTTCATCCGTTGAGTAGGGAAAGTTTTTCCCTACTCAGCTGCATTCCCTCCGCTGTGCGTAAATTCATTCATTCGTGGCCAGAGAAATTAAAAGTTTGCACCAAAAGTTATTTATTATAATTTTTCTAAAAAAAAAAAATAACATATCCATCGTGGGCATAAGTTATTTATTTATTTATTAACATATGAAGGTTCTTACTTACTATTGATGTAGAGCGAAGGCTTGTTCAAGTTTACGGGAAGTCGGTGCTAATCTTGAAAGGAAGCCTAAATAGTGATGATAATCACAGAGTTCCAAGTTCGTTCCTAATATCCGATATTATAATTATTCAGTGGCAACACCGCCGAGGCATACGTAATCGCGTCCTACACAGGTGAACGTGCGTTGGCTGAATTAAAATTCAACAATGACTACAGAGATAAACTTGCAATTTTATTTGTATACCCGAGTAATTGCAAGGTCGATTCGGATATTAAATACTTATGGTTTGTTTGGTGACGGGACGTAAACAAATACCGGCTCTGGATGATGACATCCTCGTGACCGATTTTACACTATACGACATAACCATAACGACAATTTTTTTTAAATTAGTAATGTAAAAGATGCAAACGAGAACAATGATCACCTCCTGGCGATAAATGATGTCCTAATAAACAAACACTTCATCAATTCTCAATAAAGATTCAAGATGCACATGTGTTGTTCATACCTATGGAATGTGATGAAATGCCTCGTTATCAGTAACTGGGTTTCATAACATGTACCACAAAAAAACCGTCGTAGAGTTACGCTGCGGTTTGTTTCTAGTTGCAGAGTGAATGGATCAGCTCTCCCGGGGCAGGACAATGCCCTCACAGAATACCACCTTAAAATAGCAGCATAACGCTGCTGTGTTTCGTGTGGTGAGTGAAGGGATCCGGAGACCTTTATTTACTGGTAACGACGCGTTCCACCTCAGTCCGTCCTCAAGGGTGACGACAACGCATTTGCATTATGATTCCTTGTCGAGGATGAATGTAGAAGTCGTGGGCCGCTGGAATCACTTACCATCAGGTGAACTGTGTGCTCGTTTTTTACTCTCAATGTTATATTAAAAAAACAACAACAATGTTATGCTGCTCTTTCGAGATGATATTCTGTGAGGGTATGGTTCTCTTTTCCGGTTGAGCTCTATTTGCAGATGAACCAATGAATAGACCACCTGTGCTAGATTTATTGTAGTGCCGTTAGCATTCGCGCAAACTCAGAGACACTTATCTTCCTTATCCCCAATCCGAGGTAATGCGTATACAATAACATCGAAAAAACATTCAGACGACGTTAATGAAAGTTTTAGAGACTCGGGACATCCCACGCATTGGGACTATAAACTAGCAATTTCTGTGCACAAATATTGTTAATCGGTTATATACCTAGAGACCTGATACTCTAATGATTACAGCAACGAGCCGTCGATGAACGTATTTTCAGAACTTGGAATTAATTTATTGTCCAAAAACTCTGACGGCATGTCGAGACATTACATAAATTACAGTTATGACGGATTATATCAGTAAAAACGGCTTTTCCATATTTTTGATAAACATCTTAATTAGATTCATAAAATTCAATAGTATCAGTGCTTTAACATCTTTACTTCCTACAAACTTGAACAGGTCTTCGTTCCCTCTCGTTGAGATAAGTATACTTTTATTGCCAAAACATGCCCATGTGTTGCATGTAGTCAGAAATTTCAGTAGTTTCTTATTTAATTATTTATTTAAGCTCTATATACAGTATGTAATGGCGAACTTAATGCCTTAGGCATTCTCTACCAGTCAACCTTAGGGTGACGCAGAAATGAACTGAGGTAGGTGTATGCTTAAAAACTTTGTCGCGATTAAAATACTATTATATTAATTATATTATAAAAATAAACAACGACTTTCAGTACTGGTTTTGTACAATAGTTGGAGATCTCTCGATAGCTAGGGAACTGGCAACTTGGGTGGCATCATCAGATAGTTATGAGACCAGAGAGTAGAGCAACTCGCTCAGTTTATAAGCGTAAGTTAGAGAACCACAAATAGGGAACACGTAAAATTGTGATCACGGACCCTCAGTTCCGTGAGTCCTGTGTTCGATGAAGCTGTAAGAGCCGTATAGGCTAACAGCATCAACATCAACAGAATCTAGCTACAATAGTTGGAGACTATTACTAGGCTAAGTAGTTTACATTAATTATATTGATTCCGCATCAGATTCCTTATGCTTATAGCTAACTTTCTAATAATTAACTTACTTACGGCGACAGTTTCCAATTTGATGCCTTAATTAGCTTTTAAAAAGTCTCTATCAAGTCTTACCGAGAGGATAATTAAGAAAACTTTATCTCATAAATAAATTTGATTTCATATCTTTACGCTTTTTTTTAATATAAAGTCACACAGTCTCTCATATATTTTTCAAATTATTGTATAATATATGTATAGTGAAAATTATATGTACGGAACTGTTCTGCGGTGAGTCAAGAGTCTTCTTCACTGAACTTCTCTTATTGCACATGCATTATCATCATCGGAAGGAGATGACGAGTGAAGGCGTCTGATTGCGCAAATTCTTACGGTACTATAAAATATTCCGCACAGTTGACGTCGTCTGTCAATAAACAAAAGATATCGCCGTGCTCTTAATCAACCAGGAGGACATCATTACATAGTTTTGGGTTAATTCAACTCGACTTTTTCCATTTTACGTAAGTGAATTAAAATGTTGGTGCAGTGAATTAAAGTTACAAACAAAAAGAACGTAAATAACGGATTGATTTGTAAAATAGCAAAATAAAAGAATCGTTTCTTTATGTTAGAATCCGTATAAATATAAAAATACAGTTACAAATTGATAGACAAACCTTCGACGGCAACTGGCGGTAGCAAATAAATGCAGTCAACTGCATTAAATATATAAGAACTCTTGGGGTTAATGTGTGTAATTAGTGAATCTAAACTTTTCAATTATAATAAAAAGAAGGCATAAAGTATTTGGATCTGACCCGATTGACTGAAATGCGTAATAAAAAATTCTGATGTCATAGTTACTGCTACACAAAACTACTTGAAGGTGAAGTCAAACATCGCAGGTAATCTTGCGTATATTATGGAATGACTTACCGAGCACACAGTTTACCCGATAGCAAGAAATGCGGATGCATTGTTGGCCCTGTGGACTAAGATGGAATACAACCACAAGGAAATTACACCTGTAATAAATAAAAAATGTAAACTCCTATAGAAAACTTATTGAGCAGAGAACACATAAATGTTTACTTTTCCCGATCACTACCTAACTTTGACGTACAAAATTTTCAACACGATTGTGAAAGAAACAACGACCTTGTAAGGTCAAAGTGGATGTGACATGTTTCTACAAGCTTTGCATTGACCTGACTACGGTTTTTGTTTTGTTTTTCCTTTTCGAAAACTAAACCCTTCATTGTTCAATGTTGGTTTCAAGGTATACATAAGGAACGTGAAAAGATGTTTTCTTACTTCCATATGCATATCAGGATGCAACGTCAGGAACATGGAAAATTGCATACAACAGATCCGAAAACCAATAATTTGTAATGCATAAATTTTGTTTCTCGGCTGGGTTTCGTACCCAGATACCGCCACGCAGTTGCCGGATACTCTAACCCTAACGTCACATGATCGATAATATACTCAATAAAGAATACTAACGAATTGTCAGCTTCTCATTTCTAAGACAAGTTCCATTGTCAAATTTAATCATTTTGAAAAATTAAAAAATTACAAATTTCTATCTAGCCCAGATTTACTAAGCCGAGAATATAGTTTCATATACACGTATACCGTATTCATATAGATTGTACAGTTGATATCTTAATGTCGTCAACCCTAAAGGTCTCTGCCTATTGTATTAGCAATTCTTAATTTAAAATATCACACCAAGAGAAACAGTATAGAAATAAGAATTCTCATTCATCCCTTTTCATGTTTACAACTAGAGATGTATGGAAAAAACTCATTTCCGAAAAACAAAAGAGCACCGACTTTGGTCGACCTAAAAAGCTCGCAGGTCGGGGGCAAAGACATTGCTGTAAAAAAAGGAGTTTTTCTCCTTTTGTTACAATGACATGTTTAAGACGCCTTAAAGTTTGATCCTTTAATCTACGCATGCTAAGATCCAAATAAATTGATTAATTTAATATTATATTTATGTTTACGGATGTCCGTAAAGAAACGCCTGAGTATATTTATAATAAATAGGTCATTTGAAAAATGATTTTTGTTACTTTAATAAACGTATTCAAACTAATTTAAAAAGCTTAATCAATATCCGCCAATGAAGATAAACCTTTTTATAGCTTTACTAATTATATTTATTCATACTGTTTTTAAAAGCACTTTAAACGCGTCAGATCAATACATAGTGCCGCTTAGCTAGGAATGCAGATGCTGAAAAAGCTCTAAATGCTCAAAAGAGCGGTCGTTAAACTGTCAAACTATCAATAATTGTTTTACATGGTTTTATTTTTCCATAAAGTTAGTCATCCTATCATTATCCAGTCATCAATCATCCATGTTGCTCATTTAAGTCTAGACCACATTAAGTCACCTCAGCACCTCCGTCACTATGTGTGTGAATCTGAAAAGATGGATTTTTGAAAGTTTTGGACTTTCCGAAGTTCCTGCCGAAGATACTAAAGAAGGAAATAACTTTATCGTTATAATTGTCAAATTTAATCCCGGGTAATTCTAGATAATCGTCGGGGACTCAGTCCAACAAAACTTTGCCGGATTGCTAATAATAAAAAAACACACAATATTAAATATCAAAATTGCCAGTAATGTGTACACTATACGAAGTACGGTGCTAATAAAGCGAAATACATCGCGGAACGGCAAGTTTAATCATTAACTAAAGTGCTAGAGATGAGGCAATCAATACGACAAATTAAAACCACAGTACTATTTATGACAGGTTCAGACCTAGCTTCTGGCTGCAACACGAATGAGTCGGCTCTCCATCGGTAGGGAAGGCCCACAGATGCCTCACAATACCGGTATGAAAAAAAAGTGTGGACCACAAAAATATCTAAACTCAAAAAACTTTTAACTGATAACGCGACTGCCAATAATTACAACTATGACACAACATAGGTATATAAATGGCTGATTGATGGAGAGATTTCAGTTATTTTTATTATGATATAAACTGTATACAAAAAATAAATATGATATTATCAAATCGGCTAATAGAAAATAAATTCAACGTTGTTAAAACTTTAACCCTTTAAAAACTCGAACTGAATTGGAAATGTGAAGCAGTGCTGAATACAAATGACTTAAATAAGACTAAAAATGAAAATGATTGTGAATGGGAGAGAAATTTAACAATTGCCGTTTCGAAATTATTCATGGTTATAATTTTTTTATGATATTAATTCATCTGGATCATAGATATCATTTCAGCGTCCTATAGACATCCACATTCATATAAGAAATCTTAATGATGATGCTTTGTCATCGACGATCTATGTTCAGTTGGAATGGCGCACCTTATTATTAACAATACGAAAACAAATAAGGTTAAGTTAAACGTAATACAAAACCGTACCATAGAATAAAACGGTGTTACATCAGCGATACAATATGCATTCATAAAGGTACATATAGAAAAGTCGCAAGTAACAAAGAGTCAGAACATAGACCCGAGCATGGCCAATTAAATCAAGACACGTGCACACCGTCCTATGACCACCGTAACCGGTCACCCATCTATTATACATTCCGGACAAGGTACGCTATCAATCCGCCATATTGCCTACTCGATATAGACGTACAAACGTTTTTCTAACTTGAATTGATACACATTATTATAGAAAAATAATTCAATCGGTTTTTCGATCCTTTCTCGACAAATGTCACATTAATTGCAAGGCAAGCCGCAGCTCAAGACTGACCAGCTCGACCGAGGAAGTAGAAGTACTTTTACAGAATATCTGCATTAAAAAACAACTAAAGGAAACTCGAGACATTATTGCTGGTTCCATTTCTTCTTTCTCCTATAAAAAATTAACACAATGGTATGTGGTATGGCGCTGGTAGATGCTTGTCTTATCGAAATCCTCGGTAGTGATTGTAGTTTGCGTGCTTGCCTTTCGAAGCGGTGGTGCTATTCTATCTAGCTATCTTGACGATTAAGTGTTTTATATAAACCTACTTGAATAAAGTTCTTTTGAAATTAATTTTCATGAACATATTTTTGAGGGCAGCAAGACGATGCCGGTCAGATCTAATTCATCTTTTTTTTATATTTTAAGCGGATCTTAGCGGACTAAGGTGTTTTTCTTACTAGGGGTTTTTCCTCAAAGTAGTACCATGTCAAGAATTAAATAATGTCTAATCATAAAGCGCTAATCGACTGTATGATTTTAATTATTACTTAAATATTTGTTATGTTCTTAGTGTGGACATTACTTCATGAAACAATAAAAAAAAAACAATAACTCTCTCGGTACAAAATGAAAACACTCGTAGGGACGAGACGGCAATCACGCACGAGTCTAGAATTTATCTTTTAAGCTAGCTTTTAAAAGTTTTATACGGTCTAGAACAATAAAAGTTTATTTGTCTCTTCTGTAATTGATTCTAGAGAATAGTATCCAGTTAAATACACAAAATAGTTAGGGAGATAAAAGTAAAGCGTAATCACTTGACAATTCACAAAGGTTCCCTACAAAAACCACATACTATATTATCTACGAAAGTTATAATTATTTTTTTTGCAATATTTTCTGATTGAAATAATAACTTTGTGAACGTTATTACATACAAATAGTGTACGTTGATCGGCTTCCCCATGCCGTAGGCTTATTTATATTTAATTAAAATTGCAATCAATCGCTTATATTGCATTGTAATTGACTTACACGTCATGTACTATTTTTTTTAATTACAATTAATCTCAGAGCGTTACAAGAAATCTAGAACAATATCTTTTTCCATCAGCATCACCGACGCATATATGTAAATAGTTCACCGTGGAAAGATACTCCCACGATGAAGGATACGCCGGATACGTGGGGTTACGCCGCAGTTATAAACTGGTACTTGCAAGGTTCGATCGAGTTAGAACCTCGTTCGTACTTCGTACCGCTGTAACACAGAGCTTAACGATAAGCAGGAGCTAAATGGTAGCAACTTTTGAGAAGTCTTTATCAAATTGTGGAGTACCTTCATAAGCAGGGTGGGTACAATGATAATTTAAATACGATTTTTCAAAATATTTTTCTTATTCCTCCTAAAGCTACAGACGTCATCACACGCCTGACATAAAATAATGTTCACAAATAATAACGATAACTATTCCAAAGTCTCGTTAAACAAATATTGTTATGTTATTTTATCAGCGACAAGTTATCATTGAGCTAAAACGTCAACATACATCTAATTTTAGTTTCCAATATTGACTGCTCGTAGAAGACCGGAAGGTTATAAAAATAATGATCGAATAGAAAATTAAGACAATATAGTTTGATCTTCGCGGATTGGATTTAAGGCTGTTTGAATGGGCCGAAAATATTTCCGTCCCTATTCGATTTTTCATTCTAAACTTTAAAAGTTTTTCAGACCAACCATCATACGAACAAGACCTGGCTGTATGGACTAAAGTCCTTTGCATTTCCCATTAGAGATAAATTAATATCATCATCATCTAAACTTTAAACAATTTTTTATCAATTTGGTACATAATATACATAAATGCGTGTGACATACATAACGTCGTGTTAAAATAATTTTAATTGTAAATTGGTTTTATACACGATTAACATAACTATTAATAATTGCAGCACGTACGTATATATTTGCATGATATAACGAATCCAGACAATAATCAAACCATTACTACTTCATTAACAGCTCGCTACAAACCAAACCGGTTCGACTTGAAAACAACAAAATACGAACCACGTGAATTTCGTTCCAGAATATAAAGGGATGCAACACTAGCAGCACTCTGAATGCAATCTCTTTGAGAGACTGATAGAGGTGGTACAGCACTGGCACAAAATTAGAAACAAATCACTCAAACACCGATTCGAACGGCACGTGCAGTTCGAAATTTGAAATTCGTTCGTGGAACGTGCAGCACAGTAGCGTGGCAGTACGCGACTGCCGCAGCCCGCGCGCGGTTGTTGAGGCGGCGTAGCTCCAAGCCTCTACATTAAAACCCAGCGTGTGCACCGACGTGTAGAAGGATAATTTGTAGACATTTATGTGTGCAAATATTAGATTTATTTGATTTACCTTGCAGTTTTTTAATTAATTTTTAGTATTAACATCATCACCGTCTCCATAATATATATAAAAATTGTATGTATAATTTCTAACTACCCTTCATTTCTGTATGCTTTCAATGTATTTCAAATACAAAAATAAATGCATGTTTAAGCATTATTTGACGTGTAAAGGATGTTTTAACCTTATATTATAATTTGATCATGCCATACCTTGGATTGTGGCGAAATAGTAAAGGATAATTAAACGCGACCACGCCCATAGATTTTGTGACTTTCCGTACTAGTACGATTTCAATGATTACTAACACATTGCAAATTAATGAAACCAAATTCGCACCTCTGTAAATTAAATCTGTAACATTTAAATTATTGCTCGTTCTCCACATGCTTATGGGAAAAATATAATTTAGGAAAACTCGTATATTTGAAATTAAGACATTTTAAATATTAACGAAATGCCTCAATTTGGCAAGAGATATATTTATTTTGTTAATTTTATGACACACATTAGATAAATAATGAAGCAAAACTTTAAGTAATGCTGTTGTAAAAATTTTATATGGTACACTTAAATTTTATATAAATTCTTAATTAATTCAAAGTGCAATTGAAAATAAAACACGATTCACAGCGGCCTCCATATCGTTTTTTTTTAAATAAGAAACGCTTAGCAACATAAAACGTTTACTTTATAAAAAAAATTGTAAGTGGGAAGACTGGATGGGAAGATATTATTTTTAATTCCATCCGCCATTTCTACCCGCTTTTAAGCAGAGGACTGCCGCCAGTGAAGATTTAATTTTAACATGTAACATAGCAGCTTAAATAAAATTTCATTTGTATTGTGTGTATAATGTGTTTTCATCATTAAGCTTTGGAAAATAAATTGAGTATAATAATTAGTTACATGCTATTAGTAAAAATATACGCGGGAAATTTAAGTTTTTATAAATGGCAACTCGCCCAAAATCGGGACAATTGTCATTTAGAGTGAACATACCACATACCCTCAATAAATGTCCCGCATAAATAGGAACACCAAACACTAATTGTACATCACTACGTAACATGAATCTACCTCCATGTCCTCTCCCTCTGTCCCTATATCTATCCCTCCTATGTGCTAATGCTCGAAAATTGCTCAACAAACTTTCTTACTGCCCTAAATGCGATCGATTTGTTTTTTTTAATATTTGATTTTGGCACGGCTATTAGTCCTTTGCAGTCGTAGCAATTTTTTATATGAGCTACCAGGGCAGCACCAGTCCGGTCAGTTTATGCCCACCTAAGTACGCCCACGTGTAGAATGGAATTAGAACTAAATTAATTACAAACGGATTAGTATCATCATGGCTTATGGAATAGTCGCGTACAACGACCCCACACTCACGTTACGAAACACGGCGACTTTATTCTGCTATACCACGTCGGTGTTCAGGGAGGACGTAATCGAGCCGACCCATTCATGCTTAAATATATATTCATTGTTAGGGTATAATGCTGTTTAATGAACGTCCTTAACACATATGACTATGTTAATGGGACAGAAAATTGAAAAAAACAAAACTTACTCCATTACCAGAAGTGGCATCGTTAGCCGGGATATAGCGCCTAGATCACGGTACCGGATAAGAGTTCTAATTAAGCGGATTTCCAGTGGAATCGGCAGTCAGCGCTCTTCCGAGATATTGAAGTTGAATTAATTTCGTCCAGAATTGTTATAACTCTCACGTGTAGACAAACATAAAGTGAGGATTTATGTCAAAGTATTAATAATTCTAACTAGTGGTATCTCATACAACCAACATCATTACCATAATTAATAATGTATTGCTGGTCGATTTCTACCACGGAGATATCAACTGTATGTATGCTTACGGCACTATAATAATATAGTGCCGTAAACAAATAACACAGAGTAAGTGTCTATGTGTATTCGATTATAATATCTTTTTTGCGAATGCGAGAGTTAATATGTTGACTTTAAAGCGTCATATTTAAGTAATAGATAAATCTAATTCGACATGTTTCTATTATATTATTGTTATTTCTTTTTATGTTATGTATAAGATAACTAAATATATTATTATTTCTAAGTTACACGGTATCGTTCACTTGTTTGTATGGATCACGGTGATATACTGATTATGACATGAGGACATCAACTGCGCACGATATATTATAGTGCTCTAAATATTACATTTACAGAAAACAAACGCCGACTCATTGTGCCCTTTCCGATTCCAATGTAATATAATCCATTTACAATAAAATAGAAAGGTCCAGATGCAATCTCCGGGACATGGACATATGAATATATCGGAATCGAACTTATGACGCGCGACGCCGCAGTCAGGTTGAGGTTAAAGTTGCTAGAAAAACGTTTGCCAACAAATTCCACAGAGCAGCATAAACACACATAACCATTGCGAGGTGCCCGACAACACGCGATTAAATCGCAATTAAATATGCATGCCATTATTTTTTTTTAAACCGAGATACTGTCACGCTGAAACGCCCAACACGGTCCCGGTTATGGATGATACAATCATCATCCAAAATCTTAGGTCATCACTACTCCACTGCTAAACACCGGCCTCGCCTCACCTCCTTGATCGGATCGGAATCACATCGAATTCGATTACGTGGAGAATCATCGATCATAATCCTCCCCAAAGCTCACTATAAAGCATATAGTTATAAAATATATAACAATTTAATACTCTGTGAAGCGTTTCCCGATCGATTCGGAATCATAATGCAGATGCATTGTTACCCTTGAGGACTGAAGATGCAATGTCTCGTCACCAGTAATAAAGGTCTCCGGATACCTACACACACCAGACGAAACACAGCAGCTTTATGCTGCTATTTTACGATGGTATTCTGTGTCCTACCCGGGTCGAGCTAACCCATAGATTGTGCAGCTAGAAACAAACTGCAGTGTAGCTCTGCCCCGGTCTTTAGCCCTCAAAAAATTGATTACTTGTCAAGGATGAATGCGAGTGACATGACCCGTAGGCATCACCTCCTCAAGTTCACCTTTCGCTTGTCTCTTGTCTAATATTAAAAAAACCTTTCACCCGAAAGTTTCTACTTCGGTATCGCCAAAATACTATTTTAAGCTGATACTTCGGAAAACTCTCGTAGGTTCTCCGTTCGAGCCAATATATTCGCGCCATAGATTATAACTTCAGCGTGACTGGGACACGGGTGCCTCTATTTTTCCGCAAACACCAACGTCATTACTATATATCGTGCGCAGTTCGTCTTATTTTGTTATAACCGGAATATACCGCCAAGGACGACACCATGCAAATCAAAAAAGTAATTTATTTAAATATTGAATCCATGACATATCGAATAAGTGCATATATCTACTTCTTCCATAGGACTCTAAACTAATCAACAAATTAGCTTTAGCAATCGCAAAAAAGAATCGATATTATAATTCGCATACGAATACACCGTGCACTCGTCGCTAATAGAAAAAAAAGTTCTACATCCGATTCGGGGCATCGAACCGACAACGCTAAGTGAACGGGGGTTCGTTAATTGAACTGCGAACGGGTTCAAATCACGCCTTGGGCGTATCTCTGCTACGGGTTATAACGTGCATAACGCATTTTTTATATACAACCACATGTAATATTTAAAAAGTACCGTACCGTTTATTGGCATGTTATTTTTTACTACGGAATAGGGGAATTCGTCACCTTGAAATAAAAAAACAAAATACCGTTAAAAACGAATGTAAAATTAAATATACAAATAATAAAATACGTAATGATGTCCTTCTGGTTAATTTTTACTATGGGGATAATTTCTGGCTATTACACAGAATGAATGGGTCAGGGCGGTCGGAGTAGGACCACGCCCTCACAGGCAGAATACCAGCGTAAAATACCAGTAATGAAGAAAAAAAAAAGGTGAGATCCTAAAATCAACAATCGTATCGGAATATGCCAAACAAGCACAAGTTCACCCGGCGGTAAGGGATGACTCTCATGAGGTTTACAGCAATCCTCCACAAAGGTTCAAGATGCACATACGTTGTCTCAACCCTAAAGATTGGAGTTGGAATGCCACTTTAACTATAAATGGTTCTCCGGATTCCTACTACATCCATACTAAACATAGTACGGTAACGCTGCTATTTCACGATGGTATTCCACTGTGAGAGCGTAGTGCTTCACCGTTTGAGCGGACCTACATGTCACTGAACCTACCTTCACCGTAGCTTTCTTATCACTGTTAAAAGAACCCATCTCATCTTTTGCTAGTCAAGCTGGGAAACAACCAGTGCTTTGTAGCAAGATCAAAGTAGATCGATATACCTAGTACTCCAGTCAGCTCTACCTTAAATAGTCGCGATAATTATACACCGATGGAATAAGCAGGCTACGTTGCGCCGTTGGAGAGCATCAAAGAGAAAACTCATTCGACGCTTTGTAACTTATAATTTACAGTCATTCGCTGATTTAATTGACTCTAAGATCTGCAAAGAGGTGATACTTAAAATGCACATAGTGAAGTAAAAATATAAATCTTTATGTTTTTATTTCTTAATCTGCACTTTCATACTTCCAGGTTCTGTATATTTTGAGTCGCAAGTCTATTTAACGAAATTATACATTTTCATGAGATACGTAGATTTTAAGATATTCATACTATAATAATACACACATGTGAAGTCAAATCTATATGAATAAAAATGAAATATAGTTCATTGGTAAACGTATTACTTGAGAACACTCGTTCTCGGAAAATTGGCAAAGTCGGGTACAATTGTAAATTCTTTTATATATGCGATTTTTGTATGAACTCGAGACTATATACAACTCATAATTTGAACAATGCATAATTTTCACAAATTCACAAAGAGATCATAAGCGAATATATATACATATATATATATATATATATATATATATATATATATATATATATATATATATATATATATATATATATACGCACCTCACAAATATATCAAGCTTCACATTGATATTTCTTTTTTCGTTTTGACTTTCAGATTGAGATCAAATCCCTCGCTACCTGCACCTGTACTCAACAGACGAAACAGCAACTATGTTGCCTGAGTAGACAGACCCATATGTAAGTGGACTACTGAAGGTTACCTTTTTTACGACAAAATATTTACATAATAAATTTCTCCAGGCGCCAAGTTATAACTTCATTTTGCCTATAGCAACTACGCATAGTAAGAGGAGGATGAAGGCCCGTATGTCCTTCATTTAGCCGTAATTAAAAAGAAACAAAGATGTATAAAAAACATTTTAGCTAATATAACGCGTATTATGCAAGTAACAACAACCTTCACTCTGGAATACGAGAGATCCTTGAAAAGATAGCATATATAATCTATTGCCAAGGTCTGGGGCAGGTCGTTAAGGCCACTCCTTGAAAATAATGTTATTTACGTAACCATGACCACAAGGGAAATATAGCTCTGTACTATGCTTTTTATGAGTGTACTGAGTGACATTATATTTTTTAAGAATCAGAAAGTGACAAACGAACCACGCAGTTCACCATCTAATGGTAAGGTAAGTGATGACTGCAGCCCCTTAATATAAACATCTATCTCAGAAAATTCACTTGACCACTGGGGACAGTGCAATCTTGCAGCGTTTCGTTACCTTGGTATTCTGTGAGGACGATGCGGGATAGATATATCCCAGGTCGAGCCAACCCATTCGTGTTCCTAGAAACTAACTTCGGCGTGAATTATTCTACCGCTGTAAAAATTTAAATGCCTAATAAAATAAATAGTAGCATCAATGGTTCTATTGAGTAAGTGATCATTTAACTTGCATGCTAATATAAACTCAACATCTATGCTTCGAGCAGGGCTGGACAATAACATACGCGTAGCTATACGATATGAAGTCTTTTATTTATTTAATTTGTGAAGTACAGCATCAAATCTATAAAATCAAATTATATATATAAATATATATCAAACCAATTAAAACGAACACATAATTTTTTACATATTAACATTATTGTGTCGCATAAAAATTAATGGAGAAAACAAAACAGTTACTGAACTCAAAATACACATAAAAACAGAAATAAATTTTCAAAAACAAAAAAATTCTTCGGTTAGTATTCGACAGTAACGACTAGAAATATGCGAAGTAATAAAAACTATCATCTGTCACCGACAGCGCAATATGCGCTTCAAAGCAAGAAAATATTTAATTGAAAACTAGTGCCGAGTTTCGAGCGAGGGTCTACCAGTTTCAACATGAGATAATCTTTGTATATCGCTAATGTATAATTATCTGGCTGCTGGGTCGCGCGTTCTGGATTCGATTCCCTCTTCCAAGTATAACATTATTTGTGTATGACACTGTTGATAGGCAAAGGCAAGGCAATATATATATATATATATATATATATATATATATATATATATATATATATATATACGAGTTTGAAGTTAAAATAAATCTAATAACACGCATAAATAAAACCTAAAATGAACCTATCTTCTCGTTAATTTTCCACCTGTCTAGCCAACCCTTTTGAATTAACGAAAATAACGTATATAATGATGAAAAAGCCCTGAATTACGTGATACGCTTCACAGATGAGAAAACAGCACCGTCTGGATAACTCAGGCGGGTGTAATCAAGTTTAAGGAACTTAGGTTGTTGTCATTCGCAAATGTAAACAAAAAGTAATATAATAATGTCTTTCTCGTTGATTCGGATACATTTTGATTGATACCAGATAAAATTAACTACGCAGTATATAATATGTTGTAGTGACAAAACATGAGACGCATACTAAGTGATACTTGATTTCATCCTCATGAAATGAAAGGAATCATAATGCAGATGCGTTGTTACCCTTGACGACTGAGATGGAATGCCTCGTCAACTGTAATAAAAGTCTCTGGATCCCTGCAGTCCCAGACGAAACACAGCTATGTGTGAAATAGCAGCCTTATGCTGCTATTTCACGCTGGTATTCTCGACCGTGGGTAGGACCACCCGGTCGAGCTAACCCATTCATTCTGCAGTGTAGCTCTACCACTTTTAACACTGTAACTGTTGCTAAAATATAATATCGCGACAGGGAATCCCGTGTACTACCTTTTTGCGTGGGACCTCCTACGGCTACCCAGCAACCGTGTTTCCGCAAAGTAGTAATGTCAGATTCTCACCACTACGCCGTCAAAAATACGATAGTAACAGAATGCTATCAATAAATATGGAACATAAGGCGAAAGAAAAAGTACATATAAGCCCACGGATCTAACCAATAAGTAATTGAATCTTGCGACCTCATCACTCAGCATATGAAACCCAGTATTACAGTCTCGCGCTAAGCTTGTTGCGAGAACTCCGTTACTCGGTAGACCCTTTATGTTTTTCATTTTATATAACATGACAAACTATATCTTCATATATCTAGCTAGCGGCCTACGCGCCGCATCTGTCCGTCTTTGCAAGTTTATTTCGAAAACTATTGAATAGATTTTATTCCCGTATATTACGGTTAGACTTGATTCTTATGGAATGTTTCTATGTTGAACTTGGAAAATGTTTTTTTTATTAAAATAAACGGGATAAACAAACAGGGCACAAAATTGATTTTGTCATTGTTAACTGTAGTCCATAAACATCTACAACTTTAAACAAAGATTCAGAGAACTAGTGGATATAGATGCCTAGCTATCGGAGACCCGGTCACAGTCTGGCTACCGGTCCTCAGTATATAAAATACATCATGTATTCTGTCAGATTAACGTCCTAACCCGGTCAAACCGGTCTATTCATGCTGCAGCACGACAGTCTTATTAATCAGTTTAAGGTACATATTTTGACTGGCGATAATGTCAGATTACACACGTACATAACCCAACATTATCCATGACAACAACAAAAAGTCTAAATCTAAATACACTAGAGACATCCCTTAAAGTCCACTGGCGAGTTGTCAAGCAGTGGGCATTCTTCATACTTGGCCAATTTTTTCTCCTCGACAACAAGACGCACCTACGTGCTTGTAATATTTTTCACGAAAACCGTCTGCTTTTATTTTTATATTACTCATAAATTACGCCACTAGACATTATATCTTTAGTAAGTAAAAAAAACATAGTCTTTGAAATTACATTCTATTATTTCTTACAGAATAAAGTGTGAACCAGTAGAAAAACCTACTGTGTTTTGTATGGTGAGTTTGTATGTTAAATACCTGTAATAGTACAGGTTAAAAGGTATTTCGTCTTAGCCCTCAGGGAAGACAACGTACATATGTGCATCTTAAATCATATTTGAGGCTGAATGTATACAGGGTAGTCATAGATTATCATCACGTTTTTTTTTATAGAAAAAAAGGCACGATTAAACGAGCTCGTTTAATCGTTCCAAACAGCTCTTCGGAGCATATACGATAAGTCAGGGGGAACAGACGTCCCTCTGCAGATCCAGAGAATCCAGCCGATCGGTGAAAGCTCGATCGTCGACAATTCGAGTCGCTCTCCGTTGTATGCGGTCAAATGGAAGAAGCTGGTATTGGGGTGCTCCCGTCCTGAGGTGCGAGCAGTATTATACAGTTGTAGGCGGTGGTAAAAAAAATTACTTATAGATATGCGTACACGCATACATACGCCATACGTGCCTATCGTGCTAAGTTAAGGATACTAAGTTGAAATGAGTCGTGAGTACTGGTGAATTTAAATAACTGGGTACTAACTAGGTAGTTATGTCTGGAGGTACACAGATAAACAATTGTAACAGTATTAATTATCTCCGTCTATCATTCTTCCACAGAGCTGTTTATAAGCCTGTTCAATAGTCATAAGACACGATCTTGAAACAGTTGCATCAATCGACTTATCGTACTAGTAACAGCTTGTAAATCAAATAGAATATACACGCATGACATATTGGTTAAGAGTACACCTAGCTGCTAATGTCGCGTGGTTTGGGTTTGATTTTCAGTCGAGAAACAATATTTGTGTATCACAAATTATTGGTTAAATGTGTGTGTTGTATACATGTACTGTTTATGGGATACTACATTTTAACCTTCTTCAGATGTTACTGCAAGCACATTAGACTAGGACGACAAGTGAGTGACACTATAATAATTCCTGTGCAGTCGATGTCATCTGGTTATAAACCAGAAGATATCACCGTGATCGAAATCGACCAGGAGGATGTCATTGTATATATGTATATATCGATGATGGCCAACTTTTCTGTATATAAAATATACTTTTAATCTTAAGTGTGTAGCGAACGACTGTCATAGGCATAGTTTAAGAAATAAAAAAAATAAAAAAGAAGGAAGAAGGTGTGTGAAATGCATATTATGTTTAAACACTGTGTTTCAGTATAAGGTGCATTTCTAGGTAGGTAGAGCAGTCGATCGCGATCGACTTGCTGGTCACCTCTGGTACATATAATGACAATGTCGAAGTGTTTTACTTAAACATCTTCCAAGTCCCACTCAAGTGTCGGCTGAGGTCCACAAATCTGGCGCGCACGCATGAGACGTAAGAGATCGGACACCAGCCGTCGTCACTGACGCTGCGAGCGAGGCCGGTGGGCACCGGATAGGGCTCATTATGCCCCGCCACGGCACCGCCACGTGAGGGTTAGATTGAGGATGTGTTCGTTGCCCGATATTGGTGCGTACTTTGATCGGTGCGAACGTGTAGTGCACGTCTCTCGTGGAGTTCACGAGCGGAGATCTAAGAATAGAATTCGCCTTGAATAGATTGGTAATTGAGTTTTGATGAAATAATTAGAATGGCCGCGCTGAAATGAACAAGGGACTATTTTCTCCTGTTTGTATATCATTATAGTGTGTGTGCATACTTTACGTGGTAGAGTTAACCTGTAACTACACATAATATACGTGTAAGTAAAAATAGTAAGAATTTATTTGATTTGATTTCGAACAGTTTACAAGGGAGAAATGGCATATTGTTGCTATTTTAGTCTGGGATATGAAATATTTAGGGGATCAGTTAATGGTATAAAAGGACTGTAATGTACTGAGGGTACAGTGGTACTCACACACGGTACAGCGTATATTTCAGCAAATCCGATGAAGCCACTGGGCAAGCATTACTACATATTAACACACTTCAAAATAAAAACTAATTATTGTATGTCCAATCATTAAACAAGATTGACAGCGGCGCGCAAATTGAAAACAACGGAAGGTGTGATCCCAAGTAATAGGACAGAGAACTATAAATGTTTTGGGATTAAATCATTAATAAAATGAGGAAGAAGATAAGCGAAGCCAAGTCAGTTATTGGTAGCGAGCCATTCCATTTTAGTCATCAGGGAAGGTACGTATGTGCATCTTGAATTTATCTTGAACACTGATGTGTGTTTAAACTTACCATCAAAAGAACTCATTCCTTTGCCTTAGTGTTAAATGGACAATTTACATTCTAGGCGGAACGCAATATGAAAGGCTTTCCTTTCCTTTTGTTATGGATCTCTACAATGAAACGTCCGATCCAATTAATTATCTATTGAAATGTCTATACTAATTGTAAACACTTGCAGTCCCCTCCCCACATTACCCTTCCCCTGCCATCAGCATTAATTAGCCATCCAGAGCTCCACTCTCGGCCGCATCGTGATGAGGCTCAAACAAGCAATAACCCTCAGTATGCAACGTTCGTGCCAAGTCTATTCTTAGATCATGGACCCTAACGTAACCTTGAGGGTATGACAGCAGTGTTAGGGATGGCGTTTTTCTATAATTTAATGTTATTAGAATATGCATTTGTATCTTTATTATTGTAAATTAATAGAATAAGATAAAGTAACTGTTTTATTTTAACATTTTCGTTCACCCAGGGTTGACCAGCAGAGAATGCCACTAGGCGATTAAGTCCGCCCTTGTAATCCTTAAGGGACACAAAGAATAAATAAATAAATAAATATAGACCTTATTCAATGTTTAAATGTTATACAATTACAGGACTTTAATTTTTTTTCGATTTTAAATTGTGTTAAATTCGAATTATAATGTGTTCACATAATATGGATTTTATTGATTAACAATTTGGAATTTTTAAAAAATTAAACTATAACTTTTAATCACTAAATTACTCTTTAAATGTTTTCATTTTTCGAACTCCACCGATCTCTACCCATCTCTAAAGACCATGTATATAAATAAGAATTTACAAAAGTAATAAATAGTAAAAGTAGAACATTACAAAGTTGATGTCATTGTACTATCTTATATTCCTTTCTAGTCGTGTCATACTAAACTTACAAACTTTGAATAATTTTTAAAAGGTTCTTTAAATAAAGTTAATTTTAAAAACATTCAACTGCTTAAATTTCACACCACATCTTTCTAGTATGGACGATGGCCCCTTGGACGATTTTACTACGCATAACATTTCTTGATAGTCGCTGAAAGAACGACTGAACAAAAAAAATATAAGTTACTATCATAAACATAGATAAAAACCGTCGATAACGAAATACAACCTTGCAGACGATTCTGTCTTATTTCCGTATTTAATATGATGTAATGACGATACGAAAAAATTGGAGTAAAATAGGGATTCAAAGTCAATCGATTAAATCAAACAACTAAACTCGATTCTGTCTCAATTTCCTGCCACGCACAACTACTCTGTGGAATCAGTCCATGTCCATGTCGCCAGCGGTGTTTCCGAACCGATACGACTCAGGGACCTTCAAGAGAAGAGCCTTAACCTTCCTTAAAGGCCAGCAACGCATTTGCGACACCTCTGGTGTTGCGGATGTTCATGGGCGGTGGTGATCACTTACCATCAGGTGGGCTGCATGCTCGTATGCCGCCAATACTATAAAATAAAAAAAATACACAAAACATGTGGGTTCACATCAGTAATGGTAACAATCAATTACCATATACATACATACTGTGTTTGTTACCCATGATAACATAAAAAAATAGATATTCATTTCTTGATGTCAACCAAAGTGTTAATATTGGAGTCAAGTTGTCTAAGCCCGAGACCCTTTGTCTGTTATTCGTCTCATCACAGCCCACATGGGCCTCTCCCACACACTTCCACGATACACAACCTCAACTATATGCATTTAACGACTTTTTTTATACAACAATCTAAAGCGAACCTCAGCAGCGCAAAAGCAGCGCTATGCTCCAATGTCGCGATAGTATATATTGGATTGGGTGAATTAGATCGGCTTGGTCCTTCACGGATCAAGCCGATCTAACTCACAACGGCCGAGGTTATGAATGAAAATATCTTAACGAAGATAGTGAGAAAATTTCGATCCTTTGTTAAACTTTCGTTTTATTAAAGCGAAAAGGAAATAAAGAAAATATATTGTTTAGTAACAGAAACTTAGGGACGTTAAATAAATAATAGATTTCAAGCGTATTCAACACGCTATGGATTCGCCTCTATCTCCTTATGGGAGCGGCGTGGACGCCTCGATCGAGTAACATTTACTACGATAACGCTGTTTACAGACAGCGACTTGGAAATTTCCCAGTATACTGTCGACGCTTTGTTTAGTTGTGGCGGAAAACACAGTTGAAGTTGAATAACATCAAACAATTGTGTACCCCTTTATAAATGTTAAGATAAATAAAAACATTATCTTTTAGTTATTGAAATAAATATTATACATAATAATGACTTTAAAGTGTTAGCTCTTTTTTTGAAGGTGTCTAAGTCTAACTTCTGGCGATAGCTTTCCACAAAGTGGTTGTGAGTGGCAGAAAATTTCGCATAAAACGAACAGTGGTGGATTGCCAAACATCGAGATGATGAGGATGTAATTTTGAATTCCGTCGTGATATATGATCGTTTTTTTTTGTCTGGCTGATGGCCGCTGTTAGCCAGAGGGCTTTTACAGTTTCGCCGGGATGAGAGGTGACCGAGTGCTTATGGCGCTCAGTCGAGACCTCTATTAGTGGGTAACCAGCACAAGGGCTCCCAAGCCTCGGCTTGGACCGTGACCCTGTTCCGCGAGAGCGTTTGACTCGATGGTGCCCGAGAGGATCGAACCTCAGCTCGGTTAGTTGTTTCAGACTAAGAATTATCTACATTAATATCTCTATTATTATTATTGGCTATCTGTACCACCACTACGAAATGCGTGGGCGTTGGAAAAGAAGTGGCGCAACAAACTGCAGCGTGTATGATCGTGATGTTTAAACTCAGCGGGTGGAAATAATCCCCAAACGATTCCTCAGAACACTCCCCGTGGTAAAACTCGGTAAAAAAAAATACAGAGAGATCCAACATCTCTGTGCAATGCCAATGAATCAAGCCGATCGGAAAATACCTAGTCATCAACGATTATATCGCTCAACGGTGGGATTTGCATAATGATTGTATGGATACGAGAATCCACCCGATTGCGGGGGATGAGGTATTTAATTTCTGCCTCCAGCAGTTACAACGTATGTAAATCTTAAATCTGCTGAGGATAGATGTAATAGTCAGGATCCGTAGTCAACGCTCGGGTGAAACGTGTGCACGGTTGTGGTCCTTAATAATACGAAAAAAAAATATTAGCTATAAAATTAGAGCCGAAAAGCATTGTCGTAATCCTTTTTAACATTTTGAAACCAATGTCGTATAAATACTGGTATGCGTGCTGACGGCGTTATCTTTTAGTAACTGCAAGATGAAATCATGAACGCGGTGTGTATAAGTATATATGCACGCGGTACTTGTTGGCCGGTACTTGATAAGCGTAATTATTTTATCCTCGTAAGCCTCAAGCGAGACCTTGACTTGTTCGGAATCAACTCGGCGATATATCAACCGGCTGCCGTCGCCTCAGGCCAAGTTAAAAAGTTAATTTGCTTAAACCTTGCCACAACATTTAAAGTCCATTAAATGTAGAAGCATAACATAACGAAAATATTTACCTGTATTTACTAGATATACCGACATTTGGCACCACCGAAGGGATCCGAACCTCAACAGATTCAAATGTCCTCTGAATCATAGTCCTTGAATTGTATTCTGTTTTAATACTAGTGTTTAGAGAATGTTTTCTTTTAGTAATAATAATACTATTAAGGTGAAATGAATTTCCTATACATACATATCAGCAGTTAGTGGTAGAAATTTAGTTAGAGAAAGACCCAGTTAGTGGTTACTCTAGACCTCCGTGGTGACACAGGGTATGGCATGTAGGTCTTGAATCTTTGTCGAGGACGTGAAAACGTGTTTAAGGGTCACAACTTACCATCAAATGAACTGTGTCAACTCGTTTGTCAAAATATGTTTCATATGAATAAAACTATGATCATATTGACTTGGAAATTATGTAAATACTAAATGGAATGGAAGGATATATTATGATCCATTATCATAATATAACGCATTTATATATTTATATTAAGCAAAATTATTGACGCATTTATAATAAAAATACATTGATTTATAATAATTATGTTACTTCAAAACTCTGGCCAAACACAGACTCGTGTACGAATCTAGATGTGTTCTAGATTAATTAATACCTAAAAGAGTTTAATGTACATATATAAAGAGACGAAAACGTAACGTAACAAAGATACTACAACCTATCGCTGCTGTCCATCCAGCTACGGAAATTATTCCGCTCCTCTTATCCGATTCAATTACACCCCGCCGGTCGATGAACCCGCCTGCCGAAATACTCCCCAATCGATTTTGATACCGAAAACTTACGCAGCTATTTCGTCTTTACTGAACATATCTACAGTCACCACTGAAAACTGATTTTTTTGTTCTTTTTAATAATAATATTTTATTTTTTACTCTATATTAATAAAAGTAAAGACCATTAGGAAACGTACAAGAGGCGCAATGTATAAAAGATCTTAAAAAGAAATCAACTGTGTTTCGCACTTTTCTCTTTAAAAATAATCTCTTGAGCGCGATAAACGATGAAATGCTCACCATGATATCTCGGGTCTCCAAGCCGGGGCTCTCTCCCGGGAACCCTTGTGCTGGTTACCCATTAATAAAGGTCTCGACTAAGCGCTCGGCCACATTTCAACCCGGTGATTTGCAAAAACCCTCTGGCCTTTAATGGCCAAAAAAAAATCGTGTGGATCTCAAGTTCCTGTCGAAATGTGGATAGATGTTGCTACTCGTATCTCTGCCCTAGCTTATTTATATAATTATAACATGCTACAAGAAAGTCAATACTAATTATATCTTCCTCATTTTAGATTGACTGTATTGATATAGGATGAGGTTTGTTCCTCCCAAAGAGCAGCAAAAGTGTCAGATATCTTCAGATCTATAATAAAGCCACCGTTGCCCATATTCGCTATGATTATTACAGCTAATATATTTCTCTTCGACATCATAAAGCTAAGACAATAGTATTGTTCAAAGGGGTGGTTTTGACTTTAAAAAATATATAAATATATATAAACATTTTAAATTGTTTAAATTAACAATTTCTTATTTTTTATAGTATAGGCGGCGAACGAGCAAGCAGCCCACCTGATGGGACGTGACCACCGCCGCCCATGAACATACGCAACACCAGATGAGTCGCAAATGCGTTGCCGGCCTTTAAGTGTAGGCTCTTTTATTGAAGGTCCCTAAGCCGTATCGGTTCGGAAACACCGCTGGCGACAGCTGATTCCACAGAGCAGGATATCTTGCGTGAGGTGCACAGTGGTGGATCGCCAACCATCGAGATGATGAGTATGAAGCTTTTAATTCTGTGGTGATGTAAGATGTTCAAACACAGGTGATGGAAAAGGGTTTGCTCACATATCGCAAGTTACTCTGGCTGCTACAACGGCTCTCATTGTAGCAGCCAGAGTGTATAGTATATTTAATTAGTATCGATTATAAATTAATTGAATCTTCAATGATCCGGATGCTGTTTTTTCATATATTTTCTGTAACTTATGGAAGACCCAAATGTGACCCAAACCCTTTGTTAAAGTTATACACATAACAACCACGACACTGTTTAGTGAGAATCGAAGAGGGAGCAAAATAGACTGGTACTCCAATTATTGAGACTAGACGGTCGTATTTCCTGTTGCTAATCTACGTGACTAACTGTATACGATTCAAATTAAAAATGACATAACGTGAGGAAATATTGCGTGTCGAAGAACAATATTCTTCAAAGCCGTCGAGTTGTCTCTGTCACATTTGTTCCGCTACCTTGAACCAAATAACGTAAAAATAAACCAAAACAAAATAATGAAATAATAACAAGTTTAATTCACCAAGAATAACATTACGATTATATTAACAGTGGTAGAGCTACACTGCAATTTGTTTCTAACTGCAGAATGAATGGGTCAGCTCGGCCTTGGAATACCACCGTAAAATAACAGCATAATGCTGCTGTGTTTCGTCTGGTGAGTATAGGGATCCGGACACCTTTATTACTGGTGACAACGCATCTGCATAATGATTCCTTGTCAAAGATGAATTTAGATGTCATGGGCCGCAGGAATCACTTAACATCAGATGAACTGTGTGCTCGTTTTTTACTCTCAATTTCATTTCAAAGTTGTAAAATATAATTATTCATACCACCATCTTCACTTTGCCCATTATATTCTTAATATATATGTAAGTACAACAGGGGGAGTTGAACTTCTATATTTCACTGCCTTCTCCTCGCTCCTTTACAATATTAATCTGATAGAAAGGAAATTTAAATCGTTTACCTCGATTTTTTCCTATCAAGTTTTCAGACCCCAAAAGTTTTTCAAGCTCCCTCCCACCCATTTCAATAAAACGATGGATTATTCCAGAATCGATAGCAGACCTTTCGTTTTTTGGCTACCAACTTCCAACAGCGAACAATTATGAAATTTCTAGAGGCTTTTTGTTCTTATTTTGTCAAGTTAAAAATACGATTATGAGAAATATGGAATTAACAAGGTTTCATTGTAATTAATACTTTTTTATTGTATTCAAGGTGACCACGTAACGAACGCACAGTTCACCTGATGGTAATTGATTCCTGGCCCACCTTGTCGCCCATATTCATCTTCGGTAAGGAATCATAATACAGATTCGTTGTCACGCTAGAAGTTTAAGATCCACCTCCTCGTCATCAGTTGTAAGAGTCTCCGTATCCCTACTTTGACCTGTCGAAACACAGCAGCATTGTACCGCTATTTTATACGAGGGTTTTGTCCTTCCCCGGTCAAGCTTACCCATTCATGCCGCAGTTAGAAGCAAGCAAATCTCATCGTGCCTATAACACTGTTAAAAAAAGATGATGCATTAAATGAATGTGTCACTTTACTCCTATTGGTAGTGTATACAAAACTTGTTGTATATAAAATAATCCACGCATTTGGTACGAGGTAAATAACTAACTAACTACCTAACTAACTAACCTAACTGATTCGCAATCCTTAACTGCATTGCTACGGGTGTTGGTTAAAAAAACTAATAAAAAAAAACCAGTTTGACAACTAACACTTATTAATCTCAATGTATTATAATAACAGACAAACATAACATAATGTTTCATTATATATATTCATAATCACAATACAAAACCCGTACGGATTACAAAACAATAAAACAACGACATCGCCACGATGTCACCTTGACACGATCGTCTAGCGACCACTCCCGCGCAATCATCCAATTGGCGGGAAAACGTACAATATGGCCGACTCCGACGTCAACAACTGTACCAAACCAATGCATGAAAATTAAGACTGATCGTAAATTATATTTGACATAAAATAAAAATACCTACATATTCAACCATTTTTTAATAAGCTCACCGGCATATCCCTCTCCAATATCGAAAGGATAAAGGTATTCACGAAGCTAGTCGCAGAGATTTGGTTAGACTTTATTATAAGTAATCTTTATATTATAAACATTGGATTTAATACAGAATAACTATTTTATGGCTGAATCTTAACAATTTAAAGATACTTTAAGTTTGCTTTCGATGACTTATATAAAAAAAAATACTATGATACTATTTGTACTTTATCCGTTTTATGATCAACTGCGGACTATTGTAAATCAGAGAATGATGATCGTGATAATAGTGTTTACATAACCGTTATAATTCCAGCACAAATATAGTTACATCAACATGCAACACAACAAACATACAATGCGACAACACAAAAACGCATTGGTTTTACATGCTTTCTTTCTTTTTAATTAGTAGTTAGTTTATAGTTATAAAATCTATTTACTGATCATTACTTTAAAACATGCTAATTTTATCAATAATTATAAATTAACATAAAATTTTAACGTAAGAAAATACGTCATACATCTGTTATATAATGCATGCATAACACGATAGAATATACAAAGCGATTTATTTGTAAAACATTTCCATCTTTCTGCATAAAATCGTCACATCCCTGATATACAGGCGACTACGGCAAATATTAATTGAAACTATATCTAGATGTTCTATCCCAGACTACAAAATTATTTGTAAAGATAAGATCAACATAAGCCCATTGGGGAACATAGGCCTAACCTATATGTAGACACGAAGAACGATCTATAAACCACACCCTCGTAACCGATATATATCAAAATAAACCCAACACGAAAACACACTTGTCTGTATATAAAATAACAAGATAACGAATTCAGACAAACACGGGTATCTCATAACGATCAATATTTTATTTGACAGATAACATAAATCAATAGCGTACCGCCGTAATTCCGCTCGTGGCGCCATCTATTATTCAGTAGCGGAACTACATAGGGGCATCGTCCCGCTAGGGTTCGCACCGTATGAAGAATTCAAATTTCGAACGCTACACGGCGCGATTTAGCATTAGAGAATTATAACCAGTTGTAGATGTATGAATGAAATATGTTACGGACCGGTTCGACTGCTTCAGGCAGGACGTGAATGCGGATACAATTAACGTATAAATGTGAAATGTGATTGCAAATCTTAAAGACGTTTCAGTTTTATTTTTTATTTATCGTTAAAATGTGTGTGGATATACGATGATAAAAAGTAATAAAGTATTAAATTTCTTTATCGCCTACTTAACGGTTTTAAGCAATGAGTTCTGATATATTTTTCATCACACATTCTAATTGAAGGAATAAGCCGGTACGCTCTGTTTTACGACAAATTAATTGTCATTGACAAATTAAAGTCGTGTGTGTTTTATTCATTATATATGTATGACCACTCATATAGTATGGAAATAGTGACTGTCTGCTGAAACTGGAATATCAATTACTGCCAAAGACATATTTTAGCTTAGTCTTCACGAATCGCATACTCTGTGTATCCAAATCAGCTGAGATGATTATATCCTCTTAGCCGATTTGAACCAACGGTGATATCTTCTAGTGGTTATCGGATGAGATCAACTGCGCCGAATATATTGGAGCAAAGTTCTGACGAACAGGGAGGTCCTCTCGGAGTCCGATGTATTATTGCACGTACAGTAGGATTCATGGAAGATTGTTCTTTTTTTTCTTATATTTTGTCATAATATATAATGGCGGTTGCCACGAGATATGTAGTGTAAACCACGAATTTTTAAGCAACAAAATCCGACCACCTCGCCACCGGTAACCAACAATAGGGTGTAGTGAGGGGTATATGTCATAGGGGATTTGTATCTAAAGCACATAGTAACCATAAGTGGACTGTGTGCTCGTTTGTCACACTTTTACCGTAAAGACGATGAAATAACATCACGTAATACAACAAATGGAAAATAAATCGACAAAATCTCATTTATGTACAAGTTTATTCAGACATAATAAATATGCGAGTGCGACGAAAATCGTGCCAAAAATTATTATTTTTTACCATCGTTACAATACGATTAATTAAAAACGTCAAACGGCGACGACAATTTATGGGATTTTTAATCGACGTTTTGAAATTTCAATCGGCGGCGATACGTTGTTATAACGTGATTGTCATTTCAATAAAAACCTTAAAAGCTGAAATATAAACGAGTTATTAATATAGTACACCATGCTTTGGTTGCTAATTAACTGACAAGGCTTAGAATACAATAAAAAAACACTGCGATGTCAAACTCGGATTATATTACCGTAGGGTGAAATGCGCTAAACTAAAATGGACTTGGGCGGGTGGGAGTCGGTCGGGTCAGAACGGTGAGCGTCATACGTCACAAAATGATAGCCTTAAAACGGAAATAGACATCGCGGAGATCTCGACGATAACGGCGTAACGACTGAGACATGTTTATCACTAACTGATTAATTTCCGAAGAATCTACAGCGGTCAAATGTAACCCTAAAGTATCTGAAGTGAAATACATCTACGGTTTGCTGACGGCGAGGGCGTCGCAAACAAAGTTATTCGCGATACCGCCATGTCACTGGCCGGTTCTCACTAGACAATAATGATAGAAGCGTCGCTGGAGTTTCTTTGGCCACTTCTTCTCCAGTGCCCACGCATTCCGAAGTGGTGGTACAGATAGCAAATAATAATAATAGTGATATTAATGTATATAATTCTTAGTCAGAAGAAGCTGACCGAGCCGAGGTTCGGCCCTCTCGGGCACCCCCGAGCTAGACGCTCTCGCGGACATAAGCGCTCGGTGACCTCTCAACCCGGTGAAACTTAAAAGCCCTTATGCTAAAAGCGGCCATCAGCCCGAAAAAAAAGAAGAAAAAATCTTTTTTTTTTATAGAATAATTGGCAAATCTATGGTAGAACTAGAAGTAGCCCCAATAATCAGGAAGCCGAAGTGGCCGAATGGGCCACACCACACACCTATACGAAAAAAAGTATTTTCGAACCATATTGGCATATTGGCTAACTCTGTGTAGAACGTCCTACACAAGATGGCGACTCACGCAAGTTTGACGGGACTCGACAAATACAGGTGGTTCAGATCTTATTCGGTGACAATATATGAACAGATATTAATGACGATTTAACATATAAAATAGCTCTGTCCGTGTATATGTGAATGAATACATAACAGCGCCATCTACCGCAATATTGCAGAACCGAAATAAACCCGAAAATTCCAACTGTTGCTCCATTCGATTAATGTGATGTGACTTTAGTGGTACACCTTAAGTTAAAATTTTTGATGATTACGATAATATCATCTTGTTCGGTTTCGTTCAGGGCTATTTTATCTGTATACATATTACACGACATGTATAGATGAATGATAGTAACAGAGGCAGGCACTCGACTCTCTTTATCATTTTCTTCAGAACAATGTAATGCCCACTCTATAAGATCGGAGGAAAGATGGTACACATGGTGGTATGTTAGGGACGAAAAAAATGAGTACAAATTAGTCAGACATTTTTTTTATATTATTAAAAGCTCTCCCGTATCAACAGATATCCGTCATTATTTTTAATAGCACAATCTTTATTTTATCTTTTTATATTTAAAAAAAAAAGATAATGTGAGAATAATGCTCGCATTCTTCGCAATGCATTGCAATAATTACTAAAATTCCCCTTGACCACTCCAACGAAGCTTAAATACTTGTTCTAGGAGATGGTTCACGACAAAAGTCTAATGGCGGATTCGAACCTACGCCCCTAAGTTTGGCGGGCCGTACCCTAAACCATTAGACTATTGACGCCTTACGCTAATCGGAACACATTCAAAGCACAATTCTATTTCTAATAATAATTATATCATCTTCACTATTCTTAAATAAACATGTCTAATAAAAAAATGATTTTAAGCATTATCTTTATTAGAAATCTTGAGCAAAATCAAAAATTAAATTCCACGACAAATCTATTCAAAACTCGTTTGTATTAAAAACTACCAGTAAGATATTCAATTTTCTCTCGAGAATTACCTTCACCTTATCTTTAACTGAATCCTGACCGTAATTTTATTGAATTGTCAAACGACATCGTTTGATGCTGCATTCCACTCAATTCATATTCCGGTAGAAATAAAATAATTGTAGCTAAGACGACGAAAGACAGTGAATTGGCGTAGATTATAAAATATAAAGCGTATATATACAAACTTTTTGATAGAAATAAGGGTGACCAACGAGGGAGAGAGAGAGCATGTTTAACTTCACTGGACCGTACGCGATCCTTGCGACTCAATCAAGAAACAGACGCGTTGTCACCCTTGATGATTTACTGCCTCTGTGCCAATAAAACGATCGCCGGCTGTTCGGGATTGTGCCACCTCGTGTGCCAGGAACATATATATTGACTGTTTTCGCTTTCACGAGATTCCCGTCCTATATATCCTCGAGATACCCGTTCCTTCACCGCGATATCAGGCTTATTCTCAAGAATAGTCCTATCCGTGATGATGGGCCGGTCCCAACAAAACTTGGCGCGGTTATTTTCGAGCACGGCTTCCGCTGTGTAAGTAAGTACAAGTTGTTCGGATATCAGAAATAACGTACTTTCACAGATTGCCCACTAAGCAACTTGCGCTTACAAGATAAAAAGACTGTACAAATTTATACTTCAGCTTAGATAGAAGTTTAAAAAGTAAACTATATCCAGTCTTGTACGGGTCTAGATTCGCAACTAGGTCTGAGCTCTAGAGAGCATCGGCGAAAACTAGTTATGTATGATCGAGTTACCTAGCTTAGTTTTTGCGATGCTAGACTTGCTTTACGAATATACTATTAAAGTTTTGGACGTTAAATAAAATGAACCTAAACGTTGCAACTTTCACATTGATCAAAACAGTACACACACACACCATTTTAACAACAGGAAGATTTTCAATGTTCCATGAACACGTTCGCGTCCGTGTAAAATTGTCATAGAGCAGCTGTTTGTAAAAAAATTGTCGGCAGTTGTCGGTAAGCCATATTAAAAATTACTTCGAGTGCAAAAGAGTTGGTAAAAATACTAGTCTAAACTTAATTAAATAACTATTTTTGACATAGTATCCTAAATCCAAATTAGTACTACGTGGAGATATATATGTACAATATATGTTAATATAAATATGGATGTCATGATAGTTAACACTTATAATTAATAAGGCTAATCATTCTATACAAACTAGAATCACAGGTGTGACGTCACAAAAAACTGTCTGACAGGACGTGTCAGATTTCATGGCGAATGCAAAACACACGCTTGCGATCGGAGACAGATTACGCCACTTACGGCATCGTGCCGCCTAATAACGTATTACCACGTCACCGCTGGACGTTCTTTTATATATACATGTATACATATGGACGACTTTATACATACATGTATAAATATAATAAACTGGATCCCGAAAAGTAAGCAAACATTATATAAAAAATAAATTGTTAAATTAAAGATCACCTAACAAATAATTATTTAGAAAAATTTAAAATACATAAGCATGCCATTTTGGATGGAGTTTAAAACATTTGAAAATGGCCCGAAAATTTGTAATATTTTATTTGTTACAACAATATTTGTGCATCAATATTTCTCGATTTTCTGGTCTGGTTGTGTTGTATGTGTGTGTTGTATCCCGTGAGCCCGACACTGCCATCTGAACCTTGCGAGGAAGCGCCTCTGTAAATGTGCGCAATGTATTGCTTACGGCACCGTAAAATGTTCTGTTGATGTCATTTGACAATAACCAGAAGATATCGCCGCGATCGAAATCGACCACGCGGACATTATCATATTACCCGAATAATATAAAGTAACAAATTCTGCTACAATATTAACCCAATGTAACAGATATCTCTAAAACGTTAAAAAAACTAAAACCACAGAAACCAAGCGGATTATCTATGCAAGCACACACGACCACGCAACTTTAGCACCTATCGTAGCACGCTAGGAGCGAAATTAGCGATCATTCGGACGGCGCGTGGAATGCGCTGGCGTCGGTGACGTCACCGCGGAAGCAAAGGACGTGTGCCGGCGGGTGAGTAACCCGCGGGTCGTGGGTTGGAAGCTAATGTAGGTTCCACCGTCTCGCGAGTTAGATGTGCTCCTCGTTAGGAAAGCGATTTCGGTATAACGATGTATATTATTTTGAATTTCAAATAATTTTGAGCCGGCAATATATAATGCAATATATATATAGTTTTTAAATAGTCACCCCTATAATCTCCTAACGGGAATACGTCGAATTACCAATAACCCTTTATATATACAAATATATATATATGTGTGTATATATATATATATATATATTTGTGATAATTTTAACCCCCATATGCATTATGCAAAAGTGAACCATTTATTTGAAAGAAACAAAGAAAGAAAGAAAGAAAAAATAATGATCACAAAGAAAGCACGTGGAAATTCGTATTAGAAAATGAACTTAAAATCGCTGTTAGAATATCTTGCAAATAGGTTTAATTTAGGCCCACTTGTTTTTAAAAAAAAAATGATGTTGCATTATTGACTTATTTTGAAAAAAGCTAAAGTGGAATCTCTTTATCTCTAATCTCGTTAAGTCGTAATCCTCAGTAAGTCGAAAAAAAATGCCATTCCCTTCCAGAACATATGTATAAATTTAATGTTGTTTTTTAAAAAGTTACACAAATATATTTTTTAAACATATACATAATTGTTTATTATTATTTTACGATAAGGTTATAAGTCAACATCGCAATCGGTCAAATCCTTAGCCTAAGAGATCAAGTTTAAACATGTACCTTGTACTGAAAAACACAGTATAAAACTGGAGCGAGGACCTACGTTCGTTTGAGGGGAATCGATTGATGCGAGTGACTCAGGACCGTACCGTCGTTTCATTGTTGTTTAAATTAAAAGTTTGAATAAAATCTTTATTAAAAATAAAATCAGATGTAAAAGTTTTCTCAATAATTTTTACAAGGTTAATCGTATTACGGTATGTCTTGAGTATTATCTTTTTACTATGATCAAGCTCGATAACACTAAAAACTTTGTTGTTAAACATAATATCTCCTGGCCTCGTGTATAACTTCAGAAGGTACAGGTTATATATTATACTGCAAGGATTCTCAAAAGGCCAGTCAATTACCTTCCTAATTCTATGTATCGAAGGTTTAGATATTGATGATATAGAGGACTTGACATTATTGGATATACAGGAGTAAACTAGAAAACTAATGCAGTTAATTTGTTGTTTTACATTGGTAGAGATACGCTGCAGTTTGTTTACAGCCGCAGAATGAATGGGTCAGGTCGACCGAAGTAGGACCACGCCCTCCCAAAATACCAGCGTGAAATAGCAGCATAATGCTGCTGTGTTTCGTATGGTGAGTGATGGGATCCGGAGACCTTTATTACTGGTGACGAGGCGTTCCATCTCAGTCATCAAGGGCGACATCTGCATTATGATTCCTTGTCGAGCGTGAATGTAGATGTCATGGGCCGCAATAATCACTTGCCATCAGGTGAACTGTGTGTGAGTTTGTTACTCTCAATGTAATAAAAAAAAGAGCGGATCGGTCCGACCGAAGGATCAAACCCTCAAAGAATAGCGTTGTATGAAATAGTAGCGAATAGTTAAAGATCCGGAGACCAGATAACAGGTAATGAGACTTTCGTCTCCAGGATTGATGCATGTGCATCATGAATAGTTTGATGATAATGGATATAGATGTAGAGGTAAGAAGTGTGTGCTCATTTGCCAAAGGTAATATTAAAAAAAAAAAACTAAACATACATAAATCACATGCAAAATGAAGCTCTTCAATTGATTCTCAGATCAGGTACTCTGACCTCTAACGCCACGTGAAAAAAAGCTACACGACACAATCATCAATACCGTTATTAGAAGGTTAATTTAATTGACAACCACAATACAACTAGATTACAACATATCGTGCTTCACTTATTTCCTACGATGACACACAACTAAAGCCAGTAGCACATGGGACGCACGAGCGATCTATATTTGTTTAAAGCGGAAGCGTCGCGGCTGCAGCGGGTAAGGCGAAGTGTGCATTTGTATTGGCATTGTGCCAGAGACAGGTCCGTTGTAAGGTTGTGAACTGGGATGGTGGGAGAAGCGGATATATTATTATTAAATATATATATATATATATATATATCTTCAGCATTACATAACATAAACTATAGTTTAAGTCAAACGTTCACATATGCAGATCAACAATTACAATTATAATCAAATTACAAACTAGCACTCCTTGTTCTTAATACAAACAATGTTTTATCAATTTTCTAAAAATCCACTGCAACATTGTATTACTAAAAAGGCTATTATTCCGAAACTTGTTGGATTAAATAGTTACAGGTATATAGTATACTTTGTTTAGCCTGTGAATGAAACTGAAGATTCTATTAGCATCGCCATCTATATTATAATTCCTTTTCAAGGATCTGTAAATTTAAAATGTTTTTGTATTATACAAGTGTACAGGACATTATCGAACACTTGTAAATCAAATCTGTTTATAATTGTAAGTTTTACATAATATAGAACAATTGCATACATCATTCACATAAAAACCATAAATACCCGTATTATAATTTATACTTAATAGGTTTGATCAGTAAACTTATAAGACATAGAACAATTATCTTATTAACGGCAAATTCGATGTTATGTTTTCGTTACCCATTAAATGTACCCTTAATGAGCCAAACGATTAAACAAGAATAGGACTTCTAGAGTCCAGACATCCTCGATTGTAGTCACCTTAATTATAGCACTAATTTAATTTTAAACTTTGGTCATAAAAATAGCGTAGCCAGTTTTGTATTATATATAAATTTTATCAATATTAAAACATTCAGCCGTTTAGGTCTTCCTCGTTAATATAATAACATAAACGATTTAACATTTTGTTATTTTATATGAAATTGTTACAAATAGTTGTAGTAAATATTATTGATAATTAAAAAAATAAAAAATAAAGCAAATTAATTTCAGCTCTCGCTCCTCTTAGCTCCTATGCCCTAACCCTAACACCACTCCAAGGCGGTGCGCGCCGGCCCGCCATTCGATATGTCAATCGTAAACACGTTTATGTAACGACAGAGACGGCGGTCGCTTAATGATACCGCTGTGATGCGCCACTGTTTGTGTGTTTTGTACTTGGTTCACTACGAGTTACATCATACATATTGTATTTATACGTGTATATAGCCCAGAATATGACATTAGACAAACACATTGATATGATAGAGCCACGCTACAGCTTTAGACTTAATATTACACGATTAGAACCACGCTTTTACAGAATACCAGCGTAAAATATTAGATCATCGTTGTTGTATTACGTATAATTAAAGAAATCAAAGATCTTATTAGAGGTGAAGAGGTATTCCATCTTAGGTATCAGAAGTGTCATCGATTCTTCATTATAATTTAAGACGTTGCCAAGTCACTGAAAGTATGTTACAGGACTTTTGGCGACGATCGTCTGATGAATATTTAGTTCATTTGTTAGATCGCTACAAATGGACAAAGCACATTCCAGTACCAAACATTGGAGATGTAGTTTTAATTAAAGAGGATAACTTACCTCCCGCCCGTTGGCATTTGTGTAAAGTTGTGGATAAACATCCTGGTTTGGACAAGATCACACGAGTCGTGACTCTCAAATGTAAGGCATCATTGATTAAACGTCCTACTTCAAAACTTTGTAAATTACCCACCCATTACAAATTAGTGTTATATAATGTTTAGGTTAAAAACGTTCTACTGTTAGAGCCAATTTATGTTGAATTATTAGAAAGATAAATGTAACAGTCCATTATTAATGAAGTTGTTAGGTTTTATAATTGTAGTATATTATTATTGATCTAGTTATTTTATTTTGCAAAGGAGTTTACATTTTGTATATTCCTGTATCGCACCCTTAACCTCACGTCCAGGTTTCTTATTGTTAAGGACACAAACAGATGTGCTTGTTGGGCGGTATGTAAAGCTAATCTAGTTTATGTTATTTAATATATAGTAACTAGATGTCGCTACTTGTATATGGTCTCGCGGTATCGTAAGTCTCTCGGAATTATCATAAGATATTCGACATTATATAAAATATTTTTACAACTATCGCTTGTTGATAATAAAGAATAACTAAAGACGATCAGTTTTCTTGAGACCGGGCCCTGTAGTAAGTCGTAACAATAATTTCTTATCGAAAATGGCGATCGGTACGAATCAACTATGGACATTTAAATACATGTATTCCCTCAAGCTTACTCTTATTATTATATGGATCGGAACTTAAAAGCCCCCGAGTGCGACGGGCGTGCTGAGTACTGCATCAGAGCATCGATTAGTCATTAGCTTAATTTTATCAACGTCGCCTTCCCGCGGGTATCTGTCGAGTGGCAATTTCCGTGCTCATACCGGATCGATACACCGACGACATAGCACTATAGGTGTCTGTAATTATCAAACTTTATTAATATTTAACATGACAGCTACTATACCCATATTCAAGTAGGCGATGTCTTCTGATCGATGTCCACGACTGCGATATCTTCTTGTTATTAAGGTTATAGTACCTTAAGAAGTTGTGTTAGCAGAGACATTAACTCGTCATCCCTTTCCTTTATCCGACGTAATGCAAGTGCAGTGAGATCGGTGGGAGGTTCACTTGCTTGTGTTCGGTACACGGGACATACATACACATAACATAATAAGACTCGAAAACATTTGTTATTAACAGATAATGGTCCTCGGCTGAGAATTGAAGTATGTTATGCTGACAAAGCTGTCAAATGTAAAAACACATCGACCATAGTATATAGACCTATTTGTCCGTTTATTTTTTCATTTAAACCGTGGTTAGTGTGAAAGTAAAGTTTTTATAATGAAATGAAAGGGCGACACATCTTAAAGTTTATCCTGTTATCGCTCAAGATACCAATATCTATCCTCGGAATTGTAATGCAGATGTACTGACAATAAAGATTATAGTGCACAACGACCGATGGGGAAGAAAAGTCGCGAAAATATTGCGACAAAATCTAGTTGTAACTGAATGGGTCGGTTCGATTGGCGAAGTAAATACTATAATAAAATAAAAATATTTAGCACTTCGTCGTTAGTGAATAATTATAAATTGATCATCCTGTATGATCAATACTTAGCTTTACAACTGTTATCTGTAATGTTGCGACAAAATCTAGCTGTAACTGAATGGATCGGTTCGTCAGGTGAAGGCACACCCCCTCACCGAATGCCAGCGTGATAAAGCAGTATAACGCTGCTGTGATTCGTATGGTGTGCGTAAGGATCCCAATTACGGGAAAACTATTTCCGTGCGTCTTGGTTTTTTGTTGAGAAACTGTATGCTCGTTTGACACCCCTAATATTATAAAAAATAGCATATGACTTTTCGTCGATGATGATGTCGTTGTAATCAATTTTTTTTTACATTGTTAGTAACAAACGAGCACACAGTTCACCTGACGGCAAGTGATTCCTGCGGGCATATAACATTGACATTTATCCTTGACAAGGTATCATAATGCAGATGCGACCCTTGAGGACCGAGATGGAATGCCTCGTCACCAGTAATAAAGGTACTACATAGTACTACTTCAACTATACAGGGTGTATTACAGTGCCGTAAGAATTCGAGGAAGCACAGACACCCTATCTTGTCAATCCCGTCTGTAAAGCGATGCGGTGCATGTGATCGGAAGAAGATGCAGTGTCGCTGACAGGGGATATACATATAGTACACTCCGGCTGGTGGTTGAAATAGACGAAGCTAACATCAGATGGAGCTGATCGTGACTGCGTTTAAAAATATACTTCCATTCGAAATCGTACGACGAATAACTATTATAATGACGCTGATTGAACACGAATAAGTTCTACCTTTACTTTGTATCAGTTAAAATGTATCTTATACGTACAATGTTTTACATGGTAGTTGCACGCCTCAGCTATAAACTGGGACACAAATAAGTTGACTCGACTGGGAAGGTACTCGCTAAAGAATACCAGATTAATACAGTAGCTTAATCTTGTTTGAAAGTAACCGGAGACCTCAACTACTGGTTACAAAGTATCTTTGATCTCAGGGATGACAACGAATCTATTTTAAAAATCTATATAACATAAATGAAAATCTGTATGTGAGAATAAATGACGGTGTCATCAAAGAAAAAAGTGATCTAAGTGATCTATCCGACAATAAATAAAAAGGTGCAGTATATCCTTTGTAGACTAAGATAGTACAAAGTATGTGGTAGCTAATTATCTAATAATCAGAAAATACCGTTATCTTTAAACAGGGATAAAATCAAATAAAAAATAGTGAGGAATACAATTGAATAGAATAAAAACAAAAAAATTAAATAAAATTATTTCTATTTTCGTGTAACTTGACACATTTTTATGATATTCGGTTATTACAAACAAACACACAGTTCACCAGACGGTTGATACCTGCGGTTCAAGACACCGATATTTATCTTCAATAATGAACAGGCACTTCACAGGACTGTGATGGAATGAAAAAAATAATGTTAATAATGTCTTCTAATAATAATAATATAATAATGTTCCTTTCACACAACAGATAAAACACATTTTAACCAGTACAGGTTAATAACACTGTATATTATTTCCAAACCATTTACAGCGAGCATGAATAAATTCGGAAGGCGCGGGTTATTCCACCACCAATGATTCCTTAAGCTATACTTTACCTTACGATATAATTATATGGACGAGTCGAGCCGAGAGTTTGTAAATGGGTTTTGTTTAACACATTATTTGGATTAACGGATTTCGTATAATTAAAAACCTATTTATATTTTATTAAAAAATAATTTTATTTATCATTCTACAAACGGTATACATATTTTTGTAGAAAATGAACAAGCTATTCGCCTGATAATGAGTAAGCAAGTGCGTTCCCGGCGTTTTTATAGTTTTAGATATTTTTACCGAAGGCCATACACAATTATGCTAGTACGTTTTCCCCATCAAGCTTTTAAATTAATTAACAATACCATAAATATCAAACAAGGTATTATATGGATAAAAGAAAACAATTTTTATTCTATGATGGACTAGTTTTCATTATGTTTAAAGGTATGGTTACACAATATATATTAATATTATAATAAACGACAAGGTACAACACTAATCGCCCGAGAGCGTCAAGGATTTGTTCAAATCTTAAGATCAATATTCTTAAACTTATATGTTATTTGTTAACATATAAGAGCATATTAGCAAGCTTGATATTTGCCATATTAATGCATTCACAAAGCATTCCAAGCCACTACTCCGAGCTTGAAGCAGCGTTCTCGACTAACAATTTACATGGTATTTTAGTTTCTGAGACTTGGTTAAAACCGTCTTTAGATTCAGCGTTATATCCTCTTCCGGGGTTTGTACTTATTAGGAACGACCGCATCTATAGGATGGGGGGGGTGGGGGTGTTGCCATTTATTGGAACAAGTCTATATCATACAAAACTGTTTTAGCATCACCGCCTCCGTACTCTGCATCAGCCGAATTCTTGTTCATGGAATTAGACGTCAAGGATATAAGGATGATACTTGGAGTTGTGTATTGTCCTCCCTTCATTGATTATTTCACTCAACTAGAAGAAGCCATCGGAATCATCTCTTCCGAGAACGCGCATTGCATGTTCGTGAGTGATTTAAACACTGACTTATGGAAAAATTCTTCACGTTCTCCAATGTTTCGATCAATATTTGAGTCTGTCAATTTTAACATTCTTCCTTTAGAGGCTAATCTACTCATCACTATATCGACTCTGATGACTCTTTATTTGATCTCATTATAAGCGACTCGCTTTATCTTGTGGCAACGCATGGTCAGCTTCCCGCTCCGGGTTTTTTACGTCATGACCTTATTTATGTTGCTTATAAATTAAAAACTACTAAATATCGTCCAACACACCCGTCCCGCATTCAGTTTCAATTCCATAATACGGGTCGTAAGCTTTAGTATTTTCTTTACATTTATTGGCCTGAGCTCAAAGAGGAAAAGGTTCAAATTTTGTCAACAATCAACAAGCAGTTTTAAAAAACCTTGTTAATATAAAATAATACTTATGTCTATGTGTGTGTAATATCTATGTGTATATATGTAAAATGATCAGACATGGCAGGTAGTCAAATCATCAAGGATTTGACGTCACTTTAGGTGGGTGTGTAAAAGATCAATGTCAAGAGATAAACCTTTATTGGATTGGTTGTTAACCTATCGCCTATTATATACAAAACCGTTGCATCCCCATATTAAATTTTACAGAATAATATCAAAAGAAAAGCTGTTGTTGCATATTCTATGAATATAATTACTGCCAGACGAAGATAAACCGTTAACATTCCATTGTCTAGGTCCAGGAGTCCGGGTCCCTAGAATCTTTGTTTGTCAGGTCATTCTGGAGCATATCCGACGAGCCGTGCATTACAAAGTTTCCCCCTATTCACTATAATTTTAAGTAGAGTGACCAACATATTAACAAATGTACGGACAGTCCGAATCTATAGTTATAGAGTGTTTAAGGAGGCAATTTTTTCATGCAAAAAAATTATAGTGTATAATTTTTATGATATTTTGTGTCAATTCTTCGACCCTTATCTAACTTTAACAATGGAATAAATAGGCTAAAAACATTACTTTGTATGTATTCTGATAATTTTACATTAATTAAATTCAAAGACTATTATTTACCAGAAATTTGACAAAGTATCAATAAAGTCTACATATGTTTACATTTATTTTATAATCAATTAAATAGTAGTTTTATTTTATATAACATCATCTTGATTTTACGCCAACTCCAGTTGTATGCCTTAGACATAAGTCCACCTATATGAAGTTTAAATAAATAAACATACAGACACGACTTAGTGTGTGTTGTACGCATCTAAACAGATACTACATACTTTACTCTTATTTTAGTTGAGCGTAGTTACAATTACCAAACTTGCGTAAGTCTACCACGCTCTGTTTGTCGGCACTACAAATATGACGGCAATAATTGATAAACCATATAAAGTGGCGTGTGTGTAAAAAGTAAATAGGTAGGTATTATTCAGAACCAGAGACTATTAGATAATAAGTTTACTTAAGGCATATTTAGTGTGTGAATTTTATATCTAAAATAAAATGTCACCAGATAAGATAATGGTCAGTGTGGCCACACATACGGGAAATCTATATCCCAATTATGAGCACACCGACATGGTCACTGTTACGGAGTGCAGTTATAATTGCCACACTTGCGTAAGCCCTGTGCTCGCATTGTCGCCGCGGCCGCTTTATGTAACGGCGGGGTGTACCGTTTCTGTGTTACTCCTTTACGGTCTATATAGCTAGATGTTGTGTTATTTTTATGTTGCTTATTTAATCTGTTTTTGTGAAATTTAAATGTACACATCATTTTGATGTCTCAACTATACACCTACAGATGCAACAAAGTAACACCTGGGAATAACAAAAAAATCTCTAGGATGGAACAGAGAAAACAAGCATAGCCCCCATCCGATGGTAGGTTTACTTATTTGTTCCATATACACCAGTTCTATTACACATAGCTTCGTCACTCCTAAATGGAAATATGGAATTCATCGTTACTAATAATTCAACCGTCGAGTTCCATCTATTTATTCTACGAATCTCAGCTGTCAGTGAAAATATACATAAATTTAAATATAACATAATGTCAATATCATTCTGAATAGACAGGGAAATAGAACAAAAAGGAATGGAGGCATTATGCTAAGTAAGAATAAAATAAAAGCCAATAAATTAGATACATAAATGTTTATTTCTGTAGATAAGGCCGTGTCATTGCATATAGATCAAAATAAATACATGTTAAATCATATATACCTATTAATATAGTATGTACTGCATAAGAGTATGGATTCTTTACACAAATTTCCCCACGCCTCACAGACACAAATTTTAGAAATACTTCATCATATCTAGCGCATTTCATTTAGTTTTCAATTACCAATTTTCTATACAGTTATAAATCATTCCAATGAGTGGTTTTCTAATAATTTTATTCGTAACTTGATAGCTGTACGCGGTGCAGTTTGTTTCTAGGTGTAGAATGAACGAGTCAGCTCGACCACGTCCTCACAGAATACCAGCGTAAAATAGCAGCACAATCGTGCTGCGTTTCGTCTGGTGAGTGAAAGGATCCGGAGACCTTTATTACTGGTGGCGAGGCATTTCATCTCAGTCCTCAATGGTTACAACGTATCAGCATTACGATTCCCTATCAAGGATAATTGTAGATGTTATACGGCGCAACAGTCACTTACCATCAGGTAAACTGTGTGTTACTCTCAAAATAATTTAAAAAAAAAACAATATTCCTTTCATGCATTACTAATGTAACATAAAAATTTTAAATTGCAGACAAAAAGCAATCATTCCGATTTTAAAATATTTACCTCCTTCCGGTGTTAACACACATTAACCTTCTTAATTCATATAATTTTAGCTGATCTAATATTGAAACTGTTGATTTCAAGGCATTATATAAAGAGGGTAGATAGTAAAATGTTTGATCAATAAAATGCTTGATTGTTCAAAGGAAATTGAACTTATTTAAATCTTTGTGAAATATTCAGATGCCTATGAAATATATAATAAAATTAAATTAATATTATATTATACAAAGAATGTTGCTATTTGATATAGACCAGTTACGTAAGACCCCGAAATGAGTACTACACCGAGCAATGATTGAGCCACGTTCCAGCGTAAGTCGGCTCAATCTGAACCACGCCCTCAAAGAAAACCATCGTGAAATAACAGCATAACGCTGCTGTGCTCCGCATCATGAGTGTAAAGAACTGAAGACACCGCAGCGAGACATTATCTTCGTCAGTTTACGACGCATCTTGGATTTTTGTTTCGATCAAACTGACCTGTGTGCTCATATTTCACCATTAGTTTCGCAAGTAAATCGAAAACAATAAAAAAAGTAAAAATAATTTACGTAGTAATTACGTCTAATTGGTATCCACAGAGAAAAATATTAGGATATATACATACATATATAATATTAACGGTGGTTAATTTTCAAGTAGACATAATATTTTTAATAGATAATCTCCGGTTTTATCAGCATACATTTCAATGTTTACCCGATCATAATAAAAAAACTCTAAATCCAATAAATATTCTTCGTCGCTTGTACATTTATATTGGATACACTTCACGTGTCACTTCTCTTCACGAAATGGGTCTCTTTATATTTTTTGTTTCAATGCGCTTTTTAGTAAGTACTAAAGGATATATCGTGTTTTTCTTCTCTCTACCCCAAAGAGAAAATCGAAAAACATCCAATCGAAAAAGAGAATGCGTTTCTTGTTATTTGGATGTCTTTCTTATCCGAATGGATAAGAATACAAATGTATGTATATAAGGCATAAGCCATGTCTTATTCTTGCTTATGGTTTAATTTGGAAATGCTATTATTTTCTAAAAAAAACAAAAGAAAAGCCGGAAACGGGCGCAGAAATTTTAGTTATTCGGTGCTTAGAAAAAATACGCATCAAATGGAGAATGAGCCTCCTCGTGGTCCATCTGTTAAATCTGTTAGATCTGATCGGAACAATAGAAAAAGGAAACTGGCCTAACCGGGCCTCATCTAATTAGCATGTTAAAGCGCTACACTATAAAACCGTTGAACAAACAAACGGACGGACGGCTACCGTTAATAGTCGGTACACACCCACGGCGATCGCCGGTTGTGAACTTGACCAGTGACTCTTGTATTGGTAATTGTGATAAATATACATACATATTCCTGCTGTTAATTCACGTTACGCGTGCAAACCGATTCCCGAGTCCTCGGTGCCGTCACCATTGAAATTGATAATTTCTCATATGTCACGTGTTTGGCGGTGAAGGAAAACACCGCGAAAGCACCTGCAAGTCTAACAAGTAAATAAAAATACATTTGTCTAAAACATATAAGTACACCAAATCTATAGCGATATAGATAGGGATAGATCAGCGTGTCACTTTTAATTTTTGTGTGTGAGTATTGCTGTTGGTCCACAGACCCTTACATCTTTATCTAATTAGACTCGCGATCGGAAGGCCCGCAGAGTAGAGAGACAACGACGGCGCGGAGACTGCTGCTGCACCACCGCGGCACTCGTCGGACCCCTGCGGACGAAGAACGTCGACGACAACAGAGGGGAGTGATAATACGATCCGAGGGCCCCCCATAAGTCGGTACGAAACCTCGACTCGGATCGCTATCTGAAGGGAGGACAGGTCGATTTTTAGAAGCGGCCCAGAACACGAGTAAATCGCGTGTAAGCCGCTGTGCGAGGAAGACGACGTCGCGCTCGCCAGCGAGTGCGGTGTGGCGTGTCTGAATTTGCGTGTATCGCTTGTGTAATGTTGGTGTGTGTGCGCTTCGGTGGCGTTGGTCGGTCCCAGCGTGTCAATTAGAGGTAAATTGGCACTAGGAAATCGGAATAGAGATGCCAAGCCTGAATGTGACTTCCAGATACACAATGTAGAGCTGTTCCAACCTCTGTGATCAGAAATAACACAGCAGCGTAATGCTACTATTTTATTGTGAAGTAGTCGAAGTAGTATTCTGTGAAGGTGTCGACCGTCATCGGTCGAACCAACACATTCATGCTGCAGCTATAAGCAAACTGCATCGTCACTCTACTACATTAAATACAATTCATTGAACACAGGGTTAAAACTTAAAGAATAGTCAGTTCTACCTCAGTCGTGCTAAATAAAACATCCTCCAGTCGTCTTTTAAGTGCAAAGTGACTTAACCCCTGTAAAAAGTACTAGTCTAAGTTAGAAATACTTTACACTAAGTCTTTAGTACTTAAAAATTGAAAACAATGACCCAAAAAGGCATTTGGCGCACGGCTTACACAAAAAAGATCTTATCCTCGAAGCGGATTTCTAACAATCCACATGAAAGTGGAAAAGTCGTTTAGATTGTATATTTCGAAAACATGGAAGTATAAATTTAATGAAAAATAAGACTTGCATCTATGAATGCATGAATGGGTCTGCTCTACTGAAGAAGGAACACGCCCAAACAGAATACCATCTAAAAAGCGGTGTCCTTCGTTTGGTGAGAGTATCTGGAGACGAGGTCTTCGATCTCAGCATTATGGTTCCATATAGAACATCATTGTAGATGTCATGAGCCGCGGAACACACATACTAATAATTGAACTGTGTGCTCCTTCGTCATAACATACAGCATAACGCTGCTGTTTAGTTTGGTGAGTGTAGAGGTCTGGACACACAGCTAGGTACATTATATCGTGTAGTGTGTGCTTTTGTCACCCTAAGTTTCAATAAAAGATTATATATTTTCTCCCAGTTACACATAGAAATAAATTAATAAACAAATATAATGAGAAAATATAATTAAAAGATTGCGCGTGACCTCGTTATATAATAACAAAATGTTTAATTAATACACTTCGTAATTATACCGCAAGTCATAATGTTAGGAATTCATAAGGGGGCGTGCACATTAGCGTGATGAGACGCGTTGACATTACATTATTTAAATACGCCTTCAGATAAAATTTGACAACATTTGCGATGTTGCCAGGATAAATATTTTCTTGTAAACTTCAACGTATTATTGTTTTTTTTTGTGATAAGATACTGAATTATTTAATCAATAATTAGTTTATGGACAACTTAAATTATGGTGTATTTTTCTATATTACACGCCAAAACTAACACGTAAAGACCTTTTGTTTCTATTTTACAATTTCATTTTATTCTACCAAGAATAAAATTAAATTGTCTTTACCTGCTACTAAAAAACTAAAAATACTAAAAATATACCATTAACTCTAATTAGCATTATACACTTAAATATTAAATCTATTTCATATTTTTATCTTACATCACTAGGGTTAAAAACACCATGTTTTGAAATAAATCTTCAATAATACTGTCCTAGTTCCCAGTAGCATTTTTATGGTATTATGAAACTGGGTTACACAATAAAAATAAAAATTTGGTAAAACGAATAAAAATTTCACCCGATGGCAAGGGGTTTTTCAATCCATGACAAGGAATTCTTTATAGTACACATCAGGGTAACGTTTCAAGATAAAGATTATTTTCGGGCTGAACACAGTGCTGGTCCACCTTAAATCTAGTGAGGCCTTTAAAAGCCTTAGGGTTAACAGCATAAAAAAATTAGAATTGAAATATATAAACCGACAGACGACACTAGTTGGCAAATACCCTTACACGTGACGCAATGGGCTAATCAACAAAAACGAGCCAACGTTAACGACAATTAGGCGTACGCCTATTTTTAAACGCACCGATATAGATGACCAACTACGGTTTTGTATTACACCCATTATCGTTTAAAAGGATGATAAAATAAATAACTTTTTCACTTGAAGTAAAATGGAGTTACGGCACAGCTATAAATAAGATTCAAACATAAAAATGTCGGATTAGACTGAGAAATGCCAGTTTACTCGATCTTCATAAATTGATTTTTCATAGAAAATCAGCGAAAATACTGCGCTAGTGCGAGTCGTCTGGCGAGTGAAAAAAAACCTTCAGACTACTTTCAGCTTATTACTCAAAGGTTAACAACGCACCTTCATTATAAATATATTGTAGACAAGATGCTTTAAGCAATGAATATGGGAACTTAGACATAATTATAAGACTAGTTCAACAATAACCCTATCGGGGGGTTCCCATTACAATTAAGTAAGACTTTTTCTTCATACGATAAACCAATACTATTACAAAAATATTATACTCTTCTATGTCGTTAATTCAGCCAAAGTACGCAACGTGCGTAAAACTCTAAACCCAGAGGTTATTGCCCCGGAGATTAAATTGTCTAAACATAGATTAAATGGTGATATGAAAAAAAATTAAAATATTAACTATTGAGATTTTTCAAATAGTCATATTACAAGCAGCTTTATTTTTATGAAGACAAATGTTACTTATGAGTAGTAATTATTGCTTAAAGCTTAGTAGATGTCGCTAATATCTTTTCCATATTCTATGGTTAATTATCCACCATATTGTTTGCAGAAAGTAAACAATTCTCGACAATTTAGGTACAACTGAAAAAGGCACCTAAATCAGTCAAGAAAATGGCAGTCCCCAGACTGTTGTCATTGCCAATTTAGAGTTTTGGTGTTTGTTGGGGTGGTTTCTCCTATAATGATTAGTCGTTTCTATAAGCTTCTTGCTTTTTTTTCTCGAAATTCAATCAATCAGAAAGAGACCGAACACATATCGTCGTGGCATTTACCATCAGGTGATTTCTGTGCTCGTTTATTACTCACAATGAAATCAATATATATATATATATATATATATATATATTATATATATATATATATATATATATATATATATACATATATATATCACTGAACGTCTATACATCCCTTCTAAAGCACTACAAATATAAAATATTTACGCACCGACCTTTCCATTTTCATTCGCTAAAATGTTCCCTCGCGACTAAATCTCGCTTAGCTAAGTGCATTTAGAGATATCGTTATTGTTGTGAAAGTTATTTCTTTACAATATAATGTTATTGTTATCGAAACCAAAGTAAATATCATTTCATAGATACGAATGTGGAGGGAGAGAAAGATTTAAGAAAAAGACGGATTGTGTGATGATATGAAAGTAGATTTGAGTTTAACTTTGCAATTAACGAAAAAAGAGACGAAAAGATGGACATGTTTTACCGACCGTAGTTACAAATCAGTAATTAGTAAAGCATTTTTTTTTATATTGAGGGTGACCAATCTCAACACACACACACACAGTCCACCTGACAGTAATTGATTCTATGATAGCCATCTTCGATAAGTAAACATAATCCAGATGCGTAGTCACTCCTGACAGTTAAGATGGAAATTGGAATGTTACGTCACCAGAAGTAAGCGCTCTCCAGATACTAACACAAATCTTTACCCCGTTGGGCTATTAATGATACAATTAGGTAGGTGTAACCCCAGCGCTACCATTGATAAAGTTGGTTCGAACCGTGAAAAAAAGGATCCGGTGACTACGGAAATTTGCAAATTTCCTTTGGATTAGATACCTAAAGGTAGCAGTGATGATTAAACAATTCAATTGTGATCAAAATCATAAATAAAAGTACTTTTCTAAGATAGAAGTAAAGATATAAAATATTAACTCAAACTTTCCACAGATGTCATTGCGGATAAATCTCGCTGAGCCGAGTGCACTTCGAGATATCGTTACAAGTTTGTGAAAGTTATTTCTTTTTTATTTATGTAACCTTCCCACTTTACTTATGATTCAGTTCACGGTGGACTTTATTGGAATCGGATATAGAAGTACTTTGATTAAAAAAGCTGTTGTTTTAAAATCTTTTGACAAATAGTTTTGTTTGTATATAAAAAAAATAGTAAAACGTAAATTTCTCTCTGCCATACGAACTTTTTATTGCTTATGTAATAAAGATATTCCAGTTTATAGCTTATTTCCTCTGAGGAAATTTACGAAGAATCACTCTCGTTCTAATCTCTAGACAATCTAATATTCTATGTACTCTTAAAACTTTTAACATTTCTTTTATTTAATAATGGTTCATTATTTATCCCAAATATATAAGATAGCACAGGTTACGTTTGAGATATATAATTTCAGAGGTTCCACTATTTCACATAAGCATTAAGGTTTTACTGAATTCGAATGGATATATGATGGAATGCCTATGGATGGAATATTAAAAATATTAAAGAAAACTCCTTGCGATTGTAATCGCTTTGAATAATAGTGAAGAGACATTTGAACATTAATGCCAAATAGTTTGTTTACCAGTATATATAATGTCCACCCACCAGCTAACGATTGCTGCCAACTTTCTTTCCCAAGACGTAGGCGTACGCGGGCAAATTGACTCTTCAATAAAACCTCCTTCCTATCATTAGTCACACACATCTTATTAGCCTTCAATCATTAACATATAATAAAAATGAACACTTCTGTCTGTGGGTACACCACAACTAGAAAGCATGTTCAAAATACATTTTCATCGTAATTAACAAACAATTTATATATCAGATAATAAAATATAATAAAATTCAAAACTTGTTTTCTTTTATTTGTGTATTTGAAAAAGATTTATATGCGTAACATACAAACTATAAGGATAAAGCTTAGCAGACCACGCAGTACAAAAAATACAGTGTACTATATAATAATCAATACTATGAACAAAATAAAAATGTATACATTTATAAAATATTCTCAGAGCAACCACCAAAGCAAAATAATAAAACATCTTATACCTAGGGACACCTACACTGATATATTTATGTAGTCCTTCTCTTAATACGAATTGGGCAAAAAACGGGAATAAAAACTGCCTTATATGTCATAAATTGAACATTGAACCTCAATAATCGCCTAAACTGTTTGTTTACAGCAATATAGGTCTCCTCTAAAAAAAAACTAAATACACGATCTGAGCTACTTCCGTCCATCGTGTTCATCATTTGGCAGCGCCATCTGCCTGTTATACTTAACGATCGTAAAAATTCATACAGCAAAAACAATAACATTGGTACAGAATCTGCAATATTACGAATTTCATACCCCCGTAAACTGAAAATATTGGAAAACAAACAAAACCTTAAGATGTATTAAAACATCTCACAAAAGTACCGCAAGTTAAACTCTGTCACGATTTGTATATATAAAATAATGTTTCGTATTGAATAACGATTTATTAACAATAATGACGATATCGATTCGATCGATACCAACTTCGACCACGCCGACTTTAGATAGGTGAACCTCAGTACAACCCAGGACCCGTAACGAGATCAGGTAATCCGACTTTAAACTATCGTATTAATCGCTACCCTTATTTAGATTAAAAAAAATCTTGAAGAAAATGAAATAAAAGGAATCTCGAATAAAATATTCCTTTGCTGTTCCAAACTTTTCAAACGACTTGACCCAAAAACGGATGCGAAAAACCCTGTCGTGAAATAAAATGATGGTAAATTTACATAAACTTATTGATCCCAAGGTAATCGTGGAGCAGGTGTTCCATAGGATAGGAAACGCTACCCGGATGCTTATTTATCGTTGGAATATACTTAAGGCTTGAAGTCGATGGATTCAGAAAGGACCTTGAGACACCATAATATAAGGCTTAGGTATCAAGAATTATGAATAAAATATGCTTGAATTTATTTACGAACAGAATATAGTTCGTGGCGTGAAAATCAAAGCAGAATAGGAAAATTGAAAAATAAATAAGATTGCTAAAAAATTGTTGAACAAAAATATTTCAAGTGTTTTTCAAATACAGAATTTTTGTAGTGTTTTAGAGGTAGAGCGTCGCTGTTTGTTTGTTTCTAGCTGTAGCATGTAAGTGTCGCCTCGCCCCCACAGAATACCAGTGTCAAATGGCAGCATAACGTTACTGTGTTAAGTCTGGTGATTGTAGGGATCCAGAGATTCCTAGTGATCCGGCTTTTCATCTTACTCCTCAAGCGTGACATCGCATCTGCATTATGATTCCTTATCGTGGATGAATGGAGATATCATGGGAATCACGTATGTGATTGTGTGCTCGAGTATTCTCCTAATGAGATAAAAAAAGACTATAATTTTTAAAGTTGAAGTCCCGTGCGCCTCGACGTAAATTAGGCGTCAGACAAATTATAACTTTATATATGAACAAGAGTGAACCGACTTTCGTGAAATTTGCCGAATATCGAGAGCATTCCAGAGAAGAACAGGTTGAACAAAGTCGGAGTCATGAGGACACAGAAGTAGAAGGTTGTCGGTCGACCGAAGGTTTTTATCATGGTTAGAGCCAAGGTATTGAAAATATGAAGCTAGATAGGAAGGAGGAGTGGGAGATGTCAAGATAGAATAAAAGGTAGTGAGAGCACGCAGACCTCGCAGCAGACGAATGGGTACCCCTTTAATTGAGAACGATAAGTAGACACGTGGTCATACTTTCGAAGGTTATAGATGAATCGAATGCAGTTATTTAGAAGACGATCAAGTTTGTTTTAAGGCGATACTTTTACCCTCTGTCATATTTACTACGTAATAAACTCACAGTGATGTTTATTACTACGTAATAAATGCACAGGCGTGTTTCAACACGCCTGTGCATGATCGCACTTGTTCTCTTCGTCAACTACGTTGTTTTTTTTTTAACTTAGAATATGACAAAGGTTCAGACAGTTGACATTGTAGTAAGTGGTAACTGCCGCCGATGACATCGAGGTATATCTTCCATAAGGAAACTTAATGCAGATACGATATCATCTCTGAGTATTCACTCATGAGGGAGGAGTGAGTGAGTACATTGTAAGATTTCCAGTTACTTATTTTTTTTTATGTGGATGACAAATTAGTACACAGTTTTACTGATAGTAAAAAAAACTGAATACCATAGATATCTACATGTACTCTCAGGGTAGATTCAAGATGCACATGCATTATCAACCCTGTTCCAGGTATAGACCTGGATGAGATGGATTCAGGCTCGTTTCCGGTAATCGGATCTTTCGCACCAGGCGAAACACAGAAGCGCTAAACTACTATATTACTCTCTGTTCTGTGAGAGCATAGGACCTTCCTCGATTCAGCCAATTCATCTTTTCCTTCTCTGCACCATAATTCTACCAGGTAACCGTGATATAAATTACAAAACAGTGATATTATTTTATATTACATTAAGAATATAAGTATGTTATAGCATAAATTATAATTGACGATATTCTTAATAACTTGTATGTGAATTATAACTATTTCCATAACTTCATACATTGTGAATTATACGCTTTGTACACTTAAGATAGGTTTACAAAAAAATGTCTGCGGAATTTCTTGGTAGTTCTTATAAAGACTTGAGGTAATTTTCCGACCCACTGGCAAAGAAAATGAGCAACTTTCAATAAGTATTGTGAAAGTTATCTATATAACAATTATCCTATAATATTTTTTTATTGAATATAGAAAACAAACGAACACAACGTAATGGTAAAAGTTCCAGTTTTCATTGAGAGTAACAAACGAGCACACAGTTAACCTGATAGTAAGATTCCTGCGGCCCATGACACCTACATTCATCCTTGGCAAGGAATCATAATACAGATGCGTTGTCACCCTTAAGGACTGAGATGGAATGCCCTCGCCACCAATAATAAAGATCTCCGGACACTCACCAGACTCACTCAACTGTCAAACTCAGCAGCATTATGCTGCTATTTCAAGCTGGTATTCTGTGAGGGCGTGGTCCTACCCTGGTCGAGATGACACATTCATTCTGCAGCTAGAAACAGTTGCCACTTGAGCTTACAGATATGTCATTATACTTTATAAATGTTATTAAAACATTTATCATTACGTACTATTACCAAAAAATTATACCGACTTTACTTTATAAGGTCTAAGTAATGGGCTAATAATCATAGCCTAATGATATTGACTTCATATATCGATAAAATATCTAAAGCTTATAACGAACATGCACTTTATTACACAGCAATAAGATTTATTTTGTTAAATTGTGTTAAATCTTTAACTATCCTGTCAATCATGTTATGTTTGGAAGAAAGGCGACTCTCTCCGAGGGACCCTAGAAGGCGACATCACAGAAACACGTTTATGTCGACTTTTAGACTTTTTGCAGAACTTTCGAGACCACGATGAGTTCACAAGTCCAAATTAATTGTTAATAATTCTTCTTGCCAACTGGTTTATATAACGGGCAAATGTATTTATTTAATGTAGCAATTTTTTATTTTAACCATGTACTCGCCATTGAAAGGATTCATGAAACCAACAGGAAATTATGCAGGTGTGGCTCAATTCTATGGCAAATATTTAATTAAATTTCGACATGTTAAGAATATAACATGTCATCCATATTATATATTTATGCAGTTCCCTATTTCGTTGCATAAATGTATAGATGCGAAGCGATACGGACAAATTATATTCAGACAATGCCTTCTCGATATACCAACAAACATATAAGATTAATGAATAATAGAATGGAAGCACAATGTGTTCGAAATCGTCCGTGTCGAAGTCATTAAGATAAATAAAATAACATTTTTATTGTTATTGTTTATGTCAAAACTGTTTTTATTTATTTATTATTAAATTTAAAGTTTTTATTTCAAAAACTAATCGTCATACTTCTTTGTTTTCCTGTTTTTTCTTTCAAGTTCAGTTAACTGTAATATATACATACGTACCTAAATGTCTAGTGTTGTACAAACCTATCTTGGTTGTACATATCAGAATATATAATTTTATAAGGATATAATATCTAAAATAACTAAATAAAAATTAAGTAACTCAAGTCGGCCTTCCGCTTAAAGACAACTTAAGATTAACACACACAGTACTATACTCCTCTGGTGTTGTGGATGTTCATGGGTGGCGGTAATCACTTACCATCAGTGAGCTGCTTCCCCTTTGCCCACCTACTTTATTAAACAAAAAAAATACAATTTTGAGTATTTAAGTATCTGAATATCGCGACTTGACCTTACTAATTAGGAGATAATCAGTATTATTGGAAAATGCTTATCATGAAAATAGTATCTGAACATTCCGAAAACCGGTTCACGACTACAGTCGAATGGCGGATTCGAACCTACGACCTTAAGTTTTGCAGAACGTACTCTTAACCATTAGGTTATTGACGCTTTATATAATCAGTGGTTTTTAAAAAAGCTAATTATCAAAATATCCATAACGGTCACTAAAAATCCTGGTTATCCTACGACCACGCGCTTTTGCAAGCGCGCCCGCCGCTACCCGTTAATTTTAAATAACCAACCAACATGTTACGTATCTCTTTTGCACCGCCCAGATACCCCAGACCGATATGGTGTCTGCGAGTCATCCGATGCAGATTTTTTTGTAGTGGACAATGTTCTGTATAAGGTTTTATAGGAACCGGAATTTATGGGAATCTTATTGGAGGTGAATTAGTCAATTTTCAACTTATAGTTCAGTTTTGGAGTATATACGTATAAAACTAGCAGAGAATTAAAATTATGAATAAATATAAAATTAAATGGACATGTAGATTGTCAGCTCGTGATTCAAAAAAAATATTATAATTACGCGAACACTACACATTCCTTAGAACTAATTTTACCGATTTTTACCGGTCAGTCCTCGGACATGACTTAAAAACGAACGACTGGAATTAAAAAGGTAAAATTATTATATGTATATACAGGTAGTCCCAGAACACAACGGTCAAGCCGAAACGGGGTGACAGGATTGATCACTAGACACACAGGATGCATCACTATCTGTCTCACTCACTCATGGCCAACATGTCCAGTGTCTATCTCTCTCATCATTTTGCCGTAATATTAAGAACCTACCAAGAACTTATGTGATTCAAAAACATTTTAACTGAGTAAAATGGGTTAGCAAAAATCGGGTAACTCGATTTTATATTTTTTACTCGTTTTTTTTTATAGTATGAAACTAACAAGTATTGTACCATTTTAGATTTCTGATTAAATGCACCAACTGTTAATGCCACTTGCCAAGGCACTCTAGTACATTTTTTTTAAAGGCGGGCCTTTCAAAGTCAACAAATTTTGAAAATTTTAAATTCATAGTTTAACAAATTAGTCTTAATTCTAGGAAACTTAAGGCAATTGTGTCATTATTTTTGATTTCGATTCAGATATATTATTTAGGGTTATGGTTCCAAAGTTTAAATGAACAAAAATAATAAAAATTAACCACAATAACTGAAAAATGGTTACAGTTTGACCAAATTTCTAGGTTTCTCTTAAAATGCCCATAATTTTCAAACTGCATGGGATAGTTTTTTTTTCTGATTTTTCTCATGATGATTACGATCAATCCTGTCGGGGTGACAGAGTTCGGCTTGACGTTGGGACACCCTATATATATATATATTTATAAAATCCGTGATCTTAATTCAATGAATGTTATAATTTGTTTATTTTGTACATTGTAAAAATGTAATCCTGAACTTTATAATGCACATATTGGTCATTGAAAAATAATCAAATATATACCTATACTAAAGTTGTGGTTGAGCTACATTGCAGTTTGTCTCTAGCTGCAGAATGAATGGGGTAGGGCCACGCCCTCACAGAATACAAGCGTAAAATAGCAACATAATGCTTCTGTGTTTCCTCTGATGGGCATCCGGAGACTTTTATTACTGGTGATGAGGCATTCCATCACAGTCCTCAAGGGTCACAACGCATCTGCATTATGATTCTTTGTAAGGATGAATGTAGATGTCTTGGGCCGCAGAAATCACAAGCCATCAGGTGAATTGCATGCTCGTTTCTTACTCTCAATGTAATAAAAAAAACTCCCCAATAAATTTCTCAGTTCAATTCTTTATAAAAAAAATATCTTATAAATACAAATAAAACACTCGAATAGGAACTACTAGCCTACAAGGTAAGTTACAAACACACTCCCCACTGTGAAACCAAGGTTCGGATACCGATCCGATGACTTAACCATTACTTCAAAACTGGTCGGAATGCATTGAAATTAACTTAAAAATAGATACTCGTCTAAGATCTGCTTAGAGAAGTCACGGAGTGAATTTTAATTGGTTCATTAGATTCTGCATTCGATTGCACTGTGAATGTTACCGAGGGAATTAAATACTTCTCAGGAAATAAAAATAACGAAAACCTGCAATTTTTAATTCAGTAATTTATTTCCGGTAAAAGAAGGTTTATAGTGAGACAGTGGTAATTTGTAAAATATAGAAGTTTGACGAAACCAGTTTAACTTTTACGGCGATATATAAGTACTTAAATGGACCTCGTTTTATTAGGAGACTAAATATAAGGTGTAAGACGCCTACATGTCTTGGAAAAAGATGGTGATTACACTCTAGTTTATTTAGATTTCGGTGATTCGGTAAAAGTGATCCCTGCGGCCCATGACATCTACATTCATCCTTGACAAGGAATCATGATGCAAATATGTTATAATCCTTGAGGACTGAGATGGAATGCCTCGTCACCAGTAATAAAGGTCTCCGGGTCCCTGCACTCACCGGACGAAACGCAGCAACATTATGCTGCTATTTTACGCAAGTATTCTGTGAGGGCGTGGTCCTGCCACGGTCGAGCTGATCCATTCATTCTGCAGTAAGATACAAATTGCAATGTAGCTGTACCAGTCTAGCCTATTTATTGATCTAGTCGAACTTGACGCTATTGAAAGCAAGCCAGCACTCTAATGAGGTGGTGTCCATCATACATCTATGTCACCCTAGTAAATTGCATAATTGCTTGTTCTTAAGAAAAGTGGCCGACTAATTCGCCACCGGACAGAACTAAAACGCGCTAAACATGCTTCTTGATTTTTTTTTTTTATAAAGAACTAATTGTACCAAATAAATAAGCGAAACAATAATCTCGAACTGTCATCAACACTCGCCGGCCTTTAACCAAAACAAACCCGGTCCCTTATCAATGGGAACGTCAGATCCGTACATAAATCCACGTTACGTAAATGATCGAGCACGTTAACGTTTACTTGTATCCATTTTGAAGTTCACGACCTGAAAACCTTGTGCTACTACATTCTTGTTAGAGAATCTGTGAATTTGATTTAGGAATTTATTTTTAAAGTTTTGTTCATTTATCACTTGGATATAAAAGCAGACGGAGAGTTGTTGTTAAGCAACAATGTTCCATGGACCTCAACGGAGTCGCTAGAATGGTGAATACTGCCCATATGTAGCTGCAGCTCTGATCATCACGATCACGTAAGGTCTGCAAACGATACACATCTTTCTCTATACCACAAAGTAAGAATGTAACACGTCAATAATAATCCAAAAGACATTAAATTCCTTTCTAAAGTCTCAAACAATAAGTGCCCTGAAAAAATTTCAGTTACGTTTATTATTTATTATATTGACGCGAAAATTACACATTAGATAAAATAAGATAATTTTAGTAACGTGGTCAGAGGGACTGGGACTTTTACCGTTCTGATGATGTTATAATCAGTAACTCTAGTTAGCATTTAACTATTTATTTTATGTCCGGTTTACAATTTCCTAAAAAAATTTAGAGAATCAGTACAGTCTTCTACGAGACATAAAGACGATCTTCGACGTTGAAAGTAAAACCACCCGTATCACTTAATTATGAGGATATGAGGTGCTAGTTTGTCACCATTACTGGACACAAGGACGAAAAAACACCTTCGACTCCTTGGTTGGGGATGTTTATGGGTAGCGATGATAACTTACCATAAGGTCAACTGCGTACTTGTTTGCCATATTTTCTATTTAAAAAAAAACATATATATAATATATAAGCAGACCGGACATTCTACTGGAGGCCAAGCCAAAGCGACTGTCCATTACCAATTCCAATCATAACATATATTTCATACACCAAGATTTCAAAAGACGAAGGGTCCGAAACGATTATTAAGGTGTATTCTATTTTTAAAAAAAATATATCTATGGTCAGCTCTGACGTCAGAAAGTATACGTAACCGATCAACATGTAAATTTTGAATTGATAAGTCGTTGACGGAAGCCTTAGTTGGAAGTCGAATACCGGCTAAACTTGGCACAGATTCGTTATACTTTTGCAGGCGATGTATACTTGAGTTATAACCTTATAATCGCACGTAGCTTCGCAGGTGACTTGAGATGTTTTATTTTTATTTTATTATTAGTATATATTTTTTATATGTATTCCTTGGCCATCTGTCACTGAATTTTATGTTCAATATTAGAGAACGATAAACGAGACTATGTTTATGTTGAGTACGCGCTCACTTCAAAATGAAATAGTATTTCAGTACTATTTTTATGTGAACGTTAAATGCAACGTATAAAAAAGAGTTGTAGATAGAATAAAGGAAAAAATTTTTTCTTACATTTAAAAAATATTTATTAATCGTAAATATAAATTTATATTAAAAAAAATCTTGTACAAATTGGTAACATGGCGTTTACCACACAATGCTTCTCACCTCACTAGCTTGAACACGTGTCAAAAATAGTTATACAATAATCCTATAACTTAATCATGTAAGAAGTAGGGGAGTAAGAGATCACAAGTTTTACTTAACATAAATCCAGCAGTACAAACAAACTGACAAAGAAATCAACATTCACAAGTTAACAGACATATTCCGACATGTCTATTAATTACGAGAATGTAAATCATTAATCCGTCTAGAGTCTAGACTCTAGACGATTCCTACATATCGACTATATTAAATTTAACGACTGATAATCTCGACTCCTATGTGTTATTTTTAATACTTAAATAGCAAAACCCCAAAGTTAAATTTTAGTAGAGAGCTAGGGAAAAGGTACTTAAATTTGCCTAACCGGGTGAAGATCACCGAATACTGGAGTGAAATAGCGGCATGACGCTGCTGTGTTTCGTAACGTGAACGAAGAGGACCGAAGATCCAATAACCGGCATAACAACGAATATCATCACAGTCCTCGAGAATTATAAACCATGTGACAGTGACAGACTAAGAAATTTGCATCCCGAATCAAAAATTATTAAGTTGTCACAGTTCATCTAATTACCGTCATATGAACTGTGTGCTCGTTTGTCACTTTTAGTTTCATGAAAATAATGTGTGTAAATTAGTAAGGATTCTATATACTATTAGGACATCCGGCATATAAATCCCACTGCTGGGCAGACCTTCCTAGTGTACATATAATACGCCCCACGCGGTTCCACTAAGGAATGGCGAACATTGCATATCTTTCAAATATTTCATTCATTTATTTCTAAGACATGCAAGTGTATCCTCTTGGTGTCTTGCTTCACCGTGAACACCCTAGCACGTGGTAAACGTGCAACATACTTTCTGGCCTATTAGGCCTAAATTTATTATACGGCAGGATAGCAATAAGTAATAGCATAGAAGTAAGTCAACATCCGGCGGATACAAGAATATCTAAAACAATACTAGTATTAACAACATAAGATTGACTTGATTTATTTTACATACAAATATAAACATAACTAAATCACTATATCTTTAAATCATTTCGTAGCATTCCCAAATAACAATAACACGTAAAAATGATCCTATTGCCAACAAATTAAACAGTGTCGATGATGATATATTGATCAACTTCAGTCAATGAACGATAGAATTCGAATTCTACCAATTCCCGCGAGCTCGTTCAGATCTCTTAAGATGGTCGGCCGTATTTAGACGTTGAGATTACAAGGTGGCCGGATAACCGATATCCGTATAAATAGTTACCCGATCCAATTCTAGTGATATACAATTCGCCTGAAGATTTAACCTCGATAAATAAAATCGAGAGACAGACGCGTTGTTAATTTTTTTTTTTTATTTATATCAAGTGAATGCAGTGAAGTACACATAAGTGAGGTGAATAGGAACGTGTTAAAAATAGACCAATTGTATCCAAGCAACGAGCTCCAGCATTTTTTTTATTTCACTATAGAATATACAGTTGAAATGAAATATTCACAAACTTATGTAGAATTCAATAACTGTGTGTAATTCAGCGTAATAAACACAAAACGCATTACTCCGTGTACGGTCATAAAGACGTCGCCGCCCGAGAATCGACACTGGCATCAATATTAATGCGGACGCCGGTCTGTTTGTTGAACCCGCGCGGACGATGAAAAAGGCGACATCGGGCCAACGGTGAAACGGTGACGTCAGAGACTGCCCACCGCCATTCAAAATGTAACCTCAACAGTTTGGTCGATAAATTCAAAATGACTGTTCGTCCTCCAGAAGTAAATATAGAAATTACATAAAATATACTTCACTTATTCGTACTAAAAAATAGATCAACAGTGATGGTAACACGCCCCAACTAGGTTGTGAGTACCATGCTCTCGCAATATATACCAGCGTGTTATAGAATGATAACACTGTTATGTTTCTTATGACGAGTGTAGGCATCCGGGGACCCTGGTGACGTATTACTATGAACGCACACAATAATTTATTATATTGTTTTAATTAATCATATACTCAATGCTCTCGAACAGATGGATTTTTAACATCTGCTTTTGTTAAATATCCAATGTCCACATAAAGAACGTACTTGTTATTTTAATGATGAATGATTTCTTTATTTTAAAACCACCATCATATCCGATCACAATTAGACACCATACTCATTCTACGACCACGAGACTGCCGAAGATTGACCTAGTCGACAGTTAGGTATACCTAACAGGTTCTTCCTTGGTCGAGCCAAACCATAATGGATCTAGAAATTATCTGCAACGTGACTCTAGATATATATTGCTTGATAAAAACGTCAAACTATCAAGGCAAAATAGTAAATTCGATTCCCTTTATAAAATTTACGGTCTGCACGTGAGAAAGCAATGTAAATTCGTTTCCTAGTCTCATTATCGATCATGAAGGTTTTTTTTTATTCGTACACTATAATTTTAACCTATATACCGATTGTTTCAAATATATAAAGAAGTGTGTCGCATTCACCTTTTCCATTCCAATTGACATTGGGTGAAAAACGGCAAGGAACTTTCAGGTTGAAACCTTGCAACACTATTCAATAATTTACATTAAAAAAAAACATTGTTTATGCTTAGTCATTTTAACTGTAACATCCCAATTAATTATTCGGAACTTCCCTTTAGCTCTATAAATCAAACAACGCCGTAGGGATAAAGTTTAGAACGAACGAAATCCTCGGGGTTATTTCACTCGTAAGTTAGTAGATACATAGCAATCCCTCTGGATTTTACAGTCCAACCTGTAATTCGAAAACTGAATTGAAATAAAATACTGGCAATGCAGCCCGGCTTCGCCTAGAACATTCAGTTTACACAATGTGTTAAGCAAGCAGTGGTAGAACCACGCTAATGCTTGGTGATAGCTGCAGCGTGTATATATACACATATCGTGAATGAAATTAATGTTAGAGGCAGCATTGTACAGTAATCCTCAGGTGTCACACGGCATGTTCATCTTAAATATTTGATTAGATGTAAGTGTTTATGGGCTGAAGTCTTGACTTTCTTGAACAATATCGATATTTATCGTAAATATATTTACACATACAAAATATTTTTATATTACACAAATCTTTCTTAACAATCATTATATATATTGGTGCAAATAAGAACAGGATCATTTCCGAGGATATCGTCTACAGAAAAACAACTTTCTCACTATCGAATATATTTTATTACTTTATTTATTTACTCTTTATTGCATTACTCGCAACAAAGTTAAAAGTTCCCAAAGGGCGGGCTTAATGCCAAAGGCATTCTCTACCAGTCGACCTAAGGACTGGTGAGATATGTGAATGATAGTTGTAATACAATGAACTAATCAATAAAAAGAAAAAATAATAAAATAACTAATATTATTACTGTATTCTTTCAAAACGAAGTTTACATGTGAAAGAAAGCAAGAGTAAAGACGGTTGGTTGAAATAATTCTTAGTAAATTGTCTTCCAATCCATATAAACGTTGTATTCACTTACGTGTAGATCACCTGTTCCCGAGTCTACTCTGCTGAAAATGTGGTGATCGTAAAGCGAATTTAAACAATAGTATAGTTACGCTCCAGTTTACTTCTGGCTGCGGCATGAATTTGTCGACTCTACCAGAATACCGGTGAAAAATAGAAGTATAACAACGCCGCTGTGTTTAGTCTTGTGAGTATGGGATCCGGAGACATTTATCACTGGTGACGAAGCGTTTCACCTTAGTCGTCAGGTATGAAAACGCATCTGAATGCTAAGATTGTGGGAATCATGGGGTGAAGGTATAACTTACAATCAGGTTAAACGTGGGTTTGTTGTTGTGTAAAATTTGATAAAAGCTAAATGCCATCTATAACTAACAACGGAAATATCCACAAATCATCCACCATAAACCGTGATGATTTAGGAACTTAATACTCAAGAAACTTGCGGAAAACGGCCTACAGCTACAAAACCATCCACATATATTTTTTTAAAAAAAACCTTGTCATTCGCGGTAAACTTCTATATATTAATTAAAAATCTCAAAACACACTATGCAGTTCCCGCACGAGCACACGGTGACGTCATGGGATGCACTAAATTTAACATGGGGCCGGGGAAACCGCGTGGGCACACACGCCTGTCAGGAATACGAGGCGTTCGGGAGAAATGCCGATTGTCGCCTTTTCGTGATCTCGAAATAGATCGTAAGGTGCTCTCACACTAGGGCTGTTGTGACGACATTGGACCAGTGAATCGGAGGTCTATGAACTCTTAAAATAACGATGCTACGATATCTTAGTAATCGGAGTCCAAACTGACTTCACATTACTTGTTGTTGTCGATGTTTTTTATTAATATTACAGAATTATTTCTTACGATGTTTTCCTTTACAAATCAGCTCAAAAAATCCATTTAACATTTGCATTAGTGCCTAGGATGGAACTAGATAATATATATATATATATATAAAATTAAACTGTGTCATTAAAGATAGAGTTCTATCGAGTCGTGAGAGAGATCGAGTTCTAGACCTGGAATACTGTTTTAAAATTTTAATACATTTCTAATGGTATAAAAATATCCCTCGGGCTACTGAAGTCTTTTCGTTAAGAAGTTAACGAAGTTAAGTTAACTAGACACAAACGTATATCATCCATGTAACATGTAGCCCTACATAAGTTGTATATATAAGTAACCCAACAAAACTCACAAGGATTGATTTTCGGCTTATATTCTTTATTTATATACTTCTGTATGAAACAAATGTTCAAAGCAGTGGCTTTATGTATTCGGAGCGTTCAATTTCAGTCATGGTTATAATGTGGCCGTCACCTGAAATTTCTTATTGAGTTTGAGGATATCCAAATCTATATTCATATGTAATGTATATATATATATATATATATATATATATATATATATACATATATATAACTTTTTCCTTTAGCAGGTGTGCTACGCCGGACGCCGAGGTTATTGTGTTGCAACGCTCTATAATCGGTCAAAAGAAAATCATGCGATATTCTATTCTATTCATTTAGCACCCGCTAATTTCATACAACAAAGTTTACTGCTACCAAGTGGACATTCTATTTAATAATTCAATTTAGATTATAATAAAAAAAAGGTAATATTTTTTTTATGTGGTCAATACGTCGGTATGTTGGACGTATACGTTTGAACAAACGGACTCGATTTATTGAGCCTTTCGAGAGATATCGTGTTATAAGTCAACACGGTATGTTTTGAGAGCCTTCGAATTTAGTACAATAGATTCCCTATTCCATGACACTATAGTAATTATTACTATTATTATTTGTGTACAATGGATAAATTTCTTTTATATTTATATTTTTTATATATTTGTATTGAACGTATGTTATGATGATAAGTGTGCCAAATAAATACACAGTTCACTTGATAGTATGTGTTGCGTGTCAATAAACAACTGAAAGAGGTGAAGACGCCTTCCTTCGCCGGTCGAGCTAATCGATTCATAGACCAACTGCAATGTGACCCTAACCTAAACACTGAATCCCACTTAGATAAAATAGAAGTTGTCACAATCAGGTTGGGCAGAGAAAGTTGTTTAAAATATAAATTACAAAACTGATAGTAAGACATCGGCGATTTTTTTTTCTTTACGGCCGCTTTTATAAACTACACCGGAGGTAGCCAATAAACGAATAAGACAAATTATATATGGGTAAACGAAAAAGATTTAAGATCAGCATTCGTTGTCACCCATGAAGAATGAGATGAAAAGCATCGCTATACGTGACTGTCATTCGAAACTTACATGGGGTAAGTAATGAAACTTGAAGACACTCATACACAAAAATCTAAACTTTACTATATATGATGTTAAACACATAACGCAATCTATATGTTATGGTATGCTATAGGCCAGGGGTGTCCCACTTTTCTGTATATTATGTAAGAAGGGGTGCGATATGCGCACTATGTTTATACACTGTGTTATAGTATTAGGTGCATTCTAGCTAGGTATGTGTAGATAGACCGGTCGATCGCGATCGACTTCTTTGCCCTGTTATTGAATATTAGCGCACAATTCAATTTTCAATGTTCAATTCTCGATATATCCATCCTCAATAAAATTTCAAGATGATTTCCAATGCCTCGTTACCTATCGTCACCAGATCAGTACATACGAAACACAGCAAAATTATGCTGCTACTTAACGCCAGTATTCTCTCCCCCTGTCACTCATATTGCAATTAGAAACTATCTGCCGAAGTGTCTTCACCACGTAATATATTCTGCACGGAAGTTATATCGGGCATATTACAAATGACGTCAACAAATTTGCCGTTATATATGAAGATTAATATTATTACTACGTACATATTACACGTACGTACATAGTACGATTTGCTTGCAATGTGCTCATGATGTAGTTAGTAAAGCTTCCTAAAATTATAATGGTTAAAACGATAATTGTTTCCCGCATCTCAATAACGATTAAAATAATTTAAATTAGCGATAAAAATGATTTAAACACAGTTCTAGTCCATTAGTGAGTTATTTAGATATTGAAATACAAACCTTACGTGCTCAATTAGAACATTTTACAATAAATTTAATCTTAAGTTTATATTCTAAGCACGATATGATAAGAAAAAGACATAATATTGCGCACAACTCAAAGCGAAACATCGTTTCTTAAAATGTTTTGATCCGGTGCATCTCCAACACACCCTGACGGTAGTAGCAAGACGATGGGACGGTTCGATATTGGAGTATTGGATCCAATAAAATGCAATCAAGTAACCACGCTCCAGCCTCGAACGATTTAGTGATTTAGTGGTTTAATATATGCTACTAACATAGAAATTGTAAGTTCGACCATCACAAATTGATTGATAAAAAAAAACACGATGAAATTGTTAATTGCAATTTCATGTGCTAATGTACCCACGTGCTCGGCGATGAAATAAATCTAGTTTAAGAAAGTTATAAAAGAAAATATTTCGAAGAAATAAAACCCGCCAATCCGCAATGGGGCCTTTTATAACATTCGACAGTAACAAACGAGCACACAGTTCACCTGATAGAAAGTGATCCCCGCAGCCAATGATATCTACATTCATCCTTGACAAGGAATCATAATGCAGATGCGTTGTCACCCTTGAGGACTGGGATGGAATGCCCCGTCACCAGTAATAAAGGTGCTTTAACACTTTCTCTAAGCCTATGACTTACAGTGGAATTTATGTTTATATATATATACCGACGCTCCACCACAGTACGATTTAAGCGCTCGTACCGCATAAGACTAAATACTGCACAATTTACCTTTCATCTAATACACACAGTGGTTACAAACAAGGACCTACGTCATCCATAAAGCTCGGCAACGCAAAACAAAATTTGTCACACTTAGCTTCAGCAGTTGATATAATGTCATTTTAAATCATTTCTAACAGTGGTAGAGCTACACTACACTTTTTTTTCCAGCCGCAGAATGCATGGGTAATAGCTTAACCGGGGTGAAATGGCACTTAAACGCTGCTGTGTTTCGTCTGGTGAGTGAAGGGATCCGGGGACCCTTAAAACTGGTGACAAGGCAATCCGTCTCAGTTCTCAAGGGTGACAACGCATCTGCATTATGATTCCTTGTCAAGGATAAATGTAGATGTCATGGGCCGCAGGAATCACTTACTTGCCAACAGATTTACTGTGTGCTGATTTCCAACTCTCAATGTAATAAAAAAAAATCTTCTTCAAAAATCAGAATCCATTCTGCGGCTGGAAAAAAACTGCAGCGTAGCTCTACCACTGTAAAACTCATGCGAGAAATATATAATTGAACAATTCCTTTTTCATTGCGTCAATATATAAAACATTAAATAGGTACTATTTTTATTTTTTATAATTTACAAAATATTTAATATCATAAAAATACTGCGATAACAGCGAGCTTTCGTTGATTTTACATTTACCAGTTTCCATCTGCTGTTTCATATTTGATAACAACTTATAAAACACACAGATCGTGTAACCAGAGTGTCCGATCAGAATCATGTTTTTTTTTTATATAGAATAGGTGGTACATGCAATGATCACCGCCGCCCTTGAACATCCACAACACCGGTGGAGTCGCAAATGCGTTGCCGACCTATAAGCAAGGTGTAGGCTCTCTTTTCTTGAAGGCCCATATATCGTATCGGTTCGGAAACACCGCCGGCGACAGCTGATTCCACAGAGTAGTTGGGTGTGGTAGGATATTTCGCGTGAAGCGCACTGCGGTGGATCGTCAACCATCGAGATGATGAGGATGAAATATTGAGTGTGGTGCGCGGAAGTATAACAGTTGCTCTATTAAACATGTATGGATGGTTTTTAATATATATATCATATACATTTGTTTCAAATATGTTACGTGTACTGGTAATGTTAATATATTAAGACACCTTTCGATATTTAAGATAATATATCATTATTTATATACACAGATCACTTTAGTTTGTCATTCACATCGAAACCATCACGTTGTCGTAATAGAAAGTTGACTGCTTTAACGGGATAGCGCCATCGGAAATCTAAATGCTACGAGTAAAGGGCGTTCGTTACATTGAATACAAATTGGACTTAATATAGTAGTTTTTTTTCATTACTCAAAAATTACAATGTGGAGAATGGTTTTCATGCACTAGACGAGACCGTGCCTTCTGTCTGTTGCTGTGTGTAAACGATTAAATGAAACCGGATTTCAACCGGAAATCAACTAAGAGCAACGAGGCATTTTATCTTAGCCCTCACGGGTGACAACGATTTGGTAATTGATATATGGACAGCATGGCTAACTTCGGTATTTCTTTACTAAGTTGTATTAGGGCCGGTTAATGATGTCTTTGTTACATAAAGAAAACTTTGTCTTTGTGAAAACATCTTGGAATAAGATTTCGTACACAAAATTGTACTAAATTTGGGTTTATTTATAATATTTTTACTTATTATATCTTAAACTAAATAAAATAAGAAGTTTATACACCTTATTTTCAAACAAAAAAAGAGTATACAATATAAATTACATAACAAATATATAAATATCATAAAATAGAGACATTAAATATATAATAAACAATACATAAAATAGATAAATTGAAATTGAATATTTAAATAGCAAATTCAGATGATTTCCCTTGTGTAACACTCACGAATGAGTCTTTTAAAATTATTTTTATTACAAACCAGCTTAATGTCCTATGGAAGTTTATGTTTATTATTATTTTCATTATGTTCACATTTATAGTCATACTGTAAATAACATCTGTAATCAAAGTTCGGCTGTGTTCGATGTCTCTTCTCTTAGAAATTGCATGGGCGAAAATACCGCCACGAGACTCCACTGCACCATAATGGATATAATATGTCTTCAAATATTTTTTTCCATACGTTTTCCTATACCGTGGAGATCGTGGTACATAAGTGCTTAAAGTTTCAAATATCATATTCATTAGCGGTTTACTACCCGTACCGTGACATCAACAGTCGGCGGTTAGACATAGAACTACCGCGACTCTGCACGCTGCCCGAGTAATTATTAAATGACTGATTTTTATATTAATTTAGTTGATACAATCTCGTGATACTTAGCTGTTAAAACTCTACCCCCAGATCATCTGAAGATGAAGGTTGTTGTGTTGGAAGGTGGTGTCACCTCAACTTCATAAAAAGGTAAATTGTAAATATCGCGCAATATCTAACAAATTGTGAAAACGGATGTATATTTTTACGAGTTGTAACATGAAATATATATTATATTGCAATATACGTAAGAGGTTTATCTCTCACGTAAGAGGCCATAAACGACACATCTCAGGACACATTGCTCTATAAAATAACTTGTGCATTGGACTGAAGGTGCTCTTATGAAAAAAAACATTGTATTACTTTTTATGGAAACAATGAAGAAACAAACATGATCATTAATTTATTTATTGTTTCGCTTAAGGAAATTCATTTCCGGTTTTAAAAGCATTACTATTATTATGCATTTAGTAAGGTTTTGTTTGTTGAAAGAACTCAATTTAAATATCAAGATATGTTACTTATGTGACTTAATTGAGATATATGGCTACTGGACCAGTGGGTTTTAACTGAGATATATTTGGGTATGTTGCAAGTATTATAAAAAAAAAACAATAAGCAAATAGTAAAGAACTTTTGGCAATATTATGAGTCTTTATTGTATATTTGATATATCTCTCTAGTATATGTGGGAAATATCTTAGGTACCAATCCAATTTTCTGGTGATAGTGTATGAACAAATCCTCAAATGATAAACAATATCTCAGCATGTGGGTTTTAGTATATTCTTATTGTTTAATATGAGACATATATTATAGACTTTCATAAAGGATAAAATATATAATTTTATCAGTGAACAATTTCTTAACATCTTGTATATCACCTAAATATTTTATTTCATATTTATACCATATAACAATAATTTCGTTTAACTTCAGAAGATACAATCAATGTTTAGCAAGCTATTGTCTAAATTTAACATTGTATTAGTGGGACATGCTCATTTAAAAAAATATATATCTTCCTACAAAAACAATTCATGGCCTATTTCCTGTTATATCTTATATATTTTTGTTTACATAAAATATAAAGGCAAAACATAAAGACCTTAAATTCTGTTGGCCATTACCTACAATACAATAACAAGCTTATATTTACAGCTGTTTATTGATTTGGAGTCCTAATTTAATCTCTTATAGATTCAAATACTTTTGAAAGCATCCCAATAGTAGTTTTACCTTAACAAAATTCATTAATTATGAACAATAAAGGGTACAAACGAAAAAAAAAAAAATATACATATGTATGTAGATATAAAGGAACTGTCTGTGTATTCAATGCACATCCTAAGTGCAATAATCAATTTAACTGGTATGTGTGAGATAAAATGCAAATAAAATCATAAACATAGGAAACCACCTAACCACATAATAGAAGTAATTGCATGTAGCATATTAAAACCTTTACGTACAAGATAATCAAGAATCAGTAGAATTATGTGGTAATCACTTCTTTAGATGTTGTAATATGGGTAATTAGTGTTGCTAACATAATTGAAACAATTATGTAGGCATCTTCAAGAAGTGAGTGTTTATACATTTTTCTCTCATTAAATCAAATATCATAGCAGCTTTATTTTTTTTTTAAATGTATTTTCTGATACATTTTCTTGTAGAAAAAAATTAATATTACATATCAGTATTTACTTACTGTGTATTTAAGACTTTTCTGTATTCTACCCACTAAAATAATTCAGTAAATATGAATTGAAATGAGTAAAACCTAATAAGGGTACAGAATGGTTATAAAAACATAATGCCATATATATATATTACATCTATCCGAAACATCCTCATGGCAACTAACTTATATTATAATGTTTAGAATAATAAATACTATTTTCCTTAATTATTGCAAATGTAGATAGCACTCTTAGTCATCTTAGCATACACAATGCATACTTGTAGAAATTCTGGATAAGTGCCCAACATTTTTGAATACAACAAAAACATAAAAACTGTAGATTACTCAATGCTATATAAATATCTTACTCATTACAAGTTTAATATTGTCTACCCAGCATGTTATTATTTTACTATGATATTTCATTAATTTACTATGTGGTATAATCAACATTTCAACACACGAACATTACAAAGACATAAAACAAGTAATATTTTTGTACAATGAATAACAAAAATCAGCTGGAAGCAAACACAAAGCAAATTTGATTCTCTGGTCAATAAATGGCTAAATTATGTTGTTAAAAAGTAACAAAAATTAAAATCATTCCGAATCTTTATAACATGATGTGTCAGCTGTTAGAAATAGTTAAACATGTATGCTTATTAGAAAATATGTGTCTAGTATCATATTAACTTTCAAATTATTAGCAACAATTGTAATTTATCTCTGAATAAATACTGAAGCATATAAACAAAATATTGGTTTATTTAGAAAAATAATAGTGACAACAAATGAGCATTTTATATCACCTACATTCATCCTTATAAGATACCCTTTAGTATGAAGTTTCAAGCCTTCACATAACAGTACATAACATTTTATTCTTAATTAATATGAATGGAATAATAATTATTTCTACTTCGATTTCAGATACAATTTTGGTTGAGAATATTATCAATACTATCAGCATGCTATTGCCAAAATTTTGTATTTAAAATTTTTATTTTCATACTATTGAATTAAATAAAAAAATATTCTTTGCAAAGGCAAATATAGTTCAAGGCTCTCTTAATTTCTTCATGTTTTTTTCCACTTAAAAATTATGATGATTTATCAAGCTTGGTATAATAAGTAACAAGCAGGAATCATGTAAAATAAAAATGCCTCCCTGATCAAACCAACAAATTTTATTACAGCCAGTCTATGGGTACACAAATAAAATTAATTTTATAATAATATTATCAATTAACTTTATTATTACTCTAATTAAATGAAAAACAAAAGAATTTAGCATATATAGAAACAAACATACCATTTATCAGTAACACATCTGGTTATAAAAATATCTATGGGTGAGAACATAACAACACAATTTATATCTGACATACACACAGAATTAGTTATTATAATATTCCAACTCCTAGCCTGCATATACCAGAAACAACTTGTTTCATGTTATATTCACAATTAAATCAAAATTGTGACTCATTAATAACTAAAGGATATTTACATTATTGCAATTGCTGTTTGAATAAATATTTAATTAGTGTATATATATATATTATAAGTAATAAATTTCGTAAATTTAATATATTTAGTTTGTTACTTCAGGTATTCAAAGGGTATACTTTTATATCTGAGTGTTCTAGTTACCTTTCAATCTCTAAAAATATATAAATGATTATCTTTAATTGTTTTAGCAGACTAAGTTGCATTGAAAATTTTTTTTTTTTGGAAATATTGATAAAATTTAACAAAACCTTAGTAGGCTGATTTGATAATTATTACAAAACTTGATGAACTTAATGTCTTATGAAACAACCATTTTTAAACACAGTTATTATGCAACATAACTTTGTACAATTAAAAACACAAGTAGGCTACATAGACTTTGTGTAACGACTTTGTGCAATTTTTAAAGTATTCTATCATTATTTGTCAATATAATTTATTTAATTTGAAAATCTCAATTCACCCTTGTCAAATTATTCCTTAATAATCTGGTTTACTTTAGTATAGTTTATTAATTATTAAGTAAGTAAAAAAATTATATTTATAAAACCTTGGAACTTTAGCAAATAATTAATAAAAAACTAAAGGTAGATATAATAAAAGTACACTTTATTTCTATCTTCTTATTTGTATTATTTGATAATCTTTTGTAATTTTTAACACAATTAAATACAGAGGTTATGAGGAATGATATGTCAAACAATATTAAATGTTAACAACTTTATATACTAAATAATAGTCAGAGCTAACTACCTAACAAAAACAAAACAAAAATGATAAAACTAATAAGAAAATATAATTTATTTTCCATTAGCTTAAAATTAACTGCGTAACGTAAAAATTAGGGCCTGGATGACTAATTCGGTATGCAAAGACCAGAGAACCATGAATGGCAGAAAGTAACTTACCTTAAACATAGGCCGAGGATGCCTTGGTTGAGACGGAGCGGTGGCCGTAGTCGAGGCCGCGGGCGCCGGTGACGATGACGTCACGTGGTCCGCCGGCAGTGACTCCGGCACAGTCTGAAGGGTTGGCCGCATAGTCGTCGACATCTCAACACCAGTTCTGACACTTTTCACCTCGCTAGAACACCCTCACTGCTCGCATCCTCTGCGACCCTCGACCACTCAACCACCCCGATCGGCCCAGGCCTTCACCAGCACGACGCTGCCTTCGTATCAACTTTACCGATCGCAGAACAACAACGCCCATCTAACCGCATTTTCGACCGTAAAAATACATAGTCAAAATCTATAAGGACAGCCGGGACACTATACGCATTCCTATTTCACTTTCACGTAAATGCTAACGATCGTCGAGATGGAAAACGGAAATAGACACGCAAAAAACTATTAGAAAGCTTACAGTGTCGTCTCCTGTCACATAAACACTACGAAAGAATTCGGCGTTTCAGATAAAAGCCGACGCGTAACACGTTTTCTATAACGCGAACGGCCAGTAAAAAGTTTACAAAATCATTTATTGTTTAAATGTTCGTCAATTTAATTACAAATTTGCTAAATACATTCACTTAATTCCGCTAAAAGTCCGTATATTCTTGAATTCACTCTCAAGATGGCGGATTTTACCTCCTCGTAAATGGGCACAAGGCTGACACGAAAACATCAACCGGCTCTCTATCAATCCCTTTCTTTTGATACTGTATGAAATGAGATAGTAATATGTGACTAACTTCAACGGAGTTTTATTAAACGTCGTGGTACGTCATAGAAAATCTGCCAATAGAGCATGCGCGAATGTTAGAAAATTTTCAATTGAACGCAACTGCAGGCGTTAAATTTTTCCAAAATATACGTTTTGTGCATTAATTTTAAAAATTCAACTAGTAGTTTTATATTTTCTAAACTAAATAACCAATGTAAAAATAGGAATTAATTAACATAGTATTTTGAGAATTTTCTTTTTTAGCATCTGGCTACCTCAGGAGTCATGTGCTATGTTCATCAACTTGCCCGCCTGCCTGTAGCGGTTATGGTGAGTATGGATATGATGATGGTATATAAGGATGAATTAACGATCTTACTTTTTATTAGCAATTTTTGATATGCCACAGGTTTGGAAAAGTATGTATACGTAGTAAGTATGTCAACTAAAGATATAAATATTTAAAATATTTTTTTTTATTTTATATAAAATAATTAGCTTTATAAATATGTATATGAATTGAACGTTATTCAACAGAAGATATTTAAAGATTTAAACAAGCATAAACTATTTATATGGGATTCAATATATGTCCTATTTTTTATAGCTGAAACACTTAATGCCATTTATCAAAAAATCAAAAATGGCTGCCTTGTTGTTGGCGACTGTTGGGCGCTTGTTTAGAGAATAAATGTTTATTTCTTTATTTTGTTGTGAATTCTATAACATGTCTATGTGATGGGTAGAAGAGTACGACATATGATTCAGTTAATTGGTAAGTAGAAGTATGTTCGCGTTTGTGTTAGTGTATTTGAGAAATCGCTAACGTAATAACTGTTAGTCGCAACGTGAGCTTTTTGTGCGTATTCATAATCGTGTCATCCAGCATACAATTTACTTACTTTCGAATAAGTTGTAAAGTTTAAGCTAGTTAAAAAACTGAATTGCTAATAATTTTGCGACACGAGTTAAGTAGTGACCTTAACTCCTTCATTACAGACAGAACAATAAACGTCCTTTACGGCGCAATGCCACAGTACGTACTCTGTTCGACTTTTTCTTGTGTAAACTAGGAAACTACTTTTGATAAATGTAGTTAAATTATTTCATTTTGAGACAAGAAAACTTCGAGGTGAATGAACCTTAATTCTCCATAGATTAACTGATCTCCATGATGTTTACGAGTGAAGTGATCATAGTGTTTTGTGTAGCGTGTTGTTTTTTTTTACATTTTATATATTTGCATTGTGCTCTTCAACTAATTTAGTTTCTAGATTTACAATCTTGACATGTTTATAAATCGATCATAAAAATTCGGTTGTCATATGATATATTTTTTTATTTTTACGTCAAAAGTAAATTTAATGTAAACATTATTTTGTTTATTTCAGATTGCTCGCCCAGTAGCAGTTGCCTGTAGAAGAGCATTTATCCGATGTTTAAACCCACCATTACTCTAAGCACATATTAATTATAGTTAAAAGTTTTGTTCAATAATAGAAATATAATATGTCCAAGATGTGGCCACAATCACAATATTCTCACACAAACACTCCCTATCAGACTAATACAACAAAGACTAATGAACATCAAAACCAACAGAATTTAAAGACATTGGGGATGACTTCTGCTATATCTATGGCAGGTGGGTATCTCATTTATTATCATATGATTTTTTTTTTGTCTTCTGTTTGCCTTTACAATTGCAAAAAAAATAATAGTCAATGCCTACTGATGAATGGTATTTATTATTTTAATGATTTAATTAATTTTTGTTGAATAATTATGTAACATGAAAATGATTTAATTGTCTTGTGTGGAAAAAGTTACAAACTTACTATATTCAGTACAAATTCAGTTGTGGAATTACTATATATACTAAATACTTATGTTTGTTTGTGAATAAAAATATTAAAAGTTAGTAATAGTTTTGTACATAAGATTTAAAAAGGAAAAAGTGGAATCTGTCTTACATGTATTTATGTGAGTGGACTGCTTTTTACACTGGATGCTGCTGAATCTTGAAATACATGATACAAATTTTATGTTATATATTTCATAAAGTTAAATGTATTTGTTGCCAAATACAGAATTTCAATACATTATTCTATTATTTATTATTTGTCAATTTGCTTGCCATTCATAGCTACTTTAGTTTCTAATGCAATTTAGCAAATACAAAATTCATTATTTAATTCATTTTTATGTATATAACAAATAAAAATTCTCAATATAATAAACTTCATTCCTTCGTTAGTATTCTTAAAATTACAATGATAATTTAAATAAAACAATAAATGTGAATATAAGGTTTTCACAATTTTTGACCTGAGCTGAAAATCAAACTGACATATTATTGCAGATTTTACCACCGAGTAACATAAATGGTTTATAGTGAAAATTTCATTCTACTAAATACTAAGTTATGAAGACTTACAGTTTGGTAGATGTGTGTCCTACATATTTAAGATCTTAAACCTACCTTGAAATCATAGTCACCTGCATCCATCAACCTATTGCCATTGCTATGTTGTTTACCTTAGGTCTTCTATGAATACCCACATTTTTTATTCAATCATCCGGAGAAACAATGTCTATAGCCCTCTCCTTAGCTAGCTGAGTTACAATGAGCTTCCTCAAGGGCCAGCAGGGTATAGGTATGTGTCAGATCAGTAGGTCATCACAGGCAATGGGCAATAATTAAAGATTTTTGTTTTTAAGCATTGAAGTATATTTGACTAGTAGATATGACACAGTTTCCTGAATGCTGCACATGCCCATTGAATCTTTCATTTGTCATCTGGGTCAAAGTAGAACTTACTTTACTGGACTATAAGCCCTTGGTAAACATACTCACCAATAAACATACTTTGAGTGTAGTGCTCCCAACAACAACTGGTATAGGTGTGATATGGATCTTCATATTTTCCATGTTCATCTTAAGACCTATCTATGAGGGACACTGTTGAGCATAGTGCATATATATAGAACATATACATACATAATACACATATGTATGTAGTACACATACATACATAGTACACACATGTGTGCATACATATTAAATTCCTCACTTGCACTCTGGATTAGCTTTACCAGGATTTATTTATTATACCTTCAATAGATTATACCTCAATAATTAAAAAAAAATAACCAGTGAATGCCACACAATTTCTCAATTGCTGCAATTTTTGTGGAAACTGGATTTTTATTTGGTAGTGCAATGTTGCAATAGATAGCACTATTTTAAATTGACCAAGCATGCAAATTAAAATAACTGTTTTGTTCAGCTTTATCTTTAATTTAAATAACAATTTTTTTTTTATGATACTTATATAGTATGATTAACATATGACAGTAATCTAAATCGACTAAATCTATAGTTTGTATACATACAAACTAAGCATTTTTTGAAGATTACTGATTTATTAAACTTGGTCTGCTATTGGTGTGGCATTATATATTTATTTGTGATATATCAATTAGCCAATTGCACTGTCCAGTATATGATGATTTAGACATTTTTGGTGTAATGGAATAGTAATGATTAGGTGTTTTATAATAAACTAGCAAAGTCAGACATATTTGCTTTCAGTTTAAACTCAATGTCAACAGCTTGCTTAATGGTTAAGTGTATGTGAAACTTTAGGTTGTAGTATTGAATCCACCATTTGACTATTGTAGTGAGCCATCTCCTATCACCAGTTTAGTACAAGTGGTTGACCAGAATGTCAGTAATGGTAATAGCACTGCTTGCATTCTTTAAAAAAAAGAAAAACGTAGCAAATCAATATATATTTCATGATAATCTCAACCTGTCGATTTATACATTCTCTCGTTGAAAAATTCTTATACATACATACAATACATTTATAAATTATAAATAGAACCGAGCATAATGTTTCTATTTCATGCTGATATTCTATGATCACATGGTCCATAACTGGTCTACCACTTGTACAAGTATCATTTAGTTTTTGAACATACCAGTTATTTGGTAAATAATCATATAGTTAAATTGAAGGGCTAAGCTCTTCTTGGTAAAGTAATTACCATCTTTATAAACTCTGCCTAATTATAAACATTCTAATAAGGCATGACACATGATTTTATGCAGTTTATTTATGTACATAATGTACCTATTGTGACCATCTTCTCTTTCTTGTTCCTCCTATTTTCTTCACTTTTAAGCCATATTTAGTTTCCTTACATCTTGTATTCTTAATAATCTGAAGTATATTTATTTTTTCTATGACAATTTCTATCCGGTTCCAGTCAATTTTCCATAAACACTTAATGTTGAAACTTACTTTTCATTACTCAAAATGTGGTCTTAACATAAAGAAAATTTTGGTATTACAAGCCATGATCATGTTCATCTTTGAGGATGTAATACTTTATGTTGTCTTTAATCTGTTTATTATTGTATACTTCATCTCTCCTTTTCTTTTTATAGCATTCATTATAAATAAAAAAAATCAGGTGCCTAATGCAAGCTGTTGTAAGATTTATCATTATTTTCTCTTAGTCATTTTAGTCATAAAGATTACTTTTAACATATTGCAATTCTTAATTAGGAAAAACATTAGTGTCTATGGCCTGCACTAAGAGGTCATTGTAGCTCACAAATACTTACAATAAGGGAACTGACATTTATTACAATACTAACATTAAGATCAAGATTTCTATCTATAAAGGTGTTTTCAGTTGTATTGATTTGCATCATAACTACCATTATCATTTTCAGGCCCTAAACCTATTGACATAGAAAAAACAAGTGACCTAAAAGAGTCACTTGTACCATTTGGTGTGTTTGAATCAGAAGCGGAAATGCACCATCGTATGGAAGTTCTCGGATCATTACACCGTCTTGTTAGACAATGGATACGGGATGAATCATTAAGAAAGAACATGCCGCTGAGTGTAGCGGAGACAGTAGGGGGGAATATTTATACATTTGGATCTTATAGACTTGGGGTGAGTGTGAATGAAGAATATTTACCAATAATTCTGTTCTATGCTACATAATATTTATACTATTAATATTACACTTCAAAAATATCAAATCACAACGTCATTTGCTTAATAATTAAAAAGGTTCCTACTCATTGGTGGTCAGCTGGAGTTTTTATGCTTAAGACATTAAATTGTTATATTTATGTTAGAAAGTTAAGTAAATCAAGAATAATATTCTCAAAGATGCAGTTTTGCTCAAGAGCATTTCATCATTTCACTTAATTGACTTTCTGAAAATAGGTAATATGATTTATCATTCCACATTGCTTAATATACCTTGAATTTTAGTTATGTAACAATCATGGACATTTAATTCTGAAATGTTATCAATATGAACTCCCTCTTTTGTGATAATGCATTAAAGTGAATTAATGAATATGGAAATATATTAAAAAAAAACAAAAATTGTTTATTTGACAAATGTTATTACTAAAATATTATTGCCTTTTGGCATTAAGTCCACCTTTTTGTTGAACGTTTGTTTTACTTGTGCAAATTAATAATACGACTGGATATCTGATCTTATATTATGTATAAAAATCTTGTGTTAAGACTACACTCATCCATAACAATACTATTTGTGTTACATTACAAAAAGAATAAAAAATAGGAATACAGAAACTATGAATATACACACGAAATGATTATGTGAGTGCATGTGTGTGTGTTTGGAAATGAGTACCTTATATTTATATCACTTACAAGTTAAATTAGCAATTTGGTTATTCCTAAATTCGCTATGCCATCATGATATTTGTTTGACAGCCAATTAAATAAAACTTTCTTACAGTTGTGTTGATGTAGGTTAAAAATATAACATTGCAGATTGTTTAACATATTTTCTTCTAGCTAAAGCGGTTTTCACAATGGGATTGTAATGTGTAAATGTATTGATGTTTTATTGAACTCTAATATCATCATTCTCAGTTTTTCAATAGTTCCCTTTTGAACATGGGTATCATACAAATAGATAAAAAGTATGATACATCAGCCAGCTGTAAACTTTTGTAGGATGTTACTCCATATGGTGGGGTGTCATATTACATATTATTTATCAATAATACTATTAACTAAAAAAATATCAACAAGCAACTTGTTAATTACTAGGAATTTAGATCCTTAAAACTATTTTATATTATAAAATTATTATTATTTATATATTAATTATTATAATTTAGGTCCATCACAGAGGTGCAGATATAGACGCATTGTGTGTCGCACCGAGACATATTGACCGGACTGATTACTTCCAGTCCTTCTATGAGTTATTGAAGACACAACCACAGGTATTGTAAAATTTACTCGATAGGATTAAAGGTTTAGTTATCTCTAATTAGAACTGAGATGCACCTGCTCTAAGTTACAACTTTAAGGACTTGATAAAATTGTGAACACCCAAGTGCACCTTTAAAAAGGAAGATTTCACTTGTCTCAAAATTTTATTTGTTTCTCGAAAATGCTAATTTCCTCACTTTGTTTCATGTGAAGGAATCACATGATTAATCAGCATAAAACTTTGATGTTGTGCTCATGGTCGATTTCTTCCATGACAAAGTCTTCTGGTTATCACCAGAAATATATTTTAAATGCACAAACATTGTTCCTTGATTGGGAATTAAACACAGGAGCCATGATGCTGCAACCTATACAAAGAGTGTTACAAATATCATTTTTACTGTCTCAAATGAATATAATTTTTTTTTAATTAACCTTGTGAACTGTCAATATGTGAACTTGGAAGACCATATGATATGTATATACTTTTCCAGTAGGTTACAACCACCTGGATAAGAAATCAGCAAAAATAGTTACCCATTTTTTACAGTTTTCTTAGTTACAAAATGAATGCCTCATGCTATATTACCATGGGCAATGAAAAGGCATTTGTTAATGTTGCTACCAAGTTATTTTTAATAACCTTTAAATAATTCTATTATGTAACAATAATTTCTCTAATACAAATAAAATTTATGTCTGTAATTTTTAGGAAACTCGCAAATAATTTATAATTATAGTAATGTAATTTAAAATTACATATGTACACGGTGAATTAAAAGCTTGCAAATACGGTTATGAGATATGCATAATGTAGATTAAACAACAACAAGATATATGTACACAAAAGAATAGAAATATATTACGTGTACAAATAAGTTTCCGCCGTTTTTTTGGTATTTTCAAAATGGGTTGGGTTTAAAAATGGGATTTTCTTGTGAAAGAAACCTTACTTAAACTTTTGATACCCCTTATGCTTTATTAAAAGTATTGTCCATCGCCAGCCATTACTTTCCGTCATCTTTTAGGCAACATCGCGTTGTAAGAACGCTCCACCTTTCTAGGCTATCCACGAATCGATCCAATTTTTGGTGACTTCATATGTTGTGAAGTTGTAATCGGAAGGGGCAATGACTGATGAATACGATGGATTGGGTAGGACTTTAAGGGTTTCCAAGTAGGTTTTGACTGGTTCTGAAACGGGTGTCATGTAGCAAAATCAACTTCCCGTGTCTCTGCTCGTACAGGGGCCGTTTTTTCTTTAGGGCCTTGTCTCAATCTCATCCATTGTGTTTGGTGGAGAACCCCAGTAATAGTTTTGGATCGGTTGGAGTCGTAACACACGACACCAAGCTCATTCCACTAAATATAAAACAAGAGTTTTTTTCCGTGAATATTCGGTTTGGCGGTCAACGTTGAACGTTGAAGCATGGCCACGTGGTCCCCATCATTACCTCTTCTTTGGGTTATCATGGTGGATCCATTTTTTATCATCAGTGACTATACTATGCAAAAAACCCTTGTGCTTATACCGGGTCAGCAGGATCTCACATCGGTGTTCAATGTTTCTCGGCTTCAGTTCGTATGGAATTCCCTTGCTTTTGGATCATTCGCAACGACAAGAAACGATGTAAAATTGCTTGTTGAGTCAGTCTTAATGTGAGTGCAAGTTCTTCTTGCATTCGGCCCCAATCTTCCTCCAATGCCTCCAATTCCGCATCTTCGTAGACTTGCGGCCAACCGCTGAGTTCCGTCTTCGCCGTAAAACTCAACGACAACTACTTCCACTTAAAACAGCTGCAGATTTCTTCAATTTACAGAAGCAAATCAAAAGTTCCCGCAAATGACGCTTATTCGGCTAAAAACTTGACATTTTCGCACGAAGATAGGTATGTAATGCTGATACAAATTCATTAATACTTCGAATCTACAACCAAAATTTACGAGTGGGGCCATCTCTTATCAAATGGCGGAAACTTATTTGTACACCTAATAGATCTAGTAGATATTAAAATATAATTTGGAACGTGTCAATTTCACAAATTATAATGTTGTAAAGATATTATCGTAAATATATTTATTTTCTTTAACAGGTTAAAGATTTACGAGCCGTGGAGGACGCTTTTGTGCCAGTCATAAAGATGAATTTTGACGGAATAGAAATTGACTTGCTGTTTGCGAGACTGGCCTTGAAGGAGATTCCGGGTAAATTAAATAGTTATTTGTTGTTTAGGCCCGTTGTAGCTCATTATCCCAGGACTTATAATGTCATAGTTCTGGAGCAATTGAACTTTACCTCGTGGCAGCATACCCATGAAGTTAATATAATCAATTTAAAGAGATACTCTATACTGGCTGTTAAGAAATATGTCGTTCGATTGCTAGCTTGCCTAAGGAATAAAAGAATATATTTTGAAGATATGTTAGGTCTGTCGTTATTATATAGTTAGTTATTAATAAACAACAGATGTAGGATATGCAAAAAAAAACATTAACCATCAAGTACTGTGTATTTATGTGCGTCTTTACTTCACCTGTAGCATGGAAAAATGAAATGCTATAGTTTTGCTACTCCAATTTAAGCCTTACTTAACGTAATCCTTGGAATCACACGTCAATACTCATATTATTTAAAGAAATAAAGCCATAATCAATTCCCTATAAACTCTAACTAAACCGATATGACATATAAAGAGGAGAACGTTAAATTTCATAGACCATGCCCTAAACCATTAGACTAGTGATGATTGAATTTGTTTATTTCTCACACAGACTCATTCGATCTTCGGGACGATATGCTACTGAAGAATCTGGACCAGAAATGCGTAAGATCGCTGAACGGGTGCCGCGTCACCGACGAGATACTGCGTCTCGTGCCCAATATCAACAATTTTAGATTGACACTACGCGCTATAAAGCTATGGGCTAAGCGTGAGTACATCACTATCTCATTTTTGTTATGCACAACATAAAATGTCAATGGTTGATATAAATCCTTCATTTTCGTCTTGTAGTAGTAGTACACAAAGTTTGTTGTGGATGTATGTCACATGTTCAATCGGTTTTCCAATCGTGAAAAATTACATTATTGTTATCTACTTTAAAGTGGTAGAGCTACTCTGCAGTTTATCTCTAGCTGCATAATAAATGGGACAGCTCGGCCGGGGTAGTACCACTCCCTCACAGTATACCAGCGTAAAATAGCAGTATAATACTACTGTGTTTCCTCTGGTGAGCGAAGGGATCCAGAGACCTTTATTACTGGTGATGCATTCCAACTCAGTCCTCAAGGGTGTCAACGCATATGCATTATTAATCCCTCTCAAGGATGAACGTAGATGTCATGGGCTGCAGGAGTCTCTTACCATCATCAGGTGAACTGTGTGCTCGTTTGTTGCTCTTAATGTAATAAAAAAAACTTAAATCTAGTTGTAATATGTAATGGGTCGGCTCGACTGATGAAGGGGAACTCGCTGGCAATAGCAGCATAACGATTGCTATGTTTAATATAGCGGCTGCATTGATCTGGGGACAAAATTTTATGTAACATGGGACTCCAGCACACCTCGTAGGTGACAGCACATTGTATATTTAGATTTTTGTAGAGGATGCATTGTGTGGTCACCCTCTAATATTGTAAACTAGAACACATTTTAATTTCACAATTTCTACACCATAACACAGCAGTGTTCAAAATATTGTTCATATGTGTTTGTGTTATTTTTTATTTATAAGAAATTTTTATGAGTTTTCATTGCCATCCTTACGTCGGCAAGTATGGTTTATATCGATTTGCACCGAATAACTCACACAATGTTCTAAGGCAAAACCATAGAAAAGCTCTTGTGATACATTCATCCGCGGCCCTCTTTGCGCTGCCCACCCTCCGGCAGCCCCCATCTTGGGAAAGAGAGCTGTTCACGTCCTCTTCAGGCAAGGGCACGCCGTATTTATCGTAAATCGGACATTCTAAACATTAGGCTATTTTTATTTTAAGTATAACTGTTTTCATGTTTTGTGGCAATGATCATTATCTGTCTATCCAGGTCACGGGATCTATTCCAACACGCTGGGATATTTAGGTGGTGTATCTTGGGCGATGCTCGTAGCACGCACTTGTCAGCTATACCCCAATGCGTTACCGGCAACATTGGTACATAAATTCTTCCTGGTGTTCAGTCAGTGGAAGTGGCCCCAGCCAGTTTTGCTTAAGCAACCGGATGCTGTGAACCTCGGATTTCCTGTTTGGGACCCAAGGGTGAGTTAAGGTCGACAAATATTGATTGCTATTTTATTTTTTTATGCCTGTGATTGAGCTGAATGCTCCATGTAACTTAGATGGGTGTGGTAAATTGAGTATGTATACTCAAACCGATCAGAAGTATAATAAAAGAGTGAACTACCAAGAAACACAACACTACCATGTTTACCACTATATGATTATTGATGGCAACTGTAATGTTTCTTTGTTCTTTTGTAACTAAGAAAACTGTAAAAAAGGGCACACAGTTCACTTGATGGCAAGTAATTCCTGCGGCCCACCACATCTACATTCGTCTTGGACAAGGAATTATAATGCAGATGTGTTGTTTACCCTTGAGGTCTGAGATGGAATGCCTCGTCACCAATTATAATGGTCTCCAGATCCCTGTACTCACTAGACGAAACAAAGCAACATTATGTTGGTATTCTGTGAGGGCGCGGTCCTAACCCGGTCGAACTGACCCATGTCATTCCGCAGCTAGAAACAAACTGCAGTGTAGTTCTACTGCTGATAAGAACAACATCCATGTGTTATTACCAAATGATAATTGCACAGAATGTGTTATAATATCATAAGTAATCAAGTCATCACGATATATATATATATTTATATAAATATATTTATATATATATGTATTTATATATATATACGTATATATATATAATGTGCCATCTAATTAAAGTCAATCGCTGACAACTCAGCTACAACGGCTTCCCTACCGAGGTGTACTGCTTGTGTTATTACACGAGTTCCGAGGTTCGAATGTCGTGAGCTAGAATGGCACATGCATACAGCACAATCAGATCTATAAAAAAAGTTGTCACATCCTGTGATAAAAACATGAATATGTTGTGATAACTTCAGAGATTAATTTATTTTACAGGTGAATGTGTCGGACCGTTTCCATTTAATGCCAATCATTACACCTGCTTACCCTCAGCAGAACTCCACTTTTAACGTGTCGGCGTCTACGCGTACCGTTATCATGGAAGAGTTTAGACTAGGTATGTATTTGTTTTACCTTTCTTTTCTCTTTCTCTTAAGTTTTACTCACTGGTAAAGGTCATGTATTCCTTGCATGGGTCTTACTGGATATGTAATCTTAAAGTCAGTAAACGGTAAAGTGCTTTACTTCCATTAAAATATCAACAATTTTGTATTTTTTAATAATACTTATACAACTAGATTAACTATTTTTTTTTTCTCAAAAATATACTATGTCAATATTTTTACACAAACCATTTTTAAAAACTTTAAAAAAAGTGACCTTTGTTTATTTATTTATTAATTTGTTACCTAAAGACAAAAGTATTAGTCTCATATAATAGAAGGACACAAAAGTATTGGTAAGCCTACAACCGAAATATTGGCATATATAATTAGCGCCTAGAAACTGTAGCCGCTGGTTAAATTGAATTAGACATTAAAATTTTACCCTTAAATGTAATAAAAAATAAGTTTCTTTTACAGGTCTAGCAATTACTGACGAGATAATGCTTGGCAAATGCACCTGGGAACGTCTGTTCGAAGCTCCCAACTTCTTCTCACGCTACAAGCATTTCATTGTACTTCTGGCTTCCTCTGCCTGCCCCGTCGATCAACTGCAGTGGTGCGGACTTATTGAAAGTCGGATCCGACATCTTATTAGTGAGTGGGGCACCCTGTCATTGTACACTATACTACATATATATGCGGTCAAATATTAATTTAATTTCTATATGGTCACCAGCAACAGAATATATATTCTGGATATACAAGATACAATATATAGCCTTGTGACAATAGCATCTTGGCAACTGGCAAAGAAATTCTAAAAGATTATTTCTTTTTTGCCGGAAGGTTTTGTGCCTTAAATGTTAGCACAGCTGTTTGAGCAGAGCAACAGCTGTTTTCTTGAAATGTTTTGTGGTTCATATGCCTACCTTTTATCACTGGTCCACAGTTATCTGGGTAATTTCTCCTTGAATCAATCCACAGGGATATTTCTAAAAACACATCTTGTTACATCAAAGGTTGGATTAGAAACAAAAAACTTAATTTGATCACCAGCAGACACTAAGAAGTTTTCCATGGTATCTTTAATTAAATTCTATGGCATCTACACTAATTCTTGACAAGGAATCATAATGCAGATGCATCGTCATCTTTGAAGACTGAGATGGAATGCCTTGTAATAAAGGTCTCCAGATCCCTGCACTCACATCAGCATTATGGCTGGTATTGGTATTATGTTTATAAAAAAATCTATAAATAGAAGTTTTTATTTTTAATTCAATTCATAATAAAATTCATGAAGTCTGTCTATTTTTAATCATACAATATCAATTCTAATGCATAATATATTATATTACAGCAACCCTGGAAAGAAATCAACACATAACCATAGCACATGTCAACCCAGAGTGCTACAATTCGGTGCCACTAAACACTAACAACGGACAGCCCCTCGCATTGCCTCCTGGTATGTTTTATAATTTATTTTAAAACAGTTTCATCACCATATCATCAGCTCCTCATCAGGCCACAACTGAACATATCTGTCTCCTTCAGATCTGAAGCAGTATATTATTACTGTAAGTTATTGTGTTCATCCCCAGTCTGATATGATGCATATGTAATATACTATTGATATATATATATATACAAATATATATATATATATATACATACAGTGGTGGTCATATCATTAGAAACACTTCTTATAAATAAAGAAAGTATAACTTCAATGTACAAATGTTCGTAAAAAATATACACATTCAATAATTATTACCAAATTAAAAATGAAGTTTTATCGCCTAATGATTCGAGAAACATCTCGTCAAGACATACGCCGAAGATTAGTGGAAGCTAAATTGATTGGAAGAATCTCTCGAAAGGTACCGCTTCTTACCAAGCAACACCGAGAGAAGCGATTATAATTCGCTAAAAAATATGTGAATTAGACGGTACGAGAATGAGAAAAGTGTTATTTTCAGATGAAACAAAATAAATATGGTAAATTCCGATGGAAAGCGCTATGTTAGACGTCCTGTAAACAATGCTTCTAATTCATTCATTTCAGACAAAAATATCTTAGAGCACACCATGATTCCTTACTCGGCCGATAATTTGCCAGGATCTTTCAGCATGACAATGACCCTAAACACACGGCCAATAGCGTCAAATGTTTCCTTAGCGAACAGCGTATATCCGTTTTAGACTGGCCAGCAAATAGATGGATTTAAACCCGATAGAAAATCTCTGGTATATAGAAAGTCTCAAACAAACGTAACACCAGTCAAAACAAACTATCATTTAGTATTTGTTGTAGCTTGGAATTCAATCCCCTAAAAAATGTATGAAATTGATTGAATCAATGCCACGTTGTTGCAGTGCTGTTATTGAAAATAAGGGATACGCCACAGAATATTAATTATTACTATTGGTAGGCTGTGGATAGTAGCTATTTCCTAAATAACAATACTAATTACTAATATTATAAAAATATTGTTTTTCATACTTTTTTGTTGTTGATTCTAATTAGTTGACCATTATTATATATTATATTGTCTGTAATGTAATATTTCCAATATTACATTACTGCACTGTGTAATGGGATATATATATAAATTTATATTTATATACACATATACTACTATACTATGCAATATACACCAAGACCAAAAATCCAAAATTTATTTCTTATGAATCATAGCCGTTCTGGGTTTATTTCATAGGAATTTTTATCAGATAATCTCGATAACCAAGATTATCAGATCAAAATTTCATGCGACCTTCTGTGTCTCTATTAAGGGTCATCGATATTTTATAAATCAAACGGGGTCTGCTATTTAAAAGGCGCTGACCTCATACCCACTGTTATATCTTGTCTGTTTAACTTAGTTCCTATATACTAAGAAATAGCTATAACTAGCTTCTCTATTTTTAAAAATGACTAGATTGCTGAGTCTAAGGCATATAAATATATATCAAGTATTAAATTAGTAACCTTTCTATTTATATAGTATATTGTATAACCACACTGTAGAAAAAGCAGATTTTTAAATGAAGGCTTGAATGGCTTGAAGGTATAAATTAGCACCATATTGCTGCTGTATTTTGCTTTGGCTTTGGCTTTGGCTAAGATAACCCAAAGGCCTACACTAAAAGAATAATTGTTCATCTTAGTAATTGGTGACAATGCATCTTCACACATATATAATGGGCCACAGTAATCACATTACTTTGGGTAAACTAACCATAGGAGTTTCAGGTGTGTTGTGAAACCTTCATGTTAACGCTATATGTATATATATGTTTATATATATGTATATTTATATATACTTGAAGTACAGATACAAACAATAATTGTATTTACAGGTGCCCCCGTACAAACAGATATAGTTCCGGAGATCAAAAAGAATGAATTGGTAAGTGTCTTAGGTATCTACGTTTTTTATCAATATATATTATATGTATGGAAATTTAACATATGTTTGTATGTATAAATATTTACATTACATGTAAATAAATATGTAATGTATATTGTTATGAACAAACAAAGATGGATGATTTATGTATTATTTTATTTATTTAAATCTTTAAAGAAGTCAACAATTAAGGTCCGGTTGTTAGTACAATATTACATATTCTATATGATTAATAACTAATTCCCTAATGTTAGTAAAATACAATACGTCCACGAAGCCTGCCTAGCAATGAGGCTGAGGCATTAGACATACGTCGTCGATTTTTTTTTTTTATGTGTGATTGTTGTTGGTCCACAACTAATTGAGACCTTTACAGCTTTATCTAATTAGACTCGCGAGCGACTGGCCCGCTGAGCAGGGTGATACAGCGTCGAATGCGTCGGGTGTTTATGTCGGTTCACATTGCTCAGCTGCAGAAACGTTTCGGTCGCCAGGTGGCAGGGTGGTCGACCCTAAACATATTATTGTACTACAATTGGTGCAACATATATTGAGAACAAAGTTCATTAACATCTGAAATATACTAAGAGTAACACAGATACTAAATTTAAAAAAACTAAGGGGCAAAAAAAAATTGCAGTGATATTCTAGTAATAAACAGAATTGAAATAATTCTGTTTATTACTAGAAACATGACCGGTTTATTTATTTATCTCTCTATGTTATTCTAGACACTGTATTACTTTTAAAAATCAGGTTAATCACAATAAAGCTGTTTTTTTGTTATTTATTTCGTTAGAAGAAAATAATTATCTATTTATATGATTGTGTCATTCTAAATAAATACATTTGAAGCATTGTAACAATTACGTTGAACATTCAAAAATTTATTCCTCAAAAATAAACCATAAATATGTTATGACATTTAGACTAAACCATCTGACGACAGTCAATTGTGGGTCATCTTAGATATGCACGCCGCCATCTGCTTCATTAATTCGTTTTCGGATAACGCAGCGTTTGCTTGTGAACTTTCTCGAATGATTCGTAAGATTAATATCGTTTTGTTGAGTCTTAATTAATCTGATATATTTTTGTTACTGTTTTGTTGTTATCTGACCCTTCTCAGCGGGCCTTCCGCTCGAATCTAATTAGATAAAGCTGTAGTGGTCTCTGGACCAACAGTAATACTCACACATAAAAAAAGTTGTTATTTGAAAGGAACGTTGTTGACCGATCTCATATAGAGTTCGGAAGAAGAAGAATAAATGTTTACAACACCTGAGACGATCGAGAGGTCAATATACTTTATTCTCAATCTATCTGCCACCGACTATAGATACGTAGCAACCCCCTTGGGTATATCTGAACCACAAGGCACCCGAGTACAAGACGTGCCTAATGGTTTAATTTTTTTTTTAACTGCCACGGCACTTCAAAAGAATCTCCGTGTCAGCCTGTAAGCCCGGACTGACAACGCTCTACGTTCCCTTTCAGTGTAAAATCTTACCGAGTTCGATCTTACCGTTGGCAAGTGGCACCATTCAGTTAAGTAGTAGGTATGTTGCTAGTACTTAGTACTTAATGACATTGTAAACAAGACCGTGCGACATGTCATACAAAGTGCGCCTACCAAGGTAGCTAACAGATCCTCAGCATAACTAAGGTTGTTTTAGCAAACCCTTCGAGGATGGGCCGGCGCAGGTGGGGTCGCGGATATGTGCGCGAGTTTACCCGTAGCCCTGCGGCGAAGGCATAACATCGTGAGGCTTTAGTCGGTGCAAGTTCGACATAACCCAAACCTACCTCCCGCCCACCCCCCGCAAGATTGGGTGTGCGTAAAGCATTTTCCAATGTAAAAAAAAGGTCGTTTCTTTAAATTCCGTCAACATATATATGTTTATTGGTAATTTTTCTCTCTTCTAGTTTCTACTCAGCACTATTTCTTACTAAATCTGAGGCAGCTAAGCCATTCGGCCATTACATTCATATTTGTTTGTTCATAACAATGAAAATAATATTAAAAAATAAATAAATTTACAGGAGCGATGTAGCTTAAATATATATAAAAGTATAAGATATTGCTACAAGGGTATAGAAAGTCTAAAACAATTATAAATTGCATTAAAGATATAATGAAAATATCAAACAAGCTGAGAAAATAATTAGTATTATGACAAAACAATAATGATTAAATAAAATTGTACTTTACAATGCTAACCGAGTTAAAATTCTGTTAACAATTTTTTTTTGGTTTGTTTGTATGTTTGTAATTGGCTTCAAAATTATGTATCTATACTACATTAAAAATTACAGGCAACTCCGTGCAAATTAATTGTGTTAATGATGTTAAGTTTGTTTTACTACTTGTACTTGTGTACTCGAGAAAGTTCTTTACAATGTCTTCGCATTAGGCCACGTGGAGTAGACCACGGTTAGAATGCCGGGTCCTGGATTCGTTTGTGAGCATAATGTTTGCAGAATATAATTTTGTGGTTTTCGGATGTTGTCAATATGAAAAAAAAAAACAAATATAGTGGAGTCTCTATAACTCGAACGTCATGGGAAATGCAAATATTCGAGATAATGCGTTTTAGATTTATCAAGAATTTTGAGATACAAAGGATTTAATTGCCAAAATTTCGACTTATAAAGGCGCGATTTCTAAGTATACTTTTCGACTTGTAGAGTCAAATTTAAATAACAATTCGATTTAAGTTTCATGTTATATATTTACTTAAATATTAAAACATATTACATATTAGTGAAATAAACTGTACAAACAACAATAAAAAATCTGATTTAAGCAATATGCAGATTTTTTATCAATTATTTTTTATTTTTTCATATTCAAACCGATCATGATCCTCGATATCATCTTCATCGCAAGTTCGTAGTCGTGTTGCTTAGAAATTTTAATGATAAGAAGACCCGAACATTCCTTTTGGATTTTATGATTTCGTTTGTCGTGTCTCATGTCGTTTCGTAATAAATATGTCTTATCAATACCTCGCATCTACAAATAACATTTTGTTCGAGTAATAAAGTCTAAATATTCCGAGATAATTTCAAAATAACTTCTGAGGATTATGACTTAACGAGATTCCAGTTACAGAGATTCCACTGCAGTAATAATAAATAAAAGCTACATTAATCAATAATATATAACAAACATATATTGTTCTTTTAAATTATATGTTTAAAGTATTAAAAATCATGTAATTTGATATTTATCATATTTCACATAACCATGTAGTAGCTTGTTGGTGTGCCTGCCTAAAGACAGGTAGGCATCGATTGAATCACGGCCGTGTCTATGTGCAATATACAATTGCATCTCGGATAAGGTCCCGAACCCACTAGACGGACGAACTATATATATTTGTCTGTGGAGAATCGATGGATACAGGTGGATTAATATCATTCGTGGACAATAAATGTCTGATATGATGAAGTGTATCCAAGGGCAATGCATCTCTAAAAGGATTCGCTGCTTGTAAAATACATTGATATATATTTTATTGTATTCGTGTGTATGTAATGTTTATTACATTATGCATTAACAGCCTGCGCCAGTCCCACTGCTGGACAAATGTATGTTCAAGCAACGCCGTTTACCCTCCCTTTCACGCATCCAATTGCTACCAGCAGTTTATTTCTAGCTGCACAATGAATGGGTCAGCTCGACCGGGGTAGGAACACGCCCTTCACAGAATACCAGCGTAAAATAGCAACGTGATTGTAGGGATTCGGAGACCTTTATTACTAGTGACGAGGCATTCCATCTCAGTCCTCAAGGGTGATGACAGATGCGGCATTATGATTCCTTGTCAAGGATGAATGTAGATGTCATGGGTCGCAGGAGTTAATTGCCACCTAACCAGAGGGCATATGTTTCCATTAACTATGCGTGGCCATTCTAACTACTCCAACCATTGCCACCAAACGAAAACTCTTCTGCGTGAATCACGAGAGGGAGAGGTCAAAGGATCTTGGCCCTATATAATACCAGCGTGAAACGGCAGAGTATAGAGATCCGAAAATCCCGTTACTGTGATACATCTCACTCTTCGGAAGTGAGAACGCATGATTATGATTATTGCGTCACCTATTATCAGGTGAACTGTGCTCTTTTGTCACACTCATGAAAAATATCCGCCGGACAAACTCCGAGCTAGTTACACGCTTTATTGAGCTTTGCTTGTGGACTACCTATACCGTCTGTGCTCGCTTCCGGTGTGAAGTGAGTATTCTAGTTTTATAAATGTAATAATTAATAATAAGTATTAAAGTACGACCAATGATGGATAATCTATAAGAATATTTCTTAACACAAATCTCTCTGATCGATGGGGCACCAGCGGTGGGGATTCCAATACGTCCGAGTGTCTAGCGCGGTGAGTATGACCTCTAACCGTACAGAAAGTGCACAATTTACACTTTATTAGAAAGGTATCTATACTACACTAGACTAAAAAAAAGACTACAGAAAAATATACAATAACCTTACCTAATAACAGGAGTATATAATAACTAAATACTCATTTGAGTTAATCATCAGACCTTTTATACCCATCAAAATGTCTCCTCCATTTGCACAGAGCCGTATGGATTCGTTTAACAGTGGTAGACCTACACTGCAGTTTGTTCTATCGGCAACGCGAATGGATCGACTCGACCGGGGGAGGACCATAGCTGCATATAGCTAACAAATCCACCGGCGTCAAATAGCTAACACAACACTGCCGTGTTTCGTACGGTGAGTGAAGGCAACCGGGGACCTAATTGCAGGTAACATATGTGCACATGCGTTTCCATCCCGGTCCTCAGGGATGATAATGCATGCATATATATGTGCATTCTGAAACTCTGTTAAGGATGAATGTTGTTGGTGGGTCGCAGTCAATATTTACCATGTGTTGCGCCTTTAGGTCAGCCTTTGTTTCATTAGCGAAAATGGTAGTCGAGTGCTTACAAAAGCATTTCTATTCATGTTGATGTTTTTTTTCTCTGTCGCACCAATTGCCGGGAATCACTCATTTAATAGTCACCATTATTATCAGCTTGAGTCTACCTATTGCTCTACATATCTATCCCCGATGCTTTTCACTCCATATGCGATGCACCGTTTCCTCATCGAACCACCTCGAGCCGTACCTCATGATCGTCTTTCCATCTGTAGGGAAAATATCCCCGCACTTCACCCTTCGTCTCGTATGCGGCCACCACTCGCAAAACCCATTTAGTAATATAAGATTATATCACAACTATCAGCTTCTGTCGTCTTCCGTTAGATGTCGCTGTAGTCCAATCATGTTACGTTACAGGGCGAGGTGATCGCGAACCATTGCTCTATGTGGTTCATCGGGCTGGTGTTTGAGAAAACCAATGTCAATGTAGACCTCACGTATGATATATCGTCTTTCACCAAGGCGGTTCACTACCAAGCTGAGAACACTAATATGCTGAGGGAAGGGATGTCTATTGAGGTGAGGTTTCTCATATTTTATTATAAATTATTTTAAGGCAATAGAAAAGCATTGTCTAAGCGCTTGCTTTCAATTCGCGGTCGGCGAGCAAACGCAGTTCGATAGTCGGTGCCGACTCATGAAATTGTTAATTAATCCTAAGACCTTAAGTTTAGTTCGAATATGAATTTCCGCCTGCTTCCTTTGTGATAATTTTTTTTTCAGTTTCTTTGAAATTAGTTCCTACTTGTTATGCATTGTTGGAGAGCTAAGAAAACTGTTGTGTTTTAAAATAATCTACAAGACAAGTTTCATAACGTTTTTTTCGTTTTTAAGGCATTTTAGTATAAAAAACCGATAACTGCTGTTTTGATATTGATAAATATCCAGTGTTTAATCGTTTTTATAAATCCGAAGAAAAAATGAGATTTAAATTGATACTTTTTATTTATTAATTTTTTGATGTTGCATTTTTGACTTAATTTGTAAAAAGCTAAAAAACATGATAACACAAAAATGGTTCACTTTCGCATAATGCATATGGGGGTTAAAATTATCACAAATGGTCGACCCCATCACCTCCTAACGGGAATACGTCGAATTACCAATAACCCTGTTAAAACTGTTACTTTTACTTTGCAATAGAAAAGATCGTATCATGAACGTGCAGACAGACGACTGTTGTAAATGCATTTAAAATTGACAATTACATCAACTGTAAAATTATATTTACCGTTTCTCTGTTGTCTTTGATTGAGTGTCACGGGGGACTCAACGGAAGTCTACGTTGGCGTGACATAAAAATGGGTTACACAATTCGTAAGCGGGGGGATTCACGTAAATTTATTTGCTTTCGATAGTGAAGAACTGAAATACCTACATTGATTGGTGAAGCCAAGCCAAACGGATGACGTCACCTATCAATTTAGGCCGAACTTGTAAAAACTTGCATATTCCACATTTTTTGTCGAGTTTTGGGAATATGGTAGAAATGTAGCTGCATGGGGTCCACCAGTACGAGATAAATTTTGAAAGCGGTCTATGAGAAAAAAACTCTGGTAACCTCTGGGTAACCCATTTTTTATTCACAACGTACTCATTTCAATTTGTTTATTTTATCTTAGTGTTGAAGTAGTATCATAACATCACGAAGCGGCCCCAACAGAAAACGAACGCTTGTCGTTCCAGCCAGCATGTTCGGAGTTGGAACAGATTCGCAACAACTACCATTAAATTTTTTGAACCATATAATTCTTGCAATAGTATATGATACATATCGACGGCAGAAAGCAATACACGTAGTAATCCACAAATTTGAAAAAAATGATTTATTGTACTATTGGAACCAGAAAAAAAAAACTGCATCGAATGCTGTACGATAGAAAATAAAGAAAATAACATTTGTAAGCTAATAGCCCCCACGTTGGGCAGCCACTGTAAGTTAATAGCCCCACGTTCGGCAGCCACTGTAAGTTAATAGCCCCCACGTAGGACAGCCACTGTAAGTTAAAAGCCCCAAGTTGGGCAGCCACTGTAAGTTAAAAGCCCCAAGTTAGGCAGCCACTTTAAGTTAATAGCCCCACATTGGGCAGCCACTGTAAGTTAAAAGCCCCACGTTTATCAGCCACTGTAAGTTAAAAGCCCCAAGTTGGGCAGCCACTGTAAGTTAATAGCCCCACGTTGGGCAGCCACTGTAAGTTAAAAGCCCCAAGTTGGGCAGCCACTGTAAGTTAAAAGCCCCAAGTTGGGCAGCCACTGTAAGTTAATAGCCCCCACGTTGGGCAGCCACTGTAAGTTAAAAGCCCCAAGTTGGGCAGCCACTGTAAGTTAATAGACCCATGTTGGACAGCCACTGTAAGTTAATATCCCCAAGTTGGGCAGCCACTGTAATTTAATAGCCCCACGTTGGGCAGCCACTGTAAGTTAATAGCCCCAAGATGGGCAGCCACTGTAAGTTAATAGCCCCACGTTGGGCAGCCACTGTAAGTTAATAGCCCCATTTTCACTTTCTAGCGTCGATGTGTAAAAAGTAATATATTCTCTATATCTCTAGCAGCACAGAATAATTCGTCACAAATGTGTTCTCTCATTTCAGGCACGTCACGTACGACGCAAACAACTTCATCAATATCTATCTCCGTCTCTATTGAAACGAGAGCGCACTATATCCGGTGCGAAGAGACGCCCCCGAGACCGCGACACCAAACATGGCACCCAATAAACGCACCAGGCGGATCTCCGATAGTAGCGTGAGTTTACGTTCTGTCTAGAGAAGAGACGAAACAAATATTCATTATCATATCGTATTAATTTCTGCAATAAATTGAACTTTAGTAGAAGCTACCTAAAATCTATCTGGAATATTTGATGGTTGTAAAAAAGTTATGGTGCCCTTTTAACAAATGTTTGCAATAAATCGAACTTTATTAGAAGCTACCTAAAATCTATCTGGAATATTTGATGGTTGTAAAAAAGTTATGGTGCCCTTTTAACAAATGTTTGCAATAAATCGAACTTTATTAGAAGCTACCAAAAATCTATCTGGAATATTTGATGTCTGTAAAAAAGCATATGGTGCCCGTTTAACAAATGTTTGCAATAAATTGAACTTTATTAGAAGCTACCAAAAATCTATCTGGAATATTTGATGGCTGTAAAAAAGCATATGGTGCCCTTTTAACAAATGTTTGCAATAAATTGAACTTTATAAAAAGATACCAAAAACCTATCTGGAATATTTGATATCAAGCACCCCACACTTTTTATTTTTTACTAACATAATTTTCACTTTATAGTCACTAAAATTCCTTAACCTTGATCAACTGGTGGACTCAATATATAACAATCTATTCTTATCTCAAAAAAGTTTTTTTTTACCCTATTATTTATTTATGCCAAAGAGACTGTACTATCTAATGTGTTATTCTTTCACAGACCGACGAAGTAAGTATCTTCTCATACAACGAGGACTCTAACTCTTCAAATATGTACGAGGTTAACATTCAGAACGGAACCGCGGTGCCATTGACGCCGGAACAGATCGAGCAAAGAAACAAGACGGACAAACAGATCCCCGCCGAGCACCCGTCGACGTCCAACAGCATTGTTTGTACGTAGCAGTACGAGCAGTGGCGTAACCGGTTCATATACGGAACCAGTAACGTCAAGATTAATAAAGTGAAACGCGCTTAAACGAATTGTGTCTAGGACAACATCGGCGGACTTGTGTGTGAATTGTGATTCTAGTATAAGGAAGTGACAGTTAACGGTTTTTACCTTTGCTTCAGGAGTTGTTGGTAAGTCGGTTGATATATGCCCGGTGACTCTTTTGAGAGTGAGTTAGAATATATTCTTGTTGTCGTATGAGCTTTAATGTGAGAAGTTTGTGGCATTCTCGTGTTAAAGTACGCTTGAAAGTTGGATTTTATCTTCAATCGCGTTCAACTTGCATCTCAAATCACGGCCGACATGTTTAGGGATTGAGAGACGAAAATTTTATACTTTTTATTTATTCATATCCCCCCCGCCAGATGGAGAGATAATTGCGTAAGTTTATTATAGATAGGGCTTTAATGTGGAAAATTAAAATAAAAAAAAAATTAGGCGCGTTAAGTGTATTTTGTAATTTGACTTTCGAAGGTCCTGTTTTTTTTTTTTTTTTACGTTTCATTACAGGTCGTCAACGGACGGAAAGTGCAGTTGCAAGTAAGTTTTGTTCACTAATTCGTAGGACGATATTTTTAATAGACCTTTACAGGGAAACTATCCATAGTTATTTTTTTTTCTATAATGTTACTCAATACAAATTAAGATGTTCTTAAATTTTTCAAGGCACTTTTAGAATTGTTTTTAATAACCCACTTCGATTTTCTATACAATTCAAATTATAAACTTATTAAATTTTGAAAAAAGAAAATGTAATTCATCCCTGCAAAAGGTCAAACCAGTACAAAGTGGAAAGAAGATGGTTTATGTGACATTGCCTCTTATCTAGTTTAATCAAATATAGATGCGCTGTAATGCGCTAAAATATTTGTTGATGATTTAAGAAAAATATTGCATTTCTGGTACTAAATATGTGTTTTCTCAACTTAACTAGTTTATATACATTGTCACAAATATCCCAATTTATGATGTACTACGATTGCAACATTCGAAGCTTTCTTGTGCGAGATTATTATGTTACGCTTAAATTATATCATAGAAGTAGAGTCATACGAATCAGGTGTACTTCTCACGAAAGTTAAAAGTAAGAAAGTTACTTTAGGCTTTATTAGTAACAACACATTCTAGATATTTTTTTTTCACAACCATCAGTATCAAGGCACTGCCTAATCATTTCGAGACTGATCTTACGTCACAGTTATGGCGGTCATACAAAGAGCAAGGTTAAATAATAATACAGATAAAAATACTCGGGTGACACAGCAATAATTTATATTTGATGGCATTGACAAATTATTTACATGTAATGCATGTTACTCGAAACATATGGTCTACTCTGGATACTCAAAACGGTCCAAGCCGAGGCACCCTCTTGGGGGAGCCATTGTGCTGGTTGCCCACTAATAGAGGTCTCGTCACCTCTCAACCCGGTGAGACTGTAAAAGCCCTCGGGCTAACAGCGGCCATCGGTCTGAAAAAAAAACTCAAAACAGAAAAGGACCCACTATTTTATTCCATTGTAATCTGAGTAATTGGTGCGAGTTAAGAGAGAGACAGATTCGGGCCCTCTCTACTCTGGATGCACATTTGGAGCCACACTTTGGTGCCTCCACTTGCAAATTAGTGACACTGTATTGTATCTATTCCTAACAGACGTTATTTATTTTATTTTTTGCAAATGTGTTACAACAGTTAATAACAGTATGACAATTATAAATATCCACATACACTGAATGATATTACATAGCCTATTTTGTTACTAGTTATGAAAGATAAAAACACACACAACTCCACTTTAAAAGTAAGAATATATTCCCGACGTGATTTTGGTGACAGAAAGTTTTGTGCTAGATTTGTTCTATACGGACCGTATTGAACAAATCTATATATTAACTTTTTTTTGTGTGGTTCATACATAAAGTCGTGGACGTTCTTTTAAAAATAACATGAACAAAAGTTTGGTAGAGAACGCAAGTTTGAATGGAATAATCAACTCCACACTTTCATATATTCACTATCTAGCATTTATCCCTTCCGAAACGACTTTGAACGATAGGATAAATATGATACCGCCTAGAACGATGTTCGTAATCATCTGACCTTCGTGTTTCGAAGCCAATCAAGTACAAGATTTCTCTCTGGGTTTTTTAACTTCCATAAATCTCGTATTGCGGATTCCTGACTTGAGAGGCGTATTCTAGATAATTACCAATATACGCAGCGTACAATATTTTCAATTATTTCACTTTAATAAAATCAACGGAAGATCTTATGATTTAACTAAAAGCGCCATTGATTCATTACTATTTAATCTATATGTCTATCGAATTAAAGTTTCTCATGACCTAGTCTTTAATTACATAGATTATTTCAGTGACAATTCTTCAACTTGTAAATACTATTAATTAAACAAATTTTCCTTGGGAACATATGGCAACATTTTGCTACGTTCCAATTTCAAAATTCCAAAAGTTCCAAATTCTTTTCACAAATTGTCAAGTCATCTATCAGATCGCGAACATGTTCGTCAGTTTCAATATGCTTAAGAACCTTCATATCGTCAGCAAATAGTTGTAGTTATAAGTACGCAGAGACATACACGAGCTGCATTCCATCGACCACTTGTATCCGGATGACGTCATCATGTACGATGAAGTCCGCCTAACGAACTAATGAAGTCCCGATCACGTCTCCGCACTTTATATCGCCCATCGAATACTTCGACGTTGGGAAATGATTTCTAGTCATCATATTTGAGTTTTTGAGAGTATGTCGAGATGTATCTTGTAGTGCTTCTATCAGCTCCTATCGAATATTGATATTGGCGTAGCTGTCCTTCGGGTTTCTCTTCAATTGATCCCATAAATGTTCAATGGGTTTCAGATCAGGTCACATAGCGGACCAGTATAAAACCGTGATTATTTTGTTTATTTATTTACTTTTTGGTTTTCCAATAATGAGTGAAATAAAAACTTTACTTTTAAAGTACAATAATATAATTTAACTAATTGTCTCATTACTTACAGGAAAACATACAATATACACATAAAAAATACCACCAATACCAGCACACAATATTTACGTAATAGCTACATTAAAAAACAATACTTTTATTCTTGACTTCCCGCAAACACCTTTTGATTCACATTGTTAGAGGTTATTGCAAAATCAGTTTCTTTGCTAAAACGGTTGCATATACGAGTAGAATACACACGTGATGATTTATAGTGTTCTTTTAGGTTGGTATGATATTTAGGTAAATTAAAAAGTTAAAATTTTTTGATCAGGTTTGATACGAGGCAATAAATTGCACTTTACAGAACAATTCGGGACGATCACTTAGTTTACCAGTAACTAATTTAAAAAACACCATATCCAGTATCTTTCTACGATCCTCAAGTGAGATTCTTTTAAAATAGCCAAGGCGGTCTGAGTAAGATCTGAGCTTCCTGGACATATTGCAGCTGTAAGCCAAGTGATACATAAACCTTTTCTCTAATTTTTTTTTATAGCATTAAGAGTAACAAACGAGCACACAGTTCACCTGATGGTAAGTGATTCCTGCGGCCCATGACATCTACATTCATCCTTGACAAGAAATCATAATGCAGATGCGTTGTCACCCTTGAGGACTGAGATGGAATGCCTCGTCTCCAGTAATAGGTCTTAATTATTCAATCCGTTTAACATGGACTTTATAAGGATGGTGATCAAACAACGCTATAATCGCTTTAATTAATTGACAGATGGCTCTTAGTATAAATTCAAGTAAGCCCGATGCTTTGGCTACTATGTTGTCTATGAACATTAAGTTTTTTTATCTAAGTGTGCTCCCAGATCGCGTATATTGCTTCACTTTATCATTCATACATCAGTATTTCATATTTTGTGTGATACGGGCGTTATCTTGCATTAAGACATCACTTTCGCCCACTCCTTGTGAAAAAAGGGCTTCACTGCAGTTTGCTTCTAGCTGCAGAATTAATAGGTCAGTTCTACCGGGGTAGGACCACGCCCACACAATATCAGCTTACAAAAGCGGCATAATGCTACTGCCTTTCGTCCGGAGACCTTTATTACTGATGACGAGGCATTCCTTCTCAGTCCTCAAGGGTAACAACGCATTTTCATTATGATTCCTTGTGAAGGATGAATGTAGGAGGCATGGACCGCAAGAATCACTTACCATCAGTATGAACTGTGTGCGAGTCTGTTATTCTGAATATAATAAAAAAAAACAGGCAGCGGTTAAGGTAACGTCGTCCAGACTTAACTGTCAAGCCGCAAGTCATCATAATAAAATTTTAATTTACTCGTGTCGGTAAAGAAGACAGATCTTCAGTAGGTCACGGTTTAACCCGCGTGCTCACTTGCAAACCTTAAACGTGCCCGTTGAGCCTTTGTCTATATAAGTCGAACAACGGGCATTTTGGAATACTGCTCATCCTAGTGAAGTCGATTTCGGATTATACACACCAACTCGAATTCCGGTACATGTCCGTAATCGATTTTGTAAAGTTCCGAGCAGTTACGGTACGATCCCGACATGCAGTTAACTTGATATAACTGTCTTTCTGGGCAGTTGTGGCTCTCAAACTCATCTTGTTCCACGTCTTCCAGACACCCTACCTGCCTCTTCAAAACATCCAACATCTTTCTGATTTCCTGTCCGCACAACGAGACGCTTTGCTACAAATCTCTTAGACTCCCTCCTGAAACAAAACTACCTCTGTTATCGTTCCATGTGGCATATGACGACGGGAACCGGACAATCTTAATAATACTAGTAACACAAGATTTGTGAAAGTGAAGTGATTAAGAATCTCTGGCTGGTATTAAGGGGGTCAGGGGGCAACTCCATTTTTTTTGCAATTGAGGAAATAACGTTTAAGTTATAGCTTAAAACTTTGTAAGGGTTCATAAACAAGTGTACTTCATGTAGGAATGATGGTTACCTTACGACATATTTATAAACGAAATCTTGGTGGGCCTTATTCTGTTTTGAGTAGTTAATATTGTAAATAAAATAAACAGTATTAAACTAGTTTAAATATTAACTTGCTAGATGATGTCGCATGCTTTATTACTGAATTCTTATAGTATACTGAAATTGGCAGCCTAGCTCAGCTTCTTCTGAAGTTTTCACTTAATATATAGCAAATCAATATGTTTGGACCCTAAGTGGCTAAACCTTAGTGAATAAACCTAACCTAAAGTGCAAGCTTAAAGGAAATCTTTTGAAGTACTGTATACCGACTGATGAATGCAGTTAGACAGCTTAGTAGAATATAGGGTCTTCCAATATATTGTTAATACTGGTAAAAGAATGGCAACGAATTATAAAATAGTTTGATTTGAATTTAAACGCAATTGCATAAAACATATTTACAAATTTAACCACAAATAGATGATGATGATTATTTTAATAATTACTACTGATCAATTACATACTAATTATATACTTTCTAATAAAGGACTATGTAGACATTGAAGATATAGCATATCTGATAAGTTAACATGTACACCGCCACCTATTCACTCTTGCCCATACATTGCTTCACTATACGCACGCAATTACAATAACCAGGTGTAACGCTTCGTTCGAATGCTAAGAATGTTACATAGGTATATATACCATAAAAGTAAAAACTTGGGTACACAGATAAGCAATTTCTCCCAACAAAACTGTAATTCAATCAGTGGTGACAATATTACTATATAAAATATATATAAAGTGTAAATTGTACATCGATAGTACAATTTTACCTCGTCAACCAAAGCTATGAACGAAGCCATATGGGACAATGTATATAAGCTATGTATTAAAACCTACATGTTTTCTTTGCTCTAAATTTTACATTATTTTACGTTGTTTGATGTACCAAATGTTTAGAAATTTAATTTAATATTAAAAAGATTTTTGATAATAAATTATATTAGTAACTAGTGTCTGTGTTTACTCGTAATTGTGCCATTATAATTTTCTTATCCATTTCACTATCACTGTTAAATATGTTGCAGGTTTGAAAATCTCTATATATTCTATGTATTACTTTAATTGCATCATACTTTGGACTTGACTTTTTCCTATTAATAATTGACAGAATTCGAATAAAAATTTCTCCAAGAATGAAGTTATATATTTAATTTGAAACCTAGTCAAATGTAAAATTTTACATTTTTTTTTTTGTGATATCATTTTGTATATATTAATGACTCTAAATTCAATCAATAAACATTGCTAGGAAATATAACGAATTGGCGTAGTCCCAATTTATGTTGTGCTCTAAAAGATATATCAGCTGCGCGATATTTTGTACTCCTAATCTGTTGTACAAAGCCAAATCAAAATTTTAAAGTACCTTCTATATCGTAGTCTGTATAAAATGTACCATAACCTGCATTACTTGAAAAAAATGCATTGACCACTTAGTTTTCATGTGTATACACCATGAAATTAAACTTTTTTGCAAATCTTCAACATGTATATTACAATTATTAATCCTAATTATTTTAATTAAATTGCATGGTTTTAATTTGTTAAATGAGGCGTATTTTTATGTTTGCGAATGGAGGCATGTGCTCGTTTTTTTTTTGTGTCCGCTGGAAGAAATTCTCAAATGGTTACCTTTTAGAATGCCTGAAGACATGGTTATGTGGGATTTGTACCCACTAAAAGATGGCTACCTCAATTGGAAGTGCCCTAAGCGGCCGAATCAAGGTAGCGGGTCTGCAAGTTTCATTTATTCTCCAGATTTTGACTCTGACACTAAAAATGTTCAAAAATTTTTAATACGCCCCTGATTGATATTATTAATAATTATTATCGCATAACTACTATACATTGTCATCTATAACATATGTGAAACAACAGACAGTGAAAATATTTTTTCTATAATTTGTGAGTATATACATATATACATTTGTTTTGACAAACTTACGAGCACAATTTGGTTATTTATTTACTACAGCTTAAATAATGCGTAAACTTTTGTTTTAATTATAAATGCAAAGAAAACATGTTCCCACTGAACAAATCCAAAATTGAATATAATCCATTAAACTAATATAAAAGATGAAACGATTCCACCTAGGTAATAAGACTCAATTGTAGTTATCTAAGGACCTTCTTAAATACTTTGTATAAGTATCTATAAGTTGTATATATCAATAGCCAATTGATTATTATTATATATGAAGATATATATCTGGAAAAAATGACGTAAAATTGACAAAAAAAAAGAAATAAATGTATATACAGAAGAGTATTGTTTTAATTATCGACTACCACTAACACGCACTATGTACTCATGGTGACTAGATTTTTATGAAATAATGAGTTAAAATACGATCAAGTCGTGGTACAAATGATGGTAAGAGATCCCTGCGACCATTACATTCAACGCGACATGCAGGTGGTCACTGATTAATTGAATCCAAGGTTCGACTACAAAGTGGGGAAACAAAATTTGTGCATCACATTCTTCGTTTTTGGGTCCGTTTTGTTTTATATGTGTATGTCCTGTGTTACTGAACTGCATCTGAGCCATCATGGTCGGACCTAAGATAGAGACGACGAGTGCGATCTCCATGTTTTCCGCGTAGCTTAAAACACATTCTGTACAATTGATCTAGTATTAACTGAAATATATCGTCGTGATCTAAATCTAAACGGAGTGACGATCTTATGCCAAGTGTGCTGGATGGTGCAAGGTGGTGGGCTGAATTGATCGTGATAGAAATCGTCCACATCTGAGGGTTTCATCCCACCTAAAGTCTGCTAGCTATTCCTGTAAAATTCTGATTACGTTCAAAAAACAAGCCCAAGTTGCTAAAAATGATTGTTGATGCGATAAAACCTTCATCAGTTAGCATTATCTCAGTTGTTTACAATAAAGTAAATATGGATCTTTAAATATTGAGATCCTATAGTCGATTTTTAATTAAACCGCAAAACGGCTTGTGAGTCCTATTATTCTGGAATCTCTTCCATTCTTCAATCTTTCAAATGTTGCCATTATAGTTAAAAGAAAACTTAGCCATGCTCCAAATCGAGTAGGAAACCGTCAAAAATAAGATCGAATGCAACGATAATATAATATTTTACCAACTTTTTTTGTACAGTGCTACCGCCACGCTGCTGTTTCTTTCTAGCTGAAACATGAATGGGTCGCCTAGACCGGAGAAGAACCATATCCTCACAGAATACCAGCATTAAAATAAGACCAGAATAGAAGCATTGCTGGGTTACGTTTGGCGAGTGTAAGGATCCGGAGACCCTTACTACTGGTGCGAGGCTTTCGATGACAAATCATCTGTACTATGATTCTTTATCCAGGATAAACGTGTGTGTCACAACGAAAAAGAAACTTGATTTATTACCGAAACGATGAACTTCCTTTAATCGTATATAACAAATGACCCTGGGCACGGAGTCCATCCGTCGTATCGAATACATCCCCAACAAACAAGTAATAACTATTGAGAATTAGGGTGGCATGTGGCATCGATAGTCAAAAAAAGATTGTCTTATATTATCGTTACGTGTGGAAACTGCCCTGAATTTTTTTTTTTTTATAGCATTAAGAGTAACACACGAGCACACAGTTCACCTGATGGCAAGTGATTCCTGCGGCCCATGACATCTACATTCATACTTGACAAGAAATCATAATGCAGATGCGTTGTCACCCTTGAGGACTGAGATGGAATGCCTCGTCTCCAGTAATAAAGGTCTCCGGATCCCTGCACTCACCAGGCGAAACACAGCAGCGTTAAGCTGCTATTTCACGCTGGTGTTCTGTGAGGGCGTGGTCCTACCCCGGTCGAGCTGACCCATTCATTCTGCAGCTAGAAACAAACTGCAGTGTAGCTCTACGATATGATGAGAGATTTATTTTCATTAATACAAGTCAAATAAGATAACGGACATTAAAATCTTATTCATAAGTCATACATTACATTCAGTCAGTCATTACATTCATAAGTCGAATAATATGCTGTGTTGTTTTTATATAAACCATTAAACTAGGGTACAAAATATAAAATATTAATCTAGAGCTAGAAATAAATTATTATTATAAATGTATAGTAATTTAACAGACGTTGCAGAATGTACGGGTCAGCTCCAACGGAGAAGGACCGCGCCCTCATAATAGCTTGAAATAGTAGCATAATGCTAAGCTGTGTTTCGTCTGGTGAGTGTGGTGATCTGGAGACTGGATTACTGGTGACGAGGCATTCCATCTCGGACCTAAAGGGTGACAACGCGTCTGCACCATAATTCCTTGTCAAGGATGAATGTAAATGTTATGATCCTCGGGAATCACATGCCATCAGGTGAACTGTGTGCTCGTTTGTCCTTCCTCAAAATCCCTTGTAGCAATCCTGATACGCCTTTAGTGGCTGCCTACAAATTGAAAGATATTTAGTAGTTATAGTATATATGGTGTATATATAGTATATATTTAGATATATAGTAAGGATTATTGCATCATCACTGGCGCTATGGTACTACAGCGCTTTGCCGAATGCAGTGACCATTGGGCAAATCTTAACTTCGCTCAGATAACCGGTTCCTTACATTCACTATGACATTTCACGCATTTATACTGTGAAAACTTTCCAAACAGAAGCTTGTCTCTTCCACTATTCATTCCTCCATGACACCCACACTCATTTCCGATAATAATAATAACAATTTATTTGCATTATATAAGGTATTAATTAGGATGGTATAAATTTCAAATTATGCGATGGTTTCTTTTGCATATTTCATCAAAAGGATATTAAATGTCAGATATGTCGAAATCCTATAAAAGTCATGGACAATATTATTCATAATTACATACATTTTTATCATTGTCAAAAAGGTATTTATTGTAATTTTAATAAAAAAAAACATTTTTTATTTGCTATTACTAATCAAAAATTAGTATATGTCAAAAGAAATATATGCAGTTTGCTACCGCTATTTTATATTTATAAATGTTTTAACGTCTGCTGTTGCATTTATTACACACATACAATAAAAAATACATATTTATGAGAAAAGTTATTCATATCGTAGAGTTCCTACTTTGGATTTAATTTTTTTTTCAATAACCAAGTATTTAGCGAAATTATAAATGTATGCAGTGGTAACTGTTTAACCGACTCGGGTACTTATTTAAAAATCTTTATGCACATTGTAATGCAGTAATTTTAAAACCGTTTGCTTATAGGGACTGTATCCTTGACACAATTCCTAACGGACTCACCCGGAGCTAAATTACATACAGCTCGTATGCATTTGTTCTGTGCTATGAAAACCTTAGCCATGTCAGTGCTATTTCCCCATACAATTAGGCCATATCTAAGAATATATTCAACAAATGAGAAATACGCTATGAATGCAGTTTTACGAGTTGCAATTTTTGTTAAGTTATAAAAATTAAACTATTTACTTTTTATGTACTTTTTCCAATTTAACTGATCATCGATTATTAATCCTACAAAAGATACATTGGTTGCATTCTGTACTTTGTGCCCGTTGCAATTAATATTTAATCATTTATTATGTCTATTGAAATTTATATAATTAGTTTTATCCAAATTTATTTGTAAGTTATTATTAAGCCATGTCAATGTTGATTGTAAATCTTGTAATATTTCAGTTCCTTTTTTTTTGATGTTATTATGATGATTAAATCATTTGCAAACAGTAATGATCTATTTCTAATGACGTGAGGTAGATAGTTGATATAGATTAAAAACAATGATGTTCCCAGTACACTACCCTGGGGTACACCCATGTAATTATTCCTGCTTTCTGAGCTATTTGTTCTCGTTATTTAGCTAGTGTCGTGCTGCGACAATACCACATGTGTTCTGTTCCTTAAATATGATTGTAGCCATTTATGTGCGAGTCCCCTGATACCATATTGTTCCATAGGAGATAGGAGCCGTTCATGGCAGACAAAATAAAATGCTTTTGTCATATCTAGGAACAGAGCGGGTTTTCGATGTTTTTTTTTATTTAAACTGTGTAATACTTCGCGAACCAGACTAATAAGAAGTGATAATGAAGATACGTCGTACTAAAACCCTCCCTATTAGAGAGCGGTCCGAGCCGAGGTTCGATCCTCTTTATGAGGGGCCCATCGGATCGTACATCACCCCCCTGTTGTTGTCGATATTCTTCGTCCACAGGGGTCGCAGGGCAGCGGTGGTGCAGTGCTCATGTCATTATTACCAGCATCATCGTTGCCACCGTACTCAGCAGGCCTCCGGCTCGCGAGTCTACTTAGATAAGGCTGTAAAAGGTCTCCGGACCTACAGCATCGCACGTATACAGAAACAAAAACGTACTAAAACGGATCGCCTCTGCCTTAATAGATGAAATTTTAAAAGTCTCCAGAAACACGATTCCTGGTCGAGCAGACTTATTCGTGTAAAACGTTTAAACCAGTTCCTGTATAATTTACCACGTAATTAATTTAAAAATTACCATAAGAAACCTCCTGCTAATATTTTTAAGATCGAAATAAAAAGATACATTTCTAAATTTAGCAAAATCTTATTTTTATTTAGTATCATATCACATATTTTTCTTCATAACATAATTTAAAACTTAATAAATATAATATAATATTTTATTCTTCCACTATAAACACCGAAGTTCTTCCTTCATCACTGTGAACAAAGAAAGTTGATAATTATTATCGTAAAAATATTTCATAAATATATTACAGTGGACATCTGAATTTAGAGCAGACCAAGGTTAAAGCAAAACAACAACCTATATTCAAATAAATCCCACTGTTGGGCATCAGACTCCTCCCTAGGGAAGATTTAAGAACGTAGTCCAGCACGCCGGACTTCACGTCTTCCATTTTTTTAATATTTATATCTTAGAAATGCAGGTTTCCTCACGTTTTCCTTCACCGCCGAACTAGCACGAGATAAATCGGCACTTAAAATTGCAGTTAACAATTAAATTGGTACCTTACCATGAATTAAAAGCGAGCGCTTAGACCAGAAGTTCCAAGACTTTTTGTCTCATAGACCACTTTCATAAGTTAGCTGGTTCCGGTGGACCCTCTGCAGCTACATTTCTACCATAATCCCAAAACTCGACAAAAACGTTGTACTGAATATGGAATATGCAAGTTTTTACAAGAAACAGTCGCTGAGCTTCTTAAAATATTATCTGCCCACATTGATAGGTGAAGTCAAGCCAACATTTTAGTTCTTCACTATCGAAAGCAAATAAATTTTCGTGGACCCCCGCTTACGAATTGTGAACCCCCATTATTTTGCCACGCCAACTTAGACCCCCGTCGAGTCTCCCGCAGACTGACGTGTATTGGGTATCTCTTTATTTTTTTTTTCGTGAGATTTTGGCGTATGTGTTTGTGTGACCAAAATCTATATGCAAGGACCACAGTCGACAATGTTTTCAAAATTAACATGTAATATTGTATGCAGACTATCTATCCACTGCAATATCTCCATGACGGTGTCTCAATAATGTAGCCGTCTAGTAACTGCCAGTGAAGACCAACAAACATATCTCGTGCATATATATTATACATATATAGATTTTTATGTCTGGCTTTTATTTGTTTAATTTTGGACATATGATCTTATTACACACATGAAAATAATTAAGAAATCATAATTATTTTTTCAATTTTTTTTTTAATGTTTAAGGGTACGGTCTACGAAACTTAAGATCGTAGGTATCCAATCCACCATTAGACTACTGTCGTGGACCATCTCCTAGCACAAGCATATTTATCTTAGTTGGAGTGGTTACCCGGAATATTAGTAATGTTAATAAATATCATAACAAAAAAAAATAAGGTGATTACATCAATTGTTATATTATGTTAACGGTTGTAGTGTTACATAAAAATAATGGAGAAAAGGAAACAGTTCTAATTGATGAACTTTTCTAAGAAAATGAATGGTGCTAAAATTAATAAACGCTTTGAAACAAGTATCGATCTGAACAGTTGACCACATCTGGTAATCACATAGCTGTTACCATCAAGGTAATCCACCAAGAGCACCGTCTCTCAACCTGGAGGTCACGCTGGTTATTAAAGTGGGTCGAAATCTGTGCAATAAATAAGATCTGCACTATACTCATCAATTTATCCATTGTCCAAAAATTAAAAAAAAATAACAGTTCCAAAGAAAAGCGTATACGATATAGGCAGGCGCGATTTACACGAGCAATAATTCATATTTGTTTTGCGTTTTTATCGCCTCCAATATTGAGATATCTGTTCTTAGTAAATTTTATATTAATATGCATATGATCTTATAAGCTACTGCTGCAATAAAATTGGACCTGTCCGTCTGCCTTGAAAGTTTAAACGTACAAATGAAGCATTAATTAAAATGTTATTATAGAATTATAATGAAGGGCTTTTTACTTACCTTTTTGGCGACATAAAAATGGTTGAGAAAAAATGACCTAGTGGATATCACGGAGCACATTCATTATTTTACTCAATTTTACGGTATGCATGGAAAGAGGAGAAGGTGGCAGCATTGAGAGTAAAAACGAGCACACAATTCACCTGATGGCAAGTGATTCCTGCGGCCCGTGACGTCTACATTCATCCTCGACAAGGAATCATAATGCAGACGCGTTGTCACCCTTGAGGACTGAGATGGAATGCCTCGTCACCAGTAATAAAAGTATCCGGATCCCTGCACTCGCCAAACGAAACACGGCAACTTTTCGCTATTTCACGCCGGCATTCTGTGAGGGCGTCCTACCCCGGTCGAGCTGAGCCAGTCATTCTACAGCTAGCAAACAGACTAGTGAGTACAGAAGATAGTTTACCCATTCGACCCCATTGACCGCCTGTTGCTGCGCGGCCTGCAGCTCCAGTATTTCGCTCTGTATGGACACGCTCAACTCTTGTATGGGCACAGGTTCCGTACGCCAGAACACATTCTGATGCTTACTGGTTCGATTCCTTCGCTTGTGAGCTTTGAGATGCACCTGAAAGTGGATAAATAATTAATTCCCATCGCATATTATTGATGTTTGCGTGTATTTGTAAGTGCAATGTATTGTTGATAATGCGTCCTAATCTTACTTCAGGTTACGGAAGTTAACACGCGTTAATGTCTCGAGGGCAAGGGTGAACACGTCGTATTTTTATGTAATGGTTAAAGTAGGAACAACTGAAGAACATTTTAAGAATTTTAGAAATTGTATAAGCGTTGCTCCAACATCGGTGCCCACATACACACGAACCTATAACGTTTAGCTTCACAGTGCAAATACTAAATCATTAAATTATTGGCGTCAAAAACTAGTAAGTTTTAATAGAGGTAGAGATATGCTGCAGTTTGTTTCTAAATGCAAAATTAATGGGTCAGCTCGACCGTGGAAGGCCCACGCCCTCATAGAACACATCCGGAGACCTTTATTACTGGTGACGAGGCATTCCATCACAGTCCTCAAGTGTGACAACGCATCTGCTTATGATTCCTTGTCAAGGATGAATGTAGATGTCGTGGGTCGCAGGAATCATTTACCATCAGATGAACTGTGTGTGAGTTTGTTACTCTCAATTTAATAATAAAAACGGCAAACGTACTACCTTTTGGTAGCAGCGTGTGTACAAAGTTAAAAACGAAATACTCACGTAACTAAAAAAAAAGACTACATGGAGAATGTCGTTGCGTTTTTGTGGTCGCGCACTACAAAGAGCATTCGTTTACCTTCTTTACGTGTGTGTTGACCATGGAGCGCAGGTGGAAGAGGGCGGGGCACAGCGGGCAGCGGCGGGCGGGCGCGGTGTGCGCGCACGTCGCGTGCTGGTTGCGCCGGTTGGAGGACACGAAGCGACGGCCGCAAACCTTTTTTTTTTAAATAAAGCAGTGGTATTCTAACTAAGTTTAAAATGCTCGTTCTAGGAGATGGTTCACGAAAATATTCAAATAATAAACCATGAGGCTATCAACGCATGATGTATTCCACTTGTCGCCATTAAATAATGTTTTTTAAGGTATATATAGAGCTGTTGGCCCTGAGGGCCACTTCTCGATTGCGGTCCGAGACGAGGTTCGAACCTTATTCAAAGGGGCTCTCGGTTTAAATATCCGTCCGTATCCCTCTGTTGTAGTCGATGTTCTTCGTTCACGTGGGTCAGAGAGCAGAGGTGATGAAGCACCAGTCTTCGCGCCACCATCGTCGTTGTCTCTCTACTCAGCGGGCCCTCTGTTCGTGAGTCTATTTCGGCAAAGGTCTCCGGACCAACAGCATCATACATACATAAGAACAAATAAAAGAAAGTCTCTTCAGCTTCAAGAATATGCTAATGGAATGAGACCAGCCATCGAGTGAGGAACCTTTTAACATTAAATAAATCTTATTCTTACTGGATGTAGTATTCACAAATATGTGCTGACAATTATATTATATAACATATTACTAAACTCTACATTTAGAGTATTGCCCTTTTTTTATAATAAAAAAAAAATTGAACCATATATTAGCTATGCCATTTACATTGGTAACATTCCAAGTAACCACTCAAACTACTCTTAAAATTCTTATACTATTACATAATTCACAACAATAAATAGATACAACATGATTGAGTTGGCTTGACCTGCAAGTCATTTACAATCCTCACGAATTATGAGCACGCAGAAATAGCGGCATAACACTACTGTGTTTTGTGTGATAAGTATAGGAATCCCGTGAACAGATTAGGGGTAACAGGGCATTACATCTCAGTCCTCAATGATGACAGCTGATATGCATACTAAAACTTTATTGTCGATGTATGTACACGTCAGGATGGTCAGTGATCACAAAATCAAAATTGTCAAAAACGGCATATTGTATAGTGAACAACAATCTATAACCGCTGAGATTTTTCAGTCGAGGTTCCTATCAATAGCCTATCAAATGCATCGTCTACTAATAATGTAGATGTAAATTGCTAGTACCATTTATATCCAGATGATCTACAGCTTTATGTGCTGTCTAAAGTCAAGGATCTCAATAATATCATTGAAATATTGAATAATAACCTGGAAACTTATGAGATTGGTCAGATAGACATTTTCATCAGGTTGCGGTTAATCTAGGGAAATGCAAAGTCATGGTGGTTGAAAGTCCCAGGATGCTTGCTAGGGTTGACTATGGAAGCCTCCCTCCCGTTTATTATAGTGGAGTATTGATTCCCATTAGTAATTCTGTAGAAACTTAGTTTGCGCATATGCACCATAAAATTACTTGATGTGTACAGAATTCTGAGAATAGCCGTAAAGTTGTAGCCACCTTGAGTTATCGTCTTAAAAACTTATTACCGTTTAAAACCTAGCTTATGCCCGTTTACTCCCTTATTCTTCCTGTTATCGATTATGGTGACATGTGCTACCCAGATCTATTACACTATTACTTCATACATAACTAACACTGACATATGAACACAACTCACCTAATCGTAAGTGATGACAGCAGCAATACTTACATCCATTCTCAACAAAGATTCACGACGATGCATTATCACCCTTGAGGATAGATGGAAAGCTATGTTTTTTGTGATGTTCTCCAGGTCCCTATACTCACCAATTTTATATGTTTAAGAAACTTACATCACAAACATACGGCCTCTCATTAGTATGCAAGCGTTGATGCCACATAAGGGATCGCTCATCCACAAAATCACGTCCGCATGTTCCGCAACAGAACTTCTTACTTTTCTTCACTGGTTCTCCCTGTTCTTCTTTGACCCTAACTTTGTCTGTTTGCCTACTGAAAAGAAAACAATAGATGCTTTTAATATTACAATTAGTGCAGATTAAATTAATCTAAATAAACAGTTATTTGGATTAATATATTCTCTCAAATGGTAAAACAGTCCCCTTCCATAGCTTATTTCCAGTAGCTACGCATTTGGGTTTGTCAGATAAGAGACAGTGCTTGTCAAGCATCCGCCATTAAAGTAACATATATTGTTTGCCATATTAACTATCCTCTGCACCTTTTTTTCTGCTTACTGTCTTGTGTTTACCTTGACAACACCGACACATTAGGTATAGTATCTATTTTTTTTTATGTGGATATGTTGGCGCTAATGACCTCTACAGCTTCACTGAAACAGACTCGCAAGCAGGAATCTGTGATTGTATGGTAACACATGTTCCATCTTAGTCAACAAGAATGACAAAATATCTCTCATTTGATTCGGGCAGAGGTCACTTATCATGAACTGAACTATGGGTCGCCTTGTGTGCTGTGAAGAGGTACCATATTAATTGAATTCATCAAAGCTCTTATATGGCATAATGAACTGAATTGAAAAAATATAATTACTTCTTATCATTTAGATGCATCTCATGCTTCTTTATATGGGTCTCGAAACTTATTTCCCCCTTATACATACGCCCACAATAGTAACATGTATATTTCTTAACATGTTTCTTGTCGTTATGTTCTTTCAAATGCTCATCATCTTTCAACACCAAGCCACAGATTTCACAGATATGAGCTCCTTCAGTTTCCTTCAGATTTTCCATTTCCTCATGCCATTTTATGTGTGTTATGATGCTATCACGATTTTTAAACACTACATTGCATTTTGAACATCTGTGTATGTTCGAATGTGTTTTTAGATGCTTGTTAAATTCATCTTCATCCTCAATGATTGCTTTGCATACCTGTAAATTATAATACTGATATTTGTTGTCATATTAAACACACAAAATTTGTGGCGTGTTTGTGCCTAGTGTAAGGCAATAGGCCCAAAGCTGGTGTCTGTGAAAAGAAATGTCTCATAGCCAGTAATAATAAATATATTACAATGGAAGAAATATATTACTGAAAAGCCTGGTCCGACTCCATAACATATTCATGTTATGGCATAGCTACCGTGTAAAATGTACCATTTAAATTATAATGATTATATGTGATTATTATAATATATGATAATCACAGCAAAATGCTAATGTGCTTTTCATACAGGTTAAAAAATTAATATTAAGAATGAGAATTGACTGTTATATTAGGTTTTAATGACATTTATTTGAAAGTGAAAAACCTAAGTGATTCCAGTGGCCCATTCATTATCAATAAGGATTCATAATGTAGATGCATGTAGATGAATCTCTGGATCCTTACACTTACCAGATGAAACAGTATGTAGTGTCATAATAATTGTATCATTATAGCATTTGTACTGTACAAAAACAATACTCTTGGATGAAAATAAAGCCTGACAATTGAATAATGATGTGATTATCAATACTCAATACATCACATACTAACCATGCAAATAAACAAATCAATATTGTGTTCAGTTTTCATATGTTCTTTCAATTTTGCTACAAATTTATACCGTACTGGACATTTACTGCACATTATATAGCTCATTGGATTTCTCCGTCTTTTCCTCTTCACCCTGTTACTGTTAGGAAGTGATTTCTTTAACACCTTGTTCATTTGACTTGTACCATTCTCATCTACATGAACTAAAGTACCTTCTTGTGCCTTGTAAAATGTTGATTCACCGTTTTCATCAGCTATGATAAGTATATCGCTGTCATCCTCATTGTCAGAAATATTTTGACTACCATCATCTAAAGGGCTGTCACTAGTTTTAATTTTATGATCTGTGTCATTGAATTCTGGCAATAAAACATTTTCAGTTAAAATCCCTGTTAAATTATAATCAAAAATCTGTGTGCCTGGATAACACAATGGTAGTGTTACACACAGAGAATCAGTTGGAAAGTCATTAGAAATATTTATATTATTCATGTGTTCCTCCAATATATTAATATAAAAATCGATTATTTCTTCACTTCTTTTTGTTAATAGGTAAAATTTGTAACTTGAGGAAGCAGCTAAAAAGCATTCAGAACAGATTTTGTATTTGTCACTTTGTGAGATCTGAAATTAATAAATTAATTAAACAAAAAAGCAAAGTACTAATAAAAAACTATTTATTAATGCACATTTTCACGGTTTTGAAACATAACATAACAATTATGTACAAATCGAAATAAATAATAAATATATTACAATGGAAGAAATATATTACTGAAAAGCCTGGTCCGACTCCATAACATATTCATGTTATGGCATAGCTACCGTGTAAAATGTACCATTTAAATTATAATGATTATATGTGATTATTATAATATATGATAATCACAGCAAAATGCTAATGTGCTTTTCATACAGGTTAAAAAATTAATATTAAGAATGAGAATTGACTGTTATATTAGGTTTTAATGACATTTATTTGAAAGTGAAAAACCTAAGTGATTCCAGTGGCCCATTCATTATCAATAAGGATTCATAATGTAGATGCATGTAGATGAATCTCTGGATCCTTACACTTACCAGATGAAACAGTATGTAGTGTCATAATAATTGTATCATTATAGCATTTGTACTGTACAAAAACAATACTCTTGGATGAAAATAAAGCCTGACAATTGAATAATGATGTGATTATCAATACTCAATACATCACATACTAACCATGCAAATAAACAAATCAATATTGTGTTCAGTTTTCATATGTTCTTTCAATTTTGCTACAAATTTATACCGTACTGGACATTTACTGCACATTATATAGCTCATTGGATTTCTCCGTCTTTTCCTCTTCACCCTGTTACTGTTAGGAAGTGATTTCTTTAACACCTTGTTCATTTGACTTGTACCATTCTCATCTACATGAACTAAAGTACCTTCTTGTGCCTTGTAAAATGTTGATTCACCGTTTTCATCAGCTATGATAAGTATATCGCTGTCATCCTCATTGTCAGAAATATTTTGACTACCATCATCTAAAGGGCTGTCACTAGTTTTAATTTTATGATCTGTGTCATTGAATTCTGGCAATAAAACATTTTCAGTTAAAATCCCTGTTAAATTATAATCAAAAATCTGTGTGCCTGGATAACACAATGGTAGTGTTACACACAGAGAATCAGTTGGAAAGTCATTAGAAATATTTATATTATTCATGTGTTCCTCCAATATATTAATATAAAAATCGATTATTTCTTCACTTCTTTTTGTTAATAGGTAAAATTTGTAACTTGAGGAAGCAGCTAAAAAGCATTCAGAACAGATTTTGTATTTGTCACTTTGTGAGATCTGAAATTAATAAATTAATTAAACAAAAAAGCAAAGTACTAATAAAAAACTATTTATTAATGCACATTTTCACGGTTTTTGAAACATAACATAACAATTATGTACAAATGGAAATAAATAAAAATATATATTAAATACAAAATATATATTATTAGTTTTATAACTAGTTTTCCTTGTCAATTTCTACTTAAGTAATATAAGAGTTTCAGACCAACCATCATACGAACAAGACCAGGCTGTATGGACTAAAGTCCTTTGCCTTTCCTATTAGGGATAAATTAATATCATCATCATCATTTATAATAATGCCATCGGTAGTACAAACATTAAAGCATGCATTTGTCCCTTGTTTCGCTTTCTAAGACCAATCTAATATACATGGTAAATATAATAATAAATATTTAAATAATTAAAATATAATAACACATTGTTATATGGCGCATATTAATATACAATATTTGAATTATTGAGCAGTCGTTTTATAAACAAGGAAAATTAAGAGAAAGTGTAAGAATAAGGGTTTTTATTGAAAACTATTTTAAATTTTTTTTATTCTTATGTTATTAGCGGTGCTAGTTTGTAAGGTATGAATTGAAAGAATAGAAATCTAAACTAAATTTAGGATAAAAACACCGTACAACCCATTCCTTAGAATTAAACAATATGGTACTGACCTTCACATTACAAATCTCTACCAATACGTCTGCAATGCAGTATTCACTATCATTCTTGCAAACTGTAGTAAAAATATCCTCGCTTAGAGAGTTGAGTGGCAATAAGCATATTCGGCATAAATTTTCACTAAATGAACCATTTACTATATGTTTTACAACTTCTTTCATATCGGCACATTTGGCCATCTTTTTTAATCTGAAATTCCTCTCGCCTTTGTAAATACATATTAAATATTTAAAAAAATCAAAAGGCAACAGCAGCCAATACAATCAAAACAAAGCTAATTTAGAATTTTACCTCCGCTTTACTTTTATTGCTGCGTTCCGACGTTACTTATTTGGAAGCGATCAGTTTGGCTCGGTTTAAGAAATAGTAGCCATTTTGGACGACCTCCACCATAGATTCATTTACAACATAGACAGTACGCCATATACAAATAAAAAAATATGACGTAAAAGTTAAATATGATACAGTTGACTCCGTTACTGTAGTAATTATCATAAACTATAAATCATCACAGCTGTAGAGCTGTAAGAAAAAACACTTGGGAAGAATCCTACCATAGCAGTAATAAGTAATACAATACAACTGATACAAAAGGTCTTACTGATATAAAGGAAAGATAGGTTTAGTCCACAGTGGCAGAGGTCAGTGGAATGAAGAAGAAGAAATCATACAGGAATGGAGATCTACGAAGATCTCTATGGAATATTAGAAATTGAATGGAAGGAATAGACCGTACTGTAATATTCAACAAAAAAACAAATGCCGGCAACTGTATAGTTAGCCTAATCATAGGCAAATACGCAACAGATTATCAACCAGAAACTTAGAATCCCTAAAAGAAACCTATAATCGAATGTGTGCATGTTATACTTAATAGAAAAAGCACTTAAAATCCATCTATTTACACTTTCTAAGCGCAGGGCTCGTTTGAATTAAAATCGGGAGTGGAACTAAACTGCATTCGAATGCTGAACAAAATAAAAGAAGATGAATCATATTAAAATACAGCTAAGTTGGGGCTAATTTGTAGTGGAATTTGAAGTGAAGGAAACTAATATGCAAGAACTGGATCGGATGGGACCTTAATTGGTCCCCATACCTTTTTAGGGTTATCTAATGGAAAAGTGAAAAGAGTGATCAGTGATATAAACAAAGCCCCGGCCTCCAAAAACAAGGTATGATGACGATTCTCACCGATATAAAAACCTAAAATGAAAAATCTTAATAAGTTAACAGTTACTATGTTAATAATATTAAACATGATATTATATTATTTGTGCCACTAACATAAGAATTGATTAAATATCGATAAAATGGGGAAAAGAGTATTAAATTACAATTTAAAACAACAGTGTTTTCATGTCGTAAAAGTCTTATTCTTTTACAGCGTTTGAAATCCACTTACATGAAAAACTTTTTATTGTGGGAAAAGTCCATAAGTAATCACGGGGATGGAGATCAGAATTCAGAATTTCGAGTGATGTTATGACGACGCGAAGACACAATTAATTATACTATAGCTTTAAAAACGATTCGTATTGTGTTATACGAAATATTTTGTTTATATGCGAAATTTAAATATAGGACAACGACGACGTATAATCGTTACTTTAAATGTGTTATACTCAAATCCTCAGAAATTATCTGCATACTAGAAAAGTTAAAAAAAAACATGTAAATTACATTTAATAATATAATATTTAAAAGTACATATAAATTTTTATATATTTTTTTAATAATAGTGAACATTGTATAAAAAAAATTGAGGCTGAATATTTAATACACTAACATTCCTTGTTAGTGTTATATTGAATGTAAAAAATATAAATAGTAAAATGTAGCTGTCAAAAAAAATAATTTCGGGAGAACTGCGGTTTACATTTTTGTAACTTATATTGTGAAAAATAAACGTAATTATGATTTGACATATGCTGATAACGCTTCGAAATAATTCTAAGTAGAATAATTAACATTGTTTTATGTTTGAATTTTTTTGCTGATTACATATTAATTATAATTCAAATGGAAAGAAATACAAGGTTTTCGTTTAGGGATTTATGTGTTTCAAGAACCTATTATAGTGTTCTCGACTAAATATCGGATTACTTGTGCACGACAACATGTAAATGCGGACTTTAAAGACAAAAGTTGAACCTCGTTATTATAATTAAGACCTTTACTTTGGCTGACAACAACAGTGACTGTAAGTCTATTATGTTTTCATCGGTTATATATTGTATTATGTGTATAACTATCTTTTCACTTTATATAACGTTTTTTCTAAGGAATTTTAAATTTAAATAAATTATTTTTTAATGGCTTTGTTACATTTCTTGTAGAATCATATACTATTACTACGAAAAAAGTTCCTTATGGGAATCTTGTATATAAGCGTAGTGTCACCTGATTCCTTGCACCTTCATATAAATAGAGATTGTGGCCTTAATGGTAAGGTATGAAGGAAGAGACTAATGTAACTAATAATAAGATAATGATGAAACAGGGAAGTTCTTAATTTTGTTGATTCTTAGGGTTGCAATGAGTTAATATTGGCCTTGCTGGGGCTTGATGCACACAACAAACACAGTAAACACTTTAAAATAAATTCATAAATATCTCTATTTCTTTATTTTTATTTTATTTTATTAATATACTTATGACAATGGCCTTATAATGACTGGTTTAGTTTATATACTTGAGATTTTATAGTGAAATTGTTTAAATAAGTCTTGGCTGTAATTTTCAAGATACATTTCATTACATTCTTTGGTTATAATCGGAAGCTGAATATTAAATATTTTGTTTGCTTTTTGTTTCTCTTTGGATTAAAATCAATTCTTAGTTCTTATCTTTTATTAACATTGTGTTTTTTGCTAGTCATGCATAATTGGCAATTTCATAACTTTGTAGTAATTTGTTATTGTTTAAGGGGTTTTCATATGCAACCTTGTCTAGGTTAAAATAATAAAATACTATAAAATGAACAATATATGTTATAATTATTATTATGTATACATAGAATAGATAAACCAAAATCCAATGGGATGAAAGTCTCTTGGTAAGAGAATCTAGGTGCCCAATGTTCTGAATGAAACTGGCGGACAATATGGGTGGCAAAGCATTATCATTTAAATTTAAACATCACAATATTATTACTATATGCTGTTATAGATTGTGAATAGAACTTGTGGCAAGTACATCCATAGATATATTAAATTTTGGACCCTGGAAAAAAGCCCATTCATCAACTGAGTGCATCGCTAATGGACAAATTGGCTATGTGCTTGTGCAACAGTGCTTAGAAGCCCTTGAGTTGCTTGTGAATAGTTACACTGTGTATAGTTGATATATCTAATAATAAACATAAATATAAAACATATGAGTACAGGTTTTGCATCTTGATCTCTCAGAAGAAAGGGTCTAGGTAAGTTGGTATAATATTTGCAGGAAATAAATTAGTGAGAATTACATATGTTAAGAACAATTTATTTATAAGGATATAATCTCATTATATAAAATGTAGGCAAAGACAGTATGAATTATGGACAAGCAAATCAGGTAATATTGTATATATAATATGTATATTCTTCATTACTTATCATAGTCTCTCCATGCCTTGTATGAAGCTGTCTGTAGCTATTTTGGAAAGTACATAATTTACCATATGAATTATTTTAAAATAACTAAAATTATCAATTATTTATATAGACTTCCATGTCAAGATATGCCAGTCCTAAAAAAGGCTAAATAATGTTAGAGAACAGCCATCTCTCAGAGTATGAAATGTTTTATGAAATGAATAAATAACCTTTAATTGTTTATTTGCAATGCAAAAATGCATACTCCTTCTGTCCACCTTTGGGTTGAGTATTAATAGTATTAGCTGACAGAATTAAATTGTGGCATTTAACATAAGAGCTACAGATTAGCAAACAAGACATTGAAGATGAACAGAGACAACATTTGTAAGGGTTTTAATGGGACATGGATTTATCAGTATGATCTAGAGTACAAATGGTAGTCAATGGATGAAAAAAGGAGAAGGACTAACAGAAGAAAGTGTCAAAGTGGATAAGTTGCTGCCTAAGAGAATGGCAACCTTTTCTTAGGATAGTGAAGGAATTATATTGACTGATTACCTGCATAAAGGACTACAATGTTTGGCCAAAGCATGATATCTTTATTGTATCTGTGTAATAAATAGGTTATTACATAACTATTGACCCTCAGTCAACCTTTATGCTTTGACAGAAGAAGTAGTTTTTTGATGCTGGCAACTCCTTCAACAACTTCACCTATGATTTAATTCCTCCAATGCGAAGCTTTCACTCTATTTTACTAATTAAGTATTTAATAGAGAACATGTTGATCATATAAGATCGCACTGCTGAAAGGAAGCTTTTCTAGAGAGGTTAGGTATAGTCTGCCGCATAACTCATCTCTTTGTTTATCTCTTAGACAGGTTTAAGGTTGCAACGCAGGTTCTCAGTCTATGTTTTGCTTCACAACCAAGCATGTCCTCCATTCACCAATGTATTCTGTGTGGACATTCACATGGTTCTTCCTTGGTCGAAGTGATCCATTCATGTTGGAACTATTATCTATAGGTTGCCGTATCACTGAAAAAGTGGTGATCTTCATTCCTCCTATGATAATGTTGACTGCAGTGGTTGTGTATTTGGTGTGCTATTAAATTTTATGAATTAGAAAAAGGTACAACTGTATCTCAAGTATTGCAGAAATCAGATATTTTAATACTTTATTTGCAATGATATTTGACATATTTTATTAACTTTGCAGATAAATTCGTTAAATTTTACATATGATGCGTACAGCATAGTTATGATGGTGTCATCCACATTTCATCTAGGGAACCGATTTAACTTTCAGATAAAATGATTCTCTCAGCTCCCTCACAATTGTTTATCATCAAGGGTTTTCATCCTTTTGTTGTAGATATTCTCAAATTCAGAAAAAGAGATATGTTGGAACATATCTCTTCTTAATGCTAACAGGGAAGTATTGGAATAATATGCCTGTAGAAGTCTTTTCGGAGAGTAGAGAGTGATTGTCTTCAATAAAAGAGTGGATAGGAATTTGCTGAGCTGTACACTCTACCATTAACTTTTATATCACCACTTAACTCCCAAGTGGGATTGTAGACAAACATTGGCTAGTATTCAATAAAAAAAACGGAAACTTTACTATTCCGAAGAATGTGGACAATATGGTATTTTAGCGGTACAGCTGGGTGAAGACAGACTTTCGCAAATTCGTTTCTCGTGTGTTTAACACACGGTGTTTGCTATGCGCCCTAATATGGGTTAACCATTATATACTAATCCTATTTGTAAAAATGATGAATCCTATTTGTGAAAAGGTTCGAAATATAACTGAAATGCTTATTAAAAACTTTGTTTCAGATACAAATATGGCGCTACAAAATATTCCTCATCTGGACAGCAAAATTTCAGAAGATAATTTGTCTAAAATATGCATAAAACAAGAGATTCCCAATGTAGAAGTTAATGAAGATATACAAGTTAAAACTGAGCTGGAATATAGTGAGGATGATGGGACAATTGAAAATCCGTTTGAAAACATACAATTGCAAGTCAAGCAAGAATGTGAACCATTTCAGCATACAGACAAGCAAGCGGAGTATCAAAGTAATCACTATAATTGTGAGATTACCATGAACAACGAAAACAAGGGTCATTTTCCGTCCGTTACAGAAAATTATTTTGTACCCGAAGCCGAAAAGTATAATTGCAAAGTACGAGAAGAAACAATAACCAACATTTATGATGATAACATAGAAATTAAACAAGAGGGCATGGAAGATAACTTATATGATTATCCTAATTTAGATGACTCGCAAAGTATGGATAGTGACGAAGCTAAAGCGTTGAACAATGTGGAGGCGTGTCTCCAAGAAGAGATAAAAGTAAAGTCGGAGAATGAGCTATTTGAGGTTGGTAATTGGGTATTTTTATTTATATACAATTCTTTCATAAATAGGTTGACTTATTCTTCTTAAATTACTTTGATTCCAACAAACAATTTATATGACAGTGGAGATTACAATTTTCTGATTAGTATTATATCTATTGATTATTTCATTATTCACTAGTCTAAGTAAGCAAGGCATTGGCTTCGCCAAAGTTGTTTCTCCAAACAAGTAACTCCTTCCTTGTGGATTATCATTAATTTCGTTGTGTTTAACGATGTATTCTTCTGAGCATGTTTCACTCTTCCTTTGATTTACAATAGCATGATACTTTGCATTTAACTTTGTTGCCAGGCAAATCCAAATGATGACCTTGGAAAAGTGAACATAAAGGATGAATTCGAATTAACAGTAACAGAAACGCATTTGATATCCAACAAACTTATTAATACTACCTCAACAGTAACGAATCCACAGGATGGATTGACAAAATCTCAAACCACGAAAACATTAGTAATGGAAATACTTCCAGTAACACACCCGGGTAGCGTGTCACTAAGTAAGATTGGTAACCCTGAAGAGATACTACCAACGTCTTATCCAAATGACGAGTGCTCTCCAATGGACTATGACGACATTTTTCAACTTAATTCGATAACAGGAAATGTGATGACGTTAGAGCAAGAAGCTTATAGTCTTCTACAAGCCAAGAGTAAAATAAAGATATTAGATAGGCCCTATATTTGTAAAAAATGTCCAAAAGCCTACAAATCTGCCTCTTGTTTAAAAAAGCACATGAATGTACATGAAAGTATCGAGAAACGTGCGCTGGGAATTATCAAAGGACAAAAGACAAGAATAGCTAACATGAAAAAAAAAATGAAACAAGAGGACAAAATATATTCGCCAAAAGTGAAAAAAGAAATAAAAATTGAAAATGTGACCTTAGTAGATGCTATAAAGAAAGAAGGTTACGAATGCACATGTGGGAAAGGGTTTCGGCGTAGAAGTCGCATGGAGACTTGTTTGCGTTCCCACAATTTATGCACTGATCTAAGTACATATTTCCCATGTGTTACGTGCTCCAAACAGTTTAAAGATAAAGAAGAATTGGCATTGCACCGCAAAAGACTGCACAGAAAGCGGTTTCCGTGCAAATTCTGTCCCACAGACTACAACAGTAGAAAACAACTCTTCAAGCATTTACAAATACATCAGAAAGTCCAAAAGATGGAGTATAAAGTATTATCAGAAGTCGTGAAAGGAAAGCAGAAGTTAAAATGTTTTATGTGTGCGAAAACTTGTACAGAATTGTCAGAGTTAAAGTCCCATGTAATGGACGACCATAAAGAACCGTACATCTGTCCACATTGCAACGGCACCTTTTCGAAAATTATAGATTTCGGTAACCATACGAAAACTGATCACCCAGAAGTGGAAGGGCAGTCGGTATTAGACGTTTTAAAAGCATTCTCGAAGTTAGTAAAGGCATGGAAATGCGAGGAATGTGGAGTGCAATTTCACGAGGCGGATAAACTGGCGCTGCATCAGATAGAAAAGCACAGTCCTGATTCGATAGTTGCACCCCAGTTTCAATGTATAGATTGTAGAAGGGTCTTTATAAGTCAAAAAGGTTTAACATCTCATAGACGAGTTCATCATAGTACAGAAACCACTGATGAATCCGAGATGGTAGAAAAAGGCGTCATGTGCATTGAATGTCGAAAGATTTGCAAAAATACGAATGCTTTGACGTCCCATATGCGTCTCCATTCGTTCCAACGAAAGTATCCATGCAAATTTTGCGATTTTAGATTCGGATCACCCGAGAAGAGGAAAACGCACGCTGAATTACACACAGGTGATATGAAATATGTGTGTTTTATATGCGAATACCAATGCAGTTCGGAGAATCGGTTAAAACAGCACAAGATGTCGGCAAAACATCTTCATATGAAAGATTTCTTAGCGACAGGGAAGTTGCTTACCGAGTCGCAATCAACGTCTAAAAAAGCTAAAAATAAAGATGTATCGAAAGAAGAATGGGTTGTTGTGAAAGAAAAAGAAGAAACAGAAGAAGACAGTGGGGAAGACACATCATCTAGTACTGGAGGAGAATCAACGTGTGACATTTGTGGTAAGATTTTCGAAACTGAATCGAAAATGCTGAGGCACCAAAACACGCATCCATTTATAGAAATACCTAACGACGATAAGCCTACTAGGATATTTTTTAAATAAACTCTTGCCTACTTATCTGGTAGTTATTGTGAATTGTTGACTATTGTAAGATCAAAATGAATAAGAAAGATCTAAGCCAGTGTCTCGCAACCTTTATTCCACTGCACTGATGTAAGTATTTCAAGAGTCCTAAATTGTGTAACGACGATATTACAACGGTAGGCATGTATTTACTAGTCTCATCTGTACAAGAAATAGAAGCAGTTTTCATTTTGGAATACTTAATTTTCTCGCTGGCGAATGTTGTAAGTCATATCTCGTTAGCATTGATGTACTCTCTCTTTTTCCCTCCTTGGCCAATATCAATGCCATGTTTGTCACGATTGGGTCTGCTTCTCTGTCTCTTTCCGCTTTCCTCTATTTAACATGTCGCTATCCAAAATCTATTTTAATATTCAAAAAATAAATACAGCAAAATACAAATACAAAAAACCGGTTTACAAATTAACCTATGCCAAAGCATTTACAAAACAAGAGTCCAATCATGCGCTCATTCCACTCCTCATTCGGTTATTGTGTTTACGTTAACGATTTACAACCTTAAATAGGTATATAATTATGTTTAGTCAATCAGAGCTATGGCATATTTAAAGTCATAGAAGACAATTTATCGACATTACTTATGCAAAAACTGTGTGATTTAGGTTTTTGTATATCAATGCTCGTAAACCAAGTTACTAATTTTCACTAAAAAAATCTGTATTTTAGAAAAGGTTGCGAACCACTGGTTTAAGGTAACATTGGCATTTGCAGGATTTTCACGTATTTACCACATTTCCCACTTATTATTATAGCTTTAATAATTATACTTTGTTTCAAATTGTTATACACCATTTGTTTTAAATGTGAAATAAGTAAAGAATATTAGTAAAATTTAGGGTTAAGAAATCATATTTTCCCATTTTGCTACAATTAGGTACGCATCATATTAAGCGACATAACCTAAATGGCGGAATTAGATATCGATGTCCCTGCGCGTGCGCTGGTGCGCTTTAGCCGTGTATGGGTCGTGCACTCTATCATGTAGATGTTTTATAAAATTTGTAAGAAAATATTAGGATACAGATAATTTGAATTTTGATTCATACTCTTTTCTACTGATTCAATACTTTGCTTTGAGATATTTTATTTTATAATTTATAATTTGGTTTCCGTCGTTTTAGGGTCCTTATATTATAAAAAATATACCCCTTATCTTAAGATACGAAAACCGGTTCCTCTAAAGTGTTTTAATTATTTTTTATAAATATATTTATTTGTTTTATCAACTTTATTTCATTTTGGATTCATCGATTTTCTTAATTTACGATTTTGGATATGATCAGAGAAAATGACGAATGTATGAAGCTAGTGTTATTTTGTCTCTTTACAAAATCTATGAAACATGTCGAAACAAATTATGTAATTTGAATGTCAACTTAATTTCTATTATTACTTAAAAATTGAATTTATAATTTAGTGTCCAAAGAATAAACAACAAAAATGGTTTATAATAGATATGACGCTAGATTTTAGTTAGTTTTTTTTTCGAGGTCCTAATTTCCAGGTAAATTTGGTCTGATTTGAGCTTGAAATATATTTAATATTATTATTAGTTACTAGTTAGTCGAAGTAATATTACAGTTGTGCGCTATTGTCTATAGCTGTAACTGTGCAAAAGGAAAAGTGCGGGAAACATCGCTTGCGGCGGAAATCGATTATACTTTTTTTTATGGAAATTAGGATACTGGATGCAGGCAATTTTGATAAGGAATCGAGACAAATGCGTTGTCTCCTTTTAGAACTATGATGGAAAGAGGTAGTCTTTACCAATCATAGGTTTCTGTGGCTTCTTGTACTTACCAGTTAAAACATAGCGTTGAACTGTCTTGCTTGCAGTAATATTGGGTTCGCGCCAATAGACGCTATTGTTGTTGGTTGTATAATTCGTTTTTTTTAATTCGATAAAAAACTTATTTGCATTTTTAGTGTTGTATTTATTCTTTTTAAAACGTTCATCAGCTAATTAAACGCAGTATAGCTAGTTAAAATAGGGTTTTTCTTGATCAATCTCGAATATATTCGATGATTTTTGAACGTTTACTCATTCCCGTCTCCGCCTAGGGTTAGATAAGGTTAGGATCCCTCCTATCTTTACCCTCATCTTTTACTTCCTGTCTTAACCCCCCCAGTCTCCCAGGGCTAAGTATTAAATTAACAAAAACTGGTTTTGTTAAAATTATACTAGCTACACACACAGTTTTATTTATATTGATAAAGAGCACACAACTTTGTTTTCTGCACACAATTTACTTTGTTGGATGTATTTTTGCATGTCAAGTGCTTAGCATTAAAACAAGTAATTAGTTTTAGTTTTGACCGAAGAAGGGTTTATATTGCATTTTTTATAACATTTCTTTATTAATTTATTATTCCTTGTTAATAATATTATTGTTTTATGAAACTTGTTCACCCAAAACATATTTATTCTTTCCGCAATTCAAGTAGTGTTTAAGTGATAATTGGAGTGATAGATGAAGACAGTGCTGGTGCCTCATTTGGGTTCAGCCATTTGTTTCTTCCAAATGTCGTAAAGTATCCATTTTTATTCATACGCGATAGTCGTGTTCAAAATCCCTAAATTTCTGTCATGCAGTCTCTAACTGTAGACCAGTTCATTCGTATGGTACTTTTTTCGTTTTTTATATTTTGTCGATTCGGAAGAGAGAACGTGCTGACTCAAGCTTCGGTAATCTCATGTGTAGATAGACGCAGGGTTTCAGTATGGTATAACCCATCAAGATTAACGAATATAATATTCATCGTTATGATTGTAATTTTTACATACAAGTTATAAATTAATTAAGCAATATTTCAGTTATAGAGACAGATATTTAAGGACGTTTAAATTAAAAAAAAAAAGAAATAAGATGTACAATTTTGATACTGAACTTGGTCTGGCAGTGTAGTGCAGTCCGGAGTACCAGAATGATGTTCGAAGGTGGAAGCTCGTTACACATACATGGTGTAATTCCATAGTGATTTGACACAAATTAGGTTTAACTATCACTCCCGATTCCTCGTTATCATCCCGAGTAACTACACTCGGGAGCATATACGTATATTTTTTTTAAATATGCGACTTATTTGTAAAAATCATTTAAACTTGAGATGTCAGCATTATATTGGTAACTTTATTGTCAAAAAAAATCAGTACTTTATAATATAATCGATATGTAGGGAAATTTGTAATTTTGGAATATGACTTGTGGTTGGGTATTTTAAAAATAAAATAAACATCTGTAAAAATATCGTCCCCTTGTTGTTTAAGTATTGCCCCCTTAACACTGTTCACGGCTTGCAGACGGTTCTTCATTGATCTTATCATTTTTCTGTTGGCGTCTTTTGAAATACCATCGCACTCTTCTAACAACGCCTTCAATTCATTCATGGACGTAGAGGCTAGATTCCTGCCTCGGACCTTTTCTTTAGCTCGTCCCAAATGTGCTCGATGGAATTCATGCCTGGGCCGAGTGCAGGCCAATCCATTGTAACTACAAATATCAATAATTGGTGAGTGATACGCCACGTGTGGCGACGGGCATTGTCGTGCATTAATTTATCGCATTATTAACAAAAAGTTATCGGCCATAACCCCGGGCGTAGAGGACCACGCGGTATTGAAGAATGTTCGTAATATATCGATCAGCTGTCAGCCCCCTCCTCGTCCTCCAACGAGCGCAGTTTTTACCTCTTTAACGAGATACCAACCCACTCGCACAGGAGCCTGCTCCACTGCGCAAACGCCTCTCCTGTCACTGCTATTTAGACACATTCTACACTTATCAGTGAACAACTATCCGACTACCTTTGCACAATGCTCGTGAGTAAATTATAGGTGGCGCTTATCGGTGCCCTGCAGCAAGATTCGGGCCGGTGGTAGGCCGTCTTGGAGTGAGATTGGCTTCTCTTAAACTTCTTAAACTGTCTACTTGCTGACATCCTATCTTATCTAGCAGGTTCCCAGTCTCCGTATAAAGCCTGTCTCAGACCGAGCGAACAACTGTCTCCTGATATCTAATGTATACGGATATATTCCACTATACGGGAATATTGGCTCAAATGGAGCTGGGCAACGCCTGTTCGTTGAGGTCCTTGTTGCAACAGGACAACCCCATGAACAGCTCTTGCAAGGCATAGTATCCAAAGCTTCGTCAAAACAATGAATGCAATTTGCGTTGTGTACATGTCAACTTTTCATACGGAAAATGTATGCTCACATTTAGATTGCCGAATTAAAAGATTACCTGAATATTGATAAATTATAATTTATTCCAGCTTTATAATGCACATATTGTTTTTATAAATAAAATGTGTTTTTTTTTAAAAATTGTAAATGCATGTGAGCATATAGATTCAAGTCGGTATTGGCTGCTCCCGAGGGTAGTTGTGCCCCATATATTATTTACATTATATGTATCTACAAGCTACGTGAATTATCGATGTTTCCATAAAACAGTGGCTAAAAACAATTGTTGATGTACAAATGAATGTTGTCATGTTTTTGAATTTAGAATACATCGGTTTTAAATTAAAAAAAAGTTTAACTTTCGAATGTTTTCACCGACAAGCAATATGTTTAGTCTCTAGTTGCCAGTGCATTAAAACTTTTTTTTATATAAACACCTATTTTTCACCTAGCATTTTAAAACCAAATTAAACTGATAACACTGCCATATAAAAAAAATATTTCGTATTAGTTTTAAAATACATTAAATGCGTTACATAGTAACATGATCTGGAGTAGTTTGAGATAAGTCGTGTAAGTCTCAAATACAAAAATACGGTGCAACGGCTCCCTTTCTAATAATGTTGCCTTCCAACATTGTAAATAGCTTCTAATTTTTATATTTAAAACAAATGGGGGAGTTAAACAAGATACATTTAAATCTTAGATCTTATTAAATTTCCCTTGTGTTAGATAAATATTTAAAAATTAAGACATTTGTTTATATTTGCCTGTGTTAATGCTAGTCTGTTTAATGTAATTTGTAAGTATATTAAAATATTGTTAAAATTTAGCGGCTGCATAACAAAGCTACGTGGTTTATATTCGCTACTATTTAAGTATTATAAAAGGGCGTTGGATGAAATAAAATGGTGTGAAATATTAAAAATCTATTTTATTATCACAAGATATGATAAAATTCATACACCTGTCGTACATAATTACTCACTGTACCAGTAAGTGTCCATTAGAATTGTATTTTCTAGAATATAATTATTGACTAAATTTTGTTGTGTCTCAACTCTAAATGAACACTTCTCAGTACACATGATATTTTTTTATGATTATTACTTGGATATTACCGACATGTCTAACAATGTTTCATTTATTTTTATTCTTAGTATAAAGGAAATGTAGGTAAAGTTAGTCATATGATAAATTGTGCAAAATTATATGCAACAAAAAATAAACTTATAATAAATAAAATTGTCAGACATATATCCAATTTATATTTCGACGTGATCGTAAGTCCTTAAAAATACGAAGTGATGAAGAGGCTGAATGCATTGTGTTGCTACACAATAATTATATTTCAAATACATCAAACATTTAAAAATGATCTCATCGCGATGATATTAAGTTGCGACATATCTGTATTATAAACAGAGTACTAAACAACGCGTCTTATATCATACTTGATAATTCAGTGTTGCCATGTGTGGTATAACTTTAAATAAATAATATTGTAGCTTATTTGAATTTATTAAAAAAACTTAGTTATATAATCAACTATTGTCGGATCAGGTACAATAATCGTTTAGAAAAACACTACTTCTTTGATAAAGTTTTCAATATAATAGTATCCTTTAAAAAATGTACTATAGACATATTTTCCATTTACAAGCAATTCTTCTGTTTAATAAATAAAATATTTTCAAAATATACACATGACCACACCACACTCATAACTATACACTCTTCAAACATTAAAGATATTTCTTATTTTTGTAGACAATGAATTAAGATACATTGAAAATATTATCATTTCTTAGGTAGGGACCAGTCACAAATAATGCTGACAATATAAGTAGAATAAAGGTATCTTTTATTTCATACTAACAGTGTTGCCATCTTAAAATGTTAACCTTATAAATGTATGTAATTACATTGAAAAAGATCTTTTAATTTAAAATTCGTTCTATTAGTACAAGTACTAGTATACAATAATGAAAAACAATATTTAAATTATGGCAACATTGCTAAATGTGAATATTCCATTTAAAACATCAGTTAATACATAAAAATTCTTCTTTTCCTTAATTAGCGAACTCAATAACCCAGTTCCTGGCAACACTGGCGCCAGGTTTCCTTATAACTAGCACGTCGTTGCCGCGGTGTAGTGTCATTTGCAGCGCAACGTTGCGATCACCTTGGATCAACCTTGCCGTTTTTGGGGGAGTTTTAATGCCAGCTATCACGATCCTTTCTACCCACGCCTTGGTAGTAAACTGGGCGGTCGAGTCGACGAGCCTGTAAGATAAAATATTTTGTATTATTATTAAACATTAATTTGAACCAGCAGATATGGTCGGTTGTCGAAATTCACTGAGAGGATATCATATATTAAATGCCCGGTACTATATAATATATATATATTACTTACGTGTAAGTCATTCGATGGGGTTCATAGACAATCTTAGCATAGATATATTTGTTGTTTTTATATTCGTAAGTTTCCCCATCGTCTATGTACAGGGAACCGCGAGCTGTGTTCTGTAACAAAATTTGATTGAATATATATAATATTTAACACCGTGATTTACTCTTTTTTATATGTAAAGAAGTTTTAAAGTATACCATTTCAAATAAATAAAAAAAATTTAAGGTCAATACTATACATACTAACATTATTGGGGTTGTGGATACTATCTGTTAAAATTATCTTTTGATATTTGTACTATGTATATCAATTCCAAGTGAAGTGACGAGATAAGATTTTACATGCAACTCTCTACCTGTTATATTAAGATATAATAATTGTCATATACAAATTATTACAAATAAACAGTAATAACCGTTAAATTAACACACATCTCTGGATGATAAATGATACCTCTGGCCCATAACTTTCCTTCGTGCACTTTAATTATTGATAAGGACCATGCTGCATATGGGTTATCAACAATGAGGGCTGAGATGGGTTTATTTTTTAAATAATGCTATCAGTGGATTAAACATTACCAACCACCAAGGCAAAACTCACCACACAAACTGTTATTACATTGGCATTCTTAGATGGCGCTGATCTTTCACGTTCTAACAAATCTATTCATATTAGTAATAGTTCATAGCGCGGTGTGGAACTCCACCAAGTCAAGATAGTAGAACGAAGAAGCTGAAGTAAAGAACATAAGTAATTCTATTTACTTTTTTCTTGCAACACACCAGAATTGTATACGGGCCAACCCGCTTCAGTCGACCCGAGTCAGTCACTTTCGCGCCCAGGGTAACGGTTCGAACCGAAGGTCCCTATCGGGAACCCTTGTGCAGGTGTTACCCATAAATAAAGGTCTCGGCTGAGTGCCCAAAGCGCTAGGCCACTTTTCAACCCGGCGATGTTGTTAAAGCCCTTTGAGCCAATAGTGGCTATCGGATATAATAGTAATTAAAAAAAGCTAGGAAATAAAAACTTACATTCGCATCTAATGCCACGACAAGTGTGAACGGATCATTGGCCATGAGTGTCGACGAGCGCCTGACTCGCTCCTTACGCGGCACTATGCTACCGCCACGTTGGTACACCGGAATCTGAAATACATTAAAGTATATCATCACTTCAGGTAATCATCAAAAGTCTCACCTACTAAAGTACATTCATAACCCTGAGCCACGTTTTTCCATCGATCTTCCACAAACCGAAATCCCGATCCCTCGGTAGATGTGACGACGTCCTGTGAAACTTCGAGGAAAGTTGATATTAAGATATCTTTTGGTGGAAATGTCGTCGTTAACAGATAGGAGACGACATCAAACGCGCATTGTGTATTATAATTCCGTAAACAATATCAATAAAGGGCAAATTCTACACTCGTCGTCCCCTTGCCCATCCCGGTATATTAGGGTCGGATGTACAGGAAATACAAAAATAAAAACACAAACTCAAAAATCAACTATTTGTGAAGCAAAAATATTGTTCCTTGGCTGCGAGTTGAACCGAGGATGGGTTCTCTTTGCGCTCGACGCAACTGCCAAGTCAAACCACTACGCCATAAGGCTGACATTAAATATATGAGTAATAAGTGTTTATAAATTCCACAACATCTCGTGTGCATATTAAGTAAAAGGTGTTGAAAAGAAAACAAATAAAGACGCTATAGTTTCTTTTACAATTTCTTCTCTCTTCAGTAACATATTATGAAATAGTAATAGGGCATAATATTCTTATATCAAAGAATAAAGAACTTTCGATTCAATTTATAGATACACAAGTGCTTCTTGTCTGTTCAGTAATGCCATATTATGAAATAGTAATAGGGCATAATATTCTATATCAAAGAATAAAGAACTGATTCAATTTATAGATACAAGTGCTTCTTGTCTGTTCAGTAATGCCATTATGAAATATTAATAGGCATAATATTCTATATCAAAGAATAAAGAACTTTCGATTCAATTTATAGATACACAAGTGCTTCTTGTCTCTTCAGTAATGCCATATTATGAAATAGTAATAGGGCATAATATTCTTATATCAAAGAATAAAGAACTTTCGATTCAATTTATAGATACACAAGTGCTTCTTGTCTCTTCAGTAATGCCATATTATGAAATAGTAATAGGGCATAATATTCTTATATCAAAGAATAAGAACTTTCGATTCAATTTATAGATACACAAGTGCTTGTCTCTTCAGTAATGCCATATTATGAAATATTAATAGGGCATAACATTCTTATATCAAAGAATAAAGAACTTTCGATTCAATTTATAGATACACAAGTGCTTCTTGTCTCTTCAGTAATGCCATTATGAAATAGTAATAGGCATAATATTCTTATATCAAGAATAAAGAACTGATTCAATTTATAGATACACAAGTGCTTGTCTCTTCAGTAATGCCATATTATGAAATATTATTAGGGCATAATATTCTATATCAAAGAATAAGAACTTTCGATTCAATTTATAGATACACAAGTGCTTCTTGTCTCTTCAGTAATGCCATATTATGAAATAGTATTAGGGCATAATATTCTATATCAAAGAATAAAGAACTTTCGATTCAATTTATAGATACACAAGTGCTTCTTGTCTCTTCCAGTAATGCCATATTATGAAATATTAATAGGGCATAATATTCTTATATCAAAGAATAAGAACTTTCGATTCAATTTATAGATACACAAGTGCTTCTTGTCTCTTCAGTAATGCCATATCATGAAATAGTAATAGGGCATAATATTCTTATATCAAAGAATAAAGAACTTTCGATTCAATTTATAGATACACAAGTTTTGTCTCTTCAGTAATGCCATATTATGAAATATTAATAGGGCATAACATTCTTATATCAAAGAATAAAGAACTTCGATTCAATTTATAGATACACAAGTGCTTCTTGTCTCTTCAGTAATGCCATATTATGAAATAGTAATGGGGCATAATATTCTTATATCAAAGAATAAAGAACTTCGATTCAATTTATAGATACACAAGTGCTTCTTGTCTGTTCAGTAATGCCATATTATGAAATATTAATAGGGCATAATATTCTTATATCAAAGAATAAGAACTTTCGATTCAATTTATAGATACACAAGTGCTTCTTGTCTCTTCAGTAATGCCATATTATGAAATATTAATAGGGCATAATATTCTTATATCAAAGAATAAAGAACTTTCGATTCAATTTATAGATACACAAGTGCTTCTTGTCTGTTCAGTAATGCCATATTATGAAATATTAATAGGGCATAATATTCTTATATCAAAGAATAAAGAACTTTCGATTCAATTTATAGATACACAAGTGCTTCTTGTCTCTTCAGTAATGCCATATCATGAAATAGTAATAGGGCATAATATTCTTATATCAAAGAATAAAGAACTTTCGATTCAATTCTATAGATACACAAGTGCTTCTTGTCTCTTCAGTAATGCCATATTATGAAATAGTAATAGGCATAATATTCTTATATCAAAGGAATAAAAGAACTTTCGATTCAATTTATAGATACAAGTGCTTCTTGTCTCTTCCAGTAATGCCATATTATGAAATATTAATAGGCATAATATTCTTATATCAAGAATAAAGAACTGATTCAATTTATAGATACAAGTGCTTCTTGTCTCTTCAGTAATGCCATTATGAAATATTAATAGGGCATAACATTCTTATATCAAGAATAAAGAACTGATTCAATTTATAGATACAAGTGCTTCTTGTCTCTTCAGTAATGCCATATTATGAAATATTAATAGGGCATAATATTCTTATATCAAAGAATAAAGAACTTTCGATTCAATTTATAGATACACAAGTGCTTGTCTCTTCAGTAATGCCATATTATGAAATATTAATAGGGCATAACATTCTTATATCAAAGAATAAGAACTTTCGATTCAATTTATAGATACACAAGTGCTTCTTGTCTCTTCCAGTAATGCCATATTATGAAATATTAATAGGCATAATATTCTTATATCAAAGAATAAAGAACTTTCGATTCAATTTATAGATACACAAGTGCTTGTCTCTTCAGTAATGCCATATTATGAAATAGTATTAGGGCATAATATTCTTATATCAAAGAATAAAGAACTTTCGATTCAATTTATAGATACACAAGTGCTTCTTGTCTCTTCAGTAATGCCATTATGAAATATTAATAGGGCATAATATTCTTATATCAAAGAATAAAGAACTTTCGATTCAATTTATAGATACACAAGTGCTTCTTGTCTCTTCAGTAATGCCATTATGAAATATTAATAGGGCATACATTCTTATATCAAGAATAAAGAACTGATTCAATTTATAGATACACAAGTGCTTGTCTCTTCAGTAATGCCATTATGAAATATTAATAGGCATAATATTCTTATATCAAGAATAAAGAACTGATTCAATTTATAGATACAAGTGCTTCTTGTCTGTTCAGTAATGCCATATTATGAAATATTAATAGGGCATAATATTCTTATATCAAAGAATAAAGAACTTTCGATTCAATTTATAGATACACAAGTGCTTCTTGTCTCTTCAGTAATGCCATATTATGAAATATTAATAGGGCATAATATTCTTATATCAAAGAATAAAGAACTTTCGATTCAATTTATAGATACACAAGTGCTTCTTGTCTGTTCAGTAATGCCATATTATGAAATAGTAATAGGGCATAATATTCTTATATCAAAGAATAAAGAACTTTCGATTCAATTTATAGATACACAAGTGCTTCTTGTCTCTGCAGTAATGCCATATTATGAAATATTAATAGGGCATAATATTCTTATATCAAAGAATAAAGAACTTTCGATTCAATTTATAGATACACAAGTGCTTCTTGTCTGTTCAGTAATGCCATATTATGAAATAGTAATAGGGCATAATATTCTTATATCAAAGAATAAAGAACTTTCGATTCAATTTATAGATACACAAGTTTTGTCTCTTCAGTAATGCCATTATGAAATAGTAATAGGCATAATATTCTTATATCAAGAATAAAGAACTTTCGATTCAATTTATAGATACACAAGTGCTTCTTGTCTGTTCAGTAATGCCATATTATGAAATAGTAATAGGGCATAATATTCTTATATCAAAGAATAAAGAACTTTCGATTCAATTTATAGATACACAAGTGCTTTGCCTTGCTTAAAGGTAAAGCACGTGCGACGCTCGAGTGAGCTGCTTGCTCATTTAAAATAAAACATCTAAATCATATTAATGACTGTACCATATTGTGTTCCAATGTTATTCTGTTTCATGTACCAACTAAATAAAAACTATTTCTAAACTATTATTCAAAATAATTTCACTATTGTTAGATTGGCGTACCTTAGCGATATCAACTTCCTGGTTGAAATATCCATTGGCTTTGTGTGCTTGATAGGAATCCACATCATACCACTGCGTGTTGGTGCTTTTCCCCGGTAGGTACACCTTCACGCTCTTAACTCCCGCTTCCAGCACTGGTCGCACTAGCAATTTGTCACCTTGGAAATACATTTTCTATGTTAGTATTAGTAATGCTGAGGGTTAGGTAAAAATTATTGTAAAATTATAATAATATTATAATAAACTAATGGGTTGGGGAAAAAGTTTTTTTCGTATTTTATAAGTAAAAAATTTGCTGTAATACGATATCATTTTTGAAAAAAAAACCATATAGCCCCCTTACCGTGCTTGCACCTTCAGATTTTCACCTGTTTCGGTCTCTTCAGAATATTTAGGTAGTGTTAGGTTAATCACGAGAGGACTGTCAAAACTACTTTTGTTTCTACTTCTAATCTGAATTTTTCAGTCCCAAAATTTCTACATTAATGGGATTATGCAATCAAAAGAAGCAAAGGGATATTTAACATATATATATCATAATTAGGACGACTGCATATAGCACATACTATATACCCGAGTGAATTACTATTGTAATGTAAAATTAGCGTTTCTAAATAAACAAATAAAAAAAAAGCTACAAAATCTTCACACAATATCAGCATAATATTGCCGTTTTGGTGAGTGCAGTGAATTGGTCACTGGTAACGAGGCATTCCATCTCAGTCCTCGAGGGTGAAATTAATACAAGCAAAGAATAATATATACATGTACAGATATTAAATATATATATATGTATAAAAAAAATACATTCATGAAATAAAAAAAATATCTGAGCCCTCTGAGGAAGTATTTACATTTTGAATTGTTGTGGATCTTGGTCACCACTAATCTTTAGACATATTTTATTTTATAAAGCTTACAGAATTTTGAATCGCTTAACTGTGTGCAAAACTCACCCAACAAGTATTGATCATCAATAGTGAAGGTTTCTTCTTCCTTGGGGTACTCTTGGAAGTAGGCTCTGGTCACTGGAGTGCCATCTTGTGTGTGTTCATAGAATAGAGTGTACCTGAGGGAGAAAATAAACGTAAATTATTCAAAACATTATATATATGTACATATAACACAATAGTAATTTTTGTGTGTTTGTGTACGCTAGTCTTAAAAATGATTGAATGAATTTAGAATGTGATTTCCAATGATGAATTGTGATGAGTTTAGCATTAACATTTAATGTATGTTTTATTTCAAGCGTGCGCCAAATAAAAAAAGATATGTCAATTTTAAAGGGAGTCATAGGAAAGCAATTAGATATAAATGTCTGCCTGCATGCACATATGAATAGTAAATTACATGTAACAAAGTTTTTATATTGCTGCATGAAGAGTCTTAAAGAAATAATTTCCATTATTTATTTTGATTTTTTTAATAATTTATTAAATTATTTAGATATAATCATAATATAAATAACATAAAATCACAGAATAAAAAGAAATATATGTATTTTTCAGTGTTTTATGACATATAGATTTTTCTGTATAATATAAATACAGCGAAATAACTTGCTCACCAAAAGTCGAGTAATGCATATCTCCTTCTGATAGCGTCTCTTAACAATGTTGTTGTAGCGGGTTCGTACAGCCAGGGCTCCCGTCGCTTCGTCTCTATGTGGGAGTGTGCACGGAAGAATGCTTGGAAGGCTCCCGCCTAGAAAATGTACTAGTTTATTGTTCTTTTATATGTCAAGAAATAAGGAAACCACTACAGATATTAATGGAAACAAGTATATTCGGCTAATGGTCCATTAAATATCTGCATCCATGTATAATAAAAAATCAGATCAGATCGAATGCCTCGCACCCTATGATGTGATCTCAACATACATTAAACTAAACAGCATCTTTGTGCTATTTGACCTTGTAAAGGTGTGGACCTTCCCCTTCAGCCGAGCTATAGTTAGAAACTTGCTGTAGAATGGCTCTATCACTGGTTAATAAATTATATAAAAATGGCTACATAAATTAGAAATTTTATATAAATATGTTTTATTACTTTCAATTAAGAATTTGGGTATAAGTTATCACAAATTAATTTTCAGAAACAAAATATAATTTAAAAATAAAATAAATTGGTTGTGAACTATTTGTACAAACTTTTTTTTAATTTAAAAATTTCCATTAGCAATCCAATAATCATTATTTATAAAAATCAATATTAAAAGATACTTTTTTTCTCAGTATGACAAAAAATATAGCGTACTGCAAAAGTGAGTATATAAAAATTACCAATAAATAACTCCCAACATGACGGGGCAACGGTAGTTTCAGTCGAATATATATTTTTTTTGGTAGAAACCAGTTGTTTTTAGATGGCGCTGTTGTATATCGTCCCACACACGAACGGACATTACGAATAAATATAATTGATTGTTGCACCCTTCACTCATCCAATATTGTATAAACCTTTTTACTGAGAGTAATAACATTACATTCTCCGTCCCTACTCAGCTGACCTCCCACTCACTAGTCTGATTAGATAAAGCTGTAGAGGTCTCAGGACCGACAGCAATAAAAAATCTAATACACATTTCTATCCGACCCTCTCACCTGATACCATCTAGTCATCAGCTCAGCATCTGGATAATTGAAGAAACCTCCAACGTCTGAGCCGCAGAAGCTGACGCCGGCGCTTGCCAGGGAAAGGCACATGGGAATGGAGGCTTGCAAGAATCCCCATTCGGCAGAGTTGTCCCCTGTCCACACGGCCGAGAATCTAGTGGGTAATTCAGTCTGATTTCATTAAAGGACCTGTACACACAAGGTGACAATGACACCCCATAGTATGCCCTATTTATTTTTTTATAATATAAGGGGTTAGACACATAGTTCACACCAATGATCATACATATAAAAACGTACATATCATCTTAAGATACGAGTACAAGGAGGAATGAGATGAGAGACTCATTATCAACAACTAAATCTCTCTCACCATACGAAACACAGCTTATGCTGGTCTTTCGCGTTGGTATTCTTTGATGGGGGGGAAACGACCAGGGAAGGCCTATTACCTGGTCGTGCCGTCGCATTTATGATGCAGCGTAGTTCCACTACTGTTAAAATCTTAAAATGTATGATATTACTCAAACTTACCTCTGTGTACCGGGAAAGGTAGATCTAGTCAGGATGAAGGGTCTGTACTTGTGGTCTGCTCTCTCCAACATGCCCTGATGAGTCGCACGAATTTGCCATAGACCATACTCGTTGTGGACGTGTCTGCACATTATAATGTAAAATTAACATTTGACCTTAAGTAATATTATTTAATTTTACAATACGATAAAATATTAAAAGCAATCTCTATGGCATGAATATCCAATTGTCTATGTTATCCCCAAAAAGGAATAACATAGACGTGTGTGGATTAATAGATTCCCTTTTTTTTACTGGCTGATGGCCACTGTTAGCTTTTACAGTTTCACCGGGTTGAGCGGTGACCGAGCGCTTATGGCGTTCAGTTGAGACTTCTATTGGTGGGTAACCAGCACAAGGGTTGGACCGTTACCCTGCTCCGCGAGAGCGTCTGACTCGAGGATGCCCGAGAGGGCCGAACCTCTGCTCGGTCTGTTGCTGCAGTTGAAGAATTATCTTCATTAACATCACTATTATTATTATTGGCTATCTGTACCACCACTTCGGAATGCGCGGGCGCTGGAGAAGAAGTGGCGCAGAATAAATATTCACGTAACAGTTATATTTCAGAGCGGTTCCCACCAATTAGTATAGGAGCGTCGCTGGAGTTTCTTGCGCCTTCTCCAGCGCCAAGTGCTGGTAAATATCATTGATAGTAATAATTGTATTTATCTAGTTAATCAGTCAGAAGCTGACTGAGCCGTATGTCCGGCACACTCCAGACGGTCGCTTTCGCACCCAGGGTAACGGTGCAAGCCGAGGCTCTCTCTCCCTGGTACCCCCTTGTGCTGGTTACCCATTAATAACGGTCTCGTCAGAGCGTCCTAAGCGCTCGGCCACCTTTCAACCTGGTGAAGCACAAAGCCCTCTATCTAACAGTGGCCGTCAGCCAAAAAGTGTGTAGAACTATGGGACAAAGGTGAGATTTGTGTTTTTATACTTTAGAATATTTCTCTACCTGTGTTCCCAGAAGGAAGCGAGTTCATCCTCATCGTCATGAGGAGGTTTGTAGTGTCGACAGTCCTTCGGCATTGTAATTTCTGGACCGTTGAAAACCTGCCAATATATTTATTATCCATAAATCACACTTTTTAAATCGTATAAGGTCATAATTTGTATACATCGGGCATTTTGCTACGAAGCATGACTTGGACCACCGGCATCCATAGACTTTCCTCGAACAGTTAAGTGTGCGCTTGACAGGTGATGAACATTAATTTGATTGGGCTTTCTTTGACATTTATTTTACATTTTATATGAATATTGGATGACATATAATGGGGCGCGGGAGGCCATGCGTAAGCGCTTATTGGCTCTCTAGTCGTTACTGCCCCGCGCACCGATACGACACCCCGCTCGCTCCGGGTGTACCAGTCGCTTTCAAAATTTAATTCGAAATCTTTTTTAAATAAAAATTGTCAAACTTTTATTTTTGTGGAAAGTGGTACACTGTAATGTATATTTCTAATTAATAAAAAAAAATCTACTATCTTCCGCCCGCAAGCCTTCCAGACTATAATCTATGTCCGTGCTAAATTTCATCCCTACAAACATCCAAACTTTCGTATTTATGATATTAGTGAGATGATGATTTATTATATAACGACGTTGATCCGAGTATCAGCTGTTTTTGATTTTGTGTTTCATTGCTAGTTTTTTTGTTAAGTAATGTATTTTTATGAAACTATCGTTTAATTTAGCTGTACTAACATGATGGAGCGTAAATAACGCGTTTTATTAGCATATAAAACGCGCGTTAAAAATATGTTTTTTTTAATCAGGATCGATTTTTTTCCCGTCCCATCATCAAAGGTGTCATTAGTACTATCGTCTGTCTTCGTTATCGGAAGCGGTCTCCTAATACCCAGTATTAAACAAACATATATACAATATTAAACAAATATATAGATTTGATACAATTTTAAGAAAGACCATATATTTAGTCAGAATATCATGTAGCCAATGTATTATTATCTAATCAATAATCATAGTACCGGTTGATGATGATATTAATTTATCCCTAATGGGAGAGGCAAAGGACTTTAGTCCATACAGCCAGGTCTTGTTCGTATGATGGTTGGTCTGAAACTCCTCATAGTACTGGGCGACCAAATGTCAAGTATATTTTGAAAAGAATTACTAATATTCCGGTTAACCACTCCATCGTTCACGACAATAGTATAATGGTGGATTTGAAAACACGACCTTAAGTTTCGCAGACCGTACCATAAATTTTTACTGACTATTGACGCTTCAAATATTAATTCATTTTATAAGATATTTAAACAGACGAATTTTAAGTTTGATTCACAAACACAATTAGCATAGGACAAACGGCTCCCACAAGGCATAAAATTTAGCCCAAACTTTGTTTTTAAGCATTCAATTAATGCCAGACCCTTTCCGTAGAATGTCGCTCCACCATGACTTTCAGAGGCGTCTCCAACTATAGGCACTTCGACATATGTGATCTTCCTATTGCCAATTCAGTTCGCATGTTGAAATTGGTGCGTCAGAAACATTACGTCCTTGGGTGTATTTGTTCTTTATAAAATTTATATTAACAAGGAAACACCGAGGATAGCGAGCTCTCCGAGTGCTTGTGTAGAATTTGCGCTGTCAGTATTTACGTATCGTTACCGAAAAGACCATAATACACCATTAAATTTAACACTGTTCGACGTAACATACGTAAATTTATATGTAAATATATTTATGTGGTAGTATATATATATATATATATATATATATATATATATATATATAGACCGCCATTTATATCCCTTTTTGTAAGTTGTGACCCAATAAAGTTTAAATAAATAAATAAAATAAACCATCCGCAACACAATATATATATGTACGTACGCTGGGTTCATTCATATCGTTCCAGATATGTACATCCTTGCTGGTGCCGGGGAAGTTTTCGAATCTATAACGCTCCGAGTAGTACTTCGTGGCCGCTGGGTTGAAGAAGTCAAGATATGATGAAGAGCCCGGCCAGCACCAACCTGTCCAAAAAATAACAGCAATAATGTCTATAATTAGTACACATTATATATATATTATATATATATATATATATATATATATACATATATATATATATATATGTAAAAAATCGCAAGAAACAAAACAGTAAAGTAAAAACGTAATTAATTTTATAATTGGAGCACATATTTTATTTATTTATTGTTTATGTTTCTTAAACAATATGTTTACAAGGGCGGACTTAATGTCCAGTGGCATTCTCTACCAGTCAACCATGGGAGTTCGTGAGAATGTCTTGGTAGGCATAAAAATAAAATAAACGGTTGTTTAGATAAAAATATCAAATTATACCATTGATAATATATATAATAGGTCTTTACCTATGTATGAAATTACCGTTTTGTATGAAATAAGTTAAAGTATTTTTGTTTCAAACTTTTTTATTTCTGTTATTCAATGTAATGTAATCACCCATGTAATCGATGCATCTTTGCCAACGCAGTGGTAGTTTATTGATGCCCTTCTTGTAAAGATGAAGTAACAAACTCTTCAAAGGCCTTTTGTTGTACTGCCTCTCGGGAATTGAATTTTTTTCCCGCCAAAAAGTTGTCCAAATTTTGGAAAAGTTATAGTCGGTGGGTCAAGGTCTGGTGAGTACGGTGGATGAGGGAGAGCTTCCAACCCCAACTCTTGCAGCTTGGAGGCTGTCTGTTGTGCAGTATGGGGGTCGCGCGTTTTCGTGTAGGAGCAGCGGGGACGACCGATTGACCAAAGCTGGTTGCAGATGTGCGAGCTTCTCCATCTTTGTCTTCAGTTCTTCACAGTACACATCTGCAGTAATGCTCATGCCGTTTGGTAAAAAAACTATGATCAATCACACCGGCACTAGACCACCAAACAATGACCATAAACATTCTAGAGGTCATTTTTCGTTTAGGGCATTGCTTTGGTGCTGAACCAGGATATAACCAACTTGCTGAGCGCTTTCGAGTGTCGAACAAAATGCACTTTTCGTCGCACGTAACAATTCATTGCTATGCCTGTTGAGCAGCGCGAGGCAGGTCTCAACTCGAACATTGCGCTGGCGATCGTTAAGTTCGTGGGACACCCATCTATCAAGCTTTTTTTACCTTGCCAATTTGTCGTAAATGGACCAATATTGTTTTGATGTTAACATCAAACGCTGCTGCTAGCTCGGCTGTAGATTGAGTATTATCAGCTTCCACAATCGCCTTTAACTCATCATTGTTGACCAAAGTGTCCGGACGACCACGAGGTTCATATTTCAAATCAAAATTGTTGTGCGTTCGTTTGTAAAGTTCTCTCCATAAACTTTGTTGATGTTACGACGGAACTCATATTCCATAATTACAAGAATTTTTAAAGTATCCATTATGACGAAAAATGTTCAAACGTAATGAAAATACAAAGGAAATCAATAAACAAAAGAAGAATGTCATGTTTTAAAACAAAATTCATTTGAATTTAGAATTCGCAGCCAATCAAAACTTTTTTTAGTTTGAAATGGCCAATACTGAAGAACGGCAATTTCATAGGTAAATATCAATAATATATTAATCTTTACCTATGAAATTGCCGTTCTTCAGTATTAATCATATTTATCTTTTACCTAGAACCCTAGCAAGCGTTATTATAAAATAATTTTAAAAAATGCAGCAAATGTGACTTATTGGAAATTTATAATTTTTTTTAAATTTATACGTAACTTAAACGTACCTTCGTAAACATTGCCATCCTTGTCTTTCACATACAGTCCATTCTCCAGCGCATCCTCGTGTACGAAGTATCCGGCTTCCCTCTTTATGTGCGGGTCGATGATCACAACCAGGCGTCTTCCTTTAGCAGTAAGGTTGGCTACCATTTCCGTTGGATTGCGAAACTTTTCATGGTCCCATGTGAAATACCTTTGGAGAAAATTTATTAGATGTATTCACATATAGGGATAAGTAAAACCACGTAAAACTAAACTACGATTTTGTTTTTTACGGATTTACCCTCGTCTTGTTACTGTTATTTATTAATCTGGTACAAAACTTAATAAATTTAATAAAACAACAGCTACGTCGCGGTTACTGGAATTCGATTTCCTGTTCATTCGATGCATGTGTGTGTGTCAGAAATTGCTGGTTTTCAGGTCTACGTTGTCCCGTATCCTTGACAATAGTGAGTAAATGAGTTTGGAGAAATGCTTACTTAATCGACCAGGAGAGCATCAATAGATTTTTTTTGATAGAATATATGGCAAACTTTTTTTTTTAAAAGTCAAGGCGGCGAACGAGCATGCAGCCCACCTGATGGCAAGTGATCACCGCAGCCCATGAACATACGCAACACCAGGGGAGTCGCGAATGCGTTGCCCGCCATTAAGGAACCGGGAAGTGTGGGCTCTTTCCTTGAAGGTACCTAAGTAGTATCGGTTCTGAAACACCGCTGGTGACAGCTGATTCCACAGAGCAGTAGTGCGTGCCAACTGACAAGCAACTCACCTGTCAAGTGATCAACGCCGCCCATGAACATACGAAAATGGGAAGAGTTGCAGTTAATGTAATAAAAGTCCAATTTCGAAAAAGTCCAAGTATTTGAAGATTAACAAATATAATCTTAACTTACTTGTGAAATTCGAAAAAATGAAATATAACCATATCATATGTACGTGTAGAAAATTATAGATCTAACAACACTCACTTCTTTCTGTCGGTATATTCAATGTCCAGCCAGATGACGTCAGCGGGGATGTCGTGGACGTCGAAGTTTTCGTCCACGCTACGCACGTCCGCTTCGTCCACGTAGTTCCAACGCGACTGATGGTATGCCAGCGAGAATTTCTATGAACAATATTTTTTAATTATTATTATTATTTTGGGGATATTTTTTTATTCATCTCCGCCTGTTTGGTCAATGGAATAAATAAATTAAAAACTATAAACATATAAAGAAACAAATATATACATACAATATAATATAATACATATATAAAGACCAACCAGACGGGAATTCCTCGACAGGGGATACACTGCAGTGTATTTGTAGCTGCAGAATTAATGGGTCAGCTCGACCAGGGTGGGACCACGCCCTCACAGAAAACCAGCGTGAAATAGCAGCATAATACTGCTGTGGGTCGTCTTGTGAGTTTAGGTATCCGGAGACCTTTATTACTGGTGATGAGGCATACCATCTCAGTCCTCAAGACTGATGCATGCAACTGCATTATGATTCCTTGTCAAGGATGAATGTAGACGTCATGGGCCGCAGGTATCATTTGCCATCTGGTGAACTGTGTGTGAGTTTGTTACTCTCAATGATATAAAAAAAAGAAATGGCAAGCGTTATTAACTATTTCATTCGAGAAATGACATGTTCTAGATCAGTCTGAACACCGTTATGTTATATTAATACTCACAGGCGGCAGCGGGGCAACACCGGTCAGCGTGGTGTATTGCCTGAAGACATCACTCGGAGTGTTGCCCATCATGACAAATATGTCCACAATACCCGACTCACTCATAAACCTGGCGAGGGAATGAGACAAAACATTTCATTGTTAATACACTACGATAAAATTAAAATGCCACAGATGTTTAAAGGTCATTGAGTATTCGGTGGTCAGTGCCCGGTAACTGCATCACAGTCCTGGGTTTGAGAACACATTTAACATATAAGGTCTTGGTATATTGTTTGTATATTCCTCGCTCCTGCCCCGGCATCTGACCCCTTTCCGATGTTATTGCACATGAATTACAATGGGACTAGGGAATGGAATGAGTTAGTTCCTCTGAGTTTGCTCGTACGTTTATAACCCGCAAGAGTTAACTTGAGACCTGAGCGGAATGCGCGCCCCCTCCCGACCCCCGCCTTCTTACCCGCTCTCGCCTTCGACGCGTCGGTACCGTTAGCAATCTCACAATTAACCTACGTGCATTTGGTTTCGTTTGTTTTTTTTACCTGATTGTATCCGTTCGGTAGTTTTATGTAAATATGGGTAAGACTATACACAGTGCTGAACGAAATCTTATTTTAAAAGTGATAAACTTTTTTGAAAACCAAAAAGAGAATATTGGGTAAAAGTTTGAATCCAAGAAACACACGAACAGGAACTAATCATTCAATTAGGATACGAGAGTGATTCAGATTGTGACAGCTACTGTACAGATAATAACAGTGACATCGACTGCGAATTATCTGGAATACGATTTAAAGATAACCAGTTTAAGTATGTAAAAAAACTAAAATTTTCTAAAGTTTTTTTGTATAATTAATTATGTTACTGTAATTAAAAACAACACTATTATACGAGCAATACAATTTACCATAAAAAAAATCGACAAATAGACGATATTATTTGTGAATCAGTACCTCGATCTTACGTCATCCGAGCGAAGTCTCAAGTTAACTCTTGCGGGTAGTACAGAACTATTGAATATGTTTCAGCTTGTTTTAGGTAAGAAAGAAACCAGTGAGATAATAATTTAGTGTTGAGGCATTCCACCTTAGTCCTAGTGGTGACAATATATTTATATCATAAATATTTATAAAGTATAAACAATGTGGGTGTTACGTGTCGCAGGAATTTAAAAAAAGATATAACCGTGGTTGGAATTATCAAAGACGAGTCAAGAGTAAATAGTATGATTGGTTATTTAATTTTTTCTAACCTTGTTGTGTAAATTATTAATTTATAAACTTTTGTACAACTAACATATGCACAAAGGCGGACTTAATGCCTAAGGCATTATCTACCAGTCAACCTTGGGAGGGTTCAGAGAAATCAAGGTAGGGACAGATGAATAGTAATAAAGAAAAAAGAAACATACAGTACATCTAAATACTTATACAATTATATATACATATCATTATATATTATCTTAGGAATTTATAATACTAAATAATATAATAGATATTTATATACATTTACATAAACTATAAAACAAAAATAAATGCATATTATACATATAAACATATCTAAAAGTAAATATATATATAAATATATACATAATTATTATCGATGTAGTGAATCTGCTGGCGCTACTTCCACCAAATGCTTTCGAATTTTACGTTTGAACTATAAGCGACTTTTTAAAATGACTAATTCTTCTTTAGAAATCAAAATCGACCAGAATTTTTTTTATTGAATCTTCATTTGTAAATACCTTATTTTATTAAAAAAAAAAGAGTATAATAGGCGGACTGAATTTATTTATTTGATTTACAATTACAATTTCAACCATTTATTTCTTCTCTTTAGCAACCGTGCTAAACCCTCCTCCGGATGAAGTATAATTTAAATAAAACTTAGAATTACTGTTACATTAAAACTATAGATTAATTAAAGAAAAAAGAAAGAATATCCCAATAAGGGAGGTAGTAGTTAATTATCTTAGTTTAAAATCGTGCACACAAAGTATAACTAGTCTAGTGAATTAACAATACTTGTTATATCATAATTGAGTGGTACAAGAGAAGGTTAAGGGCGATTTATAAAAATGTTACAACAATATTTTCTTAACTTAAATTTACAATACAAATATGTTTGTGGTATATACATAAAGATAGATATAGATATATATTTGTTTGTTTGTAAAAACTATAATATACAACTATATAAAAATAGGCGGACTGAATTTATTTATTTGATTTACAATTACAATTTCAACCATTTATTTCTTCTCTTTAGCAACCGTGCTAAACCCTCCTCCGGATGAAGTATAATTTAAATAAAACTTAGAATTACTGTTACATTAAAACTATAGATTAATTAAAGAAAAAAGAAAGAATATTCCAATAAGGGAGGTAGTAGTAAATTATCTTAGTTTAAAATCGTGCACACAAAGTATAACTAGTCTAGTGAATTAACAATACTTGTTATATAATAATTGAGTGGTACAAAGAGAAGGTTAAGGGCGATTTATAAAAATGTTACAATAATATTTGCTTAACTTAAATTTACAATACAAATATGTTTGTGGTATATACATAAAGATAGATATAGATATATATTTGTTTGTTTGTAAAAACTATAATATACAACTATATAAAAATAGGCGGACTGAATGCCTGTGCCCAGACTCTACCAGTCAACCTTGGGAGGGTTCAGAGAAATCAAGGTAGGGACAGATGAATAGTAATAAAGAAAAAGAAAGAATATTCCAATAAGGGAGGTAGTAGTTAATTATCTTAGTTTAAAATCGTGCACACAAAGTATAACTAGTCTAGTGAATTAACAATACTTGTTATATCATAATTGAGTGGTACAAGAGAAGGTTAAGGGCGATTTATAAAAATGTTACAACAATATTTTCTTAACTTAAATTTACAATACAAATATGTTTGTGGTATATACATAAAGATAGATATAGATATATATTTGTTTGTTTGTAAAAACTATAATATACAACTATATAAAAATAGGCGGACTATTCAGTGCCAGCCTGTGCCCAGACTCTACCAGTCAACTCTTGAGGTGGAGAAACATTGACATGGAGGTGTTAATAAAAAAAGAATCCTAAATATCAACAATATATATTTTATTTATTATTATATGTATCATACTTAATACAAATAATAATAAATAAAATATATTCAACAATAAATATCGTAAATCACGTCATCAAAAACTATATCACAAGCTTGTGGTGTAACTTTAACACTAACCTTGTGTCCACTCGCCGCTTATGCCCGCCAGTGACCAAGTTGACCAGAGACGATACAACCGTACCATCAGCGTAGTTGACCACATCTACCCAGGTTTCAGCGGAGTTATGCCAGAACACACCGACGGTACGTTTTGCTCTGCAAATAAATGTACACGGTAAATAGTGAAACGAGACTCCATATTGGATTGATAGACTTCATGTACGTCTTCGTTTTTTTTTTTAAAGTATAGACGGCAATCGAGTATGCAGCCCACCTGATGGTCACCATCGCCGCCCATTAACACCAGAGGAGTCGCCTTTAAGAAAGGTCTCTTTTCTTGAAGATCCCTAAGTCGTATAGGTTCGGAAACACCGCTGGTGGCAGCTGCTTCTACAGAGTAGTTGTGCGTGGCAGGAAATTTCGCGTGAAAAGTCCACAGTGGTGGATTGCCAACCATCGAGATGATGAGGATGAAATTTTGAATTCTGTCGTGATGTACGATGCTTAATTTGCTGAATTTGCGCTTTGTAAAGTTGCAAACAGTGGGCGGACATGAAATACTGTCTCGCTCTTATAACACGCCCAGTGAATATATTTTAAACATTTTTTTAGACATATATAGTTATAGTTCCATCTAATGGTTTTTCCTTCGCCTCAACAACAAGCATATCAGCACTTAAAATTACAATTTATTGGAGTTTTACTTTATTTTCCTACTTCAATTAAACTTTTGGCCTGCAGTGTAATGTGTTTCGATATAGTGTAACCACGAAAATGTAATAAGTTTAAACGAATCACAACATGCGATCCAATCACACAATCACACCGCCCTATTGTCGCCCTGCCAAATAGACCCAACAATTCAGCGTTCATGATCGGTAATACACTGTAAGATAATGATAATTACCAGCGGACCCATTAGTAAGTAATATAACCGTGACCACAACAGTAACTCACCCATGCGCATACAGCACCGGCACAGACCCATAAATGGCCATCCTGCTGTCCAACTCATATTCGAACACGTCCAAATTGTACAGACGGTAGGGCTCCCCGGATGTCGTAGTGCGTAAGGCGAACTTGTCCGTGTGTTCGGGAATACCTGCGAAAAATTACCGTACTAAATAACCACAAAAATATCACCATGACAACTGATGATTCAATTGATCATACATCAACCAAAACAGTGACATCTGTGGACATGAACCTCAATGAGATATATTCATTCTTTTAAAAAAAATGTTATGACCCAATGTGATATGCGTTGTTTCGCCAAACCGAAATAACCGCGCAAAAAACAATATTACACTACTGTTACTTGTAGGGTATAGGATCCATCTGTCTTTAGGGTGACAACGTTTAATAGTTTTGTTTTGCGGACGGATAATTTCGTTAAGTGAACTATTTGTAGTAAAAATTTTAACAAACTCACCATAGACATGGTCGGCATCTGGGAAGGTAGCATCGAGAGAGACGGCCTCATTGCCACGAGGTTTGCTATCGTGATGAGATTTGAAGTTTTCGCCCCATGTACCCTCTTCCTCCTAGAAGACAATGGACATAACCTTATATTCTGTGTAACATATAAAAAAGGGGAATTTTAGAAGCAAAACGGGAAGTCGATAGGTGCGGTTGCCTCAGAAACGTGTTTGCTGACAATTTGTTGGAGAGAATTAAGAGAGAAGAAACCACGTAATCTTAAGCTGGTTAATTAGCTTTTGGTTCTCTTACTTACAGAAAGTGCTCATGAACTGAGCGTGTCGGTCTGCTCTGATCACATTCCTATCTGATGGTGACACCCAAGTTGCCAGTTCCCTAGCTATCAAAAGATTCTCCCGTTCAATGGAGAATGGATGGAGATAACTACTGACCGTCCGAGGTTTTGGTATGCGGACCTAGCCTCTGACGGACGCCACCTGTTGTCAGTCAATCGGAGTGAAATTCTAATAAGCAACTAATAAGGTAAATCCGGTTTCGGGGGTTATTATAAAGGTGGTTTGCAGCGCAACTCGAGAGTAAGGTAGAGAGTATATTTTCCTCAATTCGCATTGAAATTGCCTTGTAAAATGGGTATTGTATATTTTTAAATGATAATGGTGTTAATGTTGTGTTAATTAATCAATCTTTTAAAAAATCCTTTATGTATGCTTGTTTATAGGTTGAATCAATTTGATTGACTTTAGTAAACACTCGGGGGGTTTAATAAAGGGGACACCAAACCTCCTCTTTAGAAAGGGTGGTTTGGTGTCCCCACACACAGTTCCCCTGATGGCAAGTAATTTCCACGGCCCACGACATCTACATTCATCGTTGACAAGGAATCATAATGCTGATGCGTTGTCACCCTTGAGCACCGTGACGGAATGCCTCGTCACCAATAATAAAGGTCAACGGAGCCCTACACTCACGGGACGAAACTGCATTTAGTTGTGCTGCTATTGACCCCGGTCGAGTTGCCATATTCATTCTGCAGTTAAAAACACACTGCAGTGTAGCTCTACCGCGGTCATTCGACCGTGACTTTGTCGGATTGGAACACTCTATTTGGATGGAAGAAGATGCTTCATTACTTGTAATTGGGTCTCCGGTTGTCTGCACTCCCCATACGAAATAAATATAACTGAATAATGATTGAAATAATCTCGCACAGTAATCACTCTTACTGGTATAATGGAACAGCCCCCCCCCCCCACCCCCCAACATACCTAGTTAACGACGACCTGTACAACTTTGCGGGGTACAAGGTTCATAATCGATGGCGAAGAAAGGTACTGAATCCCCCCACCATCCCTAGTGGGAGCGACGACCTATACAACTTTGCGGGTTGAGGATCGTGCTTTGTGCCAATCTGCGGAGGAGGTATGTTCAGCAGTAGACTATGGATACGCTGATGATGATGAATCTTTGGAAATAACTAGAGAGACACCAACTGAGCGGTATATTATTTCACATATTAAAAAAAAAAAGGAAAGCAGAGGCACTCACTCGTCGTCGTAAGATGAGACGAAGGTTCATGTGCACTATTAAAGGCACATATAACATACAGACCCGTTAATCAGCAATTAGTAATGCTAAAAAAGTTTACGCTGTTGGGAGTCTCTCTCTATCACTCTGGTAACAATCACAGTTAGAGAGAGAGTGACGCCATGTTGTTACAAGGCGGTATGAGCGCACAAGCCAATGGGGTGATACAATTTATTACAAAAGTATCTTTTAGTTTTTTCTTGCGATTAACATAAAGGAAAACCACTTTTGTTATTGTTAAGTGAATAAATATTATTGTACGTAATGTAAGGAAGAAATAAATGTGATCATTGTATTTAAAATTATCGTTGTAACTCATAAAAGGAAAACAAAAAACTATATGCAATTAACAAAAGTCTGTTGACTTATTGAAATATTCCTGAAATACACTTGAACATTGACCATTGGAATAACAAAAGAAGTTACTGTTAATTTTGTGGAATTTTAATTAGGGAGATGAAACGTCTACACTATAATGATAAATTTGGGAACAAATAACACAAAACTCATTGTTGTGGTTAAACCAGACGAGACACTATAACACCTTGCAAAAAAAAAAATAGATAGACATCATCTTGATTGAGTAAGATCGGTGGAATAGCTTGCTGTCTGCAAATAATCTGCAATCTTCTATTTAACGTTTAATATCAAGTTGATTTTTTTAATTTCAACAAAGCAAATAATTTTATACTCCAAACCGGTTTGAACTACCCATTTGATTTTATACCGGATGGGTGAAACGACTATGCAGTCGATATTTGCTCCTACACAAAGACAATGAAATCAAGATAAGAATAGGAACGTCACTTGACCTGTCAACTGTTTTTTTTGCATATTTAATGTTGTTTAATCTATATTATTAACTCTTTTTTTTACTTTTAAAATTAAATTAAAATGTTATAAAGGTATGTTTTGAATTGTTTATTTATCTACCAAACATAAAACATGCAATAAATACATTTCTGTGTTTATGATACAACTAAACATAATTATCTCTATCAGTTTTATAACGACCAATAAGGCATTGAAATCTACGACCTCACGTAGACCATTAATTAATTTGTAATTAAAGCCGATAATACCAGATTAATTACAAATAAATATCTGTTTAACTTTGTGTCGTGTAAATAATATTTTCAGTTTGGTGGTCGGTTATCTAAATTGATTTAAAGTGTCTAACATTAGAGCCTTGCGGAACACTGTTTAATACTTTGCTCGTAGTATGTAAAAAGTCTGGATGAATTAGTTATTAATAAAACATACAAAGAAACAAAAATCAAATATTCATTCAGATCATTCCTACGTTTATATTTCGATTTGATCAACTTGTTTTTTTTTGGTTGTTAGCCCGTGGGCTTTTACAGCTTCAGCGGATTGAGAGGTCGAGCCGCTTAGGGCACTCAGCCGATACCTTTATTAACTTGTAATCAGAACAAGGGTTCCGAGCCTCTGATTCGACCGATACGCTGGGCGCGAAAGCAACTGTCACGAAGGTGCCCGAGAGGACCGAACCTTGGCTACGGTCAGTTGCTTCTGAAGGATTAACTAAATTAATAGCATTATTATTATTAACGATATTTACCACCACTTCGGACTGCGTTGGCGCTGGAGAAGTGTCGTAAGAAACTCCAGCGACGCACCTATCTATACTAATTGGTGAAAACCGGGATGAAATATGGCGGTAACGCGAATAATTTTGTTTGCGACGCCCTCGCCATCGGCGGGGGAAGTAAGTCGGTGCAATGCTAATGTGTAGTGTTTTGAACAGGGCTTGGACGCCAGTGCTCGTGGGAAAACGATCAAACGCCTCAATCTAAGATAAATGATCATCAAATCAAAAAATAATATCTGCAGATAAGAAGAATTGTAGGTGTGTTGTCGGCCTTTTATATTGAAGGTCCTTATGCCATATCGGTTTGTACATACTGCTGGCGACAGAAGATTTCAGAAACAGATCGTGTGCAGTGTGCTTTGGTGACACACATCAGAATGACAACCATCGACATGGTATGATGAAATTGAAAATTATAACGCTGGATACGATGTCGGACTTCAGCGGCTGGAGTCAATCCGAACAATTCATGAGGCAATAAAAAACCTAGATGTAACGTCTCGTGATAATTAACATCAATAGCGTTGTCGTGTTTTAAATAACAATGAATGTTACTAATTCCTTTAAATAATTCTCAACATGTCATAGACATGAAGAAGAGGTTAAGAAACAGCATAAAGCTTTGTGGAAGACCAACATTCACGAGTTTGAACTCTCAGGCCATGCACCGTCAACTATGCCTTTGATGCCTTGGTCCGCGAGAAAAAGAAGCGCATAGGCAGCTTAAAGAGATATTTTTTGTGCCAAACTCAGGCAAAGGTTTTTTATTTTTTTTGTGTGTGAGTTTTACTGTTGGTCCAGAGACCTTTACAGCTTTATCTAATTAGACCCGCGAGCGGGAGGCCCGCTGAGTAGGGATACAACGAAGATGCTGCAAAGCCGGCGCGGAGACTGCTGCTGCACGACCGCTGCTCTCCGACCCATGTGGACGAAGAACGTCGACGCCGACAGAGGGGGGCGATAATACGATCCGAGGGCCCCTCATAAGGGGAGGTACGAAACCTCGACTCGGATCGCCACCTAAAGGCGCAAAGGTTTATCTACGTCCAAACTAAGCGCTTATGACTTCCTCTTGTCTCAACTGCATCCGCCCATCGATGTAATCAGGCAAAGTAGAATATCATCTGAACGACACCGCCGGAAGCCATATCAGCTAGTGATTCACTAGGAACTTCAGGACAGCTGACAGTTGAGGACAGGAAGAGTTGACAATACGATCTTAGCGGTCGCTTCTGTAGAGATATGTGTACTGAAGCTGTTTGAGGGGTTAAGGATGACGCCCATAGAGTACCGATTTCCAATATGCGTTTTCCTCTTGGTCAAATTTGAAACCTTAATTAAGGCGGTTGCAACTACTAGCTTGGAATCTCGACATGTATACACCACTTCATTTATTTACTAATAAGCCTTGACATTAATAAAAAGCGCGTATACAATATGACTAATAAACAAACATATTGAAACCTCATTTATTTATTTCAAGGTCATACAATCCAACTGAACACCTTATGATCTACAGAATAAAGTGCAATTTCCTAGCATATATTCTCTTTGCAAATATAAAAGAAAACAAGACAATAATAAGAATGCATTATCAGTCACGTAGGGAGATAATAGTAAAGATCATTGACACTGAACTCGGTCGCACTACATCGATAACGTCCACTTGAACATTTCATTTCCTAGCAGATCAAAATGTCAATCATGGTGATACCCACGTGGTAAATTTTACCATATATCATTGGAAATGTTTACCGAGCACAGTATAATATGATGATGATACCCTAATGGCCAATATCGAGTGGTTATTAACAGACAACAGTATTATATAAGCATTCACATTACACAGTCACTAACTCGTTTGCCCTATTCTTTTTTTATTCATAATAAATGTGTATTAAAGTCGAAGGAAGCCTTCCTTCAGTTCCATCCTTACCCAGTTGTCATTTAACTTTAGGGTGACATATAAGCATTCAGTTGTCTAAATTGTTCCGTGAAACCTAGAATTCATACAATTTTATCCCGTCTCACCCACATAAGGATTAAGTTTTCAATTGTATATAAATTAATATACTTCTTATATTCCAGATCTTATTCCCCACAATTAGTAATCCAAAAAATATTGTCTCAAAGAATACACTGGTATATATAGGAATATACTGGTATATAGCTAGAGTGAATAGGCATTTACTGAGCTAGTGTGCCTTACCATCCAGGACTGCATTTCCGCCTAACATCAGGTGGGATTGTGGTCAAACACTTGCTTCGAAAGTTTTAAAAAAAAAAGGATTTTTCTTTCCAGTATATAAACCGATACATACTAATCATGATTCATCTAAGATTGAACCAATCCATTTATGCCAAAGCCAATTTCTAATAGATGTGACTCTAGAATATTGAAACGGTACCGGTAGGTAGAATGTACACTGAGCAAGATCACATCAAAATATAAAATTGGCAAATAATATTTTTTAAGCCAATAGAAAATTTTCAAAATAACCCATTTAACAAAATGTTAACAATACTTACAATTTCCTCTGCATTCTCCAATGCCTCATCACCACCTCTTTCCCTTTTAGCACGCAAGGGTTCTATCAGCAATTGTGAGTTTTCGTTGATCACTACAGCTACATCACCATTCTGATCAAGGAATTCGAACTTCAGCGGCTCCACTGTGATTAAAACTTTGTGACCTTGATTATTGGACAGCATTAATTTACCACCCTCGTTTGATAATAGTTTTAGCCTGAAATAGATCGGTGATATTAGAATAAAATATATTTCTTCGGAAAAATGTTTTATGCAATTTAAATTAACACAATGTTTGTATATTAAAAGAAAAAGAAAGTTGGATAGAATTTTTTTTAAAAAATTTTGACAATAATATACAAACAACACCAAAGAAATACGATCTTCTAATAAAAAACATACAGTAGAAAAATCATCAAATCGAGAGAAAAATACAACAATGTCCAGGAAAATAAATAAAAAATACAAATAATTTAAAGAATAAATATTTATCATCCACTATTCCTCCTTTGCTTTTGCATGACTATGGGCTTAAAATTATATTCAAAAAGATTAAGATTGGCTGCACTTTGTAGCATTATGCAGTGTGATCAAAAAAGAAAACATTCTAAAACCTACAATTAAAATATTTCAATATGTATGGGGAATATCCAGGAAAATTATAAATATGCAAGCACAAAGTACATTAAAGGGCATTTATACTCTAACATATATGATCAAACCTGGCACACAAACCTGCCAAATATTGAACAAATGTGATATTGTTGTTCTAAGTGTAGTATCACACAATAAACCCTTTTCTATGTTTCTACAGGACACTAATATACTATATTATGTGAAATAATAAATAATAAGGTTTTCATGATTAATGAACACCAGAATCAATATATATATGTAAAATTGTTAATTAAATTATCATATCCATTAATTGATAAAAAATTATATTAAATGCACATTTATACGATATAATAAACAATTTGTAAAAAAAAAACAATTCACTTTTTAATTGTTTGTAACCATGTTGTAAATTACATAGACAGTTGCTTACATCAAGTGCCTCATTGGCAACTTCCTGAAATATTAGACCCTAAATAACTCTAAATCACAATGAATCAACAAGCAAAGATTTTGTGCATTTAATATAACTTCAAATATTGTAATTGAATGTGTTAATATACTCCTTAACAAGTCTAATGACCTCAGAAACGTTTGCTAGTAACAAAAATTTCTTTTAAAAGTTCTTTTTTTTATTAATGTTAGCAGTTGTAGTAATGCTTAATTAATTATACCACAATAATCAAATGGTGGATTCTAATAAATTAAAAATTTCACCATGGTCAAATAGAACTGGTAGAACATTAATTTTAACAGCCAGTCTATTTTAAAAATACGCACCCGTCACCCTTAGGTTCTCCATTTAAAGCCAGCTGTGTCCTGTATCGAGGATAAAGAGGTTCAGCTTCATCCAGTTGGATTCTGAATGTGCCATCCACTAGCGCCGACAGAGTTAAGGCGTAGGGCAACTGCAACAAATTGGTATTCAAGAACAAACAACAAATTAAATTGAAGTTCTAAAGAAATCTACAACATTTCTCTTCATGTTCAAAAATATTGAGCCTCTGTTATATTCACTCAACTTAAATTTTACTCTTTTAAGTATTAAATGTCTAAAAGTTATAGACATGAGTAAATATTTGTTGAGTTAGTATTTACTCATGCTTATAAATTTTATATAAGACAGGCGGACCTCACATAGAGATGACTTGTTACATGTTAATAATTATGTTCATATTATAAATGATGTATATCTTTGTACCACATTTCTTGTATTTTTTTTATTACATTGAGGGTAAGAAACAAGCACACAGTTCACCTGATGGCAAATGATTCCTGCAGCCCATGTCATCTACATTCATCCTTGGCAAGGAATCATAATGCAGATGCATTGTTACCCTTGAGGACTGCAGAATGAAGGATTGATGGAATGCCTCGTCACCAGTAAAAGTGGATCCCTACACTCACCAGACAAAACACAGCAGCACTATGCTGCTATTTTACGCTGGTATTCTTTTAGGGTGCAGATCTACCCCAGCAGAGCTGACCTATTCATTCTGGAGTATAGCTCTACCACTGTTAGATAGATATTATTAATATTATATTATTATTATTTAGGGGATATTTGTTTTCCATCTCTGCCTAGTTGGTCAATAGAATAAATAAATTAAAAAAACTATAAACATATAAAGAAACCAATATTTACTATATAATACATATATAAAGACCAACCAGATGGGAATCCCACAACAGGGGAAACCAAACGGTCGAGTTATTATTATTATTATATAGTAGAGATTAAACACAGAACTTCCTTTTGATTGAAGAACCAAATAAATTGCATAAAATGCACTTTTATGCGATTTAATATTAAAATAATCTTTCCAATATGTGTCCACATTATCTTCATATGTATATGCTAACTAATCTTGGAAGATACTGATTAGATTTAGTTGTGGTTTTCACCAATGGTTAAACTAATTCTCATGCAAGGTGAGTACATATAATTTATAAATTGTACATATTCTTTAATTGTAATTTTATTATTAATTTATCTGAAATGTCTAGGCTGCATATATATTCTTATTTAATAACTAACTTGAATTCAATGTTAAGTAGTTTTATTAATTTTACATGGGTTGGATACCTAACCTAACCTACCATAATACCAGCATGAAATAGAAGCCTAATGCTGCTATTCATCATGAAATGAGTGTAGGGATTCACAGATACTTTATATAGTAAGCCTACAGGTACTATAAATAAAACTATAGCATTATCTCTACTTCAATGATGTTATTGAGGAACTAAACTGAAATTGTATATTAAGAGGTTACTAAACCCAAATCAATCGTGTTAGATTTGAAGTCTGTAATAAGCTTAAATATTTCAGGATAGACAACAGATCAAATATATCTGTAGAGATTCTGAATTCTGAATTCAGTTTATATCTTAGATTTGAGATATGTTAACTTTAGAAAACATATGCAAAAATTTGATTATCAAACTTTTTTTTATGGTATAATTTAATTATCAATTATTTACTATCAACACAAATAGATATCAAATCAAGCACTGTTTGACTTGACCTAACTATTTTTAAGTACCAAATTATGATTTTGACAATTCTATCTTAAATGGATATAATTGCCAGCATATACTTTGATGACCCCACTATATCATGTGATAATGTATGCAATGGATGTTGATGGTTACAGGTGGCTCAAGATCTTGCTTTATGCCAGTCTAAAAGCATGGTCTACATGGACTACAGTCAACGCATTTTAAACTGAGTCGTCGGGCAATAAATGTCACTGACAGTAGGAATGTGCATGCAATGCAACCCGTTATCAATACTTGCGCATGCGGGTTCGATGTGTCATCGTGACCTTCATAAGCACTCTGACTCCTGATTGGTCGTTGTTGGGTAGTAAGGGTTGTTGTTTTTCTATACATATAAGATTTTTTGTTATGATACTCATTACGCTTCGTTACGCAATACGCACAATGGAGAATTTATTTTCTAACATGGTTTTGAAGAAATATTTCCAGATAGCGAAAAATTATTCCTATAAATACTTAACACATCGATATGCACCTCTACAATTCTTACGCACAACACTACACCTCTCTATAAGACCTGTAAGTGTGAGCGAGACAGACAGATAAATATGATTTATGACCTGAAGCCTCAGTTCATTCATTGACTAAAGTGATGGGCAAAGATCATGATGAATTTATAGCTTGTTGATATCTATGAAATAGAAACTCATTGGTATAAACAAGTAGGATTCTAACTCTAAAACCACCAAATCATTATTCTAAGAAACTATAAAGCCATAGCTTAATTACCTGGGTTAGTAAGCATAATGTTGTATATTATTGATATATAAATAAATAATTCATTACATTCTATTTTGTCAATCATATTTTGAACAATCATTGTATTATTTTTTTAACTTACTTATGAGATTACGGAGGGGGTAGATGAGTGTTATAATGAAGAGTTGAAGAACTTAATAAAACATACCATATAAATATAATATTCAGGTATTCATGTTTCATTAAAAACAAAACCCTATTTAATGCACTACAACATTAATTTTAGTTAATGATTTAGTAGAATTAGTATTGAAGTTAAATAATTGAAACAATGTTGTTTTCAGTATTTAGGAATATTAAAGAAACAGTTCACCTGATAACAAGTTATACCTGTGGTACCAGATGCCTACATTTATACTCAAAAGCAATCTTTAATTTTTAACTTCATAAATATTTAACTTTTATTATTATTTTAATTATAATTAATACTTAATGTTTATCAACTAAAACAATATTTATATATAGTGTGACAATAAACTAAACACTAAAATGATCATAGAACTCTGTTCCTCATGGTTAAATACCAAGAATGTATTTCCTAAATAAATTGATTAGTTTTGTTATATAGATGAGTTATTACTTAAAATTAAAATTTAATTCTACAAAAATATAACAATTACAAAAATAAACTAAAAATAGGTTAATATTGAATAAGTAGAGAATAAAATAAATTAATCCATACCTGTTGAACTATCTTTTCGTTTTCCGAATTGATAGTGGTAACCTTTGCGGATAAAACATTTCCGTGGACTATGACAGTTTCTAAATTAAGCGTGTACTGGGATTTTTCAGGTTTAAATGGTCTTAGTCTTTTACAAAAACCTGACTGATCACAAGTTTTGAAGTTGTTCCTATCCACTCCCAAAACACCGATAATCGCAAAAAGGAAAATCGAAGGAATACCTAGCGCCTTCATTCTGTAAAAAATGAAATTGTACATTGTCTTTGATACACAAAGACCGGTTGACAATGACAGTAAAAATACGTAAATGTTTTAAAACATACTTGGCGAACGAATAGTTTAGGCGTTAATATACACAATAATTTAGATATAATTTGAATTTTCTACAAAACCATCTCAAATAGTACTTAAGATACCTTTTCCACACACTTAGAGATAAACTACACGCTTACGTTACGTGGAGAAATGCTGTTTGCCTAATATAACGAAAAAAGAGATGTGTTGCTAGTTCTAAATTATAAATTACCTATTTGATTTAGTAAATATCATAAAATATGTAATTTTTATATGAGATTTGTACTCTAATTTTAATTGTTTTATTTCGAGGGTTAGGAGATTTTATGAAAACAAACTATTATTAATGTGACAATAGGTACAATAACTAATCGAGCCTCGACCAATTTGATAACGAAACGTTAATTTAAAAATCAAAAGGAAATGTTATCGCCGGCTCTTCAATGCGCATGGTTCTGCAAAAGCATTCTACCGTTTAACGCGTTGATTATCGATCATAAACTACATCGGTCTTATTCGTTAATTAAAATGACTACTCAGGCCAAGTGGAAGATTGAAAAAAATCGTATCCTAAATTTACCATTAGACGAGAAAAGGAAGCTTTACAGGACATGTGAATACATAACTTTGGATGACATAGATACATGGTCTAGGCATGCGAAAGAAAATGACCACATAAAGACCAAAATCCGTACCCAAGATGATCTTAACGAATTAAAAAAGTTTAAAATTGATCCAGCTAAGAATGTAAGTCTTGCTGAAAAGGTATCTATTTATAAAGGAGATATTACAAAGTTGGAGGTAATCTTGCATTTAAAATTTTTAAGTAATCAGTAATAATAATGATCTTTCACGATTTGCGAAACATTATGAACATTTAATATTGATGAGTTGTATATTTTTTAGATTGATGCTATTGTAAATGCTGCAAATTCACGTTTAAAGGCTGGTGGCGGAGTCGATGGTGCTATACATCGTGGTGCAGGACCATTGCTTCAGGTTAAATACCTTTGAAAATTGTAGCTTTGTTAAGTCTCATTTTTAAAATTATTGTTTAATAAAAATTTTGCTCTTGAAATTGTATATAAACGAATACTAAGAAGCTTAATTTCTTCATTGGATATTTTTTAAAAAATGTTTCCCTTTTAGTACATAGCAAGGGAATTAAAATGTAAATCTGTTATATAATGTGTTATTCTACTATGTGCCATATGCAATTTAGTTCTACCAACACTTTTTCTGTTGCAGGATGAATGTAATTCTCTTGGAGGTTGTCATACAGGAGAGGCTAAACTCACAAGTGGATATGATTTGCCTGCTAAGTGTAAGTAACAGTTCCTTAGACATCACTTTTGGGCCAGTTCAACCAACTGGTTATGGATATTTATCTTTTATTTGAATGTTGCCAATCTTAACCTTAGAAATAGTAATAATTCACATGTCTATCATAATATATCATAATTTAGACTGCTAAAAAGCTAGCTGAAGCCCTAGAGTTTATGTTCCACTTTACATGGTTGTTACTACATTTGATTATTTCATAGTGTTAAATTAGGCATAGAGGCCTACTCACTAAAGAGGATATTACACAATAGCCATCACTTTCACTCAACATTCGGCACATGGCTCCACTGAGTCTTGGTGGACTTCACATGTCTTCTAAATATTTTTTTTTGTTATTTATTACACATGCCGGTTTCCTCACATGGAAAGTTAGCACTTTAATTCACAATAAACAATTTCATTGGTGCCCATACAGAGGATTTAATTTGGTTTTGCTTGCATATTGCAAATTAAAGTAAGCATTTTGATACAGGTACCATGGCTCTTAGTTTTCATATATCCGTATAAATAAAATTGTTAATTATGACTTGTTTTTAGTATGTTATAAGATATTGTAGGTGATTAAGTTGTGGTTCATTCAACTTATACTGACTTTAACATAATATAATAAACATATATCATTATATTTTGAATTTTATGCATTTCAATGTACATTTGGGGTATAAATTTTTGTTCACTAAGGCAATTTCCCAACATTTTATTTGAAATAATACAGAATTAAGCAATTAAAAAGTTTTGATGTTGATATGACACTAGATTATAGATCAAAGGTGTATACTATATTGAACTTTGTTATCATACTAAGTATAATTTTATATGCAGTTGTCTGCTTAGTGCTTTAGTTTTAAGTGAGTAAGAAGAGAGTCTTTAATTTAATAAAGGAAAGAATTTGAAAATTGAGGAAGGTTTTTGTACCTCAACTGTACTTCAATAGGCAGATATATACCCTGCCGGCCAAAAGTTTAAGACCGCATTTAAACAACATAATTATCAATATCATATTTATTATCAATTGTAATAAAGTCCCATAGGATAAATAAAAGAAATGCACATCTGCATATTCTATTGTTAGTATCAAATATTTAAAGAAGTCATTATTTTGTTTATTTTCAAGTTATTGGACAATATACATCTAGTGTTTTCAAACACCGACAAACTATGCTCTAGAGCCATGTGGTACAGTTGTAATAATATTTTTATAATGTCCTCATTACTAATTATTTTGCTTTTGTTATGTATTGGTTAATAACTAGAATTATTTAGGTCCTGAAAACACGTGTTTCTGACTTATTATTACCCCATTTTACTTGGGTTTGTTCACAAACAATCTCAATTAATCTTGTGGTAGAGTCACTGTAGAAACAGTGAAGACGTCATAAAATGGGAAAAGCTCGAGAAATTAGCAGTGAAGTGCGTTCCGCCATCGTTGTTTTACATAATGAAGGCAAATCCGAATGTGAGATTGCTTCACAACTGAAGTTATCATAGACTTGAGGTCATGGCACAATAACTCGATACAGGGAGACAGGCAGTTTTCAAGATCGTCCACGCTCGGGAAGGCCGAGAGCTACCACGTCTAGTGAAGATAACTTCATCGTTTTTACCAGTAAGCGAAATAGAGTTTAACAGCACCAGACATCCGCGTAGAAGTAAACAAAACCCGAGTTAAACCTTTATCATTGACTACAGTAAAACGGCGACTGAAAGATGCGAAGTTGTATGGTCGCGTTACCGTTCGAAAACCTCTGCTAAGGCCTCAAAACAAAGAAAACGGATGCAGTGGGCTCTTGCCCATCGAGATTGGATTGAAGAAGATTTTAAAAAATTGCTTTGGACCAATGAATTCAAGTTAGAACTATTCGATTCAAAACGTAGAATTTACGTTCGACGCAGTGCCCAAGAAAAGATGATGTCAGATTGTGTAGTCCCAACAATCAAGCATGGTGGTGATTCAATTATGGTCTGGGGTCGCTTTTCTAGCCAAGGAACTGGCGATTTGATTAAAACTGAAGGAATTTTGAAAAAGGAACAGTACAAAAACATTTTAGAACAAAATGCCGTTTCTTCCGGGTTGCGATTAATTGGAGATGGATTCATTTTCCAAGAAGATTTAATGATCCAAAGCATAGCTCAAAATTATGTAGAGGATATTTAGAAGATAAAGAGACACAAGGAGTGTTAATAAACATGGTTGGGCCTCCTCAGTGCCCGAACCACAATCCCATTGAACTTTTGCAGGAAGAGCTTGATAGGAACGTCCGTAATCGTGGCCCATCCTCGCGAGAAGAAATGTGGAATGCTTTATGCGAAATTTGGAACAATATATCACAAGACACCATTAACAAATTGATTGTCCGTATGTCGAGACTTGTGAAAAGAGTTATAAAATGTAAAGGAGGATTTTTTGACGAAAAATCAGTTTAGATAACTATAGCCTTTTTTTGCATGGTCTGTTAATATTTCTTTACGCTTTTAAAGTATATTGTTTGTCAGTCAATGTTCTATTAGATGATTAAACAGGTTAATTAAACATTTAATATTATATTGACGTTTTACTTTATTTTCCTACTTTAATTAAGGTGGTCTTAAACTTTTGGCCTGTAGTGTATATGTTTTTTCTTAATCATGTTATTACAAATAATGAGCTTTACTCTGAACATCAACATCAAACTAACAGTCATATTACGGAGTGATTCATCTTATTGTAATGAAGCATAAATGCTACTCCATGTTGGAATTGCAGTTAAAATACTTTTTTTTTTAATAGTTTTGGGGGATATTTGTTTCCTTAACTGTGGTAATCATGCTGCAGTTAGTTTCTAGTAACATGAATGGGTCTGCTCTATCAGGGAAGGACAACGCCCTCACCGAATACCAGCCTAAATCTTAATTCTTAATGACTTCTTAGGATCCAATTACAGGTAACAAGGTATCCCAACTCTGTCTTTGAGCTGTGCAATCATTAAAGATCATGTGTTGAATATTTGTTGAGAATAGATGTAGATTTTTTATGGGCTGCATTCATCACTTACCATTGTGTGATGCATTCCATCTTGCTCCTGAATGGTGAAATCATGTGCATCTTCCTTCTCCCTAATATTATAATTAACAAATGGCATAATATCCATTTAGACTTTAGATTATATCAGATCTCACATATTTAGACCTAGTTATGTAGTTGCTGGCCATCCGTCTAATAAACTATTTTGCACTGGATACTGTTGTATGAGTGTAGAACTGAACTATAATTTTATTACACCAATTTTGAAAATATATGTTCTTTTCAGATGTAATACACACTGTGGGTCCTCAAGATAGCTCAGCACCAAAGTTACAGTCATGCTATGAGAGTTGTCTTGCTCTTAAAGGGGAATGCCATTTTAAATCTATTGCATTTCCATGCATATCTACTGGTATATATGGATTTCCAAACCGACAGGCGGCACATATTGCTCTTAGAACTATTCGTAAATTTCTGGAATGTACAGAGGATATGGAAAGAGTAATTTTTTGCACATTTATGCCTGTAGATGTAGATATCTATGAAACTTTAATGCAGTTATATTTCCCAGAAGATTAAATGTGTATAATTGCTAGTTCTACACAATAACTTTAATAAGAAAATGAAGTTAGCTTGGAACATAATTTACGATCTATTTCTACTTCTCCATTAAAAGTTGAGTTAGTTTTTTATTACAATTGTTTTCAATTAAATTTTAAGTACAATAATTGAATAACTGATAAAATTAAGTAAACACTGGCTTTTATGCCTCGTAAAATGGACCAGAGTTAGTTCTGCAGTAACCAAAAGCAAAAAGGTGCACTATTTAAACATTTATATAACTGGATACAATTAAAATTATTATTATATAATACAATAAAATAAGATTGTGTTGAAAACAATACCAGACCACACTTCTTAATTTTTTTGCCCAAATTTATGAGGTTATTTTTCCACACTACATCTTCTAATATTCTACTATATTTATGATTGATGTCTGAAATTTATCCTTCCATAATTAGTGCTAAAAGTGTTATTAGTTTTACAGTGAGTAGCTGTATTACGATTCTGCCTTAATCAATTGGTAGCAGAGGCTGTTTTGGTATTGTTGGGACTATATTGTAGGTTTATTTCATTGAATACACAATATATTAAGTTTTGCTTTTTATACTAGCATGTGATGCATACATACTTATGTATCTCTAGTATGTTGCTTTAAATTAAATATAATTAGTAACTATATATAAATTAAACGGATTGAAATAATTTGAGTTGTGTTTTATTTCTCTTTCATTCTTCTGTAATTTTTACCACTGTGGCAACAAATAAACTGAGATTTTTTATATACAAGAAAGCAAAACAATATTTTCCTGTAATCCTGTAATCTATAAAAAAATCTGGCGGACTTTGGTCGAAAAGATAAGAATTAAATATTCGATATACGATTACTTTTTATCACACTACTAGAATTTTGAGTTAAATTTTCTTTTCCATGTCATGTCCTGTAAGAAATTTGGCAATAATTGTATTTTAAATCTGTATTGAATCTAACATGCAACATCTATCTAATCTAAGCTTTATAAAATAGAGCTTTCTTTTTTCTTTTCTTTGGGCTGATGGCCGCTGTTAGCCTGAGGGCTTTTACAGTTTCACCGGGCTGAGAGTTAACCGAGCGCTTATGGTGCTCAGTCGTCGTCGAACGTCTGTTAACCTATGTAGGTTAATCAGGACCGGACAGATCATGGCCTGTCGGCATAGGGTGACACAACTCGTGGCACAAGTAGAAATGCTATGTTACGTCTTCACGTCACATACAAAACCGGAAGGGAATTGCGAAAAAAGTAGAATCACTTATCCTTACGGTCTGTTGTGCAAGTTACCGTCTCGACCTACATTAGTCGGGAGACGGTAGCAGCAGCTCGCGAGGAAGCGGTCGCCCGTCGGGGGGGCGTGCGTGCAGGGGAGCGATGTTTCGCAGGTGGGGATGTTCTCCCGTATCAGCGCGTTCGTACATACGACGCGCGATACGGGTGACGAAGTCGGAGATGGATTCTAATTTGAGATTAGACGCGATAACATCGTTCCTGACGTAGCGACCAGCTCCCACGATTCTCCTAAAAGCCAGATTCTGTTGGGCCTGCAGCCGCTTTCGCTGCGACGCTGACGTGAGGTGGTACCACGCCGGAGCGGCGTAAGTCAAGCGCGATCGAATGTACGTTTTGTAGATTCCTATCGTAGTTGACGTAGGTAGTTTTGATGACAGTATTGGTCCCAGCATCGCACTCGCTGCCCGCGCAGTTCGAACTGAGTGTTCGACCTGCGGTTCCACGCGCAGCATGCTGTCAATACGGCATCCGAGATATGTCACTCTGGTATTCCATTCGATCGCTTGTCCGCGGAGCTCGAGCGGGGGGTGGGGGTATTTGATCCGTCTTCTGGTGATAAGGGCGGTAGTCTTGCTGCATTTTTCTGGCTGCGTGATTGGCTTGACGCGAAGACGTAAAATACGCACTGTCGTCGGCGAAAAGTGCCAACAGAACGTCATATTCCTGCCCTCCGCGCGACCTAAGGGAGCGGGGATGTCGTCGGTGTAGACCGCGTACAGTCGCGGCGCAAGGCAACTCCCCTGGGGAACGCCAGCTTGTATTGGCCGTACCGCCAAATCGGCTTTATCGACGGAGACGTAAAAGCTGCGACCCTCCAGATACGATGCTATCAAACGCACGAACTGAGGCGGGATGGTGGTATGCTCTATTAACTTATACAACAGTCCCGTATGCCACACCCTGTCAAAGGCCTTCTCGATATCGAGAAAGACCCCGACGCACACTCGATCACGATTGTGATCGAATGCGAGGTAGTGTAGCACACGTGCCAGCTGCAAAGTGGTAGAGTGGCCGCTACGGAAGCCGAACTGTTCATCCCGTACAGTGATGCACGGGCTGATCCTCCGCAGCAGCAGCCGTGCTCAGTCAACATATGGGTAACCAGCACAAGAACTCCTGAAAGGAGGCTCTAAAAAATGAATAAAGTGCCATCTTTATTCTTATTTAGTCAATGTGTTAAATTATTGTACTGTCAGCAGTGTTCTCGAACTTACCGATTTTTCGGTATTTCTATATATTTGTTGTGTTTTATTTCTCTTTCATTCTTCTGTAATTTTTACCACTGTGGCAACAAATAAACTGAGATTTTTTTTATATACAAGAAAGCAAAACAATATTTTCCTGTAATCCTGTAATCTATAAAAAAATCTGGCGGACTTTGGTCGAAAAGATAAGAATTAAATATTCGATATACGATTACTTTTTATCACACTACTAGAATTTTGAGTTAAATTTTCTTTTCCATGTCATGTCCTGTAAGAAATTTGGCAATAATTGTATTTTAAATCTGTATTGAATCTAACATGCAACATCTATCTAATCTAAGCTTTATAAAATAGAGCTTTCTTTTCTTTCTTTGGGCTGATGGCCGCTGTTAGCCTGAGGGCTTTTACAGTTTCACCGGGCTGAGAGTTAACCGAGCGCTTATGGTGCTCAGTCGTCGTCGAACGTCTGTTAACCTATGTAGGTTAGTCAGGACCGGACAGATCATGGCCTGTCGGCATAGGGTGACACAACTCGTGGCACAAGTAGAAATTACGTCTTCACGTCACATACAAAACCGGAAGGGAATTGCGAAAAAAGTAGAATCACTTATCCTTACGGTCTGTTGTGCAAGTTACCGTCTCGACCTACATTAGTCGGGAGACGGTAGCAGCAGCTCGCGAGGAAGCGGTCGCCCGTCGGGGGCGTGCGCAGGGAGCGATGTTTCGCAGGTGGGATGTTCTCCCGTATCAGCGCGTTCGTACATACGACGCGCGATACGGGTGACGAAGTCGGAGATGGATTCTAATTTGAGATTAGACGCGATAACATCGTTCCTGACGTAGCGACCAGCTCCCACGATTCTCCTAAAAGCCAGATTCTGTTGGGCCTGCAGCCGCTTTCGCTGCGACGCTGACGTGAGGTGGTACCACGCCGGAGCGGCGTAAGTCAAGCGCGATCGAATGTACGTTTTGTAGATTCCTATCGTAGTTGACGTAGGTAGTTTTGATGACAGTATTGGTCCCAGCATCGCACTCGCTGCCCGCGCAGTTCGAACTGAGTGTTCGACCTGCGGTTCCACGCGCAGCATGCTGTCAATACGGCATCCGAGATATGTCACTCTGGTATTCCATTCGATCGCTTGTCCGCGGAGCTCGAGCGGGGGGGGGGGGGGTATTTGATCCGTCTTCTGGTGATAAGGGCGGTAGTCTTGCTGCATTTTTCTGGCTGCGTGATTGGCTTGACGCGAAGACGTAAAATACGCACTGTCGTCGGCGAAAAGTGCCAACAGAACGTCATATTCCCGCTCCTCCGCGCGACCTAAGGGAGCGGGGATGTCGTCGGTGTAGACCGCGTACAGTCGCGGCGCAAGGCAACTCCCCTGGGGAACGCCAGCTTGTATTGGCCGTACCGCCAAATCGGCTTTATCGACGGAGACGTAAAAGCTGCGACCCTCCAGATACGATGCTATCAAACGCACGAACTGAGGCGGGATGGTGGTATGCTCTATTAACTTATACAACAGTCCCGTATGCCACACCCTGTCAAAGGCCTTCTCGATATCGAGAAAGACCCCGACGCACACTCGATCACGATTGTGATCGAATGCGAGGTAGTGTAGCACACGTGCCAGCTGCAAAGTGGTAGAGTGGCCGCTACGGAAGCCGAACTGTTCATCCCGTACAGTGATGCACGGGCTGATCCTCCGCAGCAGCAGCCGTGCTCAGTCAACATATGGGTAACCAGCACAAGAACTCCTGAAAGGGAGGCTCTAAAAAAAAAAATGAATAAAGTGCCATCTTTATTCTTATTTAGTCAATGTGTTAAATTATTGTACTGTCAGCAGTGTTCTCGAACTTACCGATTTTTCGGTATTTCTATATATTTGTTGTGTTTTATTTCTCTTTCATTCTTCTGTAATTTTTACCACTGTGGCAACAAATAAACTGAGATTTTTTTTATATACAAGAAAGCAAAACAATATTTTCCTGTAATCCTGTAATCTATAAAAAAATCTGGCGGACTTTGGTCGAAAAGATAAGAATTAAATATTCGATATACGATTACTTTTTATCACACTACTAGAATTTTGAGTTAAATTTTCTTTTCCATGTCATGTCCTGTAAGAAATTTGGCAATAATTGTATTTTAAATCTGTATTGAATCTAACATGCAACATCTATCTAATCTAAGCTTTATAAAATAGAGCTTTCTTTTTTCTTTTCTTTGGGCTGATGGCCGCTGTTAGCCTGAGGGCTTTTACAGTTTCACCGGGCTGAGAGTTAACCGAGCGCTTATGGTGCTCAGTCGTCGTCGAACGTCTGTTAACCTATGTAGGTTAGTCAGGACCGGGCCCCGGGGATATTCCCCCACTACCCGAACATCAACTCGACAGATCATGGCCTGTCGGCATAGGGTGACACAACTCGTGGCACAAGTAGAAATTACGTCTTCACGTCACATACAAAACCGGAAGGGAATTGCGAAAAAAGTAGAATCACTTATCCTTACGGTCTGTTGTGCAAGTTACCGTCTCGACCTACATTAGTCGGGAGACGGTAGCAGCAGCTCGCGAGGAAGCGGTCGCCCGTCGGGGGCGTGCGTGCAGGGGAGCGATGTTTCGCAGGATGTTCTCCGTATCAGCGCGTTCGTACATACGACGCGCGATACGAAATGACGAAGTCGGAGATGGATTCTAATTTGAGATTAGACGCGATAACATCGTTCCTGACGTAGCGACCAGCTCCCACGATTCTCCTAAAGCCAGATTCTGTTGGGCCTGCAGCCGCTTCGCTGCGACGCTGACGTGAGGTGGTACCACGCCGGAGCGGCGTAAGTCAAGCGCGATCGAATGTACGTTTTGTAGATTCCTATCGTAGTTGACGTAGGTAGTTTTGATGACAGTATTGGTCCCAGCATCGCACTCGCTGCCCGCGCAGTTCGAACTGAGTGTTCGACCTGCGGTTCCACGCGCAGCATGCTGTCAATACGGCATCCGAGATATGTCACTCTGGTATTCCATTCGATCGCTTGTCCGCGGAGCTCGAGCGGGGTATTTGATCCGTCTTCTGGTGATAAGGGCGGTAGTCTTGCTGCATTTTTCTGGCTGCGTGATTGGCTTGACGCGAAGACGTAAAATACGCACTGTCGTCGGCGAAAAGTGCCAACAGAACGTCATATTCCCGCTCCTCCGCGCGACCTAAGGGAGCGGGGATGTCGTCGGTGTAGACCGCGTACAGTCGCGGCGCAAGGCAACTCTGGGGAACGCCAGCTTGTATTGGCCGTACCGCCAAATCGGCTTTATCGACGGAGACGTAAAGCTGCGACCTCCAGATACGATGCTATCAAACGCACGAACTGAGGCGGGATGGTGGTATGCTCTATTAACTTATACAACAGTCCCGTATGCCACACCCTGTCAAAGGCCTTCGATATCGAGAAAGACCCCGACGCACACTCGATCACGATTGTGATCGAATGCGAGGTAGTGTAGCACACGTGCCAGCTGCAAAGTGGTAGAGTGGCCGCTACGGAAGCCGAACTGTTCATCCCGTACAGTGATGCACGGACTGATCCTCCGCAGCAGCAGCCGTGCTCAGTCAACATATGGGTAACCAGCACAAGAACTCCTGAAAGGGAGGCTCTAAAAAAAATAATGAATAAAGTGCCATCTTTATTCTTATTTAGTCAATGTGTTAAATTATTGTACTGTCAGCAGTGTTCTCGAACTTACCGATTTTTCGGTATTTCTACCGATATGGGCTCTGTCCTACCGAAATGCAACGAATTTCCACAAATTCAGAGAATTCATGAAAATTCTTCCGATATTTCTAACGATTTTACACTTTAAGTTGACAACCCTTTTCATTTATGTTTAACGTTACGGGGACTCCCTTGAAAAATTCATTTTCTTTCCAAAAAATTGTACCGTACCGAGTGGCGCATTTTATGAAATTGTGAACAAATCAAAACGTTTCCTGATGATGTAGAATTATTTTGGAATGAAGCAAGTTTATTAAAACATGACACTCAAATGTTTTCTTTGTTGTCTACTTTTATCTTTAATATTTTATCACTCACCTATTCTTCCGCCAACGAATATTGTCGCATATTAATCTTATGAAAACAAAACTGCGAAATAGGCTGTCTGTCAATCACTGGTCTATTGCACGCAGAACGACTCTTTAATGACGCTAATTGTATTAATTCAAATATGATCGCGGTTATGGCCGAAGAATATTGGTATGATCCTAAAGATTGTAAAAAATAAATAAATTTAAGTATTAGCGATAATTAATAGTAAGTTTATTATGTTTGATGTTATTTGATTTTGATTTTTTGATAATTAAAGCAATTTGATTGAATATTGTAATTTTTGTCATATACCGATTTTGAGTACAAATATACCGATTTTAATGAACAGCTCTACCGATTTCACAGAATGACGTTCAAGACCACTGACTGTCAGTAATCTCAATGTCTACATTGGAAAGTTTCTACAGATTTGTTATTTAAAATATGTTTTCACCATCTTAATATAATTTTCATATCTAAATACTAAAACGTTATACACCTAAGTTTTCCTACAAGCTATATTCCTGTAGCTATAATTATAGTATGCGATACCAAATGTCTTGAGCATATTGTATAGTCCGCGTTCGTTTGGTAGTAGTTTTTAAAATGTCAGCAACAAGTGCATTAGAAAATAATGAAGATCTTGAGAATGTACCATTAGTGCGAATGGAAGATGTACAGCCGGATAGGAGTATTGATATAATAAACTTGAAACATGACTGCTTAGAAAACATTGACAATGAATGTGTTTTAAATGATGATGATGATTCTAACATAGGCAGTATGGTATTGATACAGTCCGAGGATGTTGTGACTTGTAAAGACGAGGACAGTGATAATTCCAACTCAATGGTTCCTGCAGTCGACCCTCTTAAATTAGTAAGGATATAACCCCTATTTTTGCAAACAATCTACTGTTGCTGACATGAAAACACAAAAAAACACACCTTTCTCTATAATTGTTATATTAGGTGGTAAGTCCTGTGGCCATGTTCATCATTTATAAGGAATCCTTATGTTTTGTGAGCCTGAGGAGTGAAATTGAATGTTTCATCATAACTGAGTAAAATTACTTATCCCCATCAAATTGATTGGTATAATGTGATTTGTTAAGATTGGAATAGTAGCACACCATCTTATGTGTGTGTGTAATGCTTCTAAGTGACATATTCTTATATCTAGACTTCTAAATGATCTATAGATCCCAGCATTCACCTAATATCATTCTCAAACTGTTATTTTTCTGATTTACTTCACAAATATTACTTCTTGTCAATTTTCATATGAAATTAAGTTATATAACCATAATTTCTTTTAGGATCTAACACCACCTCAAGCCAAAGTATCTGATAGTTGGCCAACATTAGAAATTCTTCCCGGCGGTGTTATAAAGAATGCAGACCAATATGAAGATGATTTGTCATCGTCGTGCCATAATATGACAGATAATAATAAAAACAATGTTGGCGGCATGATGTATGTATGTGCTAAATGTTCAGAGAGCTTCGACAACTTAATTCTTCTGGTGAAACATGTTAGATGGCATGAAGAGGAGAGGAAGAAAGATAAAGAAGTAAACAGACTAAGTATGTTTTTTTTATATTAAACAAAGGGCAACAATTGAGCATATGTTTCACTTGATGTAAATTAATGCTAGCCACAACAACTACATCCATTCTGAATATCTGAGATATAATGCCTTTTTATCTATTACTGGATATCTAGATCTCAACACTTACAAAACTAAACTAGTATTACCCCACTAGTATTCAGGGTGTGGTGCTGCCAGATTAAGTTGACCCATTAATTCTGTAGCAAAGAACAAGTCGTGGTATGATTCTACCACTTAATATAAAATTTTATGATAATATCTATTTTCTTATTATACTCACTTCTATTTTTCTAGATTAATTTTTATTAAACTAAGGAGCTACAACAAACAATTATGATATACAAAACCATTCTCAAACATGGTCTTTGGTTGTAAATTAATTCACATAGGTTAAATAATATATGTGATAGTCACTCTGCAAATACGGACTACAAGTTATGAGTGGTATGGGAAAGAAACTGGATGGCATTTCATCTTGGCTCACTAGGGTGACAACGCATCAGGATCAGTGTGTCATGGGTCATAGGAATCACATACCATCAGGTGAAGTATGTGTCTCCTTTATCATCATCAAATAAAAAATATATTTATAGAAAAAATGAAGGAGGTTCTCAATTGAAATAAATTTAGTTAGTGTGTTATCTCTCTATATCTATAGTGTATGTGTTTTTAAACCAATTGTGACAATACAATTTTACATAGAATACATCAGGCATTATTATCTTCTTTAGTAGTAGTTAACTTTTTGCTGCAGTAATTAGTTACCATCAGATATACCATGGGTTTTTACATAGCTCAAAGCCCATAAACTATTTTTTTTCCGGTCCATATTTTGTAAGTGTATTTTACTCCAAACTTTTTTATCGCAACAAGCCAATTTGTTTCAGAACTGCAAACCAACAAAAAGATTCTCATACCGACATGCAAACGGAAATTAATAACAGAATTGAAAACCAAGTGTAAGGTGCCAAAGAAGTCATAGACAACATTGATATATATGTTACTTTTTATAGATAATGTTAATGTAACAAATGCGTCCAAGACTGGCCTTTTGAATTTTATCATATAAGTTATCTTTTTATTTATTCTATTCAGAATGGCATGAGACAAAATACTCCTTTGAATTGTAAAACATACATATATACTTTGTGCATCAAAAATACTGTATTTGTTCAGTATCTTTGGATAATATTATGCAGTAATACTATAATATAGCAATAATTAAACTACGACACAATAGTCTAGTAGGTCTCTATCGATATTCTTGCGTTGTCTCTGTAGCACCCGACTCCTTTGAATGTAATTTTCAGTTCTTAATTATTTTTTATATCAAATTCATACAATTTCCCAATCAATCAATTTACTTAGTATATTATACATGACCATCCTTGATAAATGTCGTAATCGTAATAATTAGAGACCATATAAACGATATATTTATGAAAATTATATAATTTTCTTTAAAAATCAAACCATGTAATAACAAATCTTATTGGGGACAGTTTTAATATGAAATAGAAATTTACAAAAATTCCATAGATTCACAATTTTATTTTGCTCTTATGTTCTTTGGATTCTTTAATTATTGGTCTCGTGGTATCTTGAATAGAGTAAAGAAGAATAAATCATAGCAGAAGCAATTAAAGATTTGACATATCTGTACAATGTTTAAGGCAATCAATGATCACGCGTTTAAAAAAAGCTACGTATTATTTATTTTTCAGGTATCGTCAAAATTTTGTTTTTATTTTTGAAATTTTGCATATGAAGTTTAGTAGAAGAATAGTTACTAAATAGTCATCTATATCTTAGTTACTAAATAGACAGACATCTGTTTCTTAATTTAAGTACCTAATATCTGGCATACATGAGTTCGTGTATTCTTGTGTACATTTGTGTTTGATGACGTTCAAGTACACTGTAAAATTAAAAGAAAGTGCTTAGACGAAAGAATGTTTTATGTTTTTTTTTTGACAAGCCGCCACAATTCACTGTACAGTAAAATGGTGTTACATTAGATCATTAAACGCACAAACACATAGTCCCAATATCTGTTAAAGTTATATAAAATCTATTTTTCTTTCAATCCATTAAATTAAATAATTTAAGTATCCAGTTTATTGCAAGTAAATTGTTTTTCGTACAGAAAAAATTGTATTAACTGAAAGTGTTAAAAATATTAAACCAATATCTGCAATATTGGTTTAATATTTATCAGTTATTACAACAATATGAAAACGCGTTTCGAGGCTTATATATTATATTTTTGTTGTATGCAAATTATGTTTAAATATAATTGTCTGGATTATTTGTGAAAAAATGTTTTCAATGCACATGATTTAATTTTAAGGTTATGTTTGTTTTTAAATGTGTAAGTTAAGTTGAAATGTTTGAATTGATTTAGAGTATAGTTTATGTAGAGTTTAAGTTTATTATTGTTAACATTGGTCAATGTCTTGGTTCATCTTTACCATAGCAATATTAATATAGAAATGAAACTCGTAGCATGCGACTTACGAGCCGCTATAATGTACTTCCTACATCTACCCGAATATATTTATAGAAAAAATGAAGGAGGTTCTCAATTGAAATAAATTTAGTTAGTGTGTTATCTCTATATCTATAGTGTATGTGTTTTAAACCAATTGTGACAATACAATTTTACATAGAATACATCAGGCATTATTATCTCTTTAGTAGTAGTTAACTTTTGCTGCAGTAATTAGTTACCATCAGATATACCATGGGTTTTACATAGCTCAAAGCCCATAAACTATTTTTTTCCGTCCATATTTTGTAAGTGTATTTTACTCCAAACTTTTTATCTAACAAGCCAATTTGTTTCAGAACTGCAAACCAACAAAAAGATTCTCATACCGACATGCAAACGGAAATTAATAACAGAATTGAAAACCAAGTGTAAGGTGCCAAAGAAGTCATAGACAACATTGATATATATGTTACTTTTTATAGATAATGTTAATGTAACAAATGCGTCCAAGACTGGCCTTTGAATTTTATCATATAAGTTATCTTTTTATTTATTATAATAATGATTTTTAAATTGCATTACTGGTATTATTACATTTTGTTATATTCCTATGATCTTAGCGACACTTCTTTTGTCAAATTATGAGCTTTATTTGATTTTTGGGCTAGACTAGGCATGACAGACTATGAAAACCTAGAACTTAGTTTAGTTTCTAGGTTTAAACCATATAAAGTTAGATTTGAATCTATTTTCATTTTTAATTTTTTTTTGGACAAAACTTATAACATTGTTGTTAAAAAACAATGGACCACCCGGCAAATATTCTACTCCAATTTTGCTTGATAATTTCTGCCCATCACTAGTCTACTGCTGAACTTAGGCCTCTCCCACATCTTGCTTTATAACGTAACATAATAAAACGTCACGTAACGCCAAAATATTATGGATGCGATATAATTTCTTGTTACTTTCTGACCTGTCTGTCAGGATCCCTGAAAATAACACTATCCTATATATATATATTATATTTTATTTTGAAATTTTGCATAAGAAGTTTAGTAGAAGAATAGTTACTAAATAGTCATCTATATCTTAGTTACTAAATAGTCATCTATATCTTAGTTACTAAATAGTCATCTATATCTTAGTTACTAAATAGTCATCTATATCTTAGTTACTAAATAGTCATCTATATCTTAGTTACTAAATAGTCATCTATATCTTAGTTACTAAATAGTCATCTATATCTTAGTTACTAAATAGTCATCTATATCTTAGTTACTAAATAGTCATCTATATCTTAGTTACTAAATAGTCATCTATATCTTAGTTACTAAATAGTCATCTATATCTTAGTTACTAAATAGTCATCTATATCTTAGTTACTAAATAGTCATCTATATCTTAGTTACTAAATAGTCATCTATATCTTAGTTACTAAATAGTCATCTATATCTTAGTTACTAAATAGTCATCTATATCTTAGTTACTAAATAGTCATCTATATCTTAGTTACTAAATAGTCATCTATATCTTAGTTACTAAATAGACAGACATCTGTTTCTTAATTTAAGTACCTAATATCTGGCATACATGAGTTCGTGTATTCTTGTGTACATTTGTGTTTGATGACGTTCAAGTACACTGTAAAATTAAAAGAAAGTGCTTAGACGAAAGAATGTTTTATGTTTTTTTTTTGACAAGCCGCCACAATTCACTGTACAGTAAAATGGTGTTACATTAGATCATTAAACGCACAAACACATAGTCCCAATATCTGTTAAAGTTATATAAAATCTATTTTTCTTTCAATCCATTAAATTAAATAATTTAAGTATCCAGTTTATTGCAAGTAAATTGTTTTTCGTACAGAAAAATTGTATTAACTGAGTGTTAAAATATTAAACCAATATCTGCAATATTGGTTTAATATTTATCAGTTATTACAACAATATGAAAACGCGTTTCGAGGCTTATATATTATATTTTTGTTGTATGCAAATTATGTTTAAATATAATTGTCTGATTATTTGTGAAAAAATGTTTTCAATGCACATGATTTAATTTTAAGGTTATGTTTGTTTTTAAATGTGTAAGTTAAGTTGAAATGTTTGAATTGATTTAGAGTATAGTTTATGTAGAGTTTAAGTTTATTATTGTTAACATTGGTCAATGTCTTGGTTCATCTTTACCATAGCAATATTAATATAGAAATGAAACTCGTAGCATGCGACTTACGAGCCGCTATAATGTACTTCCTACATCTACCCGAATATCTCTATCGACAATAAGATCATAGGAACTGCATGTTTTTTTTAAATAAAATTCCGGAACGTTGACTGGTATAATACTATAGTGGAATCACAAAATTTTGTCGTTAAAAAAATTTACAAGTTTCATTTTTATTGTTATACCTAAACTTAAAGAATCAAATCACGCCATTGACAATTGTACCATTCAAATATGTAATTATATTTTATTTTTAAATAAATAATTACATAGTGTAATTATAATTATTTACCGTGCAAGTATTATTTAAAATCTCCATAATCTATTCTAATATTGCTTTTGAAATATTCTAAAAAACTTTTAGAAAAAATGAATTAGTGTATTATGTAATCTTAGATAATATCTTACATTATCTTTGATACATATAATGCTTCTACTTACACAATTCTTTATTTATTATAATAATGATTTTTTAAATTGCATTACTGGTATTATTACATTTGTTATATTCCTATGATCTTAGCGACACTTCTTTTGTCAAATTATGAGCTTTATTTGATTTTTGGGCTAGACTAGGCATGACAGACTATGAAAACCTAGAACTTAGTTTAGTTTCTAGGTTTAAACCATATAAAGTTAGATTTGAATCTATTTTCATTTTTAATTTTTTTTTGGACAAAACTTATAACATTGTTGTTAAAAAACAATGGACCACCCGGCAAATATTCTACTCCAATTTTGCTTGATAATTTCTGCCCATCACTAGTCTACTGCTGAACTTAGGCCTCTCCCACATCTTGCTTTATAACGTAACATAATAAAACGTCACGTAACGCCAAAATATTATGGATGCGATATAATTTCTTGTTACTTTCTGACCTGTCTGTCAGGATCCCTGAAAATAACACTATCCTATATATATATATTATATACTATACATAGAGAGTAACAAACTCGCACTCGTTAACCTGATGGTAAGTGGTTCCCTCAGCCCACAACTACATTCATCCATGACAAGGAATCATAATGCAGGTGGTTACTACATGTTATTTATTCAGCAGCTAGACAAAAACTGCAGTGTAGCTCTACCACTGTTACAATTAACAGAGTTACTAAAATATATGGCTGGCGATTGACACAGTTCAATTGACAAAATTACATCAAGAATTATGCTTGATAGGGACCATAATGTAGATACGTTGTTACCCCTGAGAAAGTTAAGATAGAATGCCTCATCAGCGCTTAACTATTTTAATCCAGATTTGTACAAATGAGTCTCATATTAACTTGCCAATAAGATTATAACAGATAAGTTATACAATTTTTTTAAAACTGAGTTTTTAAAATTTGTATCACACTATAGAATTTACGCAACTATATCAATCTTTGCAATTGCTTTAGTTCTTCTTTTTTTACTAATAGTCTCTCTCTGTCTAACACCTGTGTATGTTCTGGTACCGACGAAACATAGTGTTTGCTTGAAAATTTTGCTTCTAATTTAACCAAATTCTCTTCAAGTTTCTTAACTTTGTTCTTAAGTTTTCCTTTTGCGGCTGATATTATAGTAACTGCATTATCTTCCTCAATTTCAACTCTTACTTCTGTGTCTTTATCGAGTAGTGCAGTTACATAGTGTTTGTTGGAATCAGTATTTACTTTAACACCTCTACATCTAGTGAGGTGTAGAAAAATATGTTCATTATTATCAATATCTAGCATGAGAATTTCGTCGTTTGTTTTAACATATACTGACGATCGAATTTTATTAGAAATATTATACATCCCTTTCAATTCTCTTACCAAACTTATAACGCTAAGAAATCTGTCGACTTGGTTTTCTAAGTATTTATTTCTCCAGATTTGAAAGAGTTTAGTTTCTGGATAATCAAAATATTTTTTGTCGTTAAAATTATAGATAATATTAGTTTCGAAATCGGGCACTTTCGGTATCAATTCTTCAGTGACGTAAATCATTATAGGTGCTAGGCACCTTAAGGAGGTATTTAAAACTGCTGATAATGTATGCGCGTGAGCATATCCTATTCTCTCATCATCACTATCGAATCCGGGTTTAGTGGCTTCTAGATACACATCACAAAATTCGTTATAAATTAACTTTTTTATTGCTTTCGTTGCTAAATGGAAATCGTATTCGTCAATGGCTTTATTTACTTTCTGCACCATATCTGCTAGTCTGCTTAGTACCCATTTATCAAAATAAGTTAGATCGTCTTGTGTTATTTCGTCATTTGTCTCTTTTAGTTTCCCAAATGATATTTGCATATATTTAACACTTTGCCAGATCTTATTACAGAATAATTTGTTTGCGTAGCATTGGTATACATCGAAACTAACAAAATGGGACTTAATGTCTTGAGACAGCAAAGTAAACCTTAAAGCGTCTACACCACACTCTGGAATGCCATTTGTACTGGAATAATTAGATTTGTAATAAGCTAGAGATCTATTAATTTCAACTTTAGTAAGCACTCCATCTTTCTCCATGTCTTCTGCTTTCTTTTTAAGATTATCCAACGAAATTCCATTAATAACGTCTATAGGATCTATAACATTGCCTCTACTTTTGGACATTTTTGCACCTTTATTATCACAAATCACGCCATGTAATAATATGTTATTAAATGGTAATTGTCCAGTTAATTCAAGACCTAACATCACCATCCTGTGTGCCCAAAAACCTAAGATATCGTGCCCAGTGACCATTAGATTAAGTGGATAGAAATCTTTATAATCCTCACTGTCATGGGACTCTGGCCATCCTAATGCTGCAAATGGATAAATACCGGATGAAAACCAAGTATCTAGAACGTCTATATCTCTTTGGACTGTAATTTCTTCAGGTGGAGTTCTCAGATATTTTGATGCTTGAATTTTTGCTAAAACTTCGTCTGTTGCTGCAATCCATATCACATCTTTGTCAACGTTACATTTATATGCTGGTATTTGGTGGCCCCACCAAAGCTGTCTGGATATGCACCAGTCTCTTTGATCTTCCGTCCAATTATTCCAATTCTTTACATACTTCTCAGGGGTTATTTTTAACAGGCCCATGTTAACAGTATTTGCCGCCGCCTTATTTAATTTTCTACATGATAAAAACCATTGCTCTTTAGGCAAATATTCTATGACGTCTCCCGTTCGACTGCAAACTGGCAATTTCATTTGGTGTGCGTTCACGGATTTCAGGAGTCCCATTTCATCCAATGTTTGGACCAACTTTTGTCTGCAATGATAGCGCTTCATTTGATCAAACATTGGGACGGTTTGCATTGTACCTTCTTCATTTATCACTTGCAATAATGGTAGGCGATGTCGTTTTGCTACTTCATAGTCTATTTTACTGTGTGCCGGTGTTATTTTGACAGCTCCAGTGCCTAGTTGTGGGTCAACCATTTCATCAAATATAATAGGTATGGTCTCGTTTCTAAAAGGATGGACTACTTTTTTCCCATGATAGTGTTTATATCTGGAAATGAAAATGGATGCTTTTTATATATTTATTTATTTTAGTTTTTATAGTCATCACTAAATAGAATCTTTTATATTTGCTTTATTAGGTTAAGCAAAACATAATATGGGATTAATATGTCTTAAAGCTTATAGACCTTTAGTTTTAGCTTTAAAATTGTTCATTTTTTACAAATGTAGGTAAATAAAATCAATAATGTTATACCCTCAAGCAGTTACTTTGTTATAAATTAAGTATAAACCTTATATAGAGAATCAGCCTGATCATAGCTAAAAAATCTTAAATCATAATCTGGTCAGTACTTTCTGGGTAACAGACCTTCTCTAAAGGGTATTAGAGCTGACACATAGATTAGACACAATGGCTTGTGTCCTGATAGCAGAACATAATAAAAAATAAGTCTCTGAAATGTAAACATTTTTTTATTATTTTTATTTAATAATGAAATAAATTTAAGATATGCAATTTTCTTCATAATATTTTCACCTTCTTTTCACCACTTAAAATTAATTGACAATTTCAACCGGCATTGAGGATCGAACTCAGGTTCAGGGGAATATATACTATATTATTTGAATAAATCTGTAATTATCTGAATTACCCTTTAATAGAAATTTTATTTATTTATTAATTTATTTATTAAATTTTAATAGAATTAATAGAAAATTCTTTTAGGAAGATGTACAAGATTCTTATAATAGTGGTTTGGATGACTGCTTTTAATAAAAACCAGTGTACTCTGAGTTTACTTGAAAGAATTAGGTAATATATTATCAAAGAAAAGGAAGGCAGTTACTGAAGATTTAGAGAGCCCAAAAAACCAAGGATTACTTATCAAACAATAGCGATATCACCCATGAAGTGTAAATTTTAAAAACATATATATAAAAGGAATTTTGTATAATAATTTGGATCAAAGCAAAAGAAAGCAATTATTGCAGATAAAGTAGAAAAAATTAATACCTAGTATCATTTGGATGAACAGCAATCGCCATATCACCCAGCATTGTCTCTGGTGTTGTTGTAGACACTACTATTTCTTCTTCACTATCATATATTTTGTAGGCAAAATTATACATTAGCCCAAACTTCACAGGATGTTCATAACCTGGTACATTTAGATCTGTTGGCTTATTTATTGGCATATTTTCTACTTCTATATCTGATACTGTAGACTTGAGAGCATTGCACCAATTGACTAGAGCTTTCTTCCGATATATAAGACCTCTTTCAAACAATTGAATGAAAGCAGTGTTGACAGCATGTGTATGATTTTGGTCCATTGTGAAGATTTGTCGTGACCAATCTAGGGAGCAGCCTAATGTACGGAGTTGATTGCATATGGTGTTGCCATGTTTTTCTTTCCATTTCCATACTTCTGCGTTAAATTTCTTGCGGCCGATCTCGTGACGAGAAATGTTTTGTTTGCTTTTTAAATAACTCTCGACTACCCCCTAAAATTCAATATTAATTGAAATATTACAACAAAGTCAAAAAAAGGTCTATTTTGAAGGAACTCACTGTTCATATAACAATTTTTGTGGCTCTACAATATTTTTATAACACATAGGTTCTACTATCGAGTCTGGGTACACAGTTGTTTCTTGGTTACCATAATTTGAAGTTAAATAGCTTATATAGACCTTACTGCTGGGTACAGCCTTCCTCTGCAGATTGGTGGATTTTGCACATCAAAAAAAATATATTACTTTATAAACACATTTCTCAGACATGTTAGTTTCCTCATAATGTCTCTATTTCACAACAAGTATGTGTACAATCAGCTCTTAGAACAGGATTGAACTTATGTTGCTCGCATAATGTGAAATTGAGACAAAGCCCTCTGCTACTCTATACACTATTATGGTACCAGTTGCCATCTCAGCTTTTCCCAATGAATGGCACATTTCTTCCTTCTCTATCATATGATAGCGGGGGACATTTAAAATTTGAATATCAATCTGCCAGTCTCATGTGACATTTTATTCTAATGTGATACTTTTATAGAATTTCCCATAGCAGTCTTATAAAGAATCATGGGCAAATGATGGCACCTCAGGTATGACAATTTTTTATGGCATTTAAACAAATATATAATAAATAATAATCCAAAAAAAGAAATGGAATCCAATTTGTCATGTAGATGGGCCAAATTCATACATTCATTTCAAGTACTTCTATATGTAACATCCTGGGTAGTTATCAAACATAAGCCCATAAGCCAATTCGTGGTTACTATAAAGTGATAGTCACCTGCGTAGCTATACCAGCATGGTCTGTACCAGGGAGCCATAAGACATTGTGACCTTTCGACCTGTGACATCTTACTATTACATCTTGGATGGTGGATGACAATGCATGACCTGTAAATAGAGAAACATGGAAATAGGCTTATATAATGGTATCTAATAGGAAAAGACATAGTTTAGATTCCTTAGGACAGATGTGGTGGTGGACCAATCCCCTATGTATTGATGGCAAGTGCTTCCTGTGGCCCATGACACCCACATTCATCCTTAATAAGGAATCATAATGGAGAAGTGTTGCAACCCTTGAGGACTGACATGGAATGCCTCATCACCAGTAATAAAGTTCTCTGGATCCCTGCACCAGATGAAACACAGCAGCATTTTGCTGCTAATTTACTTCAGTATTCTGTGAGTGTGTGGTCTTTCCCCAGTCAATCTAACCCATTCATTCCACAGCGAGAAAGAAACTGCAATTGTACCACTAAACTGAAAATAACAGCCTATCTAAAATAAGTGGCAGTCTAAGCAATAAAACAAGTGTAGGACAGACTTGACCACAACCAGGCTATATCTGTACCTAGAGTACCAACAAACTTTTATTATTTAAAGCCCATGTGGAGTAGTGGTTAGTTGTTAAATATTTGTGCAACAAAAACTCTTGGTTTTCAGGTATGTGTTTATATGTCCTTTAGAGGGTTGTGTGTTGTATGTCCTGTTTTTGTGAGATCTTTCTTCATTTTTTACACATGACATGCATTACATTGGCATGGGGAAATGGATTATGTGAATAATCCATTTCCCCATACCGATAATGCTTTTGTTTTATGCAAATGCATAAGGTATTATAATATATCTTATGCAGTTGATGCAATCTGGTAATAACCAGGAGATATTGCCATAGTGGGTTAAGAGGCCATTATTTATATTTATATATGTATTTAAACTGTGAGCAAAGGACAGTGGATAATATTTACAAACTCAATTAGCGATCATTGGATGAAAGAAAATATTATAGTATAGCAAAAAAATTACATTTGTCTAAAAAACAGGGCCAAGAGCTGTCTATCTCTGGCTTTTTTCTTTTGGTCTACTATAGTCTAAACTTAAAGCCTATGATAACTAGTTAATAGTGGAAAGTGCTTTCTTTAATATGTATTTTATTTATTTTACACCTGTTTGACTTTTATTTAAAGTACATACATTACCAGACAACATAATAAAGGATTTGATTTGGGCTTGAATTTGATATCAGGGTCCAGCATTGTAATCTCTCTTGCAAAATTAAAATTAACAATTTAAAGTGTAAAAAAATGTCTAAATATTCATTTTTCATTGTAACTTTGAGGAAATCGATGATTGCAGGAGGCTTAAGATCACTCTATTTGGTCATATCTCATAAACACTCGGTTTTCCTCATACAAAAATACCTACCTAATGTTCATATTTTAACTAACCTAAATGAAGTTTTCCTGTAACATTTGGCGGTGGAAGAACAATGCTGAATACAGGTTTATTACTCGAAGTTTTTGCCTTAAAAAGTCCCCGGATTTCCCATTCATCGTATTTATTTTTCTCAACAATTTCTGGTCTATAGGCAGGAGCTACCAAATTTGGTGTAACCAGTACGCGAGTAGTACTGGATTTCAAGGTTCTACTTAATAATAAATTAGGCACTCCAATATTTTGCCTTATTATTGACATTTTCATTTATAATATCTTGAATTAAAAAAATATTATCGGCATAGCTACATTTGACTGCAATTTAGTAACTTTTTACTTCACAATATAAGATGATGATGATATTAATTTATCCCTAATGGGAAAGGACTTTAGTCCATACAGCCAGGTCTTGTTCGTATGATGGTTGGTCTGAAACTTCTTCACAATATAATTTTATTTTGACATATGTAGTCTTTATTTCAAACTATGGAGACAAACGTATATAGGTCATACAGAAATTTACATATAATATTTACACAATACTATATGTAAATTTCTTTACTGTTGTTTAATAAAATATAAGTGATGTAAAAAGCCTATGCAGTTATAACAATACATTTCATTTTGTGTTATGATAGTATTATATTATAGCATTGGTTAGGATCCGATAAATGTCAAAATAGTGCCTTTACTGACTTAACGTTCACGATGCGACCTTCTACATCTTGTCTGGGTTATCAGCTGAGTTTTATTTACAACAATAAAATTACATTCCGTCTTGTTAATGCATGAAATATCCCTTAAATTTGAAAGTTGAAATCTTTATCAGTACTTGTAAAAATACCCCTTTAACTTTTTATCTCTAACAACGTTATCTCTTTCGTTATTAATCATTAATGTATTATCTACCCGCTGAGTCCTAGGGTCCGTTTCCTTGACTGTTTTTGAGATAAGCCGCCTCGACCCAATGTCCATTACGATATAGAATATAGTAGAGATGGCTTACTTAATGTACTTAAATCCATTGAAATTCTTTAAAGATTTCATTCGTATCCCCGTCGAAGCTTTCCTTGGCAAGCAATATTTGGATTATAAAAAGAAAACTAACGTAGGGATAAACAGTGTAAAAGACATATTATTAAGAGCGGGTATAATTGCAGTGTTCCTGTCGGCAATTTTGTGGATTTCTATTTTTATGTATGTGATATTTTACTACATATATATGCCTAATGTGACTCATATAAGACCAGTTCATTTACAATTTAAGTGAGTATATTTAGTATTATGTAGTTAATTATGTAGTTTGTTTTCTTGGTTGCTTATTTTTTTTGTAATAAGTGCATCTCTTTTTATTTTTAGTCCATCTTTGTTTTTTAGTATTGAAAAATTATCTACTGAAAATATGTCTACATCTAAAATTATTAGGATCCTACTATTTAAAAGAGGTAGAGCCTCCTTATGACACTTAACTGATATGAATTGTTACTTTTCATAGGGATTGTTTGAATAACTTAAGGATAGTTTTTATATAGCAAATAATATACAATTCTAATATTCCCATTAACCACTTCAAGCTTCAGTACTTGTTACACTTTCAACCTTAAATCCTTATGTTAGAAGTTGGTTTACTGCAATAGTTTAAGGGCAGATTTAAAGCATCAACCTGAAGTTTTATAGACCATATTTCTTGATATTTAAACCTGTAATAGTGATATTTCATCCACTAAACAATTGTTGAATTTAATATGAGTATTTAATTTATCTTGAGTGGTCATTGCAAATGGTATACAATCACTTGTTTGCAAAATTATTGATATTGCTTAGAAATGGAACTCGAGACCTACAATGCAACCTGTAGGTGCTTTGACCACAGAGCTATCCATTGGAGTATTATTATATAATTTTTTTAAAAAGAAAACTATTTTTGCCTGATATTATTTTAAAATGGCAAATTTAGTGCAAAACTCAAATGTTTTGTATTATCCACTATCATAATAATAATTAACTAATGTATTGGTATTACATGGGACTCTTAAAAATATAGTTGCTTTTAATTAATAGTATGAGGTAGCTGGAAAAAATATCAGTTAATCTGGCTACTCATTATTTCTAAGGGTTTAATAATAAAAGATAATCATCAAAAAGTCCAGTTCTAATTTAATTGCCATATGTTTGAAATAGTGATGGAATATCAATAAATTTTTGTGAGGACAAATTCCATCCAACTTTGTGGATATAGTCAACATATATACTAATGTCATCCTTATATCTTAATACATTCATAAGTGTTAGTATAAGTCTAGTGATTTTTATATCAGTAATGACCCAAAAACATACTGTACATACATTTTGTTTAATATATTACATACAAACATATTCCTTGAGTTTTCATGTACCTATGTATCTAGTTCTAGGTATATTTTCTGAGTCTGTTATTATTATTATTACAATATAATATAATACAATATAATATAATACAATATAATTAACAACATTTACAAATCAACTTAATCTCTAGAGTTTGGATTGATTGGAAACATTGATTGTCTATGCTTTAAACAAACTTATTTTAACCTACTTCTAATTATCTATCTTGTTCGCAAATTGATAAAGTGGCTAGTAATTTTCTAAAATAAAGTTGGCCCAACTGAGTATGATCAAGTTGCTAAAAAAAATAATTAATTAATTTTATTATGGAATGTATTAAATCTAAAGATTAGTAGCATGCTTTCATTTAGAGTCGCCCTATTGCTACAACTAATGTTGCCATTTTTACAAACAATATTTTATTGAAAATGGAAGGAAGGTTTAAAATAAAATTGCAAAATGACTAGACTAATAGATATGAGTAGTATACTGTGATGATAAAGCAATAACATTTATTTTCCAGACCATGTGAAGAGCAGATGGGTGTCTGCTCCTTCCCATCAGCGCATGTTCAACTAACGCGTCGCAGCAATCTGCTGATGTCTGGGCAGCCATATAGAATAAAGCTGCTTTTAGACATGCCTGAAACACAAGTCAACAAGGACCTAGGTATGTTCTAACAAGTTTTAAGTATTTATCTTCTATGGTACTCATTTTGTACAACTTGTTTACTGTTTTAATCTAATTTAAAAAAAAAATTATGTAGGTTTTTATGTAAAAAAACAAACACAGTACCCTACATCATTGTTTCTCAACCATTTTTTAAATCCAAAAAAAGCTGAAAAGGTAAGTAAAAATCCTTGCAACTTTTTTTTTTTTTTGGGCTAAAGGCCACTGTTAGCCCGAGGGCTTTTACAGTTTCACCGGGTTGAGAGGTGACCGAGCGCTAATGGCACTCAGTCGAGACCTCTATATATAGGTAACCAGCACAAGGACTCCCGAGAGGCAGCCTCGGCTTGGACCGTTACCTTGTTTCGCGAGAGCGTCTGACTCGAGGGTGCCCATGAGGGACGAACCTCGGCTCGGTCAGTTGCTTCTGACAGAGGATTCTTTAAATTCGCTATGATTATTAGCTATCTGTACCACCATTTTGGAATGCGTGGACTTCTATCTGTATGGACGCTTGCAACTCCTTCAGTATAAAATCATAATAACATTATAATTAATAGTTATTTACACAAAGCAAGCTTATTTTTTCATTTTGTCTTTACATAATAATGTTTAATTTTATAAATATATTAAAATTAATTCCTTTAATAAAAGAATATTTGTATACAAGTCATATTAATTGAACAAGTTGCAAAGTCATCCCCTAATGTCTTAAAAATGTTATTAGACATTTTCTTTGTTATCACCTGACTGCTTAGGTTTTTCGATCGAATCTATGTGGGGTACTTTATTCCCTTGTAGTATGAATGTAGTAATTTACAGTCGTAGAGCTACACTGCAGTTTCTTTCTAGCTGCAGAATGAATGGGTCAGCTTGACCGGGGTGGGACCACGCCCTAACAGACATTATGATTCTTTATCAAGGATGAATGTAGATATCATGGGCTGAAGGAATCACTTGCCATTAGGTGAACTGTGTGCTGGATTGTTACTCTCAATGTAATAAAAAAAATGCTGTTTGGATAATCTGGTTAAATTCTAATGGTCGAGATGTTGTAAGATCCGTCGTGACAGCCCATGTGCCAGAGTTGGTGACTTAACAAAAAACCAAACATTATGGCTTTCAAAATATTTATATATTTTTTATCAGATTCAAAAATGTGTAGATTGTTTTCGAAAAGTCTCTGCATTACATTTCTGATGTCGACTTTGTTCGACTAAGGTGACACTTTCTGAATATTTATGATAACATTAGTTTTTATGGCTGCTGGCCACTGTAATACCGAGGGCTGTTATAGCTACACCGGATTTAAAGGTGGCCGAGGCCACTCAGCCGAGACTTTTATTAATAGGGATGACATTAGTTCCGCTAGATATAGTGTCGTAGTGCCTTGGTCTCAACTTCGACAGCCGCTGGAACTTCCGTGAGTATTTTGTCCGCCTGGCCCCTCGCCAAATGGAATGCCGCCTGAAGGCGACTAACACCCAATGCGGAGGGGCCTGATGTAAGTTACCGCCTCTTATACATGGGTATGGTGCGGTCTATAGCTGTCGGGGTCATACGAGGTTATCGCACCATTTCCTACGGCGTGTGTACTGGCGGGATCTCTTCCTTGGGATCTGGAGGCGAGGCTCCTGGCAACCATTTATAACTGGCGCTTGGAGCTTTGACTCCAAGAAGAACGGCTCTCACCAAGAGAGTGGGAGTTACGGAAGTTCCACACTCGGCAGTTATTGCTCGATAGTTGGAAAGAGAGACAGGCTCAACCTAGGGCAGGCAGCAGCATTGTCGAGGCTGTACGTCCGGTCCTTGAAGACTGAATGAACAGGCGGCACAGGTCACTGACCTACCGGCTGGTGCAGGTGCTATCGGGGTGTGGGTCCTTCGGTAAGTACCTGTGCCGTCAACAGTGTGTCACGATAGTGGTTGTGACGAGGATACTGCGCAGCACACACCGGAAGAGTGCTCAGATTGGGATGAACTCCGCCGAGACCTCGTCGCTGTAGGGGGGACGACCTCTCGCTGCCAGCTCTTATTAAGGCTATGGTCGAAAGCGAGGGGTCGTGGAACGCGAGGAATCGTGTTTCCTTCGGAAAGAGAGAGATCTTGTGATCTCGCAATCCGCAGCCAGAGAGCCGGGCGACGGAAGAGGGTATACCATGCCCTTCTTTAACAACTCCAATCGAGGCAGAGGCGGCGGACACGGGGGTTTTCCGTCGCCATGAAATCAAGGCCTCGAGAAGGCGCGCACGGTGTTCACGCATGTCCATACATGAAGAAAGGGTTGGTAGCACTCTATCGGCAAATAGGGACCTGCAGCATGCTAACGCTTAACTGCGGTAGTGTGCGAAAGCGTTCCCGTAGTCCCGACCCAGGAACACGCGTCGGGAGGAACACCATGGGGTTTTAGCCGGTAGGAGTCCGGCATAACCCTTCCGCCACTCTCGCGCCGGAAAGGTATCCATGAGGATTTCCCCTAGTAGATATTTATACACACACACATATATATATATACACTATGTGTCTAGATGGGACATGGCTCGAACTGTTAGGGCCACGCGTACACAGACCATCAGCTTGAAATTGCAAAATATATGTATTCGTATTTTAAAGGATACGAGAACCCAATCGACATGACGAGGAATTTCGATATAAATTCTCATGACAACATGTGCATCTGGAATCTTTGGTATTGATGGATTTAGATGTCAAGGGCCGCAGTTTAAGTGATAACTAGCGTTAGGTGAACTGTGTGCTAGTTTGTCATACAATTGTCATAATAAAAATTATAGTGCATATGCTATATGATTGGTTCTAATACATTATTATGAGTACAGCACAAGCAGATTCACACAATCATCTGGTCAATATATTTCTCGACTCAAAATCGTTTATCAATAAATTACCCGGATGTTGCATGGTTGTAAAATTTCTATGCGATATTATGTTATCTTAAAGCCATTAATTGAATGTGGGTTATCTTGCTTATTGGTGGCTAGTCGTGATGCATTTGCCACTGTGATATTCATGCATTGGTAAATTTCGTTTTCGTTGTTTTATATTATGCTTTTACATCGTTTATTAATTTGATAAAATGTATAACTGCAGAATGAATGGATCAGCTTGACCGGGTTAGGACCACGCACTCGCAGAATACCAGAGTGAAATAGCAGCATAATGCTGCAGTGTATCGTCTGGTGAGTGTAGGGATACGGAGATCTTTATTACTGGTGACGACGCATTCCATCTCAGTCTATAAGGGTGACAACGCATCTGCATTATGATTCCTTGTCAAGGATGAATGTAGATGTCATGGGCCGCATGAATAACTTACCATCAGGTGAACTGTGTGCTCGTTCGTTACTCTGAATGTAATCCAAAAAAAAAAAACAGTTATCTTATGGTTTTATATACATTAACATTGTCCTATTTGGGCTATGAAGACGTTTTTTCAGTAATTAAACCTCCGCAATCATTATGACGTACATGTTGCTATTTTGATGATTGTCAACTTTCTATGGTTGAACTGGCACATCCGTATTATAACTACAGTATTAGTGACAAACGTATGTTCATACAGTTCTTCTGACAGTTAACGAGGACTGGGGTCAATGACATCCAAATCCACCCTCAACAAAGATTGAATGTACATTTACATTTTGTCTCATAGAATAGTTGGCAAACGAACGGGCAGATCTCCCCCGATAGGTAAGTGATTACCGCGTACAGTGTCTACCATCGAGGTGATAAGAATGAAATATTGAATTCTGTCGGTGTGAAATATGTGAAGCGTCAATAGCCTAATAGCTTAGGGTACGGTCTGCAAATTTAAGGTCGTAGGTTCGAATCCACCATTAGATTATTGTCGTCAACCATCTCCTAGCACAAGCGTTTCCAGCTTAGTTGTAGTGGTTAACCGGAATATTAGTAATAATAATAGCATTACTAATAATCTTAAAAAAAAATACGATATTCAAACTTGACAGCTGGAATTGATCCGAACAACTCCTCAGAACACGCGACGTCTCTTCTGAATATTGGGTTGGAATGTCTGGTTGGTCTTTATATATATTATTATATTGAATTGCATATATTTGTTTTATTATATTTTTATTTTATTAATTTACACATTATATTGAGCAACGAGGTGGAGTTATAATATTTCCCCAATACACATAAACTATATTTACTATGAAACACAACAGTGTTACCCCGCTATTTCATTCTGTTTATTTGAGGGCGTGGTCATACTCCGGTCTGCTGATTAATTAATACTGTAGCTTAAACCGATTTAAACCTAGTTCTAACATTTATCATAGTGTATATAATTTACTTTTATTCTATTCTATTCTTTAAACTTTATCATTAACTGTTTGATCGCAGATGGTTTCGATTACCAGCTGTGAAACAATATTTATGCATACAAATCGATTTGAGTGTGTTATACACTGCAGGCCAAAAGTTTAAGACCACCTTAATTAAAGGAGGAAAATAAAGACTACTCACCGGACGTGGTAGCTCTCGGCCTTCCCGAACGTGGACGATCTTGAAAACTGCCTGTCTCCCTGTATCGAGTTATTGTAACATGGACACAAGTCTTCGTTAACTTCAGTTGCGAAGCAATCTCACGTTCGCGTTTACCTTCATTATGTAAAACAACGATAGCAGAACGCACTTCACTGCTAATTTCTTGAGCTCATCCCATTTTATGACGTCTACACTGTAGAAACCACAAGTTTAGACTAATTTTTTTATGTTTAGATTGTTCGTGATCAAACCCAAGTAAACTAGGGTAATAATAAGTCCGAAAAACTTGTTTTCAGGAACTAAATAATCCTAATTATTGACCAATACGTAACAAAAGCAAAGTAATTAGTAATGAGGACATTAAAAAGTTATTATTACGACTCTACCACCTGGCTCTAGCTCAGCGTTTTTCGGTGTTTGAAACTACAATAGAATATGCAGATGTGCATTACTTTTATTATCTCATGGGATTTTATTACAATTGATAGATAATTATGTTGTTTATGTGCGGTCTTAAACTTTTGGCCGACAGGGTATACGTCCCGTGTCCACGGCAATCTTCTACAAATCTACTATCTCTATAATCTCTATTCCACATGAATTACATCAGAATAGTGAGGTGAACGTTATGATTTGTTTGACCTTTCTTAAAGGCCGTCGATGCATTTGCGTCTCCTCTGATGTTGCGGATGTTTATGGGCGGCGGTAATCACTTACCATAAGACACTGTCTCTACGGAGGAGGTCTGTGGCCAACGGTAACACTAGATATCGGCTGTTAGTTTATTTGACTTTTGTTTATTTCGCAGGCCATGTTTGTTTGCAGGCATGTTCATGGTGTGCGCACAGATGCGGGCTAAGGGCGGCGTCTTTGTTTCCTCGTCCTGCAGATCCGCTATGATCAGATTCAGGTAAATAAATATTAAACATTAGCAATATGTATAACAGTTGCAATGTATTTTAAAATCTCAGCAAAAAAAATAGCACAACAATTTAGCGACATCTTTAAAAAAGGGATTTGGGAGTTGAGTATATAGGTACATATATATATGAAGATTATGTGTAGTATTCATATATTCTAGACGATATGTAAAGAAATTTTTAAATATCATAATAGTTTCCATATTTTATAGTCAAATAAACTACTTTAAATCGTTATTTGTCTTTGTAATAAATACAACTTCCTTGTAACTTTGAGACTAATCTGATGAATGATCGCGCAGGCGAGACTGAGAGATAAATCGTCCGATCTCTCTCATTATTAGGTTTATAATAATATTACCGTGCATAAAAAGGTAGAAGGAATCTGCCTAAGAAATCCGCAAAATTAACTTCTGTGTAGTTATGAACATCGCTCAAGAGATATTTTGATGGGTAATAAAAAAAATATAATGACAACACCAACTTAATATTTTACCAGAGATGCCAAAGTGAGAAATGTGCTTTAATATAGATAATTCATTAAAGTTATTATAAAATATCCTAAGTAGGATATTATAAAATGATCCTCCTAGAATCATGATGCCAACAAAATAATAAATCTAATTTATAGTATATTTTTACTAGCTAGTTCGTATTAGGATTGAATTAAACACGAAACTCCGAGTTCAAATTTTAATACCTGGGTCACACTGAAAGTCTTTAGAAAATAAAAAACGGATCAATGTAAAAAGACGATACTTTTATTGTTTTTTAGGTAGTTACCGTTATATACCTCTCTATATATCTTCGATTTGGATGGATGAGAAAAGCACTGAGATAAGCAGTTCTTCCTTATGGGGTCTCTTCTATGGCATTTTCGAACGCACACACCACATCATCAGGGCTTGAAAAGCGAATACCTCGAAGTTTATCTTTGGTTATTGAAAATAAATGAAAGTCGCAGGGCGCCAGGTCAGGACTATATGGCGGATGACTCATTATCGCGACATCTGCCATAGATAAATATTCAATTTTTCCTTTTGGGGTCCTGCTTCGAGGGCGGTGCTGTCGAAACTTTTCCAAGACAACAGACAAACAACCAATGAACATACCCGGTAACTGTCCTTATATCTTCCAGGACAACTGTCGCGAAATGATCTTTCCTACCATCGATGGAGACAATCGCCTTTCTTCCTGACTTTTCTTTACCTTAGTTGGGCGATCCTCAAAGGTAAACACCCACTGAGCAGATTGTCTTTTGGTTTCGGGTTCGTAGCAATATCGCTTTCATCATGTGTGCCGATGTCAATACAGCATCCGGGTCCTTTGAACTTTTCTAACATTTCGCGACACGAGTCTATGCGATGGCGTTCCGGTCTTCGGTCAAATTATGAGGAATCCATCTCGTGCAAAGCTTCTTGACGACTAAATGTTTGTGTTTTTGATTATACTTGACTCATGCCAATGCCTAAGCTTGCCCGCATGTGCTGGCAGGTCACTCTCTTATCTTCCTCTATCACGCGTCGCACAGCACTGATGTTATCATCAGATGTCGCTGTTGAAGGACGTCCCTCACGCAGACCATCACTGAGATTGCTACGCTCACGCTTGAAAACAGTGGCACGAGATGGGGCTTCATAATTGAACACCAATCGAAGTATACAATTAAGACCACAACGAATTTCGTTACAAATCATGGACCGCAAATTTTCTCGCGTTAAATTCATTTTGAGGTGTAACAACTAAATAAGACTTGGAATTGTTGCCAATTCACAAAAACAAATGACACATGAATCCAAAATATCACATTAGGTAATCAAACAGTTCTATATTCGAATATTAAAAGCAGTATTCATTGCTAATGTTTCTAACTGGCCGGTTTCTAAAAACTTTCAGTTCCACCCACGTAACATTAAAAAATTCACTAATCGCATTGAGTATTTAGCTTCTTGAAATTTAAAACTTGATTCTTGCTCATAATAATACAGACCGTCTTTGTTATAACCGCCGTTATTGCTGCACCAATTCGGCAAACTCCCAAAAGAGACAATGACCTGTCGAGACGAAACATGTAAAGAATCAATACGGCAACCTAAACCTTATTTATTACATAGGTATTTTAACCTCATACTTTTGTTTGTGCTACTTATATACTATTATGTGATATATTACTTATATCACAGACGGTCCAACATTAGAACAGATGTAGAGTCTAAACAAACCTAAATTCTTTCCTCATTCACCATAATACTTCTGGCAATATTCGTGATATAGCTTTCCCCTCAGGTCCAGGTTGCACCAGTTGATCAGGACAACTGTGTTCGCACCGATATTACTCAGCGGGCTGGATGAAGAGAAGCAACAGGTTCAAGTCGAATTGTTTAACGACTTCGTTGATGATCCGGTATGTTCGTTTTGTTTATGGATCAATAAATGTTACTAGCTGCTGAACGAATGGGTCGCCTCGACCGGGGTAGGACCACGCCCACACAGAATACTAGCGTAAAGTGGCAACATAATGCTGCTGTGTTGTGTGGGTGTAGAGATCGGGAGACCTTTTATAACTGGTGACGAGGCATTCCATCTCAGTCCTCAAGGGTGACAACTCATCTGCATTATGATTCCTTGTTAAGGATGAATGTTGATGTGCCACTTTGGGTGAACTGTGTGTTCGTTTGTTACTCTCATTGTAATAATAATTAAAAAAATTGTTTTTTAATTATTATTACAATGAGAGTAATAACGAGAACTTGGATGAGAGAGAGATATGGACTAATATTTATAGGAATTGGAAACGGGCACAAACTGACTTGGTGGTTAGTAATTTCTGATGTTTATGACACAGATCTACATACAACATATCTACTCGATAAGTAACTTAAAATTTCAATTACTTCTCTTCAAAAAATTTACTCATTACAATGATTACTATTTCATCTATGTATGCAGAATTAATGTCAACGTGACAAACAGAGTTTATTTCGATTAGGTAATTAGATTATATTAAATCGACCTGGCTTCGTTCATGTTTTCTGTTGCATGTGATATTTAACATATTTATAAATTATAGACACCAATAAAAGTAAACCAAACCTTGCATGTGAGTCGTTCTCCATCTCGTTCTCTATCTGACATCTCCATATTAACTTGATTTGTGTATTTGTGAATCTATACATTTTTTTTTATTTAATTCAACTTACTTTTAAAATTATATTATATAATATAATTTTAAAAATAATATATATTATATAATATAGCACCTATATGCTGATATTTAGTTAGAACATAGTTTTGCCCTGTCGAGCGGAACTTCACAAATCACAATAATTATAAACTTGGCTTTAGCAGGTTAAACTATAATTTATTTCACAACCATGAGTTACTTATTATTGTCAATATTTATTCTGTGCTTTATAAAATAATGTTATCTGGATTCCCCCCCCCTCACCCCCATCTAGCACTAATCACGGCTCTAAATAGGTTCTTCATTGATCTTATTATTTCTTTGATGTGCGTCTTATGTGATATGCTGATATTCGAGTCAAGCTTAACCTCTCAATAAATATAACCTTGGCTATACAAAAATATAACTAAATAAAAATATAGCTAAATATAACTATAGTTTATTTGACAACCAGGATTTACCAGTGACAGACGCGTATGTGGAACTCCAGTCCCGTTTCGCTCAAATGTACACCTGCGAGTTGCAGATACAGGCACATTTCACGGGATTGCGTTATGTCATGTATTATTGGCCGCGTCTCTCTGCGGTGATAGGTGAGTTGAGTAATTCTATTTTTCATTATTCTCAATAGTTTTTTTGTCATCGTGTATTTTATTACTTTTTTTATTATTTCTATTAATTTTTACAACCCTCCAGACTTGTCTATGAAATTTTTAGATCACATATAGACTTCCGATATAGCCTAATTCATGATGCGTTTGTCTTAGGAATGAGATAGAATGCCTCATTACATAACGTATTTGGATCCGTCAACAGTCGTTGACATACGAATACACAGCTGTTTATGTCGGCTATATCAGGCAGGTATACGGTGAGGTCGTGGCAATATCCCGGTCGTGGCGACCCATTCATTTTCAGTGCCTTATAGCTGATACATCGAGGTTCTACAACTGTTCACATTCCTAATGTAGGGTATTTACAAAATTCCAATTTGCCCCCAAATACCCAAAGATCCTAGAACTCGCCGCTTCCTGCTATTGACTGCTGGTTTAAATTTCATCTTAATATTCCATCATCAGTACCGGAAGAGTACCAGAACTGCTCTGACCATCATCTCCAAGCGAGTGTGGGCAAATATTTTAAGAAATGCTATATTAATTTTTTGTTTTTTACCTATATTTTGTCTAATTTTATGCTAAGAATGTCTTGTTTAGCTCTATTAAGTAGAAATTTACTAAATAAATCAACCTCGAAAATTCCCCACATCCTAAATTGTCAAATATAATATTATATTGCTTAATTGAATCATCTAGTAAAAACCGGTGGAAGTGGCAAGAAGACAATCAACGTCAAAGAGACAAATGCATATGATTTTTTCTTAATAACCTTACTACCGATATATTCTTATTACAGGAATCTCTACGAATCTATTCTTCGTGTCTCTCATATTCCTTCTCAGTTGGTATCACTTGCAAGATGGCCTACCCGAATTCGTTAAGGTATACGATATGACTTAATTATTTTTGATATATGTTTTTTTCCTTAATTTGGAAAAGGTAACAGTTACACTAGATTATTTAACAAATCAAACTATGGTAAATAAAAAGCAATGAAATGTCTCCACGAATACAAAATAAATAATATTAAAAATAGAAAATGCTAAGTAACAGGTTCGAAATTGAAAATAAAACCTACGATATAAGTTTACTCGCCTGACCCCCCGCTCGCGTCTGTTGGCAGTATAGGACAGTATATCAATAATACACATTTACGAAATAACAAAACTGATACAGGTAAAATTAGTGTGTTAAAGTACTTATAAGGTAATTAGTAAGCTTGATACAAGAAAGGGAGCTGGTAATGATAACTTGCCTCCTATATACTTTGTCAATTGCAATGTAAAGTGAGAGAAAAAGTAAAACTTGCACGCGTGCAAGTACCTGAAGCAGGTATCTCGCCTATATTTCGACTCTGCCGTCACACACCCAAACCCGTTGATTGTAAGTGCCGCCACTTACAATCCCATCGCGCATCATAGATTCACCCGAGTCCGAAGGAGAACGAGGCACGCCATCGACGACCACGACGACGCGACCACCAGGGCCCAAGTTCTTCATACTACAACCTAACACTACACACGTACATTGCACCCTCATACCACCCCCGCCGATGGCGAGGGCGTCGCAAACAAGGTTATTCGCGATACCGCCATGACACAGGCCGGTTCTCTCCAGTCAATACAGTTAGAAGCGTCGCTGGAGTTTCTTGCGCCACTTCTTCTCCAGCTCCCACGCATTCCGAAGTGGTAGTACATATACCCAATAATAATAATAGAGATATTAATGTAGATAATTCTTAGTCAAAAGCAACTGACCGAGCGGAGGTTCGGCCCTCTCGGGCACCCTCGAGTCAGACGCTCTCGCGGAACGGTCCAAGCCGAGGCTCCCTCTCGGGAGCCCTTGTGCTGGTTACCCACTAATAGAGGTCGCGACTGAGCGGCATAAGCGCTCGGTCACCTCTCAACCCGCGAAACTGTAAAAGCCCTCGGGCTAAAAGCGGCCATCAGCCCGAAAAAAAAAAAAATGTGATTTTACAAATTACATTGGTCAAGCATACCGTTTTTGGGCTTGGGGTACGGGTAAAATTCGCGCTGTCACTCTCTTCACCCACATCCGAATTGATGATAAAATTATTTCAATTTGCGCGTTCGCCGCACACTCAATCATTCACACCTTTATTTATAAGTACTTATGTTAGGTGACTGATAAAAAAAATTAACCATTACAGTTCACAACCAAAAATAAAAATCATGTATTGTTTTTATTTACTATTTTTAATTATCACGTACAAATATAATTTAAATTTCATTCGTTCAATTAAAAGAACACCATAGCGTCCTTTAATAACCTACGGTCATGTAGCTCATAGGCGATATATATTCAGGCGGTGAAAGAGAAATTGATTTTTGTCAAAACTTGTTTCAGAATAAATTCGGTGGCACAGAAGTGAAGACTGAAGACGACAAGTCCGCTGTTAGAAAAGTGAAATTAGAGAAAGAGAGTAAAGGTAATTAGTTTGTATAGTTATAGAGGAGTTGTTCGGATTAATCCCAGCTAAGCTTAAATATCGTACATCACGACAAAATTCAAAATTTCATCCTCATCATTTCGATAGTTGTTTCGCTGTGTGCTTTACGCAAATTTTTCTGCCACGCAAAACTGTTGGAATCAGATGTCACTAGCCAAATAAGTAACCTGAAGTTAATAGCAGCGGTAGAGCTACGCTGCAGTTTGTTTCTAGCTGCAGATTTAATGAGTCAGCCCAACCATGGTCCACTCCGAACGTAAAATAGCAGGATAATGCTGCTGTGCTTCATCTGGTGAGTGTAGGGATCCGGAGACGTTAATTACTGGTGACGAGGGATTCCATCACAGTCCTCAAAGGTGACAACACATCTGCATTATGATTCCTTGTCAAGACTGAATGTAGATGTCATGGGCCTCAGGAATCACTTGCCATCAGGTGAACTGTGTGCTCGTTTGTTCTTTCAAAATATTAATTAAAAAAAAACAGAAGTTAAGCCGTGGGCACATTTGTAAATCACAATTGCATTTATATATATATGAATGATTAAGCCAACTTATTTTCATAGTTTGTTCAATAACTTTCAGCTTCGAGCCTGTTAGATAATTTGTCCATCTATCTAAATCCCGTGTCACTTACACAGCATCCAATGCATGCATTCTCCGATTCATTCCATCAATTAGGATAAGAACGAGCCTCGCAATCTGTTTCGCTCGTAAAAGTGTCAATCAGACATAAAAAAAACTATATTCTACATAATTTTTTCTTTTTGTCACTTATGCAAGGTTTACTAGGGGGAACTACTTAATGCCCAGTGACATTCTCTACCAGTCAACAGGCAGGCGTTAAATAAAAAAGTTATAATGATAAATCTAATGTATATGTCACTGTTAATACTGAAGAAATTTATTTTCTACATTTTTGATATATAAATATTAAATTGCACGGTTTAATTTTTTTAAATTCTTTTCATTTAATTTTAATTCTAATTTTAAATTCCCGTTTATTGTTCTTAAATAAAACTTAAATAAGCGTATCGGTTGACTAAGGCAGGAGACAAATTTAAATTAAAAAAAAAAGCCCCAATTATGAGGTAATTCAGTTACAAATATTCGTTCGTCACTATGTAACAAAAGACTCGGCCCTCGGCCATTTGTAGAAATATGTCGCTTTAGCCAACAAACAAAACGCTGTCATAAAAATAGAGTTACTATGTTAAATATTGTTCTCACGACTGCGTTTTTTCTTCTGGCTATAAAAAAATATATGTCATATGTTATTTGCCTTCTAATAATGTTGTCGAAGAAGAGATTTAAAAGGAACTTTACTGGATGCATTCTTGATATCATCCGAAAGGGTGTTCCAAAGGAATATAGCCTGTTATATGAAAGGAGAACGCTTTCATTTAATAGAAAGAATATTCAAGATAGCATCTAGATAGGCAGTGCATTAGCATCATCTCTGGTGGTCCAGTTGTCGATGGCCGGAGGTGACTAAAAAATCCAAGATCGAAGGACTATATATGCCGTTTATTATCAGATGATTTTAAGTGCGTACCATAAATTATCACACACTCATTCAGAGTGGGTTAAAAATACGGTTATATATACATTCAAGTTGTCTTTTTCTGATAAAACGAGATACTCCCGTGAATGAAATCGGCAAGGAGTACATCGTTCTCATGCAAATCTTTTTTTTTTAGAATACCCTTTTTTTGAAGATGCAACACTTCTTGAAGAGTTTCAACGTTTGGAGCAGAAGAAAGCTTAAGAAAGACTGAGATTCTATATTGAAAGACTATTTTTTATATATATATTTTAAATAAAAGTGGGTAATTTAATTTAAATTATGTTTGTATTATGTTAAATATGAACGGTGAATATTGTATAGTGTTATTATATTTTTTTAATGAAAGTAATTAAATGAGTAGACAATGCGTCGATCAAAATGATGAAGCAAAAAAAAAATCCTTGTCGATGTGTCTATAATATATCCTCCGTAGTTGATTTTATGATAGCGACTGTTTCACGAGTTTTTATAAGGGACCGAGCAACAATACCGACTTCTCGTAAGACTATCAACATATTGTGCATCCGGCACATGAAGGGGCAATAGTAATCCCCAATCGCAAACAATTTCGTAGGAATCGTTTTATTTAATTTAATGTAAATTTATTCACGCACACAGACATTGAATTGAAACAGTTTGGCTTCAAATTATGCACGCTAATGATCGTAATTTTTAATCTGTGCAAGATTCTTTGATCAAATCGGCAAGGATTTTTTTGTATCGATTTTTAGTTTGTCTTTACGTTTATGAGATTTAAGATATTGTACAAAGTTTTTATAAATTTAATAAACACGGGAAGAATATTTCTTTGGTTTTTTTGTAACAAACCCTTTTGTATCCTGGTATCGAAAGATTTATTTTAAATTCATATTGAGCTTCAGCTAGCTACTAGTTGCAGCTGGATCTATCGAGGTGGGCTCATAACCCTCAAAGAATATCAGTCTGAAATAGTTGTAGTTCCGTATGGTGAGCGTAGGTAGGGAATAAAAGACCGTGCATTTTGTAACATGAAGGTCATATTTACGGCCCCCATTCTACACTTGCTATTAGGTGAATTTTATGTCTATCTGTCACCCTTAGTCTGTCTATGTAATTATTAATATCGCAGGTGAGCATAGGCTTCTAGAGTGTATTAGGGCATAGTTATCAGTGGTAGAGCTACACTTCAGTTTACATCTGCAGAATGAATGGGTCGCCTCGACCGGGTAGGGCCACGCCCTCATAGAATACCAACGTGTAATAGCATAATACTGCTGTGTTTCGTATGATGATTGTAGGGATTCGGAGACCTTTTATTTTTCACGATTACTGGTGACGAGGCATTCCATCTCAGTCCTCAAGGGTGACAACGCATATGCATTTTGATTCCTTTTCAAGGATGAATGTAGATGTCGTGGGCCGCAGGATTCACTTGCCATCAGATGAACTGTGTGCGAGTTTGTTACTCTCAATATAAAAAAAAAAACAAGCAGAGCCGTTGCAGATTGGCGGACTTCACTTCTTCGAAATTATTTTTCACTTGTGTTCAATTAATAATTTCATCATATGCCTACATGATGAGGAAATATTTATTTGTTTTTGGTTCTGAGGCATATTATATGCACATATATACCATATATAGGTAGGGGATGACAATGACGGGGTGCGAATTCTTACGGCACTATAATATACGCATATGACTATGATAAACAAACACACCTTACATACTGGTACATAAAATAAAACAAGTTTCCCATTAATAGTGGCGACATTTATTAAATATTATAACCGAAAGTTTTTACGTCATTAACAATGATATGTACAGATCTTAAAATTACAGATTAAATTTCAAAATACACATAAGTATAATAAGTGTATACAGATTATATAAAGCAAAATTTTCATCTAACTTTTTTCGTGTTATAATTATATTTCGAAAGGCAAAAAGGCAGTACGTTACGTTTTATAAACTAAAATTGTGCGATAATTTTGCTCTTATTCGTAGATATTTTTAAATTACAATCATTAAGCGGGTAGACAGAATACCATAAGATGTCAATAGAGACGGACTATCTTTAAATATCACGATAGCATGGATTAAAAATGTTGTTAAAAAAGCTGCATTTCGATAGTTTTTAAAATATTATAAATATTAAAACTAAGAATCTTCAATCAGGGAAATCCCCGGACTATATGATGAAGCAATTATATCGTATATGTTTCATATACCATTTTTAATAAAGTATTACTGATATCTATCTTTATGATATTCTTTCTGCTTAATTATCTAAAGTTATGTAGTTTATGGAATACTGCCTACCCCATAACAAACCGAACTTCATTAACACATCTATCCATAGAGGTTATTCAGTTTTGCGAATAGAGTTAATCCGTCTTTTTCCTACTTATTATTATGGGCAGGAACTTTGAATTTGTAAAAAATACAAAGAATTTAACATAATAAAGCGAATAATATGATTTTATATAAATATATAATATTTCTTTAATATTCTTCTAAAACCAACCAATGCTTGACCTTTATCTTACCAACACCACAGACTTAGTGCATTATGTTAGCACAGGGCTCCCAAATAAGTATCACTGTCTTATAGAGACCAAAAGGGATAGAATATTAATGGACACGTATTGTTTCGAAACGGCTCTACTGTTTCGTTCTTTCCACTATAGAACATTTAATCGATTATTATTTCCATTTAACAATAAGAATAAAAACTCTATAATAATATCAATATCTGAATCTCTTCACTAATCCACATAATACGTGCTTTTAGAATTTTGCCATTGCCTGAAGAGAAAATTCAAAATTAAAAAAAAGTCAAAATATACGATTGGTCTATTGACATTAGGATTAGGTATCTCCAACTAATTGATATAAAAACTATTTATTTTTGGTCTGCAATTGTTTAAATTATTAAAAAAAGGCTTAAAGGCATAAAGAATTAATATAAAATGTTAATATTTTTTATGTTACTAACAAATTGCTGGCCCGTTGAAAGATGTGTAAAAAAGCGAATTACAGACAGATCGTTTTAGTGAAATATCAATTTGTAATGAATATGATTTGGATTTTATATTCGCGTAACTTAATTAATAAAATGTGTGATTAACTTTAATTATATATGGGCTTCTGATATGAATAAAAAAACTTTACAGATTCTTTTAAAATAAAACAAAATATTGGTCATTGCATAAAAATAACTCATTTAATGGCCTATATTATATGTATAAATGTATGTATAAACTATGTCTTTCTAAAACGGCCTATACAGATTAAAATTATATTCTTCAAACAATACTGCATGCATAATCATTCAATCCTAATAATATATTACAACAAGAGAGAAAATATTTTTTTTTGTATTTTGTTAAGTCAGTCATTTAATTTCCTACCTAGTTCTAGTATGGGCATTTATGTAGATTGTTATTGCACTGTTTGCAGATTTTAATTCATGCATTAAAACTAATGCTTCGGTTCCAACAACTTAATAAAAATAGTTTAGGATAAAATTATGTAATTAAAATGTTGCATCATATAGTATTTTATTTTCATGACAGATAAAAAAAAATTGAATGACGATATCGATAGTGAGCGCAGACCATAAAGCAGAAATGAATTTATTGAGAACGCGGTATGCATAAACAGTTTTAAATTGTCTTTTATTCATGATAACGTAAAAAAGTGTGTGGTAGACTAGTAGGTTGTACGCCATGTGTAAATTTTTTTTTTTTTGCCTATGCGTATTGCTGTTGGTCCAGTGACCTCTACAGCTTTATCTAAAGCCATATGTAAAGTGACCATGTCTCTTAAATGAATACATGTATGTTTAACGTATGTATTTTTTTTAGTCTCTTAAGATCTCTTTTTTAAGATTCTATTATGATGTTCAACTTGAGGATTGGAGGGTAACAGCAACGTAGTGTTTCACAATATAATGTCACTTATTGACTTAACACTGGCTGATATTAGAGAAGTTAATTCGTACCGATCATGGACGCAGGTCATGAAGGTCCATTTCTTAATCGCAATAATCTAAATGATACATATAAGCTTATTTAAGATGTATATTAATATCATTTAATTTGCAAATACAATATATACACGGAAAAGGGATACGAGTGAGATTCATTTAAAAGAAATTTGTCTCTTTCGCACTTAAGGCAACTCGAAACTTACTCGATATGATTATCATGATAAACGAATTGTTACTGTTTTAGGGCAACCTGCGAATACAATGTTATATTTATCTTCAAATTTCACGACTGTTCAAAAGTACTTTTCAAAAGTAATTATAATTTCGGATAAATATTAGGTAGATCAAGGGACAAGTAACCTTTCTAAAGGGTCCCATACCTTTTAGAAAGGTTACTTGTCCGTGTATAGTGTTTCGGTTAATAGTGCCTATATATTGTACCTGGTTTCTACTTCCATAAAACCAACTTAAATCAATATTAACGCGTCTATGTAATGTAAATTGGACTATATGTGATATTATTAGGGAGAGATCCTTCATATAGAACATTATAGATTACATTACATTAAATAAAAATAATATTGCATTTTCTAGATAGATGAGAATGTGCATTAAGTCTTCAATTCCAATAGTCGATGACGTTTATCTTGAAGCACTATGTTGTTTAACGTTGCAATATGCGCAAAATAAATTTGATAATCATACCACAAGGCCATTAAGTAGTACATTCATGAAATTCTTATTTTTTTCATTTATTTATTTTCCTTTAAAATATTTCATATTCATTTCATAGCAAATGATAAAATAATAGTTATATATTAAAAAAGGCGGATAAATCATTAGGTCTAAAGGCTTCTTTAAATAGACACCGCAAATTTTGTAGAATAAATCATTTTAAAGTAAGCAACCTTATTAATTATTTGGTATTCATTTTAGTAAACAGGGTAACGGTCCAAGCAGAGGGTACCTCTCGGGAGCCCTTGTGCTGGTTACCCACTAAAAGAGGTCTCTACTGAGCACCATAAGCGCTAAGTCACCTTTCAACGAGTTGAAACTGAAAAACTTTCAGCGGCCGTAAGGCCGAAAAAAAAAACATTTTAGTCAAATACTTTGGCTATAAAATTATTTTAGTAAGATAGCACCTCTGAACGTCGATTGGCGCGGTTTAACGTATTGGCACGTAATCTAAGCAAAGTTGTCAGATCTAGTTAAAACTTTATATTTATTAAAAGAGAGGATTTGGTAAATTATGGTAGAAAATATTGTGCGTGGTAACACTGACAAACACCGAGACGGTAAGTTGACAATCGTCAATAAGTATTAGTCTGTTTAGCTATTTCGTATTAAAATGACAGTAATATGAATTACAAGATTGAAGAGAATTAGAACTATTACTTACTAGAATGATTTATATATGAATGTAATAAGTAATTTTATACGACGTACTCGTATATATTTCGTTGAAAGAATCGTTGGTGTCTATTGTATAATAAATAAAATAGTTGAACGCTATATATGTATAGTGTTAATTACATAGCGGCATTATATTACGTGGGTCCTGGATTCTCAGTAAAAGTTAGTATTTATCCATTTTGTATACTTTCTGCTTCTTTGGTGGAAGGTCCCTGTGTCTCCAATATAACATTAACGCCTTCCTCTAAAATCGATTAACAAAATAATTTGAATATAAAAGCCTATATTTATAACACGATAATATATAATACTGCACAATTTGGTCATCTTGAAAACAAAGGTTATCGTTTTAAAATAATATATTATCATAAGATTATAAGTACTTTATTTTTTTTGGAATCAAACAACTCGTCTTCAATTCGTTGTAAAACATAATTAAATGTGACCTAGCGTTCATATTTTGAAGGTTTAAAAATATACTAGAAGTATATAGTATATTTGTCGAGACATAATCCACATGATTGACGTCCCACAAGCTTTTAAAATCTCACAGTATCGGTAAATTTAGTTACACATATATTGAAAACAAAGGCAAACAGATAATTAAGTTCATGCCTTAATCATACGATTTAATAAATAAAGAGTTAGATACATAATGATCCATACGACATGCATGATTCGTACATTGAAAGAGAAGTCTCGATATTTATCGAACAGCGCCATTTTTAGTGAATAGTGTTGCCAGTTGACAAAATATTCCAACACTTACTAGTTGTAGAATTCAGCTCGCTGTTGATGCGTATCGGGATAGCTCTGGCAACACCATACCGATAGCCTGGAAGAAATGAGCAAGCTAATGTTAGATTGTTAACACTACCGTCCATTTTCAAGGAGCATGCAGGATTGGGTAGGAAAAGATTTTAGGCGGAAATTTTTTTGGATACAGCCGGCATTTTGAAAAAACAATAACTTTAAGATATAAAAGGATTGATTTTGGTATCTTAATAAAAAAAATGTTTTTAGTTAATTGTGTCGGCGAAAACAATTTAAAGCTTACGCACGCTGCAGTTTGTTCCTAGCTGCAGAATGAATGGATCAGCTCAATCGGGGTAGGACCACGCCCTCAAAGAATACCCGCGTAAAATAGCAGCATCCGGAGAACTTTATTACTGGTGACGAGGCATTCCATCTCAGTCCACAACGGTAACAACGCATCTGCATAATGATTCTTTGTCCAGGATGAATGTTGATGTAATGGGCCGCATGAATCACTTACCTTAAGGCGAACTGTGTGCTTGTTAATTACTCTAAATGTTATAAAATTATAAAATATAAATTCCACTGTTAGGCATATCCAGCCTCTCAACACACGACTCCACTGAAGATTAACGGACTTCATATATAGTTTCCTCACGTCGTTTTCCTTCATAGCAGAGCACGCGGTAAATCAGTTCTTAAAGTTGCTATTACACCGAGGATCGAACTCATGTGTCCGAAACATTTTCTTTTTATTTTCTATGTGACTGGAGAATTTATAATATGGACTTAAATCTCTTAACTGATCTAGAACAAGTCACAAGAATAATTAAAAAGCACGTAAGATACAGTCTAAAAAAGATTTTGATCTTGCATTTTACCATAATATGCATTTCCGTCAATCAATTCTAGATAAAAATAATCGTACGTTTACCGTTAGACATTACGTAACAGACTGTTATACAAAAATGTAGCACGTGCAAACCTAGTTCGATGATCTTGAAATTGTTAATAGTAATTTTAGTGGTAATTTACTAACTGCTCAGCGCTGAGAGAAAACAGTAAATGAAACTGCATGTGTGAGAAATGAAAGAAAATATATCGAAGGCATATGAAATATTTGTCTCATTCAATAGCTTATGAGCAGTGAGATACCATTCCTCAAAAAGTATTTACGTGTTATACAGTAACGTACAAGCAACAACGCCAAACCCCAATAATACGCAGACTTCTTGCGTGCAATACGATCAATGTTTACAAGGAAAGAATTTTTTTTTTTTGTTTAAATCAAAAAAACTGTGCTGAATTTAAATCGATTGAAGGTTCTTCGTATCGATTACTCGATAACTCTAATAGGGTTGTGCAATGAACAACCTTACCTTGCCCTAGTCTACTTTAGCGTAACGGTATAAAAAAAAATTACAAGTTATTGTTCTCTAAATTAAATATTACAGTAAAATCACAATAGTTACAATATCTACAAGGATTCTGTAATGTTTCACAAATCTTCAAATGTGACCCTTGGTTTTTAATACATTTACGAATCTATTTCCGCGTTTCAACTCAGGCCAATTTCTAAGTCATTGGACGTTGCATTACCTTACCTCAGTGAATATTTGATACATAAAAATTAAGTCTTCGTCAAGAAAAGTAAGACAACTTACTTCATTCTCCGCTCGTTCTTCGTCACTCTGGTACTGTACGTCCAGTTCTGAACTGTTCACACTGTTCTCCCAGTCTTCCGAGGATTCGATGGATGATGCGTCTAAATCCATTTCCGCTATAAATAGATGAGTAACATAACATTAAAACAGAGATTTATTTATTTTTAATAGTTAATTTTTAAATCTAAACCAATATTATAAAGCTATATAAGTTTGTTTGGATGAGCGCGCCAATCTCAGGAACTACTGGATCGAATTGATGATATTTTTGTGTTGGATAGTACATTTATATTATAGCCTATATAACATCACGCTACGACCAATAGGTGCGGAGCATGAATGAAAAATGTTGCAAAAACGGGAAAAATAATTCCTATCGAGAGTATCCGCTACGTGTGCTGCGTGAACAGTTAAAAATCATGTATGACGGAAATGTTCCTATGAAAAAGTTCTAAAAAAGCCTTGCTTTACATTATGTGACATACCAAGCATCTTTCAGTCTACGCGAACGAAGCGGCGGGCACAGCTAGTTATTTATATTCCTCGTGTGTCGACGATAGCGACCCATTACGTCACCATGTCCTATACATGTTACAATCAATAGGCAACCATGGAAAACAATAGGAAATTCTCATCACCTTTATCTAACGGGAGAATAATTTCAATTTCAACAGTGATAGATCTCAGAAAGAAGCAGAGGAAACAAGCCTTAGTGTTGATAATCTGACGTGACGAAAGATACCTCAAAAACCTATAATTTGTGATCCACAAACATTGGTATTCTGTATAAACGACAGGTCGTGGTAGCAGCGCAATGTCTAAACTTCGCCGAATCACATCTTAACTTCCTACAATATCTTGAGGCATACTAAAAACAAAGGACACATTTTTTTTAAATAATATTAGCAATGCTATTAAGATTACTAATATTCCAGTTAACCACTAAAACTAAGCTGAAAATGCTTGTGCTAGGAAATGGTTCACGGCAATAGCAGAATGGTGCAAGTTTCGCAGACCGTACCCTAAACCATACCACTGCCAAACACACTAACATCCTGTCTAGGGAGAAGGCTCATGCCTTGCAGTGACGTTTATTTATAGGCTGACACTTTTGACTTTATAAAATAAACATTGATATCGTGATTCAGGAACGTCGTGGTTGATGATTTGACTCGTTGTGTGATGCGACACAGATTCATAATATTTAAAAAATTGTATACATTTACCATTGATATAATCTGTCATCACTGTAGGACGATCTTCAAGATGACGACCACGACCTAAGCAATGTTGAGGAAAGACTGATCAGTGTAAGTGGTCCGGCATTGTGCCTATTAGAATCAGGAGATGAATGGAAATATAACAATGTTGTCCCAAAATAACACGGATAGATCGTGTTCATTGTAATCATAATTCTTATTACATGAGGATAATGTTAGGTGGATGAAACATGGATGTGTACTGCATTTTTCTTACATTAAAGATGACAAATGAGCACGCCTTTTCACCTTTTTTTTTAGAATAGGGGGCTAACGGTCAAGCAGCTCACCTGTAGTTAAGTTATTCCTGCGGCCCTTAGAACCTGCATTCATGAACTGTAAGGAATTATAATGCAAACGCCAAATCTCTGAGACTAAGATGGAATGGCTCGTTACAAGTATTAAGGTCTACAAAATGTTTATGTACTGTTGAAACATACCAATACCAATAGGATCAGCATGCCTCGCCGCCGGAACGGCTGGTAATCTAAGAGCTGTTGCGTTTACAGCAAGAGCTTGAGTAGCATGCGCCCGGCTGCTCGACGGTTGAGGGTTGGGTGCTATTTCCTCACTAAACCGAACCAGCGGATAATCCTGCAAATATTAATTATAAATAATGGAACTTCATCACTTTCGTCCGTATATAAGTAATCCTTATGGTCCAATGAATCTGGACTAACAAACCAACGAAAGAAAGTAAGGTTCATGAGGCAACTTGGCACCGACGACCTATACAAGTCTATGGATGCAGCTGGCTCAGAATCTTGCTTGGTGGCAATCTATGGAGGGAAGCCCTGGTTTTATTTATTTATTGCGAGTAACAAACAAGCAGACAACTGATGGTAAGTGATTCCTACGGTCCATGACATATACATTCGTCCTTCAGCCGCAGAATCATAATGCATATGCATTTTGTTCTCACCCTTGAGGACTGAGATGGAATGCCTCGTCACCAGTAATAAAGGTCTCCGGATCCCTGCACTCACCAGACGAAACACGGCAGCATTATGCTGCCATGTCACGCTGGTATTGTGAGGGCGTGGTCTTACCCCGGTCGAGCTCACCTGGTCGACCCATTCATTCTGCAGCGTAGCTCTACCACTGCTCAGCAGTGGACTATTGATGGCTTATATTTATGATGATGACCAAACAAAAATATGCATCAAATATTGTGGAGTGTTAGATAGCAACAAACTCAAATACGACTTGGATGTAAACTATTCTGAATTTTGAATAAGAGTGACCATGTATGTGTGATATGTCATACATGTGTTGTCATTTCTTATAGACTAAGATGGAACTAAATTAATGCCTTGCTAGCAGTAATTGCTCTCCGGATTCTCTCATTGATCAGACACAGTAATCCGTTAATAGACCGGTGAGTAGATTCGCACATACTTGGCGTGGCAGGCTTTTTTGGTACTCTAGGTTTTTTTTTAAGAAAAAGGAATAAAACCTACGACAATCAGTTTCGCAGATACCCTTAACTATTAGGCTGTTCATGCTTTCCATAGTATAATGATTTTCCGACAGGCGACATTGATACGATCTTCGTTATCCAAAAGAGAGGTGTTTGAAAATAGATAGTTTGTGATGACCAAATACGGTTCCTCGGCTAGGCCAGATCCTCTGACGCTAGGCAGCCGTCAAATTAGTGTACCATATATAAAATAATTTTATATTTTAAGTTAATTAAAAAGGTGAAATTATAAAGTCTTATAGTCTAGCACGTTCTTGAACGTTTATTATTAAAATAAAAAGTATAAATTATTCAAAACCTTAATCGTAATTCATTATGAACCTGCAGAGTCAAGTCAATCAATATTAATTTTGCTTTCAATGTATTTCAATAGTTTTACTAACTTGAAAACACAACATAATTGCATAAATTTAATTCGTAACGTCAATGTTTAAATTAAAAAAAATTTATTCCATTCATACAAACAAGATATATGTTTAGCACAGATAATATATTGAAACGAAGTGATGTACGAATGCACGCTCTGTGTTTGGTTTTAATATCTTTTTATTATTTTTAACCACTTCCTTATTTCATTTTTTTAACAACAGACATGTTAAAAGAGTCGGGTCGGATAAGTTCCACCCTCCTAAGGAATATCAATGTGAAACAGCGGCGTAACACAGCTGTGTTTCGTTCGTTGGATGTAGGGAACCGGAGACCGAGTCAACGGAAGCGAAGCATTGTAAGTTTACAACAAACGGGGTTTACAACAAATAAACATCTTGAATCTTTGTTGACAATGAATGAAGGTTTTACAGTTGCAGACATCACTAACATGGGTATATGTTAGAGCACATTTGCAGTAAATTTGGCCATATGGATAGTCTCATCTTATATATAAAAGTTTAAAACACATAAATAAAACGAAGCTAAACCAGCCTGCTAGTTGAGGATAGAATAAGTTTTACATTTGCAGATATCACTTGCCATCAGGTGAACTATCTGCTCTATAGTTAGTTAGTATATTTGGTAAATATCTTCTTCTTCTTCTTCTTACGGTGCCTCTTCAATGCTGAAGGTTGGCCGCCAACCGCCGCCCGGTTCAGAGCGAGACGAAACGATTGGTAAATATACTCTAGTTTAACCCCTTCCAAGCAAATTCCTCACCCTCGTCATCCTGTATACTCGACGAATTCACGGCCGATATATTCATAAATCTAAAGATCACTATAGAGCAGTAGTTCGGCCTAGCTACTCGTGCTCTCAAGAACATAAAGGAAATATCTATAGAAAAAAAACATTTCATTTTTACATACTTATTATAAAATTTGTCATTAAAGTCTTGGCGTTCATTGAATTAGGTCTGTGTCAATAAAGTATAGTAATATAAATAATATTTATGCCGATGATGATGTTAAAGTGTCAGTGTATTGACAGCAAAATCATATGATATAACCTAAAATTCTTATCTTATTTTTTAAATATATCTGTATCCCATGAACAATATTGATTTTAATTTGTTTATAATAAAAGGTATATATGGTCTGTTATGTAAACTTAATTTCATTACTGTCCTTGAACTTCGTGTAGTGGGCCGTGCAATGTATGGAGAGTGGCCTATGTCCTTTGTATATTAAATCACTTTTCAGGTTTTCTTGCAAATTAATTTGCTGTCCGAGCTACACTGCTCTGGAATTCCTTGCCCAATGACATCAGGAATAAAATCAGTTTTAAATGTTTGGTTCATGACTTACTTAAGTCACCTGTAGTCAGATAAGTTCATCATCCACAAATGGAATTTAATGGTAGCTTTATTATTGTATTGTATCATATATGTACATATTATTCTTTATTTGTATTAGTTATTTTTAGTCTTTTCTTTTTATTATTAGTTTATTATATATAAACACCTATCACAACAACACACGATTTGACTAGTAGAGAATGACTTTGGTATTACGTCCGCCCTCTGTGGACCTTTAACTTTGTTAAGGTTAATGCAATAAAGAGTAAATATATAAATAAATAAAATTATACTAATCCTTCGAATACAGACATTTATACTAGCGTCTAGTTTACTATTATTATTATTTTTTGATATAATAATTAAAATTTGAGTTGCGACGGTAACAGATGTTCGCAATTACCGTCGGCTCGATCGCGTCAATGAAAATAAGACACATTGCCAGCGATGTCACTGGTATGACCTGCTAACTTAAATACTTTGCGAGTCTCGAGACATTTACAGTTCTGTCTGCTGAAATGTAGTACACATTGGACCACACCGTCGATTATTTACAATTTGTGTTCCGCTGTGGAACCGAGTATATGAGTTACATAATCGAGGGGCTATGTACGATCAATAGCCAATCGAGCAAGACGCTGAAGATTATTTCTATTATTATATCTTAATTGACAACATATTTTTTTTTTCTTTTTTTCCGCTCAGACTAGTAGTAGTCAAAATAGCTTAGTAACCAAAAAAAGATTATTACTCTGTTTATTGGAATTTTTGTTAATAAACGAATTATAGTTATAATTATCCGTATAAGCATATACTTTTTAATAGAAATATATGAAAATTTATAAAGATTTATGAAAAAATTTAACACCTTCCGCCTAAATTTGTGGACGAGGCTTTCCCCACTTGCTGTTAACTTATACTTAACCATTATACCATATGAAAGTGAAAAGAACCCTCATTCCTTTGATCAGTAAAATATGGGTAATCTATGCGCTTTTATCAAGGTATAGTTTTTTTCTCGTTTTGCAGGTTTTATCCTATTAATATTACAATATACTTGAATAAATGTTATAAAAATTACCTTATAATATGTTATAATAATTATAATCTATGCAATATTTTTTTTTCATAACTATAGGTGTCATGGTTTAGTCCCTTTGAAGCATTTTTTAACAAAAAGATTCAGTATATTCTTAAGTAGTGTTTGTAGACTAGAATAAAAATTATGTATTTTACATGATCTATTACTTTCTGCATTTAAAATTATATGTATACATACAACACGGCAGCAACAACAAGACTTATTTTCGATCCCGATTCAGGTGACAATGAAATTGAAATTTAAGCTGATATAACACATTCTCGGTGGAGAACATCGTGAGAAAACCTGCATGTCTATGAAAAAAAGGTCGACGTCGTAAGAACTCCTCCCAATCCTAAATGTATATGCTCCATTACTATATCTAGAATGCCTTTGTCCAGTTTTGTTTTTTTAAGAACATGTGATGCTCTTGGTCCAGTGACCTCCACAGGTTTACCGTTTCGGTACCCGCGAGCTGAAGGCGCGACGAGCAGTGGGATTCAATTAATTTTAGGCTGTTCACAACATACTTTACAACTTCCTGGTGTGTTTTTACTCTAGTGTTATCTATAAAAAAAATGGAAAATAGTACTCACTTGATGAGGTAGGTCACATATAGGGTTTAATCTAATGTCTATCATTTCCAGCATTGTGAGGGAACTGGTGTCAAAGTTGTCAGGCATAGAAGAAATCTAAAAAAAAATATTTCACTCAATTATTCCCTCTCCTTTATTTAAAATTATGGCAACTATCATTGCGTTAATTCTACAAGTGTCTACTCAGAAAGAGGCAAATGTATAAAATTAATTGTTTCCTTCTTACTTTCTCCTTATTAGCTAATAGGTTTTAGAATGTATAGCTATGGGATCAGTAATTGTTTTTTTTTAAAGTATATTATAAGATAAATATGGGGATGAGTGGCATTGGTTTTTGCATTGATCTTACATGCAGTATTACAAATGCTTGTGAACTTCGATGGAACGGCCTCATCACCAGCGATAATGTTCCAGTTCCTTTCACTGATTTGTTATTTATAAAACATGGTGATAAAAATGCACGTAGTTAACCTGATAGTATGTTTTTTTTTCTATTTATAATAACTTTTATTTGATTTACAATTAGAATTTCATCCATTTATTTCTCCTCTTTAGCAGCCGTGCTAGGTCCTAGACCTGTGTTACAGCTGCTAACCTCCGGATTAAGTATAATTTATAATAAACTTAAAATAACTGTTAAGTATGATGATTGCAATCCATAAACATTAACATATATCGTGAATAAAAATTTAAGTTTCACTTGTGTTGTAACCCCTGAGGAATATGATGGAGAGCTACACTATTGATCAATGGATTCCTATACTGACCAAATGCAGGTATTCTATGTAGGAGTGGTCCTCAACAGTTGAGCTCACTTATTTAAGCTAGTGGTGTTAGGAAGTGTAATATAATATATTATCGCCCAATGGACGTGTCACTAATACTAGGTCTCAATCAAGCTCCAGATAAAAAAAAAGGAAATTGTTTGTCAATGTCTAAAATATAGTGTACAATAATGATAAAAAAAAATTAATAACATTTGTACATTGAGTGAAATGTTTGTCAACAAACCGCTCTGGCAAACTCTCTTTGGTGATATTATGTCTGTGTCTTGTGTATATATGTCATCAAGTACATATTTTGTAAAAAAAATACAGCGCTATTGTTTCTAAGCTTTTATTTAACACTAGTAATCTGTGAAAGCATAGTATTTTCTTAGTGGAGTCAAGAGTTCAGGTGCACGTAAACATTTATTAAACTGATGATTATATGACTTGTGTGAGTTATAATTATTTTATTGACTCAACTGAATCAAATATTACTTCATCTTAACTAAATTAATGTGACGTATGTTTAAGCTATGCTGTATGTATAAGAATGGTTAGAATGGTTGATTTTTTTTTCAAAAACTATATTTTATGAATGGGTCAGCTCGACCGGAGTGGGGCCACGCCCTCGCAGAATGCCAGCGTAAAATAGCAGCATAATGTTGCTGTGTTTGTCTCGTGAGTGCAGACATCTGGAGACATTTATAACTGGTGATGAGGCATTTCATCTCTGTCCTCAAGGGTGACAAAAATCTGCATTGCGATTCAAGGATGAATGTACATGTCATGACTGAGAGGTAATGCCTCATTACCAACTAAATGCGAAGAAGAGTCTTGACCCATTTCACATTGGTTTGACCAGGGGCAAAGAATACTAAAAATTATTTGATTGACCGACTCATTCATGCTTCAGTTCAGCAAGAAACTGCACATGACTAACAGTTTAAAAAGAGATAAGTTTATCCCGTTAATTTGACCATGAGATATTTAGGTATACTGATGTGTGGTAACATAACCCAGATAATGTCAACCACACGGGATATACAATAGTGTCAAAATTATCTGTGTAAAATTATTAACACTTACTCTGATGAGTCAATGAATGCCAAATGTGATAAGATAAGGTTGGGATGTAGTTTTCTTAATTTTTTTTAATATAAAATTATGACTGAAAAAGCAATGGTAACCAACATATGTGTGGGAAGATCTGTCTTATATGTATGATATATATACTATATGATATATAAATATATACTGTAGGCCAGTTTAAGACCACCTTAATTAAAGTAGGGAAATAAAGTAAAACGCCAATAAAATATTAAATGTTTAATTAACCTGTTTAATCAGCTAATAGAACATTGATTGACAAACAATATACTTTTAAAGCGTAAAGAAATATGAACAGTCCATGCAAAAAAAGGCTATAGTTAGCTAAACTGATTTTTCATCAAAAAATCTTCCTTTACATTTTATGACTTTTTTCATAAGCATCGGCAAACGGGCAATCAATTTATTAATGGTGTCTTGTGATATATTGTTCCAAATTTCGCATAAAGAATTGCACATTTCTTCTCGCGACGAGGAACCACGATTACGGACGTTCCTATAAAGCTCTTCCCACAAAAGCTCAATGGGATTGAGATCCGGGCTCTGAGGGTCTGGGAAGCAACCCTAGACCATAATTGAGTCACAACCATGCTTGATTGTTGGGACTACACAATTTGACATCATCTTTTTGGGCACTGCATCGAACATAAACTCTACGTTTTGAACCAAATAGTTCAAACTTGGATTAATCGGTCCGAAGCACTTTTTTAAAATCTTCTTCAGTCCAATCTCGATGGGCAGGAGCCCACTGCATCCGTTTTGTTTGTTTTGCGGCCTTAGCAGAGGTTTTCGAACGGCAACGCGACCATACAACTTCGCACCTCTCAGTCGCCGTTTTACTGTAGTCACTGTTAAAGGTTTAACTCGGGTTTTGTTTACTTCAACGTGGATTTCTAGTTCTGTTAAGCGTCTATTTCGTTTGCTGATAACAAAAAGACATAATCTTCACTAGACGTGGTAGCTCTCGGCCTTCCCGAGCGTGGACAATCTTGAAAACTGCCTGTCTCCCTGTACCGAGTTATTGTGCCATGAACACTAGTCTTCGATAACTTCAGTTGTGAAGCATTGTCACATTCAGATTTGCTTTCATTATGTAAAACAACAATGGCAGGACGCACTTCACTGCTAATTTCCCATTTTATGACATCTTCACTGTAGATACCACAAGTTTAGACTAATTGAGATTGTTTGTGAACAAACCCAAGTAAACTCAGGTAATAAGAAGTCAGAAACACATGTTTTCAGGAGCTAAATAATCGTAATTATTGACAAATACGTAACAAAAGCAAAGTAATTAGTAATGAGGACATTATAAAAAATATTATTATGACTCTACCACCTGGCTCTGTTTGCGAAAACAAAAGATGTTTATTGTACAATAACTTAAAAGTAAACAAAAGAATGACTTCTTTAAATATTCGATACTAACAATAAAATATGCACATGTTCCTTTGTTTTATTTATCCTATGGGATTTTATTACAATTGATGGATAATTATGTTGTTTATGTGCGGTCTTAAAATTTTGGCCGGCAGGGTATATATGTATGTTAAATATATGCATGTATGTATATACATAAATATTGTATTTAATCTAGTGTGTTATTAAACTGAATTATTAGTGACTCGGTATTCTTTAACTTGGTTATCTAAGCTGCCATATTATTCATAATTGTAGCATCTATTGATAGGCTCAACTAGTGGAGGACCACACCTTTATGGAATATAAGCATAAAATGTTAGCACCACTTTATTACATATAGTTAGTGAATGAAATGGGAATATTTATAAGTAAGGGCTCATCTTACCAGCAGGTAAAGACACATTCTATCTTAGTCCTCAAGCAGCTACATTAAGTTTCCTAATGTAATTAGATTAAAGGTGATAGTAATGCAAGGATTGTTTATCATCAGATGACCTGTGGACTAATTTGTTATTCAGTAATGAAAAAGTTGCTACAAATTGGACTATCTGTTCAAAAAAATACATAAGTTAAAAATTTTGTTAAAAAAAGATGGTATCACCTGATTGTTGTTCAACTGTAGAAACATTAATTCTGGACACCTCATTATCGATGTTGGGAAGTCTTTAATCTGGTTGTATCTTAGATTGCAATGCACAAGAGACTCCATTTTATCCATTGTTTTTGGTAATATTTCAATTTGATTATATTCTAAGGTTAACCATCTGAAAGTAACACATGGGTCAAGTTCAAGCTCTCCTTTTTTTGAAGGAAGTTGAAAATACTTTATTTCATATCAAGTATTTAAACTAAAAGAACTCAAAAATAACATTATTGAATACCTTAATTTCTGCAGAGCTGTCATTTCTTCTGGTATTGCCTTTAACTCATTCCCTCTTGCTCCAAATGTATCAAGTTTTGACAATTTCCCTATTTCTTTTGGTATCTCCCTAAGTCCTATTCGGTTACACCAAAACGCTTCTAGGTTCTCCAATTCTCCGATTTCAGGAATCAATTCATTCAGAGGGTTATAACTAATGTTTAAATTCACAAGGTTTTTCAAGTTACTGATCTCAGATGGTAAACAATTTATATTGTTGTAATCTAGAGTCAATGTAGTAAGATTCGATAGTTGAGTAAACTGCACTGATATCGATGTAATTTTGTTTTTATGCAGATATAAATGCTCGACTTCCGAACAAGTGTACAGTAGATTTGGTATTTCAGTGATTTCAAAAGCGTTAAGACTCAAACGGGACTTCTTTTTCGCAACTGCTTGTTCTATCACTGCCAATATGTGGTTTTCACGGATGAATTTCAAAATAGCACTCATCCTGATGTTATTTTTGGTCTTATTGCATTGTGATATTGCGTTTGAATTTGTTGGTGACAAGGTGACAAGGACGACGACAAACAACAGTTGATCAGGTGACAAGTGACAACAAAAAATAAATATGTTACTAGATAGATAAAAAAAGTATATACCAAAATTTGTAAAATCTTAGTTACCACTATATATCCCGTTATATATTATGCATTTAATTATTTGTTAGTGTCTAATAATTTTAACTGAAATCTATTTGTTATTCTGGATATTAAACTTAGTTATATTTTTGTTAACTTTATTTTTGTTTTAATATCTACTGCCATATAAAGGAACGTTATGGTTAGTATCGATTTCTTGGCCGTGAATGGAGCTCATAATCGATATCATTAAAAATAAACAAGTCGTGCTAAGTGTTAGTGAAATGTTGCGAACCGGTTAACGGTACACTTTGAACTATTGCAGTGTCCTATTTTCTTTTAACTGTAATAATGACTATTTCTATTTCTAAAACTAATCTTTCTTTACTTTTTATAATATACTTTGTAATATATGCTAAAGGTATTATCAGTGAACAAAAATGCTCTTCTTCCTTAATATGAATAAGTGTAGATAATGTTGTGGATATATTTACAGCTATTCAGCAAAATAAAACAGTTCACCATGTACGAAGGTCAAGCGAAGATGACAGCTTCTTTAAAAACCAGAAACAGAAACAGGACTTTTATCGATCCTATCAGCCGGTTTCTATCCAATATCACAAAAACTCTTATCCTAAAACTGAAGACCGGACTGATTACGATATAACTTCATACGATACAGAATATGGTGGTGTTGTATCGAATTTCACGTCTTCGATTTATGATGATAATCCTCCTCTATACCCTAATCCTGAGGAATTTTCTAAAAAACAAGGTATGCATAGATGACTTTATGCATATAGTGCAATATTATGAGTTACATTAAATATATGTTTCTTTTTATAAATATTATAAAACATTTTTTTTTCTTAGCTATTAAAATAGAAAATAAAGGAGAGAATGAAGTCGAATTGCCTGATGATTCCTTAGCAGACGCTGATCTCAAAGAACATAACATTATTGATAGTCTTACATACCTTTACGGAATTAACAAATGTCATGGCCCTCGAGATGAATGGATTATCTTGGTAAAGTATAATATTTTTAATATTAAGTAAAATATATATCCTTTTTTTTTTTTAAATTTCTTGTTTTTTCGAGTCTTAATAATATTAAATGTGTGAGAGACATTATATCTTATTACGACATCTTATGATACGACCCCTGTGGACGAAATCGGCCGGTGTAAACCATTTGTCCATTATGTTTTAATTATGAATAATTTAAAGTATAGAGAGTATACCAAATTATTAAAAGATTACATTACATACTTTTTGTTTGCGATAACCTGAACCTTGCATCCAAAGTGTAGCAAGATTGTATTGTCCCACGTTATAATATAATCATAATACTCCACAACGGAAAAAATAAAAATAATTTAAATACGTACACCATTACACTGTGCGGCATAGGCGGTTGGCGTAAAAAAATTCTAGTTATTAATTGACTTACATATACCTTAATTTTTTGTTTATCTCATTTGTGTAACCTTATTGTTTGTGTCATTAATGCTGTAGTTTCAATTACAAATTTTAAAATTTCGATATATTTAGATTTAAAAAGAGAACTAACAGTGGTAGAGCTGCAGTTTGTTTCTAGCTACAGAAAGAATGGATCAGCTTGACGCAACGTACAATAGTAGTATAATGCTGCTGTGTTTTGTCCGGTGAGTGAAGGCATCCGGTAGACCTTTATTACTGGTTTTTTATATAATTTAGGGCGCACACATCACCTGGTGGTATGCGATGACGGCGGCCTATGATCATCTGTCCTCAACGAAGACTGCAGATGCGTATATCCCTACCGAAGACTGAGATGGAATTTATCATTACCTGTACCTGGATCTCTCCACAAATTAGTCACAACAGCTTTATGGTACTATTTTACGCCGAGGCCGTGGTCCTTCCTAAGTCATGCCAACCCATTCATGCTGTAGCTAGAACGAGTAGCTGCTATATAACACTAGCACTGTTTCTGTTAGCATTGTTGTTGATAGTTTTAATAAAGGTTGTTATAGATTTGAAACCTATGAACTAAAACAAAAGGAATTATAATTCCTATTGTTTTAGGTTATGATGCTTTTAACGGTCACATAACCTCTGAGAAAGCTGAACCCTCTTTAACCTAGTTACACATGCCTCACACCGTTGGGAAGAAGTAGACGAATGAGTGTCTCTGTGTAAAAAGCTTATGACACATAAGTCGTGCGTTATTTTTTCTTTTTTAATATTTATCATGTTTTTGGGCTTTGGGGGCGCGTTCGCACAGTTTCTCGTTTACACCTTTATTTATGTTTATGCACTAATGTTATGCGACTGATTAGAAAAAATCACAATTTCTGTTGACAAACAAAAATAAAAATCATTTTAAAAAAATTGAGATTTTTGTTTTATAATATTAGGGTAGTTCGTTTACACACACAGTTCATCTCATGGCAGATAATGATTGCGCTCATAACATTAACACGCATCCTGAGATCTGATGAGGCTGAGATGATATTCCTCATTATCTGTAATTCGGTCGCCGGTTACCTAGAACCACCAGCCTGATACTTTACGTTGGTATTCGATGAGGTTGGTATTCGTAGGTTCTTCTTATGCGAACCAAAACATCAAAAGTTACCCGCGTGTTCATTTTTATATCATTAATGTATTGTACTGTACATAATTTATCTGTTGTTAATTTTTTTCAGATCTATATAAACTGTGGTGTTACATTGATAATGCTCACTGCGTCAATGTGGTGGCTCTTGATGACTAAACGCACAGCAACATTTCGTCTCAACAGCAAACTGTACCCCATCACCGTAAATCTCTGCAGTTGTTTTATAGTTTGTACGATGATTTATATGAGAGCTATCATGGTAGGTATTTTAAATATTCTATCGTCAAACAACGGAGTGAATGTACTTTGTTGACCATTTTTTTCAGTCATCAGATTTCATTTACTAAAATTAAAATTTTGCGAATTGTCATCGTAGAAGCACCACCGGGGTAGGACCTAGCCCTAACGGAATAAGGGTAACAACGCATCTGCATTATGATTCCTTGTCAAGGATTATTGTAGATATCGTGACCCGCAGGAATCACTTGTCATCAGGTGAACTGTGTGCTCGTTTGTTATCTCAATGTAATAAAAAAAGGAGCCACGCGCAACATTATAAGCTAGCTGTGTCGTGAGTAGTTTGGCTTGGCCGGGTAAGGACCAGGATTTCACAGAATCCAGCAAAAAATAATAGCTTTTCGTGCTGCTGTGTTTAGTCCGAAGTGTTAACAATGCATTTGATTTGATAATAATAACGTAATATATTCCTACTTCACAAACGGCTATAAAGCGCGATCCCGAACCAACTGCGACCATCGACATCTTATGAGCATCTTATGAGCGGTCGTGCTACTCACCGACGGCCAATTTTGGTCTTCAAAAAAAAAGTTGCCAATCAAGAACCTTTCTTCCTCCGATACCTTCGTGTGTACATATTGAAAAATAACCATATATATCCATATTGTACATTACAACTTGTTAAAAATATATATACAGAGCTGGCTCTATGTGAATAGGTCATTTGACATAAATAAACATCATAATGAAGACTTTAAACATAATTAAAATATCATTGTTTCCTACAGGGTGCGCTTACACCATCTGATTGCGAAAAACTTGCCGTGCTAACACATTACACTTATTTGACATGTTCCACGTGGATAGTCGCAATGGCGGCCGTTCTGACAGAATACTGTGCTAATAGTTCGGTTATGCCCCTCAAGTACAACTATCTATTCGCCTATGGTGTACCAGCTTTTATTGTAATGGTATGTATTAAATGTTTTAGTGTGGCCACATCATAAAATTGTAATTCTGAGTACCCTCAATCGATTAATATCGTTCTGTGAATGTTCACGGAGACAATTATAAGATATGAAAATTAGATGCTTATTGATTATGCTTATCGATCGTGGAATAATTGTTAAAATTGTTTTTGTTTCTCTTTATTAATGCAATATACCTTAATAAAATGAAGATTAGCAATGATCGGATTTGACGTATCTATACTTGCCACGACAAACAGCTTGGTGTGAAGAGTTAAATTTTGGCGACTCTGCCCGCGTATTCACTATGGGCAACAAATTCTTCTAATGGATAATAAGATGGCATGACGATATTTACCTTATACGGAAATAGTGAACTGTACTGTAAGGCCTTAATAATACAAAGCATTTCTTATTTATATTATTTGACTACGTTTTGCATTGTTCAAATATTTGTAAATAAAAAAATTTCTTATATCTCTACAACTTAGAAAAAATGCCCGCACCAACTCTATCTGTAACTTTAATTATCCATTATCCGTTTGGTCGTTCACTTAAGACAACTAGTAACATAATCTTGGAAAAAACTAAATGATCGAATCATGTAGTAACATCGAGTATTGCGATTATAGTACAATGACGACAATAAAATACTTAATATATATGTATAATTAAAATGCCTATTACAGTTCAACTACGCGTTATCAATGGAACAGTACGAAATTAAACATTACTGTTGGATGTCCTTAGAGAAGGGCATGGTCATGGGCTTCATGGTACCGGCCATGCTACTGATCATAATAAACACTGCGATCATCTTGCTCGGTCTACAAAGGGTTAATAAAAAACAATCTGAGTCGCTTCAAACTAGACTGCAAGAACTTTTAGATCGTCACGAAGCAAACTTCCGTAAGAATGAGCATATGGACGAAAACAATAGAAACGAAGGTGGGGACTCGATGGAAGGAATTACTGTCGCTGGTAGTAGCAGAAAAAATACAGACAGTTCGGAAACGCTGGACAGATATAATAAGAGCGATGACAATTGTTATGTTAACGTCGGTACATCGAACGAAGGGATCAATGAAGAAGGAAACGAAGTGAGTGTTGCTATTCTTGAAAAAATGCGGTAGTCTGTTAGATTTTTTTTAACATTAGGACCTTGCATATGAAATTAGAGTATTATATGGAAAAAGTAAAAAAACTATTTTTTTAATGAAATTATACATTTAATAAATCGAAGTATGTACCAATATTATCTATGCACTCGCTATGTTATAGGTAGTTCATTGATTTCATTGCTGAAAAAAATTTCAGAGCGAGAATCAATAAAATCTTTGAAAGCGTTTTGAACTGCCTCATCGGAATTGACTTTTTTCCTTACAAGAAATGGTTCAAATTCGGAAAAAGTGGTATTCTGTTGACGCATGGTCCGGGGAGTATGTATCGGAGATATTACAATTGAAGCTCCTCTAATTTAGCGACCGTCTGCTGTAAAGTATGGGGTCTAGCTTTGTCATGAAGCAGCGGTAGGCTAGAACAATTGACCAGTCATGGTTGTTTAACGGTTTGCAATTGTTAACAATATAGATCTGCCGTAATCGTCTGGCCAGATCTAAGGAAGCTGAAGTGTATGACACCAGCGTTGGTCCACCAAATACTCATCAGTACCTTTTTCTGTGTCAACTTTCGCTTGGAACAGGATTTGGACGGTTCTCCTAGGTTCCACTACTGTGATGAGCGTATCCATTTTCCATCACAAGTAACGATACTGTACGATTCAAATTTCCCCGTTATTGTGATGGTTGAGTAATATTACGCAGCACCCAAAGCCTGTTTGTTGGTGCGTTTCACTCATGCGGTACCCATTTCTCAAGCTTTTTCGCTTCGCCAATTAAATAGCCGGCCGCTAACAATGACGTGGCGATGGATCCGCTTCCACAATCACCTTTAATACTTCATTTCACTTGGGTCTCCGCATGGTTTGTTCTACAGAACGAAAACGTTAGAATCAAAAACGTAGCGTGCTTTCTTTTAAAGTAGCTTTTCCATACACATCATTAATCCTTCGAGCTGTTTCTGCAGCGTGGGTGCCACGGTTAGAGTCATATTCGTAAATAACGCGATATTTCAAGTTTTCCATTTTGTAACAGAAGGTTGTTAAAGAAATAATAAATGGCCCGAAAACAAAATTCTTCACTAAATTATATACACAAACACACAAGTTTAAATATGAAAATTCATTTGAATTTGGAATTCCGAACCAAACTTAATAATCTGGTTATTTGAATTCAATGTAGCCAGTTTGACAAAAAGTTAATATCTTAAGTAAGGACCTAATATGTTAAAAATTATATTATGATGATGGTGTCCTCGATATCGACTAAGGTGATCTGGTTGTTATTAAATGAAACTTACTTATCATCCCTTTCCCTTGTCTAATAATAGTGTAATGCATAATATAGAAGAATGGTTTTGATGCAATGTCACGGAACACATCGATAATAAACAGTATAAATATTTAGCGAGCTGATACAGCCGTTCTTGGTACCCTACCGCGGGGAACATGGCTGTACAATAATTGTAGTATTTAAGTTATTGTATCTGTAGTTATTATTTTTTTGTTTTTTTAATTATTAACTGACAATTTATATTGCATATTATTGGGATTGTGTCGAGGGACCGCAACGCAACAGCAAATTTCATCTGATGATACGTAATTAGTGTGGCCTATCTTTACTGTATCTATCTTTAAATGATGTAGATACAGGTGCACTATTACTTCTGCTAAAATGCTTCTGGTTATACATTATTCACGAGATAGAGTATATATAATATTTTAAGTTAACGAAAAAATAAAAAAAGTTTTCTTTTTTAAAGCCAAACAACCAAGACAAAGATAATCAAGAGCGAGACCATAACAATACGATTCCGGAACCTTTGTGGATGAAGATGAATTGGAGTTGCGAAATAAATGAACTAAAGAACTACCTGAATCTTTGTTTGGTCCTAGAGCCATTTTTCGCCATCAACTGGGTGATGGGAGTCGCTGCTATAGAAAACGCTGGACATTGGACGACGCCCGCCATTTACTTAATTCTCTCATTTATTATGGTAAGGGTACATTGATTTATCCGAAAATTGTTTTCCTACGACTTAAGAAAAATAGCTTTGCCTCTTATTTAATCACATTCATAGGTAAAATTAATTCTAACAGATAGAATATCATTAATTTAATTCTATAAAAAAGATTTTGAACACTTCTTTCAAACAAATTTTGTTACATCCATATTTGAAAAGCGTATTCGTTCGATTCGAAGTTGACTTAAGAATTTTCATACCTGAAGAAATATATAAGTGTATGCATTTAACATTTGTGTAATTGCAATAATTGCATTACACAAATCGTCACTGTCCCTAATCCGATGCAACGTTAAGAGACAAGGAACATTCGGATACATTATCAGCAAAGAACACCAACAATTTACGTTACCCAAATATTGCCTTTATCGAATTCTGGACTCTCGATCCTGTAGCTAAGTACTCTACGACCGTTTTAAGTTTGATTCCCAATATCTTTCTGACTATTATCTAAAGATTTAAACGTATGATTTATTGTAATTTCCTAAATATTCGCATAAAAACAAAAGCGCATCACGATGTCTATGATCGGAACTTGGAATTTTTAACTTAATTTCGTAACTCGTAGATGTGTAATAGTTTGTTTTGTTTTTTAATTTTATAACACCGTTAACTATTTCCATTTTTCCTTAACAGAATACGTTCTTCGTCGTTGTCATTTGCATGAATTTCCCAATTTTGTATAACAAAACGCCAATTTCGACTTGCTGCGAAGATGCTGTTGGAGAGCCCATGATTGCTCCAATGAGGTAAGAAAAGAATCACCGTCACAATCATTATTTCTATTTGTGAGAAAAATTGCATTGCTTCATTTATCTGTCCGTGTGTTTTAATCTTGACAATTACTGAACTGAACAAAGTATATTTAGGCTTCGTTTATGATCATACCAATTCTCAAAGGTTTGTATATGTAATTTATGAATATATATATGAACTTAAATATTTCAATGGCCAATAATTCAAAATAAATTGAAAAGCTTAATCGGCTTCTAGTACACTTCTAGCACGGGGGCAGTAACTACGAAAGTAAAGCAACTCATTTTAATCCATTAGTGTTGACGAAACGTATCGGATTGCGGGCGACATGGTCCAGGGATACGTACCAATTTGCTTGTGCTTTATACTCAAAGCAGGAATAAATAATAATAAATGACGGAATAACCACAATTAAATTAAGTGAAGTTAGATTTTTGGCAGTTTCAATGGATCATATAACAGAAAAATAATTATATCACGAAATATTTATTTTCATAGACATCGAAAATTTATTTACTCGTTTTGTATAATCAAATCGATACTCCGGTCACTGCAATAAAATGCATTTTTCTGTTAAATGTGAGTATTTTCGATTACTGTCTTCTAAGTGTATATCATATACAATATATAAGGTATAAAACGAATCTCTGAAACTTTTTTCAGATTTTTTTTTTATATAGGATGTCGATATTTCGTAAATAGTACATTCATATATACCAATCGAGACCGATTGACACATTTATCTTGAGTCAGCTCATGCTGTCTGATTGACAGTTCATCGCTTGCGCAGAAGTTATGTTTGGATATATCTGACAAAAAAACGCGAGGGCGGTGCGATTACGCGATTGAATTATAACACGGTTTGTTGGTGTTTGCAGCACATTGCGCACACAGCGGTAATTGAACATATATGTTCATTTATGAGGAAAATTTGAGATACTAGCTAAGTTCTTAAGATCCGTCCGTGTCTATAAATATATGTTTAGTTTATTGTATATTATTAAATGTTTTAGGACAACCGACAGCATCCCTTTGCTGGACCCCTCGATACAACAACCTAATGGAACTCCTGCTCCGGCTGATTCTATAAGCACCATCAGCATATAAAAAAAAATGTATTTACATTGTTTAATTTGCAATCGGATTAAACGATGTGGTATGCGCAATCTGACTTCGAAAATGAAGGGAAACTATCTGTACATGTCAAACTTTAAATATTGAGAGTATTACATAACTTTGTTCTAGCCTTTTCATATTTCCAATTATATGCAAAAACTCTGACGAAAAAAAATATTAAAAAAGATAAAATTATTATTATATCTTTTCTAAATGTCACAGTGTAGGTTAGTAGTTCCATATTAGTCTGCAATACCTTTGGCATTATAGTCAGGAAGGCAGATTAGTCTATTAAAATCTTTAACTATCGTAACTACCATAAAATGTTTTTATCCCTATAATTTAACATAGTGCGGACGAAGTTATTTGCTTATTAGTATATTTTATAATTATGTAAGTATATAGTTACAGTAATGCCAAAGATCATTAACTGAATGTAAATATATACATAGATTATATTCATATATAGCACCTACACAACGTTTTAGTTTGTCATAATTCCGATTTATGTGATGATTAATTGTGTAAGTAAATATGTTTAACAATTTAATATTTTATTCTTAATTGTTGTATTCCGTACGTCTTATTTTCTTTACAAACAAAAACAAAATAAATATTGCTTAATGTAGAAAAGGTAGGCCTATTAGTATTAATTATTATGTTATTTTATAGAAAACTATATAACAGTAAAAAATTATTAGCAGTTTGAGTTGTACAAAATCTGACTTCGTCCATAAGAAAAAATGCGAAAGGAATTTTATTATACATACCTATATATTAGAAAGAACGTTTCTAGTCTTCAAATGTGATAATAATTTTCTAGTTATTTAAAAAAAGGTTTAGAATTAGTATGTAGATATGTTGTTACATGTTTAAAACATATCTTTTCGACTATATTCTTTCCTAAAATAAAAATTAGATTTTCTAAGACTGCTCTATAGTCCATTTGCCTAAATAAACATTATTGAACGCTAATTAAATAAAAGCATTCCATTTAAATATTTCCACAATTGTATTCAAAACATAATCCGTCTTATAAGCTTATAACTTCAAGCAATGATGATGATGATGATATTAATTTATCCCTAATGGGAAAGGCAAAGGACTTTAGTCCATACGGTCATGGTCTTGTTCGTATGATGGTGGGTCTGAAACTCCTCAAGCAATGAGTTATAACAGTTCCAATTTTGTTACCAGGTTGACAAAGTTTTCAAGATGTTGGAAACATCCTTAAATTAAGGGTAATCATTTAACAAACATTTAAATCATACCACTGGTAGATTTTGGCGAATTCATTCTGCTTTTATCTACTTTGAGAAAAGCTGCTTTTAATTAATTAGCATTGTAAATAATTTCTTATCCTATGATCAATTTACTACAATAATTTTACATCAATAAAGAATCTACAATATATAATATATCGTAGATAAATTGTTTGTTAGATAGTGTTTTTATGACAGCGTTGTTGTCAATAAATTTTAATAAATGTTAAATATGTTTTATTTTATTTTCCACTCTTGTAACATTCCAAATTTAGGTATCATACAATTTATGGGGTTCTCATTATGCGTTTGCCGTGTCGGTGACTTGCAGTTAGATTGATCAAAATAATTGTAGTGTTAGGATAGCGCTCACATAGAATGTAAGCGGAAGTCTTCAGGGGGTGACGAATGTGTACCTTGAATCCTTGGGTGGGTGGAGTCCAGCTCACCTAGCATCAGGTGAAATATGCTTCTAATCACCTTGGCTTCATACATAAAAACTTGTTAGATGATGGTCACAAAAATAATATGTTAAATATTATTATTTTATTTATATAAATATTGCTTATATACCTGGAAATGTCTATTGAACACGAAGAGAATGAGCAGAAATTATGGAATGTTGTCTTTTGACACTTGGGGTTTTGGACTTCTTTCTGTAAGCGTCACAAATATCATATATCAACAAAGGGACCGGATACAAAAGGGCATATTTATAATAAATAAGGCAAGTATTTAACTGAACTTTCTTTTTTTGAAAAAATAATATATATAAATTATATTAGCAATGCTATTATTATTACTAGCATTCCGGTTAACCACTCCAACTAAGCTGAAAATGCCAAATAGCTAAGGCCTCGAGATGGCGCACGCGGTGTTCACGCGCGCTCGTACATGAAGAAGGGGTCGCGAATTCCAGCTCCACCCCACATTCAAAGATAGGCCCGCAGCGGGCTAACGCCGTCGAGACTACGGTAGTGTGCGAAAGCGTTCCCGTAGTCCCGACCAAGGGTGTCGAGAAGAACACCGTGGGGTTTTAGCCGGTAGGAGTCCGGCATAACCCTTCCGACGACGCGCGTCGGAGGAGTATCCATGAGAATTTCCCCACGAATAAAAAAAAGGAGATGGTACACAATAGTCGAATGGTGGATTCGAACCTACGACCTTAAGTTTCGCAGACCGTACCCTAAACCATTAGGCTATATATGTATATATATTGTTAAGGCTTCCCTTAATTTGATAGGCGTATTAGGAATTACAGCTGGTACTACAATTCCTTCCTGATGTTCTATTGGTCACGTTCACGGACCACGGCGACTATGAAGTGTCTAGGAGTAGTTGACGCAATGATTGTGCAGTAAGATCGGTGAAAGGTTCTGAAAGGTTCCGATGCAGTCAGTGTGCAAGACAAGGACCCGTATCCGAAAACCTCGACTGGGAATCGTACTCAGGACCCGCGACGCAGTAGCCATATAGCACAGACGATACACCACAATATAGACACTAAGAATATAAAAATCGATTACTGGATACCATTTTAACAGTGGTAGAGCTACGCTGCACTTTTTTTCCAACTGCATAATGTATATGTCAGCTTGACCGGGGCGGGAGCACGCCCTCACAGAATACCAGCCAATTTAATATATTCAATGTAATATATATATTTTTAATTAAGCTTCAGCGCAGAGAAGGCGAAGAACTACACGCGCGAACTGGATAATGGTATCCCGAAGGACATCTGGAGTACGTCTGTTCTAAAACTAGTGCAAATTATCTCTTCCATATTATTAACAACAACTCGATTTGAATTGGATTAGGAGTATATCTGATAACCTGTGGGGAAAATGTTCGAGCAGTTGTGCTCCAAATCTGCTATGATCTTGGATACATAAAGACAAGTCAGTTTTTTCTCATCTATTATGCTATTAAGTTAGGATGAGTCATTTATATTTTTTTTATTATTTTCTTCAACGTACGATAATTGCGATCAATTACGTAAAAACCTAATATAAACTTCCTCCTTTTCTTAAAATCGATTAAATTATATGTTACGTACGTACGTTAACTTTATGTCAAATATATTAGGACTATGTTTGATTACCAGTGGGGAAAATCTGGCTAACCTGATGACCTATGACCCTAATAGATGAAATATATGGACATAACCCTCAGTTTTTAAATGTTGAGTCTGTCAGGTCCTTACTTTTTTTAAATAGACAAAGTCACATTGATGATTTTTTTTCTCATCTATCATTCCTTTAAGTCAGTATGATTAATTCTTAATATCAAAGTACTTTATGTGAGATTAATAAAAAAAAAGCCATGAACATAGAACCTTAAAATTTCCTTTAAATCGGCTAAGATATGCACAATTACAATAAACTAAAATGTTCCCAAGCCCACGTTCTTTGCGTTAAGGTACCAAGAATGCTGGCTAAACTTACACGCCGAATTGCTATAATCCAGCTTTGGGAGGAAAAGTAGCCAGCCTTCTATTACTAGCCACTATGAAGAGTCGTATATATATATTTATTTTTTAAAGACTTTTACGTTCATGCCTCCTGTCCAATCTTACCTACCTTAAATCAGCTATAATGTTAATGAATTCTTTGCTTCTTTAAAATTCGGTGATGATAATAGGTTTCCTGTCCTCCCTTTAGATAGCGATCCGAGTCGAGGTTTCGTACCTCACTATGAGCGGCCCTCGGATTGTATTATCGCCCCCCTCTGTTGTCGTCTTCGTCCACAGGGGTCGGAGGGCAACGGTGGTGCGGCAGCGGTCTTCGTACTTCGCTACGCGGCATCGTCGTTGTCTCCTTACTCGGCGGGCCTCCCGCTCGCGGGTCTATTTAGATAAAGCTGTAGAGACCACTGGACCAACAGCAATACTCATACACAAAAACGAAATATAAAATAATAGGTCGTTAAAATCCTGTTCGTTTAAATTTAGACCTTATTAGGTTTATTCTAGCAGACTAGTATATGGTAGAAATTAACCAATACGTCTACAGAGATAGGTTTTATTTTATTATCTTGAAAGCAACAAACGAGCATACAGTTCACCTGATGACAAGTGATTCCTGCGGCCCACGACATTTACATTCATCGTTGACAAGGAATCATAATGCAGATGCGTTGTCACCCTTGAGGACTGAGATGGAATGCCTCGTCACCAGTAATAAAGGTCACCGGATCCCTGCACTCACCAGACAAAACTCTCGCTTTTATTCTGAGAGGGCGTGGTCGTACCTTTATCGAATTTACCTATTCATTCTGCAGTCAGAAACAAATTGCAGTGTAGGTCTACCACTGTTAAAACTGTATTTTAATCATCATGTAATAAAGTATATAACATGTCCTGACCTTGGCATTTATTTTGTGGGGTCACACACCTTGAACCATTCTCAAATGAAAATAGAATAAATACTCCTTATAGAGAGGCGTATATATGAGGGATTGTAAAATGAAATAATACCAATTGTTGACTTATAACGAGTGTATTTCTGGATAAATTGGTTACAAAATACTCATCCAGCCGCCGGAATGACGAGCCTCAAATTTACGTTAGCGAATCGAATCTCAAACAAAAGCATTGGGCGATAGTACAAAATCGTCCCATCTTTCATATTAACATCTAATCAGTAAAAAGAAAAGCCTACCGGCGGAAACCGTTGTAAAGAAATCGTGTCGTTCCCAATTGCGTTTATTTAATTTGAGCTTAACTTACTCTTTAGTTTATAGGAAAAATATATATAATAATTAGTATAATTTAAATTATTACATAAAGATTCCTTAATCGCTATATAGTTTTCGCGTCGGTCGTCTTACAGAAACGGGTGCGCCAATCTGTGCACATAATGGGACCGTAAACGCGTTGACATCAGAAAGCTAATTGAAATGATATATAAAAAGAAACCCAATAGCGGACGCACGGGATTTTCGGACTTGACGTGACGCGTGACCCACGTGACAATTTTCGGGTATATAAGTCGCAAGTTTACACTCGGTTCACAATAACGCATGTTAATAGGTAACACACATAGTTTAATCACTTGGGGTCACGTATCTCATGTGGGTCACATCTCGCGCGTGTCACTATTATCCCGTGGGTCATGGCGGTAGGTTAAATGCTTGGTTTATTGGCGGTCGGTGGCGCGTAGTTTCTCCTCGACGGCTTCCTGGGAAGCTTCAGAGAGGTCGGTCGCTTGGATGCACTTCTGTACGCCGACCAGAGATTTCTTCAGCGCGTCGAAGGAGCTGTGGGAGAAATAGTCTATTAGAAATGGTACGAAAAAGTATTTTTACAGTAACAATGCTCGCCTTGATGGTACAATTTTAGTATTTAAAATATACGGTAAGCTGAAAATGCTTGTGCTAGGAGATGGAAGAATCTTCACGACTAGTCTAATCGTGGATTCGAACCTACGCCCTTATGTTTTACAGACCGGACCCAAAACAATTAGGCTATTGACGCAAATAAAGTTGAGGAATAGCGTCATAGATATCATTGCCACATGTGGGTGGGCTTGTAATGACAAGTTATTGGCTTCATCATTATCATCTGCCTGTCAGTCCACTGCTGGACATTGGCCTCTTTCATGGCACGTCACTGAGCTCGGTCTTCAGCTCTCCTCCTCCAGTCTCTGCCCGCTGCGATGATAATTCGTCTCATCTCGTTAGAGGGCGTCCAACACAGTGTGCCGATTCGCGGTCACCACTCACAGCCCCGGCCGTCATCGGTTCCGCGACATACACAACCTGACCACTGCCGCTTCAGCTAGCTGATCCGTTGAGCTATGTCGGTAACTCTAGTTCTCTGACGATGGACTTAAACCAGAGTTTCCTTATCCCTGTACTGACTTTTACTGCTTAACCAGAAAGATATTTGGGAGCAACCGGCACACAGTTCATCTGATAGCAAATGATGAGTGTGGTCCATGACATCTACGTTCATCTTTGACAAGGAATCATAATGCAGATGCGTTGTCACCCTTGAGGACTGAGATGAAATGCCTCGTCACCAGTAATAAAGGTCTCCGGATCCCTGCACTCACAAGACGAAACACAGTAACATTGCAGCATGCTGCTATTCCACGCTGGTATTCTGTGAGGAACTGTTGTGTGAAAAAAAGTTTTGTTTCTGTCACTCATTTGTCATTATGAATATGAAATTTGTTGGACATACCATCTCGGTGGTTGGCAATCCACCACTGCGCGCGTTTCAAGAGAAATTTTCTGCCACGCACAACTAATTTGTGGAATTAGCTGTCGCCAGCGATAAGACTTAAGGACCGTCAAGAAATACGCCTACACCTTTGGCGGTGATCACTTACCATCAGGTGGGCTGCATGCACATCCTTGATAAGGAATCATAATACGTTGTCACCCTTGAAGACTAAGATGGAATGTCACTAGTAATAAAGGCCGCGTGATTCCCCACACACTCTCCGGACGAACCAGCACCACCGTTATGCTGCTTATTTACGCTCATACGGGCTCGTACGGGGCTGCCCTGGTCGGGCCGATCCATAAGTACTTAAACTGCAGGAGTGAGTTCTGCTGGACCTTGCTTTGTGACAAATAATCACCTCTATAATGAGAAGTCTACTAACGATAGCCCAAAAGAATGATTGTATAGTTTTTTTTTTATAAACTTTCAAAGCAAGTGCTTGACCACGATACCACCTGATGTTAAGCGGAAATGCAGTCCTGGACGGTAAGGCGCACTAACTCAGTAAATTCACTCTACTCTTGAAAACACCCACATTGAATAGTGTCTATAGAACTAAAGTACCTTGAGTTATAAATTATATGGCCGAACGGGAGCAAACAATATACATTTTTTTTTATTACTCAAAACTCCCCAACATACCCTCGTAAAATGTTTATTTTTAGCATAGCAAACGTAAATTAACAGTCTCGTTGTATTATTTATCGTCGATCAAAACGTAGTTCACACGTGTGTGATAGAAACTGCGTTGTGAACGTGTGACCTGTGCATCGGTGCGCCTAGCCTGGAGAAGTAGGGTAGAGGGGGAAATCTCAGACTCCTAGACGAGGCTGCCCACTCTGGTGAGTACAATTAAAAAAAATAGAGGACAATTGTAAGTTAGTCCGTGCGTATCCGATGTGACCCCGTGTCCCTGGCCTCCTCGATGGCGTGCATTAAAAAGAACAGTATATCACGGGCAAGGAATGATTGGACCGTGTTTAAATTACATAATAATTAATAAGGAAAATAATACAATGTTTAAATTTATTAGATATTGTATTTGTTTCAGTTTTTCCTTCAATTGCGGTGCAGAGTAGTATAGAGGTATAAAAAAAAAATATTATATTTAAAAAAGTTCGCAAGTAAATATAGAAGTGATGTTAAGGTCGGTTTATTATTTGGTTAGATTTCTTTGCTAACAAAAAAATATTTATAAAAATATATTCGTATTTGACGTGGCTTCACTAATCAAATATATTTGTTTTTTTTAAATATTAAGAACACATGAATTTTAACTATAGAGCCGTGATAGGTCAACGTCTAAGCGCTCGCTTTGAATTAACGGTACACGATAACGAGTCGGAACCCCGGCTTCTATTTCATTGCAGTATTATGTTCCTATTTACTACGTTATGCTTTCCGATGAAGGGAGAGCATCGTGATAAAACTTATCTAAAAAAAAGACAATCGTAGACCGCTGCCAATCTGCAGTAAGCGCAAATCTTCTAGGGGAAAAAAACTATGCCCAACAGTGGGATCTATATATACATATATAAGCTGCTATTTTGCTTCTGCAGTTTGTTGTAATGGATTTTAAGCAATTGTTTGAACAGGGCAAAGGTGAAACAATACAATAAAACGAGTCGTCAACCGTCTAATGGTGTAGGGCACGGTCTGCGAAACTTAAGATCGTAGGTTCGAAACCACCATTCGAATATTATCGTGAACCATCTTTATTAACATTAGTAATGTTTATAAGCATTGCTAATATACTTTAATTAAAAAAAAAAATAAAAAAAAATCGGGAATCGAAGCTAGACTTACCTAGAGTACAACATCTTCTTCTTGACCTTAGCGGTGTCCGGGCACCACGACATAAGGAAGAGCTTCTGTTTCTTGCTCGCCTCCGAGGTGCCCTGACATTGGTGCGTATATTCGAAATCGAATAGGCCGTATCTGGAAAAAATATCGTTTTGTTTAAGTTTCCGATTTAAAAAAAAAACACCAAATTGATAACTTTTGGCAGGCAGGGTACATATCTGGACCTGGCACACGAGGTTACCGACCGAAATTATTCCTGTAGTCGTATCTGCGAAGGGTTAATTTCAACCAGCCTCTCGAATCACATGAGGCGGTTGGGACACCGGGACGGACAGCTCCGGGCTCAAATGCAGAAGGCGGTGCTCCTCGACACCGCGCGCATAGTCCGCAGGTTTCTTTCCCTTTCGCCCTAACCCTCGACCGTTTGGTCTCCCCTGTCGAGGGATTCCCGTCTGGTTGGTCTTTATATATGTATAATATTATATTGTATATATTTGTTTCTTTATATGTTTATAGTTTTTTTATTTATTCTATTGACCAAACATGCGGAGATAGAAAAATATCCCGAAAATAATAATAAATCTATTTGATAAGTACTATTAACAGGATATTTAAGGTCCTTATATTATAAGAAGGAATGAATGAAAAGGAATGAAAGAAATGAAAATGATTTTACATGGTAGAATCGCGCAGCTAGTTGTTAATTACATCTGCGTGCGAGAAATAATATGTATATTTTCGTTAGTAACCACTCCGCAGTTTTTTTTTGTATGAGTATTGCTGTTGGTCCATTGACCTCAACAGCTTTATCTAAATAGACCCGCGAGCGGGAGGCCCGCCGTGTAAGGAGACGACCACGATGCCGCGTAGCGAAGTACGAAGACCGCTGCCGCACCACCGCTGCGCTCCGACCCCTGTGGAGGAAGAACGTCGACGACAACAGAGGAGGGCGATAATACAATCCGAGGGCCCCTCATAGTGAGGTACGAAACCTCGACTCGGATCGCTATCTAAAGGGACCACTCCGCAGTTTTTTTTTGGATGAGTATTGCTCTTGGTCCAGTGACCTCTACAGCTTTATCTTAATACACCCCCGAGCGGGAGGCCCGCCGAGTAAGGAGACAACGACGATGCTGCGAAGCGAAGCACGAAGACCGCTTGCCGCACCACCGCTGCGCTCCGACCCCTGTGGACGAAGAACGTCGACGACAACAGAGGGGGGCGATAATACAATCCGAGGGCCGCTCATAGTGAGGTACGAAACCTCGACTCGGATCGCTATCTAAAGGGACCACTCCGCAGTTTTTTTTTGGATGAGTATTGCTCTTGGTCCAGTGACCTCTACAGCTTTATCTTAATACACCCCCGAGCGGGAGGCCCGCCGAGTAAGGAGACAACGACGATGCTGCGAAGCGAAGCACGAAGACCGCTTGCCGCACCACCGCTGCGCTCCGACCCCTGTGGACGAAGAACGTCGACGACAACAGAGGGGGGGCGATAATACAATCCGAGGGCCGCTCATAGTGAGGTACGAACCCTCGACTCGGATCGCTATCTAAAGGGACCACTCCGCAGTTTTTAAGTGGCGTAGCATGAACGGGTCAACGTAACAAGGAGAAAACGAACACGCGCTACTATTTCGACTGGTAAAAGAACGAATGAATACCTAAGAAGAAATACTGGTGATTAGGCAGGCATTCCATGTTAGTGCTCAAGGGTGCCCCAACGTATCTGAATTATGATCGTGGATTATTTTGGGTGAGTTGGAATCACCATTAACTGTGTGCTCGTTTGTCACTCCTAATATAGTAAAATAAAATAAATATACCCCCCCTCCCATCTTATTTTTAAATTAGATTGTGAGTAACACACGACGCGCACATAATTCACTTGACGGCAAGCGATTCCTGCGGCCCACGACATCTACATTCATACTTGACAAGGAATCATAATGCAGATGCGTTGTCACCCTCGAGGACCGGAGATGGAATGCCTCGACACCAGTGATAAAGGTCTCCGGAAAAGCTCACTGCACACTCACCAGGCGAAACACAGCAACATTATAATGTAATTTTACGCTGGTATTCTTCTGCGAGGGCGTGGTCCTTATGCCGGTCGAGCTGACACCCATTAATTCTGCTGCTAGAAACGAACTGCAGTGTGTAGTTCTACCACTGCATCATGCATTGTGGCATTTACTGGTTGGTTTTTTATATTGCTCGAAACATTTTGTTTTATAAAGTTTGATATCGAGGTAATGTATATATATGCTTTATAACAAACTGTTTCTGCCCTTGACTGGATATCATTGGTCGTGTCGTGTTTCTGTCATTTGTATTTGATACTTGGTACTAATTCACACCAGATGAAGATTTTTATCCGTCCAGAAGCAACTGACCGACACGAAGCCAAGGCTTCGATATCGGGAACCTTGTGCTGGTTACCCATTGATAATGGTCTCCCGCTGAGCGCCCTAAGCGCACGGCCACTTTCTCACCTTCAACGTGCCGGTGACGTTGTAAAAGCCCTCGGGCTAACAGATCATAAAAAATAAAACGGGAAGGCTGATAAACTAGCATCATCACACTTGAGCTGATGGTGTGATGATAGCGATATATAAACATTTTCATCCATCACCAACAAAGATTCAACATTTCAGGATAGGTACAAACGAGCGTTGAAGCGTCATTAGACTAGTGGTTTAGGGTACGGTCTGCCAAACAACTTACAAGTCGTAGGTACGAATACGCCATTCGACTACGATATGGCTCCATCTCCGAGCACAAGCATTTAAGCTTAATTGGGAGTGGCTAACCGGAATGTTAGTAGCATTGCTAGGCCACATAATTTATTAAAAAAAAAAATGGCAAGCACACCTGATCGTAAGTTATCATTTATGCTCATAATAATTCGCAACACTAGAGGAGTCACTGGATTCGAAGGTCCCAAGTCTTGTTATTATTATGTCTGCTATACTTTCCCATATAGCTCTGTCCCACTCCAACACCGATAAACACTTCACCAACCTGCACTCGCCAGTACCGCCTTTCTGCAAGTCCTCGAGGAACTGATCGTACTCGGCGTTCCTCTCGCCTATCGTTTCCACGTCGATCTGTTTCTCGTCCCGGATGTAGAACACGACGTAGCGGTGCTTCTTGTCCTTTTTAATCTCCTCGTAGGTGGTTTTGCAAGCGTCCGAGACTGTCACGCCAGACGCCTGGAACAAGAGTTATGTATTTTGTAGATTGGTTGGTAACGACTTCCAATAACAATATTTCAAATAAAGTACTAAATTTTCCATCACGATCGCCCCAAAAGACGTAGATGCACATTTAACAAAATCCATTTAATTCCGGCATTAAACGTCTAAAGATATATCGAATATAAAATCTCCATAATTCGTCTTATAAAGGAATAGAATAAACAAACTCGTTCTGGCGCTCAAAAAAATTCAAATTTAGAACGCATTTTCAAGCAAACAAAAAGCACTCATGTAATTATGTAAAATTCCGCATATACCTAGCAGTGAAAAAACTGGATCACTTCATTGTACATTATCTACAAATTAATTTTATTCTAGGTAAATGTCGTTTTTAACAAATTACTTAAAAATTTCACATAGAAGCATAAATTAAAAAGCAATACTCTTCTAATTTATATCGCAAATAAATTCAAATTTCGAACGTGCATTCGGCCCTCTAAACACTACCCGTTTGTAATTTTTTAAGGATCCGAATATATACTTTTTAATTTTATAACATAACTAAAATTCTTTCAGTTTTGTCTACAATATATTAGATATTAAACCTTCACATTTCGTCATAAAGGTGACTTATAAAAGCATAAATAAAAAAAAGACACCTACGCTCTTCTAATAAGCGCATAAATTCAAATTTAGAACACATTTTCGTGTACAAGGCCCGCTCTAAATACAACCAGCTCATTTAATCGCGCGCAGCTGCCGTCACGCTTTACTCTATTTCGGAACGGTTCGTTTTTGTGGCGATTTAGACACTTCACGGAATAAATGGGATCTCTTACTTGCATTGAAATCGCTTCAATTGTGTTGGTTTAGATTTCTTGTGATTATTTTTTTACAATTTAAAACTTCAAAAGTACGTCGACATCTTAATGTTTTCAGAAAAAATTGGTAATTTCAAACATATATCTTATGGCGATACTTTTACTAATCCCGAAGAAACCCAACGATTTTTGGCTCCCGGTGGCATATTTACCAGATAAATATTTGACCAAGAAAGTAGGGCGTACCTCAAACATATAACCAAAGCACACATCACTGAAAGAGCAGTGAGAAAACAAAACTATCAAATATTGTAATAACCTTAATATCAGTTAACAACTTTAGCCAAACACCTTAAAGGGAAGGGACCCTGTTGTATACCGATAGCATCTCCGTATGGTGCAAAACACAAAAACAACATATAACCATATTGATGTAATGATTATTTTAGATAACCGAAACCTTAATTTATGGATAAACCAGCAGAAGTGTGGCTTGAACCCTTACGCACGAAACAAATTTAGGGCGCGTGAGAGGACACCGTTTAACGGCATGGAAAAGTGAGTTTTTTTTTTAATTTATATTTGCCTTGTCTTAGATAAATACACACACATCGAATCGTATTTCAGCACAAGGTTTTTTTTTATTTTATAAATTATTTCCTCCTAAATCATATAACAATATATTCTCATGGCATAATAATATTGTTGCTTTCATTTCAGGCACAAATTTTATATAAACTTTTGTAAAGTATAATCTCATCAATCTACCGACAAACGAACTTTTGTTGTGTGTAATCGTGATGCAACTAATGGCATTTATAAACTGAATGTCAGAGAACGGCTCTTCAGGAATGTTGATATATCATGCCATTGTAGTCTAGTTTAGATGCAACAATGTTTTAACCTAAATAGTTACATGTACTTTTTTTTCATTGTATTGAGAATGACAAACAGAAGAGTGCACAGTTCCTCTGATTGTATACGACACTAGCGTTTCACGACACTTAATGCAGAGAACCTAGAGTATTAAGATGGGCTGCCTCGTCAATCTCCAGTACGGCAGCGTCACGCTGCCGTACGCTGGCATTGTGAGGGCGTGGTCCACTTCGAACGAGCCGACCCATTCATGCTGTAATGCATGCGGAGACAATTTGCAGCGTAGGTCAATCACTGTTGCAGATAGTTTAGTATCTAAGTTAATGGTAGCAAGGGTCAAGTGGTCAAGGCAATAAAAAAAAAAACTTTAAACATTTTATTAATAAAAAAATGAACAATTACTTTATAAAGTTTTATTTAATTATGAAAACTTTAAAATTTGGAAATTATTGAGTATAGTTTTAAAATATCACCTTTAGTGAAGAAATAAAAAATCATCTGTAATCCAACTAAACAGGTATAAATTTGGAGCGCTATTCCAAATATGCTACGTTGTAATATATAGGTTGTCCTCATAGTATACTTGTTATTTAAATTACGTTGAATTTTTGTTATCCTAATATTAAATTATCAGTTTTAGGTATCTTTGATACAGTGTAGCAAAATCAGTAGATAATTATAAGTAAACGAAGTCTACCGCCCTCTCGGGCACTCTCGAGTCAGACGATCTCACGAAATAGGGTAATGGTCCAAGCCGAGGCTCCCTGTCGGGAGCCCTTTTGCTGGTTATCCATATAAAGAGGTCTCGACTGAGTGCCATAAGCGCTCGGTCACCTATCCACTCCGGTAAAACTGTAAAAACCTTCGGGCCAACAGCTGCCATAAGCTCGAAAAAAAAAAAACGAACTCTACCCTCGTGGAGACGTCATCATTTATATGTCATACACCCATCAATTGTTTTCTTGCTGAAAATGTATTCTTTAAAGTCGTATCGACCGCTTTGGAGATTAAATTATTATAGTACACATTATCTTATCGCTGATGCATGCTTGAAACAAACTCGGTTCTTGTTTAATATTGTAGAGATAAAACATTATTTGATATAAAACGTGTTGCTTGCTTTGTTCTTCAAATTATCGAATGTTTCTTTGTTATTTTTAAAACAAGCCATACTTTTAACTGTCTATAGATCAATTTTGAGTATTATTAAACAAACATAACACGCACAGCCATGGAATTATTATTTTGAATATTACATGGAATATTCATTGTCATCGGTTCTCTATACGTCTCAAAAAGATTAGTCATGTGAACGCTTAAAAAAAATTCCATAAAATGAGGAAAAAAAAAAAGAACTAAAGAGAAAAGAAGAACTTATTTGTATAAAGATAACAAATTAACTTTCGTAGATTACTAAAACTCTACTAATTTTGTGTAAAGCGTGTGGTTGGCACGGCAGACATAACGTACTAAGTTTGGAGTTGCTGCTTGCTCTTTTAGTACGTAAAGTTACATAGTTAGTTTTTTGTGATACGAAGAATAACCAGCGATCACACAGTTCAAATGATTCCTGGAGTTTATTCATAACAATGTATGTTTATTTGCAATAAATTAATTAAAAAAATAAAGTCTAATTTAGAGCAATATTGCGAAATGAAAAATGTCTCATTATGTTTACATCCATTCTAGCAAAGTACAAGAAGTAATAGTCATATATATACATACATATATATATATATATCCTCGCTACCCTGAGCGCAAAAGCAGCTGACTCGAGGGTGTCCGAGAAGCCCGAACCTCGGCTCGGGTCTGTTACTTCTAGACGGATTAATTTTATTTGAATGATTATCGCAGTACTATAAAATTATACGAGGTTAAGTCCCGCGATTCAAAGTTATTTTATCTATTAAATTTAGGGACCTAAGAACACAAGGTGAAAGCTTAAACTTAAGCTAAAACTGAAATATAAATAACAGGATAAAACAATATCAAACAAAATAAAACATTGAAGGCTATCGTAATTTTTAAAATTAAACAAAACAAACCTTCAATGTTGGACCCGCTGATATGGAACTAAATATAAATGGTATGTTACACCGACTTTTCCCCTTTCATTATATATTTTCTTTACATTTACGTATATCCATATGATGTTAAAAATACTTCAAAAGTAGATTCGTTTCTTTTAACGTTCAAGGTGATAAACGAGCAGACATTCTACCCGACACTAGACGAAACACACCAGCATTATGCTGTTAGAGCCGACCCATTCATGACCATTGTTCTATCGGAAGCGGTAAATATAAAATGCGTTGAGTTATGATCAAAATTTGAAAAATCGTTCAATTTATAGTATGGTTAAGTCTCTCAAACAAAAAAAAATGCATACTGCGTATGGTCCTTCCACGGTTAAGCCGACCCTTTACACACAAACAAACTGTAACGCACCTCCAACCATTTTGTTATATCACATAGTATAAATAATTTCTATGTTTATAAATCGTCATATAAACATTACCGTGAGATAAACTCCCATTCATATCAAACAAACGCCAGAGTATTCGTGTTACGTAGAGATGTGAGATTGTTATTGTGTATATAACAAATATGCAACGGCCGAGTGGCCCAATGGTTGGCGTCCCGTGCCGGTGTGTAACGGGTTCTGAATTCGATTTCGGACGGGGAACAAATTTCTAATACTGTATGTATAAACTACACATTTTCACCACTGATTGATGAGATGGAGAGCGTCGCTACCAATGTGAGGGTGTCGTTCGCGCTGTAGCTAGAAGCAAGCTATGTCGGCTTTACAACTGGTAAAATTATCTGTAAATCAACGACATAACATTACATAAATCGTTATAATTAAAGGTGAACACACACAGCACCTCCCCCGCGTCGTCTCCCAGAAATAGACAACCCCGCTTAAGACATTGGCCGTACCGATATAGAAAGTCTTGCACGTGTGAATGCTCCATTATGGATGAAGCGTTTCCTCTAAGATAGAGCACATGTGAAAATCAGTACCGTGACAATCTTCGGATATTTCTTTTATATATAGAATAGTTTACAAACGACCAGACACCTGATGGTAAGTGATTACCGCCGCCCATGGACATCAACAACACCAGAGGAGTTGGCCTTTAATAAAGGTTAATATAGGCTCTTTTCTTGAAGGTCCCCAAGTCGAATCGGTTCGGAAATACAGTTGGCGACAGAGAGCTGATTCCACAGTACAGTTGTGCGTGACAGAAAATATCGCGTACAGCACACAGTGGTGGATCGACCATAGTGATGATGTAAATTAAATTTTGAATCCTGTTTCTGTCCTATATTTAAACTCAGCGGCTAGCATTAATTCGAACAACTCGGAACACTCCACATCGTAAATTCAGTTAAAAATGCATAGATATGCAACATCTCTTCGTTCTACTTTAATAAAACTAGATGGACAAACTAACAAACGGATAATCAGTAAGAGTTGAATGCCTGGTCTCAACCCTAATGATTGAGACTGAATACATCGCTACTTTAGTAACTAATTCTCGCAGTTATGTCTATGATTTGTACGAGTATACTAAAAATAATTTAGTTAAATATGCACAGTTCACCTGACGGTAAGTGATTCCTGCGGTCGGAATGCAGATGCGTGATCATCCCTGACACTGACCCTGAGTTGGAATGCTATCTCACCAGTAATAAAATTAAAGATATCTTTCTTTCAGCAGATGAAATAAATTAGCACTAAATTACTATTTTCGCCGACTTTTAGATGGCATGGGCCTCAATCACTTGCCACCAGTACTGTGCGCTCGTTTTGCTCTCCAAAAAAGGCACTAAAATAAATCCTGCGTAGTTAATGTCCTCGGTTAATCAGAAGACATCAGACGTGGTTGACGAAATCATATATAACCGAAACCAGCTCAGTAATCTCTTCATTAACTTTGGTGATTTAACAGTGCAACTATCGTACCGATAAACCGTATAGCAACAGAAATCTTAATTGGATTAGGTCAGGTTGGTAGGGGAAAAAACATATTACTTTACAGTCATATGCCTATTACCTTGCAAATATACAAATAAAAATATGTTAATGCATTAGAGCCTAGGTTCCCAAACTGGATACCGCGACAATAATCAGGAAAAGTCGACTAAAAATATTGATTTTGATTTGAGGGTAAATTATATAAATTTCCGATAAACAAAGGAAATAATGAAAAAATCATCCAAACATTGCATTAAATATGCAGTTTTTCTTCTTTTCTTTAAACCGCTTTAAGGCTACCCACCACCTGTACCGCGAAATATTTTTCACCGATAAGGGCACCTTAATACATATTTTTTCAGCGATAAAAGTGATGCGGCGAAAAAAGTTTGAGATCCCAATGCATTAGAGGATATCTCTCCAGAAGAGTTATAAAATAAACGAGACAATAAATTTCTTTCAAAAGATATTGAATTAACCATATAAAAATATCACCATCGTAATCGGCCTTCAGCAGTAATTCCAGGATAATTGAGTTCGAGTACTCCAGAACTTGGATATTTGGTTTCACGCATACGAAATATTATAAACCAAGTACCGCGTCGGGTGCATACGTCATAATAACATATTTATAATCACGTCACTAACCCGTCTCAATTTCGAATTTAGGGCAAATACGCGTTGGGAGCTAGAAATATTATGCAGCGTTGCTCTACCATGTTATAAAACTTTTTATTACATCGAAGTTTTAAAAATAATTTCAATGAAAGACGATTCGACATATTACTATAACCCCCCCTATATAGGGCATTTTATACATTACATTATGCAATTCTCTAACGAACTTTCACAAACAGCTTAAAATAAGCAACGCGTCCCGTGACGATATTACAAAATAAACGAAGTTTTAAGAACGATGTCGCCAATGTTATTCAAGTATCGTTGATAACTCACGCTTCAACGATAAATTCGCTTCGATATCGAACAGGTATAGGATTTATAGGACTCCGTTATGTTATCTCAAGTTGTACTGTTAATAATTAATTATCGTCTAATTAATGAAATTTATTTTGTTTACTATGAATTGTCTAATCGGCTGCGGTACTTTGAACGCTCGCTTTTAACTCAGGGCACTACTACCAATGAAATAGTTAATTGCAAAGTTTAGTCGACGGTGGTAATGAGCTCGAAGAATTTGAAAATCGTAATTAAAGAAATTGTGATTAATAAAATTAAATCACACATTAGACATATCACCACAAGATCTCAACGATACTCTGCGCTGCTTCTGCGTAGAGTGGATCGAAAATAAATCTTTGACATCAAACAGTGCTCCGCGTGGCCATAGATAGAGAGCTGTAAAGCACTCGAAACGTAGCGATAAAAAGTAAAAATATATATATATATAGTTACATTCAAATACCCGATGAAGACAAGACAGGTTTTTCGCGATTAGAATGACAAATCCATCAATAGAGTTGCACAATGAATAAAACTATCTGACGCAGTTGGAACAATCTTCATGACATGAATCCCCGTCACGCTAAATCGTTTACGGATGGATGGGTAGGCTTGAACAAGTGCTGAACGAGACTGAAATTATTAGAACAATTGTCTATGGTTCATCAACTATATAGGTAAAGTCTATGGACACCGAGTTATCATATGTTATGAATTATACAGCGTTTTATTATAACAAATAATCATTAACATGCATTAATGACGGAATCTACGTATGGTTCTTTTTGTATATTTTATATTAGGTGAAAGTGTTATCACAAGTGATTACATGATAATCACATTCATACTCGATAAGGAATGATGAGTTGTTAGCAGAAGACTAAAAAGGAATGCGTCGTCATCAATAATGTCTCCGATTCCTTTCAACAGACGAAACACAGTAGTGCTATTATTTTAAGCTGGCATTACGTAAAGCGTGGTCAAGTCCCAGATCGAGCCGAAAAGCACTTGTGTTCTATAACGATATAATGTTTATTTATGTTGATCTATCTTCTTTTTTTATTACATAAAGTAACAAACGAACACACGGTTCTTCCTTGATATAAATGAGGAAAGATGCGTTGGCACCCTTGAGCACTGAGATGGAATGACCCGTCACCAGTAATAGAGATCTCCGGATCCCTACACTAACCAAATGAAACACGGCAGCATTATGTTGCTATTTTAATGTGATATTCTGTGACCCATTCATTCTGCACCTATAAACAAACTGCAGCGTAGCTCTACCGCTGTTAAAAAATAATATAAAATAATAATAAATAGTATAAAAAGGCGTATTTACAAAGGGCCACTAAATTGTAATAAGTAAAAAACTTCGACTTTATGGTATCTAATGTTATAAATTGCTCATACCACATTAATTAGCATACAATGCACTAAAAATGAGAAACTAGGCTATGTTATCGGTTCAGAACCATTAGACCAACCAAGATTACCTTGGAAAATAATAGAAAGTAAAATTTTAAAAATACGCAGTACCTATAGTTAGTGTTAAAATATATACCTATTTCAATTACTAAGTAAAAAATATATATAGTATATATCAATCCATACATTTGAGTGACATTTTTTATATAAAACCGCCAAATTTCGACTGTATTAATTAATTTAACGACATTAAAATATATACAAATATAACAAAACTACCAACTTTAGTGTGAAATGATTCGAAACATTTTTTCTCTTTTATAATCATTACAATTCTTTCCAACATACATCGTAACCTGTGGGTGTGTGTCATTATATATAAAATAAAAAAACCATAATATACATTAATATTACATTTATCTTCTATTAATTAACCTTAGGTTAACGAGGTCATATAATTCTCTAGTAAAAGAACTTACAGCTTACTGTGGACTCGACAAAATCAATAATGCGCAATGCTATCTGCGGTGAAGTCGGCACTTTTAGCGCATGGGAAATATGGAGTCGAAATATTGAATTGCAAGAGTTTATCACGTAGATATTTCATTTAAAAAAAATAAAAAAATAACACTATGTTCAAATAGGATTTAATTATATATCAACATCAAATAACAACATTACAAAGCGTACCACCTATATCCTAAGGAAAGACAAAGCAAGTAAGTCTTGAATATTTATTAAAGATTAATTTAGGCTTGATGGGTTAGTCTCCAATTTTTATCAGGTGAACTGAGAGCTAGTTCGTCACCATTAGTTTTATAATTGGAGTATGGTGGATCAGTAATAAAAAGGTGTCACCTTTTATTTTACTCACGCTAAGCTGGTCATATTTTGGTTGATGCCTGAAACGTTCCCGAGACTGGCCGTGCTTGTGTGTTATCCCGTTTTCCCGAAACCATCTTTTTAAAAATTATATAGAGAGTAACAAACGAGCACACAGTTCACCTGTTGGCTAGTGATTCCTAAGCCGCGGCCCATGATATCTACATTGATAATAGACCCTTGAGGACTGCGATGTCTCGACACCAGTAATAAAGGTCTCCGGATCCCTGCACTCACCAGACGAAACTGTCCCTGTCATTCTGAGAGAGCGTGGCCCTACCCCTGTCGAGTTGACACATTCATTCTGAAACAACCTGCAGTGTAGCTTTACCCCCGATCCTATTGCACATGACTAACATCGGACTACACAAGGGCATGATGACTCTGTGTTTGCCATGATATCGTCTGGTTCACCAGATACAGTCCTGATTGAAATGGAGTAGTAGAACATTATTGTAAAAGCCGTAGGCCTACCTGGAGAATCCGTTTGACTAGTTATTTCTTATAGTATTGCGAGTGACAAAACGAGCACAGTTCTTATGGGGGCGAGTGATTCCTTCGGCTCCTGACACCACATTCATTTAGAAGATGTGTGTCATTCCTGAGGGTTGCCAGTAGGTAAAGTAAGTCTCATAGTAGCGTTATTTATTTATTTATTCTTTTAATGTTTCTTAAATAAGGTTTACAAGGGCGGATGTAATGACCAGTGGCAATCTTTACCAGTCAACGCTGGGAGTTAGAGAGAATATGTTGGTAGGTATAAAAATAAATAAGGTTATTTAGATAAAACATCAAATTATACATAGACATATATACATATAAATATATATGTATGTGCTTTGGTTAAAAGAGCTTATGGTTCTTGGAAAATTTTTGCCCCATTCATTAATCTGATTTAGTGACATATCACCATACGGATGTCAGGTTCCAACAGACTGATACAAATCTAGTGAGGGTAGGAAGTGAAGGGGAACAAGGCGAATGACCTCCCGCAGTCCGAGTCGAGAAACCGTCAAGTATCAATTACTTGGTGATTCGGAATATGACAGACATACAATTGTAATACACGCCATTTTAAATAATGACTATGACTATTCCTAGGCTAACGGTGATAGCGGAGCGCTAGTAGGTTCAGATTCCTAATTGCCTTGTATAATGCTAAGTGCTTTCATTGAAGCGTCAATAGCATAATGGCTTAGGGGTAAGGTTTGCGAAACATGAGGTCTATTCTATTCGACTATTGTCATGGACCATATCCTAGCACAAGCGTATTTAGCTTAGTTGGGAGTGGTTAACCGGAATATTAATAATCTTAATAGCATTGCTAATATCTTTATAGAAAAAAAAATTGGAATGTATAACAAAAATCGATCTAACATTTATGAGACACGTAAAGGTAAATATGGATAGCATTGATTTGCAAAATGATTCGCTTCAATGAGCAGGAACAAAAAATATATTAATAATTAAACTATAACATCGATACCAAAAGTCAAATCAATCCGACGATTGTTTGTTCGAGGTTCAGCCCTCTCGAGCACCCTCTTGAGTCAGACGCTCCCGCGAAACGGGGTAACGATCCAAGCCGAGGCTTCCCATCGGGTGCCCTTAGGTCTCGACTGAGCGCAATAAGCGCTCGGTCACCTCTCCGCCCGGCGAAACTGTAAAAGACCTCGGGCTAACAGCGACCATCACACCGAAGAAAAAGAAATCGCCATTGACTAAAGGTTTAGTAAACGGCCTGGGATACAACATCTTGAGTTCGATCACCGCGACACATTCCTCCATTCAACTATTGTCGTGAACAATTTGCTAACAAAAGCATTTAAAAGCTTTAGTCGGTTTGTTTAAAAGAAATTTTAGCAAGTGCTAAGCTCCAGAAGAGAAGGTTCTTTCCAGAAGAGCCTACACATTTGGAACCGGCATTAGTATCATTTGAACATTCTATGCAAAATGCTAACTGAATAAATATAATAAATAATAATAAAAACAGTTTAATGCCAAATAAAAAAAGGAAAAATACACTTTACATAAAATAAATAATAAAAGCACTGGCAAAAAGAGGTGACTCTGCAATAATAGCTGACAGGGGATTTCAGTCCCGTTTGTAGTTGGTTTTCAGCCACTTCCAAATCCGGCGTCGTATAGTCTTGAGAGTTCAGGGCTCCCATTGAGGATAAAATCGTTATTGAACGATCTTATCGTTAAATTATAGTGTTTACACAATAAAGGAAAGAAAAAAAAGATCGAGTAAGATAAACAAGAAGGTAGGCTTCTAATTAACAAAAAAAATATTAATTAATTATATAACATATATATATTAAATAATTAATTTATAATTTTTATCTTAATTATAATATATATATATAGAGATCAAATTAGGAACATTTCACAAATCAATACAGCTCTCGCGTCTGTTACCTCAACCGTGGTAGACAGATTAAATTAACTATATATATATATATATATTAGTTAATTTAATCTGTCTATCTGACGCGAGAGCTGTATTGATTTGTGAAATATTCCGAGTTTGATTTACCAAGCAATTTTATATTTTTAATAAAAAATAAATTACGTGATAACGCTTCAACTACAACAAGTAAGCAGAGAGGTCCGGGGAACGCTTTCACGTATTACCAGCATGAAATGCGTGGCTAGGTACGTTTTTTTTATGTACGAGTAAAAGAAACCGGAGACCTTAATAATGGGGACAAGGCGCATTCAATCTTGGTTCTCAGGGATTTCAAGGTAAGTAAATTATAGCAAATATATACATGAAAGACGTCCCGCAAGATTGTGTACAGCATTCAATGGATATATAAATATTTTTATTTTTTTTAAATTTTTTATCGTTGATAAATAAGGATCTATAATACCTAGCTAGCTGTTTATAAAATAAACAGAGAATATAGATTAAAAAAAACCGCACGAGTCAAAAAAAAGAATGACAATAGGAAACGAACGGAAAGGTGAATGACACCTCGCATGACCGAGACGGCTGAACGTCATTACCTTGTGACGCAGTGAGTCAGGTAATGAGGAATGGCCTGTAATGATATTTCATTAAACTATTATTGCAAAATTATGACAAATTGTAATGATTACTTCTTTAGTAATACATTCAAGGGATACACGAATTTCAAAAACAGTAATAAATATCTACTGTTTTAAAGATTGTTGTAAGATTTTAGTGAAGTCAAATTTACCAACGGTTCGAGAATTAAAACCTCTTCAGATAAGACTATAATTTATTTTAAACGTTTTTATTTATGGTCATTATTTGATATTTTATTATTGCTTATGGGATAAATGTGTATTAACGCAAAAAGACACTCGGATTGATATTTGCAATACCGAAACGTTGAGAATGGAAGGATTACGGTGCAGTGGTAGCGATTATGGACTGTACCAAAAGTATTTTTTTTTAAATAATAATTCATAACCAGCACACAACTGAAGCACACACAACACAAAAGGCGTTATGTGTGTGTTTAAGGTGTATAGGACTGAATTTGCAAAACCGCAAGACAAGGCAAATCTTTTTTTTTGTGTTTGTGTGATGCTGTTCGTCCAGTGTGACCTATACAGCTTCAACGAGATAGACGCGCGAGCGGGATGCAATGCTCGTCACGAGGACTGCTACTGCACCACCGCTGCGCTCCAACCCCTGCGGACGTATGTACGAAGAACGTAGACGACAACGGGGATGTACAATCCGAGAGTTTCGTAAGAAGGTTCGAACCTCAGCTCGGACCGTTATCGAAGTGCAAAGTCCAAATTGCAATTTGATTGCTTTGCTAAAGCAAGTAAAACATTGCTGGAACAATGGCAGTTATAATAATATAAACGAACATTCCGTTCATCCGATATTAAGTGCGGCAAACATATTGTGTCCTGTGAGAACTACAAAGGAGACGAATGACTACAGATTCCACCAGAGAGTGATGTCGGCTCTTCTGAGCCGTGCTGTACGTCCATAAAAAACGTTTCATGACATTTGTAAGATAACGCATCACCCGCGAGGTCTACGATTAAAGCCTCATCACCAATAATGAGAATCTTCGATTGGCCTCACTCATCAGTCGTTATGTAGATTTTTTCATCATTGAGAGTAACAAACGAGCACACAGTTGACCTGATGGCAAGTGATTCCTGCGGCCCATGACATCTACATTCATCCTTTACGAGGAATCATAATGCAGATGCGTTGTCACCCTTGAGGACTGAGATGGAATGCCTCGTCACCAGTAATAAAGGTCTCCGGATCCCTGCACTCACCAGACGAAACACAGCAACATTATACTGCTATTTTACGCTGGTATTCTGTGAGGGCGTCTTCCCCGCTCGAGCTGACCCATTCATTCTGCAGCCAGAAACAAACTGCAGTGTAGCTCTACCACTGTAACACTGCAAACTTATGCTGATATTCTGTGAGGGCGAAGTTCTTCCCGTTCGAGCCGAGCTATTCATTCTGCAATTACAATATCCATTGCAGTGAGGCAACAACTATAACATATACCTAAATTATCTTATTTATAAACTAGACGGAAATATAGATAACGTGCACGCCAAAACAGGCCGTTTTAATAAAAAAAAAAACAAATAATTTATACGATGTACACCGACTTTTGTACTGTCAATTACGTATTTGCATGAATCACTGATAATCCTATAGTTGCGCTGTTAAACTTGACCTCATAACGTAAGCTTTAAGATCAAGGCAATAAAGTTTAAAATATTAACGCGAGTTATCATCTTTTAATATAATATTTGATGGTATATGATTCACTGGTATTAATTATATTATGTTTCCTACTAATTAATCACATACTGTCGCTTGAGGTTTTATTTCCTTACTAAACAACTTGATTTTTCCGTAATGATGTCATCGATTTTCGATGACGTAAAGAGAATAATATAAAAAAATCTAAGTTGTAAATACAATTATATATTGTTGCAGCATAAATTAGGCCATGATATCACTAAAATACTGTTGTTTAGTAAGTACAAGCCCTTTAACGCAATTATTACTTCTAGTATAGTATAATTAACTGTTATTTTACGTTTCTCACATCAGAGGGATCGTCCTCATCTTGATATCTATAAGGATGTTGTGATGTTATGTGCGATTTTTTTAATGTACTGTATTTTATTTTGTAGACCTTCATTGCAATAAATTTGTTTGATCATATTAATACACAAAATATATATATAAAATAAAATATTATAAGGAATTCATACACAGGATATAGATAAATATATATCCATTTTATTTTACACTTGATAATAAACTACTAAACACAGATTCTTTGTTTATTAATAATTAAAATACCGAACCAGAACTACTGCTTGTTCGAACCTACTAAAACTCACTGAAGAGATAATAACACTTTCATCCACCTCCCTCGGTCACCTTTCAACCCAGTGAAACTGTAAAAGCCCTCATCCTAACAGCGGCCATCAGCCCCGAAAAAAAAATCATCTGTCTACTCAATTGGATCAAAAAACTATGAGTGAGAAATAAGAATATGAATAAAATTTAAATATTTCACATATTAATGTTACCATAGGAAACTTGTTGAAATGAGACAAGAGTTACTCAATTAATAGGAATAATAATTCATTTACCATAGTTTTACAATCTGGCACATTTTTAATACATTATTCATATATAATTCATCAACAGGATGTACAAGATAGTCACCTTTAGTTATGAATCACTGATATTTTGTATAATAGCAGTAGTTTCTTACCTGCTTCTTCTTAAATTAAATAAAGATGGCCTCTTTGTTTGTACAGTGTATTATTTTTTGCTATTGTATAAACCTTTTAGTATATACCAGAGTGTAGTAGAAGTCACCTAGCTTCTGCGATGTGGGTCCTGAGTCCGGGCCAAGCAAAGGAACAATATTTGTGTACACAAATTGTTGGTTTTCATGTCTGGGTGTGTTGATTGTATGTTCCGAGCATCAGAACCAAAGTTCCAATCTTCACATGCATTAAATTGGAATAGGGAAGAGGACAATGAGTAAGTGCATCTGCTTTTGCGTTTGTAACATAACTAGTGCAGTTGATGTCATCTGGCAACATCCAGATATCTCCATAGTCAAAATTGCACAGGAAGATATCATAATGTATATTTCTCTTCTTATTATCATAATATACAGTTTATGTACTGGCAGGTATCACAATTAAAATTTTGTATATTATGATCTTACTTTTTTGGTGCTTTGGTTGATTGATAAGTTTTGTTGGAAGAGCAACAAGAAACAGCTTATACACAATTAAGTTCTATATGGAGGTATGAAAAACAAGTGAATCAATTACTAGTAATCAAGCAGTCATAGTTGACAATACATTTGTATCCTGATTGTTGATATATCAAAGATAAATGGGGTGTTTATGAGCCGCAAGGAGTCATGCATGAATGCAACTATACTCATTTGACCCTCTTTTTTCATAAAAAATATATATATAGATTTAAAATAAAAACATTTTCTCCACCACATTAATTGATTTCCATAGTATTTATTACTTGAAAAATTGCATGTAATATATTTTTGATTATTTTGGCAATCATATATATATACTGAACTAGTCTGCCTGAATTAATTTGATATAAAATTATGAGAGAAAGAAAAACATAGTAAGTTGAGTTGCTTCAACAATAGAGGCATGGTTTATATTTTTTTTAATGCTGTTTTTAATGCTAACTAACCTAAGATTGTGATATATCTACACCTTTTATACATTGCTATACCACGACCAAAAGTTTTGGTCATAAAGTGTTCTGCTTACACTGCAATGGATAAGATACACAAAAATTATGTGTATTTGCAAGCCTGATGTAAAATAGTAAAACTACATTAAAATAACATTAAAAACTTCATCAATCAAGTCTGAATATTGGACACTGCTTTTCTAAAAATATGTAAAGTATAATTCCAGTTTCATTGGATTTATGTCTTGGCACAAGATGCAATGTTGTCATGACTATGTATTTAACATCTACAAATAAACTAGAATTAAAATACATATGATTTTTATAAGCAGTATGATAATAAGACATTTTATCATATTTAATTGACAATTTTCTTATCATTAAGTCCACTGCCAATAATCAGTATCAACCATACTAAAAGCTAGAACTACCGATATTTATTGACCTCAAAGAGATTATTACTTCATCTAGTGATGGGTCACATCCCATTCACCACTGTATATGGTGTTGATAATTTTATTACAACTCAGTTAGTATTGTATGCTGTAACTTTTCTGCTATTAGCTCTAAGATATTTCAATGTGAATGGTGAATTTTCAATTTGTAGGAACTGTGTAGGATGAGTAGAATTGAGTAACTTTATAGTATACCTCTTTGTAGTCCAAAACCTAGAGATAATGCTTTAATGCACATCAGGCACTACTGATATCGGAAGTGGAACTATTTTTGAAGCTTGATGATACATCAATTTAAGCCACTTCAATGTTTTCAATCATGAAATATTTTGCAGATCCTCATAATAATACAAAAATCTTTTACTTTATGTTGCAAAATTACCATCATTAGTATTTAAAAATCGTCATACATTATTCTTCCTTACTAATATTGATAATTACTGTATTATTCATAAATCTAACTGGTCATTTACATGTTATATATTAAAAAAAGGGTCATATTATATCTATTATATCGATTAAGTATTATTTTGAACTTAAATTATTATAGTGATATCTTAAATTATTATGATTCTAATAAGAAAATTTTGTTTGAGTCCAGTTTCATTTGGTAGATAATTTCTTATATATAATTCAATCTAGATAAAATATTTCGATTCATTATTGAATATTGTTAGAAAAACGTAAGGCATAGGCTACCTTACGGGTGATGATTCATCCCAAGGCGATCTACAAATCATGAATCACCCATAAAGAGGCGAATGTCCCCAAAAGATCAATACCATACTTATAAGGCAATCGACAACTGCAGACTATAATAATTAGCGTGCGATAAGAATAATCGATAAATCGCATAATATGGAAGCGTACTGTAACCGTATGTAACCTTGACATTGATATGTAGCAATACCGACGAGAAAGTTTTATTCGGACGCGCCCACCATAGTCCGACGCCTATATATACCCCGAAATAGACATGAAATGGTGTGACAGGGCACTACGGTCGCTATACCATATATGGGCAAGCGATATGCGATTGCGCGGCAATGCAATGCAACCAAGTTCGATGCCCCCAACGAAACGAGCGCCCGATAAGTCATCTAAGCTCGCTGTTAGCATATTTTGACAAGAAAAATGACGCCTTTACAAATTAACCGGCGCGCCAGCTCGTCATAAAAGGCGTTGCAAGACAGTAACCTTTCCAACAAGCGTGAAATCCAACACCGAAAGAATTATAAATCTCCCTATATCGGACCACCGTGGCGCCGATAGCTGCATATTACTTAAATTCGCAAAATCACTACACGTGGCATAAAATCACTGAACGGTGACAACTATTTTTATAAAAAGGCGTGCAAACTCTTGCAAAGGGTTGTGTGGAATATGGCGGCACCGGTCTTATGGGAACGTATTATAATAAATTAGCTATAAAAAAATATTTTACACCACATCCAGTTTAAGAAAATCACAGCACGGCAAAAAACACTGTAATTTATTTGTCTCCACTTACCATTTTCTGATGTTATAACACGTAAAAATTCCACTACTAAATTCACCGAGTTCACAACGGCGACCGGAACGACACTGGTTATCTGAGAGTTGGCTATACGTTATTTTGCGGCAACCAATGAGCGCATGTGTCAAAATTATTTCAATGAGTCAACACACTGATTTAATTATATGATTTTTTTAATGAATACTAAATAAAAGCAATATTTGAAATGCCACTATTATGAATATATAGTACTTTCGATATAATTATAATTATTATGGAAATTTCTTATAAAATATTCAAAACCGCTACACAAGGCGACAACTTTTTAAATACGACTGTAGTCTGTTGGTCTATGCTCTGACAATGTACTAGTAATTGTTAATCTTGATATATAAAGCGGCTTTCGCTTAGATAAGATTAGATAAAAAGCATCAACCGTTTCAGCGAAGTGTATTACTGAATTAGAGACTACCACACGTTTGATTACTACTTGAAAAGTGACTCACTGATGACGACAGTATTCTGTCCAATCCACAGTCAGTATTCAATAAATGTCCATATATGGACAGACGGAAACTGCCTCCAAGCCGTATGTTGATTTAAATTTTGGCGCCTTTAGATAAAATTATTCAATATTGGTGAAATAATATTTGGTGATGTTAGCTTATTTTTGTTTATTATTATTAGATAAAATTCCTGTTTGAGATTACTTTTCAATCGTCGATGATATTATGAAACGTAAACATATTGTTACGACACAAAGGTTCTTATTTTTTTATGATACGTCAATCTTTAGGCATTAAGATAATTTATGTTACAAATAATAATAATGAACTTTCACGCATTATATTGCTAGACAGAGATAGCAACTACTGCCACACTTTATTAGTATATAATGTGCAAAAGCAAACCCAATAGAAATTAAAATATACTACTAATGCCTTTATCGAAAATGTGAACGTATTATAACCGTAGTTCATTGTTTGAAAAGCCATATGGTGAAAGAGAGAGAGAGCATATCATCCTATTTCATTTCGCAAATGTCAAGTAGCGACTTTTTAAAATGCCACATAAATAACGCAATCTCCAATAATTGCGTAAAAGTCATTTCTCGAATATATCAGGCTTACAATATTATTATTATATCTTTTGTTGTATCCGAACCATTCTTTGATCTTGCCAAAATGAATACTTCTGTTTGCTCTTAAACGAACAGCAATGTCATACATTTAGTTTCCTAGGCCATAGATTCTCAACCATTTTTAAGTAGCCACCCAAGACAAAGATAAAAAGTTAAGTAAAAAGCCTTCCGACCCCCTCTCTTTAAAATTATTATAATATTTTATGTAGAAGTTTATTTACACAGAGTAAGCTATACGTTAATTTTTTTATGTTATTATACGGTAATATCTAATTTTATAAAACTGTTAATATAAATAGCCTTTATTAAAGTACGTAATCTTTTGTACATAGGTCTATATAGCAGTGATAGCACCTTCTAAGAATATATTTTAATTTTTTTATGATTGCACTGTTATCGACATCAATCAATATTAATGTATTGAATAGTTTGAAGAGAAAAGGTAAATAAGGGTGATAAACAATCACACAAGTCACCGATAAGTCACAGTGGTAAGTGATGACTGCGGGCCATAAACAATTATATAAATATCAACAAAGATTGAAAAGCAGATTCGTTGTCACTTCTGCGGATTGTTTACCATATATCTGAGATATAACATATCCACATACCCCTATCACCTCGTATCTTGCAATCGGGTCATACTTGAGGTCTTGATAGAAAGCTTAAATGCAGTTTATTATTTTTCCTTATTTAATTTGTAAATTAAAGTGACGAGGGAGCCCGTGGTTTACCTGATAACTTGACTTGACCTAACGTCAATGCTGTCCATAGACAAGTGCATTCATACTCTGAACCACTCCAGAATGTCTACGCCTGAAGACTAAGATCTAATGCGTTTTTATCAATAGGACCATCAAGAACAATCACCCAGCAAGTTATGATGGTAAAGCTTAAATGGATTTTTAGAGATAAATTATTTCTTTATAAAGGTAGAGGAAGTACAAGAACACCGTTCATTCAAAGTTCATTGAAAGTCGCGTGCAATAAACATTAATTTTAAATACGTCATTTAAATGTTAAAACTGATCTACGTTTCAAGATGAGATGTCATCATTTGGGTTTTTAAGAACAGTACACACGACGTAAATACATGGTGCATATATGGTGCTTTTTTACGGTTATCTATAAGGGTTTGGTCTTCCAGTGGACGAATCACCTACTACAGTAAGGCTGGTGGTAGCTTTGTTATTAATGTAGACGATTTAATTTTTGTATTAAATTGTTACCAGTTAGTGTGATCAGTATCTAAGGAAAAGTTAGAGATAGTTAAATAAATAGGTTGTATTTATTTCTCAGTCAATCCAGTTTTCCAAAATATATTATCTTCTATCCTTAAAATAAAAGGCACGCGGTGTAGTTGTTAAAGTATCTGGCTGTTGCGTTGCGGGTTCGATTACCAGACGGGGAACAAATCATAAATTTTTGGTTTTCGGATCTGTGTGTGTGTGATCACTTCATCTTAACCCATCTCCGATCATATTGCACATAAAGGAAAAGGTAAGAGACCATGGGTGAGCGCCTCGTCGTTTGCGCAAATACTTACGGATCTATAAAATACTCTACGCAGTTGATACCGTCCGGCATTAACCAAAAAATATCGCACACACACACTATTAAAGACTTATATTATAGACACAACGATATTCCGTGTTCTATTTAAACGTATTCGTTCCTCTCATAACTTTTGAGTTTCTAATCGTTTTAAAAATTTATATTAATTTTTGTCCTGAGATAATCACTATAATGATTCGAATCCTGAAAGTTAAAAGACGAGACAGAAAGAAAGTTTAATTCAATACTACTAAAACTTTTTTTTTAATATATATTTTTATTAGGCATTGCCAACATATTTATGGTATCTTTTATACATCAAATACATGTTAGTCATAGTCATTTGTCCAATGGAGCCAGCTAGAGATCTTTTCAGGAAGGCCATAGCGTAAGTGGAGTCCGAAGCTTGTATTAACATGGCGATGGAATTTTCTAAATGCTGTCGTACCCATTTCGGGGGAGCGGTTTTTTCTATCCACGTACAAATGTCCGCGACGGCGTATGCTGCTATTCTTGAGACGTGGGCTTTCCTTTTACATATTGATTGGGTTAATCTGTAAAATAAATTACAATTATCCACCTTGAAATATTAAAAAATGTATTTGATTACACTTTTTATTTATTTAATAATCTTAGTCAATATTTCACCACACAAATACTGCATCGAAGCCAAACAATCTTCCATTAGTATGAACACGGTCACAAAAGCAACGGATTACAATTTTCCCAATGATCAACTATCATGCCATTAATACTTTTTTTAATCGTTAGTCAAGAACATGTTGCGGAATATTTTTTTATAGTAACCCTGATCGGGTTACCATAAAAATATATTCCATACCGTAGAATATAATTAATTGGTTATCTAACCATAAACACTCGACCATAAGTTTAACTTACTTTTCAATTGAATGCGCCGCTTCTATCAACTTCTGTTCCTCGCTCCGGTCTGTTTGGTCAAGGGACTTCGTCCTCTCGCACAAACATAATATCAGCGTTTTATAGCATTGCATGTAGCACGGCCACCTGAAGGAAAAACAGAAACCATTTTATTTAAATTACTTATATAATAGAAATATAAAAAAAATGATGGTAAATATAATTATTAGGTGTACAAATAAGTTTCCGCCGTTTGACAACAAATGGCCGCACCCGTTTAGTTTTGGAAATGTGAAAATGTAAATCGTAAGATTGGACATCCGACAATACTGTAATCGCGAAGTATTAGCGGATTTGTATTAGCATTACATACCTTTCTTCGTGCAATAATGTCCAGTTTAGAGTCGAATGAGTCGTTGCGGGAATTTTTGATTTATTTCTTTAATTTGAATAAATCTGCAGCTGACGCGCATCGATTGCTTGTGGAAGCATATGGCGAGGCTGCTTTAAGCGAGAGAAGTTGTCCAAAAGTTTAAGAACGGCGTTTTTGAGATCGAAGACAAATAACGCAGCGGTAGGCCGCAAGTGTACGAAGATGTGGGTTTGGAGACATTGGAGGAAGATACAGGCCGAACGCAAGAACTTGTGCACTCACATTATGAGTGACTTGCCAAGTAATTTTACGTCGTTTATAATTGTTAAAAAGGGAATTGGGTTCCATTGGACTGAAATCGAAACTTTGAACACCGCATTGATTCTGCACATGTGAAATTCTGCTTGGCAGGCATAAACAGAAGGGTTTTTTGCATCGTATACGATCACTGTTGGTGAAAATAGGTCCACTATGATAACCCTAAGAAGAGGTAAGCATGGGAACCACGCGGCCATGCTTCAACACCGACAGCCAAACCAAATACTCGTGGAAAAAACTCTTGTTATGTATTAGGTTGGATCGGCTTTGTGTCTGTATTATGAGTTGCTCAAACTGAACGAAACCATTACTGGGGCTCTCTACCGAACAGAGAGCCCCAGTAATGGTTTGACGAGGTTTTGACAATTGATGAGATTGGGCCGAGCCCTGAAGGAAAAATGGCCGCTGTACGAGCAGAGATACAAGAATTTACAACGCTCGGCCAAACATTTAAATAATACCTTAGTAGTGGGAAGTACTACCCCACCCGCCGTATTCACCAGACGTTGCCCTTTCCTATTATCACTTTATCCGATCGATGGCATATAGACTGTCTGAGCAGCACTTCATATCATATGAAGATACCAAAAATTGGATGGATCGTGGATAGCTTCGAAATATGAAGCGTTTTTCAGACGCAGTATCCGTATGCTGCCAAAAAGATGGGGAACAGTGTGGCTAGCAATGGACAATACTTTGAATAAAACTTAAGGTTCTGTCACAAGAAAAGCCCAATTTTTGATAAAAACAAAACGGCGTAAACTTATTTTAATATTTTACTACTTTTTGAACTTTATTATTTTTGCCAATAATAAAGTTCTTGTGTCAGTAGTAAAACTTCAGAATTTCCTTTTCACACCGAAAGGCCGATTTACAATTAGTATGTATTGACGTTGTATGCAAGTTTACGGGAAGTATTTTCTTTTTTTATAAAATTAGGACGAAACAAACGAGCTTAACGAGAAAGTTCTCCCGATAGTATCCTAGTTATCCTCAAAAATTATTTAAGATGCACATTCTTCATCATCCTGAGCTATGAGATTGAATGTCTTACTATAAGAAAAGTTATGCTGCTATTTGATAAATGTTGACATTAATAAAGGCATGGGACAAATTTTATAAAGACCTTTTTCTTTCGTTTTGACTTTAAAATGATTTAATACCGCCTTCACTTGATTTAATGTTTGACAAAGAAGAAATAGTACCAATTGTATTAAAGAAAAAAAAGTCTAGTCTGGTCCAAACGGAAATTAATTTAATAAAAAATATAATAGCTATACCCGCGACTGTAAACAAGACTAAAACACATTTGCTATTATTAGCATAAAATATACATCATGCTTCTGTGTTTCGTGTAGTGTGAGACAGAAACCCAAGACTTTACTATCGGTGATTAGCGAGACTGCACGGACACCACAGACAAATAAACATATTCAATCAAACAAATGCATGAATACACCCACCCACAAACTCAAAAAGTACACTAAATCTCAAATTAAAAAAGGAAATTGTGAAACCAAATCAAACAAGATTTGGTTTTACTTTAAAATTCAACCATTGTTTGCTGTTGTTCTTGTCTGTTTGAATAATTTATTTTAAATAATATCTCACTCACACAAATAATAACTCTGTTTGTGGCCTGTAAGTTTAACTCGTGAGAATAAATTGTAATATATTAAAGAGCGGTGGATTTTCTAAAATAAATAAATATGTGTTTACAACATATATTTAGTTTATTTTAAAGAGCTTTGCGATAATTTAATTTTCTACCATTAATAATTTACTTAAATGTGTTTGTGTCGTCCCTGATACTATAAAAAAAAACTTACCTATCTTCCAAAAGCTCCTCTCTTGCAAGCAACAAGTTATTCAACACAGACATACAACCCTCATGTAAGCTGAAGAATGCCTGCCAACTGATTTCACACTGTGTGTTTATAGTGTTGCATCCTAAAATGTATTGCATCATGTGTTGTAGTTCAAATATTGTATCAAGGAATCTATAGTCAAGGGGCGCCTGAAAGAGTTGATAAAATTATTGTTATTAGAGTTGATAATGTTTATATTGCATAATATAATATATTTTAATTGCTACAGTGTAGAAAAAAAGAATAGAATATAAATAAAATATTTTTTATATTATTAGGGTATATGATGGATTGATTCATAGTGCACCTGATGGTAAGGGATGAGGGCAACGCATAATATTTATATCCTTTCTCAAATAAGATTCCAGATGCGTCTTGAGCCAGGTCTGAGATGGAATGACTTGTTTCCTGTAATGGAGTCTCCGCATTCCTACACTCACCATATGTAACACAGCAGACTTATGGTGCTATTTCACGCTGGCTTCTATGAACTGTGATGTGCTCCTTCCCCGGTTTAGCGGAAACATTTATGCTGCAGCAAGAATTTAGTTGCTGCTTGGCTTTGGTGTTGTTAAAGATAATAAGAAATATATATTTATTTCAGATATAAGTTATTGTAAGTGTATATAGTAACAATTTGCAGTTTCAATTTATACATACTCATTTGAGTGAGTTTCCTTGTTTACCAACTGTTATATATAAAAAACTAATAATAGTATTGGTTTATACAGGTAAAAAAAATATTAATTAATTTAATTTATCTCTATTATAAGTTGCACTCAGTGACTATGGAAGTGAATTTCGTATTGAAGAATCAAAAATTTTCTGATTGTTTTCCACTCATTGATCTGATTTTACTCAATAAGTATAAAAATTACTTTAATTTTGAAATTATATTTTATTGATAAACTCTATTTCATCAGTAGCTCAGTATTCATGCAATAGTTTTTTATCCACTGTACGCGAGCAGACCGAGATCGAACTGCGACGAAATCGTTAGTAGAAATTTATCATCTGCATCTACTATGGTATTATACTATTGTTATGATACAATGTTTTTCTCCACCGCCGAGTACATGCTAAACATCTACCACAGTTTGTTTCTAGCTGGAGAATTAATGGGTCAGTTCGACGGGGGCAGGACCACACCCACACAGAATACCGGCATAAAATAGCAGCATAATGCTGTTGTGTTTTGTCTGGTGAGTATAGGGATCTGGAGACCTTTCTTTACTGGTAACGAGGCATTCTGTCTCAATCATCAAGTGTGACAACGCATCTGCATTATGGTACCTTGTCAAGGATGAATGTGGGTGTCATGGACAGTAAGAATCGTTTGTCATCAGGTGAACTGTGAGCGAGTTTGTTACTCACAAAATAAAAGAAAAAATCATCACTTAAATTCCACTTCAATCACCAGTCCAATACTAATTCCATTAGATCATCTTATAATACTTATATAATATTTATACATAATCGTGACATTACTTTGGATGGATTAATAATTCAAGAGTTACCTTTTTGGCCGCTAAGACAACATCCGACAGCATCTCCAAATCAATACTTAATAGTTTACAAATGGCATCGTCTATTTTGATTACAGTCAATTGTGTTTCACTTATATCATCATTATGCTCCACATTCCTGACATCATTTTTATGTTCCATCTCCTGGTCACATTCAAAATTATGTTGGATCCAGAATTTCATGTTTTTAAAAGTGTGTCTCATTTGCTTTTTTAAGCCAATGCATTTGGGGCCAATGATGTTGGCTTTGAGGCAATGTTGGAGTAAATATTTTGACGTGTGATGTGATGTTATTTGTGAGTTGGTTGTGTCTTGGTTCTTCAGGATTATTGATGGTTTCTAGAATAAGATATATTATCTTTAATTATTTTAAAATTAGATTCGATTTGGATGCTAATATAACATAATATTACTATACTAATATAACTAAAAAATATGCCACGGTAGTGCCTAAAAGAGTTCGGTCTATTCCGGCTATTTTAATTGCTCATCAACCATGTGCGGTAAAGAAAACATTGTGAAGAAACCTGTGTAATTTAGAAATAAATAAAAAAAAAATCCAAACATGGGAAGTCCGCCAATCCGCAATGACTCTAATACTCTCTAGGGAGATATGTGCCCAGCAGAGGGATTTAACTATATAGGCTTTTACTTTCCTCTTTTAAGAAAACACCAGTGAGAGTTTTAAGACTCACTCGCAACAAATATTGCGAAAAAAATTATTCACCTTAAAAGCAAACAAAGCAATGGAATTTATTTATATTTCTATAATTGTAGTTGGGTAATTAATATTATATATTCTCATTATGAGCCAATATATATATATATATATATATATATATATATATATATATATATATATATATATATATATTCGTCAAAGGCATTGCTATTAATATTACTAACATTCCGGTTAAGCACTCCAACTTAACTGAAAATACTTGTCCTAGGAGATAGTTTAAGACAATGGCCGAATGGCGGATTCGAATCTCCGACCCTAAGTTTAGCGAACCGTGCCGTAAACCATTAGGCTATTGACGTTTCAATTATTATAATCATATAAAATTTTATATGCATATTGTAGGACTAACATTTTTTTTTATTCAAAACAAATTAGACAAAACAGTGTTTATCTCATATACAGTGAGAGTTTCATCTGTCCTCAAGAATACATCTTGCATCCTTGGGGAGAATAGATGTAGATGTTGACAGGCTGTAGTCATCATTTACCAAGTGACCTATGTATTTATACATTACTCTTATATTAATAAAAAAAGCTGTCTAAAAAAAATATAATAATTCCATTTAAATGTTGGGAGTTATAATCTATATTATATATTATATCTTACAGAATCCAAAAAAAGTACTAAAGAACCAGTATGAGCTGGAAGTCCTACATCATAATCACTAGGACATCATCTCTATTGCATTTTTTTTAAACAATCATTAAAAATATCATCAAAATCTTAAAAAACTCAATTAAAGGAGTAATAGTGGTGAGAAATATTATGAATGCAATGAAGAAGTAATATATAATATTTTTTTATACATCAGTTGAGTGCTTTTTGAAAAAACATTGGAAGAATAATTTTCTTAAAAGCTTACCTTTAAAACCGCCAAACTTATTACATCCCCAATGAATTGAGACAAAAAACAATCCACTGAAGATAACTCCGCTAAGAACTTTAAAGTCACCGATATGCCTTCCAGGAACCCGTTATTTAACTTCTTTTTAGATGTTACATCGAATGTTATAAGCAACCTTGCTTTTACACTCTGCCATATTTTTTTGAAAAGTGCATCCTTATCTTGGAACATTTCATGAGACTCAAGCTTTTTTATGTATCTTAGTATTATATTTAATAATTGTACAGATGAGTCTATATGTTGGTTCTTCGATTTAGGATTTTCGACTGCTTTGATCTGTGAATTTAATAAAGTGTATGTTAAAAAATAAATATAATACAACATAGCTACTACTACTATACTAGAACATTATATGATAAAAAGTTTTGACTGGTTTATATAAGCGTATCAATAACTCTTTCTTCCCAAGAAGTTTTATAAAGAAACCTAAAAGTGAATCCGAATTTACGATTTAATTTGTGCTTTCGTATTTAAAATATTTATTATTTAATACATCTTATTTATTTAAGTGTAAAAACACTGTACGCATATTTTTGCATTAGTAGACTTTTATGAATTTAAATATCATATATGTATATTGTGCGATTTCTATAAATGTTTCCTTAAGAGCTACCATACATATTCAAAATAAAGGTAGCAACTCATCAGAAAATAGTATAGCCGAGGCGATAATTATTTATTGTCGGTTGCAATTGTAAGGACCTTTCTTATGTTATTATGTGTGATAATAAAGCACACAGATAAGCTGATTATAAGAAATTTCTGCGGCCCATGATATTCACATATTATCCTCCATAAACAATCATAATGCCATCTGTATTTCCATACTGCATCCTCTAAGGACTAAGATGGAATGCCTCATCACCAATATTCAGGTCTCTGGACTCTTTTCTTCATCATAATAAACTCACGTCGTACTAATCCTAGTTTTTACACTGGCAATTCTGAAAGTCTTTTTATCCCAGGAGAGCTGACCTATTCATACAACAGCTATTTAATAACAGAGATACAAGTGTACCACGTAAATCTGAGACTCCATATTGATCATCGTTTTAATATTTTATAGGTAACATTCGCAATGGTTATTAAAAAAAATAAACTTGCTTGCTGTAAAAATAAAAAACTTTGCGTGTATTTGAAAACTTGAAACAACACGTCAACAACTTTAATGGGCTAATAGAATAATTTATACTTACAGCATTCTGAACAAAGAATTCCAATCCGGACCATAGACAATCCAGTTTCTTTATTTCTTCAATATCAGTCATTTCACAATACTTCAACAGTATTAACGAATACGCGCCAATCGCATTCAATGTTGCCATGTTTATTTCTGACACTATTAATGCATCATCAATATTGTCATTGTCATTACCACCAATTTTGGTAAAATCAATAAGCATGAACGACTCAAGCATAGCTTGTTGCAATTTCTCTTGTAGATTAGCTAAAATAGACCTAAAGGCACTTGTAGTTATTGCTCTTTTTTCTTTAGCAATGATAGGTAGAATCATACACTGTAGTTGAAATACAGGATCACTGAAGTATAGAGTACTATTAGATATATTCTTTGTAGATTTTGTATTTGACAAAAGTTTTTCAACTAATGCTTTCACAATTTCGCTATCAGTTTTCACCTTTTAACAGCAGTTTCCAATATATATATATATATATATATATATATATATATATATATATATATATATATATATATATATATATATATATATATATATATATATATATATATATATATATATATATATATATATATATATATATATATATATATATATATATATATATATATATATATATATATATATATATATATATATATATATATATATATATATATATATATATATATATATATATATATATATATATATATATATATATATATATATATATATATATATATATATATATATATATATATATATATATATATATATATATATATATATATATATATATATATATATATATATATATATATATATATATATATATATATATATATATATATATATATATATATATATATATATATATATATATATATATATATATATATATATATATATATATATATATATATATATATATATATATATATATATATATATATATATATATATATATATATATATATATATATATATATATATATATATATATATATATATATATATATATATATATATATATATATATATATATATATATATATATATATATATATATATATATATATATATATATATATATATATATATATATTATATCTTACAGAATCCAAAAAGTACTAAAGAACCAGTATGAGCTGGAAGTCCTACATCATAATCACTAGGACATCATCTCTTTTGCATTTTTTTAAACAATCATTAAAAATATCACCAAAATCTTAAAAAACTCAATTAAAGGAGTAATAGTGGTGAGTAATATTATGAATGCAATGAAGAAGTAATATATAATATTTTTTTATACATCAGTCGAGTGCTTTTTGAAAAAACATTGGAAGAATAATTTTCTTAAAAGCTTACCTTTAAAACTGCCAAACTTATTACATCCCCAATGAATTGAGACAAAAAACAATCCACTGAAGATAACTCCGCTAAGAACTTTAAAGTCACCGATATGCCTTCCAGGAACCCGTTATTTAACTTCTTTTTAGATGTTACATCGAATGTTATAAGCAACCTTGCTTTTACACTCTGCCATATTTTTTTGAAAAGTGCATCCTTATCTTGGAACATTTCATGAGACTCAAGCTTTTATGTATCTTAGTATTATATTTAATAATTGTACAGATGAGTCTATGTGTTGGTTCTTCGATTTAGATTTTCGACTGCTTTGATCTGTGAATTTAATAAAGTGTATGTTAAAAATAAACTTGCTTGCTGTAAAATAAAAACTTTGCGTGTATTTGAAAACTTGAAACAACACGTCAACAACTTTAATGGGCTAATAGAATAATTTATACTTACAGCATTCTGAACAAAGAATCTAATCCGACCATAGACAATCCAGTTTCTTTATTTCTTCAATATCAGTCATTTCACAATACTTCAACAGTATTAACGAATACGCGCCAATCGCATTCAATGTTGCCATGTTTATTTCTGACACTATTAATGCATCATCAATATTGTCATTGTCATTACCACCAATTTTGGTAAAATCAATAAGCATGAACGACTCAAGCATAGCTTGTTGCAATTTCTCTTGTAGATTAGCTAAAATAGACCTAAAGGCACTTGTAGTTATTGCTCTTTTTTCTTTAGCAATGATAGGTAGAATCATACACTGTAGTTGAAATACAGGATCACTGAAGTATAGAGTACTATTAGATATATTCTTTGTAGATTTTGTATTTGACAAAAGTTTTTCAACTAATGCTTTCACAATTTCGCTATCAGTTTTCACCTTTTTAACAGCAGTTTCCAATATACACCTAATGATTAATTGATTATTAAATGTTTTAATTGACAGCTTTAATAAATTAAAAATAATAGTATTTTCGTAAGAAAATACTATGTCCACCGGGAATATTTTGTATAAATCAGGATATTTAGGGCTCAGTTCGTAAGTTGATTGCAGAATACGATCTATACTGCGACGGGTGTTTTTCGTCTGGCAATATTTCTTGACCACTAATAAAACGAAAATGGCTATCAATTGAAATCTTTCTTCTAAATTGTAAAGATGCAAATCTTGTAAAATTTCCAAATGTTTTATAATGTTTTCTTCTTCCTGTTCAATGTTGATGGTGAGTTCATTAAAATAGTCACAGACATTGACACTTTGCAAAAATGTTACAATATCAAAGTTTGTTTTATTCATAGCTTTGGTCAGTGTGTTGCTATTTTCAAAGCATTTCATTATACTTTTGGTATTTTCTAACACAAGTGCATTTGTTAAAATTCTATTTTTAATTATGGTATCAGTTTTAAATATATCATTATTGAAACCCTTTATGTATAACTTTACCAATGATTTAGATAGCTGTTTTGCTTGAGGTGCATTCAAGTTTGTAAATAGTTCTTGAATAAAGTATGTGTTACTAATAATTATGTCAGGATTTCCTGACAATTCATTAATTAAATGTGTCTTAGTAGACATTAGTACTTCGGTACCAATTTCATCTGGGGTTTTGATGTTAAATAATTCAATAGACATAGACTTTATGAGGAGTAGGTTATCCTGAAATGAAGAATTTACTATTATTTAAAAAAAAATAAACTTGCTTGCTGTAAAATAAAAAACTTTGCGTGTATTTGAAAACTTGAAACAACACGTCAACAACTTTAATGGGCTAATAGAATAATTTATACTTACAGCATTCTGAACAAAGAATCTAACTGACCATAGACAATCCAGTTTCTTTATTTCTTCAATATCAGTCATTTCACAATACTTCAACAGTATTAACGAATACGCGCCAATCGCATTCAATGTTGCCATGTTTATTTCTGACACTATTAATGCATCATCAATATTGTCATTGTCATTACCACCAATTTTGGTAAAATCAATAAGCATGAACGACTCAAGCATAGCTTGTTGCAATTTCTCTTGTAGATTAGCTAAAATAGACCTAAAGGCACTTGTAGTTATTGCTCTTTTTTCTTTAGCAATGATAGGTAGAATCATACACTGTAGTTGAAATACAGGATCACTGAAGTATAGAGTACTATTAGATATATTCTTTGTAGATTTTGTATTTGACAAAAGTTTTTCAACTAATGCTTTCACAATTTCGCTATCAGTTTTCACCTTTTTAACAGCAGTTTCCAATATACACCTAATGATTAATTGATTATTAAATGTTTTAATTGACAGCTTTAATAAATTAAAAATAATAGTATTTTCGTAAGAAAATACTATGTCCACCGGGAATATTTTGTATAAATCAGGATATTTAGGGCTCAGTTCGTAAGTTGATTGCAGAATACGATCTATACTGCGACGGGTGTTTTTCGTCTGGCAATATTTCTTGACCACTAATAAAACGAAAATGGCTATCAATTGAAATCTTTCTTCTAAATTGTAAAGATGCAAATCTTGTAAAATTTCCAAATGTTTTATAATGTTTTCTTCTTCCTGTTCAATGTTGATGGCGAGTTCATTAAAATAGTCCCTGACATTGACACTTTGCAAAAATGTTACAATATCAAAGTTTGTTTTATTCATAGCTTTGGTCAGTGTGTTGCTATTTTCAAAGCATTTCATTATACTTTTGGTATTTTCTAACACAAGTGCATTTGTTAAAATTCTATTTTTAATAATGGTATCAGTTTTAAATATATCATTATTGAAACCCTTTATGTATAACTTTACCAATGATTTAGATAGCTGTTTTGCTTGAGGTGCATTCAAGTTTGTAAATAGTTCTTGAATAAAGTATGTGTTACTAATAATTATGTCAGGATTTCCTGACAATTCATTAATTAAATGTGTCTTAGTAGACATTAGTACTTCGGTACCAATTTCATCTGGGGTTTTGATGTTAAATAATTCAATAGACATAGACTTTATGAGGAGTAGGTTATCCTGAAATGAAGAATTTACAATGATTTCAAAAAGTTTATACTTTAATTACTTTTAATATGAAATATATTATAAGTTTAGGACTTTTCTGTTACTATCAAATGATATGTGAGCATTATATAATACATAGGCTATTGCCTTCATCCAATGCAATATCATTATAGGAAGGTTTATATATTTACCTATTTTAAATATCAACAGCATACATATTAAACATTTCAAAGGTTGACCAGAATTCATGGGCAATTGGCTGCGGGACTGTGTGATCCGCCATTTTGCTGTATCTGAAGAAAATTGACAAAATGGCCGACAGAATTTCCGTTAACGTAATTATTGATGGACCTAAAATGTAAAAAAGTATAATTCAATTAAATTATTACAAATATGTTCAAATTAAAACATATATGTCTTAATGAAGACAGTGAAGAAAGTGAACAGTGTGATTGTTTAAAGTGTTGGGGGGCTACCATTTTTAGTGAACTAATGGAACATTTTGCTGTTATTAATCTTACTAGACACATTTTTTGTTCATTAGAAATTTCAGAAAAATATTTAAAAGTCAAAGTCAGCAATTATTTCATCTGAATACCCAAAACCCAAGTGCTTTGTTAAAAATAACCTTATACTTACTCACAAATCCTTCTTCAAGCATCATCAAGCAATTTTCTTCCAAATCCTTTTGTAAAGATGTCAATAAGCCTTTATTCTGTCTCAACATCAATTCAGAAGTGCACTTTCCATACATTTCAACACATTGTTGAGGAAATATATCATTATTGAAACCCTTTATGTATAACTTTACCAATGATTTAGATAGCTGTTTTGCTTGAGGTGCATTCAAGTTTGTAAATAGTTCTTGAATAAAGTATGTGTTACTAATAATTATGTCAGGATTTCCTGACAATTCATTAATTAAATGTGTCTTAGTAGACATTAGTACTTCGGTACCAATTTCATCTGGGGTTTTGATGTTAAATAATTCAATAGACATAGACTTTATGAGGAGTAGGTTATCCTGAAATGAAGAATTTACTATTATTTAAAAAAATATTATACTTTAATTACTTTTAATATGCAATATATTATAAGTTTAGGACTTTTCTTGCTACCAAATGATATGTGAGCATTATATATTTACCTATTTTAAATATCAACAGCATACATATTAAACATTTCAAAGGTTGAATCTTTATATGTTTATATTCTAATATATACACAAATGACAGGTACAACACTCTTGCTATTCAGGTATGTATAAATTAGAGTTTACGTAAATAATAAAATGGACAGGAAATTAGTTATATAAATAAGAACAAACCTTTAACCTCAGACAAACTTAGTTTAAACAAAGTTTCTATTAAATTGTTTAACATTTCTATATATGATTCTAAAACATTTGTACTTTTCTTTGCTGTCATTATTGGAGGCAGAATTAGATCTAACTTTTGTTCTATTATTGAAGGATCCAATTTTATTGCTGTATTTATGATATGTAGAGTTGATTTATCAGGTTTGCCTTCTAATTTTAATAAACCAACCGTTGTTGCTTGTAGAAAAGATATAAATGTCTTTTTTATTTCAACCTTAGTTATCTTTTCTCCTAATGTATCAGTTAATTTAACATTTATATCAATTTCATTATCCAATAATGTATTAAGCATTTTCAAAAATATATTCCTTTTAACTTTCTCATCATTTTCTTCAAACATAATTGGTGGCATTTTCATTGCAGGATTCAAATAATTCTGAATCATATTTAAGGAACTAACAGCCATTATGTAGAACGCGAAAATAATTTGATATTCCCCACGGTAAGAATTAACAAATACATCAACAAAGTCAGATAAGAATTTTTGATCTTTTACTGTTCTTCCTTTTGGGAATGTAAAGAAAGCACTCATAATTTTTATAACTGATTGTATATTGTCCCCTTTCTGGGCAATAAGTTCGTCTATATTATCTTTTCTTATTAAATTTTGAAGAAAACTAATGAAGAAATTTTTTGCAATTGGAAAGAGTATGTTTTGGCAAACCTTTAAAACTGTGCTTCGGTATTCTGAATCTAAGTAACTGAAAAGTGTTTCTAGATTTATTCCATCTAACAGTTTGATTGTAAACTCTAGTTTTTTTTTACATTCTCGGTAATATTTAATTAGGTTTAGAAGCAACTTTTGACTTAAGATACTTTTTCCCGTGTCATCATTCCTTAAATTTTGAAGTAAAGTTGTTGTAATAAATAAATAATCATCAACTTGCAAACTTAAGGTTGCTGATATTTTGTCATTTTCCAGAAAAATTATGATGAGTTGTATGTCATCACTGTTTAAAGGATTGTTGTGTAGGTATTGAGACACAACCTGGAACATTAGTTATGGTATTTAAAAAAAAAGCAATTACTTAAATATAAGACTATCTACAGATGATTACAGAATATTTCTTTAGTTTGTATTTGTGAAATAAAAAACGTTTTATTCTTTATGGTCACCAAGATGCTGGTTACTGGTTTGATCTGATCACAATTTATCTAATATAGATGGTGGAGAAGTACATTATAAAAACATGAGATCCAAATGTCAGTGCACTTTTATTTGTCTCATTTCATTGGAGATAAAAATAGTGGTTCAAAATGTTCAAAATATAACAAACACCCGACAAAAGGGATCTTTGAGTTTTTCTAATGGTCAAGAAAAGGAGTAAGAGAAATGTAAGTAGACTCCTGTCAAATGACAGGAGCTTGTGAAGGTATTTTAACAGCTAGTTTGGTGTTAGCAGTTATAATGTCTATCACTACACCAAACAAGCTGGTATTTGTACCGTAACACTGCTGCTCATCACTAGATCTTTGTTATCATGTTATTACTTAATATTATCAAGTACCTTGATCAATCTGCATTTTAATTCATTAGTTAAATCATCAGCAAATTGAAGCCACCCAATAATATCTCTTATATTTTTACTTGAAAGACCATTTCTGTTTGTTATAGTCTCCAACCAGTCTGCAACAATTCTTTCCTTAGGAGCGGCAGGGAAATGAACCGAATTAATCACATTTTTGGCAAGGCAGAGCCTTTTTGGTAATGGCGTACTGTCATCTTCCAATCTTCGTTTGAGTTCTGGAAAAAGAATTTTAAAATTATTAAGAAAGTGACATAAAGTGTATATAATAATGGAGTTGATGAACATTAGTGGCATGTTTTGAGGCCATAATTTTTTTACATTCTTTACTATATCACAAGTAATTCACAATTTTCCTATATGACCAATCTTTGTTATAAAATTCAGAATGATTTTCCTTGTAGAGGAATTGCACCTTTTTTTCCAATAGCTTGTTGATCAAAATTATCATAAAATATTTTTCCTTAAAATGCCTAGGAAAATATAAAAAATGTTTTTAATTAAGTAGCCAGCAGTAAGCATATTAAAAAAGTTTGTGATTTATTTATAAAACAAATAAGGTCTCAACTATTACTAAATACAATGTTTTTAATGTATTCATTTTCATATATAATTTTATGAAAATCATTAATAGTAATTAAAGAAGAATTAATACTTATTTTCACTATTGATAATACTAACAATAAAGCTAGGTGTCTTTAATTATGTGACCAATGTAACATTAATAAATCAGGATCTTTGTGGCACTAAATTAGAAAATAAATAGTAGTGATTAAATAATAAGCTCTATACAAAAATCTGAACGGCAAGTACAAACGGTGTTACAAACTAGAATTTCAACTGAATAACCTTAAAGAATTTTGCTACTACACAAACACCCAACACTAAATCTTTGCAAATTTTCTTTTTAAATAACTTAAAATTACGAAATATTGTAGACATATTAATAACTGTCAATATGCTTTAGGAAGTTAAATAGCATTTTTCAAATAAATATTTTAACAAAAATAGGTTATAAAATGTATAAAATATTAATGATACTTACAAAATAGTGGCGTGATTTTGTAAAGAGAACTTACCGTTTAGTGGATTTAAAGACATAATTAATTCAAAAAATAGAATTATAATAACTTAATTTAAACAAATTATGCAAAATGTCGTACACATGCCCGTTCACCGTTGTTATTATTTCTTTTTAAGTTTCGTTCGAAAACTGTCTACATCTACCTTAATTGTCAAATTGGTCATTAATAACAGTAGGTATTATAGAAATGTAGATAAACCATATGTACTACTAAAAAACAAAATATATTGATATTTATTCTTAAGGAGTAAATAGACCTTATTAGAAGAGTTACGACAATTAATTGTAAATACGCAAAATTAGCTGTGTAAGTTGAAGTGTTGCCATAACGGAGGTGCTTGACACTTTTTTCAGTATAAGGGTTAGATACACATAGTAGGCTATATACATCATGTACTACATACATAGTGTATACGTCAGAAATAAGGGATGCTAAAAATGTTTTATGTATTGTATGTGTATATTTATATATTGTCGCTGTCGCCGAAGAACGGCTCGAATCGTTGATGATCAAGTGCTTTCCGGTCGGCTTGATTCATTGCCATTGCAAAGCGGTGTTGCATCTCTATGCATTTTTATGCCGAGCCTAAACCTTTATGAAAGAAGTAGGCTCCAATGTTCATAGGCGTCAATAATAACCAACTGAATGCTCGTTTGCCACTTAGTCTATAAAAAATGCTGATTGTACTAAATGTGGTTTTAAAATAACTATATTAAATATATAGGCGCAAAAGTACCATAAGTTAATGTTTATTATTAATTTATTAAGTATTTAAAAACTAAGTTAAATTTTAAACTAATTTGAATTAAATACTAAACCCCCAAAATCAATTTTCGTTTATGTCGACCCCTGAGATACCGATATCGACCTCTTTGGGAATCCCAGGCCTAGCTTCCTCACAGTAGGTTTTCACATTACATAATTTACTGACAGTACTTTAAAATGATCCTGGTGAAGTGAAAATAATTTTAAAAATCAATCATGAAAGCAACTGCATTTCTCAGAAGCGAGGGCACATTGTAACAATATGTATTATTATAATATATTATATATTTTTTTATACTTGAGCGCCATGGATTTATATTGTTTTTAATTTCTAAAGGTAGTTTATGATTAATGTAGATATTTTACCATTAACTGTGTTTCGATACAACAAATTTAAGGGAAGATAAGTTGATAGGTCGCATATCAGACAAAAAAATTACCTTATTCAATTGTCACCATTTTCGAATATAGACATTGTATAGAAATATACCAAGAAAATAATAATCAACGTTACAATTCTCTGAAATCTCTATTATATAGGTAATTTATAGCAATATGCAGCGGCAGCTTAGTACATTTTTTTTCCACATAAAAATAGGTCGAAGAAGAAATATTTTTAAAAAAAAAAATCTGTAACTCCGAAATGGTGACGCTTTTATTAAGGTATTTATTTTTCTGGTAGGTGACCCGTCAACATATTTTTCCTCATAAGTTTATCGCGTTACTTACGGGACTTGTATATTACAATAGATTGAAAATGATAGTTTTTTTATGTAAAACGTTACTAGTCTTATGTGGGTGATTAATAAGGGTTGGAATTTCAGTCCGGAAATATTGTTCGGCTTATGGATTATACTCTACTTTTTTTTATTTACGCGGATTACTCCGTAATATTTTAATACTTTTTGAGGGTCTTTTCCGTATTTATGTTTTATTTTAGGTGAAATATTTAGTTTGTGTAATCTAAACTTTATACGCATTGTAAAAAGCAGTTTGCGTTCACTTGGAAAATAAGATATTATAAGGTTATTATAAAATATATGAAAATAATTATGGAAGCTTTTAAATACGTACTATTTGAGTTACAAAATAAATTAATATTATTTTGTATTTTTGAATAAAATTAAATCAGTCAATTTATTGTCCTAGATAAAGAGAAAAAGAATGTTTAACTAAAATAAATCAATTTATTCATTTTTAAATAAAAATAACTCTTCCTCTAGCTTGAACACATGCGGAAATTCTCCTGGATCTACTGAAGATCAAGTTGTCCAGTAACTCCTACGTAAGCCTGTCCCATTCTTGAATGGCGGCTCCAATGTTTTCTGATAGAGTCTGTTGGCTTCTCTCTATTCAAAATAGTTCGCCTAAGAGCATGCTAAGAGTGTGGTCAATTGAGTTTAAGTCAGGCGAGTCAGTCCGCCAATCTAAATGTGAGAAGTAGTACTCTCGATGAGTGATGTTCATTCGTCCAGCTCGACGTGCAAGAGCATTATCATTGGCAAACACGAATCGGTGTCCGTAATTTGTTTTAAACGCGCTGTAAATAAGGTCGGTAAAGTCCGCTTTGTACAAATTTTATGTCATAGAAATTCACTTTCGTATGGAATCAAAGGCGGTTTAGCGCTTTCTCCATTTTTCCACATGTCTTTGTGGCGCTTTTCTTCTTCACATTGACGCTGCCTCGCCCATTGCTACCTGCGTTGTGATCAGTGTAAGCAATTCCGAATGGTTTGAGTGCTAATTTCACGTCCGGTGGCGGCTTACGACTGATCTGATTAGGGTGACATTGGCTGTTGGATCAAGGGCAGTAAGCAGTCAGGTGTAACGCTTCTTAACAGCAGTAGGAACAATGGGGCAGCCTCCACGAATATGATCAGCCAAGTTTTCCGTACTTAGTTGAGACCCCCGGAACTTGACTGAGACGCAGGTTGTGAGCCAGAAACTATGCACTATTTCTCTCGTAGACTTCTTCCCTCTAGGTAATTATGCTTACGGATTAAACTTCCGATAACCCGCATGGCATTTTGAAATTAAAAACAAGAACAACGTTTCAGTTACATACGCTGACTAAAATATCTTGCTCGCAGAAACAACATAGTATCAAAAAGCATTGACTTCATTTCATATGAACAAACAACCGATATTTTAAGATTTCTTGTTTTAATTATATGTTTTTAAACAAATAACAAATTTACCACCAATATAAAATTCAAATATTTTCAGCATATAAAATATAAGTTTTTCCAAGTGAATATAAACTTCTATTGATGTGTATATTATATATTTAATTGAGGTAAGTTTTATAGGTACAGCCGTTACTACTTAATCCGTATGATATAATCTTTTCAACTTAAGCTTTGTACGTAGTAAGTAATACGTCATACGGAACCATCTTTAATTACATAAGTTTAGCTGTACGTACTTTTAGTTATTGCATCTGCTAGGTATTTCTGCGCTGAGATTTGTTCAAGTCGCATATAGTTGGATGTTCAATTTCCGTAAATATGTTATTATTCATAGCTGTGAGCTAATATTTTCTTCTGGAGAGTAACGATTGAGGCTTGAGCGGATATGCATAATTTTGTTTTGTCCGCATCGAACACTAACTCTGAATCATTCAAACGTTTACAAATTGCGGTAAGGTCTAACTGTATGTGCCATTGAGCTACAGGGATGTCTCTGTCGGCGGCTATTAAGCAAATATAATCCGCAAATTGGTACACAGTGCAGTGTTTGATTACATTTTGATATTATTGTTGTATGTTAGGTAATTTAAAGGATCAAGGACTAATCCTTGTGCTTTGCCTTCGGTAATACCATCGCTGTAAAATTTTTCAACTTGGTACCTATGCCTTACTTTAATCAATAAAGACCAGAATATTATGTTTCTTTGAATCTAAGTGTGTACGTGCTAGTCCAGAGACCTTTATTACTGTTGATGAGGTATTCCATCTGTCCTATAGAGTGAATGTAGATGTAATGGGCCGGGGGAATCACTTACCATCAGGTGAACTGTGTGCTTGTTTGTTACTTTCAATGTAATTAAAAAAAAAATAATATTTTTATTTTCCCAATGATAAACATTTTGTATAAGTAACTTTTGATTTATAAGATTCTACTCGCGTGTAATTCGATATCCCGCATAGGAAACCGTGTCCACATATTACATCCGTGTATAATTTTTTGTTGAGTTTTCAAGCAAATCAATTATCATGTCGGCAAATAATGCAACATTAAAGCTAGTATATTTATCAAGTAACTTATCCAGTTACCCTGCCGGTCAAAAGTTTAAGACCGCACATAAATAACATAATTCAATCCATCAATTATAATAAAATCCCATAGGATAAATAAAAGAAATGCACATCTGCATATTCTATTGTTTTAGTATCGAATCTTTAAAGGAGTCATTCTTTTGTTTACTTTCAAGTTATTGGACAATAAACATCTAATGTTTTCAAACACCGACAAACGCTGCGCTAGAGCCAGGTGGTAGAGTCGTAATAATATTTTTATAATGTCCTCATTACTGATTACTTTGCTTTTGTTACGTATAGGATTATTTATCTCCTGAAAACACGTGTTTCTGACTTATTATTGCCCGAGTTTACTTGGGTTTGTTCACAAATAATCTCAACTAGTCTAAACTTGTGGTTTCTACAGTGAAGACGTCATAAAATGGGAAAAGCTCGAGAAATTAGCAGTGAAGTGCGTTCTGCCATCGTTGTTTTACATAATGAAGGCAAATTCGGACGTGAGATTGCTTCACAACTGAAGTTATCGAAGACTTGTGACTGAAGAAGATTTTAAAAAAGTGCTTTGGAACATGAATCCAAGTTTCAACTTTCGGTTCAAACTGTACAATTTACGTTCGACGCAGTGCCCAAGAAAAGATAATGTCAGATTGTGTAGTCCCAACAATCAAGCATGGTGATGGCTAAAAGGGTGGAAAGGGGTTGTTTCTCTTGATTAAAATTGAAGGAATTATGAAAACGGAACAGTGCAAAAACATTTTAGAACAAAATGCCGTTTCTTCCGGGTTGCGAATAATTGGAGATGGATTCATTTTCAAACAAGATAATGATCCAAAGCATAGTTCAAAATTATGTAGATCCTCTACATCATTTAGAAGAGAAAGAGGCACAAGGGGTGTTAAATATATGGTTTGGCCTCCTCAGAGCCCAGATCTCAATCCCATTAAACTTTTGTGGGAAGAGCTTGACAGGAACGTCCGTTACCGTGGCCCATCCTCGCGAGAAGAAATGTGGAATGCTTTATGCGAAAGAACCATTAACAAATTGATTGCCCGTTTGCCGAGACTTGTGAAAAAGTCATAAAATGTAAAGGACGATGTTTTGATGAAAAATCAGTTTAGCTAACTATAGCCTTTTTCTGCATGGACTGTTCATATTTCTTTACGCTTTTTTTTATAGATGTTTAACAGGTTAATTAAACATTTAATGTTTCATTAGAGTTTTACTTTATTTTCCTACTTTAATTAAGGTGGTCTTAAACTTTTGGCCTGCATTATATAAAACAAATTATTGCTTGCTAGTGTTAGGTGGTCTATACACTGCAGATAAAGTCAACGAAATATGAGTGGTTTTATTACTTAATACACATTGGAAATGGAAATTAAAAAAATAATGGAATAAAGATTTTGATTTTAGATAACGTAAAGGTTTTTATGTATAATATGATTATTATTATAATAATAATAATGTTTTTATTTCAGATCTTTTACAATCCATATATGTTCGTAAAACGGGAACTTAATTCTAGTGTTAGTAGTAAGCAGATACCAAAAAAATATAATTCTTAATGTTATATACAATGTCTGCCAGCCAGATGGGTATTACAGTGTAAGTGATTAAATCAACGCACTATTGCACTATACCATCTCGCTGCCAAAACAACCAGGAGAGAGTTTTTACTCGAAATAACACGCGTTAATAGCGAATCGCTTCTATATCGCATTATAGCGAAAAAATCATAGACTTTTGCTGCAGCAAACATTGCTGAAACACTGAAAAACCGTGGTAACCAAACATTGCTCTGAAGCCGTTGTTGTACTGGACACGCAGCGCACTGTATGCTCTCTGCGTGAAGGCGGCCCACAAGCTGCACATGTAGAAAGACTTGCAGAATAATTTTTATTTCGCGCGTACACCTTGCGAACATGTGCGCCACCATATTACATCGAACATATAGCGCCTTGCGTTCCCTCCAATATCTAAGTCATTATTCATATTAGAAGTTACCCAGTGTCCAAGGTATTTAAATTTATCTACCACCTTAAGGGGAGCGCCGTTCAGTTTCACTGGTGATATATTGCGGAGATATTTCGAAAGCCGAGAGCCGTAAAAACCATAACCTCACTCTTTTTGGCATTATATTTAAGGCCATGCTTCTCAGCATATCTTTCGCATATATTTAACAACTTTCTGTGTCCTCCAATCGTTGGGCACAGAAGAACCATATCATCAGCATAGCTAATGGTATTAAAATAGACAACGTCAACATAACAGCCAACACTCGCAATATTGAGTTCCGTAATCAGCTGATTTACATAAAGATTATAGAGACGGGTCCCGCCCTGTCTCACTCCACACTCCACAGTATAGTACTTGATGTTGTGCTTAAGTGACAGAGTTGGGACAGGCCAGGTCTAAATCCGAACTGAGCGTCGTGTATGCGAATGTGCTTCGCCATGTGTCTGTCAAGTAGCCCATCCAGTACTTTGGCCATAGAACGAATCAAAGATGTTATCTCTTGAGCTGTGAAACCTACGGTCTTGGTCATCCGCAGCCGCCGCATTCACATCCATGTTGGACGCTGATTTTAATTTCAATTCTTCCTTGAATAAGTTGGCTATATTCCTACCGCCCTGCACTCCACCCACACAAACAGGAAAATTCTGCTTTGGATTCATTTTATTCGTATTTTTCCAAAAACCTTTTTATTATGTTCCTCGGCTAATAAATTTCTTTTTAATCCTCTCCTGATTATTTACACACCATTTTAATTACTTCCTAAATATTTTCCTAGATTTACACATAAGCGCATATACAGGTCCTGTGTTAGGTTTACCATATAAGGTTCTTTTTTTTTTTTCGGGCTGATTGCCGCTGTTAGCTTTTACAGTTTCACCGGGTTGAGAGGTGACCAAGCGCTTATGGCTCTCAGTCGAGACCTCTATATATGGGTAACCTCTATATATGGGTAGCATATAAGGTTCACAATTAAAAATTATTACGTGCTCTTCTTGATGCGCAGGTTTAACATATTTATTCCATCCACCAATATAATTACATTTACTACGCCTAACAGACCTAAAACTACATACAGCGGTATATCCTTTAATACACAAATTACATTATTACACATGTTATTTAAAATATCTATATGAGCTACATTTGTACACATTCTGTCACAACATTCATTTAATTGAAAAGGAAAGTCCACATCCCGCAACATATTATTACACAAACCATAATATTTTGTACATGATTATAATCTCTATCACCCCAAATAATTTTGTTACAAATAATTTCAGACTGTAAATATTTCGGTTTAATCAAATTTAAATTACAAATAACTTGTTGTGGCATGTGATCGGATTGCCTTTCTGTGTGCATAGTTCAATTTCTTTTAGCGTAAAGAGATTGTATATTTTCAGTAATATTAGCGTCCGTAACAATAAGCATATCGTTTATTGATAAATAATGACAGTTATGTATATATATATATATATATATATATATATATATTTATATAGATATATTTGTCCTTGAACAAAAGTGAAGATCTTTTAAGGCCTATCACAACAATTCTTCTCGTATATAATTTTTTCCGCTAGCCGGTGGGACAGTCAGGTTTGGCATGAGATCTATCTAAGTGGTAGCGTAGCTTCCTCGAGTATCTCAAGAATGACCATCCCTGGTCCAGGTGTTGCGTTATGGTATTCTCTTCATGGATATTATGTCGCGTTAAGATACGTTAAGCCTGTTTGTATTATGAATAAATTGGAGTAGATTGCAGTCGGTAAGGATTTGGTGCTCCATCTCAAGAATTAGTCGTTCCAATGCATCAATTAAGGTTTTGTGGCATGTAGTACTTACTATCTCGTGTGTTTGTTTGTCGATTACTTATAATATAAAAGTAAGTCTAGCGGAATTCCGTAGGTTTCATAAAAAATGAAACAGCTGAAATACATAGAGCACAATAAATAAATTTCGCGATTACTTTTAATTGTGTTTTGGTTACATACTTCTAAATGTTACATTATCCGGGTTATTTCTCTGAGAATTACCCAGATAATGTAACAAGATAATTTAATAGGTTACGCCCACCATATACTGTTGGAACGTCTGATTTAACTACGCAAGTGCACTTTATTGACCTTTGTTTTTAACCATTACGTGACAGATTTTGTCATATTTCTATACATATAAAGAAAATAATAGAATAACTTTCATTTTATTTGAATTAATTACAGGACGATATCTGTCTCGTCGATTTTGACCACGGCGATATCTTGTTGGTTATGTAAATAAAATACTTCCTTTGGTAGATGGTTTAGGACAATATTCCACTTTTATGAATTCGTAATTACGACCTTGTATTTCGCAGTCCGGTCTTCAAGCCATTAGGCTATTGGCGTGTTAATCCTTTTAATTCCAACTCATGTATGAAACTTAAAAAAAATATTATTATTTTTTTGACCTCTATTCATACCAATTTTTTTTAAGTTTTCGTTAATTAAGTAAACTATAATAGCTCTCTGTTAGGGAAAAGAAAAATTATTTAAGGAAACTTTTAATTACGGTAAGTGATCATCTAAAAATAACTTTTGAATGACCGTCGTATGTTCATTCATAAAAAATGTCAGCCATTTTGAGTAGGTTATAAAATTGAATCTGTCACGGTCACGCATCTCCGACATGAAATAGGCCAAGGAGAAACACTGCGCATGCCCCGAAGGATTGATTTTTGTCTATGACGTCACAAAATGTCCGCCATTCGGCAGACTCGCTCGGTATAAAACCTAAAAAATATTTCTTACCACCAGTTTGTCTTAAAACTCTAGCAGATGTGCGAACAGTAAACCAAAGCTTTCGGTGCTTCTCTCAATAATAATAAAGTCGATTACATTTAATACATAAATGGTATAAAAAACGAAACCTTGTGAAATCGTCGGGTGATACGGTTTCTAAGGAAATCAAAATGGTTTATCGCGTGGTAGCTAGGAAAAATTTCATCGCGGTTTTTGATACTACTCTCGCAATGCTGGCGAAAATACTCTGTTTACGTGAGTACAAATCCGATTACAACATACACAAATGTATTATGTATATATATATGTATTTTTAAGATATTTTTTTTTTAAATATTTTTCTTTTTTTATAAATTTCTCGCTATTATTAACATAGTTTTTGCCATGGTGACATTTTGCAAATGTTTAAAAAGTAAACGGGAAACTAAAGAACGTACCGCCTTAACAATATATGCAATAATAACGAGCATCTTTATATTTAAATAATAATAAACGACAGTATAAAAATCAATAATTATTTAAATTACTGGTGGATTCTTCTTTAAATCCAAAGATTTAAACTTAATTTAGTGTTTATTTAATAATTTAATTTAGTATTATTTGAACCCATCGTCTTGACGATTAGTTCCAGTGAATCTACGACGTAGACGCTAGGTTTTATTAAGTGGCTCGAGTGGAATGATTATAATGTAGAATAATATTATTTTACTTTATAATCATTCCTTGATTTTTTGTTATCTATTGAGATATTATTTTTTGTGTAATGGAATCAGATTTTATATTTATATACATGTATATATATATATATATTATATATATATATATGTGTATATAATAATTAGCTAGATTTCATATTACCGTACAATGATTGTCATCTATCAACTATGTAGAGTTTTTAATTGATACCATCAAATCACTAAAGTTTTAAGGCGATAAAAATTTAACCTTTTAATCTATTAGATTTTTTTAGCTATACGATTTTGATATTTCAGCTCTGTCATCTTTTTTTAACACGAAAAATGATGTTCGTTATTTATAAGGATTTATAAAATATGTTATAAATTTAAACTATAAATTTAAACATTGGAACATGTGCAGCGGAGTTTCTGAATTTCTATATCTTTGGAAATTCATTGGTACGGTTTGCTTAATAATTGATCGTACTCACACAGGTACAGGATCGTGCTTCTCTATTTCGAATTATATTGTTCGTGGTATATTTCTCTGAAATTATGTCTGTATAACCACGCTGCAGCTTTTGTTTAGCTGCAGCATGAATGGGTCGGCTCGGCCGGGGAAGGACCACGCCCTCTTTAAATACAAACGTGTAATAGCAGTATAATGCTGTTGTTTCATAATGCGATTATAGGGAGTTACATACTTAATTGCTGTTAGTGTTCTAAAATCAAATAAACTCAAATAGTTTATTTGCCAGAATACGATACAACAGATCATTAAACGCATAAACATATTCTGCCACGTATCGCGTGCTGATATTATAATGAATTCAAATTTAAAACCAATGTAATATTGTAATAACGTAATCTATTCTAATCACAATATCAGTTGTCAATCAGTTACTTTATTATTTCATTCGATTTTCTAATAATAACATTCATTCAATAGCAAATTATACAATCGATTTCTAAACAATGTCAAAGGTAATCGTATAATATTCCGTGGTAAATGATTAAAATTACATATACTATATAAATATAAATAATAAACATTTCTCTTAAATAGTTCTAACTTTATCTGAGGTAAGCGCAGTCTATTTTGTATGTATAGATCGGCTATATGCACTATCGCTAAATTAAAAAAAAAATCGTTTGTCTTGAATCTTTGTTGGATGTTATGATTGTTTATGGTCAACGGTCACTTGTCATCCGGTGAACTGTGTGCTGGTTTGTTATTTTTATATTTATAAATAAAAGATTACTGGTCACAAGTCCTGTAAACATTCCTGCTGTTGTCGAATCAAGATGCGCTGTTGTACCTGAGGAATTGTATTTAATGAGTATAAATCTTTGTAATGAGTAAAACACTGTAAAAGCCCTCGGGTTAACAGCGGCCATCAGCCCGAAGCAAAAAACACCTATTTTTATTTCCGTGCTGAAGTGCGTGATTCTTTTTTTATACAATAGAGAGAGAGACTCTTTTGATCCCCACAACAAATTTCATAGTTCATTCGTAGTCATGACGTATATCGGGGGTAGGACTACGTTCCGGACTGCTAGTGTCAAAAAGATTATTTGAAATTGCGACATGAAAGTGTCGTCATGACCGAAAAGGGCCACGCCCCCGCAGAATGGTGGCGTTAAATAACAGCATAACTTTGTAGATTTGAGTGGTATGTTAAGAAAGAAAGAATTTGTTTATTCCTAAGAAAACTAACATTATTGCATATAACTAGATGACTAATAGAAAAAAAGGTATTTAGGAATCCAACGACCGTAATGAGGAATTCCGTAACAATCCTCAGGTACGCATGTGCACCTTGAATCTTTTTTGAGGATCTAGTCTGGTGTTGCGGTGACTTATCATCAGGTGGGCTACTTGCTCGTTTGCTACGTATTCTATAAAAAAAAAAAGTGCTGCTGGGACGCCTTACGTCTCTTCTTTAAAAAGGATATTGGAGCAGACATCAAAGTATATTTTTGTTGATGCATGTTTCTTGGTTTGCTTGCGTAAGGTGAAATTAAAAGCGAGCATTCGAACATAGAATATAATACTTGTCCACGGTGGGTGTATATTACGTATTAGGATGTCGGAAGAAAACTTCATGTAACTTGCATGTCTAAGAAATATTTCGGACACGTAAAGTCCGGCTACCCGCAGTGGCAGCGCGGTGTATACTGTCCAGAGAGGAAAAAAGAATATTAGCAATGCTATTCAAATTAATAATATTACGGTTAACCACTCCAACTGAGCTGAAAATTCTTGTGCTAGCAGATGGTACACGACAATAACCGAATGGTGGATTCGAACCTACTGCCTTAAGTTTCGCTGACCATATCCTAAATCATCAGGCTATTGATTATTTTCAGCAATTTTATTGTTATACCATTTAATAAAATTAAAGTGATGAACGCACTAAACAGTATTCACACGTTAAATTGCACTCCATTCGCGAGTTCTTGGCTTTGTTCCAGCGAGATTCTTTTTAAAGATATCTTATAAGATCTAAAAAGCTTTATCCGGAGCAATTTTAAAAGCTTCAAGACGTATTTTTCCTACTTTGCATTGTTCTTTTAGTTCACTTTTATATTATTTGTTAAAAAATCTTTTGTTTTAAATCTACATTGTGGTTGTTAGATTTTTTTATGCAACTGGGGGTAACGATCGAGCAGTTCGCTTGCACCATGGATGGCTCGGCTCGACAGGGGAAGGACCATGCTCTCATAGATTTCTAGTGTGAAATAGGAGTCATAACTCAACGGTGTCATGTATGTATTGTATTGTTGTGTAGGAAACCGGAGGTATAAATGCTTGTAACGAAACATTCCTTGTCAATTTCCAGGGGTGAAAATTAATTATCGAGTTTGAATGGGTTTCCTGGAATAACTAACCATATGGAACAGTGTGTTCGATTTATACCCCTAATATAATATGATATAAAATTATACGTTAGTCATTATGGGCATAGACAACTAATGGGTTAAACAAGTATACTATATTTTGAGTGTGTGTGCGTTTTTACCGAATTTCAAATTCAAATTCAATATGTTTTTTTTACCTATAACATGTTATTAACATTACAAATTTTTCGGCTAACCACTCCAACTAAGCTGACAATTCTTGTGCTAGGAGATGGTTCATGACAATAGTCTAATGGTGGATTCGAACCTACGACCTTAAGTTTCGCAGACCGTACCCTAAACCATTAGGCTATTGCTACGCTATTCGCTATATATTTATTACGTGACCTACAATTTACTGTATGCGAGCAAACAGAGTTTGGTCCATCCTATTTAATTTTAAGCGCTGATATAGCACGAGATCGGCTGTGGAGGGAAACATCGTATGGCAACCGGCATGTCAAAGAAATAAATAAAATATATATCATGACGTGGAAGTCACGTGACGTAGCGAGCAATAATCGAACACCCGAATTCTCGAACTAGGGAGAAGGTTTATGTGTATATATATATATATATATATATATATATATATATATATATATATATAGGCTGTTACTTTTCTTTAATTTCTTTACGGCTATAATAATAAAACACCAACTGCGGCAACTGCAACGTTGTATGTATATTATTAGATCATGTCATATCCACAAGTGCGTACGTATGAGCCGTTGTTGGGAGTGCTGAATTAAAAAAAAAAATCCATGCCAGTACAATTACTCGTGTTATATTGTTATACCAAAGAGGTTTGTTTTCTTTGCATATGACGAACTAATAGGGAGTGGAAAAAAGAAAAGGTATTAAATATTAAAAAAAGAATGGTGTATAAATTTGTATAATTATAATAATCATTGATATTATGTCCTCCTCGATTCATCGATGTGTACACCGGTGATTTTTGTGCAGCGCTATGAAATTCGCGTAAAAAGATCTAGTTTATTTTTTAATTACATTGAGTTTCAGTATATTTATGAACGAACCCGTGGCGAAACATCATCGGTGAAGAACTAGTGAATGAATTTTCCACCCCTGTCAGTCTTTGATTTCGTGAAATTTTTGATGATGATGATGTAAAACTTGTATATAAGTCAATATTTTACGCTGATAATCATTGAAAGCTCAATGTGGACTTTGAGGTCCTATTAACATATATGCAAAACTTTTTTTATGAATCTTAGGAAACAGCTTACAGTTTACCTGATAAATGATGAGTGCACACCAAAAAATTTACATGCATCTTAAATAAAAATAAGGAACCTGGATGAAAACTGGATATGCTGCATCTCCAGCATCCATATAACAAGAGAGACGATTTTACAGTGGTGTAGCTACGTTGAGGTTTGTTTCTAGCTGCAGAATGAATGGGTCACCTCGATTGCGATAGGACAACACCCTCACAGAATTCCAGCGTAAAATAGCAGCATAATGCTGTTGTGTTTCGTCTAAGTGTAGGGATCCGGAGATCTTTATTACTGGTGATGAGGCATTCCATCTCAGTCCTCAAGGGTTAGAACGCATCTGCATTATGATTCCTTGTCAGGGATGAATGTAGATGTTATGGGCCGCAGGAATCATTCGACCATCAAGTTAGCTGCTTGCTTGTTTGAAACTTATACAAAAAAAACGACGGCTACAATTTAGTGCTAGTATTCAGTTTGTCACTTCAAAGCTAAGTTAATTGCTAGCTAGGTAGCTAGCAATTAACTGCAGCGCGACTCTATCATTTACAAAGTACCGAGTAAAATTATATCTTCTATTAAAATAATATTTTTACGAGTGTTTTGAAAAGTTTATAAGATAAGTTTCTTTTCTTGGTAAAAATATTGACTTGTAAAAGAATTATAATGTTTTCAACCAGTCCGAAATCGCGCCGAATTTTTTTCTTCAATCTTTAAAATTGAATTAGTTTTTATATTTTTAAAGATATATAAAAAGCGGATGTATAGTGCTGCCAATGAGGCCGAGATGAGGAAGCCACTTAGTGTTGGTAATGGAGTACCTTGTGAATGGAGTCCGGTTCGTACTTGAAAAGTAAAATTTTCATTTCCGGTGTTGCATTATACCTTTCTATACTGACAGATAGAAGGAACATTCGATATTTTATTCTCCTTTTTCTGCCGTTACTTTTATTTGTTTTATTTTTAATTTTGCTACTGTTGAGCACAAGTTTGAATTTAGATTATTTAAATGCGGAACTCCCGAGTATCGGCTCCGGGAGACGAGATGTGGCTGGCTCGAACTTTTGTGAAAGTTTCAACTTTGAAGTGTTGCCAATAAAATATTGATTTTGTATTTGAAAAACAACACTATTGAGATCTAAGACTGTATTGATAAGATCTGTACTATTACTGCACATCGGGATTAAGAAATATTGTTTATTTACCAGTTATTGTTTTTATTGTATTACGGGTGACAATACAATACATAAGTGGTCATAGCGGTTCAAGACACCTTCAATGATTCAAGATCCATGTGTATTGTCGTCATCTATGAGGACTGAGAAGGAATGCCTCTTTACCCGTAATAGGGATCCACTAACCATAAGAAATACAGTAGCATTACACTGCTAATTCACGAAGGTATTCTGTGAAGACATGGACCGACCCCAGTTGAGTCATCTTATCCGTATTGAGTTAGTTGTGTTAAGAACTGGTCTCTCTCCGACTTTCTATATTAAATGTGACAGCAGCGCTAAGCTGTTGTGATGATTTTCTTTGATGGTGCCGTATTTCCTCTGCCGAGCCTTTCTCCTTTCTTTCGTATTACGTGAGAGAACCAAAGATTTAATTCTCCTGAATTTAGAGTTATCGCTGTTGGCAGATGGAATTGTACTATCCTTCATTGCAGTGATAACTTGTCATCAGGTTGTGAGTTGTGCATCTGCGTGATCTTTTTTCACCTCACGTACATCATAATAAACTTCAGAATATACAGGTAGACATCGAGCAACGTTGTTAAGACTTAATTATTCTCGAGTTACGTCAACAATTGTTTCGATTTGCGTCATTTAGAAATTACCTAGACCAATGTTCGCGACGGTTCTTATTTGTATTTTATGAACCTACATTTAGTATTGCATGTTTTTACGTTATAAATGCAGTTTTATTATAATTAACAACAGAACTTAACCCAATAATGTTTCGACTTACGTCGCGTATGTCGAGTAACCTAACCATAAGGACTGGCCTGTATTTAAAACTTATTTAAAAAAAAATATAGTCGTCACGCTGTAGTGTAGTAGTTATCAAGGATTTACAATATAATATAGTTATAAATCATCATCAAGTTATGATGTCACGTGCATGGAATATATTGTAGTGACGAAAGAATTTGCGTAAACACAAACAATCTGTGGGCTAGTTTGTCAGCTTGTTTTTCACCTGATAGTAAGTGATGACTGCAGCCAAGCTTTGTCACCCCTCACGACTGAAATGCCTTATTCCAAGAACTTGGTATCCAGATCTCTCCAATCATCAAAGAGCTTGCTTCTGAAATTTTGCTATTTTATATTGATATTCTATGAGATATATCTTAAATATACACTCTACCGGATCATACGTAAGACATATGTCTTAATATCGGAGGATGCATATTTTATAATCAACGATACATAAATATTGTTCTCGGCTGGAAGCCGAAGCATGTGCCTATTATATATTAATACAATATCCAAAATGTCATTGTTGCCACTGCCATTGTTCTCATTAGACGAAAAACACTAGTTTAGCGCTACTATGACATTTATATGCGACGATTTTCTTTTCTTTTTTAGTTGGCTTTTAGTGCTTCATCGGGTTGAAAAGTGGCCTAGCGCTTAGGGTCGACCTTTACATTAATTAATGGGTAACCAGCATGGCACTCCGGCGCACATATCTATGCTAATTGGTGAAAACTGCCCTGAGCTGGTGGCGACTCCTTCCATATTAGTCTTCAGAAATGACTTACGTTCATAATTTCTTTATCCAAATGAATGAGGTGGTCACGAACCGCAGAAATCACATATTATCAGGTGAAAGGTGTTACTCGTTTACCCTTAATGTAACTGTATTTATATTTTCTCTCTCGCCGAAACCATTTCTTCATTCCACGCCTTGAGCCATTTAATGAAGGTCATATATATATAATAATATGCATAAAATAAACAATTCGGAAACGGAAAGAGAATAACACGTTAGATTACTATATTCGGGTAACATTATACCGTTAAATAACATTGTTATATTTAACGGTAGTATAAAAGTTTATTGTTATATTTCCAATTGGAGTTCTAAATGGATATATGTAATATTACTGCTAGTGGCAATTTGTTTATGTTCCATTTTAACCGATTTGAAAAGCAAGGTTCTGTTGTTGATTCGTAACTATGTGACATTGTTGAAAGCGAAATACGGATTATTGTGAGGACTCTACAATCCCGCAACCCACAGCCTATAACACCTGAAGACTAGTACGGAAACTTTATCGTTTTACACAGTTTAGATAAAAGATTCTACATGCTTCAATCCATTTTTAATTTATTAAACATTCTTCCTTAATTGTGTTTGTTGAATAATTAAACCATTTCGCATTTATAGTTTATATAATTTGTATGACAAATCAATATGACCATTTTTCGAATTCCAGAATCATATTGCTAGCTGTGTTAATTCAGTATTCCGCATTCGCCTTAAATTTTTATTTTGTATATAATATATCATATGTATCAAATACAAAACGTTTGGAGGTAGAAATTTATAATTTAAAAGAAAATAAAAGGAACTTATTAAATATCTAACGGTATAGTATTGCCCGTACCGTAATTTTCTTTTTCTATTCTCGCACCGTCGAAAGTAATCATGATTACAAACGGCCAGTGGTGAATCGTAGATATTGCGGCCGCCATTTTGTAACGAACGAATGATTCAAAAAGCGCGGGATTTTCACAATGAAAAGTAATATCAGCGTAGGATTTGGTTCATTTAACATTTAATAAAAACTTACGATGGGTCTCGTATGTTATCATGTATTTTAAAATAGATTATTTTGTTTTGTTAGTCTTTATCAGGTACCTAATGTAGATTTAGAGACCCTTCTTACTAGTTACTAAGCATTCCATCTTAGTTTTCTGCATTATGAGTATGGGTGTCATTACCATCAGCTAAACAGTGTGCTCGTTTCTCACCAAAAATAACTAATAGCGTGGTGTTTAATGGTGTAGTTAGCCTGGCAACAACATCGTGCATTTGAGATTCTCAGACGATGAACAACATTTGTGCATTATAATTTACAATGGTAGAGCTAAACTACATTTTGTTTCTATCTATAGAATGATTGGGTCAGCTCGACCGTGGTAGGACCTCGCCCTCACAGAATACCAGCGTAAAATAGCAGCATAACGCTGCTGTGTTTCGTCTTTGAGTGTCTTGTTACTACTACTACTAGTGACGAGGCATTCCATCTCAGTTCTCAAGGGTGACAACGCATCTGCATTACGATTCCTTCCTCCGTCCAGGATGAATGTAGATGTCACGGGCCGCAGGAATCACGTACGATCAGGTGAACTGTATGCTCGTTTGTTACTCTCAATGTAATAATATATATATATATATATATATATATATATATATATATATATATATATATATATATATATATATTGTGCATTATATGCGTGTCCCGTACCTTTGGCACTGTATCTGAGTCTTGCTCCGATCTTAGAGCCGGACTAGACAAAGGGACGAAGAGTGAGTGACTCTATGTTTGCGGCAATGCTTACGCACTATGATATATTTGGAGCAGTTGATGTCACCTAGTAATAATCGGGTCAAAACGAAATCGACCAGTAAAACATCATCAATGCAGACAGACCAGGTAATATAACTATAGTGTGTCGATATACATTTCGATTGTCGATTACAATTCCTATTATTGGGTCCCCGGATCTCTACATTCACCATACGAAACACAACCGCGAAGCTAGCATGCAGTGTAACACTATTAAGAAGTGTGCCACATCATGAATGGGTCGCCTCAATAGGGGATGATGGGTGGGTGTGTAGAAACTCTATTAATGATACATTGATAATGATAACGAAGCAGTCCATCATAATCTTGACGGGTGTGCCAATGTTTGCATAATTATTGCTCATCGAGGATGTATCCAGGAGTCATACTGCCCGGGGACCATTAACGTATTTTATTTTATTCTAAAGTATTTTTTTTCATTACTTTCAAACATCGTGTTCGTTTGTTACCTTAATATAATAAAGAGTGGAATAATTATGTCAATCTCAATCAAATTGAATTTTCACCATTACATTATAACTTGAAGTAAAGTTAAAAAGTTGAAAATAACTAGACAGTCGAGTAGCACTTAAGAAAGTAGATGTTCAATAAGTATTATTTATATATTTATTTACTTAAGGCTAGACTTCTTTTGCTAATCCTTCGTATATAATAAAGTTTATTTCCATCAGTATTCTATTCTTAAATCCATTCTACATCAGTTAGTAAAAAATATATTACAGAATGTGTACGATGTCTTTATTCAAAATTTTATGATATACCATCTAAGTAAGCTTTAATCTTTTGAGAAAAGGACAAAATAATTACGATAGTGGTTGGAAGTTACATAATCATAAATTACTTTAAAGTTTAAAACTTCTCTTGTTTACTTTGAGCTCGGAAGCCTGTGACAAAATGCCGAGTACGTTCTTTGAAATTGTTACGTTTTAAATTTCATTTAACAAACACAGCAATGCGTAAACTTATGGATGATGATGATTTTAAAGGAAAAGGACTTTAGTCCATACAGCCAGGTCTTGTTCGTATGATGGTTGGTCTGAAACTGTATACTTATGGCCTTTTCTTGACATTATAGTAACGTTAAGAAATTTTAACAGACGTAAACGTAGAAGTGTAAGAGTAAAGTAACAGTATATACATACACAATAAAAAAAAAACAAAAATAAAATGTTACCGTGCTAGAAAAACTGAGGAAGAAAAAGACTGAAGTGTCATATACAGTAAAGAAAAGAAAGCTGGAGTATCTAGGCCACATAATGTGAAACACAAAGTACGAACTGCTGCAACTCATCGTACAAGGCAAGATCCAAGGAAAGCGAAGTGTAGGTCGAAGAAGAACATTCTGGCTCAAAAACCTACGCCAGTGATTCGGAAAGAGCACCCGTTCGCTTCTTAGAGCCGCGGTGTCAAGAGTTTAAGTTGCCCTTATGATCGCCGAATTTCGAAAGAAGATGACACTTTAAGAAGAAGATATACATACACAATGGGCGGACTCTATGCCTTGTCTCTTTGCATTTTCTATTAGTCAACCCTTGAGACGTAGAAACTTTGACAGTAGGTGCTAATAACAAAATAAACTAGTTAATAAATATTAACAATATATTATGTAATATAGTAAAATAATATTTACTTCATCATCATTTTCCGTATACTTCTAAACAATTATAAGGTATCAGGCAGTAAAATTATAGTAATAGGCGTCCAATAGAACGGTATATCATTAACGTAATATATAAATAAAGAAAGACTAAATATCAATCCTTACGAAACGCCAGACCCGATACCGTTGATAGCATTTCTAAATGATCCGTTTTATGACCTTTGATTAAAATATGACTGCTCTGTCAATAATACCATAGTACCTAAATCTATGTAAGATATGTTTTGATAATGTTCACGGTCAAAAACTATATACTAAAAGTTTAGAAAATTCGTTGCAAATTCTCCCATCACCAAGCGGCGTTTCATTTACTTACGTTAAAATTTCTTGACATTACTGTAATCTCAAGAGAACGTCAATTGAAAACTGTCAAAATTTCCTAATTCTACGACCTACAATTCTACAATACTGTGCATGAGAATTGAGGTTTAGGAAATAACAAATTCAGAGAACATACTTGAGTCCTCGCGTTCAGGCTTTTGAGTTGTTACAAGTGCATCTTGAAACTTTAAAGTATTTTATGAATAAATAACTCTTCTATATTATATAAATTATATGGATACACATACGACATACATGAAGATAAGACTGATAGTTTAGTTACATTTTATTATGTTAAAATTCTGCGATTCTTGTTTCTTTGTATTGTTTATGTAGTTAAAAATGGTCACATATCTCGTATAAATGTAAAAGATAGATAAATAAGAAGGTGGCCTTATTAGCAGCGATTAAGTCTTAGATTTAGATTTATATAAATAGATAAGATTAGATTCTAGTCATTTTTTTTTCATCTGACATTAGTCCCCACCGCTTCTTACTTGGGGTATAATTAGTAACTTTGTTTACACTAGTAGTAGAAGCGTAATAGTAAAAGGCAATTAACAAACAAAACTATATATTAATGTACATTGTGGCGATAATGGATATTAGTTTTTCGATTAATGTATTAAACGGAATCCCCAAAATGTTCAGTTTTTCAAAGAACAACGACAAAACTATCCATTAATGGCCAACTTCCGTAGGTCCGCACAGCTTTTTCAGCTCCTGTAACTTTTTTCTCATCATTAATTGGATGTTGATTGGTACACTCCGCAGTTGTTCTTTCTTGGAGGATTTTCTACGGTAACTATCATTTGGCAAAACAACGGGAATATTTAAATAATCTCGCTGATTAATACCCATCGTGGTTTTTCTTATTTTTTATAATTCATAAACTACAGAGAGAAGCACGTCTGTATTGCTACAAGATAGTGGCCGTCAGTGTGTGGCAGATCATTGAAGTTTTGTGGCAAAATCCGTAACATTCAGTTTATTACCGGACGAACAATATTTCCAATTAGAAATAACAAAAGTGCATCTCGAAATATACAATAAATGCCTGTAGGTACTGTGTTATTTAACGGTTTAAGTAATCGGAAGTTACGTAACCTCTCGTGTTATTCTGTTTCCGTATCCGATATGGTCCGACCTCCATTACATTGATGAAAGCGTGCGCCGTAGAAATGGTTTTGGCGAGACAAAAGTATGAATGCTATATGTATTTCTATTAATGTTCACAATAAACGTTTTATTTAATATTTTTTTAAAATGGATACAAGCCATTGCTTGTCCTCAATCCCACTTTGTGTTAAGTGGTGGAGTGCACTGGGTTAGTGTGTTATCATCCCTGTACGCTACCATACGAACACACCAGCGTTATGATGATATTCTGTGCGGGCATAGTCCTTTTTTTTTTTTTTCGATCGTTCGAGTTGATCTACTCGATCTGTAGCATGAACGCTGTCAAAATAAGGTACGTATGGCCTAGCCCGTGGTCCCCTTGAGTTATCAGTTTAAGCGCTTGATCAGCAAATTTATATATTCCCGCGCTCGATATGATCTTTAAAAATGTCAAAATAATCCTGCAAAATCACAAAATTAGAATTCAAGATCATGACACAAACCCAAACCCTAAAATAACCAATTTAAATTTTACAAATATTAGCCACTAGTCGAAGCGGACTTCGTAAACTATGCTTAAATGTACTATAATCATTCATGTTAACATAATGTTTTTTTTACGATATAAGCGGTTATCAAACGAGTACACAGTTCACTCGATAATAAGTAATTCCTGGACCCATTACACCGACGTTCGTCCTCGATAAGGAATCATAAGGGGCGTTGCGTTGTCAACTTTGAGAACAAAAATTAAATGGTTCGGTTTCACTTATCAGACGAAACACTTGTACAATTGTGCGTGTTCCTTTCCCATTGAAGCGGGTTTATGCTTCAACCATATTTGTGGCATATTCTACCATATACAGGATGTTTTAAATAATCCGAATATATACTTTGAAAGTACTATATTTTCCATATCCAAAATATTCGTACACCCTGAGCTGAGCTTGGCGCAAGATAAAATCCAAGTGGATTGGATTACGAAGAATAACTAAGCCAGCTAAATTCAAGTGTCATAGTAAAGTTATTTCCGTAAATACTCTCCACTACTCCCAGTTGGACTTTAATATTGACTGTTTTGACGTTGAGCTTTAATTTATGTTACCATTTATACCCATATATCGGTACGTTTTATTTATAGTTTTTCGCTCTTAGTAGCATGACTTGTTTTTGTCTATGTGTGTACCCGTATCTATGTAACGGAATCTTTTAAATTAATTTTCCCTCGCTTCCAGGCTTTTGAATAATTTGAAATCTTATGAATCGATGATAATACAACAATTTCATCACCTTGACCCCATATCCTGACCAGATCATCAGGATAATACATCAAAACTTTTCTGCCATACGGGCTTATGTATGTAGGTACTAGGTCATGTAGTCACTGGATGGTATCCCAATAGAAGAAATTGACAGGAAAAAAGATATCACGAAAAGTTCTATGTAATTACGTAGACGTATTAGTTGATATGGCGCGGATACGAGAATATAAATGAGATGATTTTAACTTTCTTCATTAATCTTTAAATTAAAAAACGCATTTTATGATTGTGTGTAAAAATTTTTTTTTTAAATTTTGTTTATGGGATAGGAAACGCAACTACACAATTTTATTAACTATAAAAGTTAAGAATAAATTAATTATCAATACCAAAACTTTTATTAATTTTAATGTAAGTTATGATATATATGAATATAAGATATGTCTCTTGGAATAACCAAAATAAAGAAAACTTAGTATAAATTATTCAAAATTTTAATTTAAAGCAAAATACTTCACCGGTATATTATGTAACTTGTTCAGATTAAACTCGGTTCAAACAAGCCGCATCTGAAGATAAAATTCAAATTTGACCTTTACCCTCTAGCGATGACGTAAACTGAATGGGGAGAAAATAAACGACGGACTCACATTGCATAGAGATGAATAGGGTAGCAACGTTTCCTTTAGTCTTTTGAGAGACATTTCCCGTATCACGTCTTTTTCTTTACGATGTATGCATGATAAAGCTTAGAGTTCAGTGTAGATATAGTTCTAAGCGAATATTTATAAATAGAGAAGAGAAAATAAAAAGACTCTTATGCCTTTTATTTTCTTTTATAATATTATGGTTTACACAGTTTGCCTGATCCCATCATCAAATAAGATTCAAGATGCCTCGCTACCTATAATCTAGTCCCAGCATCCTTTCACCCACCATACAAAACACAGCAGCATTATGCTGCATTCCACACTGGTTTTTTGTGTGATCGTTGAGCCTATTCATCCATCTTGAATTCAGAAAATAACTACAGTTAGGTTTTACTGCGGTTCAAATTGAATTGTATTGTACTATTTTTTTTTAAATGATGGATTGTTTTTGATCGGGATTGATCTTTGTTTTAAATGAAATGCGTTTTGCTTAGGAGTCATTGTAATAATTAGACATATTTACAATATTTTGGGAACGAAGACGTGCGTTCACGTAAGATCTGTCGGCAAGTGGAGTCGGCGCGGGCGGCGGTGCGGGCGGGGAGGGAGATCAGCTGGCTGCACCCTCTCCCTGCGCACTTGCCCCGCCGTCGCCTGGACCGCGCACTGCCGGCGTGTTAGAACTTTAATATTACTAACACGATGGTTCACGACAAAAGCCGAACAATGGATTACCACCTACCCACGACCTTTAATTTCGCCGACTGCACCCTAATCCATTAGGGTATTGACGCTTCTCGATTTTGTTGTTTTTTTAATGGATACAAGCCAACCTGATGTTCAGCAGTGATGTTGACGTTGATGGCAGTGGGCACTTGCTCAGCAATTCCCTAAAAGACACCTACGTTGTACTTGGACCGAAATCCTGTTGCAGGCAAATTATATCAATCTTTCGCCGATCGCATTAAAAACCCATGAAGCTTCGTGTGAATGTGAGGATGAACATGGTCATAGAGGTTTATGGACTGCAGCCATCATTGACCAAATGAACTGTGTGCTTGTATGTCACCCTCAGTTTAATAAATAAATGCAAAACGTTTCTAACGTTGACTTTGTTTATGTCAGTGGGAGTAGATGAGTCACCAAATATCAATTGCTATATTTCTAATTGAAACTTACATCGGGCGCAAACTATATTTTATTTTATTTATGTAATAGTTACCTTTATATAATTACGAAAAAAAAACATAACGCAAATAAATAAATATAAAATTGATAAAAAGCACACGTCTTCTATAATAATGGGTGTGGACAGATAACGAATGCTATTCATATATCTAAATTTATAAACTTCTGATATATCGCTCCGTTTACTAGTTAATTTCTAAGATATTTTTACTCTCATTATATACGGGACACAATCTGTCCGAGTATTTTTAAATGTTACGTTCTTCGTTTTAATATAAAAATCTGTCTTCCATAAAAGTAATAAATTAACAGTCTATATACATATATAAATCCCACTGCTGGGCATACACCTCTTTAGTGAATTTATTACTTTTTAGAGAGGGTATCTTTCAAGCATGTACTCACCAAATCACTAGATCGTAAGTTCCGTTCTATTAACTGAGTTTTAACAATTTGTAAGAGAAGCAACCTAGTAAAGAATAAAATTAACGTTTTACTCAGTAGAAAATAGAACATTTTTTAAGACCCCTTCGGCCAAATTGTGAGTACGAAACTCTTAATCTTGAAAACAAAACAAAAACAATTTATTTTATTACCAACTAAACGGTCCGAGGGGTCCGACAACGAAGGTAAGAAAATCTATCCTATGTTGTTTCTTAAATCTTTTAAGAAAGTGGAGCAATGTCCTAATAAAAAATTCTTTAGTAAACTACAGAAAATGACATACAAAAATTCATATAATGTATTCCTTTTATACGTGAACGGAGAATCAAGGATATACTCGTATAAAGAAAGTTGGTACGGTTGGCTAAACAACTCTTATCTTGTATTAATCATTTTTAGTACGTACTCTTTGTCAATACGTATGATGATTAAAAGATTTCGGTGAAATATTGAATGCACCGAAGGCAGTGCTATTAAGTTATGAGGGTGAAAACTAATTGTGAACTTTGCAGTTATTAATTTGACAGGCGTTGTTCTATTAAATTATTATACTACCACTAGTAATGTATATATTAATATTTGCCTCGTATTTGTGATGGCTGAGTGGCGTAGTGGTTAGAATACTTGGCTGTTGTGTTTTGGGTGTTCCGAGTACGATCCGGAGCCGAGGAACAATATTTGCGTGTCACAATTTGTCGGTGTTGTTTCTTTGACACTATATCTCAACCTTCCTCCGATGGTATTGTATATGCATTACATAGGAATAGGTAAGGAAATGGCTAGAATATTCCTGTGTTTGCCTCTGCGTACTTAATGTCATCTGCTAATGACCCGATGATATCGCTGTGGTCAAAATCGATCAGTAAGACGTCATTATTTACCTAAAACTTGAGCTGTCGTTGTTATGTTAGTTTCAGTTAATCCGAGCTATCGTGCGGCCCTCTCGGACACCCTCGAGTCATTTCCTTTCGCGCCCAGGGTAACGGTCGAAGCCGAGGCTCTCTTGGGAACCCTTGGCCTGGAACCCAATAATAAAGGTTCCTGCTGAGTGCCCTAAGCGCTCGTCCATTTATCAACCCGGTGAAGCTGTGAAAGCCCTCGGGCTAACAGCGGCCAACAGCCATTAAAAAAAACACAAAAATTGCCCAAACAAAGTCATCAATAAATCAGGGACTCGATCATGAATACCACTTCCTACGGCAAATTATGAATTCCGACACCTACTTCAAAACACAGATAGTTTTGGACTCGTGGTAGAGTCACGATGCAAATGGGGAAAGATCACGTTGACCTGACTGATGACCCTCAGAATGCCAATATAAAATTTAGTTTAGGTTTACTTAGGTGTGGGAAGAACGCGGGGATCTTTTTGCTGATGACAAGTCATACCATTTTAGTCCTCAGAGGTCGCGATGTTAATATGATTTATGATTCGAGGATCTATGTATATATGGGTGTAACAGCCGGAGTCACTGACCTTCTGACCTTCTTGTGCGCTCGTTTGTGATCCCTTATATCATAAAAGAAAAGTTTTATATATATATTAGGTCACACCGGATCACAACGAAGCCTGCCGCTAAGTAGACATGGTTTACGATGGTCTCCGGCCGCTCGCGGGGTTTGTTCTATTGCTCAAAATCTCCAAAAAAAAAGGTTGGTACCAAAAACGTACCGTGTTTTTTTTTTACAGTAGCTTCCCCCATACACATCATTTATGCTTCGAGTTGTCTCTGCAGCGCTGGTGCCACGGTGGAACTCATGTTCGTAAATAACGCGATATTACAAGTTTTCCATTTTGTTAACAGAAGCATGTCAAAGAAAGAAATGAACGGCGCGAAAACATATGAATCACTAAATTCTAAACACAAATACACAAGTCTAAATATGAAATACATTTGAATTTGGAATTCTAACCAAACGCCAGGTTATTTGATAACAAAGTGAAGACAGTTCGACAAAACGCCAATTTCATATGTAAAGACCTAATATGACTTTTACATTCAGCGTCAATAGCTTAATGGTTTAGGGTTCGGTCTGCGAAGATCAAGGTAGTAGTTTCGAATCCATCATTTTGTTATAGTCGTGAACCATTCTTCTGAGACAATTATTTTCAGCTTAGTTGGAGTGGTTAACTGGAATATCAGTAACGTTATTAGCATTTCTAATATTCTTTAAAAAAATATGTATTAGCGTGTTATATATTAGCGTGTTTACACTGGCATTTAAAGTTATAGCTTCATTGCTATCCTGGATCTGTTTTGAAAACCATTAAATAAAATAATTTCGTTTAAAACGTAAAAGAGTTTCGTAACAGCTTATAAACATTTACTATATATGTGGATGGACATTGAGAAGCCTTTGCCTATATACAATCTCTATGACGGTACTCGTATATATATAGCTCATAGACGACCATAAATGGTTGCGGTACACTGAATTTCACACATTACATGATAAAGCGTTCTTCAATCTGGTTATGAACGGAGGACGTGTTTTTAACAGTGGTAGAGCTACGCTGCAGTTTGTTTCTAGCTGCTGAATTAATGTAGGACCACGCCCTCAAAAATACTAGCGTATAACTAAAAAGTGAGTGTAGGGATCCGGAGACCTGAACTTAAATATAATCATCAAAAAATAGTTATCGTTACGTTACGCTGTTGAATATAGCGGCGTCATGTTGCCAATGCGTAGGCAGGGCAGCAAAATTGTAAAGGTCACGTTTCAGTTCTAATTATAACATCTATTGAATATCAAAGGCTGTAAAAATACCTATTCCTTTGACAAGACTTGAAGACGTTTCTTTTAATTAATTAGGTAGTGTATAAAACATCCTTTTTGTAAAATGTTTGATAGACTTAATTTTTGCAAATTGAATTGTGTTTTTCCCTGTTGCAGTGCAAATTATAATTTACTAGCTAACTCGGTAATAGTTTTCAAGTCCAAATTTCAATAACGTTTTTGATCGTTTTGTGAATTTGTGAAAATTGTCAATCGTTACGTGTTCCGTGCCGTGGTTTAAAGTCGTGTGTACATACAACAATCCTATAGAAAAAAAGAACTTTCAATTTTTCGCGAAACTTTTAAATTTTCCTTTTACATTAAAACTATTTCAGACTATACCTATCCAAATCTATCCAGTCGTTCTCTCGAAGCTCGATATACACCACTTTGGGAAACAATAAATTGGGCATTGGCAAAACTGAAATCTTAAATATATATAAAAATATGAACATGGCATCGGGATCCTCCTTCATTCTGTAGTCGGTTAAATAGTGGGAGAGTAAAGTAATGATGATGTCCTGGTTGAACGGCGATATCTTCTGGTTGTCAGCAGATTTCATCTGATCGCTACGGTCTGCGGAACTTAACCGTTCGAATCATCTGTTTGATTATTGTCTAGGACCATCTCTCCTAGTACCAGCATTGTAAACTTAGGTGGTGTACTTAACGGTACTGTTAATAGAGTGGTAGGTGGTTGCTAACAAGCAATCTAAATATTAATAATAGCACTTTTTAGGAATATATAATATATAACATTGCGTGCTTACGACAATGCCCACACAGAATACAAGCGTAAATTAGCAGCATAATGCTGCTGTATTTCGTCTGGTGAGTGTAGGGATCCGGAGACCTTTATTACTGGTGACGAGGCATTCCATCTCAGTTCTCGAGGGTCACAACGCATCAAGGATTATGATTCCTCGTCAATGATGAATGTAGATGACATGGCTGCAGTATTCATTTACCATCAGGTGAACGAGCACACTCGTTACTCTCAAAGTAATAAATAAAAAAATAACAAACCTCACTCGATGGTAATGGCCTATATGGCCCTATGACACCCACATTCATCCTGGATAAGAGATAATGGAGCAATTGGCGTTGTCAGCCCTGCGATGGAATGCCTAGGTTCCAGTAATAAGGATCTCCGAAACCACAATACGAAACACTGCAGCGTTATGCTCTTAAGTCATCATGAATTTATACTACGAGGTGATTTTTTTAGGTTAGATTATTTAGCCGTAGCTATAAAAAACTGTAGTAAAGCTATCTTTTTATATTTTTTCCTAATAATATTTTTCTTCACCTCGGTAAATCGTGCTGATTATATTAGATAAAATTAATTTACATGAAATTGTAGTAACACCTAGCGTACTCCCCAGAGGAGAGCGTGCTTCAAACATAATAATTCAATAAATTTAATTTCTTGAAGAATTATATTCATCTAGAGAGTTAAACTGAAGTGAACGTTACAACTTTTGCGTTTTGTTACTGTAAAACAGGTTTAAACCTCTCCCGAGAGTTTACACTTGACTTTTCATTTATGTATTAATTAATTGTTCATTTATTTATTTGAAACGACACGCCAACAACAATATTACAAATTTCAAAGTTTGAATCTTTATATAATAATATTCTGATATATATAGCAATGACAGATGTATAACACTTGCTATTTATGTACATATTTGGCGAGTTAAAAACATTGTACATTACGACAGAATTCAAAATTTCGTCCCAATCATCTCGATGGTTGGCAATCCACCACTGTGAGTTTTAAGCGTAATGTTCTGCCACGCACAACTACTGGGTGGAATCGGCTGTCGCCAACGAGACGACTTAGGAACCTTCAAGAAAAGTGTCTACATCTTTCGGTCGGCAGCGCTTTATCCGTCAGAAGTAATTGACCGAGCCGAGCGAGGTTCGGTCGGTTGTTTGTCAGTCAGTTGCTCTCGCGCCCCAGGGTAACGGTGAACTTGTGCTTGATTACCCATTTATGAAGGTCTCGGATGAGTGCCCTAAGCGCTCGGCCACCTTTCAACCTGGTGAACAGTGGGAATCAATCATAAATTTAAAAAAAATCGGCAGCGACACCTCTGGTGCTGCGAATGCTCATGGGCGGCGGTAATCACTTACTAAACTCAGGCGAGCTGCTTGTTTGCTTTCCCTCCATTATGAAATATTTTAAAGAAATATACTACTAGAAATACACTACGATATTTTGCTTCGATAGAAAATCACCCGAACCCGTTGGTGGTGGCAGCAGGTGACTACATCCCAGAGAGGGATACCCCTCCAAATAGAAGACGTCCTAAATTCGCCATAATAACGCCTGAAGATAACCTGATGGCAAATATTAACTTTATCGTTATCACAGCCCCTTCCGCAACGACCGGCAGGGGCTTGACCGTGGACCGACCATTGTCACAGACGCGCACACAAACTTCTCATGTACACACACTCGTAAATTCAGACACGTCACACCGCGCTCGCCGGCGAGCGCGACGTCGTCTTCCTCGTACAGCGGCGGCGTACACGCGATTTAATCGTGTTTTAGAACGCTTCTAAAGTTATCCTGTCCTCCCTTTAGATAGCGATCCGAGTCGAGGTTTCGTACCTCACAATGAGGGGCCCTCGGATTGTATTATCGCCCCCCTCTGTTGTCGTCGACGTTCTTCGTCCACTGGGGTCGGAGCGCAGCGGTCTTCGTGCTTCGCTTCGCAGCATCGTCGTTGTCTCCTTAATCAGCGGGCCTCCCGCTCGCGGGATAAAGCTGTGAAGGTCACTGGCCCAACAGCAATACTCATACACAAAAAAAAAAAATGCTTGTTTGCATGCCATCTATTCTATAAAAAATATATTAATATACATATATATATATATTTACATATACATATATATATATATATATTTACATATACATATATATATATATATTTACATATACATATATATATATATATGTATATATATATATTTACATATACATATATATATATATTTACATATACATATATATATATATATATATATATATATATAAATCGTTTATTAATTTGATAAAATGTATAGCTGCAGAATGAATGACCGGGTTAGGACCACGCCCTCGCAGAATACCAGCGTGAAATAGCAGCATAATGCTGCAGTGTATCGTCTGGTGAGTGTAGGGATACGGAGATCTTTATTACTGGTGACGAGGCATTCCATCTCAGTCCTCAAGGGTGACAACGCATCTGCATTACGATTCCTTGTCAAGGATGAATGTAGATGTCGTGGGCTGCAGGAACCACTTACCGTCAGGTGAACTGTGTGCTCGTTTATTATTATCAACGTAATAAAAAAAGGAACGTGGACGGGACGGGTCCTTTGTCCTGCATTAGCATAAAGTTTTCACCGTTCTTTTATTTTTTTAAAGACATTCAACCTCGTGCATAACGCTTGAGTCGATTTTTTTGTTTTCGTGTGTATATAATGGAAACCAATTTATTCGTCAGGTCGTGTCAATTTGTTTGTTCACGAAGTGATAACCTTAGGGTGGTCGTTAAAAGTTTATTAGCATCCCTTGACGTCATTTTTGATCTGATCACTAGGGTTATAAAAAAGCAATCGTGGAGGCGGTACGCAGTAGTACCAACACACCAGGGATAAACATAAAAGAATTATTACTTCAATTCATTAGACTGTATGACTTAAAGTTGCTTAACTTAAACTTTATAACAAAGTTTGCGAATATGTTAAGAAATTGGTACATCTTATTACCGCCAAGAGGATAGAGCAGTAGAAAAACACGTTAGCTTTAACTTTAAGATTCTAAGATGTAAAACTTCCAAGTTGGCACTTAAACACATCTGCTTAATTAAAAACAATCCCAGTAGCGTGTCGATGTTGTACACTTAACTTTTATGAATGCTGTCTGGATGTATCAACGGTAAGCATACTATCATTAGATTTGATTTACTCGTCGAAATAGTACTTCAATTTAAGTTAATTTAGAATCAGATTATTTTATATACGACGATACGAATTTCAAACGAAACGAATTCTGAAATCTAAACGAAACAAGTTCGAAAATCGAAACAAAACGAATTCGGAAATCATCGAAATAAGCACCATTCATTTCGCTCATAAGCACTTTGCAAGGCGGTTGCGATTTATAGCCTGTTTACCGTATTAATATTTACAAAAATTATTATTGCTCGTATAATATCATATTATGCATTTTTTTAAAAAGAATATTCGTAATGCTATCAACATCACTAATATTCTGGTAAACCACTCCAACTGAGCTGAAAATGCTTGTGCTAGCAGATGGTCCACGACAATAGTCTGATGTTGGATTCGAACCTACGACCTAAAGTTTCGCAGACCGAACCATAAACCATTAGGCTATTGACGCGTTATTATTTATTTTATTTTATTGATATCGCCTGCACTCATACAATGCGATATTTTTGATGTAATGGTTACGCTGTTCTCATAGAATATCTCCAGAAACCAACAATTTGTGATGCACAAATGTTTTTCGACTGGAAATTGAAGGACCCACAACGTAGCAATAAAGTACTCTAATCGTAACGCCGTCTTAATACTACTTGCCAAGTTAATGTTCAATATTTTTATTTATTTTATAATTTTGTAGTATATTCGTTAAGTATACCTGTAAAGACTTCATACGGAAATTTTCTGTATGTATGTGCTATGTCGTGTTATGTCGATGGTGTATCTATTTTAATAAATAAACACACAAATAAAAATCGGAAATGAAAACAAAACGATCATTCATCAATTTTTTGTGAGGTTCACCCGTTGATGCGAATAATTAAATTCTACTGTACTGGTACATCTGGCTCGGGACCGATTGTGAAACTATTAGGTACACCATATGACTTTTAGAATCGACTTCAGTTTTTGTTGTCTGTTTTTAATTGTTTTATCGGGTGTTTTGTTGTGAAAAGTTAATACATAGAATTAGTAGGAAACATTTCTTTTTTTTTATAACATTAAGTGTAACAAACGAATAAACTCTTCATCTGATGGCAAGTGATTCCTGCGGCCCATGACATCTACATTCATTCATCCATGTCGATGAATAATAATGGATTGTAACCCTTTAGGACTGAGATGGAATGCCTCGACACCAGTAATAAAGGTCTCCGGATCCTTGCACCCACCAAACAAAACATTATGATACTATTTTACGCTGGTATTCTGTGAGGGCGTAGTCCTGACCCATTCATTTTGCAGCTAAAAACAAACTACCACTCTCACTGTCAATGGTTATAATATAATGACGTTAACAGTTACGCTTTGATTGTTTTAGCTTCAGCATAAATGGTTCGGCTTACTTAAGAGGGATCACCTTCGTAGAATACTTAAATATACTTGAAATATTAGCATGACACCGTTCCGTATGGCGAGTGTACGTGGAACTGGACGCCCAATTACTGCTAACGAGGCTCAGTCCTCTGGGATGGCGACGTAAGAACATTTTGAATCGAATTTAATTGATGTTGTTACAAACACCTACGGCTTTTTGTCATCATTAGGTGAACTATATACTTGTTTGACATCCTAAGCGGCATCATTTTTTTTTTTACCATATATCATCTCGTAAAATTAAACATCATTATCGTGAATCAAACTCGGTTTGCTCGCGTAAATCAAAGTCTGGTCCTGGCCACTGAGCTATCAGTTATTTTACTCAAAAATATTGTGAATTGTTATTTCAAAATAACTAAACAATATAACATGAATTTACGTGAAAAATTCACAGACATAGTATGTTTCAAACGAAACGAATTCTGAAATCTAAACGAAACAAGTTCGAAAATCGAAACAAAACGAATTCGGAATTCATCGAAATAAGCACCATTCATTTCGCTCATAAGCACTTTGCAAGGCGGTTGCCATTTATAGCCTGTTTACCGTATTAATATTTACAAAAATTATTATTGCTCGTATAATATCATATTATGCATTTTTTTTAAAAAGAATATTCGTAATGCTATCAACATCACTAATATTCTGGTAAACCACTCCAACTGAGCTGAAAATGCTTGTGCTAGCAGATGGTCCACGACAATAGTCTGATGTTGGATTCGTACCTACGACCTTAAGTTTCGCAGACCGAACCATAAACCATTAGGCTATTGACGCGTTATTATTTATTTTATTTTATTGATATCGCCCGCACTCATACAATGTGATATTTTTGATGCAATGGTTACGCTGTTTTCATAGAATATCTCCAGAAACCAACAATTTGTGATGCACAAATGTTTTTCGACTGGAAATTGAAGGACCCACAACGTAGCAATAAAGTACTCTAATCGTAACGCCGTCTTAATACTACTTGCCAAGTTAATGTTCAATATTTTTATTTATTTTATAATTTTGTATATATTAGTATATTCGTTAAGTATACCTGTAAAGACTTCATAAGGAAATTTTCTGCATGTATGTGCTATGTCGTGTTATGTCGATGGTGTATCTATTTTAATAAATAAACACACAAATAAAAATCGGAAATGAAAACAAAATCCTTTCTCCTTCTCCTTCTCATTCTCATTCCTCATTCTCATTCTCATTCTCATTCCTCATTCTCATTCTCATTCTCATTCTCATTCCTCATTCTCATTCTCATTCCTCATTCTCATTCTCATTCTCATTCCTCATTCTCATTCTCCTTCTCCTTCTCATTCTCATTCTCATTCTCATTCTCATTCTCATTCCTCATTCTCATTCTCATTCTCATTCTCATTCTCATTCTCATTCTCATTCTCATTCTCATTCTCATTCTCATTCTCATTCCTCATTCTCATTCTCATTCCTCATTCTCATTCTCATTCTCATTCTCATTCTCATTCTCATTCTCATTCTCATTCTCATTCCTCATTCTCATTCTCATTCCTCATTCTCATTCTCATTCTCATTCCTCATTCTCATTCTCATTCTCATTCTCATTCTCATTCTCATTCCTCATTCTCATTCCTCATTCTCATTCTCATTCCTCATTCTCATTCCTCATTCTCATTCTCATTCTCATTCTCATTCTCATTCTCATTCCTCATTCTCATTCTCATTCTCATTCTCATTCTCATTCTCATTCTCATTCTCATTCTCATTCTCATTCCTCATTCTCATTCTCATTCCTCATTCTCATTCTCATTCTCCTTCTCCTTCTCCTTCTCATTCTCATTCTCCTTCTCCTTCTCCTTCTCCTTCTCATTCTCATTCTCATTCTCATTCTCATTCTCATTCTCCTTCTCCTTCTCATTCTCATTCTCATTCCTCATTCTCATTCTCATTCTCATTCTCATTCTCATTCTCATTCTCATTCTCATTCTCATTCTCATTCTCATTCTCATTCTCATTCTCCTTCTCCTTCTTCTCCTTAAAATATTCCTGCGGCCCATGACATCTACATTCATTCATCCATGTCGATATATCATAATGGATTGTAACCCTTTAGGACTGAGATGGAATGCCTCGACACCAGTAATAAAGGTCTCCGATCCTTGCACCCACCAAACGAAACATAGCAACATTATGATACTATTTTACGCTGGTATTCTGTGAGGGCGTAGTCCTGAACCATACATTTTCCAGCTAGAAATAAACTACCACTCTCACTGTCAATGGTTATAATATAATGACGTTAACAGTTACGCTGTGATTGTTTTAGCTTCAGCATAAATGGGTAGAATACTTAAATATACTTGAAATATTAGCATGACACCGTTCCGTATGGCGAGTGTACGTGGAACTGGACGCCCAATTACTGCTAACGAGGCTCAGTCCTCTGGGATGGCGACGTAAGAACATTTTGAATCGAATTTAATTGATGTTGTTACAAACACCTACGGCTTTTTGTCATCATTAGGTGAACTATATACTTGTTTGACATCCTAAGCGGCATCATTTTTTTTTTTTTTTTATAACATTGAGTGTAACTCAATGTTATAAAAAATATTGAGTCAAACGAATAAACTCTTCATCTGATGGAAAGTGATTCCTGCGGCCCACGACCTCTACATTCATTCATCCATGTCGATATATCATAATGGATTGTAACCCTTTAGGACTGAGATGGAATGCCTCGACACCAGTAATAAAGGTCTCCGGATCCTTGCACCCACCAAACGAAACATAGCAACATTATGATACTATTTTACGCTGGTATTCTGTGAGGGCGTAGTCCTGAACCATACATTTTCCAGCTAGAAATAAACTACCACTCTCACTGTCAATGGTTATAATATAATGACGTTAACAGTTACGCTGTGATTGTTTTAGCTTCAGCATAAATGGGTAGAATACTTAAATATACTTGAAATATTAGCATGACACCGTTCCGTATGGCGAGTGTACGTGGAACTGGACGCCCAATTACTGCTAACGAGGCTCAGTCCTCTGGGATGGCGACGTAAGAACATTTTGAATCGAATTTAATTGATGTTGTTACAAACACCTACGGCTTTTCGTCATCATTAGGTGAACTATATACTTGTTTGACATCCTAAGCGGCATCATTTTTTTTTTACCATATATCATCTCGTAAAATTAACTCTTTCATTGAACATCATTATCGTAAATCAAACTCGGTTTGCTCGCGTAAATTAAAGTCTGGTCCTGGCCACTGAGCTATCAGTTATTTTACTCAAAAATATTGTGAATTGTTATTTCAAAATAACTAAACAATATAACATGAATTTACATGACTTAAATAACTTTGTTGCATTTGATTTAAAAATTCACAGACATAGTATGTTTCAAACCATATGCAATAAAGATACTAAAGAGTAATAGGTCAGTTCCAATCTTTTGTTATAAATGTTCCGCTGACAATATAACTAGTGATGTATATGTTGAAATATCGATTAGTTTCACCTCGTGATTCCGTCTAAGCTATTTTTGTCAAAATAGTACGGTAGGAGTTCTAATTAAATACGGTAGTGTTTCCGATTGTATATCCGACAGATATTAATATATAATATATAGTTAGTTCTCCATCTCCGTTTCCTTCTCCTTCTCCTTCTCCTTCTCCTTCTCCTTCTCCTTCTCCTTCTCCTTCTCCTTCTCCTTCTCCTTCTCCTTCTCATTCTCCTTCTCATTCTCATTCTCATTCTCATTCTCATTCTCATTCTCATTCTCATTCTCATTCTCATTCTCATTCTCATTCTCATTCTCATTCTCATTCTCATTCTCATTCTCATTCTCATTCTCATTCTCATTCTCATTCTCATTCTCATTCTCATTCTCATTCTCATTCTCATTCTCATTCTCATTCTCATTCTCATTCTCATTCTCATTCTCATTCTCATTCTCATTCTCATTCTCATTCTCATTCTCATTCTCATTCTCATTCTCATTCTCATTCTCATTCTCATTCTCATTCTCATTCTCATTCTCATTCTCATTCTCATTCTCATTCTCATTCTCATTCTCATTCTCATTCTCATTCTCATTCTCATTCTCATTCTCATTCTCATTCTCATTCTCATTCTCATTCTCATTCTCATTCTCATTCTCATTCTCATTCTCATTCTCATTCTCATTCTCATACTCATTGTCATTCTCATTCTCATTCTCATTCTCATTCTCATTCTCATTCTCATTCTCATTCTCATTCTCATTCTCCTTCTTCTTCTTAAAATATTCCTGCGGCCCATGACATTTACATTCACCCTTGACAACAGCAATACACACAAAAAAAAACTTGGCTGCCGCATCCCAGGTTGTGCTTTCCATTTCCAGTCCAACCGGAATGTTAGTAATTTTAATAGCGCTGATGGCATTCTTCATTAAAACAATAAGGTTACTGCTGGAAATATAACAAAAGGACAGGTTAAATAATTAGTATGCTAAAGTTTCAATGAATATGGAGACGTGTCTTTAGTATACTAATGGTTTTCTAGAATAATGAGAACCGATGACAGATGCTTTCATTGTAACTTATTATTTGAGACTTCCATTAAAACTAGAATTTAGATTTAGATATCGGGATACAAGAAAAAAACATTGCGAATACATATTTATTACAAAATTTTTAAAAGTCAAATAAATCCCTCATTGCATTTTCATTGATCGTGTTTGTCTATTGCTAAGAAAATTATAAAACATTAATTTTATCTTATATTTCCAAACTCTATATCACCAATCAATATATAAATATTTTCTTTCCATTTTCCTCAAACGTTATATCGATAACTCAAACACACATACATCACTAATCGAATCAACCGCTTATAATTCAGGCCAATTCAATATAGCGAGACGCGTAGGAAAAATTCCTCCCAACGCAAAGTCAAAGTGAAATGATACAATATAAGTGATTTCAAGTGATCCAAACTTTAGATCTATGTTGTGTATGTTCGCAGTGCTGGTGATATGTTCAGCTCATTGTCTACAACTGGACAGCCAGGCCTCCACGAGACGGCCGAGGGTCACGAAATACAGCAAGACCACGGTTACGCCCGGCGGTTCTACGGTAAGTTACAAAACTGCGTACTGGTTTGAGTGTCTAGTGTATTGGAGTATAGTTCGCCATCTACTAATGGTGGATTCGAATATGTTCCACGAATTCACGGTAAAGTAATGGTTTCTTTTAAGAATTATTACTGATTTATTATTTACTGATTTTGCTGCAAACAATTAAGTGATTTAGGTAGTAGGGTCGTCTATTATAGTTTCTCCATTTGAGTTAAAAATTATAATTATTAATACTATTACGAGGGAAAAATAGCGGATATAAGATCAATATTTATTTTTTAAAGTAGGGCGGGCCATTCAGCCTATCTACAATCTCAGAGATACTCGTATCTTATGGTTTCATTATAATATATTTATATAATACTAATATTTTGTATATCAATAAAATTCATTGCATGTTTAAAATACTAGAAATTAGGATAGACAATCCTTTAAAGTGCCAAGGTATTTTCGTCTAATATAAGATTAGGAAGGCATTCTGTACAATACGTCTTCATTCCAAGCATATATGAGCGACATAAATGCTTAGAATGAAGACGTTGATTCTTACATAGGCTAACTTTATTTGAAAATAGAAACATAAAACCGTTGTAAAAGTATTGAACAGCAACAGCAGCAGTTGGGCAGAAATCTGTATATTTTGTTTGTGATTTGAAATGGATGCATTTGAATTTGAATTTAAATAACTTTTGGACCTGTAAACCTGATTGTAAGTTACTCTGGTGAGCTACCTTCATTCTCATTCTCATTCTCATTCTCATTCTCATTCTCATTCTCATTCTCATTCTCATTCTCATTCTCATTCTCATTCTCATTCTCATTCTCATTCTCATTCTCATTCTCATTCTCATTCTCATTCTCATTCTCATTCTCATTCTCATTCTCATTCTCATTCTCATTCTCATTCTCATTCTCATTCTCATTCTCATTCTCATTCTCATTCTCATTCTCATTCTCATTCTCATTCTCATTCTCATTCTCATTCTCATTCTCATTCTCATTCTCATTCTCATTCTCATTCTCATTCTCATTCTCATTCTCATTCTTCTTCTTAAAATATTCCTGCGGCCCATGACATTTACATTCACCCTTGACAACAGCAATACACACAAAACTTGGCTGCCGCATCTCAGGATGTGCTTTCCATTTCCAGTCCAACCGGAATGTTAGTCATTTTAATAGCGCTGATGGCATTCTTCATTAAAACAATAAGGTTACTGCTGGAAATATAACAAAAGGACAGGTTAAATAATTAGTATGCTAAAGTTTCAATGAATATGGAGACGTGTCTTTAGTAAAGTAATGGTTTTCTAGAATAATGAGAACCGATGACAGATGCTTTCATTGTAACTTATTATTTGAGACTTCCATTAAAACTAGAATTTAGATTTAGATATCGGGATACAAGAAAAACATTGCGAATACATATTTATTACAAAATTTTTAAAAGTCAAATAAATCCCTCATTGCATTTTCATTGATCGTGTTTGTCTATTGCTAAGAAAATTATAAAACATTAATTTTATCTTATATTTCCAAACTCTATATCACCAATCAATATATAAATATTTTCTTTCCATTTTCCTCAAACGTTATATCGATAACTCAAACACACATACATCACTAATCGAATCAACCGCTTATAATTCAGGCCAATTCAATATAGCGAGACGCGTAGGAAAAATTCCTCCCAACGCAAAGTCAAAGTGAAATGATACAATATAAGTGATTTCAAGTGATCCAAACTTTAGATCTATGTTGTGTATGTTCGCAGTGCTGGTGATATGTTCAGCTCATTGTCTACAACTGGACAGCCAGGCCTCCACGAGACGGCCGAGGGTCACGAAATACAGCAAGACCACGGTTACGCCCGGCGGTTCTACGGTAAGTTACAAAACTGCGTACAGGTTTGAGTGTCTAGTGTATTGGAGTATAGTTCGCCATCTACTAATGGTGGATTCGAATATGTTCCACGAATTCACGGTAAAGTAATGGTTTCTTTTAAGAATTATTACTGATTTATTATTTACTGATTTTGCTGCAAACAATTAAGTGATTTAGGTAGTAGGGTCGTCTATTATAGTTTCTCCATTTGAGTTAAAAATTATAATTATTAATACTATTACGAGGGAAAAATAGCGGATATAAGATCAATATTTATTTTTTAAAGTAGGGCGGGCCATTCAGCCTATCTACAATCTCAGAGATACTCGTATCTTATGGTTTCATTATAATATATTTATATAATACTAATATTTTGTATATCAATAAAATTCATTGCATGTTTAAAATACTAGAAATTAGGATAGACAATCCTTTAAAGTGCCAAGGTATTCTCGTCTAATATAAGATTCGGAAGGCATTCTGTACAATACGTCTTCATTCCAAGCATATATGAGCGACATAAATGCTTAGAATGAAGACGTCGATTCTTCCATAGGCTAACATTATTTGAAAATAGAAACATAAAACCGTTGTAAAAGTATTGAACAGCAACTGCAGCTGAGTTGCTCACCCTCCCTTCTCGGCAGAAATCTGTATATTTTGTTTGTGATTTGAAATAGATGCATTTGAATTTGAATTTAAATAACTTTTGGACCTGTAAACCTGATTGTAAGTTACTCTGGCGGGCTACCTTCATTCATCCCCTATAAATTTAATACAGATAAAACAGCTAAGAACTAAGATGGAATGTGTTATCACTAATAAGGTATGCGGTGCCTTCTTTCAGATTTCAGATAAAAAGCTTTATTTGACGCCGCTGATAATCCACAAAGCAGAGTCCAACTGTAAAAGTACAGTATCACACTTACACAATTGCTATCAACTATTTTGTTACACGTTTAATTCAAACTTATCAAGAGGAGAGAAAGGAACAGTTTAAGGAAGAAAATACCAGGACCATTACTCCCAATGTGAACCTCCCCTAAACGCACTGCAGAGTGCACTAAGAAAACGTACAAGAATATCTTATATTATTAACGTAATTCATTAACCATTACAACGCTTTAAATTGAAGGGCATAATATTTTCCTAATAACAAATTTTATAACGACATTCCACCAAATTAATTTAATTTATACAGTTATAGGCATTAGGTACAATTTGACACGATAAAGAAATATTAAGAATATGTGTGTCAAAAATATTGATCGAGTGTTTTCGGAAAATACTCAGAGATCATCAAAGCCATGGCGCGAAATATTTTTTCACGGCACACAAAGTTATTGGTCTGTCATGGTAACCGACTAATGTTGTAAAATACTTTTGAGTCCACAAAACCTTAATTGCAATTGAATTGTGAGCAATAGGTTTGTTAGCTTCATTAGCGGGACTATCTACAGCCAGAGTGCTAAGAGGATATCATACAAAAAGAGACAGTTTCTGTTGGAGCTTTCTTGGAAAGCGTTGTTTTAAATTGGATACAAATACAACACAAAAAATAAACGTAGTTATAGATTTTTTTTTGTCTTGCAACACACCCTATACCGTAACATAGGAAGAACATTATATTCTATAAGCTCTTTAGATGTTTTTCTTTACCTTTACAATTATATTTTTTTTTTTCGTCTATAAATAGCACCGTTTATAGTGGCAGAATATAAACATGTTGGCGTTTGATTAATGTAATTTTTACGTCAAAGAATAAACGTTTCAATTAATTATATTTATTTTCAAGGCTGAGTTATCAATTAATAGATGCCGGGTCGTACGTCCAAAATTTAATGCTGATCTTACCGATTAGCTGTCAAGACAGCTTCGATATATTATATATAAATTTCAATACGCATTCATTTGCAAACATTACTTTTCGAGAAAAGGAAGAAATTATCTTAAAATTTAATAATTATTTATATGTATATATATATATATATATATATGTATATAAATATATATATATATATATATATATATATATACATATATATGTATATTAATATATAAATAGCAATACATAATAAACATAATTAAATTTATAATAAACAATGACAAGAGTAATTATTATCAAACGACTTCCGACTATACAGGTATACTATTATCTAGTTTGCAGAGTTTTCTTTCAAGTAAGTAGGATATGTTATGAGGCATAATAAACATAATGTAAAATGTTTTTCACAATTTTTATTAAACCCATTAGAATCAATGTGTTAAATCTCTTCGTGGCAGGTATTAATTATTGGTACTAGTTGATTTTATACTTCTAATTACCTAAATACATACAATATGTAAATGTATAAATGTTGTATAGTGCCGTGAGTATTTTTTTTATAAAATTGAGAGTAACAAACGAGCACGCAATTTACCTAATGGTAAGTGATTCCTGTGGCCCATGACATCTACATTCATCCTTGACAAAGAATCATGATGCAGATCCACTGCCACACTTGGATGAAAGTCTCCGTGTCTCTACACTCACGAGACGAAACTCGGCGCCATTATTCCGTTATTTTACGTCGTTGTCCCCGGTCGAGCTGATCCGTTCATTCTGCAGCTATAAACTAAACTGCAGCGGCGTAGCTCTAACACGTAAATTTTATGCTTAACTTTTTGAGAGTAAAATTCAAATGCAGTGTTACGGAAAATATATACATATGTACATATGTAGCAGACCAAGCCCTCTAAATCAACAATGTATTCATAATATTATACCTCGATTGAAAATTGAACCAATGTCCTGTGATGCTTTTTTTTAATGTATATTTCTGTTGGTCCAGAAACCTTTATAGCTTTATCTAATTAGACTCGCGAGCGGGAGGCCCGCTGAGGAGTAAACGTCCTGTGTAAACACAGCAGGTTAGGTTATTAACATTACGCTAAGCGGCTGCCATATTCTTTATAATGTATATATATATGTAGGAGATTTTCAATAAGAAAACCTTTTCTTCGTTAAAAACATCTTTAATAATTTCCATACAGTTATTGCCGTCGTATCGTCGTTCTTCCCTCCTACTATCGTCCATAAAGTGTGCCTCACTCTCTAGAACGAATGACAAAGATCACATTTCGTTCAGAAAAAATATAATCCACAACAATACATGTACATTTATACATTTACACGCTATGAGTTTCGATTTTACTATAATTTTAATAAAACCTTGAACCACTTTATCGGAAATAGACAAGGTATGTGTGTCGACCGATAAACATTATCCATAGACAATAAAACAATACTTTTGATGATTTTGATTCAAAGTGATCGTAGGAAATACGACGCTTTATAAATTATTCATATTTCGCTTGTACTATTTGTATAACACGTACGAAAATAGGAAGGAAACATCCTTCAACAGTTAAATTCATATAGAATCGATATTTAGCCCCCCTTTTTTTATTGGATTGATTGATTAAAGAGCGTGCTAAACGAGCACACAGTTCATCTATAATAAGTGATTGCTGCCTATGACATCCATATCTATCCTGATAAGGTATCATAATATATTCCAACCCTTGAGCACTGAGATGGAATGCCTCCTCACGAGTTGCAAGGCTCTCCGGACAGTCGAAACACAGCATTGTTTTACATATATTCACATCTGCTATTTTACACTGGAGTTATGTGAGGGCGTGGACATTACTCGGTCGAGCCGAGCCATTCATGTTGCAGCAAGTACCTAGCTATCGCGTGTCGCGACCACTGTTAATAGAAATGTAAATGGGCTATATGTTCTTAACCGCCTATGTTTACAATATGCGTATTCGTATTATTTCATTAGGAGACGTAATATATACATATAATATTATGTAATACTTTTATTTGGAAGTGCTAACTTCTATTACGTTTGAGAAATCTCTAAAAAATTTTTTAAAGAATATTAGTCGTGTTATTAGTTACTAGCCTTAACCACTCGAACTAAACTTAAACTAGGAGATAGTTCACGAGAATAATCGAATGGCGGATTTGTATCTACGACTCAAGTTTAGCAGATCGTACCCTAAACCATTAGACTGTTCTAGACGTTTCAAATTCGATTGATATCATAAAAGTCGTATTGATTATTTATTACATAATGACATCCTCAACCAAGTTTCAAGATATACAATTGTGATTCTTTAGGTCTGAAATGAAATGAATCTTACACTCACCATGCGAAATACAGTAACGTTATACTTTTTTCACGCTGGTAACCTTATCTAGCTGATCCATATATAATGTAGATAAAATCTAGTGTTAGTAATGTATACTATTATTATAAAGCTGAAGCTTTGGTTGAACGCACTAATCTCAGGAACTATTGAAAAAATTAAATTGAAAAATTATTTTTGTGTTGTATAGTCCATTCATAGAGAAAGACTACAGGCTATATAACATCACGCTACGACCAATAGGTGCGGAGCGTTAATAAAAAAAATACTCTACACGTCTCTGTCTACGCGAACGAAATCGCGGGAACAGCTAGTGTAATATAAAGGTACATATATACATGCTGTGATGCTTTAAGAGAGAAATCAAAGGGAAAAGTAAATTATTATAATGTAACCCGGCCCGAATTACATGAGAGATGTATAAGAGATGACTGGAAAGAACATACGCACAAAGTAAGTCAAGTTATTTCACTTCTAAAGTAAGTAATAACTTTACTTGCAAGCGACGTCTTTCTATATGGAAGCGGTTGAGTTCCGTCACGTATTGTGAACACGTCTTTATGTTGTGTCGAGATATCATTAGTTCCAGAAATGTCGAAAGAGTTCTGATATTTCTCTATTAAAGATATACTTCGTAAAGATAATGATATCTTTCATTAAAAATAGTGTATATTTTCAATATTTGATTATGTTAATCTGAAGAGGATTCATTACCCAATTATGTATCGGAAACTATTTTATTTGAGTAGTTTAGAACTCACCACTCAACATACGTAGTTTTTGTAATAAATGGTAAATAAAGTTGTGTAAACAAACCTGAAAAAGGACTTTTTTGGAGTAAATATGAATGTTTGTGTTTTTATTTACAGTATAAAGTATTTTTATACGACCACACACTTCACCTGACAGGTCGACCAGGGTAGCACCATGCCCGCATAGAATGTTAGCGTGAATTAGCAGCATAAAGCTGGTGTGTTTCGTCTGGTGAGTGTAGGTATCCCGAGACCTTTATTACTGGTGACGAGACACTCCATCTCAGTCTGGTGACAACGCATTTGCATTACAGTTCCTTGTCAAGGATGAATGTAGATGGGACGGGCCGAAGGAATCACTTACCATCAGGTGAACTGTGTGCTCATTTGTTACTCTCAATGTAATAAAAAAAAATATAGTGATGACTACGACCCGTGACACCTACATCTTCCCAACAAGGATAAGGATACGAATACGGTGTCACTCCCAAGGGCTGAAATGTCTCTGAACGAGATCGTCGTTATTTGTAATTGGGTCGACGATTCCCTACATTTATTGTATAGCACAGGACAGTGTTCTGCTGGTATTTCACTCTGGTCTTCTGTGAGGGAGCGGTCCTTTCCTGCAGTCAAGCCGACCCATTCATGCTGCATCTAGAAGCGCGCTAAAGCATAGCTCTACGACTGTTAATATGAAAGTCCGTTTATTTTGTTTTATTTAAACAATTTTATTGCTGACAGTTGCTACAACCTAGTATTGGTAAAGCTTTTTATTTGGTAGGGTCACATTGTTGTAATAGAATAGTTGTAATTTGGACAAGTCTATCGAGCAAAAGCCACACTTTCATATAAGCTTAAAATACCATGTCGGCGTAGGATTTTATATGAGCAAAGGAAAGGAAATTCTAAGCAAAATTATTCTATTTTGAAATTGGATGACGATAAAACCTAGTACTAATATATATATATATATATATATATATATATATATATATATATATGTATATATATATATATATATATGTAGTCACCTCCTATAGCTATAATTTCGTCAAGTTGTACAAAATTATATATAAAAAAAATTATATATATGTTTTTATTTTTCGTGTTATTACGTTACGTATTATCAGGGGATTACGGTTACATTTGTTATCAGAACTTGTTAAGTAAAGAGGATATACTGTAGTGTAATAATACATTAATGAGATAGAATTACTTAATTTTTATGCTATCTCTCTCCCATAAAACATATGTAGAACGTAACTCCATTTAGTTGGGAAAGTTTTATCCTGCTCATAACAAACTCGAGGAGACGGATGGGTTTTTACCTTAGTAATATTTTTGTTTATTGTAGGAATCAGCCACAGAAAGGAGCCTTTTAACCGCCACGTATCGGCTGCTGGGCGGCGGCGGGGAGACTTGTATCCTGCTCACCGTGGACGCCCTCCTGGACATTTCGTACCTCACCAAGCTCAATGAACGCGCTGTGTGTGAACAATCTTGTCTTTTTTTAATACATCATTGAGGGGTGGCAAAGAGCGTACAGCTCACACAGAAGATGAAGAAGTATATGGAGTTAACCTCTGGATACTAACTTAATGAATACATTAATGGATCATGCATATATGATATTAAATTATTTTAGGACGATGATTTTATCTAATAGACAACGTTAACTACGCAGGAAATATAACAGTGCTGTAAGTTCAGGGTATCTCTCATAATGGAAACACTGTGTTGATACTGTCCTGCTTCTTTGCCGTTCGTCACTCGTCTGCCCGGCACCAATGTCTAAATCAAATGCACGAGGCGAATCGAAAGAACCGATCGATTTCATTCCATATTGTTAAACTTATCGTTTCACAATATTTAACAAACTTCAAATATATGATAAAGAATAATAATAAATAAAATAATAATAATAAATTATTTATTTCAAGTAACTAAGAGTAATTTGTTAGTAACATTTTTTTTTGCTTAAAAACTACTGTTAGTAGAAAGTACATATAAATTTATACTAACTTAAATTATATTACTGGTTTGACTGTGCTTATATATGCCGCACCCTTATCACATGCCGTGCGAGACGGCGCAGCATCTGTTCACATAAACACAGTCAAGCCTTTGAGCGATCATACTCAGGATGCCGTTGGAACCGGACCGCACCTCTGCACCAGAGATAAACACCTCTTGCACATGTTCGCTAAAACGCATGCCACCTGTGCATCCGCGAACATCCCCGATGCACTACAGAAACGGGACAGCCCCAACAACACCCTGAACGTGTTGTTATATTGACCACGGAGAGCGCTGTACGATCTATGAGTATACTTAGCCCACAGACTGTACGTGTAAAACCTTTACATTTAGAGAACAGCGTGCAAATCTGCGGGCCAGCATGTTCGCTCTTACCTACAGCGCCCTCCGCTCTCGTTCAATGTGGAGGTCATCATTCAATTTGACATTATATTTGACAAGCTGATACTTGGATGGGTGTGCTCGGAGCTGTGTGCTTTTTGGTCACCTACATTTAGATTTTAGAGAGAAAATTGCATTAGTTCTGATTTGCGATTAATTAGTTCTATATATTTGAAGCTCTTATGTACCATATGGGCTTCAAATATACGGAAGAAAACAGAGTTGTGCTTTGTTTCCAGGATGCCAATACGTTCGTGCCAAACAATGCCAACGTAGCCGGCGTGTGTAAGGAGAGCGATGCTGAGACCCTTGTACTTTCTTTCAAGGAGTTTTATTTAAACAATTTTATTGCAGACAGTTGCTAGAACCTAGTATTGGTAAAGCTTTTATTTGGTAGGGTCACATTGTTGTAATAGAATAGTTGTAATTTGGACAAGTGTATCGAGCAAAAGCCACACTTTCATATAAGCTTAAAATACCATATCGGCACAGGATTTTATATAAGCAAAGGAAAGGAAATTCTAAGCAAAATTATTCTATTTTGAAATTGGATGACGATAAAACCTAGTACTAATATATATATATATATATATATATATATATATATATATATATATATATATATATATATATATATATATATATATATATATATATATATATATATATATATATATATATATATATATATATATATATATATATATATATATATATATATATATATATATATATATATATATATATATATATATATATATATATATATATATATATATATATATATATATATATATATATATATATATATATATATATATATATATATATATATATATATATATATATATATATATATATATATATATATATATATTTATATATATACTTGTAACAGTAGTCACCTCCTATAGCTATAATTTCGTCAAGTTGTACAAAATTATATATAAAAAAATTATATATATGTTTTGTTTTATTTAAACAATTTTATTGCAGACAGTTGCTAGAACCTAGTATTGGTAAAGCTTTTATTTGGTAGGGTCACATTGTTGTAATAGAATAGTTGTAATTTGGACAAGTCTATCGAGCAAAAGCCACACTTTCATATAAGCTTAAAATACCATATCGGCACAGGATTTTATATAAGCAAAGGAAAGGAAATTCTAAGCAAAATTATTCTATTTTGAAATTGGATGACGATAAAACCTAGTACTAATATATATATATATATATATATATATATATATATATATATATATATATATATATATATATATATATATATATATATATATATATATATATATATATATATATATATATATATATGTTTTATTTTTCGTGTTATTACGTTACGTATTATCAGGGATTACGGTTACATTTGTTATCAGAACTTGTTAAGTAAAGAGGATATATTGTAGTGTAATAATACATTAATGAGATAGAATTACTTAATTTTTATGCTATCTCTCTCCCACAAAACATATGTAGAACGTAACTCCATTTAGTTCGGAAAGTTTTATCCTGCTCATAACAAACTCGAGGAGACGGATGGGTTTTACCTTAGTAATATTTTTGTTTTATTTAAACAATTTTATTGCAGACAGTTGCTAGAACCTAGTATTGGTAAAGCTTTTATTTGGTAGGGTCACATTGTTGTAATAGAATAGTTGTAATTTGGACAAGTCTATCGAGCAAAAGCCACACTTTCATATAAGCTTAAAATACCATATCGGCACAGGATTTTATATAAGCAAAGGAAAGGAAATTCTAAGCAAAATTATTCTATTTTGAAATTGGATGACGATAAAACCTAGTACTAATATATATATATATATATATATATATATATATATATATATATATATATATATATATATATATATATATATATATATATATATATATATATATATATATATATATATATATATATATATATATATATATATATATATATATATATATATATATATATATATATATATATATATATATATATATATATATATATATATATATATATATATATATATATATATATATATATATATATATATATATATATATATATATATATATATATATATATATATATATATATATATATATATATATATATATATATATATATATATATATATATATATATATATATATATATTTATATATATAAGAAGAAGAAAACTTATTAAATAAATATAGTTGAATGATATACCGAGCGGAAGTAAAAGTTTATGGAGTGGCAACTTCGGACTGGCAGTCTCAGTGTAGAACGAGTCTACGCTAATATTATATAGAAAAACACTCGTTTCACTCAAACACTACGTGTCATATTTTATATCTATTTCCAGACCCCCGGTGGTGAACGTTGGTACGCGGACAACGTAAGACTAACCTATAACTCCAGTTCTCGTATACTGGAGCATGCGGCCCAACAAGGTCGTAGAGTCACCCTCACCACCGGCCCAAGGGCACTGCTGTTCCCCACGCCCGTTGGCAAATCGTATTTCTGCCCCGAGGAGACGATTATTGAACTGACAGAGGACGATACGAGGTGAGGGGATATTTTTTTTAATTGCATTAAGAGTAACAAACGAGTACACAGTTCACCTGATGGTGAGTAATTCCTGCGGCCATGACATTTAAATTCACCCTTGACGAGGAATCATAATGCATGAACATAATGTTGTCATAACCCTTGAGCACCGAAATGGAATGCCTCGTCACCAGTAATAAAGGTCTCCGGATCCCTGCACTCACCAGACGAAACATGGCAACATTATGTTGCTATTTTACACTAGTGTTCTGTGAGGGCGTGGTCCTACCCCGGTCGAGCTGACCCATTAATTCTACAGCTAGTAACAAACTTCAGCGAAACTCAAACACTGTTTTTTTCAGTTGTAGAGCTACGCTACTGTTTATTTCTAGCTGCAGACTGAATGGGTCGAACGACCGCGGTAGGACTTACGCTCTTACAGAATACCAGCGTAAATTAGCAGCATAATGATGCTACGTTTCGTCTGTTGAGTGTAGGGATCCTAGTGGCGAAGCATTCCATCTCAATCCTCAAGGGTGACAACGCATCTACATTATGATTCCTTGTCAAGGGTGAATTTAAATGTCATGGGCCGCAGGAATTACTCACCATCAGGTGAACTGTGTGCGCTCGATTATCTGAGTTCGATTATCAATCGTGTGCAGAGTTTAGAGCAAATATATTCTGTACAGTCCGCCATCATCATTGTTTTATAACAATCAGTAGAGGTCTTTATCGATCATGGCTGGCAACACTTCGAATGCCCATGGCTTTCCTCGTTACAAGAAACAAAAAAAATCATATATATTTTATATTTATTGTATTGTACATATTTGTTTTATTATATATTTTAGTATTTATTTTTTTAATATCGAACATATTCGTCTTGGATGTTTATTAAGACCGGAAAGTATAAAGGTGTAAAGATTCGAGTCTCTAATATGTTTATTTATTTATTTAACCTTCAATAGTAAACACCTTATTTTTATTTATATATTTATTGTATTGTACATATTTGTTTTATTATATATTTTATGAAAAGATTTATTAAACACACTTCTAAAGATTTTCTTATACTATGAATTCTATCAGATGCTCCAGTTCATTACATTTGATATTGATATCTCCTTGCGTAATATTTTTGTTTATGAGATAATGAGATATTGCAATTGGACACTCGATGTAGACCTAAATTCGGGTCAATGATTTATGATATATGTATACAAATATACAGTTTAACAAGTATATATATGTACTTATTTGTTATTATTATAAAAAAATTATTACCTAGTAACACTAAACTATTAAGTAATTTCTCGAAATGTGATATGGTATAGTTTCTATGTTGCCGGAAATATTATATGGCCTATTATTGTCTTTTGAAGATAGGGTAAGTGGTTCATGTGGTCATACCATTCATCCATATTCATCTTCGATACGGAATCATGATGCAGATACGTTGTCACGTCTAAGAATTAAGATGGAATGCCTCGTCACCAATAATAAATTCTCCGGTTTCTTTCTTTCCCACCTGCTACCGTTGCAACTATAATCTACACGCAATAAGATCGGCCCGATACGGTAAAGGACTACACTTTCACAGAATATCTTGAAGTAGTAGTGAACTTGGTGATATATTATTTCACATGGTTATTGATAAAAACCCGGAGAAGAATAATCTCTCTCATACCTTAAGAGTGACAGACTTAAGGTCACTCAACATCTGGTGAATTTTATGCTGGTTTATCACCCGCTAATATCGCATAAATAATAAAACATTTATAAACATAGTCACCCTTCAGCTTTGAGTTGATCGTTGATAATTACTGGAAACCATCTCTCTATCTTAGACCTCACATGTATTATTACTATATTAAGTACTTGTTAAACAAAAAACACCTATCCGTAGGTGATTTTGTTCTGCAGTCGTCACTTATCATGAGGTGAACTGTATGCTCGTTTGTCCCTTTGCCGTATAAAAAAAAAGTAATTAAAAAATCATTCAACAGCTCCAACGTCGCTCACCGCGCGAAACTCTATTTACGTCAAATGCGCCTCCAAGCGTTCATGTTCAAGCGTGACGGTGAATTCGGACCTCCTTGGCATTGTTCGGACTCCACACGCACTCGATCAGAAGCGGTCCCGGTTGCAGTGGGTGCGGCTCTAGCTATCGCTACCGCAGGCACTTTAGTTGGCTACGCAATTTGGCGTTATTTGAAAGTGAAGAAGGTACAGTATGACACTATGGAGTGAAGCGGTTGACATCGTGTTTTGGTGTTAAATATTGTTTTATTTTGTCGATGTGGGTTTTGGATTTTGCTCTATTTCAAAGTTAAAAAGGTTCAATTTCAAAGGTTGGCAGCAGTGTAGATTATATTTTTTGTTCATTTTGACACCAACATTTTAGGTTATTTTGTTGATATAGAATGGTAGAGAAACCACATTTGCTCTTTTTTTAATTCGACAAAATTTTGTTTTTATCTTTAACCTACACCTATGTTTACCTAGTTTTATGACGTAATTATTGAAGTTTTGATTTAACACTGCGGACACTTTAGTGTCATATTGAGCCTTTGAAGTTATTTTTTTAATTTGGCGCCCTTGTTTTTTTTCTCATAAAGCGGAATTATATGGATTTGAAAGTAAGAAATTCAATAACTGCTCACTATAAAGTGAAACGGTTGAAAGTTAATACTAATATTTTAAAATGGCGCCTGATTTTTAAACGGTGTGGGTATGGCAATGGGAAATTTTAATGATATGTCAATCATCATTTAATTTTTATTTTGTATCATTAATGCCAGTCTCTTCAACAAGAAAGGTGAAATACGTTTGTTATGTTTTGTTTATTTATTTTTTTGATGCCTTTATATTATTTATACATTTTTTTTACGTATTGAGAATTTGTAAGATGATGAACGTGTAAAGTATTTTTTACTGTTTCATTGTTTGGACTTGAGCTTGGAGAAAAAAGAAAGTAAAGAAATTACACCATGTTTCAATGTTACAACAATTTCGGTAATGTTTTATTGAAGTAACATTACACTTTTTCTTTGTCTATATATCATATTTATTATGTGATATAACGAGTTATCTTATTTTGCTTTGTCAGATTAAATTTTCTTGACTAATAACAGTAAGAAGTTTTTATTTGTATAGTTAACAATAAAAGTCTCTATAACTTTTAGGTTCCCTTAGTTTCTATAAAACTGCGATGTTTCTCTTTAGCGATGTGGTATGATTTATATAAAAATATTTTTGTATTTAACTAATTTGTAGTTACATATTTATTATGCTATTTCTGTTAAAATTAAAATATTCTTAATTAAAGCTGATTAGAATATATAAATTGAGTGGATTATATTATACACTATATAGCTTAGTAAATTAGTAAGATTATTATAAAATAAATAATTTTTATGGTATCATATAATACATTTAGAGCGTAATTTCGAAAAACTCCCGTCATGGTGAATTGAGATCGTTCCTGTTCGTGTCACAAAAATAATAAATAAAACAATAGCATTTTAAATACGGCGGAATAAAATAAAGCCGTAAATCTAAATGTGTATTCAAAAATTATGGCGGCAAATTTGACATTGACATTGTTGTGTAAATTAAATAATATTAAAAATGTTACCAAAAATTAACCGTTACATTTTGATTAGATTCAATTCAGATAAAATGTGTAATTCAATTTTTTTTCATTTCGTATATAATGGTGCAGATTGAAAATTCAATTCTGTAAATCAGTCGCGTGTTTTGGCTGTAATGATTTTTACAGTTGCAAATGTTGTTCACGGTTGAGTAGTATTGTAAAAATGTATTTAAACGCATATTTCAAATATCCTGTAGTTTAGGGATTATATCATTATAGCGATGTGAGCTAACTTTGAGTTACGGATATTTTATTTATAATCGCGTAGGTATTTAAGGTTACGTGTTAATTGTTATTCATTGCGGGATTACCAAGATATTTTGTGTCGATTTAAAATTGTTACGATATTAAGTAATAACTCCCAAGTAAAATAGTAATAATTAATAATTAGTTCTGTAAAAGTAACATTTTCTTATCAATTACCATAATTCATTTGATTTATAAAATTTTCACAGTGTTTATTTAAAATAATGTATAAAGACAGATCTTGTGTTGAAGTAAAACTTTATTGATAGATTTTTGTTACCTTTAATATAATAAATTTAAAATACATTTAATTAAGTTACTTATTGGCTGTGTGGTATAACCCTTTGTCTACCGGACGGTCCATATGAGCAAATGAACAGTAACAATTAATACTCGCACGAAAGAAACTCAGGATTTGGACGAGAACATGTGGTGCCGTTATTTTTATTTGTGAACTGACATTATTTTAAATACACAATATACGAGTAGTGTTATTTCGGTGGAATATTAGTTAATGTAGTTTGTTTAATGTCCACATGGTTGAATTTGATATAATGGCACACAACGTGAAACAATGACTTGAATCAAATTCTATATATTTATAGCAGCAAAAACGTGAAAATTTGACGTTGATGCTAAAAAATATCAAATAGAATATAAGCATAAAATATATAAGCATCGCAAAGACATGGAAAAATATATTATTTCAAATATCGAATGGAAATAATAATACAAAAGAATTGGCTGCATAAGCTTGTACTTTGGTAGTTTAAAAAAAAACAAAATATATTATAAATCGACACAAACTACCTTGATATATAATTATTATACATATCAGATGATAATAATGTATTATTTAATGGCAGTCACTATTATGTAATGTATGATTGAATATAAAGTTATTTTAAATAGTTTGCGGTAAAGCGGACATATATGGAAATATTACGTGTACAAGCAATAAGTACGTTTTTATTGGGCGCCTGATGGCTGATATTGATGTTGTAATGTGTGCAAAACTTGGTGTTCACTAGTGTTTAAGAATAAATCTCGTTGAATATTTCAATTCTACTGACACCTCACTTCCAGTCTTCACATGGCAGTCTTTCAAAACCTAAATATATATTATATTCCATTTTATGTTAAGGGCATTAGTTTTTTTTTTTTTTATAGCATTAAGAGTAACAAACGAGCACACAGTTCACGTGATGGTAAGTGACTCCTGCGGCCCATGACATCTACATTCATCCTTGACAAGAAATCATAATGCGTTGTCACCCTTGAGGACTGAGATGGAATGCCTCGTCTCCAGTAATAGGGTGCTAAAATGCTTTAAAAAGTTATTTTAAGAATACAGTTTATTATTGTAGATGCTATTTTATGATCATGAATTATTACACAATTAAATTGATATTTTTAGTCTGTTAACAAGTATTTACGTCATGATTTTATTATTCATTTCATGTCTGTACGAGTTTCAGACTAACCATCATACGAACAAGACCTGGCTGTATGGACTAAAGTCCTTTGCCTTTCCCATTAGGGATAAATTAATATCATCATCATCATGTCTGTACATGTTTCCACAAAGCTAATTTCTTTCAACATTAATAGGAATTGTATAATATAGTTATCAGAAAAAATATCTTTAAGCACTAGTATCCAAGTTTTGCTAGTTTAAGGTACGCTGTGTGTTAAGCTTTCAATTAGTCGAAACGACTATATGTTTATTTAATATACCTAATACTCATCAATTACTATACATATCGTTTCATATAATCCATATATATGTCGGATGCGTTTTGTGATTACTGTTCTATTGTAAGTCTTATTTGTATAACATAAGGGTTGAATTTAGATTAAGTTAGCGTTATAGTCCACCTTCTGCTCGCCTCGTGCTGTATATTGAAGTTGCTTTGGTTTTGCAATGATACAAGAGCTCTTTGCGCATGGGCAATTTAGATTTCAAAATAAATGTGCAAAGGCATTTTAAACATACAGCTAAAACTTACGTAAAATGTAATTTTTTTTCACGATTATTTTATTTTTATTTACGAGACAACCAACACACAATCTGTATTTTTAAAATCTTAAATGAACTAAATGACTAATAACTAAAATTACAACCTTACGTTTTTATAATAATAATTATCTGCCAATTCAGTTTGGTAGATACAGAGAGTATATTCACAGAAGTCAGTTGCTTTTGCCTAAACAATATTTAACACAGTAAAGCAGGTGACCTTAGGCCCCATGTATAAATTCGTTATTCTATACTTGAACTTGAATTTTTCGATACATTTATACAATTCTAGATTCGCTATAGTGCTTCTGTCATCTACTGTAAATAATTCGAGTTTTTTTCGATTCGCGCACTATGATTTCGGTCTCAGATATAATCTGTATTAAATAGTTCTTTTGAAGCTCTCTAATATTTCTGAAACATTTTCAAGTAGCATAAAACTCTATTTTCCTAATATTTTGTATTGAACTTCCGTAGTTTTTTTTTCCCTTAATAGTTTCATAGTATTTACGTATGTATCGGTGCATTTATAATTAATTAATGATTAAAAAATAATGATGTACTAAAATTATTATATGCCATACGATTTGTCTTCCAATAACATTGATCTTATAACAATAGTGTATTGTAGCTTACTATATACATAATATAAGGAAAAGTGGTGTTGTTACGATGTTATTATATATCGATATTGTGACATACAGACAGACTAACGTCGTTTTATGATGTTTTTTTAGTGTAGTAAGATTACAAAAGAGAACGTTCTTAGAGAATATTTATTTTGTCTATTATGCAATGAGATTTCCCATGACTATTAGTAGTATTCTATTTAGTTTACTATATTAAAATAAATAATATGTAATTTAATAACCCCGAAACCAAATACACATCGTGTAATTGGTATTAAAAAAGTTTAGACACAAGATTAAACATTTGTTTCGGTTTAATAGTAAAATAAATTCAAACGTAACCGCTTTTATAAAAAAAAGTTTCTTCTTTTTATCTATGGTTATGATTGTTCGATTTTCGAATCGGTTGAAGAGAAGAGAATTGAATCGGAAACTGGCTGTCTGTTACTTTGTGTGTCCAGGGCTAGTGAAAAAGAACACCAATGTATTTGAGGTTAGGTCTGTAACTACATAACAAACACCACTGAATAATATCTAAGTGACATATCTCAAATATTATTGTAATTTAGTGAGTTCATATATCGAAATTGTCTTTATGAATAAATATGAAGAGAAAATCACTTTTTTAATTTATTAGTCTTTCAGCCTCATCCATTACTAATTCCTCAATTCGTCTTTCTTATTGATCTTTCCATCAAGTGCGCATCCACTCATGCTAATTTCGTATGATCCTTCAGAAAAAACGATCTGTTCTTTTTTTATGAAACTGCAGTTTGTTTCTAGTACAGAATGAAGGGATCAACTCGATCGGGCTAGGGCACACCCTCACAGAATGACCAGCGTAAAGTAACAGCATAATGCTGATGTGATTCTAGTGAGTGATGCTGGTGAGTTTAGGGATCCGGAGACCTTTATTACTGGTGACGAGGCACACCATCTTAGTCCTCAAGGGTGACAACGCATCTGCATTATGACTCCTTGTCAAGGATGAATGTAGATGTGATGAGCCGCAGGAATCCCTTGCCATCAGGTGAACTGTATGTTCGTTTATTACTACGATTTCATCTCTGTTTGTGTTAAAATTTACAAGAACATAGTTGTAATTCAGTGTCATCAAAAAGTGACAAAAATACAAATAAAAAAGTGCTATAACTGCATCAGCGCCATCTATGAAGTTCTGACTGAAATAATTAGTTTTGTGTGGAGAATCACAGAGGACGCACTTATCAATAAATGCTGTAATTATATCCATTAAGCAAAATAAATACATAAAAATATTAATAATTGCATTTGCGATAGCTATGAAGTTATAAAAGTAAATATTTATATATTATATATATTTATAGTTTTAAATATTATTTACCGTAGGTTTAAGCGTTTAAATATAAAAAAGCATACTTTTTCACATTGTCAAATAGGCAAGTAGTGAAACTTGGGGTCTTCGAAAATTTTATTATTTTAAACTTTGGGCATACACTGAGTGCATGCTGAACCCTTCACAATAAGCGTGCTCCTCACCGTCTCCCGATTCATCATCCGAACAGCATTTTATGTCATCATTCAGCCACTAGTCTCGTAAGATATTGTATTCTTCATTACACTTGACAATTGGAGTTGTGGTCAAAGACTAGTTAGGTTTAAAAAAATCATATCTAATATATAAACACTTATTTACAAGATATTTATAAAACCAACCTTTTATATAACAAGGCTACAAAACTTTTTTTTATTTATAATCGGTCAACCATATGCAAATACATTATGAACGATATGTAAAATAAAACTATATAGATCCTATATATACAGATAGCCCGGTTCACATTGCAGAGAACGGTAAAAATAAGTATGATGTCAAAATTTTGTCTAGTAATTGGGTACACAACACCCAGCAACTTAATTTAGTTCAGATTATACTGTCCATGGCATTGTTATTCCGCCCCTCGTCAATTTGTCCGCTAATAAATTTAATTGGCCCTTTTGGGAATAAGGGTTTGCATCGCTGGTAACAAATAATAATAAAAAAAACAAGTTCATATTACTTTTTTAAAATTATTAAAGAGGTAATAAAATATTTTATTACATCTTTAATAATTTAAAAAAAAATATTTTAAGGTGTAGAATATAAAATAGGTGTACTGTATTAAAATGTTTTTTAGTTAAATATCTAGATGGTCTATATGTTGGTAGAAAATGGTCTTATACAAAATACGATAGGTTGACTTTCACAGGAAAGGATCACATTCCTATAGTGAACCAGCATACCGTAAGTGTGGTGCCCCGTAACATATAATAGAGCATTCTACCTTAGTCCTCAGCGGTGATATGTCAGCAAATACTGATTCATTGGCATGATGTTAGGTCACAGGTAGAACTTACGATATGATCGATATGATTAATCGTTAATTGCTCCTCTAACAATAAATAAATGAGTTCTTTGCGGAAAGATTTGCTTAGATTAGCCGTGTAAATAATTAATGAATATATAGATTGTTATAATATTTTAACAGTTGTTGCACGTAGAGCTACATAACAGCTAATAAGTAGCACTAAAAGATTTACAACCAATAACTGCATGTCCTAGTCCCTACATGCTGGTATCCTGAGATCGTGCTCGATCCATTTCGGGTCGATTCTACGTATTCATGCTGTTGTTAGAATCAAGCTGCAGCGTGGCTTTATCATTGTTAAAGTGCAGTTGTGTTTTGTCGGATTAGTGAAGGGAACATCATTACTAATGATAAGGCATTGCATCACAGTCTGTATGAGTATTTGCATAATAAAATTAATCGAGGATAAATGGTCCGTAGTCTGTGTATTTCTTTGTGAACCCCAAACATGATAAAATAAACAAAGAATCCGTAAACAAGCGTACATCCACCATTAAATAATTTAGTCACAATTTTCACTACAATAAATTTGACACACGACTCTGCCAAACCCCTCTTTACAAGTTTATATTACAAGGGTACATCCCTTTGAGTTTTATACTGATGTTAGATCTATCGACATATGTTGTAATTCGCGAGGGTTCACCATCATCGCAAATTATGTGGAAAATTTGACGTAATTAAAATAATAGACCGTTCTTTTTGTTTGTTATTATTTACGCTGAATTAAAATTAAATAAATACGAATTTTATTTTATTAATTTAATGATTAAAAGGTCTATCGATAATTTCTTCTACGCTAGAATGGGAAAGGAAATCAGGATACTTCTCTTCTCGGACCGTTAAAGTCAAGGGACTCAAAATAAGTACATATATATTTTATAAGTGATAGGATAACTAAATTGACATAGTTTTCTTGATCTTTAAACGTTATTAGAAAAGTAATATATAGGTTTTATTGTATTATAACAATAATTATGGTTATTGATATTTCATTCTTTCCCGACGCTTTGTGTTTATTTTTATTTATTTGCATAGTGCATTTAAGACCTAAGTCAAGTAGCTAATTATGTTACATCATTATTTCTCTATGTATTATGCCGATAGACAAAATAGTTATCTTTTATTTATCTTCAATTTGAAGTAGTGTTGGGTTTTTTTAAGTATTAATATCAAACTTCACGTTTTATTAAAGTAGTGGCCCCATTACAAAGACTTTCTTTGAAGTAATTAGCATACATACATTTCTATGAAAAGTGACCGAAATAACACAATATAGATTAAAATGTTCATGTTAAAATTCTTGAATGAAAATCAAAAGTACTAATTGATCTCGCAAATCATCGCCAAATCTTTTTAATATTAAAGATAATGACGCCTAGTTCACGTGGTCACAGATGTTACTCAAGTACGATATATTTTTAGGTGCCACAGATAGTCATAAAATGATGACTATATTGTATTCTTAGATATTTATGATTATTATTGTATATTAGTTGTATTAATAAATTTACGTAACATTAAAATTATGTAACATGTATGTTAAAATTAAAATAAGTTATTCTTGCACCCGCAATGGTATAGACTGCCTTTTGGCATTAAGCCCATCTTTTGTACAATTTTAATTTTACTTGTGCAATTAGAGAATACATAAATAATAATTAACGAATAATTTAATATTGTATTGTATTTATTGTAATGAGTAAATTTATCTATTTGCATTAACTTTATATTTCATTAGCTTTATACTTTCTATGTTATATTTATGACTGCTTTCTGTTTCTTGTTTAAATGTTACTTAAATTAGAAATTTCACAGGCAATAACGATAAACAAAAAATAATAAAGTGTTTCGTGGCTGATAGTGAGTCTGATAAGGTTTCTGGGCGAATACCAGTGCTGTGGTTATGTCGCAGCAGCATAATGTTTAATCGGATGTAAGTATATAGGTATTTATACTCTCATATACTTTTATGAAGTTGTTGCGGTAAAGAAAACTTTTTCTTATAATTTTTTTTTATTTATTCATTAAATGTTTATTTTTGATAATGTATTTTTTATGTAAATCGAGATAGTTAAAAGCCAGCAGCATCGTGGGTCCTTCACCAAATAGCCATGTTTTCGTACACCACTTTTTCATTTATGGCTGGTGGCCATTGTTAGCCTTTTTTTGAGGGTTTTTATAGCTTTACCGGATTGTAAGGTGGCCGAGCGCTAAGGGTCGAGACCTTTATTAATGGGTAACCAGCACAAGGGTTCTCGAGAGGTCCTTGGCTTAGGTTTTTTCCCTGGGCACGAAAGCAACTGACACGAGGGTACCCGGAAGGGCCGAACCTCGGCTCGGTTAGTTACTTCTGACGAATTAACAAAATAATAACATTATTATTATTAACGCCATTTACCACCACTGCGGACTGCGTTGGCGCTGGAGCAGAAGTGAGAAACTCCAGCGAAGCCCCTGTCTATGCAAATTGGTGAAAAGTGGCCTAAAATATGTCGGTAACGCGAATAATTCTGTGTAGGACGCTCTCGTCGTCATCGGAGGCGGTAAGTTGGTGCAATGTTAGTGTGTAGTGTTTCTTATAGGGCTTGGGCCTTGGCCCTTCAGACGCGAGTGAGTCTATGATTCGCGGGATGGGATTGTAGGTGCTGGCACTTACAATCAGTGATTTAGGATGTGTGACGGCAGAGTCGAAGTATCGACAGGAAGCCTGCTTCGGGCACTGTGCTATGGTCGGGACCTCAAGATCTATGTGTAGATTTTAAATACGCAAGAATCATGGCGCACCGGTAGGCTTGCGCATGAAGTGATTTTGGATTAACTGAAGTCGGTGAATGAGACGCGGTGATGGATGCGCAAGGCGGGACTTGCGTATGTCATGTCGGATACGCTTTGTATAGTGTTGTTGCGAAGGGAAATTTTACTATTTTTATTTAGTAATGGGTGCACTTTCGCCGCGGAGCACGTGGAAAATCAGTACTTAAAAATCGATCCGCATTTCTACCACCGATGAAATTGTTAATTATAGCTTTAAGTGCTGAATAAAGAGTGATTTCTTTTTTTTTTTTTTTTTTATTTATTCATTAAATGTTTATTTTGATAATGTATTTTTATGTAAATCGAGATAGTTAAAGCCAGCAGCATCGTGGGTCCTTCACCAAATAGCCATGTTTTCGTACACCACTTTTTCATTTATGGCTGGTGGCCATTGTTAGCCTTTTGAGGGTTTTATAGCTTTACCGGATTGTAAGGTGGCCGAGCGCTAAGGGTCGAGACCTTTATTAATGGGTAACCAGCGCAAGGGCTCCCGTGAGGGAGCCTCGGCTTGACCGTTACCCTGTTTCGCGAGAGCGTCTGACTCGAGGGTGCCCAAGAGGGCCGAACCTCGGCTCGGTTAGTTACTTCTGACGAATTAACAAAATAATAACATTATTATTATTAACTACCTGTACCGCCACTTCAGAATGCGTGGGCGCTGGAGAAGAAGTGGCGCAAGAAACTCCAGCGAAGCCCCTGTCTATGCAAATTGGTGAAAAGTGGCCTAAAATATGTCGGTAACGCGAATAATTCTGTGTAGGACGCTCTCGTCGTCATCGGAGGCGGTAAGTTGGTGCAATGTTAGTGTGTAGTGTTTCTTATAGGGCTTGGGCCTTGGCCCTTCAGACGCGAGTGAATCTATGATTCGCGGGATGGGATTGTAGGTGCTGGCACTTACAAACAGTGATTTTGGATGTGTGACGGCAGAGTCGAAATATCGACAGGAAGCCTGCTTCGGGCACTGTGCTATGGTCGGGACCTCAAGATCTATGTGTAGATTTTCGTTACGCAAGATCCACGGCGCACCGGTGGCCTTGCGCATGAAACGATTTTGTATTACCTGAAGTCGGTGAATGTGACGCGGGGAGGCATGCGCAAAGACGGGGCTTGCGTATGTCATTATGGGTCGGATGCACGCTTTGTAAAGTGTAATTTTATTACGCAGGGACATTTTGCTATTTTTATTAAGTAACGGGTGCAAACGACCTAGGACGAACGCTGCTCGATTCCGTACGCGGTTGACATGCGGACCGAAGGTGAGTCTTTCATCTAATGTGACGCCTAAGTATTTGACTGTCTTTTCCCAGGGATTGGACGATCAAATAACTCTATAGTTTGGAGATGCGGCGTTTTGTTGCGCCGAGAGAAATAAATGGCTGCACTTTTGGTGGGTTAACCTCGATCCTCCATTTCCGAAACCATTTCCCTAAGGTGTTGGCTGCAGATTGGAGGCGTTTACACATAGCGTCTGGTTTAAATCCAGACACGTAGAGGCCGGTGTCATCGGCGAAAAGGGTTAGCTCTACACCGCGAGTGCGCGGTATGTCGTTGGTGTAGAGTGTGTATAAAGTAGGACCTAGGACAGAGCCTTGTGGTACTCCGGCACAAATGGGGTGAACCTCGGGCGCGTTCCCTCGACGCGGTAACGAAAGGTTCGATTTCGGAGAAAATCTCGGATGATAAGTACGAGTCGATCTGGCACACCGAGCTCATATAGTTTGTATATGAGCCCGTTGTGCCAGACCTTGTCGAAAGCTTTCGCCACGTCGAGAAAAGTGCCCCAGTTTGGTAGCCCTGAAGAAATTTACTGAGGATGTGCTCCGTGATGCGGTGCACTTGATGTGTGCATGAGTGTTGGGTGCGAAACCCGAACTGCTCATTGATTGGCAGCCCTCGGGACAGCATGAAGTCCTTGAGGCGGGTGAGGATGAGCCTTTCATATACCTTACCCAAGACTTTGAGTAGGCTTATGGGTCGATAGGCTGATGGATCGGTTGGATGTTTTGAGGGCTTGAGAATCCCTATGACATCGGCTTCCTTCCAGGTGTTCGGGAAGGTGCCTTTGGATATGCCGCGTTGTAGATTATCACCAGTAGGTGTAAAATGGACATGGGTAGGAGTTTCATCACCTTGTTGGTGATACCGTCGGGGCCGGGAGCTTTGCGTGGTCGCAGGTTTTTAATTATGGACTCAACTTCGGTGCATGTAACTTGAGTGACGGAATCGCGAGGTGGTTCCTTACTCCTCCGGTCGACCTCGCTGTTAACCATTGCAAGGTGAGCGGCGTCGATCGGTAGTGTGCTCGGTGAGCATTGAAGCTCGAGATTGTCAGCCAGACATTCGGCTTTCTCTTCGTCTAAGAAGGCGGGTGGTTTATTAGGACGCGCTAAGGGAGGCATTGTTTGGGCGGTGCCCCTTTAGGATTTGGGAAGTCGCCAGTAGGCGAGATGGGAAGGTTCGATGTTGAGAGGTGATTATCCCACCTATCGTTCCTATACTGGGCTATGCGTGATCGGACTTCACGCTGAAGGGTACGTAGCACCAGCCGGTTACTTTCAGTGGGATATAAGTCGTGGGCACGAGTCGCCGCATTCTTGCGCCTCATTAGGTCCTTTATGTCGTTTGGCAGGGTCCATCGGTGGTCTTCCACCGAGGGAACCTGCCTCGAACAATCCACGATTACGGTCTGGATGTGCCTAGTGAGGGCATGAACTGCGAGGTTCGTGTCGTTGACTGAAGATATGTTCCTAGGAATAGCATCTAGGTGCGGTGATGTGGCTTCCCTCAGGGCGTTCCTGAGTCGGTGCCAGTCTACAATGGTTTTGGTGGAGGGTGAGGTTGGGGCGGAGGGCCCTAACCGAAGAAGAACGGGGCGATGATCGGAAGCGAGCTCATGGATTACCTCTATGCCTTGGAAGGCGAGATTGATGTTCTTACAGATGGCAATATCAAGCACGTCCGGTGCGTGACCCAATATGTATGGAAAATGGGTAGGCGTAGTAGGCGCTACGACGTCGAAGTCGAGTGCGTCGCTTAGCGAGTCTAAAGCCAATCCCCAGGGGTTGATTTTAGTTGCATTCCACCGAGTGTGCTTGCTATTGAAATCTCCTGCCAAAATGACTGAGTTTCCAAGGGAAAGGAGCGCCACGAAGTCGCTTCGTAATACTTGTGCGTCACGTCTGCAAGGCAGGTAGACGGACGCGATAATAAAGAGTGAACATACACAATTTACGTTCTAGATCTCCTTTCCACCATTGGATATTATAATATGTACCTATATTTCTTGGATAGCAATCTTTGTATTGCCAAAGACGTCGTCTTGTCTACTTCAGGATTCGCGTCCAAATACAATGGAAGAGCAAATTGGTATTTATTGAATGATTCCATCACAACTAACTACCAGGTGGGTCTGCACTGCATTAAATGTAGTAAAAAAATAATAATACGAAACATTGGTTCGTACCTTTTTTAGAACACGATATTTTTTATCACCTGCAGATAAAAACAGCTCATTAACCCGCTGGGTTAAGTTCAGTAGTTATACTTGACAGTAGCGACACCTATTGACAGATTTATTGTCTCATAAAAAATCCTGCTCTGACAATTTGGATATATTCTTTGACATAAGTAAGATTATAGTGGATATGCCTGGAAAAGAATCGAAATCTGTTGATACTAACTTTGAAGTATGTATAGGTTATTGTACAAGTAACGACTGAAAAAGTTATGTCTTTATTAACAATCAATATAAATGGCTTATTACTATCATAGAATAGAAAAATACTTTATGCTTCTGTTCCGTCCACTGTGCAGTGTAAGAATCTATTTCCTCCAGTGGGTTTAGTATGATTATACTATGGAGAAAATTAGAGTTAAGACTTCACATTTATTATATTTAAGTGGTAAGGTCCCGTCGCAGTTATAATAGGTCAGCTTGACCCGATTTTCTGAAATAGTAGCACTTTTTTATTTATCTATTTGTAAAAATATTTATAAAATAGTAGTTTAACGCTACGTCTACGTGTTTCGTCTGATGATAGAATCTGGAGCCCTCAATACTGATAACGTGGACAACTTAGTCCTTATGGGTAATCTCGTATATGGGGAGCCCCATCCGATAAACTGGTTTGTAAAAAGAAAATGCAGATAGGTGAAGTGACATGTAGTCCGATGGCTTCTTGTACTGCGATTGCCGCTGAAGCAGTAATAGTTTCGACTGAGAATTAATAATAATTTTGATATTATTATGTGTGAAGGTTAGAAAAAATTATTAACTATATTTGAAAAAATATTTGCAATTATGTCGAAATAAGTTATATCTATAATATTATTTCGTCCCGAGACTTGGTTATCGATTTAGAAAAAAAACAACCAGTAATAAGTAGTAATGAGGTGTCCAATTTCAATAAAAACATCGAAAAATTGCAGTGGTATTTTTAAACAAAATTTTTCAAATTCTTACGACAAAAAAGAAGTGAGGAATGCCTTGACAAATACACTACTGGAAAGGATGAGTCTTTCGCGCCAATTTGTCAAACCTTGACATAACTTGCCTTTTTTTTTGTGCAATATATATTTTTTACTTTGGAATGTGTGAAGACTCAGCCAACTTTGTTAGTCGATCCTAGGTTCAATTCAATTTAACCGAGGAACAAAATTTATATATCACAAAATATTGTTGTGCATATATATATATATATATATATATATATATATATATATATATATATATATATATATATATATATAATGAATATATAAAAAATAAGGATCGAATGTGATAATCCATAATTTTATAGATAACTTATTTTAATGTTTAAAATTAAGTAGTTATAAAATAGTATAACATCTAAATGATATCTAGAAAACTAAAATGTTATAATTATTTAAAAGTATATGATACTGCAGGAATTACTTACCATTAGGTGAACTTTTTGCAGTGATAGTTAGTTACTTAGTACACGTTGCAGAATGCACCGGGTAAGGATGAAGCCTTCAAAGAAAACCAGAGTGAAATAGAGAAAAATGCTCGTATGGTGAGTATAGGGATTTAGGAATCAAATTACAAATAAAGGCTCCTTTGGGGAGATAAGGCATGTGCATTTTGAACCGAGATTTCATAGGCCGCAGTTATCAGTCACAATTACATTTTTGTTTTTTTTTCCTAATCCTACTAATTAATTAAAAATAATTAGTAGGATTAATTAAAATTATAAACATTGAAAATTTATATGTTTGTTATTCAATGACGCAAAAACGGCCCGACGGATTTCTAGCATTTGATTATCTCAAACAAGAACAATGTGTCCTCTTGTATCATAAAAAATATGCAAATTATATATTATTTATATATTTATATATTATACGTAATATTAAATTACAGAGTCGCACATTGTAATTAAAAAAAAAATTATAAAACTAATCGCTAATATAATGTTACTATAGTTATTTAACCCTAGAAAGTTTTTACAGACTAATAGAGTATAGTTATAAACTTTTATAATTACGTATTTTATAAGTAATTTAATCGCGATAAAGTTTTCAAGCGCAGGCCGACCTCATTTCATCTTTGCATTTTGCTTTTTACAACACTGAATATAGCTTAAATATATAAATATCTCTTCTTTATCGATATCGATAAGGTTCTGCGTTGTCGTTCTGCAATTGATTATTCGACATAGTATCCATACAAAACGAATAACATCTCAATTGTTGTTCATTCATTCTATATCCCCTTAGTACCGGTGATGAGTCATTCCATCTTAACCCTCAGTGGAAACTGATGATGTGGAACTATTAGTCATGATTCCGAATCGAGGATGAATACAATACTCGATAACAATACTCAATAATATTATATAATAATACAACTTCAAAAAAAAAATATGAAGACAGTAATACAAATAAACTATAATTGGTTTAGTTCGTTTTCTCAGACAAATACAAATGGCCACTCATATAGCATACCTATTATTTTGTTGTTATTTATAAACATTTGTTTGAGATATGATACCGCTTTACTTGTTGCCGACGGTACGTGAAATTCAACTGTCAAATGCTTATTCAAATAACCGAATGTGATATCTTACATCCATTATATTTTTAGCGATGAATTTGACGCTAGATTTCTGCTGTCAGTGTTATTTTTCTTATGAATTTGAAGTGATAAAAGAATGAGACGCTATTCACCAGATCGTGTGTAATTCCTGTGGGCCATGGTGCCCGCAGTTAGGCTTGATATTGAATTCTGCAGATCCTCAGTTGAGAACTAAGATGGAATGGCTCGAAACACGTAACGTCTCAGATGTCTTTCACTCATCAGACGGAACAAAGCAGCGACTTGTCCTTTCCTGTCGAGCTATCAGTGAGTTAGCTTATTCATAGTGATTAAGTCGTCGTATTGTAAACGTTCTTGAAGAAATACGAAATGGTTGAGCGACGCTGCAGTTTGTTTCTAGCTGCAGAATGAATGGGTCAGCTCGACCACGCCCTCACAGAAGCGAGTGCAGAGATCCGAAGACAATTATTAGCGGTGACAAGGCATTCTATCTCAGTCCTCAAGGGTGACAGCGCATCTGCATTATGATTCCTTGTCAAGGGTGAATTTAGATGTCATGGGTAGCAGGTATCACTTGCCATCAGTTGAACTGTGTGCTTATTTATCATCCTCAATGTAATAAAAAAAAATTGGTGCCTTCATCACCAACTGTCATAATTATATTTACTCAACCACTGTCATGTGAGCTGAAGTTTAAGGGGGTAAGAACAATTTTCTTCAAATAAAAAAACCTTAAATAGATAAATAAATAATAGTAATAAGTTATTAACATAACAAAAAACATTGTTTACAAAGAAACAATGAAGAGCTGTTTGGAGCGATTCCTGCCGCCGAGTTCCGTCGTCGGACGACACGACATACCACCAGATTCCATCTACGCCGCGTGGATGGCTGGCATCCCTTACTGTGCGCTTCTCGCGGAATTTTCTGCCCCGCACAGCGGCCGTTCCTCTGGTGTTGCGGTTGTCCATGGGCGTCAAGATCTCAGAACTTACGGAAAAAGCTCTCACGCCTTTTACTCTTTTATCCCAACCGGGGTTTACCTTTAAATGATTTTTTATTACGTTCAGAGTAACAAACGATGACACAGTTCACCTGATGGTAATTGATTCCTGCAGCCCATGACATCTACATTCATCTTTGCCAAGGAATCATAATGCAGATGCGCTATCACCCTTGATGACTGAGATGGAATGCCTCGTCACCATATAGGTCTCCGGATCCCTACGCTCACCAGAAGATAAGCAGCCGCATTATACTGCTATTTTACGGTGGTATTCTGTGAGAGCGTGGTCTTACCCCATTCGAGCTGACCCATTCATCCTGTGGAACACAGACTGCATCGTGGCTCTACCACTTAAAAAAGATGAAGATGCTAACTGTTAAAGCTAACTGTGAAACTCGATAAGCTACAAGTGCCAAGCCTACCGCCTAAACTAGGCGCAAAGGTTGGCAAATGATTTTGATTAATGTTGTTGTGTAATCGGAAACGAAAATTGAGTGATACAGAAACATTAGGTTTAAGGATGGTAGAGTAAGAGTACGGTCTGCGATACTTGAATCGTTGGTTCGAATCCGCCATTTGAATAATGTCGGGAACTATCTTTTAGCAGATTTTAATCTTAGTTGGAGTGGTTTACGGGAATTTTAGTAATGTTACTAGGTTTACAAGAACTTCTAAGCAATCGCTACTCTGACGTCAGACTAAACTATCAGCAAAACATTTTTTTTAAATGCGGTTACAAAACAACAGCGTAACGTTGCTACGGATTGCGCGATGAGATAGCACCGGAGACAATGTTATAATGAGCGTTCTATTTTAGTCCTCAGGGGGTGTCAATTTTGTATAAGTTTTTTTTATAAGAATAATCATATACAGTCTATTTGTGTAAAAAAAATCAAACGGCTTCATCATAATTATTAGTATTTACGTGGGGTCAGCGCTCATATTATGCGGAACAGTGTTATCATATATACTACAGATATTTTTATTGATTGATTTTTTTACATTGGCAGAGAAACATTGTAGTTAGCTTCTTGCGGTTTCATCGTTGCTTATTTCTATAAACTCATTGGTATAAACATGTATACATTTTTAACAGTGATAAAGGAGATACATTCCAGTTTGTTTCTTCCTGAAGTGTTATTGGATCGCATCGACCGACGAAGGACTACGCCCCAATGTATTACCAGCGTGAAAAAGCAGCATAACGCCAATAACGACAAATAAATAAATCGACACTTGGAAAAACATTAATTAGTTCTACAGGTTATTTAAAAAGTAGAGTATGTGCCTTCATTATATATATATATAGCCCACTTTTGGGCATAGGTCTAGAGATGGTATTTGAGTATAAACTACTTCTCATGGATTACTAGCGTGAAAAAGCAGCATAACGCCAATAACGATAAATAAATAAATCAACATTTGGAATAACATCCATTAGTTCTACAGGTTATTTAAAAAGTAGAGTTTGTGCCTTCATTATATATATATATATAAAGCCCACTGTTGGGCATAGGTCTAGAGATGGTACTTGAGTATAAACTACTTCTCATGGATTACTAGCGTGAAAAAGCAGCATAACGCCAATAACGATAAATAAATAAATCAACATTTGGAATAACATTCATTAGTTCTACAGGTTATTTAAAAAGTAGAGTTTGTGCCTTCATTATATATATATATATATAAAGCCCACTGTTGGGCATAGGTCTAGAGATGGTACTTGAGTATAAACTACTTCTCATGGATTACTAGCGTGAAAAAGCAGCATAACGCCAATAACGATAAATAAATAAATCAACACTTAGAAACACATTAATTACTTCTACAGCTTATTTAAAAAGTAGAGATTCGGCCTTCATTATATACTATATAAATTCCACTGTTGGGCATAGGTCACCTATCAAGAGATGGTTCTTGAATATAGATCACCTCTCGACTTCACCGCGGATTGATGAATTTCACATGTCTACTAAAAATTTTATTGTATATTTTTCTCACCCGGCATGACGGGTTTTTTTTATGTGTGAGTATTGCCGTTGGTCCAGAAACCTCTACAGTTTTATCTAATTAGACTCGCGAGCCCGCTGAGTAGGGAGACAGTAACTTGCTGCGAGGCTGGCGCGGAGACTGCTGCTGCACCACCGCTGCACTCCGCGGTGATAGTACGATCGATTTGTTTGCTTATAAAAAGCTAGCTCTGGTAGTGGCCAGAGAGCTGCCACGGCACACAAATTTTGTAAGTACATCACATTATGTAAATCGGAAATTACCACCCCTAATAAAACTAGGGCTGGCATTTTTGGATTATAAAAACCAAGAAAGTTCCAGGCAGGATACCACAGTGTTATTTTATTATAACTTAAATACTATATCTATACTTATGAAACTCAAGACATACCAATCTCATGACATATAGTAACTTAACGCTAAGTAGGAGACAGTTTCTGATATCGCCATTTATTTCACGACTTATGAGAATATGTAACCCGACCTCAGCATTATCCACGACAGACATCTGAAATTTAGACCTTATACAACTAGAATACAGTTTATAATAACGTAAACTTTTATTTAACAAAGTTTACTTATTAATAATTAAATTATATTTTTAAGTGTTATATGTAAACCCTGCAGACCAAAAGTTCCATGGCCATATTGTTCTAAGTTTCGTATAAAGTATTCCACATTTCTTCTCCCGAGAATAGGCCACGATTACGGACGTTCCTATTAGGCTCTTCCCACAAAAGTTCAATGGGATTGAGATCCGGGCTCTGAGGAGGCCAAACTATGTTTTTTAACACGCCTTTCTCTTCTAAATATCCTCAACATAATTTTGAGCTATGCTTTGGATCATTATCTTGTTGGAAAATGAATCCATCTCTCGGCCTTGCCGAGCGTGGACGATCTTGAAAACTGCCTGTCTCCCTGTATCGAGTTATTGTGCCACGAACATAATCTTCGATAACTTCAGTTGTGAAGCAATCTCACGTTCGGATTTGCCTTCATTATGTAAAACAACGATGGCAGAACGCACTTCACTGCTAATTTCTCGAGATTTTCCCATCTATAGAAAGCACAAGTTTAGACTAATTGAGATTGTTTGTGAACAAATCCAAGTAAACTCGGGTAATAATAAGTCAGAAACACGTGTATTCAGGAGCTAAATAATCCTAATTATTGACCAATAGTTAGTTGCAATTTTAAGTGATGATATGCGTACTCGTTGGTTAATTAAATCGTCGTGAGGAATTTGAAGTCCATCGATCACACCTTTTTTTGTGTGTTTGATTATTGCTGTTGGTCCAGTGAACTCACCTCTACAGCTTTATCTAATTAGACTCGGGAGCGTGAGGCCCGCTGAGTAAGGAGACAACGACGATGCTGCGAAGATGGCACGAAGAATGCTGCTGCACCACCGCTACACTCCGACACACGTCCAAAGGACGAAGAACGTCGACAAAAACAGAGGGGGGCAATAATACGATCCGAGGGCCCCTCATAAGGGGGTACGAAACCTCGACTCGGATCGCTATCTTAAGGGAGGACCACACCCTTTCTAGCGAGAGGCCTTTGCTCGGTACTGGGATATACTATATATAAGTACATAGTCTGTTATCGCACTTTCACTTGTAGTTAAATTAGAATTTAAAGTTAGCTTATAATATATAATGATTAATATAAAACCTTTATAGATTTTTACAATTATTTATACGTCCCATGCCTCTTCACGTTTAATAAATCTTTTAAAAGATGTGTAACATATTTTTTTTTTGCGATCGGTAGAGAAATATTTCAATAGATGTCGCAAATTTGTGTTAATCCCTAAAATATTGAAGAAAAAATACATTTCCACGTACCATTTGTATTGGTTGGCAAAAAGTAAGTTGCATCACAGGGGAATAAAGTTTAAATTTATGTGCGGCAATGTTTTGTTCAATATTGTAGAATATAAAGGTGATTTCATACAGGTGTTAAAATATATTACTTATTAATGTTTTATAAAATTAGTTACTTTTTTGTTCAGATAAACGAATTTTGTCTTGTCTGAACAATAAGACGTGGTCTATCCAACCTGACAGAATCACTTTGGTATATAGAGAAGGCTATGCTTTATGTTCCTTTGCGTGATAAAATCTGTAGCACAAGCTTCCACAGTTAGAATAGAGGAAAGGAATATTCTTCTACTTAAGAAACTGAAATATTTTTTGTCAAACACATAAAATATGACACCATCCTGTGGAAAGAAGGAAAGAAATGGCAAAAAGTTTTTATTTAAATTTAATTAATAGTAATTAATTAATAATAACATCTACATGAAAAAAAAGTTCCATGATTAATGTATGCATACTACGTAATAAATGACTGTTCATGGCAAACCAAAACAAGCAATTTTTAAAAATAAAATACCGTTGGCAAAGAAAGTAACAAGCAACAGGACGACCCATCCACTGGCACCACAAAGGTTGCGACATTTTCCAGGTTCACAATTGACGGTCAGTGGATTGAAAATATACATCAAGACTTTCATGATTTTTTTTCTAAAAATCTGTTTATTTAGTCATACATTTTGGTATTTCAACACAATGTATTTTTATCACGTATAACGTTTATTATAGTATATTCAAGTACCGTTATATAATATGTATAAAATACAAACATAATATATAGAGGACATTTACGCCTGTAGTAGGCTCTCATATTATAATGTCTTGTTATTTGTAAGTTAAAATATGTTTTGCTGTTTACGTCAACATTACCTATATAGATAAATAAATAAATAAATAAAATTTTGATAAAAAAATAACCAGTAATTGCATTAAGTTCGTTATTCAATATTATCACGTTGTAAAATAAAATTATTTATAAAGACCTGTACACACTGCGATTTAAATAAGCAAATATATTCAAATATAGTGGCAATCATAAAGTAATAATGTTTTGCTTCATGATAACGATTTTTTTCGGTTTGCTAATTTTATATCGCAGTGTGTACGATTCATTATAAATATCTTTATTATAATGCAATCATATTGAATAACGAATTTAATTACGATAGTCATACGGATCACTATTGAATGTATTTGTTTTTTTTTTTAATTTGTAAAGGCTACGAAGGCGTGACACTGTTAATCCGCAGTTACGAGTATCGTGACAATAGCTTGGGGTGCGAAATGAACAGTTCCTTTGTAGTACAACACAACATACGCAATAGTTGGATTTGGGAATTGTGCACGCTTGGGTTGCATGAGAGTAAAAATGTTGTAGCTCGTTTAGTGTTGCTACTTTTTATTTGAGTTAATAAATGTTATTCATTACTTGAAGATGTTGCTTAACTATGAAATTAGTTTAATAAGAATACAAAAATATATTCCATTAAGCCTTATATAGAAGGCCAATAAGTGCCAATACTCGTTATTTATTCTGGAGATAAACCTATGGTTTTTACTTTATCATTGTAGTTGCGAAATATGTACAGAAATGGGTTGATCAATTTATTTATATTCCATCAAATTTCCATTACATATACAATAATATAAATGAAATAGGCAAAGAAGTCTTAGAGGCCAAAAGGGGAAAAGATTATAAAAGTATATTTATTTTTTGAGTTACGTTATATTTTCATACATATTTGAATAACCTTAACACTTTTGTTTTTCATGACAATTAAATTAATTACCAAGCTAAAAATGGAAATATAATTTGCCGAACACAAAACAAGTTATAAAGTTGTTCCTCACAAATCACCCTGCTAAATCTGACATTGATGACAATAAAAGATCGGTGTTGCGCATTTCATCCCCCATCGAGCTGGTAACGACGCATAACGACAACAATGTGGCAATACCCTGCATGTAGTGGTACTTGATGTTAATAGGTGTCAAGTATTTTGTTATTGAAAATTATCGTTTTAAAATCGAGCATTTGCGGCTTCATTTGACACGTGGTCTGGTCAGAGATTCTGGGCATTGGCAACATGGTACGATTAAAAACCTAATATAAGTAAAATCGGAAAATAATATTATACGAAAAGTAATACAGATAAATAACTTAAATCTCCATTTATATTATAAAATGTCTTTTTTTTTTCTATTTATAAGGTATGACAAGCGACGACTTAAGGTTTGTATTTCATTTTTATTACTCATTACTCCCCAGGACTGACTGACAGAGAATGCTTCTTAGCAATAATCCCATTCTTCCTTTCCGTTTTCTTAAAAGATTTATGCAAAATAATTAAGTGTATAAATCATGCTTCATATGCAATCATCATGTAAATGAAGTGTCCCTGAAACACTGTGATGAAAGGTCTTTGCCCAATTTCGATGAGCTTCGGTTTCTCGTTCCGACGGTAAACAGTACCCGCTGAATTATTATTAGTGTTGTTACTATTTCACACAGTAGCAGGTTTCAAAATTTGAAATTATAACCACCTGCTTACGTTATAGTTACATTAAAAAAAAAGCAATACCTATATAACATAAACGAAAAACTAATACAAATTATTTTTGGCTTTCCGCAAACACGATAAAAATGATAAAAAGTATCATAGATAAAAAGGTGTTTGCGGAATAGTTTTAGAGATTATAATTAACTTTTTTTAACTTTTCGGCAACTACTTCTTCAACTACTTCTTCTTGTCATAATTCTGCCAATGTCTAGCCAGAAATAGGCACGTATATGAAATTGCTCGGTAACAAAAACAATCGGCAGAATGCATGAGGAGAACACTAGGTTGAGACTTAAAAATAGGTCAAAGGATATCACGGTAATATAAACGATAAATATATACTCTTAGAGCACATAATCAGATGATTTTTATAAAAAAGTTAGGTTTCGAAGAAGGTATATTTAAAAATCATATGATAAATTAACATTACTTTTAAATATTATTTATTTATAAATAAAACAATAAACGATTTTAAGGAAAGGGGAGATAACTCCTCTTAAAAAGTTATCGGGACGGGAAATATACTTGGGAAGAGTGTCATATAGGGGCGACAATAATTTTGGGCAAGAAAAATTAAATATGATCCAAAGTGCCTTCCACAAGACCACATTCGCATATGGAATGGTCCCGAACCCTGAACTTAGCTAGGAAGACAGGTGTGATGACATGACCAAGCCGTAGACAGATTAATGTGGATGTAGAATTGTATTTAAAAAACCAGGGTTTCATCGGTATGTCCCTTTGAACATATGCATAGTGAAAATTAATATCTTAATATTGGCCAAGTATTAGGAAAAGTTATTTAATAGTCACCCAATAAAACGTAGGTAAATAGAGTGCAGGCACCACATTGGAGTTTGCGCCTTGAACGCGGTGCATGAATGGGTCGGCTAGAATGAGGGAAAACCATAATGTAGGTGTTTATGGGCTGCAGTTATTCAAGATAAACTAATGCTCCTTTGTCACATGAAAAAAAAAGAAATTTACAATAATAATAATAATAATGACATTGACTATGATACTTTAAGTTGTTCAAAGATCGTTCCTATGAGAAAATTAGTTCGAAAATACAGGGCGCAGAACGTACGTTTGTAAATTTTATCTTTTATACGGAGCATTGGCAAAAAGTTAAGATTTAGATTCCATATTTCCGTATAATTGTTTTGTTTAAGCCAACATCTTTAGCAAACAAACAATATCAATCCATCCCATCTTAATACGTCTACAAAAACGTCTTGGGATTATGGAATAATCGGATAAAGGTATGTCTTCACTCACGCGTTATCGATGCATTCATCGATGCACGGATTTATATTTCCCACGAACTTGTTTTTTTTTTTTTTATTTAATAACCGTGAACATCAACATATTAAAATTATATCAACTCGACAAACTAATAATAATACTGACTGTCAGCGAAGACCAATAGAGACGCGAATATATTTTATATGTTGTTTCCTATGCGACTGCGAGATGAGAAGCATCTAAATTAAGAATTCGTTAATGTTAAATTGTTTCATATAAATGAGAGTTACTTTGATTTGATTTTGAATTTTGCTGCTACGTCGTTGGCTATCAAAGTATTGCAGCGGTATATTCTAACCCTTAAGAGTATATTAATGTTAGACTCGTATAATAATTTATTAAGGGAATGAATTAGGTAGGTAAAATTGTGTGTGCAGTTCCATTCATACCCCCCATATGACCACACAGAATATAGTTTTGGTATTCTTTGAGAGCGAGAGCGATATAGGTAGGTAAATCTATTGAGAGTATTCATAAAAATATCCACTCCTCCATTCCGATAACGAGCCGAGGTCTCGTACCTCCTTACTGATCGTTTCTCCTCCCACCCCTCTCGTCCCAGCCGTCATCGTTCCAGCAGCGTCGTCGTACTCCGTACTCGCGGGCCCCCTGCTCGCGAGTGTTGCGGTGAAGCCGTAGAGGCCAACAGTAATAAACATCCACCGAAACCTTATCATCCCTGACTTCCCTCATACTTGCATAGGATTTGCGAATCATTAATCGGAGACTTTTATTACTGGTGACGAGGCATTCCATCTCAGTCCTCAAGGGTGACGCACGCATCTGCATTATGATTCCTTGTTAAGGATGAATGTAGATGTCATGGGCCGCTGGAATCACTTAACATCAGGTGAACTGTGTGTGAGTTTGTAACTCTCAATAAAATGTAATAAAAAAATATAGTCCTCAAGGGTATATCTGATACCTGAAGCTGATGGTCACTTATTAAAATCGATTTTTCAGACTTAATTTTAAGATTAATCTTTTTTAAATCACAAGGAGATTCAATTAGAACTTTAATCCGTGTAGATTCTTACACCCCATAACATTCCATAAGCTTTAAATCACCCGGGATCTGAATTAACAAGGGATGTGAAACATGACGCCTCGCACAACCCCTCTAGAAATTCAACCAATAGGGGTAGGTTTCTCCACCCTCCGGAGTACGTGCACCAATGAGGGAGGGTATATCGTCAGGTGTAGTCAATGGATGGAATGTGCGGATGTTGTAACAAACTTTAGTTTTTTTAATAGATATTTGATTAGTTTAAAATAATAACAGATGTAAGGCTTAACTTTTTATTATATAGTAAGGGTGACAAACGAGCACAACTCACTTGGTAGGTAGTTTTAGCGGGTATCGACATCTACATACATCCTTAACAATGATTCAAGACTTCTGAGGACTAAGATGGAACGCCTCGAATAACTGATTTATAGGGTCTACGAAACCCAACGAAACTCATCATACGAACACAGCGAGATTTCTCTCTCTGATAATATTAAAAATAATAAAACAGTTTATTGCCACAGAAAAAATAAACAATATCATATATACACTATGGCAAAAGGAGGTGACTCAGATTTTGCTGAAACAGGATTATAGTCCCGTGCAGCGCTGGTTTTCAGCCACTCCCATCGTGTCGAGTCGTGAGAATTGAGGGCTTTCCAATCACCATCTAGAAGTTATATTTTACAAAGTGATTATACGCAACAAAGGAAATGAAAAAGTAAGTTTGAGCAGACAAGAACACTATCTAGTACTACTGTTACTAATATGTTCTCTTGCATGTGTATTTGTTTGTATTAATGTATATGTAGTTTTGTATGTATATATTCTGTAGGTGTATGTTTGTGATTTTTGTTTTTTTCTGGTTATTATGGTTGTGTAAGTACAAAAAAGTCTTTCAGATTCGTATATTTCCAGTAGGCATGGCATATTCTCAGCAGCAAGTTGCCACTTTAGTAATGGTATTCTATGAAAGCATAAATCCTGGTCGTGCTGATCCATTAATGCTGCCGCTAAAAACAAGCTGCGTGGATCTACCTTTGTTTAATTATAGACGAAATATGCTGTCAATCTATGATGTTAGTTGGCTAACACACATAAAGTTCACCTGATATGCGACTCCTGCAGCCCACGATAACCACGTTAATCATCGACAAGGAACCATAATGCAGATGCGTTATCATCTCTGAGGACTAACATTGATGAGTGAATGCCTTCTGCGTAGTAAATATCGTCTGGTGGTAACCTGATGATATCGCCGCGATTGATATCGTACAAGGAAAATATAATTCTAACAAATTTTCACATGTCCACTGGGAGTATGCTATGGTTTTTACGTTTAAATGAGACACACACGTCGCTGCCTGTGTGATTAATATAAAGAGAATCCTTATGTGTTACATATCTATGTGCTGAAGAAATTTTAACGAGATATCGAAGAATCGCTTAGGACTAAGATTCTTTTCTTTTTTGAAAAAAAGAGTGTTAGCAATGCTGAATTAACATAACTAATATTCCGGTTAACCATTCCAACTAAGCAGAAAATGCTTGTGCTAGGAGATTGTTTAAGACCATAGTCGAATGGTGGATTCGAACCTACGACCTTATGATTCGCAGACCGTATCCTAAACCTCAAATTAGGCTTTTGACGCTCAAAATGGTATGGTATGGACGAGATCGTTGGCTTTATGTACATTTCTTACTCTCACTGGACGCTAGATATTCTGTAATAGCATAGTCCGTAGCTTTATAACTCTGCTGTGGCTATACGACGTGGGATATTGAATATTGCCTTATTTTCTGACTTTATTTTTCGGGCTTATGGCCGCTGTTATACCGAGGGCTTTTACAGTTTCATCCGGTGACCGAGCGCTTATGGCGTCGAGTCGAGCTTATTTCCTGAATCCTCATAACAACTATAATGGGTTATGTTAGTATTAAATATTGCACTATATACATGTATATCAGTCCTAATATTTTGTACTAATTTCGATTGGGATTTATGTTAAAAAAACCGATTTTACGGATTTTATTAATATTTTTTTTTTTAATAAAAACTAACTGCTCCAATATCGTTTTTTTTAAGCAAGAGTGTCCAACGACTCATCTGAAGGATGACTGCATGATATCCAATTTCCACAAAGTTACAAGATTTACAAGCGTTGTCGGCCCTTAGTTCTGGAATTCCTAATTATCAGTAATTGGATCTCCGAATCTCCCCACTCTAACCATACGGAAGTTAAGAAATGAAAAATAATATTGTATACTTTATTGTCTTTTATGACACGAAACACTTATTGCCAGTCTCAAAAAAATACTTATTTTATCGTTTTTTATGACTTTGGTTTTATTATTCTTAGATCTATATATAATAGAAACAATTAATAATGTGTGCAGAATTACTTTTTTAGGATTTTTTTTTATTTTTCTAATATATATTAAAAAAAAAACAGTATATTCGATTTCTAAATGTTCGTTTATTCATGCGTTGACTTAAATGAAGTCAGTTTTTCAGGTTTTCCTTTTATTAATTTGAATGTGTAATGCAAAAAAATATTAGGAATTTTTATATTCCGTCGCATTGGCAGAACTGCGCCAGTCCACAATTGCGCAATCCGACCTCCCGGTGTGCGGTTCGTACCCGACAAAGGTACGCGACGTACAACGATATTGGTTTACTATAAACAACGTAGAGTGTGTTATGTCTAAGATGACAGAATGTAATGTAGGCTTTATTTTATATTAAGAATTGAAAGTGATTTTGCTGGGTATGAGATAAAACAGTATTTAGTGTTGATCGAGGTCTTTTTTTCTTAATTTTTAAGACTTGATTGGGCCAAAACCACGTGAAAGAACCTATCTGTATTTCGTATGGCGAGTGCAGGGAACCGAATACCGACTTGATACACGGCATCCCATCGCAGTTCTCCGGGTTAACGTATGTATATCTTGAATTCCAGTTGAGGATGGATGGAGATGTTTATGGGCCGCAGTTATCATTTACTATCCGGTGAAATGTGTGCTAGTTTGTCACCCTTAATTTCATAAAAAAATAAAAGTAATAAGGTCTATTATTTCTTTTCTTTTTTTACTAGATGAAATACACTAATGTCAAACCAATATTTATCGTGATATTCTGTAAAGGGAGGTTCTACCCCGTTCAAGATAATCGTGCTACAGGTATGAGTAGATCATAACTGTGACATGACTCTACCACGTAAAAAGCAAGATAACAAATCATCACGTAGAAACGCCCACATGAAGATAAGTGAAACTTACATTTGAAATTATTAGAGACTAAATTATTGAGTGAGTTACTCGTTAATCGGGAGTTTAATTATTTAAATTAACTGTTAATTTTATTACTTAACTTAACTATTGCATAACTGTATAATACAGACAGAACATGATGTACTGTAATTCCTTCATCACATTCGACCTTCGTTAGTTCAGGAGGGAATTTAGAATACAATAAATATTTCCTTTTTCAGGTTGAGATTAAAGTCAGTGTAAGGTTATATTTTATTATTACGACCGACAAACGATTTCACAGGTCACGTGATGATAAATGGAATCAGATTGAATCTTATCATATCACATTTCCTTCTATCGTTTACAACTGGCTCTCTATTCGACAAAGGAGTAGCTCTAGAATTCTGCTTGTACTATCTTGTCTTGTCTTATCTTAAAGATGACTTCCAGTTTCTACATTCCTCTCTTGACCGCGTACCTCGATCCCTAAATAGAATAATAATTAGTTTTTCATACCATTGCACTGGGTTCTTTCATTATTTTATCATACTACAGGCTATACTCTTTTAAAACGCCCTTCCGGGTGATGTCAAGGATTCCCTTATTCGACAACATTATTTGAAGGTAAATAACGTCTGATATATATATTCTCTCTTGGTAGTCTTGTGTATTTATGTATATATATATATATATATATAAATATATATTATTATCGAACTCCAAGGGTTGACTGGTAGAGAATGCCACTGAGCATTAAGTCTGCCCTCGTAAACTTGTTATTTAAGGAAGAACTTATTTAAGCGTTGTCAGCTGTAAGGACTAAAATGCAATACTACTAATATGGTCTCCTGTTTCTTTCAGGTGAAGTCTGATGAGTACCAAACGAAACACAATGGCGGTAAGTTACTAATTTACGTTGGTATTCTGTGAAAACTCGCTCCCTTACCGGCCGTGCCGATCAATTCGAGCCAAAGTAGTCAAAGTTGCTACGTGAATTCATATGTATATTTTGAAACAACATTCTCTAACCGTAGTTCCTAAAGTGGTCCAGGTGGACCCCCAGGGGTCCACGGGAGACTCGACGGGGGTCTACGTTGGCGTGACAAAAATAAGGGGGTTCACAATTCGTAAGCGGGGGTCCACGAAAATAAATATTTGCTTTCGATAGTGAAGAACTAAAAAGTTGGCTTGACTTCACCTATCAATGTAGGCAGATTATATTTTAAGAAGCTCAGCGAATGTTACTTGTAAAAACTTGCATCAATCAATCAATCAATTCTCACTTTTTTTTTCTAAATTTATCATAATCATAATATATTTCTCAGACGCAACGCAAATTTCCATAGTAAGATCTAATCTTCACATTTTTTGTCGAGTTTTGGGAATATGGTAGAAATGTAGCTGCAGCGGTCCACCGGAACCGGCTAAATTTTGAAAGTGGTCTATGAGAAAAAAAGCAGAGGTTCCCAGAACACTGCTCTATAGGATTAAGCCGTTTGTATTATATATTAAGTTGTTGTAATTTAAAGTCGTGTAAATTACGCATATATTTTTTTCGCTTCTCCAACACCGCTTTGATATTCGAAGCGCTCGAAAACAACACTTTTCGACGAAACGAAATTTGCTGCCTCGCTGCGTTAAAATGACAAATATACTGTTTTGTTCAACGTAATTTTAAGTCAACGGACGTAACAATTTCTTTTGTTTACAATGAAAACTGCCATCGCAGGTGTCCATACTTGATGGTATTCGTAGGCTTGTTAAATATTTATGTAACTTTAGTATTCTATAATTCAATAAGTAAAGAAAGGGAACACATTTCGCCTAATGATCAAAGACCTACGCAGTCCATAGACATTTACAACCGCATTCACATTGTTTTTATGTGTCTAACGGTGACGAAAGAGCACACGGTATACCTGATAATATGTGATTCCTGGGCTGTGAATGCATGGTCCTTCCCTGGCAGAGCCGAATTCTTGTCATCGCTGCTCAAAGCTGTAGTACCTCTGTAAACCGCACTCTATTAATGCTTAAATAACTTGGATCTTTAAGTAAATTTCTGGCGAGCTGGGTAAGCCTCCTTCTCTAGAGAGGTTATCGGACCATAATCCACCCCACGACTTCACTGCGGGTTTGATAACTTCAAACTTCTAATCACCATATTCCTTTTTTAGACTTTATGGTTATTTCCTCATGACCTTAATAATACTATAATGACGTTAGTAATTTCGTATTACCAGATGTGTGCTCGTTTGTCACCGTTACACTCATGTAAAGTAACAATGCTTTCTATTTCAGTTCTCAGGTGGTGTGTGACAACGCATGGACATCATGAATAATTGTTGAGATGTAGGTGTTTATTGGAAACGGTTATAAGTTACTATCAGATGCACTGTGTGCTTGTTTGTCACCGTTTGACAGGTAAAATGTAGCAAGGTTCATTTTCAGTTGTCAGGTGTGATAAGGAAGGATGGGAACCTAAAAAATTATTATCGACGATATAGGTGTTTATCGGGCACGATTGTCGCTATATACACATACTTGTGTGTGACCCTTGCTCATATAAAAGAAAGGTTTTTAAATGATGAAGGGAATTGGAACGTCTTATATATTATCTGTTATTGTGAAACACGACGTCGGTGCAAATAATTTGCTAGACATGTCGTTTGTTAGTGAAACGGAATGCCCAGTACATTCACACGGTTTCCTCCTTTTCTGCGTGCGTCGATATAAAAGTAATTCATTCACAAACTCACAGTAAGCATTGGGCATGTTGCGAAACACGATAAAACGTGCCATTCTCACGGTTATAATGTTTGTTTGATATTCGTACCTTCGGCCTTTTTATCATTAGAACCTTAGCACATGTATTAAGTATATATACTATTTTCGATACCCAGATACGTCTTTTTGTTTTTATTTATAACTGAGTATTATATTTAATGATCTTTTTTTATTGCATTTATAGTAAGTAGAGCGCACAGTTCACCTGATGGCGAATGATTCCTGTAGTTCATGACATCTACATTCATCCTTGACAAGGAATCATGATGCAGATGCGCTTTGTCCTTGAGGATTAAGATGGAAAGCCTCGTCACCAGTTATCTCCAACTTACCAGACGAAGACTGAGAGGGTATATCTCATTCAAAGTATTTGAGTTTACTTAACCCTACACTCACTACACCAAACGCATCAGTGTTATGCTGCTATAGACGTGATATTCGCCGTATATAAGACGTCGTGAAGCCCTAGTTGTGGTGGTGAAATGAATCTTTCGGTTAAAATTTTCAAACGATACCTTTAAGATGGAGTACATTTGAAAACCAAAATTACTGTGACATTCTTCTCACTTATTTTTTATAGAATCAGCTCACAGCTGCTCATGGACATCCGTAATACCAGAGGAGTCGCAGATGCGCTGCCTGCAATCGAGAAAGGTGTAGGCTCTATTTTTGAAAGTCTCTCGAAAATACCCCCGGCGACAGCAGATTCCACAGTTTAGTTGTGCGTAGCGGAAAATTTCGCGTAAAACGTACAGTATTCCGTTTACTCGATAGTTGGTAATTCACCAATTACCAAGTATTGATGTACGATGTTTAAACTCAGCGGCTGGTGTTAATCCGAACAACTCTCAAAACATGTATATGAAATGATACTAATACCAATACTGATAATCATACCCCATAAAATTTAAACGGATCGCCGAATCCCTACACTAGCTATATGGAACACAGAGGCGTTATACTGTTCTTTCATGCTGGTAATCTGTTGAGTTAACGACTGTCATGATCTAGCAAGAAACAAGCTGCGACGTGTGTAAATTTATAACTGAAATATTAACCAGAATCCTTCCTTGCTTTCCTAACGAGAAATTATGAGTATCAGTTTATTTCAAATTAAAAAAACATATTACCCGCTGTAATAATTCTGTCTGTCTCAAAGAATTGTTTGCATCTTGTTGTTCGAAGGCATCGCGTTTCCAATGGACTTTACTTGGAAGCGACAATGTCGGAACACAATACCTTTACGTTTACCGCGAAGTGTAGCGATTAGTGCATGATTAAGTCGTTGATAACTTGGATAACTTGGTTGATGGGCGAGCTGTCTCTTTGGAGAGTACAGTAGAAAATATTTAAGTACGAGACATCGTAGGGATGACAAATACATATTTCACCAAGTTGATTAGTGATTCCTGTAGCCATTACGTCCACACACAAAATCCAGGTAAAGCGACGCCGTAGGCATTGACAGAATGAGCTTGTTTGACCGGGGAAGGACCACGCCGTTATATAAGGAAAATATCAGCACAAGGCTGCCTTGTTTCGTCTGGTATTTATTGCGTTTTAATCTACAGGGGAGACACTTAACACTTACGTCACTATCGAGGAAGGACATATGTATTCGGAGGAATATAGTTCCGGAATACAAACCATCAGGTGTGTGCTTGTATGTCACTAACAATATAATGAATGAACGAGCTCTTTATTATACTCATGCGTCAATAGCCTCATGGCTTAGGTTACGGTCTGCGAAACTTAAGATCGTAGGTCCGAATCCACAATTCGAGTATTGTCTTAAACAATCTTTTAGCAACAAGTATTTATCAGCTTAGTTGGAGTGGTTAACCGGAATATTAGTATAGCGTTGCTAATATTCTCTGTAAAAAAGCAAAATAAAAAAAAATATAACACTAATATTGTACCGCGACAACCATAGGAATTTCGAGCCAGATATAGCGAGATGCTCCGATTTTTACGCTACGAGTCTTTTTAAATTTAAATATATTATTTTTAAATTTAAAAGTGTTAGATCCACACTGCAGTTTCGTTATTTTTTTTTTTTTTATTAAATTGTGATCCCGGTCGAGTTGATCTAGTCATGCATTTTATTTGCGGGGACACTGAGAAGGGAGACATCGACGATGCTGCGAAGAGTGCTGCTACAGCACCGCTGCAGTCCGACCCCTGTGCACGAAGAACGTCGATGACAACAGGGGGGACGGGTGATACGAAGGCCACTCATAAAGAGGTACGAAACGTTCTAGTCATCCAACTGGCTGCAATGTACTCCATCACTGTCCCCTAACCCTATAGACGTCTCACTTCTCTATAATAACGAAAGGGTATCTTATACGTGGTAAAATTAGATAAATTTATATTTTCATAAATCAGCGTTTAAATTACATTTGACAGTTTCATTATAATCGTTACGCCCGGACTTTGAGCAACTGCTACTGTTAACATTGGGAGTAAAAAATGTTTACACAGTTCACCTGATGGAAAATGATTCCTGTGGCATGACATCTACATTCATCTTTGACAAGGAAACTGATAATGCACATGCATTGTCGCCCTTGAGGACTGTGATGGAATTCCACGTTATCAGTAAATAAAGGTCTCCGGATCCCTGCACTCACCAGACCAAACACAGCAGCGTTATGCTCCTATTTTACGCTGGTATTCATTCTGCAGCTAGAAACAAACTGCAGTGTAGCTCTACCAATGTAAAGTGTGTGGTGATAATGAAAAGTGTTTAAAAAAAAACAACAATATAACGACTTTGCGTAATTCTGCCATTTCTTTTTATCGCCTCGAATTTTACAACAGTATTATAGTTTTGACGACATATATCTATCATTGTAGTTTATCATTATTATTATATATTATGTCGTATCGAGTATAGTCTAAAATAATGTGTGCGCAAATAGTAATTTGTAAGTCAGTGTCGAAGATATAGGGCATAAGCAAAGCTTATATTTTTCTATTGAAAACTTTTTTGTAGTCCTGGGGCATAAAGTTGTTATACATCCTAGATAGAAGATTAACAATTTACACCTAATTTTAATAAATATGTATATTCTATTTTCTTACTTGAGCTATTTAATAGAAGTCATGTCATAATCATCGTTGCGGTACATATTTACTTATTTAATTGTTCTGTTATTTTTGTATAAATTATTTTATTTCTTTTTTTTTTTCGGGCTGATGGCCGCTGTTAGCCCCAGGGCTTTTACAGTTTCACCGGGTTGTGAGGTGACCGACCGCGAGGCTCTCAGTCGAGACCTCTATATATGGATAACCAGCGCAAGGGCTCCCGAGAGGGAGCCTCGGCTTGGACCGTTACCCTGTTTCGCGAGAGCGTCTGTCTCAAGGGTGGCCGAGAGGGCTGAACGTCGGCTCGGTCGGCTGCTTCTGACAGAGGATTATCTTAATTAATATCACTATTATTATTAACTACCTGTACCACCTCTTCAGAATGCGTGGGCGCTGGAGAAGAAGTGGCGCAAGAAACTCCAGCAACGCTTCTATCTGTATGGACTGGAGATATTTTATTTCATTAACTTCTTTTTGTATGAAACTTTCAGACACATGCAAGAAGATCTCAATGTAATTTTGTTATTAGACTGGCATCGATTGAAACAAACATTTTAACTTTTATTTTATAAATATATCCTTGTGTATGCACATTTAACAGCCTATATAATTATATATTATGTCGTATCGAGTATAGTCTAAAATAATGTGTGTGCAAATAGTAATTTGTAAGTCAGTGTCGAAGATATAGGACATAAGAAAAGCTTATATTTTTTTCGTCTTTTGAAAACTTTTTGTAGTCCTAGGGCATAAAGTACATCCTAGACAGAAGATTAACAATTTACACCTAATTTTAATAAATATTTATATTCTATTTTCTTTCTTGAGTTATTTAATAAAAGTCATGTCATAAAATCGTTGCGGTACATATTTACTTATTTAATTGTTTTGTTATTTTTGTATAAATTATTTTTTTTTTCGGGCTGATGGCCGCTGTTAACCCCTGGGCTTTTACAGTTTCACAGGGTTGTGAGGTGACCGACCGCGAGGCTCTCAGTCGAGACCTCTATATATGGGTAACCAGCGCAAGGGCTCCCGAGAGGGCTGAACCTCTGCTCGATCAGTTGCTTCTGACAGAGGATTATCTTAATTAATATCACTATTATTATTAGCTACCTGTACCACCACTTCAGAATGCGTGGGCGCTGGAGAAGAAGTGGCGCAAGAAACTCCAGCAACGCTTCTATCTGTATGGACTGGAGATATTTTATTTCATTAACTTCTTTTTGTATGAAACTTTCAGACACATGCAAGAAGATCTCAATGTAATTTTGTTATTAGACTGGCATCGATTAAAACAAACATTTTAACTTTTATTTTATAAGTATATCATTGTTATTGCGCATTTAACAGCCTATATAATTATATATTATTAGTGGGACATTTAATAGCTGCTGGTATCGAAAATCGTACTCGGTTTGCTTGGAATACCGTGAAGGGAAATTGAGTGTTGGACATTGAATTACCTTAGAGAAGTCTTATCTTAGATAAGCCATCGCCCAGTAACCCCAGAAGCCTTAACTGTTTCAGTTTCAGTATCCAGTTTTCACTCGCTCATCAAGCGAAACACAGCTTCTTTGAGATGTTATTTTACAATTGTATTCTGTAAAACCGTAGTCTTTTCTCGTCTGAGCCGTTACATTAGCGTTATTGGATTTTTCTACCGAGGTCGCGGCAGATTACGAATATATATAATCTTTATAACACACCTGGCAGAAAGGTGGAATTTCCTGGGCCACATAAAAACTTTAAAAAGTTGTAAAACGACCTCTAAAAGCTCCGCCCTAATAACACAAGCTACCTTCCATCGCCGCCCCTCGACTATCTCGCTCGCACATCAACCATCTCTGTCAGTTGCTTTGAAATGACACCCACCTTTGTCATTTGACCCCGAGACGTCGGTGGGTGAGGGTGCGCGAGAGGTTTTCGAGTGTCAAATTATGAATGAATTCCAGTGTGTGTTTAATTAAAAAGTGCAGTTGTGTTATTTAATATTGTACTGTAATTAAGGTGAGAATTGTTTTTATTTATAATCGTGTTACTAAATTATAAAATCGAAAACACTGGGGAGAGATGTTTTTTTACTTCTAGTTGGGATTTTTTTAATCGAAGACCAATTTCTCCTTACTTGCTCGATGCTGACGAAAATTCTAGTTTTTACTGGTTATAACTGCACAATATATTAATATAAAATAGTGCCTTAATTATTCACAATAACAGATAATTGCTGTCCCATATATTAGTTCCCGTGTTCGATTTAAGGTTTATATAGAGCCGGAAAAAGCGTTTTTAATGTTGACGAAAACTTTACAAGGAAAGCTAACGTGAAAATTATAATTTGATTAAAATTGAAATTGGGATTTCGACTTTAGGTTTCAATGGGTGAAGCTAAATTTAAAAACTTGCTTTTTTCTTTTTTTTCGGGCTGATGGCCGCTGTTAACCCGAAGGCTTTTACAGTTTCACCGGGTTGAGATGTGACCGAGCGCTTATGGCGTTCAGTTGAGACCTCTATTAGTGGGTAACCAGCAGAAGGGCTTCTCTCGGGAGACCTTGAGACTCGAGGGTTCCCGAGAGGGCTGAACCTCTGCTCGATCAGTTGCTTCTGACAGAGGATTATCTTAATTAATATCACTATTATTATTAGCTACCTGTACCACCACTTCAGAATGCGTGGGCGCTGGAGAAGAAGTGGCGCAAGAAACTCCAGCAACGCTTCTATCTGTATGGACTGGAGATATTTTATTTCATTAACTTCGTTTTGTAAGGGCGAGATTTTCAGACACATACAAGAAGATCTCAATGTAATTTTGTTATTAGACTGGCATCGATTGAAACAAACATTTTAACTTTTATTTTATAAATATATCCTTGTGTATGCACATTTAACAGCCTATATAATTATATATTATTAGTGGGACATTTAATAGCTGCTGGTATTGAAAATCGTACTCGGTTTGCTTGGAATACCGTGAAGGGAAATTGAGTGTTGGACATTGAATTACCTTAGAGAAGTCTAATCTTAGATAAGCCATCGCCCAGTAACCCCAGAAGCCTTAACTGTTTCAGTTTCAGTATCCAGTTTTCACTCGCTCATCAAGCGAAACACAGCTTCTTTGAGATGTTATTTTACAATTGTATTCTGTAAAACCGTAGTCTTTTCTCGTCTGAGCCGTTACATTAGCGTTATTGGATTTTTCTACCGAGGTCGCGGCAGATTACGAATATATATAATCTTTATAACACACCTGGCAGAAAGGTGGAATTTCCTGGGCCACATAAAAACTTTAAAAAGTTGTAAAACGACCTCTAAAAGCTCCGCCCTAATAACACAAGCTACCTTCCATCGCCGCCCCTCGACTGTCTCGCTCGCACATCAACCATCTCTGTCAGTTGCTTTGAAATGACACCCACCTTTGTCATTTGACCCCGAGACGTCGGTGGGTGAGGGTGTGCGAGAGGTTTTCGAGTGTCAAATTATGAATGAATTCCAGTGTGTGTTTAATTAAAAAGTGCAGTTGTGTTATTTAATATTGTACTGTAATTAAGGTGAGAATTGTTTTTATTTATAATCGTGTTACTAAATTATAAAATCGAAAACACTGGGGAGAGATGTTTTTACTTCTAGTTGGGATTTTTTTAATCGAAGACCAATTTCTCCTTACTTGCTCGATGCTGACGAAAATTCTAGTTTTTACTGGTTATAACTGCACAATATATTAATATAAAATAGTGCCTTAATTATTCACAATAACAGATAAGTGCTGTCCCATATATTAGTTCCCGTGTTCAATTTAAGGTTTATATAGAGCCGGAAAAAGCGTTTTTAATGTCGACGAAAACTTTACAAGGAAAGCTAACGTGAAAATTATAATTTGATTAAAATTAAAATTGGCGGAATCCCAATTAAAAAAAATTTAGGTTTCAATGGGTGAAGCTAAAATTAAAAACTTGCTTTTTTCTTTTTTTTCGGGCTGATGGCCGCTGTTAGGCTTTTACAGTTTCACCGGGTTGAATGTGACGCATATGGCGTTCAGTTGAGACCTCAATTAGTGGGTAACTAGCAGAAGGGCTACTCTCGGGAGACCTTGAGACTCGAGGGTTCCCGAGAGGGCTGAACCTCTGCTCGATCAGTTGCTTCTGACTAAGGGTTATCTATAAACTTGCACCTCTTTTAATCTCTCATTTATATAAGCGATGCACTATACTTGATGGTATCTGATTCCTGCGGCCCGTGAAGTTCCTTTTCTTTGTTAATATGGAAAGACCTCGGAGAAATGAAACGGAATGCCTCACCGCCAATGAAAAGGTCTTCAGTTTCTCAACATAACATGGCCTGTTGAGAAACTGGGTCGTGATGGAACTGGTGTGAACCAATTCTTCTCTGGTAGTCCTATCGTCGTGTCATTCGTGCTGGTGCTAGACTTTTTTTTCTTTTTTTGTATGTGTGATGATTTTTTCAAGGGATCTTTACAGCTTTATTTAAGACAGATACGCGAGCGGGAGGCCCGCTGAGTGAGGAGTAGCTCGTCTGCAGCTGTGGTGGGCCCACAGCTGCTTAATTTAGGTGGACATTAGGTGATTACGAGCATGATGAGCGCGATGGGTGAATACTAATCAATACTTAATTGACGTATCCCTGAAGTCTACTTAATATTAATACACATCTTGATTTAGTATTCAATACCCATTGAATTTAAAACCCCCTTCATCAAATACAAATTGTAATTGACTTCTAAAGTGGAAGATACACTCGATTCGATGCGTATTTATCACATTTGTATACCAGTTTATGTTCTCATACTTCCGTGGTTACTCAACTTCAATGGTAGGAATTATTTTTCTGAATAGTTAGCGAGCTAAATCCAGGTTTTATCTAGATTTATTGAGGTAGATGATTCCTGCCGCCCATGACACCTACATTTATCCTCGATAAGGAATCATAATGCAGACGCGTTGTCACCCTTGGGGACTTACATGGAATTCCCCGTCACTATTAACTGGATCCCTACAAATCAGATGAAACACAGCAGCGTGATGCTGCTATTTTAAGTTTTAAGAAAGTATACTATGATGGTGTAGACCTGCCTCAAGCTATTCAAGCCGCACCCAGAAACGAACTGCAGCCTGGGACCACCACTAACGTTAAATGGAAGGACATACCAGCCCGGGACCTTAATCAGCAATGGGACTTTGTAAAGCTTTCAGAAGGAAAAAGACTTCTCAAAAAGTTAATTATTTCCGAACCTGGGACTTTGACTGGGAAGTCATATTGGTTCATAGATCCCGCTAGCGATATCTGAATCCACATAGTTGTTATGTCTGGTAAGATAAAAGATACAGGAGACTTATTTCTATCTATATCTAAAAGTACAGTGAGAGCCACTCCTTCACAGAATACCGGCGTAAAATAGCAACATAATTTTGCTGTGTTTCGTCCTGTTGAGACGCTGGGATCCGGAAACCTTTATTACTGGTGACGAGGCATTCCATCTCAGTCCTCAAGGGTGACAACTCATCCGCATTACGATTCCTTCGTTTAGGATGAGTGAACTGTATGCGACTTTGTAACTCTCAATTTAATAAAAAAAAATACTAGTTTGTTTTTTTTTTTTTAATAATGTAACGATACAGACTCGGTTACTGGTGGTTATCTCAGTACTCGGGTTGGATGTGTGTGCGCGTTGTGGGCTGCAGTGATAGCTTACCACCAGGTGAACTGTGTTCTCATTTTCCCGACAAAGTCTAGCCCTCTAGCTACTCAATTATGATTCTTTAAACATATTACTATATACTATATATTATATTATATTCTCTATATATATATACTACAGCCGTAAGTTTACAGTAAATGTCCGCCACATTTCTTCGTCGCAAACATAAGGGCCACATTTACAGAATGCCATTGTAAAATTTAAAGTTTAGTATCGCTGTTTTAGAGATCTCACTACTGGTGGTATATGGATCGCATATCATATACCATCAGTTAAAATCTACGCTCGTTTATCACTCCTAATATAATAAAAAACAATAAGATAGTACACATCATAACCCTGCCTACCCTCGAAACGTAAAGATGACCTAATTGTCGCTGACGGTTGTTTTCAAGATTACCTCCGGTAAGTGTCGCCAGATGTTATGGAAACAAATGCGTTATTTTTACTCGACCGTCTGAAATTTTTAAAACGTCGCGAAACGGATAGCCTACATCCGATGGCGGGAACTATATTTGTTACCAACATTGAAATAATAATATTGTTTAAATAAAAATGACAGAAATCGGTTAGGAAATAGACATGAATAAAATATAGAGAAGTATTTATTACAAAGTATTATAGATATTTAGTTTATAGTTTTGTTTTAACCGATAAAGTTCGTGGGCGAACTTTGGTTTAGCTTTATTTTTTTAATTATTAATGCTCGATGATAACATAGTATTGTCGGGTTTAATTATTAGCTAGAGACAATATTCGTGAAAAATTATAGGAATGGTTGGAATGCGTTCAGTGTTGCGAGCCCTTGCTTCGATTCCCAATCAAGAAACAATATTTATACAATTAAAATTGTTGCCAATAAAAAAAATCAATGCTAATGAATTTGTAATGATAATTATAAAAAATAATTATTAAAAATATAATAAATTTAACTTTTTTATATTTATTATTAACTTTACATTCTTACATAATACGATTAAAAATTGCTTCTTGCGTAGATTTTTTCATTTTTATTCCCTGTTGGGCACTTATCGCTATCTCTTATCTCATTCGAACAATTCCGCAATATTTTTTATACATATTTCACAGACATGCCCACAATTGCACATATCCAAAATTTTTTCCTCATCCCAGAGCAAAAATAAGTGAGTCATCTTACTGTCCTGACGTGAAAGGAACTCAGAAGTAAACGAGTACGCTTGTAATAACGACAACTAAAAGTTATTATATCATTGTTTCAGGTAATTAAAGGAGATTTGTAATGAAATCCACAACCATGGAATCTTGCTCCGATCGTCTAAGTCCTTCCAGTGACTTGACGAGCGAGTCGGAAACATCCCTCCCTCCCTTTCCTTACGACAATCAAAATGGCACCTTCTACACACAAACTGAAGTCGGCGAGAAACAATATTTCTCCTGCAAACAAAAATCACCAAGGAACGATGAAAGAAAAGACATATATCTGCAAGAGAGCAATAAGATTTTCGAAAATTATTTAACGAGTAAAAAACATTTAATTTTTGACGTAAAATTACCATCGACGCATGATAACTTTTTTTCTCAAATTGAAGGAGAAGATCGCTCACTGCGTTCAGGCTATTTTAATGACATTCAAAATATAAAAAGTTGCGTTCAAAATGAGAACAATCCGAATTTGACCCAAATAGAAGCAAATACACCGCCCGTGAATTTTGATAATGCTAATAATGTTGTAAATGAGAGAGAAAGAGTTCAGCCATCTTTCTTCACTGAAACTGAGAACAACAATATGCGCAGATGTCTAAATTTTAATTCCGAACAAGTGCAGTGCGTTTGCGAGGCGTTACAGCAAAGAGGTGATACAGAAAAATTAGCCGCCTTTTTGTGGAGTCTGCCGCCAAGTGAATTACTTCGGGGGAATGACACTGTATTGAGGTATTTTTAACTGTTTTTAACGAATTAGTTTTTAGACAACTTTGCTTTTTTGGACGTTTGATAACGGTTATAGAAAAAAATTATGTGTTCTGCTGAAGAAGTTAATTAACTGTTTCTAAACGAAGATGAAACATAAGTAGAACAAGAAAATTAAACAGAGATCTTGGAGAAGATTGACATAATATTAATTGATTAAAAAAATAATTTTTAAGAGTTATAACAAACTCACATATTATTAACGTGCAAATAGCAGCATAGCTAGTTGTGTTTCGTATGGTGACTGTAGGAATTTGGAGACAATTACAATACAAATACATGTAATAAGTAATCTCATTGATATCCTTTGGAGTAAGACGTATCTCTATCTCGAAACTTTGTTAAGGATGGATTTGGATGAAGAAAACGTCATGGGATGCGGTCATCATTTACCATCAGATGAACTTGTTTGCACGAACATATACGAATTTCAGCACAACTATTATAAAAACTAACTTTATCTTTTTAGGGCACGCGCTTTAGTAGCATACCATAGAGGTATATTTCAGGAACTGTACGCCATTTTGGAATCGCACACATTCCCGCCACGCCATCATTCAGGTCTACAAGATTTATGGTTCAAGGCGCATTATAAAGAGGCTCAGAAAGTTCGAGGGCGTCCTTTGGGTAAGTTATATTATTATTAGTGTTAAAGCCCAAAAAGCTTCTTATTGTCTAGAGCCGGGGAAGTCGTAACCCGCTGAGTGTAAGTTCGGATAATGAGGACTAGCCTACTACTACTAGACGGGTTTGATTATCAGCTGAGATAATATGTGTAAATAATATAATATAATAATAAATATTATTTTTACTCATATCCTATTGTTCTGCGTTTGCCTAAATACTCGTAAATTATTTTTATTTAATTTACTTATTACACGGTGTTTATATCATACAGGTGCCGTAGACAAATATAGATTAAGAAAAAAATATCCACTACCGAAAACAATATGGGATGGCGAGGAAACCGTTTATTGCTTCAAAGAGAAGAGTAGAAATGCTTTGAAAGACTGCTACTACAGGAATCGGTAAGTCGTATTAGAACCCTTATATTGGTGACTAGGCATTCCATCTTAGTTTATGTGAATGTGTAAAAATAAATATGTAAAGACCAACCAGATTGAAGTCCCTCCACAAGGTAGTCCAGACGGCCGAGGGTTAGGAAGAAATGGAAAGATACGGGCAGTATCAAGGACCACAGCCATTCTGCATTTGAGCCCGAAGATGCCCAACATGGAGTCCCTACCGTTTCAAGATGGTTCGTGACGCCTTTCGAGATAATTTCGGTCTCCATTTATTATTATTATTCGGGGATTTTGTTTTTTCTATTTCCACTTGGTTGGTCATTGATATAAATAAATAAAAACTACTGTATACAAATATATAAAATACAATATAATACATATATAAAGACCAACCAGACGGGAATCCCTCGACAGGGGAATCGAAATGGTTGAGTGCTACGGCGAATTATTATTACTAACGTTCTGATGTAATCTTCTTAGGTACCCAACGCCTGATGAGAAAAGAGCATTAGCGCAGAAAACGGGTCTGACCCTCACGCAAGTCTCCAATTGGTTTAAGAATCGACGACAGAGGGACAGGACACCACAGCAACCAAATAGACCGTGAGTACGACAGTAACCTCCTTTTAGATAGCAATCCGAGTCGGGGTCCTCGGATCGTATTGTCGCCCCCCCTATGTTGTCGTCGATGCTCTTCTTCCACACGGGTCGGAGTGCAGTGGTGGTACAGCAGTAGTCTTCGCGCCCGCTTCGCAGCATCGTCGTTGTCTCCCTACTCAGCGAGCATCCCGCTCGCGAGTCTAATTAGATAAAGCTGTAGAGATCTCTGGACTAAAATCAAAACTCAAAAAAATAGTAGACAGTACAGTACAGCAGTACCACGAGTAAGTGATGATCAATGTCCCAGACATCTACACCCATCCTCAAGAATGATTCAAGATCCCACGAGAACCTCGAGGATTGAGGGATACTTTGTTATCCATGCGCCATACGAAACACAGCAGCGTGTTATCTGATGCTGCGGTCCTTCTCCGGTCGAACGTAGTCATTTAATTTGGGGCAGGATGCTAGGCAGTAGTTGTTGTATTCTTTGCTCCATCTATAAATATAAGACGGAAATATCATCAATTTATGGTAGAGCCATGCTGTAGCTACACACTAGCTTCACTACGAATAAGATCGTTTCAGCGTATCTTTGATGCGTTTCATCTGGTAAGTGAAATTGTTATAGGTAAGAGATATTCGAACGTAGTCCTCTAAGGTGTCTTTACTTAATTAACGTGATTCTTACTTATAATGAAATAGTGTTACGTTTCTTCTGTACAAGATATTTTATCTTTGTTCTCTAAGATGACAATGCATCTTTACTTAGTTAACGTGATTCTTATTTATAATAAAATGGTGTTGCGTTGCGTCTGGTAAGTGAAATTGTTATAGGTAAGAGATATCCTGTCTCAGTTCTCTAAAGTGGCAATACATCTTTACTAAGTTAATGTGATTTTTTCCCGGTCGATCCGACCAATTCGTGCTGCAGCTATTTTATACCTACAGTGGTGGCTACTCAAAAACTTATAACTCGGTTAGGAATATTTGCTGTAACCTGATCCGCGCACCTTGTCACTGTCGTAAATCTGGGCATAAACTAAATATTGTTTTTATTTCGTGTGTGCGGCCCTTTGTTTCCGATATGGTTGATTATGTTTGTTTTCGTCTCAAGGTCTCTAACAATCGGGCACTACGTTAGACTTTTGAAAGGTAATTAAATGTGTAACTAATAAACATAAAAATAAGAAAATAATGTTGCTATATTTTGCATTGAATTGAAAATATAGTGTTCTTTTTCTCACCTAGTATTGTCAAGCACTTTTTTTTATTACATTGAGAGTTGCAAACAAGACAGTTCACTTGATGTTAAGTGATTCCTGCGGCCCATGACATCTACATTCATCCTTGACAAGGAATCATAATGCAGATGCGTTGTCACCCTTGAGGACTGAGATGGAATGCCTCATCACCAGTAATAAAGGTCTCCAAATCCTTCACTCACCAGACGACACACGGCAGCGTTATGCTGCTATTTCACGCCGGTATTCTATGAGGACGTGGTCCTACCTCGGTCGAGTTGACCTATTCTTTCTGCATTCAGAAACAAACTGCATTGTAGCTCTACCACTGTTAAAACAGAGATCTCTTTTCAACAGAGATAGCATGCAACCTCTGCCTACCACCTGTACACAATACTAAAATCACCAATCCCCAGCACTACTCTCTATCCCACCATCTACCGAGCATTAAGCAAGACAAGTTTTCATTTGCACAATTAAATCTAGCGTATCGACGACGTTTTTTAATCAAATGTGTTCTTTACGTGTTAGAGATACATAAACTATCTATAAAGTAAATCATCGACGGGTTAGTAATCACAGCGCCTAATGGTTTCAGAAAGTGCGAAATTTAACGCCGTGGTTTTCACTATTCGACTATTTTTAAGATCTATTTGTTAGCACTAAGTTAGTAATGTTAATTATATTTTTAACATGCTTTATCTAACTCCTAACTTGTCTGACAGACTCTTGCGTATGTAGTCTAATGTAAAAAAAATATATATTAAATAAGGCAGTAAATAATAAGCACGCAGTTATTTTGATTCCAAATTATTAGTTCTATAGAAAAAAAAAAAAAAAACGATTTGTTATTTTTTGAATTAAGTTTTTATTCCAACCGTTATTTTTAACCATTTGAAATATAGCAGAGTAAAGGCTTTTTCAGTGGTACAGCTACGCTGCCAAATTTCAATTGCAGCATGGCTGCGTCGGACCACAATCTCGCGGTATGACAGCGTGAAATAGCAGCATAATGCTGCTGTGTTTCGTGTGGTGATCGTTGGGTTCCGGGGAATTTAATGTCGAGGCACGACGCATGTGCATCTTGATTGATGATCTTTGTTGAGGATAGGATACAGATATCATAGGCCACTTCATTTGAACATACCTCCTATATTATAGAACATGCATTACATAGGAACAGGGTAGGGGATGATGAGTAACGGCCTCTGTATTCGCGCAAATGCTTACAGCGCAATATCATCTTTCAATAACCATAATATATCTCCGGCCGTGGTCGTAATCTACCACGAACACATCATCGTAATACCTTTGGAAGCGTATAGCATATATATAAGCATACCCTATCGAGCGAGCATTATTCCACCAAGAGTTCACGTGTTAAGTCGGAATTCAAACAGAGCAAAGGGCATTGGTGTTACATATAAAAATGACACTTTTCATTTAAACTTCTGGGCGTGTTTAGTCCTCCTAAAACAATAATAGATCCGATAAAAACTATTACTGTAAGGCATGTGTTATTCTTTTAGGGTAACCATAGTTTTACTTTTCTAGGACATTATGTGGTTTGATACAGCATTATTAAAAACAATGTGTTCGCTTGGTGTAGTGGTATGTGATAAATGAAATTTAATTTATCTCTTTGCTTTTAATACGTCATTGATAAATAATCGTATACTTTGCTCACTTTTAGTATCATTACTTTCTCGTCTGTCCTATACCAAATATTGTAATAGTCTTTGGTGCTAAAAGATTATTACCTGCTTGATTGGAATGGAATTGCACTGCTCAGAAATACATACGTGAATATTTTCTTATATGATTTTGAAAATCGCAATATCCAATAGTTGACAATAGTGATAATTCATCTTATCAATCTTATTTTATTTATCCGCTCGAGTGATATGACATATTTAGTTACTTTTTGAGACACTTGTCGATCTTTGTCATAAAATCAAAAGAAAATTATGAAAAAACAGATTAAACAAATCTAGTATTTAATATGCAATTAATAAAGAGAATAGGGGCTTGTGTTATTATAGGAGATAGAGAGGCTGACAACTAACTTGTAAACAGCTTATTACAAGTTAGTTGTGGGGCGTAAAGTACGCTTAAGCTACGCGTAACGTAAGCTTGTGATACTCTGCCAATCAGAAAAGAGGTTTCACTTAAGCGCACATTGTTTGTAACCAGACACTAAAACCAATACACATAAATTATTCCATAAACTTCATGTGGATCTTCAAAGTTTTTCATATTATATACAATAAATCTACTATAAATCGTTTGCTATATATAGGTATATGTTTAGATTATTTTTTAAGTTCCGGTGGAGTAAGATATATAGACACCCTACTTCTTTTGTATGCCAATATATTATCGTTCCGAAGGACAGTCATTAGGGCTCATTAATCAATCAGGCACTGATACAGAAAAGCACATGTGCTCAAAACAAGTGGTCAGTCGGTGCCGATTGTGAATTAAAAAAAAACAGATTTTTTCGAATCTCCCTATTGTGTCATTGACAAAAAAAAAGGATGTCTGCATATTGTCTATGGTATGGCTTGTGGATGCGGCGTAAGAGAATTTATCATCTCAATGTTTTGTGATTATAGTAAATTAATCTGATATGCACGTACCAAAAGGTATAGCAGAGACTTATTAACCAATTTCAAATTAAAACTAAATAGTCTCGCAACAATATCAATAAAACATTTAGACTGTATACAAATTTGCGATCTAAGATGAGATTCAAAGAAATTGAAGGCGTGACGATTAACAAAAGCCTGGAAGAGACTTCATTTAAGGATTGAATTCGAAATGAGGTAATATAAGCAGACATTTCATTATACTATATACATATATATATATATATATATATATATATATATATATATATATATATATATATATATATATATATATATATATATATATATATATATATATATATATATATATATATATATATATATATATATATATATATATATATATATATATATATATATATATATATATATATATATATATATATATATATATATATATATATATATATATATATATATATATATATATATATATATATATATATATATATATATATATATATATATATATATATATATATATATATATATATATATATATATATATATATATATATATATATATATATATATATATATATATATATATATATATATATATATATATATATATATATATATATATATATATATATATATATATATATATATATATATATATATATATATATATATATATATATATATATATATATATATATATATATATATATATATATATATATATATATATATATATATATATATATATATATATATATATATATATATATATATATATATATATATATATATATATATATATATATATATATATATATATATATATATATATATATATATATATATATATATATATATATATATATATATATATATATATATATATATATATATATATATATATATATATATATATATATATATATATATATATATATATATATATATATATATATATATATATATATATATATATATATATATATATATCTATATATATATATCTATATATATATATATATATATATACATATATATATATATATCTATATATATATATATATATATACATATATATATATATATATATACATATATATATATACATATATATATATATATATATCTATATATATATATATCTATATATATATATATATATATATACATATATATATATACATATATATATATATCTATATATATATATCTATATATATATATATCTATATATATATATATATATACATATATATATATACATATATATATATATATATATATCTATATATATATATATATCTATATATATATATACATATATATATATACATATATATATATATATATACATATATATATATACATATATATATATATATATATATATATATATATATATATATATATATATATACAATAAATCTACTATAAATCGTTTGCTATATATAGGTATATGTTTAGATTATTTTTTAAGTTCCGGTGGAGTAAGATATATAGACACCCTACTTCTTTTGTATGCCAATATATTATCGTTCCGAAGGACAGTCATTAGGGCTCATTAATCAATCAGGCACTGATACAGAAAAGCACATGTGCTCAAAACAAGTGGTCAGTCGGTGCCGATTGTGAATTAAAAAAAAACAGATTTTTTCGAATCTCCCTATTGTGTCATTGACAAAAAAAAAGGATGTCTGCATATTGTCTATGGTATGGCTTGTGGATGCGGCGTAAGAGAATTTATCATCTCAATGTTTTGTGATTATAGTAAATTAATCTGATATGCACGTACCAAAAGGTATAGCAGAGACTTATTAACCAATTTCAAATTAAAACTAAATAGTCTCGCAACAATATCAATAAAACATTTAGACTGTATACAAATTTGCGATCTAAGATGAGATTCAAAGAAATTGAAGGCGTGACGATTAACAAAAGCCTGGAAGAGACTTCATTTAAGGATTGAATTCGAAATGAGGTAATATAAGCAGACATTTCATTATACTATATACATATCCTTTAAACCTATAACATCATTCTAATAAGATGAAAGGAAAATACTGAAGGAATATCCATAATTTTACTATTATACATTCCAATTCGTGCTACAGCTTATAAATATAAAGTAAATAAAAAACAAAAAAGCATAAAATTGTTTTATCCCATTAATATACAATTTTTTTTGGCACGTATTTTTCTTTTATATTCGAATACTATTTTAATTTTTAAGTACAAAACTATAGACAGTCTTTATTTTGAACCAACGAAAGTACTATATAGGCATTGGCAATAACCTTTAAATAATACACCTTAGTTTTGAATTTGCTCTTTGGACGCCATTGTTTGAGATATGGTGTTTTTTTTATTGCTACGTAACGTGAGGACTGGCAGGCAACAAAATCTTGGTTACGCGTTATGGAACAATATTAGTTAACGCTTTATCTGCCCATACATTTAAAGTTCAAAATAAAATGAACCAACTAGATTGATTGAATGACCGTTCATTATCATAAATTTCTTTTAAATATAAATAATATAACGTAGTGCGAAGTTTTTTTTTATGGTATGGTTTTATTTTATATAGCAGATGACAAACGAGCATTTGAGAGTTCATCTGACGAAACCCAGCAGCGCTAAGCTATTATTTTACTGAGGTATTCTTTGAAAGCGTCGTCCCAGTCACCCGACTTGTTAAGTGAACATGTATAGTTAGTTCCTTTATTGCTATTTGTTTGTAAAATAATTCAACAATAAAATATTTATAAAGTGTTTATTAATCAGAGCTAAAATTTTTAAATACCAGTGTAGGGATCCGGAGACATTTATTTATTTATCTATTCTTTATGTTCCTTAAATAATAAGTTTACAAGGGCGGACTTAATGCCCATTAGCATTCTCTTCTCTACCAGCCAACCCTGGAAGTTCGTAGTAATTAATCTGTTAATTGTTGTTTAAACGCTGATTTATGTAAAATAAAATTTATCTAATTTTACCACGTATAATGATGCCCTTTGTTTATTATAGAGTAGTGAGATGTCTATAGGGTTAAGGGACAGTGATAGAGCACGCTGCAGCCAGTTTCCAGCTATCCTACAGCTGGAAACAGCTCGACTGGGTAAGGATCACACCCCCACAGAGAAACATAATACGATATCCATTGTTTCTAGTTTATCTACTAAGTATACGAGTGCACTATGACAAAAAAAACCTCTACATTGCTAAAAGAGATTGATAGAATATCTAAAATCAAAAAATAACAAATTTATTATTAATGTTATATCTCGAACTCCTTAATGTGCATAAAGACCAGGTGGAAAAGTAGGAGTGTGATTGACAGTGAACAATTTATTGTATTATTCACTACCTTCTGCACTATCCTCCACAGATGTAAAAAAAGTGTTTAATAATATTTTTTTTTATTTCAGTGAAATGCTAGTACCCGCACAGTACGTTGGTCCACAAGGGGGTTTGCCGCAGTCCTTTCTGCCAAATGCCTACTACCACAAATTGCAAGATGCTTCTCACTATCTCCACGGAGGCGCGTCTTGAATCAAGACAATTATATGAATATTTTAAATGTATCGTGACTTTTCATTAATTTTTATGTTTTTGTGATTTTTCATAACATTTGTTCCTAAATGGCCAAATATAGAAGTGGGTAAGGGCTGTTTCAGCAGTTTCTTTCGCTTTTTACATAAATGCTTCTTCCATAGTTAAGTACTTAGTATACAATTTTTTACAGTTTAAAATTGGTATGGCTTTTGACACCATTCATAGAATTATACTATGTACTCAAGTTATTCCACGAGTATGTATACATTTACGCTTGTTATCGCGTGGTGTTACTGCATTATAAAATACAAAATAGTTGTAGAGTTGTAGTCTGTCGAAAATTAATCAGTTGCTTTCCGTAATAAAATCGATTTTTGTTAATATATTATAATCATGGAAATAAAATAAGCGTTCTTTATGTGTGAAATGGTAGCATAAATAGTTGTACTGATCATCGTTAAGACGATGAGATTTAATTCCTTAAGTGAAAGAAGTAAATTTAAATTATAACTAAAATTGAATTGGAATGTCTTTCTAATGATGGCGTTACGCACCTATGCTTGCTTAACGTATTCTTTTTTTAGATATTTCAGATTAGAATCTTATCTAAAAAAGATTCAAATTATAACAATGTTTATATGATTATTATATTTCGATGTTTATAATATTCTTACTATTAGTTAAAATTAAGTTGAAAGTTGTGTACATTAGATGTTAAATATATGTAGAGTAAAATAGAAAATAATTGTAGCAATCGCATTGCATATTTTAAGTTAGATTAAGTAAAAATAGGTCGTTCACATTTTTGTCAGATTGATTTTTATTTCGATCTGTACTGTAGATACCGTTCGAAGATAAAATGTTTTTTTTACAATATAGTGATTTATATTTTATAACTTAAATCACTTCGAATAAATCTTTCAAATCTTATAAATCTAAATTAACTTTGATTATTTTATAAAATAATGATATGTTAAAATTATATGTATGATATATTTTTTCCCAATTATTTCGTTATTTATACATATGAAATTAAATTAAACCAAGTTTTTGATTGTTCATGTAAATATTGGGCTTGGTATTATTTTTTTTACAGACTTAAGTAACCATAGAAGTATCTAAGAACGTTGAACAATTATAATTTTTAGTGAAAATTTATGTTAATGTTTCATTAAACAAAGTTATTGGTCTTATGTCATAAAACAAATTGTAAACAAATTATCAGTAATAAGAGGCTCTTGTTAATGTATAAGTCATATCTGTGTAAATAAATGGTGCTCCTATATTACAAATAATTATCTAGTCTACAAATGTATTAAAATATTATAAATAAAATATTCCTGTTTCATTTTACTTGTAATCAACATCTTAATTAAAATTATTAAATTAGATACATGTCTTTAATTTTATATTACTCTTTTATTTTGATGTCACCAAGAATCTCATAAATGTCTAAAGAAATAATCGAGTAAGCACTAATATGGGTCGACTTGAGGAAATCAGAGATAACTTCGCGATATTAAGTATCATGTACAATAGGAACTTTGAAACTATCAATTTCTGTTGTTTAACAATAAATGCTTCATAGTGACCTTTTTAATAAGTGATCAATGTAATACTACTTGTACATAGTACAGTTCTTACCACCTCATCATAATCCAAGTTCCAAGTGTGTGTTATAAGTTTCTGGATTACTTGTATATTTATTTATTTAAAGCAATATAATGGAATGTAGAGGAATTATAAAACAACGAAGGTATTTAAATAAATGTATTTATAGCCACTTTTTAATTGGCATCATTTTCAAAAAAAGTCATAAAGAATTATTAATTTTATTCTTAAATATATGTATAAAATTATATATTTTTAAATAATTATATAGTAATATATCGATTTTAAATTAAATTGATACCAGAGGGAAAACACTATTTGCATTACAAATGTCAATGTCAAAAAAATCATAATATTTTGGGAGTTGTTCATTGAATCCTTTGTCACAAAGTTTAAAAAGTTATTCTAATCAATTTCATATATATTCAGTAAACCTTGCCCTAGTTATCTGTATAGATAATTAATGTCTCAAGTGAATAGTCTATATATGTTGATGCTGACGTAGAAATAAAAGACATATGTTACAATCATAATGAGTGACACCAAATCTTACGTAAATTTTTCGTGCCAGCGTTGTCTCCAGCCTTTGAAGCTTGATGAGTCTCTAAATAACCTTGGGGAACATACCATTGCCGATTTAACGCTCCAAATACGCAGGAATAATGAGGCTGATTTGGATTTGCAATCTGCGAGCTTGGAGCACTATGTGCCTCCTTTTCGGATGTCGGAATCAGGTATGCTGTTATAGCTGTAATTCAGATTAGAGGTCAATATACACCAGAGTAAGACAAGAGCATAAAATAAATTTGGAGTTTCTGTGTTTCATCTGGTAGGTTAAGCCATCAACTGTTGGACATACAATAACTGGGATTTTATTATAGCCCTCGAGGGGGTTCACCTCGAGGACACCATCGACACAATTATATATTTATTCATTAATACAGATGGATGTCATACATATCTCGTACCATAAGATAAACTGCATCCTTGTTTGTGACCTGAATGTGTATAATTAATTAAATTATAAAAGAAAGTATTGATAAAGACTTACAGATTACATAATAATATTCTATTATTCTGTATTATTATCATTTCTTCAATATTCTTTTCATGACATATACAATTTATTATGTACTCTGTTGTGATTCAAGTGGCAGTCAGATCTCTTGTCCTACAGCGGTAGAGCTACATTGCAGTTTTTTTAGCTACAGAATGAATGGGTTAGGTCAGTAACCGGGGTAGGATCACACACACCATCACAGAATATCAGCGTAAAATAGCAGCACAGTGCTGCTGTGTTTCCTCTGGTGAGTGTAGGGATCCGGAGACTTTTATTACTGGTATTCCTTTTCAGTACTAAAGGGTGACAATGCATTTTCATTATGATACCTTATCAAGTATGAATGTGGATATCACACAGGAATCACTTGAACTGGCCATCAGATGAACTGTGTGCTCATTTGTTACTCTCAATGTACTAAAAAATTAAAAAAAGAACCATTGATTTCTTTAATCCTTTTTTTTTTTAATTTTTCAACCTGTAATAGTACAAGCCTTCACTTTAGCCCTTAATATTCATCAAATTAACAAAACCGTATTGACAGATAATTAAAACGATTTTTATGTTAGATTCCTATCTAAACAAGTGTAAATAACTTTACACTTTATCCTGAGTATTCTATTCAAAATGTTTTGATTATGAATATGACTGATGATAAGGGACTTTTTAATAAAGGTTCATTATCATACAGCCATAAGATGCCCAACCACCTTGAAGCTTATTTACCGGATGCCATGCATCTTATATAAATTCTTACATAAAGTTTTATCTAAATTTTAATAACTACCATATATTATAGTTAATGATAAATAACATAATATTAGTTAAATTCTATTAAAGTTTTATTTGTGTTACAGGTAATGGAGCTAATGGTTTTATGGTGATTTCTGATGGCTGGGAAACAACATCATTGGGGCATCAACTGCATGTCAAGGCTACTTTGTTTGATCTATTATCAAATAACTCAGATGTTGATCATCCATTATGTGATGAATGTACAGACAATCTCTTGGAACTGATGGACAATCAGTTGCGCCTAACAGAAGCAGAATGGAAGGACTACAATGATTATTTGAAAAAGCTAGAAGATGATAGAGAAGATTTGAATTTGGAAGGCTTAGAAAAGGAGCTGGAAGATTGGAAACAAGAACAAAGTAGGTTGCTGCAAGAGTTGTCAGCTTTACAAAAGGAAGAAAGGGCTATGAAGGAAGAAATTGATGTTCAAGAAAGAGAAAAAGAAAGGTTAGAGAAAGAACAAGATATTTACTGGCGTGAATATACAAAGTATCGCAAAGATTTGATGACAACAGAAGATCAGATGAAATTCTACGAATGTCAACTGTCATACACACAATCTCAATTAGAGAAACTGAAAAAGACAAATGTGTTCAAAGCTACATTCCATATATCTGACTCTGGTCAGTTTGGGATAATAAATAACTTTAGGCTGGGAAGATTGCCTACAGCCCCTGTGGACTGGTCTGAGATTAACGCTGCGTGGGGTCAGACTGTTTTACTCCTTTCATCTTTAGCAAGGAAAATTAATTTCTGTTTCCAACGCTACCGTTTAGTTCCTTATGGCAATCATTCGTATATAGAAGTGTTAGAAGATCAGAAAGTTCTGCCACTGTATGGATCAGGTGGTTTTCGATTTCTATGGGACACTAAATTTGATGCCGCTATGGTAGCCTTTCTAGATTGCTTACAACAGTTTAAAGAACAGGTTGAGAAAGGTAACACCGGTTTTTGTTTGCCATATAGAATAGATAAAGGCAAAATTGAGGATACAGCATCACCGCCTCATGCATATTCTATCAAAATTCAGTTTAATTCTGAGGAGCATTGGACAAAAGCCTTGAAGTATATGTTAACAAATTTAAAATGGGCATTAACATGGATTTCCTCACAATTCAGCGAGGATAAAATGGAAGAACAATAATTGAACTTAAATTAGATATTATTTCTGTGATATTGGACTTTATTTTGTTTAACAATTATCAAGTTGTGAACAAAATGCTTCTCCAACAGGTTTTATTATTAATTGTATAGTGAGTTGTTAATAAAAGTGTAAATACATTTTGTTATACATAAATTCTTGTCTGTTAATTAATTGAAAATAACTATTGAATTGAATTATATATATATAATTATAATAAACTTATATTGGTGATATCTTTTTCGCTTAGTATGAACTCTCAAGTGTTTCTATTTTATATTAATTAGTGGACTGGGTCCGCACTAATTAATTTAACTTTTCTTCTCATAAAACTCATTCTAGCTGAGGTAATTTTATCAATGATGGATTAATGAGAATGCAATGCAGTATCTTAAGCAAACAGTAAGGTACTATATAATTTGTAATAAAAATGCGTTATTTCTTGGTCGTATTTCCATTTCCTGTAGTGAAAAGCTTGAGAAGAGAACTAGCAAGTGATTTAGGTAGTTTGAAACATTGCAGCTTCAAATACTGGTAATATCTGACTGCATTGGGAGTTCGGCGTAAGGCAGTGTGGTTACATAGCGATCGAGCTGATTGGTTCTCTCAGCAGTCAGCTGTAACGTCGATGACAACCTTCACTATGCAGTCGGAACGTGTTTTTTAACGATTGTGTCAGTCGATCTGTTTATAGCAGGCATGTAGCAATGGGTTAAAATGCTTTCAACATGTGCATCTTGTGGGCTGATTATACATGATGCTGTAATTAAATTTTAAATATTTTTGCGAAATATGCATAAGTGTGTAATAAAAGATATATAATTTTATGTATAAAATGTCTAATGAATATTACAGCGCCATCTATTTTTTTTATGATGAACTTTTTAAATACTACCGCCGTTTTGTAAGGCAATGCCGTCATTCACATAGTTCTAAGCTATCAAGACAGATGGCAGTTAAATAATTCTCAACTGGTAACTAATAAATTGCCTATCAATCGATTTAATATCTTTTAATCTATCGATTATGTATATTTACGAGTGTGACATAATTTCTAAAGTATCTGTTTATAGTAGTTAGTTACTAGACGGTGTTATTGTGACCCTAATTATTGATGACGAGGCATTCTTCAGAGGTGCCAACGCATCTGCATTATTATTCCTCATCAGGGATAAATGTGCAGCCATCTCTAACCATCAGTTCAACTGTGTGCTCATTTGTGACCCTCAATAAAAAACTATTCCATAAATTAGCATTCGGGCAAACTAACACTCGTTCACTTTTCTACCCGATGTAATCTACATACACTAAGATCGGTACAGGATTTCAATATAATATCAGGGACACGAGATTATAATGAAATAAACTTAGATTTTTTTAAAGAAGATACAAGCAAATGCCTATTCACTCTTCTCTTAAAGACACCAACATTGTACACGGACGGAAAGACTGCCGTAGGCGAATTATACCAATCCTTCGCTGTCCGCATTAAAAACGAATGTCGGGCACCCCCGACTTAGTTGCTTTCGCCCCCAGAGTAACGCTCCTAACCGAGGCTCCCTCTCGGGACTCTTAATAAAGGTCTCAGCTGAGTCCCCTAAGCTCTCGGCCACCTTTCAACCCGGGAGCTTTTATAAAAGTCCACTAGTTAACAGTGGCCATCAGCCATTAAAAAAAATAGTTCTGTTTTGTCATTTTGAGTAAAATAGATATATTTTTTTAATGTTATTCCAATACCGTATTATATTATTTTATATATACTATTTGTTTTTTTTGTTTTTGTTTTTTAGGTTGGTAGAGTCAGCGACATTTTAAAAGTAAATATATTATTTTTTGTTGTATATATATATATAATTATAATAAACTTATATTGGTGATATCTTTTCGCTTAGTATGAACTCTCAAGTGTTTCTATTTTATATTAATTAGTGGACTGGGTCGCACTAATTAATTTAACTTTTCTTCTCATAAAACTCATTCTAGCTGAGGTAATTTTATCAATGATGGATTAATGAGAATGTAATGCAGTATCTTAAGCAAACAGTAAGGTACTATATAATTTGTAATAAAAATGCGTTATTTCTTGGTCGTATTTCCATTTCCTGTAGTGAAAAGCTTGAGAAGAGAACTAGCAAGTGATTTAGGTAGTTTGAAACATTGCAGCTTCAAATACTGGTAATATCGGCTGCATTGGGAGTTCGGCGTAAGGCAGTGTGGTTACATAGCGATCGAGCTGATTGGTTCTCTCAGCAGTCAGCTGTAACGTCGATGACAACCTTCACTATGCAGTCGGAACGTGTTTTTTAACGATTGTGTCAGTCGATCTGTTTATAGCAGGCATGTAGCAATGGGTTAAAATGCTTTCAACATGTGCATCTTGTGGGCTGATTATACAAGATGCTGTAATTAAATTTTAAATATTTTTGCGAAAAATGCTTAAGTGTGTAATAAAAGATATATAATTTTATGTATAAAATGTCTTTAATGAATATTACAGCGCCATCTATTTTTTTTTTGATGAACTTTTTAAATACTACCGCCGTTTTGTAAGGCAATGCCGTCATTCACATAGTTCTAAGCTATCAAGACAGATGGCAGTTAAATAATTCTCAAGTGGTAACTAATAAATTGCCTATCAATCGATTTAATATCTTTTAATCTATCGATTATGTATATTTACGAGTGTGACATAATTTCTAAAGTATCTGTTTATAGTAGTTAGTTACTAGACGGTGTTATTGTGACCCTAATTATTGATGACGAGGCATTCCATCTCAGTCCTCAAGGATGACAACGTATCTGCATTATGATTCCTTGTCAAGGATGAATGTAGGCGTCTCGGGAAACAGAAAACACTTACCATAGGGTCAACGTTTGTACTCTCAAAGTAATAAAAAAACATTGTCGGTCTAGATGTATGGCATTTTCTGTACCCGATAATGTATCTAAATCTTCCTTCGATTTTTGCATATTATAATAAACACTGATACTATGAACTGAATTTAAACATACAGGACGCCTTGGTGAAGAACTAAATTTAGACTTTTAGGATGCCTAGGTGAAGTACTGAAGAAAATCCAGGTAATAGGGTACAGAGCTTTATTTTTTCTCACGATCTTCTCGTCCAACAGCACGAGTCAGAATGTTCAACCGACCTTTTTCTACCTACCAGCTTTTCGATAATTTTAACGACCAACTGACAAACTAAAGTGTTGCCAGTACAAAATATTGGAATCAAATAGTTATTTGCATGGAAACTAATCTTTTTGTGTTCCATTTGAATTAAATAAGAATGTAAATTAGCGAACCCTAACAATATGCATTACGTCTGACTAGGGAAGGTAAAGACGAGTAAGTTCTTTTTATCAGTGTTTGCGGCACTACAATATTCTCTGTTCAAACACTGTTGAACTTTGATCAAACACTGTTGAACTCTGTTCAAACATTGTTGAACTCTGTTCAAACACTGACAACAGTGTGTGGACATAGGTAGTGATATACTTTGATTCGAAGTGTCAATAGCCTGATTATGAATTATGAATTATATTTAAAGATAAGGAAAGGCCTGAATGATGTTAAAAATCTTGAATTACATCTAAAATTTTAAGCTACTAATGGTAACAAAAGATAATTTAGTATCCACAAATTTTATATTATCAACATGAGCATCATCATCACAAGTCTGCCACGAAGTACGATCCTGAGCTTCCATGGACTTCTCAAAAAACTTGCATAGATCGCCACTCCATCCATTGACGGGTCGACTTCTACATTGCGATTGCCTCTCTGGGGGAGCCAAGAACTAATTTGAATTAATTATTTTATTTGGTTTAGGTTACGGTCTGCGAAACTTAAGGTAGAAACGTGGGATCATACCCGCCATTCGACCATTATCGTGAGCCATCTCCTGGCAAAGCATTTTAATCTTAGTTGGAGTAGTTAACCTGGATATTAGTAATCTTAATAGAATTACTAAGGATTCATTCAAAAATACTACAGTTAAAAAAGACATTAACTGTGCACAATTTTACAGAGGTTGCACTGCACTGCAGTTTGTTTTTAGCTGCAGAATGAATGGGTCAGCTCACAGAATACCAGTATAAAATAGCAGCATTATACTCCTGTGTTTCGTTTGGTGAGTGTAGGGATCCGGAGACCTTCCATTCCATTTCAGTCCTCAAGGGTGACGCATCTGCATTATGATTTTTTTATCGTATTTTTGGCGATAAGCAGTCCACCTGATGGTGGAAGTGATTTTTGCGGTACCATGAAATCTACGTTCATTCTCGACATGGAATCGACTCACGCACTTGCGTTGTCACCCTGAGTACTAAGATGTGAGAATCATGATCAATTGACCAGTGATAGCAGTCTCCGGATCCCAATATTCATCAGACGTAACACAGTAGCGTTATATACGCTGCTGTTCATATATATAGTATTATGCCCCGGTGGGCTTGGTCCTTCCCATAATGCTGTAGTTAGAAACAAATTGCAGAGTGACTCTATCACCAAATAAATGAACATATATATATAAATATTGTAATATAGCTGTAAGATTCCCGAACAATAAATAAAGGGTCGAAATAAGACATCTAAATCCATCGAAGAATCTATTGCGATCTATTTGAGGTAAACATGTTAATAAACACAAATTTTATCTTTCTTTTTCTATAAATCCTTGTAAGTAAGAATTGAACGTTTACGCGATTCCTGTGTGGATTTGCTCACGTGCCATAGATTTGTGAATGGCGGCCGAAAATATATTTCTTTCTTCGCAATGAAATAATATCTTAATAAACTCTGTATAGGGTTCTATACACGGTGTTTCACCACGAGATCGAATACTTAACTAAGGTTACCAAAATAGTTCAAAGAATAAATTAGCTGAAGTGACAATTTCCCGGTCATTTAGTTCGTAGAACTGATATACGATGGGAAAGAAAGATTCTTGAGTGACAACCTCGTATTGCCACGTTTGTAAAGACGGTATTATAATACACAGTGGTAGAGCTACACTGCAGTTTGTTTCTAGATGCAGAATGGATGGGTCAGCATAATGTTGCTGTGTTTCGTCTGGTGAGTGCAGGGATCCGGTGACCTTTATTACCGTGGACGAGGCATTCCATCTCGGTACTTTAGGGTGACAACGCATCTGCATTATGATTCCTTGTCTTGGAGATACATGTTATTAGGATGTTATGTCAGGAATCACTTACCATCAAGTGAAATGTGTGCGCGTTTGTTACTCTCAATATAATAAAAAATCACAGCAGCACTAGTTATCAGCCTTTTTTTACAGACAAACACCTTAAACCTGAGTATGAGACTCCAAACCAAACTATAAACGATGTTACGCACGCTGGATCCATATATATATATTGCAGGCATACACTTTATCATTTGGTTTGTTCTATTTTTTTTTTAACATTTATAATGTTTTTTCGTCTAAAAAAAGGATTTCCCGCGTACCTTCCTTAACAAAGATCTGTCGTGCCTGAATTTTAACAGACGCTCATTATGGAAATGTCTTGTTTTACGTCGATAAGCTCGGAGCGTCAGAATTTCATTTGGTTTTTTTGGCGTTGTTCTGCTTAACTCCAATTGAAGGGCTCACATTTTTTTTATTTTTTTTTAAATAATATTAGCAATGCTATTAACATAACTAATATACCAGTTAACCACTTCAACTAAGCTGTAAATGCTTGTTCTAGGAGATGGTTCACGATAATAATCTAATGGTGGATTTGAACCTACGGCCATAAGTTTCGCAGACCGTACCCTAAACCATTAATTAGGCCTTATTGACGGATTATAAAAATTCGAAGCTTCATTAATCACTTAATCATTTAATTGTACGATAATTAAAGGTCATTGTTATTTTTAAATTTAGCAGAAGTTTATAAATCCCGATTAGCGCATAACCCCAGCGATGAAGGGCAATATTTACGACTGTCTGTCGCCATTTTGTTTCCATTTAATTTTTTTTTATTTTACGATGCCCTAAAAATTTGTGGCTAGTATTGGAAGTTTTAATTAAATAAGGCTGTGACAGAACTTACGATCCGACATATCTGGATACTCAGCTTTGAACTTTAAACAACCACCTTCAATTAACCAGAAACTAAATTAATATTGATTTATTTAAGAAAGGCGTTAAAGTCTTGAAGAGAGTAACACTAAGTAATAACAAAACTTTACTAAAGTTTCAAGCTAGGGTTTAATATATCAAGCAAGTTATTTGTGTGCTCGTAATTAATATAAAGTTAGGCATCAACGCAATCTAAATTACTTTAGGGAAATATGAAATGTCAAGATGGATATTACATTAGAATATTACATTTTACTTGTTATAGTATTTTACTATTTATGTGACCTTATCTAATAACTTTGTGACACAATAATATTTATTATTCCACAGGATATAATATAATGGGATTAACTATATACAGATATTAGAAAATTAATTACTGTCTCTTTATTTAAGAAAAACATGTTAGAACACTTTCACTCTCTTCGTTCTTATTTTATTTATGTATTTAATATTAATAATAACAATACACTTTATTAGACATATATATTTGTAAAATGTACATACTTATGTACATTTTACTAAATTAATACAAACACATACTTAGGTGTGTGTATTAATTCGGTATTTTCTTTATATTTTTCCGTTCTCGGATCTGATGGTTGAGATTTCCGTAGAAATAGGCAGAACCTATGAACTATTTTATATAAAACTTTATGTTTTTATTCTGTGCATAAATTAATAAATATTAAACCTATAGGAATGGAACGCGACATTTCCGTTCATCTATTTTTTCTAGAACAAATTCCTCTATTAACAACTTTTATTATCTATTGACGAGCATAGAATTTAGTAGTGACCGACAAGTGTATTTGTTTGTAAAGTTCGAGTAGCGATAGCATAACAATAAAATTCCAAATATTTTTAAATTTCCTTTTGTATTTGACACTAGATGATTTTTGAAAAAAGTTGTCTATTGATATATCTTGATATTAAGGCATAAAATATAATAGGTAGTGTAAATGTTAAGCCTATAACAAAATATTGTATGGATGGTAGTAAAAAAATGTAGTCTATGTCTAGTCTAATAGAATGTAATAAGAACTTATAAAAGGAGACTATGAGCTGCAGAGATGACTCACTTTTGGGTGGATTCTGTACTCATTTGTTACCCTTTCGACAAAAAAAGTCTAGACTTATGGGTTCACACTTATCTCACTATATATAACTCACTGAATCTCATCCATTTCCAATCTCCGTCTTCTTGAGTATCTGTATCGACGTGTTTGGAATATGATTCAGCCTTGTCTATTGGAATGGAATAGGAGTTTATAGCCTAAAGTGTAAGGTCTTTATAAGCTGCGGAGATGACTTACCATCAGGCAGACTCAGTGCTCACTTGTTACCCTTTCGACTAAAAAAAGTCTAGACTTATGGGTACATACTTATAATAAACTCACTGAATCTCATCCATTTCCTATCTCCGTCTTCTTGAGTATCTGTATCGACGTGTTTGGAATATGATTCAGCCTTGTCTATTGGAATGGAATAGTTTATAGCCTAAAGTGTAAGGTCTTTATAAGCTGTGGAGATGACTTACCATCAGGCAGATTCAGTGCTCACTTGTTACCCTTTCGACTAAAAAAAGTCTAGACTAATTTACACCTTATAACATATCTTAACAAGATAGGAGATGAGTCTACGGGAATGAGTCAGTCAATCGTCATTTAGCATTGCTCAAAAAAACTTTAATAAAGGATATTGTGTCCTACAGTGGAGGACAAAAATATTATTTTCTTGCTTTTCCCCGTATCTTTTTGTTTTATTCATCACGTTCCTTCTTAAATGTAAACATTAGGGGCAGCATGCGGAACTTTTAATATAAATGCTAATCTTGAGGAATGCAGACACAATGTTCCCACAAAGTAGAGTAGCAAATTAGTTCTCCTCAATATATACATATATATAAATCGTTCCTAATATAGTATTTCGACACTACATCTAGACGAATAGTAAAAAGTAGGATACAGGTTTAGAATATCGGAACTCAATTTATAAGTAGGTATATTATATAGCGCATATATGAAATTATCGATTGAGATATAAGTTAGAGCCAAAATGCGCTGACGATGGTGGCAGCATCCACAATGCATTTACAAAATAACTGTAACCATAATCGCCACATCGTTTTTCGTATTCTTCCTGTTTTCCTTCATTCAATTGACTATTCAGCATCTGATGTGAAGACTTACTTAAAGATAAAATTACATTTTCCCAAAACACAAGACTTTGCCAAAGTTTGACATGACGCAGGATCCACATATCTCCATCGATTTGTCAAGTAATTTAGGATTTGAATTTTCAATTAACCTTTTCATTTCTGACGGCACCGGGGACCGAACTCTGTTTGCTCGGGTATGAATAAAAAAGCGAGTGCTACGACACTATACTACCGAGGCTCTCTATAAAATATAAAATCCACAAAATTACATTTCTCCTATATCCGATATTTTAATAGAAGAGTCTACAACTGTCGTAAATCACGCATCAGATTATCCCGCGCCGACCTTTTTGTTAAGTACGGAATGGTTATGTAGATAAGACCTTTATTATGGAGATTTTTTAATAATGGCGAAATATTTATATACATATAAAATATATATCTACCCATACATATTTACTTGTCATACAACTGTCTGATTCATCAACGCGGAGCCTAAACCGCTGGGACTACAAACTTGAAATTTTGGCAGTTGATGCCTTTCATGTTGTAAGCATCCACTAAGGAAAGATTTAAAGAAATTTCCCCCTAATTCTGCTTCTTATTTAGGAAAAAATATTATAAATAAATTTATACCTAAGCCCGATGCGTTGATGCCCACTATGTATTAATTATGCACCCATTAAATATATATATATATATATATATTATATATATATATATATATATATATATATATATATATATATATATATATATATATATAAGCCATAAGTTCTGTTACAAATGAAAATGCATTTTTTTAATGAAGTAATGTAATATTATTAAAATTTATACCTACATATTTATTAGTCTCAGCAAAATATAAAAGAATATTCTATTCGAAAGGTGGCCCATTTGGCTTTTATTCAGGCCTTTAATCTGTGGATGAACGCACTGTTTCCAAGGGAAATTTCGCCACTGCTTGCTCCAAAATTTTTTTAAGAGACTGAGAAAAACTGACCATAATTTGAAGTCAAGTTAAGGGTTGAGGTCTGGGCCAGATGAGGGCCAGGCTTATAAAGTCCGAAACGTTGGTTTCAAGCCAGGCTTGGATAGTTCGTGTCTTGTGACCAGGTGCAGAGTCCTGCTGGAAAGTTCACGGTATATTTTTAAAAAGTGTATTGCTGAGAGGTATCACAACATGATCCAAGACTGTATCTTTATACACTTTGGCTGAAGTTTTCACTCCTTTTTCACAAAAATGTAGTTTTGTGACTCCTTGATAAGACATGCCCCACCAAACCATCTCTGACGAAGGATTGACGTTGTACCTTTCCAACCACTTGAGCAGCTTCTTTAGAACTGTGAGCGTTCACTTTATCATTTTGTTTAATGTAGTGTTCTTCAATCGTGAAAAATTTTAGAAAAAAGCGACAGAAGGTGTTTTCATCGATCCACTCTTTTTTATTGTAAAGATTGATTTAGGGTATGTCCTGTATATTAAAGATAAGCACCGAGCTTCAGGTCTTGTCTTATAATACGCGATAACTCTGTCCCTAGCCGGAATCTTCATTTCTCGCGATAAGATATTTTGTTTCCTAATGGTGTTTCGACGAATTCTGGCTTTAACAGCATTAACAGCCTTTGTAGTACTAACAGCACGCGGCCGCCCCAATCTTTTCTGGTCTTCGACAGAGGAGGTGGTGTATACGAACATACGGCTGATACCAAGCTTTTGAAATGTCTGGTATATGGCCGACGGCTCCATACCCACTTTGTGCAATGTGATCACTGCAATCCTATTTTCTTTAACAACGCATTCCATATAGTAATTTGATTATGAATACGAAAAAATATGTGAAATGGCGCGAAATCGAAAGAAGTTTTCAAAATAATATACGTGTTCCAAATTCAAAATAATTAAAAAGTTAATTTTTTTTTATGTAACAGTATTTATGGCCAGAGTAGTTACTATTCGCGATGGATTATTAATATGTAATGTTGATCTTCAGTAAGTAATCGAATCATTGACCTATGATGGTAGGGCCTGAAGAAGGAAGGCCAGGCAATCTGACCACTACACCATGAAGTCATCAATATATATACCGCGACTGACATGACAAACTTTTTTATAATACCACAACAACCAGCATATAGTTCACTTTATTCTGACTCATATTTAACCTCGATACGGAATCATAATGTCACATTTTCATGCATTTCCTCACACCCGAGGACTAATTTGGAATACCCCATCACTATTACATCACATTATTATTTATGCACTCTTCTTTCATTGTCCAATCTATTCTTCTGTGGAATGAGCTACCTCTTGGAGTCAGAATGGCTGAGAATAGTTTCGTGTTTTTATTGTTTACCACCTACCTCAATACCATCCTCAGGTAGGCTGGTAGAAAATGCTTTTAGCATTAAGTCCTTTACTTACCCCTACTTTGTGTATGAAGTTTAAATAAATAAATAAATAGACTCAGACTCTTCTATTAGGCACACAGTAGTGGTGTAGTACTATTTTTGTCTGGTATTCCTGAAAGCGCAGTCCTACACTAGTTGAGCTAACTTATTGATACTTAGTTTAATATTGCGGGGTGACCATTATTACATATTGGCCAATCTCAGTAGCTGCATTTAGAGGGGCTCCGTTATCTCCCACAGAATGCACAGGTGCATCTCTGCTCTGAGCCTAAGCACGTGCAAAGATATGCCGTGCCTCTCGCAGCACCCTCGCTGTTCTACAGCAACCCGCGACTACTTCGTGTTGCCGCCCAGGGTTCGCTATCGTGAACGATGAGAGCTCTGATCACCCATGAACCCGTAATCTCCTTTCAGCCAACTTTCGGGCCGGGAGTACCTTAACCCTATTTTAAAAGTCCGGGATTAAAGGGCAGTAATACAACCCAACTAGATCAGAAAATCAATACATGGCCCGGTATTACGATTAGCGGTCGTCACCACTAATCGTATGAGTGTCGTCTAATCTTGTATATTAACCAACTTGTAACTTAAATAAACTTTATTCTTCCTTATAGGTGTACAATATGCTTCAAACGTACTACTAATGCATATTATAATACATTACCTATACACAAGAAAGTACAAACTAAGTTAAAAAACCCGCAATTCAGGCTTCGGCGCCGTCCTCGTTTAATAATTCTTCGTTATTCATTGATAGTACATGGCAAAATAAATAATATAAAAAAAACAAAATAAATATAATAAAAAATAATCAAGAAGAATAAACTAAACAAAAATAAAAGAAAATGTGCTAAGTTGAAAACTACTTATTATGTTATTATGTTAAATGTTAACTTGTGGTATATTTATCGAATATTATGATTTCTTACCAGCGAAACACATTCTTGTCGGTACTCGCCTGAAACAAGTGAAATAGACTCTTTCAATATCTCTATTATCTTAGAGAGCCAATTGTCGGAAATGATAAGAGGCAAGAGAATGAATTGAGATTTTTCATTTCACAAATAAATTGCGGAAAGCCTCTCAACAAAATGTAATTTATAGCACTTTATGAAGATTTAAATTAGATTCAGTGCTCGTAATCTAAAAGAAGTGAGGATAAAGCTTGTTCTGTTAGAAAATTTCACTTGGAATTCTTTGACAATAGAAAGATGGGCAGGCAGTGTATATATTATAAATAATAAGAAATAATCTACTAACAAAAAAATAAATAGCATACCATACATATAAAAGTGTGTGTTTATATATATAAACTACTATATAAATATATTAAAATAATTAAACATATAACAAACAGTGTTAAGAGTAGTTTACCATATTAATTGGCATCAGACATCTTCAAATAGTGTTCAGGTACCACCCAGAATCCACATTATAATATTATAATATATGATATACATGTATAATCTACATATATTATAATATATGATATATATCATATAATAGAATATTAAAATGTGTGCTACATCCCCCTGATATTAAGTGATAATTCCAGGACATGATGTTAACATCCATACTCAGTAAAGATACAAAATGCATTCGTTCTCAACACTAAAGATAGAGTACCCGTACCATATAGCTAACAATATATGATATCTATGTTAATCTCAATTGGTGACATAAGAGAATTTTATTTATTTATTTAAACTTTATTGGTCACATCATACAAAAAGGGATACAAAGGGTGGACTTAATACGTTAAGGCATTCTCTACCAGTCGACCCGTGGCGTGAAGAGACATTATGGTGGGTGTAGTGCATAAAAAAGGAGAAAAAAAACCTAAAACTAATAAAATAAAAATAAGCTAGAAATCATTCTACCAATAAAATAAAATAACACAATATATATATATATATATATATATAAACATATAAATAGCAATACATAATATACAAATTTAAAAATATAACAAACAATGAAAAGAGTAATTTACCACATCAATTAGTATCAGACGTCTTTAAATAGTGTTCCCGGACCTGCAAGGATCCGTTAGGGCATCGTTTCTCAACTTGGTGGTTGATACCCCTGTGGGTTAATGTTTCTTATTAAAGAGGGTCGCAATCTGTTCAATAAATAATACCAATATAAAAAAAAAAATTGTTTATTAAATTGCTCCTTTAATATTACACAATTTTAATATAGTTTTATAAAATTAAATATTACCATGTAATAACAATATGAAAACTAAACTATATTTATTGATTAATGTGAAGTTTAAATTTATAAATAGATTAGAATATTTATTAAAACGGTTTTATCATTTTATAGTCGCAAGGCTTTTTACTTACCTTTAGGCTTTTTAGTGGGTCGCGAAATAAACATGGTTGTGAAACAATGCATTAGTGTATGGTATGGACCAAAAGAAATATGAGGGCATTATTGTTATATCCAAGCAATATGAACGAGAACAAATCAAATAGAGTAATACATAATAAGTATTTAATATTCATTATCTATAACTGCCCCTCGTCAGTATGAAAAATATAAAGGATTGTGAAGCAATTTGCACTTTATTTGGTTTATTTGGTTATATTAGACTTCCGTATTAATAACGTATATATGTTAATTCCTTATTTATTTTTTAATTATTTAAACTTTATTGGTCACATCTTACAAAAAGGGGTACATGGGGAGGACATAATACCATAATGGCATTCTCTACCAGTCAACCCGTGCCGCGGAGAGTCATTGTGGTAAATGCCTCCTGTTGCGATACGCAGATAAAAGGCACAGAAATATCCTATTTATCGATGAAAAATTTCACAATTGGAGAACACTACAATAAGCAAAATGATAAAGTGTACGCTCACAGTTCTAAGAAAGCTGCTCAAGTAGTCGGAAAGGTACAACGTGGTCATCATCTTGTGTCAGTGACGGTTTGGTGGTGCGTGTCTTATCAAGGAGTCACAAAACTCCATTTTTGTGAAAAAGGAGTGATAACTTCAGCCAAAGTGTACCAAGATACAGTCTTGAATCTTGTTGTGAAACCTCTCAGCAATACATTTTTTAAAAATATACCGTGGACTTTCCAGTAGGACACTGCACCTGGTCACAAGGCACGAACTACCCAAGCCTGGCTTGAAACCAACGTTCCGGACTTTAAGTGCTGAAGACTGGCCCTCATCTATCCCAGACCTCCACCCTTTAGACTTCAAGTTATGGTCAGTTTTAGAGGACATGGCCTGCTCTAAACGACACGGCGACATTTAATCTCTTAAAAATTCTTTGGAGCAAGCAGTGGCGAAATTTCCCTTGGAAACAGTGCGTAAATCCCTATGGATTTCTAAAAATCGAATCTATATTCGTGGCCAAACAGATTAAAGGCCTGTATAAAAGACATATATGTATATATATATATATATATATATATCAAGGACACGGGATCAAGCCTCAGTTCAACGGGATTGTAAACTTACGCAATTCTTGGGGTCTGTTGACAAGTAGAAAATGATCACCGCAAAATAATCAATCAGGACGACATCGCAATGTGTCACATACCGCAAGGGTAACTGTCTATCAGGGCTTTTAATTCCCTTTTACTTTTCTAATAAACGTACAATACACAAAACACACCCAGTATTTGCTAAAACTAATTAGGATTACAGCGAATTGGATGTATCTAGAGAGTTATTGTTAATCGACGAGCCTGTAACGAATAGATTTCTAACATGCCAACGTAATTAAAAAGCGATTGGGTTTGGCTTTTATCCTAAACTATTGAATATTTAAGGTCACTGCACTAAGTAAAGCACTATTTATCTTTATCCAGTTGAATATATAATGAAACATTATGTTGGCTTTATTGTATGGTATATATGTATTTATTATTTATGTTTACATTATATATTAAAAGTATTATTTATGTATTAATTAATAAATTTATACATATTATGATTATTTGTTTTCCTCTATTTCTCTGTATTTATTAATTTTTTATTTTTTGTGTACACTATTGTTTTTCTCGATAATATGTCCAAATCCTGTGAACTTTTATGAGTAAATAGAAATTAAACATTCGACGCTCAGCAGTCGCCGAGAACGGTCGCCCGGCTCCCCGCCACGATCGTCCCGAGCTACCTGCCCCCGAGCGAGCCACCTGCGCACCCATTGTTCCGAGAACAATACACCGAGCAATTTTTATTGCGGGTGCTATTGTAATCGGAAATTAGTTTCCGAGAAAGATTATTGCAAAGCCACCTGGGTGGTTACACTAGTGGATACCTTGCGGTGTTAACTTAGCTAGTGTAGGGCTAGCCCCGTACGCCCGTGGTTCCCCTTCTGGGAAACGCGAATCCGGAAGGAGTCGACGCAAAACTTGGCCTTGGGTAGTGCCCTAGCCAAGGTTGACCAACCCGATGGACTTATAATAGTCCCACGCGTAGTTTTAGTTAGCTCTAAGCACACACCCAAGTGCACAATAAGACTGGCACTTGGACGCACTAGGGCTACACAACTAGGCACACATCCTCCCTGCCTATACCCGGCAGGGAGGGAAGTAGGCTATTCACCCCGGCATCCCACCGTTGGCCACACTTCCCACGAATAAAGTAGGAAAAAATAAAAGTGAACAGAGTGCACAATGGAGGACTCTTCCTCAGAGTCGTTGCTGCATTTCATCAGCATACTAAAAAATAAATACCCCGATGTCTTCCAGGACATAATCAAAGAAAGACCGCTCCCGGATAGACCCTCCTCAAGGGCCTCCTCCATATCCTGCACTTCATCCGCAGTCTCCGAAATGGAGCTGGATAACGCAGCGTCCACTGAGTATCCCTGCTGAAGACACCAGCGATTTCACGCTGGTTGAAAAAGAAAAAGCGGGCTTCACCCGCCCCGACGCCGCCTCCTAAGGCGAAAAACGGGAAATGAAGGCCCCTCTCCCCAGCCATCTACGTCGGCCCTGCCCCAGGGCCCCTCACAGCTGCCCCACAGCAAACCCCGCCGCTCCTGAGCGCACCCTAGCTGGCTCAAAACCTTCGGCTGTCTCACAGCCATCGAAACGCCCGCCGCCTGTCTTCATTCAGGCACAAGACAAGTGGCCGATTGTCGCATCGGCCCTATCCAATCGCTACAAATATCAAGCGATCCCCACCGCTGTAGGTATTAAACTGCAGCTAGAAACCACGGACGACCATAGAGCGGTAACTCGCTTCTTGCAAGACAAAGGTGTTTTCTTTCACACCTACACCTTGGCAGAAGAGCGCCAACTCAGGGTAGTAATTAAAACCTCCCGCGGGAAATCCCAGCTGATCTCATCAAAGAGGACCTTCAGGCCCAGAATCTCCCAGTCCTGTCTGTGCATAGGATGTACAGTGGCCATAATAAAAGCCATTCAACATGGTGATTGTGGCCCTCGAAAGATCCGAGGCCGGGAAGCAGGTATTTAACCTGAAAACCTGCTGCCACCTCTCTGGGCTGACTATAGAGCGCCCACATAAAACGGCCCACCAGGCCAGTGTCACAAATGCCAATTATATGGCCACTCAGCACGCAATTGCTTCGGCAAACCCAGATGCGTCAAGTGCCTGGGTGACCATAGCACCACCGAATGTCCGAGACCCAAGGACAAGGCCCTTCTGGCCACTTTCGGTCCCCCCGCATGTGTCCTATGCAACACAGAGGGACACACAGCCAATTACCTTGGCTGCTCAAAGCCCCTGCCGAAACGTCCGGCACTAAAATCGCGCCCAAGGTCGCTACCCCGACCGCCGCCCCGCGCCAATTCTCGCTCCTGTCCGACCTCTACGCCCTCATGGCATACGCCGATCGGCGTAGCGACCGTTGCTCAACCGGTTGAGCAGCCTCCTCCATCAGCCGGACGGCCGGTTATCGAAAGCGACCTCGACTTAGTGTGTCGCTTCGCCGCCGTCTTCAACGGTGCCGACGTCTCAGCCCTAGCAAGAGCCTTAAGGGATTCTAATGGCAAGCCCGAAGTCAGGATTGCCGCCACAATGCGCTACCAACATGTAGTGTCAGCCATCGTCAACTTTCAAGCATAGAGGGCCTTTACAACGGCAGAGTAAAACCGCGTTCCCTTAACGTCGCATTTTTTAACGCGAACGGTATTAACAACCAACGCGACGAAATCTTCAATTTCGTTCGCGATCACCAAGTCGACGTGCTCCCAGTGCAGGAGACATTCCTCAAACCGCACACTCGCAATCCCAACATTGCGAATTATAACATCATTAGGAATGATAGAACTTCTGCCGCTAATGGCGGAACTCTCATTTACTACAAAAAGTCCTTGCACTGCGTGCCCGTCGACACGCCAACTCTCACTTTCCTAGAAGCCTCAGTCTGTCAGCTAGCCATGACCGGCCATGCCCCCATCACAATCGCGTCCGTCTACCTGCCTTGCAGACGTGATGCACAAGTATTACGAAGCGACTTCGTGGCACTCCTTTCCCTTGGAAACTCAGTCATTTTGGCAGGAGATTTCAATAGCAAGCACACTCGGTGGAATGCAATTAAAATCAACCCCCGGGGGTTGGATTTAGACTCGCTAAGCGACGCACTCGACTTCGACGTCGTAGCGCCTACTACGCCTACCCATTTTCCATATATATTGGATCACGCACCGGATGTGCTTGATATTGCCATCTGTAAGAACATCAACCTCGCCTTCCAAGGGATAGACGTAATCCACGAGCTCGCTTCCGATCATCGCCCCGTTCTTCTTCGGTTAGGGCCCTCCGCCCCAACCTCACCCTCCACCAAAACCATAGTAGACTGGCACCGACTCAGGAACGACCTGAAGGATGTCACATCACCACACCTAGATGCTATTCCTAGGAACATATCTTCAGTCCACGACACGAACCTCGCAGTTCATGCCCTCACTAGGCACATCCAGACAGTCGTCGAGGATTGTTCGAGGCGGGTTCCTCGGTGGAAGACCACCGATGGACCCTGCCAAGCGACATAAAGGACCTAATGAGGCGCAAGAATGCGGCGACTCGTGCCCACGACTTATATCCCACTGAAAGTAACCGGCTGGTGCTACGTACCCTTCAGCGTGAAGTCCGGTCACGCATAGCCCAGTACAGGAACGATCGGTGGGATAATCACCTCTCCAATATCGAACCTTCCCACCTCGCCTTCTGGCGACTTCCCAAATCCCTAAAAGGGGGCAACGCCCAAACAATGCCTCCCTTAGCGCGTCCTAATAAACCACCCGCCTTCTTAGACGAAGAGAAAGCCGAATGTCTGGCTGACAATCTGAGCTCCAATGCTCACCGAGCACACTACCGATCGACGCCGCTCACCTTGCAATGGTTGAGAGCGAGGTCGACCGGAGGAGTAAGGAACCACCTCGCGATTCCGTTACCCAAGTCACATGCACCGAAGTTGAGTCCATAATTAAAACCTGCGACCACGCAAGGCTCCTGGCCCCGACGGCATCACCAACAAGGTGATCAAACTCCTACCCATGTCCATTTTACACCTACTGGTAATAATCTACAACGCGGCCATATCCAAAGGCACCTTCCCGAACACCTGGAAGGAAGCCGACGTCATAGGGATTCTCAAGCCCTCAAAACATCCAACCGATCCATCAGCCTATCGACCCATAAACCTACTCAAAGTCTTGGGTAAGGTATATGAAAGGCTCATCCTCGCCCGCCTCAAGGACTTCATGCTGTCCCGAGGGCTACCAATCAATGAGCAGTTCGGGTTTCGCACCCAACACTCATGCACACATCAAGTGCACCGCATCACGGAGCACATCCTCAGTAAATTTCTTCAGGGCTACCAAATTGGGGCACTTTTCCTCGACGTGGCGAAAGCTTTCGACAAGGTCTGGCACAACGGGCTCATATACAAACTATATGAGCTCGGTGTGCCAGATCGACTCGTACTTATCATACGAGACTTTCTCCGAAATCGAACCTTTCGTTACCGCGTCGAGGGAACGCGTTCCGAGGTTCATACCCATTTGTGCCGGAGTACCACTAGGCTCCGTCCTAGGTCCTATTTTATACACACTCTACACCAACGACATACCGCGCACTCGCGGTGTAGAGCTAGCCTTTTTCGCCGATGACACCGGCCTCTATGTGTCTGGGTTCAAACCAGACGCTATTTGTAGACGCCTCCAATCTGCAGCCAACACCTTAGGGAAATGGTTTCGGAAATGGAGGATCGAGGTTAACCCCACCAAAAGTGCAGCCATGTACTTCTCTCGGCGCAACAAAACGCCGCATCTCCCAACTATGGAGTTATTTGATGGTCCAATCCCCTGGGAACAGACAGTCAAATACTTAGGCGTTACTTTAGATGAAAGACTCACCTTCGGTCCGCATGTCAACCGCGTACGGAATCGAGCAGCGTTCGTCCTAAGTCGTTTGCACCCGTTACTCAATAAAAATAGCAAAATGTCCCTGCGTAATAAAATTACACTATACAAAGCGTGCATCCGACCCATAATGACATACGCAAGCCCCGTCTTTGCGCATGCTTTCCCGCGTCACATTCACCGACTTCAGGTAATACAAAATCGTTTCATGCGCAAGGCCACCGGTGCACCGTGGTTCTTGCGTAATGAAAATCTACACATAGATCTTGAGCTGCCGACCATAGCTCAGTACCTGAAGCAGGCTTCCCGCCGATATTTCGACTCTGCCGTCAACCCCTTGATTGTTAGTGCCGCCACTTACAATCCCATCGCGAATCACAGATTCACCCGCGTCCGAAGGAGACCGAGGCACGCTCTCGATGACCCCGACGACATGACTACCAGGGCCTAAGCCCTTCATAAAACACAACACACGTACATTACACCCTCACATCGCCCCCGCCGAAGGCGAGGGCGTCACAAACAAGGATATTCGCGATACCACCATGTCACTGGTCGGTTCTCTCCAGTCCATACAGATAGAAGCGTCGCTGGAGTTTCTTGCGCCACTTCTTCTCCAGCGCCCACGCATTCCGAAGTGGTGGTACAGATAGCTAATAACCATAGCGAATTTCAATAATCCTCTGTCAGAAGCAACTGACCGAGCCGAGGTTCGGCCCTCTCGGGCACCCTCGAGTCAGACGCTCTCGCGAAACAAGGTAACGGTCCAAGCCGAGGCTCCCTCTCGGGAGCCCTCGTGCTGGTTACCTATATATAGAGGTCTCGACTGAGTGCCATTAGCGCTCGGTCACCTCTCAACCCGGTGAAACTGTACAAGCCCTCGGGCTAACAGTGGCCTTCAGCCCGAAAAAAAAAAAAAAAAGAAAAAAAAAAATAGAAATTAAAAAAATAATTACAATAATATATATAATAATAATATATATATACATATATATATATATATATATATATAAGTGTTTGTAATAAATAATTAATATATATGCATATATGTATATGTTCACAGTTATGTATTTATAGTAAAGCTATGTAATTTAATAATATATATAATATAACTTAGATTGACTGCAGGGATAACTTTCTAAAACATTGACTGATTATTTTTTGGGTAACGGCCCGAGGTCATTTACAGTTTAACCGGATTGAGCATTGACTAATTTCATTAAAAAAATGTTTGTACCTTATGAAAATGTGATTAAAGTAAGGAAGTAATAAAACTGAGTAATGTGTCCGTGTTATGATTGAATCTAATCGTATGAATAGCACGACAGGAATGTTTCTAATTAAAATCCATTATAATTTCGGTAGTCTTTAGAAATGTTGCCGTGTCTTGTTATCATTTTTATTTTACCGCTAAATAATTATGTAAGATTTTTTTTGTTCTATAGAATTACTATATTATAATTACAAGGTATACATACATTGATAAATAATATTATATATATATATTTTATATATATAATATTATTTATATATATATATTTTATTTACATAAATCATGTATAATCGTTAATGGTAGAAGACCCTGAACTCTGTAACACAGGTTTAGAACCTAGCTCAGAAGTCAGGGACTTCATAAAGATTGTGTAAAAAAGTATGTCTATAAATTTTATTTTTTATTTTATTCATCCAGGCTTAACAGTCACTCCTGAGGACTGAGATAGAATGCCTCAGCACCTCTGATAGGATTACCCGTTCCTTACGCTTACCATATGAAAAACAGCAGCGCTCTCCTGCTATTTCATGCTAGTTTCTGTCACCGCGTGGTCCTACCCCGGTCGAGTCTACCCATTTATAGGAGCAGTACTATGCTCTCTCATAAATAACGGTTAAGCCTGTGGTGGTCTTTTTTTTGTTTAATGAATACCTCTCCGCTTCAGTATGGGTCATACCCAAGTGACTCGTACCTACTAAAACCTGAAGATATTCTTGTCCGCATGACGGTTATGATTCACCAGCCACCCATGCTTTGCTATCAACACCAATTGTGTTGTCATTTTAAAAAAATATATATATTTTTTTTAAATGATATTCCAATACCGTTATATATTATTTTTATATATACAATTGTTTTTGTATTTTGTTTTTTAGGCTGATAGAGTCAACGACGTTTTAAAAGTAAATATTTTATCTTTTGTTGTATATACATATCGGTCGCATAGTGTCAGTCCCCGTTTGGTGATCTAGGTACGCCCTGGTTTCAATTAAGAGCCGAGGAACGGTATTTGTGTATCACAAATTGTCGATTTGGTCGGGTTTGGTTCTTGGTTCTATCGATGGGGGACATGTTTTCGCATATGCACTATAACGAACTAGAGTAACACGTGAAGTGAGTGTCCTTGTGTTTGCGGAAATGTTTACGACACTCTACACAGTTGATGCAATAACCAGAGGGTATCGCTGTTGTGTGGAAAATAGCTGAGTTTATGTTTAATCAAGTTCCTAAGCCTATGTTAAGTAACGTTTCAGATTCAGATAGTAAAGTGCGTTAGGTTAGTGATTAAAGCGGCCTGGTGATGGACATGCGCTGACTACTCTGAGGACTAAGATGCAGTTCATTATCTGTAATCGGGTCTCCGGTTCCCTACACTCACCATGCGAAACACGGCAGCGTTATGTTGTATTTTCACGATGGTGTTCTACGAGGACGTGATCGTTTCTCGCTCGAGCCGACCCATTCATAACCAAGCCAGAGTCATAAACAAATTGCAGCAGAGTAGCTCTACAGTTGTTACAAATTACTTACAATCAACATTCACTTTGTTAAGTTAAATATTTACTCATTACTTCATCTTATATTTCAAACACCACCGTTGTCATTCCGTCTCTAGAGGGGAAGTCAATCTCTAACAGCGGAGTTTGTACATAGGATTATTTTTATTACATTTAGAGTAACAGACGAGCGCACAGTTCACCTGATGGAGACTTCCGTGACAAGGAATCATAATGCAGCGTTGCCACCCTTGAGCATTGAAATGGAATGCCTCGTTACCAGTAAATAAAGGTCTCCGGATCCCTACACGAAACATAGCAGCATTATGCAGCTATTTTACGTTCGGATTCTGCGAGGGCGTGGTCCTACCCTGATCGAGCTGACAAATTGCAGCGTAGCTCTACCACTGTAAGGATGTCAATCAACATTTTTACTTTTATTTTACATTGCCTCCTTAACAATAATATATGTAATTTATTATTATTACATATATGCCAGTTTGTAACCGTAAAATAAAAAGCAGTTTATACGTTGAACCTAAAAACTAACTGCATTATCAGTTAAATGGATGAGGATTTAAAAAATATAGCTAAAAATATAAATTGGTTAAAATTCATTTAAGATGTTTACATAATTGTTTTTTTTAATTTAGCGAAGCCGAATCAGCAACTTTTTTGATGTAAATATAATTATTTTATTGTGTAGTTTTATGTATGTGTATATACTGAGAACAGATGTTTATTTTGAAGAGTAGGTGGCAATCGAGAATGCAGCCCACCCAATGGTAAGTGATCACCGGCGCCCATGAACATCTGCAACACCTGAGGAGTCGCAAATGCGTTGCCGGCCTTCAAGGAAGGTATAAGCTCTTTTCTTGAAGGTCCCTAAGTCGTATCGGTTCGGAAACACCGCTGGCGATAGCTGATTCTACAGAGTAGTTGCGTATTGCAGTGGTGGATTGCCAACCATCGAGATGATGAGGATGAAATTTTGAATTCTGTCGTGATGTACGATGAGTTTAAACAGCGGCTGAAATTAACATTCTTAGAAAATTTTACAAATGTTGTGCCCATAAATGCATCGATAGCGACCACAGTGAAATTTAGGAGTTTTAGGAGTAACATAGCTTAGTATTATACTATACTAATTATTTTCTATTATTACTACTAGCACATAGCATTGCTTACTGCAGTCGTTAACATTGCCAAAATATAAGTTAGCATAGCTAAAATTTTGTCTGATCTATTAAATATTACTCGGTGTTTTTTTCTTTCGGGCTGTTCACCGGGTTTAGAGGTGAGCGTTTACGGCGCTCAGTCGAGACCTCTATTAGTGGGTAACGAGCGCAATGGATCCCAAGTGGGAGTCTCGGCTTGGACCGTTACCTTGTTTCGCGAGAGCGTCTGACTCGAGGGTCGAACCTCGGCTCGGTCAGTTGCTTCTGTCTAAGGATTATCTAAATTAATATATCGGTGTTCAAGTTTTGTTGAGTTTTTAATTTGTAAGCCTTTTTCCACAATATTGCTTGCATCACCCCTGCATGGTGTCAAGACTAAGATAACAATTTCTACCAGCAATTTACCTTGAGTTTATCAGGTCCTAATGATGCGCTCCAAGAAGTATATACTGTTGTATGAAGCTATGGAAGTTATTTAAACATTTTAACTAACTTCAAATATATATAAAAAATTTAATTCCAAATTTCTACTTCTGTGTCCTTCTTATAACTTCAACATTATCCACTCCTCCTTCTAAGTTTAATCCGTTTTTCTCTGGAACACTCACCCTACTGAAGTCAGGGCGGCTACGAATCCTTACGCTTTAAGGGTAAGGCATGTAAGGTTCGGGAGCTGAACAGATTGGGAGAATTATCTCAACAATAGATAATTTTGTATTTATATGTATTTTATTTACCATATATAAGTATGAATATTTGTATCTGTTATATATATCTAGTTATATATTAGTTTTATAATTAATATAATAGTATTTTTAATCTCTGTCCTCTCTTCATCTCTGCATCACTGCATTCCCTCCAGTCCAAAACATCACTGTTGTTAACTAGCAACACATAGGCGCCCTGCGGTTGTGACGTACAACAAAAACTCCTAATGATGTTTTAGTGATTAACCTTATTATATCTAAAATTCATAATTAGCATTTAAGTTAATCATCATATTAATTTGGTGTGGTAAACAATAATTTCACTTTATTAGTTTTGTAATCTGACTTCTTATGAATTGTGTATAAACCGCCATTACGGCGGTATTTCTCGTACAAGTAATTCCTTGAACAATGTTACGCTGTCTGAATAAAAAGTCATTCCACAAGACCCACAAGTGTTAACACTGTATATACGGCTTAAAAAAATAAATTATATTTTATATACACACACACATATATATATATATATATATATACACACACTACTATTGTTTGAAGTAATGCATTATTTTAAATTCACGGGCTATGTGTACAAGGCTATACATGAGAAACCATTGCATAATTTGAAATATATATACCATCCTAATTAATACCTTGTAAAATGGAATATAAATTATTATTATTAATAAGTCAGAGCTCAACTATATTCAGAACAATGTAGTTGCAGCTCAGAAAGCTGTCTTAGTGTTAGCTAAAAATCTAGATCTAAAATCCTGGCATTATAATTTATTATAGCTTATCGTTAAGTAAATTGTGACCCTTTTTATCACTTCATTTATTATTGTTATTATAACACTTTTTTTTTCAGAACCTATTTCCAATTAATCATCAAGAGAAGGTGCCCATGATATGCCATCAAAACGTATGAAGTGTTCTCTATAATGTTTCTTTTTTTATAATAATAACAAACGAGCACACGCTTCAACTGATGGTAAGTCGTAAGTGTTTTTAAGTGGTGGTAAGTGATGCCTCTGGTTTAGTATATCTGAATCTATTCCCAACAAAACAACCGCATAAAAAAAAGAAAGTTGTTTTTTAGTATGTACAGATTAACATAAACACGAAAAATATAAAAATATACTTCAACTTCTGAATCCGTAGCCTGAATTTTTGTCAACGCCCTTACTCTACGATGTTATCTTTGAATAATCATTTGGTAATCTGTTTACTTAAGGTTAAGAAAATAGTAAATACATTCCTGGTAGGATTAGACTACACTTGGCTGAATGTCATTTGCAAATAGACTTTCGCAGATAGCCACATACTCTTTTTCCCTTCCACATGTAGCAATGGTAGATGAAATAACAACCAGGAATAAATAAGGCCCGTCCACAGTAACTTCAAAAATTTGAGTTTCGAGTGCAATGAATTGGAAATGTAACTGAGCTAAATTCCTTTCCTAATATTTTTCAGTGTTATGAGATCAACTGTATTGCAGAGGTATGGTATAACAATATAAATTATTTTTGTGATTTTATGCGTCGAGTATCAACTGTTTGGTTATTATCTATTAATAGAAGCGCTACGCTGAGGCAGTTTTCTAGAAGCAGCTTGATCGGTTTGACCGAGACAGATCGAGTCACAGAATATCAGTGAGAAATAGCAATGATGCTGTTGTGTTTCGTATGAGGAGTTTAAGGGATCAGGAGACCCAATTATACTCAATAACGAGGTATCTGAACCATTTGAGGGCATCAATGAATGCGCATCTTGAGTCTATGCTTACGCTTATAATTATGATAACTAAATATGACAACTAAAAATAGGTCAAATATACGCAGACAAGAAAATTACTATAACTTCAATAACGCTCAATTCTATAACAAACAGACCTAGTTCTCTACAGGAAAATATTCAGACACTAGATGAGCGAATGAAACGCATTAAAATAATTGTAAAAAACATAGCTACTAAAGGAAAAAATTCTATATACGAAACAGTCTTTAAGGGTCACAACGCATATGAATTGTGATTCCTTGTCCAGGATGAATGTAGATGTCTTGGGTCGCAGGAATCATTTTCCATCAGGTGAACTGTGTGCTCGTTTGTTACTCTCAATGTAATAAAATATTTCGACTATAGCTTGATTGAGGATATCTCATGATCTCATAGAATACAATGAAAGATACGAAGATCCGACTCCTGGTTAAGATACATTCTTACTTCGCACTCAAAGATGATGCAGCGGTGTAACTTCTTTTTAAGCTGACACAAATGATCAATTTAGGTGTTTCCCTATATCACTTGGACGGTTACTCCTGTATTTATACCTCAATAATTAAAGTCTGTCTGGCTCTTTGGAAAGCATATAGATTTTTATAAGAGTATTTTATCTTTTTATATAGTGCGAAGGGTTTGAAAGTACGGCAAAGGTAAGTATTACTTCTAAAGTTTATATATTTATTTATCAAATTATTACTTTTCAAACTATGAATGGACTACTGCCAATATATAATAATAATAAGAAAAATCAGACTATTTGAGATGCGACTATTTTTCATATATAATACATTTTTAAAAATGATAGAACAATACTCTCTGGTTACACATTGTGCGAATGTAAAAAGCCACAAGTATGTTGGGCTTGTAATCGATGACCTCAATATAAACCTAAATGTAGACTGAGCAACCTTAAAATAAAAAAAAATCATAAATAAGTTGGGTCGACCATGTAGGACAGATCATGTATTCACAAAATATATCATTATAACGAAACACGACAGGTGTTCCGTATGGTGAATGGAGAGGATCTGGAGAACTAGATACTGATATTTTAATTACTAGGAGTGTTTATTTATGTTGGTATACTTTATTTTAGGGCTGATGGCCGCTGTTGGACCGAGGGCTTTTTAGTTTCGGGTTGAGAGCCCTCTGTCGAGACCTCTATTGATGGGTAACCAGCACAAGGGCTCCCGAGTCACCCTGTTTCGCGAGAGTCCAAAAATTTGTAGTGTTAAAAATCATTTTGAATAAAAATATGTTTTAAAGATTTTATTGCGTTAATTTTTAAAATTTCATCTTGATTATCTCAGTGCCGCTGGCTGCCAGCGGAGTTGTAAAGCTTTTGAAACATCCGGATAAAAAGTTTAAAATTAAAGCGATAAAATCCGTTAAAAAGGTAAAGTATTCGCGTCAATATAAGAATTCTTTACAATGTTTTATTTTCAGTGCAACGGCTCTTTTTGCAAAGCCCATGTAAGTTCGTTTTATGTTATATTAACAGTAGTAGAATTACAAGGATTTTATATAAATTAGAAAACACGTGTTATTTACACATGAAAATAAAATAAAAATAATTTGTTTGCTTTCTATTAACCAAATTAATACACGATTATAAAATTATTTATGAATAGGATATCGTTGGCAACAATTAATAGTTTAGAGACAGGCAAAATTTTTGAAGCTATATGCTAAGATATTTTGTTTCCTTTTATCAGTATACTGTACGTATAAAACCGATTTGAAAAAATAGCCATGGAGTACATCTTGCTTACAAGGTATATAAAAGTAATACAGCATATATATATGTAAATCCCACTGCTGGGCATAGTCCACTTTTCTAGAGAAGGTGTTAGAGGGTGTTACGAATTTCAGAAGTCTTCTAAGTGTGAAATATATAGTTCATATGTAAAGTTAAGTACAAATAACTTTAAATATTATGTATATTATTTCTATTAATATAATTCAGTGAAATACTTTTTTTCTTGCACCCACAAAATTTTATCTACTTACCCCAAAGGTAGAGCAGTAGAATGTTCAATGTTCGTTTTACTTGTGCAAATAAAGAATCTATAAATAAATAATCACCAATGATGTACTCCTTAATTTTATTTACGCTGATAACAGTGTTACAACCACGCTGCAGTTTATATTTAGATGCATCACGAATGGGTCGGCTCGACCGGTGAGGTCTACGCCCATGATACCATAGTGAAATAACCGCATGTCGCTTCTCTTTCGTCTTAGTCAATTAGTAAGCCATTCTATTTTATTCCACAGGGATGACAGCGTATCTTTATATTGTTCCTTATCGATAATAAATTATGCCGGTATGTCATGGAATTATTTAACGTTGAGTGAGTTGTGTGAAGAGTTTCGTGAAAATTAAAGATGGATACTTTTCCATAGACCAAATAAAGTTGTGACAAATATAACCTATAAATATTTTTACTTTCATTCCGAGATACAGAAGTATAGTAATAGTTATTCTTCGAGTGTACAGTTTAACTTAATATGTCGATATTTCTAGGTGAAAGGCGAATCATCAAGTGCAAAGGTTTGAGTTCATATTCTTAAACTAGAAATAGCTTAAGCTCGTATCACACATACGCCTGTCGTGAAGGAATGCGAACATTTTTGTGATATTGAATATAGTGAAAACGCACATGCTGAAACACATCTTGGAAAATATCCATATTATAATGATAATTTAATATTGATAGAGTATAATATATGGTAGAGTACATATAATGTATGGTAGAGTTTCACAACAGCTGAAATCTATATACATAGGTCGGTTGATCGTACTGGAAAAAGACGTTTTCATTGAATATCAGCGTAAACTAGCTCGTAGCATTGTTGTGTTTCGTTTGAAGAATGAACAAGCCCTACCTTATTCCTGGTGGCTGAGGTATTCCACTTTAGTCCACAACGAATTTGTATTATTCATAAAATATGAGAGTCTCGGGCTGAATAACGTCAGGAGAACTCTTATCTTGTGCTTAGAGATGAACGACCCACGTCAGGCTAGATCTTAGAGTTAAGATTAAGATACCTCATTAGGTTTATTCTAATTGCCTAAAAGACACTCCAACAGTACATGATTAAATAAACCACCACTTTTTTTCCTGTAAACCAGGATACCAGCGCACAAATGGAAAATAATGGACGATGTGGTCCAATTTAGTGGAACAGAGAACTTTAAATGTCTTGGAAGCCAAACAGAAATGGGATGAAGTGGGAAAAGCAGTTTTTTTTAATGAAAATATTAGTAACGCTATTAACATTACTAATATTCCGGTTATGGTTAACCCAACTAAGCTGAAAATGCTTGCTCTAGGAGATGGTTCATGACTATACTCGAATGGTGGATTCGATGACCTATGACCTTAAGATTCGGAGACCGTACTCTAAACCATTAGGCTATTGACGCTTCTGAGTTAACTTTGAGTGTTTTGAAGGTTATTATTATTACATTGAGAGTTAAAAACGAGCACACAGTTCACCTGATGTTAAGTGATTCCTGCGGCCCATGACATCTACATTCATCCTTGACAAGGAATCATAATGCAGATGCGTTGTCACCCTTGAGGACTGAGATGGAAAGCCTCGTCACCAGTAATAAAGGTCTCCGGATCCCTTCACTCACTAGACGAAACACAGCTGCATTATGCCGCTATTTCATGCCGGTATTCTGTGAGGGCGTGTCCTACCCCGGTGGAGCTGACCCATTCATTTTACAGCTAGAAACAAACAGCAGTATAGCTCTACCACTGTCAAAAAGTGAGAAATGAGTGCACAGTTAACCTGATCAGTTTGTACTGAATCCAAAGTGAAATATTTACTTAAAAAAAACGCTATAAAATTTAAGTATTATCCAATCCCCAACTTCTTTTTCTTTATTCGCATATTTATTTCTTATTATGACAATCGGAGGCAAGTAATATATTGAGAAAAGTAAAGATGTAACTTAGACTAACCTTCGTTTAAGCTTCACTATCTATTAGTTGTTCTGACAGTTTTGTTGACAGTTGAATTAATAAATACTCTCTAGAGAAAAGGCGAGGCTCATCCCATTGTAAGAAAAGGACTGGAGAACACGGTATATCCTCTACTTAACTTTTTTAGAAATTTTCTTTTGTTTTCTTTGTCAACAGTGTTATGGCAGCAAATGTTTTGCAGATGTAAGATTTTTGAATAATATTACTTACTTAATCGATCTATTTTTATAATACGACTTCACAAGAGACGACTTCATGGTGTAGTGATTAGTTTGGGGCTGCTGGTCCTGGTTTCGATTCCGTAATAAAATTGTCGGTCTGGCACTGTATCTGGACCTTCCACAGATCTTATAATGCATGCATTACATAGAATTAATCTGTTTGGGCAAATGCTTACAAGAATGATGAAAACTCATTCATTCATTCATTGTGTGATTCCTAACAAAAAATGTATTATTATATAATATGTAATTAATGAAGGCATAATTTTGTGTCAATCTACCTTATAAGCAAATTAAATAACATAACATCCAAATGATATAAATAGAAAGAAATGTGTCTCCTTTTCTTTTTATTTTGTAGTCTGGACATCAAAAGTTAAAAGTTAAGTATTGCTCATAAATCTTTACAGCACTATAATATATGCTGCACAGTTGACATCATTCGGTAACAACCAGCTGCTTCCTTCTAGGTACAGCATAAAATGGTCAATTCGATGGGGAAGACGCACTCGTAGAAGCCGTGAAACGGCGGCATAACATTGCTATTTAGTATGGATAGTGTAGAAAATCGGAGAACCAGCTGCTGATAGTGAGGTATTCCGGCAGTCCTCACGGCTGAACACGTAAGAACACACGTAACCCCTAAAGGGTTGACGGACTACGGTTATCATTTACCATTTGGTGAACTATTGTTTTTCCCACTATTATGTGACCTTTTATGTAATAAAAAATATATAATTATATAATTTACTTTTTATTATAATTTCTAGTGTACGGAGTATAAATGCAATTCAGAGGTAACATCATAATTTCTTATTTAAATGAGTCAATATACTGAAAACAATGAGTGGATCTTAAAGTTCGGGATCTCCGCAACTCAAAACCGTACTAAGTCTATTTCTCTGTTAAATTGAAGTAAGCAATATTGACGTTTTAGCCATCAGTTGTTATTACGTATTAAATTTCATCTGTTGTTTATCTAGGTAGAATATATATCCATTGATACATCGCTAAGTGGCCAAAGTCAGGATGAGATAGAGAATTTAAAAAATAATAGAAATTATTCTTATAGTCGTGTCTGAAAATTGGTTAACCCCAACGGGCCTCTCTAATCATTTGAGAAAATCGGGATTCAGTGATGGGCCGTTCTGGGCTCTAGGTGGTTTCTCTCCCTAACTCTCATTTGGATTCCCCTGCCGAGACAAATGATGATATATATACACAAATAAAGAATGACTCGTGTGCCTATTGAAATTAAAGAAAAAACATCCTAATTTCAATAGAAAAGATTGCTGGGTGCTACTATCGGCTTGGGATCCTGTGATTAATGAAATAACACTCTAAGCTCCCAAAATAATACCCCTGTAAGACTGATTTACTGCGAGCTTATTACCTTCTACGTAGATCTTACCAAAAACTAATAATTATAACACCATCACGTGAAACACCTCGGCCCTTCCGTGACCATCAGCGCTGTTAAGCTCTTGAAATGTTAAAAATTAAATGTGAAAATTAAACACGATGAAATAAGCTTATTTAATGTGTGTTTACATGAAAATAAGATTTCAGAATTAAATAAATTCAAGTACTAAAAACCATTGAATTCAATGTAATATTTTTTTTAACCAGTGTCATGGCGGCATTTGCGATACTCAGGTATGACATTAATTCCCACAGAGAATAATATTATAGTTGAAGTGATGTTATTGATCATTTAACGACTTTATCGTTTTAGAATGGAGTCAAAATACGATATAAGTGAGAAATTACCACTGGTAGAGACAAAGTGCAACTTTTTCTTTTTTTTCCATCTGATGGCGGCTGTTAGCCCGAGGGCTTTTACAGTTTCACCGGATTGAGAGGTGATCGAGCGCTTATGGCGCTCAGTCGAGACCTCTATTAGTTTTTTTTACTTGCAACCTAAATGGGCGGGGGTTATCGGGGAAGGATCTAAGCCTTCGAATCGAAATACCAGCAACTCTGCAGTCTATTCTTTGACGAGTGTATGTATACGGAGACCTAGTTACAGCAATTCTTTAAGTGCTACATCTACTATAACTGTCTCTGTTCTCATCCTGTAGCAGCTGCATCCTGTAGCACCTATATAATCCAGTATATAGAAGGCTCAGCTATATCATCTCAGCACTCAGGGGTCGAACTGAGAACGTCATGTGACAATACAATACAAAGTTTTTTTCATGAATCATCATGCTTCTTGAATTTTCGTTGTTATTAAATACCATCATATGAAATATGTGTTCACTCGACACGCTTCGTTTAACATTAAAGTACATTATATTAAAGTATATAATGTGTATGCTTCTTATTTTTTTATTGTTTTTAGTGTCTAATGTTTCTACTAGAATTTATATTGGAACAAGGTTAACATATAAATCTATCAAACGCATACATGTACTATATCCGTATTTTGAGCCGAACAAGAACGGTTTCCTTTGCTGTTGGACACTGTTGGTATTGGATGACACTTCAACTTCTACTGGTATTTTATGCACTTTGTTTTATAATATTAGTCGTGATAAATGAGCACAAAATTCACTTGATAATTGATATCTACATTCAACAAAATTCAAGATGCCCCTGATGACTGATGTCGAATGTTCCGGGATTCGGAATACCTGTAATAAGGTTGTGTGATATATGCCAACCGTAAGTTTCTGTAATCCTCTAACTTAGGGTAGGTATTCCGTGAAGATTTTATCTTTCATCTCTGTTTTATATTAAGCGGAATTATGGTCTAGTATCCTATTTTTACTTTTAATTTAGAAATATCATAGTAATGATCTGGTGAGTGAGAGGCTTAAACATGACATATGAGGCATAGAGTGTGGGATATACACGCATCAAAGATTTAGTCAAGTGATTGGTAAAGGCGCTCTCCACCCACAATCTCCCCAGCCCTAAGTAATAAGGAGCTAACACCAGAAGCGCAAATGTCACCACTTTTTTCTTGATAAAGATGTCATGTAGAGAAATGTCTGATAAAGAGTCATATCAAATATATTTTATTTTTAATTAATTTATTTTTCTTACAGTGCCGGGGCCTAGAATGCGTTTCGCAAGTATATATTTAATGACATTAAAAAATAGTCTATTTATATTTCTAGTATTAGGTCCTTACATATGAAATTAACGTATTATACGGAAAAAGTAAAAAACTTTTTACTTAAAATTCTCACTCACACCAAAGCCTGCCGCTGACTCTGACGTGGTTTGCGATGGATCCGCATCCACGATTACCTTTAATTTTTCATTGTCAACTTGGGTCTCCGGGCATCCACGGGGTTTGGTATGGAGGTCAAAATTTCCAGAACCAAAAATTTGGAACCAAACACGTACCGTTCTTTCTTTTACAGTTGCTTCCCCATACATATCATTAATACTTCGAGTTATTTCTGTAGCGCTGGTGCCACAGTGGAACTCATTCGTAAATTGCGCTAAATTACAAGTTATTCATTTTGTTAACAGAAAGATGTGAAAGAAAAAAACAAATGAATCACTAAATCCTAAACACAAATACACAAGCTAACTACTGAACTACATTTGAATTCGGAATTCCTAATCAAACGCCAGATTATTCGAGATCAAAGCGAACAGTTCTACAAAACGCCAATTTCGTATAAAAGGACCTAATATATCAAAGTTAAGAATTTCACCGGCACTAATGTCAATTGGATGATCGAACCAGGTTTGCTCGCGTTCCATGAAATTAAAATCGATCGTATGGTCTACAGTGGCTTATAGTACATGACTGATCTATCGTATTAAATAAAAGTCACAGCTATTTATCAGAAAGCAGTAAACCGTCCAATACAAAGAATTTTTCCGATAATTGGAGAAGCCGATTTTTGATACAGTGACTCATTATAGAGGGTAAATACACTTGTACACAGCAATGGGCGATTAGTTTTCGTTTGGTTCTAAGAACGTCTATCATATATCATATATATATGAAAAAGTAATAGGTTAATCATATTTATATGATATATGATAAACGTAGTGATGAATTTTATGAGAATTCGGACACTGAAACTCATTTTACAAACTAGTAATGTCATGCTTGGTAGTTGGCTAGTAATATATAAAATCCTTTACAACGATTTGATTTGATAGAGACACATATTACTTCTTACTTCGCATATTACGAGGCATTCCATCTTAGGCTTCAAAGACAATGTAACTGCATTATGTTTTTTTTTTTATAAAAATAACCTAGCCAACCCTAACTAGTAACTTTGACGTTCAAGCCACGAGGGTATTGCGGTTCAACATATTTTGTTTGTATATAAATTACTTAAAAGATTGGCATATTAATCATTTCTTTTTATTTCAAGTGTCTAGGCGGCGTTTGTCGTTCAAAGGTATGTCAAAGAATATATCAAATCCATAAACTGTTTTTTTTAAATATGATTACGATTACGATTAAAATAAAAAAAAACAATATGTAAAAAAGTAAACTCCTCTCTACTGGGAGAGTGGGAACATATCATAACCCATCACGTATCTCAACTGCGGATTAGTGATGTTTGGCCTTTGAGATATTTATTTTATTTTTATATATGCAGGTCAGACCAGTACTTAAAATTGCAATTAATAGTTTTATTAGTGCCACCATTGGGGATCGAACTCAGGTCGAGTAGCATCAATTTAAAGCGGGCACTTTTAGACTGAGATACGGCTCTTGGTAAAAAAAAACTATAACTCCAATTATAAATCCGAAATCTGTCATCTATCAACGAATAAAAGATCCAATTAATTACTAACAAAGATTACTCAAACATGATTATCCCATTGTTTATCCAATTAATGTTAAAAAAAACACAACACTGCAATAGACAGCCATGTTGATTCACTACCTATTAGATTGCAAAATAAAGATAATTACTAACGACTCCAATTAGTGAAATAAGGACGTAGATTTTTCCACTGCACTATTTTTAATAATTTGAAAATGCTTTTTTTTTTTTATCGCGAATAATTTTGTTTGCGACGCCCTCGCCGTCGGCGGGGGCGATATGAGGGTGCAGTGTATGTGTGTTGTGTTTTATGAAGGGCTTGGGCCCTGGTGGTTGAGTCGTCAGGGTTATCGAGGGCGTGCCTCGGTCTCCTACGAACGCGGGTAAATCTGTGATTCGCGATGGCATTGTAAGTGGCGGTACTTACAATCAAAGGGTTTCGATGTGTGACGGCCGAGTCGAAATATCGGCGAGAAGCCTGCTTCAGGTACTGAGCTATGGTTGGGAGCTCAAGATCTATGTTTAGATTTTCGTTACGCAAGAACCACGGCGCACCATCCCTATGACATCGGCTTCCATCCACGTGTTCGGGATGGTGCCTTTGGATATGGCCGCGTTGTAGATTATCACCAGTAGGTGTAAAATTGACATGTTTGAAAATGCTGTTGTTATTTACAACAGGCGGTATTGTAAGCTAAAATAATCACGCCCGCGTGGAGTGTCTGTTGCGTCGTGGGTCCTGGATTCTATTTTAAGCCAAGAAATAATATTTTGTGTACAAATTATTCGCTTTCGGTTTGGGCTGTATTGTTGCAGCTGGAACTAACAAAGTATAAGGATGAGAAGTACTTCTAAGTTATCGCAGGGCACTATAATATTTCCTGCGCAATTGACTTGGATGGATTGTCGGAATAAATATAGATGGACATTATGAGAATATCCCAAAGACAGACATTGATTATACTCGTAGGTATACCCTGAGATCTCTGTCCTTTTTAATTCATTCTTCCATCTCCTTGTTTCTATATGGTGCATTATTTTGTTTTCAGTGCGAAAATTCATACTGTAAATCAAAGGTAAGCAAATTAGAGTGACGCGAACTTTTTATAATGTTAGAGTAACGTGTATCCGATGGTTAGCGATATCTACGACGTTGTCATCCTCGATAAGGGATTAAAACGTAGTTAATTTTACCACTGAAGGTTAAATACCTTGTACCAGTTCTTTTATTTAAATTAAGGATGACACACGAGCACGCAGTTCAGCTGATGATACTACGGCCCATAAACACCTATACCAATCTTGAAAAATTCCCACAAATACTAATAATTGCAGACTAAATTTACGTTAGTATTCTATAAGTGCGTGATCTCAGGTAGACCCACTCATACTGAAGCCAGAGAGAGAGTATCTGCAAAATATCTACCTCGCTCAGTTTACGCTTTTCATCACCCGAAATATGGTAAGGTTAAGTTGCTACTTTGCTCTGCTATCATGTAAAGGTTCTTTTACGTTTGAGTTGACACATTAACTCCATGTAGTTTTTACCTGTTAAAGGTTATTAGGTATATTGCGTGGCAGATAAGCCCAAAGTCCACCTGGTGGTAAGGCACTTTGTGTGACATGACACCCAAATTCATTCTCGATGAGGAACCATAATTTACATCCGTTGTCACTCCTAAGGACTAAGATAAAATGCCTCTTCGCCAGTAATAAAGGTACCACGGTGGCTGCTGTGGAGATAGCCTCACTATAATTGTTCTTCCTCTTTTTGTATGTAGCGTTTTCTTGGGAATTAATCCTACAAAACCATTCGACAACGAGCTTCCTACACTCATCTTAGCATTCTTATCATTGCCTTAGCCCCAAACATCCCGTAATTTTTATCATCTGTTGGCTGTCCTGTATATGCCACTTACGTTGCATCCGAGATTTCTGTCATTTCATTATATTGCATTAGTGCATTGCATATATTGCAATATTGCATTTCTAACTGCAGAATGAATGGTTCAGCTCGACCGGGATAGGACCAGTGCCAAAAACACCAGCGTAAAATAGCTGCTGTTTCGTGTGGTGAATGTAGGCATCCGAAGACCTATATTACTGGTAACATAGCATTCCGTCTCAGTCCTCAAGGGCGACAACGCATCTGCATTATGATTCCTTGTCAAGGATGAATGAAGGTGTCATGGGCCGTAGGAATCACTTAGGTCATGAGGACTATCAGTGAACTTTTTTGTGCTCTTTTACTCTCATAATCTATGTAATAATAATATAAAAAAATATCATAGTGTTTACACCAAAATTCAGAGCAATCAGCTGATGTCAAAAATCAATAAAAGATGAGATCATCATTTTCAGTTGGATACCAATATATAAACATTAATATTTTCTTTGTTTTTATAATATTCTTTTGATATTAATAAAATACTGATAAGTTATGGTATCGTGTACCTAATTTTTTTAGTGTGATGGCGGAACTTGTATGTCGGAGGTAAGACTTTTTTTATTTATATACATATTTTTTTTATTTTACTAGAGCCGTGGTAGCTTATTATCCTTTATAACTGATGACGATGCATTCCATCTCAGTCCTCGAGGGTGACAACGCATCTGCATTATGATTCCTTGTCAAGGATGAATGTAGATGTCATGGGCCACAGGAATCACTTACCATCAGATGAACTGTGTGCCCGTTTGTTACTCTCAAGAATATAAATTAAAAAAACAACACACACGATTTTAATACATGGTACGCGAGCAAACCTAGTTTTGTTCCCAGCTGCTGGAACCTGCACCAATGAAATTGTAAATTACAATTTTAAGTGCTGATAAACGTGGTCGACGGTGTATGAAAACATTGTGAGTAAACTAATAAAATAAATATTTCAAAGACGTAAAATCTGCTGATCGGCATTGGAGTCGCGCGGCGGTCTGTGCTCCAACACACTCACTGGGGCGGCTTATACCCAGAATTTGGATCCACATATATATACGCTGTTAGTTTATATTTAATATGATCGTATTAACGTTTTTTTTTCTATATTTAAAGGCAGTCGGAAGCAACACTACAGCTGAAGTAAATGGTTCTTTAATTTCTTTTTTATTATTTGACAGTATATACAAGTCTTTCTTTTACTTGACCTGTGTATTAAAACCAAAGAGTAATTACGGTTTGAACGAAAGTGAATCATGCCTGTATATTGCAAGCACAGACTTAATATAGCGGCTTTGGATTTGATAGTATATACAAGTCTTTCTTTCACTTGACTTGTACATTGAAACCAAACAGTAATTACGGGTCGTACCCATGAGAATCTTGCCTTTATATTGCAAGCACAGACTTAATATAGCGGCTTTGGTTGATAGTATATACATGTCTTTCTTTTACTTGACCTGTGTATTAAAACCAAAGAGTAATTACGGTTTGAACGAAAGTGAATCATGCCTGTATATTGCAAGCACAGACTTAATATATGGCTTTGATTTGATAGTATATACATGTCTTTCTTTTACTTGACTTGTACATTGAAACCTAACAGTAATTACGGGTCGTACCCATGAGAATCTTGCCTTTATATTGTAAGCACAGACTGAATATAGCGGCTTTGGATTTGATAGTATATACAAGTCTTTCTTTCACTTGACTTGTACATTGAAACCAAACAGTAATTACGGGTCGTACCCATGAGAATCTTGCCTTTATATTGCAAGCACAGACTTAATATAGCGGCTTTGGATTTGATAGTATATACATGTCTTTCTTTTACTTGACTTGTACATTGAAACCTAACAGTAATTACGGGTCGTACCCATGAGAATCTTGCCTTTATATTGCAAGCACAGACTGAATATAGCGGCTTTGGATTTGATAGTATATACAAGTCTTTCTTTCACTTGACTTGTACATTGAAACCAAACAGTAATTACGGGTCGTACCCATGAGAATCTTGCCTTTATATTGTAAGCACAGACTTAATATAGCGGCTTTGGTTGATAGTATATACATGTCTTTCTTTTACTTGACTTGTACATTGAAACCTAACAGTAATTACGGGTCGTACCCATGAGAATCTTGCCTTTATATTGCAAGCACAGACTGAATATAGCGGCTTTGGATTTGATAGTATATACAAGTCTTCTTTCTTTTACTTGACTTGTACATTGAAACCAAACAGTAATTACGGGTCGAACCCAAGAGAATCTTGCCTTTATATTGCAAGCACAGACTTAATATAGCGGCTTTGGATTTGATAGTATATACAAGTCTTTCTTTTACTTGACTTGTACATTGAAACCAAACAGTAATTACGGGTCGAACCCAAGTGAATCTTGCCTTTATATTGCAAGCACAGACTTAATATAGCGGCTTTGGATTTGATAGTATATACAAGTCTTTCTTTTACTTGACCTGTGTATTAAAACCAAAGAGTAATTACGGTTTGAACGAAAGTGAATCATGCCTGTATATTGCAAGCACAGACTTAATATATGGCTTTGATTTGATAGTATATACAAGTCTTTCTTTTACTTGACCTGTGTATTAAAACCAAAGAGTAATTACGGTTTGAACGAAAGTGAATCATGCCTGTATATTGCAAGCACAGACTTAATATATGGCTTTGATTTGATAGTATATACAAGTCTTTCTTTTACTTGACTTGTACATTGAAACCAAACAGTAATTACGGGTCGAACCCAAGTGAATCTTGCCTTTATATTGCAAGCACAGACTTAATATAGCGGCTTTGGATTTGATAGTATATACAAGTCTTTCTTTTACTTGACTTGTACATTGAAACCAAACATTAATTACGGGTCGAACTCAAGAGAATCTTGCCTTTATATTACATGATACAAACGTAATATTGCGGCTTTGGACTGCTGCCTTTCTTCTAGGAGGAATGAACCGGGGCTCTAATTGCTGCTAATAAGGTATTCCCATTGAGTCCTTAATGGTGAAAAGCACCTTCATCAGGGTTTTTATTTATAGACAATGGACACTTAAGCCCCAAAGATAACTTACAGTGTGAAAGGTGTATCCGTTTTCGTGTTCAACGTAATTCTATATAAAAATAAAATTTTAATTATAATATTCAATTAATTATAATAAAATTGTAATTGTAAATAAAATAAATAAAATAAATAAATAAATTGTTTTTACATACGTCTATTTTGTTTTTTCGAATTATACTGTTTTGGATTTTTAAGTTAAGAATACATATTTTTGTGTAAACACCTGTTAATTTTACAGTGTATTGGTCCAGCATGTCTTGCATCAGTAAGTAATCTAATTTAGTTTCTTCTCACCTTATATTTAAAAAAGAAAATTCATAATTTTATCACTTGATCATTCGGGGAAATATCATTCTTCCTCAGGATATCTTGACTTGGGTAACGACCCTCACAGAATACCAGTATAAAATACTATTTTAAGGATGTTTTTCATCTGGTGAGTGTAGGAATCCAGTACGATTACGAGGCATTACATTTTAGTTCTTGGGGGTAACTACATATATGCATTATGATTCCTAATCAAAAATGAATATGGGTGTTATGGGCCACATGAATCACTTACGATCATTTGAATTGTGTGTTTTTTTGTCATCCTCCATATAAAATAAAATAATAAAAAAAAACAAGCAAAACAAGTACATACTGCAAAAACACTGATGTACATATTATATTATGCCCATTTGCTATCGTCCATGATAGTACACTTTAGTTCAGAAAAAATATTTTTATATGAAACTCGGCGTGATAAGCACAGTTCGCCTGATGGTTAGTGATGATTGCAGTGTATGAACATCTACATCCAAGCAATGATTTAAGATGCATGTACGTTATGTCATGTGTGTACTAGAAACTGAACATCATACGGTATAAGCAGCGTTATGTTGCTATTCCTATATACTAGTAACGGAACAAGCAGCGTTATGTTGCTATCCTTGTCTACCCGTAACGGAACACGCAGCATTATATTGCTATTCCTGTCTACCAGTAACGGAATAAGCAGCGTTATGTTGCTGTTCCTGTCTACTAGTAATTAAACATCATACGGAACAAGCAGCGTTGTTGCTATTCCTGTCTACTAGTAACAGAACAAGGAGCAGTATGTTGCTATCCCTGTCTACCCGTAACGGATCACCCAGCGGTATATTGCTATTCCTGTCTACCAGTAACGGAATAAGCAGCGTTACATTGCTATTCCTGTCTAGCAGTAACTGAACATCAAACGGAACAAGCAACGTTATGTTGCTGTCACCCTAGCATTTTGTAAGAGCTTAGTCCCTCCGTGGTCCAGCCGACCCATTTAGGCCTTCTGCCTATATAGAAACGAACAAACTGCAGAGTTTCTCTCAGACACTAGAGCATCGTAACTTATTAGTTTTAATTTATTTTCAGTGTGTAGGCTCTGGTTGTAATTGTTCAGTGAGTTTTCTTTTCATTAAATTCTTAAATTCTTAATGTCATGATGTTTTTTTAAAACATATGTAGTGCGGTGACCGTGAGAAAAAATAAAATAAAACATTACATACATTACTATATATACTTACAATTTTTTTAAACACTAGCTAAACTGTACTGTAATTGAATTGTTTTATATATGCGATGTATTTCTTTATATATTGTGTTGTATTTTTGTTAACACAGTTGTATCATTGATTGAACTACAAATATGTGTGAAAATTTAGTAGCCTCGATATCTATTAGGATACTCATACAGATTACCTAAGTTCTCCGTACATGTTTGAACAAATATATGGCGGAGGACTAAGATGAAATATCTTGGTACCGAAAGAACTTCATGCTAGTATTCTAGACTAGATGAGTACAGCCATTTATTTTGTATCTAGAAATTAGCTGCAGTTTTGTTCTACTATTGTCATATTATTGTTTTGTATGATCTCCTTTCACTGACGGGAAAGAACCGCTCGGATATATCGCTGTAGAACACAACACTGACCAATTGAGGTTTTTTTTTTATTTTATTCATTTTATTTATATATTTTGTTTCCATAACTCCACAATAATATTTTCAATGTTAATTTAATGCTTGTGTTTACAGTGTGGCGGCAATAGTTGCATATCGGAGGTTAGATAAATCAAAAAGATAATAAATTTAATTTTTTTATTGTATATTTATTTATCATTTTTTTACGTTTCTCAGGCACACGGTAACATAACCAATGTTGTAGTAAGTGAATGTTTTCAAATTAGTTTTTTATAATCGTTAAAACGTCCTTAAATATCTTTGGTGTACCCATTAGTAAGCAATGCTCAGTTATAGGACGAAAATAAGGGTCACTTAGCTGGAAGAACTTTGACCGTTGAGAAGCAAAGGTTTTTATTGTGCCTTAAGAATTCGCAGAAACATAGAGACACTCACCCATCCTTTAACACTAAAGTAAGGTTCTGACACGTTCAAATTCGGATATGTTATACTACCGTAAAAATTCGCAGAAACATGTCGTCCTGTAAGATCGGAGGAAGGTTCTGACACGGGTCATGGACAGGACACCCAGATCCGAAAACCAACAAGCTGTGCATTAATATTTTTCCTCGACTGGGAATCAATCTTTAAAACCCAAGGCTACTATACCATGGCTGTCATAACATGGCTAATAGAAAAGATACTTATACCACGTTACCTAATTTTTTATACTATAACGAAACAATTTGTTTAAAAAACATATATTTTGTTTTCAAACAGTGTACTGGAAATGCATGTAATGTATCAGTAAGTAAACGGGTCTTGTTTTTTTTTGTAATTTTTAACTCTTAAATATTATTATATGAAAAAAAAATTGCATAACATTAATACATCTTTCTTATTTATTACATTGAGAGTAACAAATGAGCACACAGTTCACCTGATGGCAATTGATTCCTGCGGACATCTACATTCATCCTTGACAAGGAATCATAATGCAGATGCGTTGTCACACTTGGGGTCTGAGAGGGAATGCCTCGTCACCAGTGATAAATGTCTCCGGATCCCTACACTCACCAGACGAAACACGGCATAATTGTGCTGCTATTGTACGCTAATATTCCATGAGAACGTGGGCCAGCCCTGGTCGAGCTGACCCATTCATTCTGCAGCTGGAAACAAACTGCAGTGTAGCTCTATATCATATATCACTTTAAAATACTAGGAATAAATATAGACTCCTAATTTTAGTATTACAAATAATTGCGTAATGTTCCGCAAGGGGTTTGTTGGCGGACGCGTTATTTGGTGAAGGACGGCATTGCTGCGAGGACGTTTTCGCGAACTTTTTCTGATACTCTGGGCAAGTAATTGTTTACGTACCAATCTGCAATCACTATCCTTTGGTTTTCAAGCGACACTGTAATGAGACATCACATTACAGATTTGCTTTCCGGTTAAAAGTAGTAAACCCGGATTTCGTCATCTGCTACGATATTATAGACAGCCAATGACTGTCCTTTTTATCATTTTATAGCATCACTCGTAACGTTCTGTCTTCCGTTTAAATCATGCGGTATTCATCGAGTGCAAGGCTAAAAATATTTTGTACTTGGCTCATTACAATGCATAATTTGTTGTAAGCAAAGGAATTTGCTGACAAATATTTTCTTTGTCAATTTCAATCAGTTATCGTATGGTATCAATATTAAATTCCGTGACCGCAGTCGTCGAACGACATTTACGTATATCATTATAGAGATCATGTCCACGTCTAAATTCTTCGAACCACGTATATATACAGAGTTGGCCATAGGGATCACCAATCTTCTCTCTTATGCGTGCGAACAGCGAATGTCATAAAATACGTTGATCGAAAATTTTCACGTGTCAAATTCATTGTAATAGCGGCACACACGACGACAGTGTAATTTTGTAAAGGACGACCACAATGAAAACACAATGACAGTCTCGCCAATTAAAAAGTAACATGTTCCCAGAGAGTTAAATTTTCGAATTCCGTTATTGCTATTATATTTTTTATTGTATGTGACAAGTGACCGTATCCTGATGCGTTGTATATTATTACGATATTTTTCGATTGCGCCCAGCTAACGGAAAAGTACAACACCAATAGGTGATATTAAGTTATCTTAAGTAAGACCTATTACTATATTAGGGACTATAACTATTCGTAGAAACAGGATTTGCATCAAGCCAAGAGGAGTAAATTTCTAGCATCTTCTAAAAATAGTCTCTAGCCAACATGTTTGGAATCAGCTTAAGATTTTTTTGACTACAAAGGTGTATTTAAATATATTTTGAGGTTGACTTAACCGTTGATTGTAGGCTGAGATATAGGAACCACGATCTAACAATCGATGGGATCAAATCCGTCACTTTTGGGTTGCTATTGTAGAATTTATTTGGCTTGATTTGTTGATAATTATGTCGTCCTGATCGATAACGATCACAACGATGTGCTCTGATTATTGTCAGATAATGTTAATTGCACAAAATATTTTTATAGTGCCGTATAGCTTTATTAAGTTAGTATTAAAAGCAGCTCAAGGTCTAAGGGCTACGCTTATAATTGCCCTGTACGCGAGTAAACCGAGTTTGATCCCCGACGACGGCACCATAGTGAATCGTAATTTTGTGCTAGTTTACCCTGCCATGGCGGTCAAGGAAACATCGTGAGGAAACATGCATGTCTGATAAATGAAAATGACTGCGTAGAAATAGAATGAAAATGACTGCGTATGCGTAGCAGTGGGATTTATCCGGGAAGGCTTTTATTTTAGTTTTATGTTAGAGCGTCCTTACTACTTATCTTTCTAGAAAGGAGGCCTGTGCCTTGGAGTGTGATTTATCTATACAGGCTGCATAATCTATTCGGTAGAGTACAAGATTAGCACGTACAGACACAGATAAATGCGTCGATGGTATACTTTATACTGAGCTTTTTTTTTCCAGTGCGTTGGTAACAAATGTAAAGCTGCGGTGAGTGTTATTAATTTTGATATATCTAATTATTTATTTGACTATAGTGTAGTGGTAAAAGTACGTGCTCACTGCTAGCGGGTCCACTGTTCGATTCCCAGCGGAGGAACAATATTTATGCATCACTAACAGTTGTTGTCAGGTTTTGGTGTGTTGTACGTATATGTCCTATGTTACGTGTGTACGTATATGTTCTTGGGATTGCGTCTAAAACTTCTTCCGAACTTTGTGATTTACTTTGAAATATGAAGGGCGATGATTATAGACTGCCTATATTTGTCCGTATGTTAACGGCACCATTATATATATATCATCATAGTGGATGAATGGATCGGCTTGAATAGGCTGAACCATGCCGTTACAGAATACCGGTGTCAAATATGTACTATATATGTACACGTGACACTGCTGTGCGGTTAGTGTAGATGGTTGAAATCGACATCACATTTTATTTATGTGATTATGATAGCAACGTCCTCCTGTTCTTATGGTTATTGCCAATTTTTTTTGTATTTAAAGAATATTAGCGATGCTCTTAGCAGTACTAATGTTATGGTTAACCATTCCAGCAAAGCTGAAAATGCTTGTGCTTCGAAATAGTTCACGACAACTGTCAAATGGCGGATTCGAACCTGCGACCCTAAGTTTCGCAGACTTGCCGATACGTGGAGATAATGCCGCAAACATAATGCGTGTGTAATGAAGAGATCGGAGGAATATGCAGTGTCAGAGACACGGGATATACATACAACTCAACACTCAGACCGAAAACCAACAATTTTTGATGCGCAAATATTATTCCTCGGCTGGGATTAAAACCCAGGATACAAGACGCGACATGTAGACAGTGTTAGAGCTAAACTGCAGTATGTTTCTAGCATCAGAATGAATTGGTCAGCTCGACCGGGGTAGGATCGTTCCCTCACAGAATACCAGCATAAAATAGAAGCATAACGCTGCTGTGTTTCGTCTGGTGGGTGTAGGGATCCGGAGACCATTATTACTGATGATGAGGCATCCCATCTCAGTCTTCAAGGGTGATAACGCATTATGCACTGCATGATGATTCCTTGTCAAGGATGTAGTATGTCATGGGCCGCAGGAATGCCTAACATCTGGATTTGAACTGAATTTGATGGATGGATCCCTGCACTCACCAGACGCAATACAGCAACATTATGCTGCTATTTTATGCTAGTAATTTGTCAGGGCGTGATCCTACCCCGGTTGAGCAGACCCTTTCATTCCGTAGCTAGAAACAAACTGCAGCGTAGCTCTACCACTGTCACACCAGCAGTCGTCCATCCTCGTTCTACTGCGGATGGCTACGTCGCGTATTCTATCAAGCAGAAATACATCGATATGTGTTGTATATGTAATGATATATTTGTATATTTTTAGTGCCATGGGGAAGATTGCATCGCCGCAGTAAGTATTTAAAAACGACGTCACTGTCATAATATAGAGTGCCAATAGCCTAAAGGATTAGGGTATGGTCAGCGAAACTTAATGTCGTAGGTTCAAATCCACCACTCGATTATTGATTTGAACCATCTCCTAGCATAAGCATTTTCAACTTAGCGTTAGTGGTTAATAGGTTCAACACGTTAGTGGTTAACAGGAATATTAGTAGTGTTTATAGCCCTGATAGCGTCAACGTACAATAAAACGTCATTTAAAAAGCTAAACGTTAGTTTAACTGATGACCAATTGAAAGTAACTGCCAGATATTATTGACGAATAAACTTCTTGGTACCGAAAGTACGTGCAACCTGAGCAACGGTTGTAATACACAAATTTTCTCTTCTTCTTCAGCTTTTATATTTAAATACAATCATAGTTTTAAAGTGCATTTTATCAAAATAAACTTTTTTGTCATTTAAGAGGTAAAGTCATTTTTATTGTTATTTTTCAGTGCTCCGGTCAAGATTGCGTGACAAAGGTATACCTATGTATTTTAGTAAAGTTTTTCCTCAACAGTTATTGTATGTATGTATCGTTTAAAATGACTAGAATTCATCATTTATATAAATTTTTAAAGAGTAATATTGGAAAACTTTTCCCGGAAAATTGGGAAATTCGGAGTTAGAGCTTATTTGGATGCGATATTTGTATGAACTCAATACCACTCAAGATTCGATAAGTTTCACGAATTCACGAAACGATCACATAATAATTTATTGAACTGAACAGGACGTCTGTCAAGTGATCTAGTTAGTAATTAATATATATCGTTTATTGTTTCAGTGTAATGGAGAACGTTGTCGGAATACCAATGGCGGTGCCCGGCAGTCGTTGACCCGCGGTACTTCCGATTCGTTTTTCTCCATACAGATTGAATCTGAGTAAAAATATAAAAATATATTAATAAAAGATATAAGATATGATTGTATATTTCTATTTTTATCACAATTAAGATTGGAAAACGAGTATACAGTTCATCTAATTGTAATTAATCACTGCGGCCATATACATCTAAATCCATCATCAATAAAGATTAAATATGCATTGTCTCTCCTAAAGGTTGACATGGCGACTGACCTTGTTACCACTAAACAGGACTTGTAAACCTCTCTCCAAACGTAATACAGCGTTATGTTGCCCTTTGAAGTTGTTTTTTTTTAAATAACATACGTTTTTTATTTATATAAACAACTAGCTGTGGCCCGCAATAAGCATGCGTAGATATGTGCATCTCAATAAAAATCATAGCGTGATTTAGAACGCCTTCTATCGAGCTTAGATGTAAAGTTATTTATAATATTTCGTCCTTATCTTTATATAAGAATCTTTCATATTGAATTTCATGATTCTTTCTTCAAAAGTGACGAACTTCTCATATAAACTTTCGACTCCTGATTTACCGTATTATGGGTAGAATTTTGAAAAACGGTGATAGTAAATTTATTTCTAAACAGAAGCAGGTATATGAAATTTCATTTTTCTCACTTTGAAAATTGCAGACTTCCGTACAATCGTTCATCCCCCATATCACCCCTTTAGGCATCAAATTTACTTTTGCACGAATTGCTGCCTATAAGGACATAACTCAGATAACCACTATAAATAGCAGCATCATTCTGTTCTGTTGCAATACGTAGATGATCCGGAGACAAATATATCTTGACTCATCGACAAAGATACATATACCATGTACTGTTCGCAATAATTTATATTATTTAGTAATGCTCGGTGGTCAAGGAAGATATCGTAAGGAAACCTTCCCGTCTAAGAAACAATAAAAGAAAATTCAAAGATATGTGAAGTCCAATATAGAGTGATGCTGCGTGGTGGCTCTAACATCCTATCTAGGAAGGCGGCGTGGTGGCTTTTCCATGCACTACATCCTTGCAATCCAAATGGCGTTACAGCTTTTTGTGACATTTGGTATACCCATCACATATAATTGGTTGTATGCATTTACGTAATTCGTAATTAAATTTGAAAAATTGGTAATATTCGTACCGAATAATCGATTATTCTTTGTATAAATCGATTTCACAGCATAATACTGTATTGTTGTGTATTAACTTCGTAGATTCGAATCCGAATTCGACTGGGACAAGCACTTAAAGTTTAGTTAAAGAGTTAACGGGAATATTATTAATGTTGATATAATTGCTTGACATTTTTTTTAAATTAAAAAAATATTAACTCCTTTCAAAACAAATAAGAATTATATTTTGCTTGTTTTTAAATAGTAGAAAGTACGTAAACAATTGTGTATCTTAAAATTCTTTCAAGTCACGTTGCTCGAGTCGTTTTCCTATATTGACCTTCGATTTGTTCGTACATCCATTGTCTACTTAGATCTAAAGAGTATTGGAAGGAATGGTTATGACGTGAATACTTGACGAGGGTTTTGTGATGGTTGATAATTTAGAGAGCGTAATGAGTGTTATTCACACGAAAAATAAAATATAATAATGGTATTATCTAGTGATAGCATTTAGTTTATTTTTTATAATATAAGGTATGAGATATTAGCAGAAATTTCACCTGATGGTAAGTATTGCTGTGGCCCATAATATACATCTATCCTCAACAAAGATTTAGCATTAAATTTTGAACAATGGTAGAGCTACGCAGTTTGTTTCTAGCTGTAGAACGAATGGGTTAGCTCGACCGGGAGGACCACGCCCTCATAGAATACCAGCGTAAAATATCAACATAACGCTGCTGTGTTTCGTCTGGTAATCGTAGGGATCCGGAGACCTTTATTACTGGTGACGAGGCATTCCATCTCAGTACTTAAGAGCGACAACGCATCTACATTATTATGTCTCGTCAAGGATGAATGTAGATGTTGATGAGCCGCAGGAATCACATACGATCAGATGAAGAGTATGTTATACGTTTGTTACTGTCTATGTAATAAAAAAATAGACGTTCTTGCGTCGTCATCACTAGTTACTGGGATGGAATACCTAGTTACCAGTAATTGTGTCCCTGAAACCTTATACCTCCCACATACATACAATAACACACGTTGTTATTCTATGAGACTATGATCCTTCCCTGACCGAGGCGACCCATTCATGTTGAAGTAAGTAACTAGGTGCATCTTAATACTACCACGTAAACTTTTTAAAAACAAATTTACAAAATCATATAAAACATAAAATTAAACAGAGCGCCTTAACATAAATTATATATTTTTATAATTATAGGTAAGAACATTCTGTGTTATTCACAACTTATGAGTGAAGATCATATGAGCGACGATTTTGACCACGGCGATATCTTCTGATAACTACCGAATGACATTAACTACGCAGGATATGTACTAATAGTGCTGTAACAAGGCGAATTTTGTACGCGATTTTTAGTTTCTTAGCTAGATTCTTACTTAATTTGATTAAAACATATATAACAATTTATATATTATACTACCACGAGTATTCGACGACTTCACTCAAACTTGAACAAATTGTACCGTATGCCACGTTACTTTTTACAGTTGCCATTCGACAACTTTTGTCATAGATTATAATAACTGAAATAGTATTCCTATTATAATTATTTGTCGCTTACGTTGAGCTATTAATTTCGGATCTTTTTCCGATCGTAGCTCATTTTAACGTTTATCAGATTAAGGGAGGAGAATCTGATCGATCTGATGTAACTGTATCGTAGTTACATCAGATCGATCAGAAGAACATAATCAATGGTGATCATTGACATCAGTGGTATTTAAGATATCCTCGTAATATCCTAAAACACCATTTCTCTATACAATAGTTCGATTGCTTTCATTTGAATGAACGATACGATAGAGCTCGAAATCTGTAGTGCATCTTTTGATCTCTGCAAGTATTGAATCATTGTAGGTTCCTTGTAATATTCTAAAAGAAACATCAATTTCCCATATCTACAGGTTAATTGCCTCCATCCAACCACTCCGCAATTCGTAAATACTGTAAGTACAAAGTAACAAGTTTCTCAAAGTAATTAAAAGTTAACATGAAGAAAGGTAAACGTCAAACTGTTCCAATTATAACGTACCGGCATTACCACAAAACTTCCACACGCGCCTCAACACATACGAGTACAAGGAGTTAATTAAGTTATGCCCTCAACTTTATAATGACAGACTGAGTTTGTTTTCACCGACACAGCGTATTGATTTTTAACTTACTTTTAAACACCATATGTAAGACTGGTAAGGTGCTTTTTTGACGAATTTGGGCTTTTTTGTATGTGTTGCTGTTGGTCCAGTCATTTTTTTTTCTTGTTGACGGCTGCCTTTAGCTCGAGGGCTTGAGAGTTGAGTTGAGAGCTTATGGCGCTCAGTTGAGACCTCTATTAGTGGGTAACCAGCACAAGGGCTCCCGAGGGGAGCGTTGGCTTGAACTATTACCCTGTTTCGAAGAAGTGGCGCAAGAAACTCCAGCGACACTTCTATTATTATTGTCTGGTGTTCATTATTGTGTGGTGTTGGTTCAGTCACCTATACAGCTTTGTCTATGCAGAATCGGGAGCGGGAAGCGCTCTGAGTAGGGAGACAACGACGATGCTGGCAATGTTGGCACGAGGCTGCTGCGTTCTGACCCCAATGGACGAAGAACGTGGATGAACACAGAGATGGGGGATATACGATCCTAGGGCTCCTCATAAAAAGATTCGAACCTCGGCTCGGACAACTATTGAAAAGGGAGGACGGGTCGATTTTAAAAGCGGCCTAGATCACGAGTTAATCTCGTATATTGTACCGTTGTTGGATGGTGTTGAATACAGTTCATAGACCCCAATCAAGCATCCTTAACAAAAAGTTTCAAGATGAAGAATCGACACCCGATATGAAGACATGAAAGAGAAACAATGCCTCGAGACCAGTAATTAAGCTTCCACATTTAAAGAGGGTATCCAACTACAGCATTATGTTACTATTTCGACCTTTGACCTTTTACCTTTAAAATAATAACAATAAATTTACCATTATACAATAGTTATACTTGTATAGCTATGTACACAAAGCATGTAAATTAAAAACAATGCATTAAATTATATCAATGGAATATATACAATAGAATTATTAAATTTCATATATCAAAATGTCTGCAGATTAAAATATATATTTTTTAAATACATTGAGAGTAACAAACGAGCACACAGTTCACCTTAATCCTTCGTCAGAAGCAACTGACCGAGCCGAGGTTCGGCGTCTCTCGGGCATCCTCGAGTCATTCGCTCTCGCGAAACATGGTAAAGGTCCAAGCCGAGGCTGCCTCTCGGGAGCCCTTGCGCTGGTAACCCATATATAGAGGTCTCGACTGAGTGCCATAAGCACTCGGTCACCTTTTAACCTGGTGAAACTGTAAAAGCCCTCGGGCTAACAGCGGCCATCAGCCGGAAAAAGGAAACAAAAAGCAGTTCACCTGATGACAAGTGATTCTTGCGGCCCATGACATCAACATTCATCCGTGACAAGGAATCGTAATGCAGATGCGTTGAGCGTAGAGCCCTTGAGAGCTGAGATGGAATGCCTCGTCACCAGTAATATAGGTCTCTGGACTCCTACATTCACCGGACGAAACACAGCAGCATTATCGTGCTATTTTACGCTGGTATTCTGTGAGGGCATAATCCTACCCCGATCGTGCTGACCCATTCATTTTGTAGCTAGACATAAATATCAGTGTAGCCCAGCCACTGTTTGTAATCTACTACTGTTATAATATTATTCATTAATAAAATACTCAATGATAATTGTCAAAATGATAATGTTATGTTTTTTTTTAACTCAATTATACTTAATTATTATTAATTGTCAAAAAGATAATGTTATGTTTTTTTTAAACTCAATTATAATTAATTATTATTAATTGTCAAAATTCAATATATATGTCATATCAAATGAAATACGAAATATTATATATTAACTTTTATTAAGAAATATTATGTTTGAGCTCAATTCTTGTTAACACTATTCTAACTATATTTATAGATGATTTAACACTTGCAGTAGGTAATATGTATTTGTGTAATGCGTTTTATAGTATACTTTTGCAAGGGAAGTACAATAAAATATAAACATATAAACAATTTAACATGCAATATAGTCATGACTCAATTAAAAATTATTTTTTAAAGGTTGGTTGTAAGTTATACACATTATCTTTACAGAGCTAGACTTGATTTGATATAAGTGGCCCAGTCATATATTCAGTTTATTACATGAACCGATGAGAGACAGTCGGAAAAGAGACGTCCCTCGGCCACTGCATCTTTAGATGATGAATGATGATGATGTCTTTGATTTAACCACGGCGTTATCTTCTGGTTATTGCCTAATGACTTCAACTGCGTAGATATTTTTAGAGTTCCGTAAGCATTTGCGCAAACACAAAGGCTTTCGATGTTCCCTATACGATCCAAGGCATGCGCTATAAGATCTGAGGAAGGTCCAGATGTAATGTCAGGGCCACAACATATAACCAGAAATCTACAATCGAACCCAGGACCTAGGACGCAATAACCAGGTACTCTGATCACTAGGCCATTAACTATGTTAATATATAACATAACTAATAATATACAATACCATCATAAATCATCACATTGATATCACAGTATATAAATATGTTTTGGATACCTTAAATTTGTTATGTAAATCTATGCCATTATATCTTACCAACTTTATTTTAAAAATAAAAATTACCGAAAGGACAAACTCGTACCACTGAGTGCAGAATAAAGAACTTTGGTTAAACGCAAACGGTCTGGCAAATTACTTTTAAAACGACATCTAAGTAAGCGGGTGCGATAAACCCTAAAATAGGTTGTTCGCTAACTTTATTGATGTTCTGTAAATTACATAAGTTGTTTTAAAAATGTTTTATTCGATTTAGACATTAGTACCTCTTAAAAATAATATATAGCATATATCTTTTCTTTGTAAAATTAACTATGAGAAAGAAGCGTACGTAAACGTAGTTCTCCTGATGGTAAATGATGATGATCCATTCTTAAAAACGACTCTACATGCACCTACAACCTGGCTGTTAGGATAATCGTGGGAGCTGGTCTACATGGTGGAGCTACATCAGGAACGATGTTATGGCGTCCAACCTAAACTCGAGTCTATGTTGTAATTAATTACCGTATAGCGTGTTGTACAAACAGTGGCTCGCCTGTTTCGTATCGTTTTTTTTTTTTAAGTAATTTTAGTGGAAAAAAATCTCAGAAAAATATTTTTAAATTTGGACCGATAATTGTTGTTTTAGTATTGATCAATAATCGCTTTTATAAAGCAAATGAAAAAAATAGATTTAAATTGATTATTTTGATTAATAAAATTTGATGTTGCACTTTTGACATATTTTGAAAAAAGGCTAAAAAACATGATAACTCAAAAATGGTTCACTTTTGTATAATGCATGTGGGGTTAAAATTATCACAAATAGTCACCCCTATCGCCTCGTAACAGGAATACGTTGAATTACCAATAACCCTGTATATACTCACCATAACAAAGATATAGGCGTTAACATATTATTGCACCATGTTATTCTGTGCGAGCGTTGTTCTCTTGTCGATCTAACTTAATCATGCAGTTTTTTTTTTCAGGCTGATGACCGATGTTAGCCTGAAGGTTTTTACAATTTTCACCAGGTTGAGGGGTGACCGAGCGCTTATGGCACTCAGTCGAGACCTCTATATATGGGTAACCTCGGCTTGGCCCGTTACCCTGTTTCGCGAGAGCGTCTGACTCGAGGGTGCGAGAGTGGGCCGAACCCCTCGCTCGGTCAGTTGCTTGTGCCAGAGGATTATAAAACTTTAAGTTAAAAGTAACGTTTATAAGATCAAGGGAAAATGTAAAACCTAATGGCCAGATTTTCAAAGGCTATGGAGAAAACACTGTTATAGAACAACTTTACTATGTTAGATTGTCGGCCTATTGCCTTTTTTTTTCGTGCTGATTGCCGCTGTTAGCCCGGGGAATTTACAGTTTCACCCAGTTGAGAGGTGACCAAGCGCTTCTGGCACTCAGTCGAGACCTCTATAGCCTATTGCCTAGAATATACTACGCCCAGGCGGAATATCAGCGTGAAATAGTGGCATAACGTTGTTGTGTTTCGTATGGTAAAAGTAGGGATTCGGGAACCAAGTTACAGGTACCGAGGCTATCCGTCTCAATATTTAGGGATACTGAAAGTTTGTCGAGGATGGATGTGAATGTCATGGAATGGTAAGTGACCAGAATGTGAACTGTATGCTGAATTCAAACCGTAAAAATAACCCCGTGATGATTAGCTATTGTCGACGCATTTTAAACTGAGTTGTCGAGCAATAAATGTCACTGACAGTAGGAATGTGCACACAATGCAACCCATTATCGATACTTAACTATCTGCGGCCGAAAACATTACGATCTATACAGTTTTTCTATGATTACGTCGAAACAAACATTTTATCTTACAAATTAAAAACTTTTATTTTCAGATAGCGAAAAATTATTCCTATTAATACTTAACATAAATAAGCATATCGATCGTACCTATCCCGTTATCGATATGCATTTCTACAATTCTTACGCACATCACTACACCTCTCCATAAGACCTGTAAGTGCGAGCGAGACAGAGAGATAAATATAATTTATGACCCAAAGCCTCAGTTCATATGCGTCGACTATAGTATAGCTATAAATAGTGGCTGGCATTTTTTGTTTTTTTTTCTTGTTGATACAAGAATTAAAGAAACAAGATGTATGATTATGTAAGATACATAATACATGATAAATAAAAATAAAACAAAATGTTGTGGTTGTTTTGGTTTTCAGCGGTGACTACGAGGGATTAAAGGATTTACACTTACTATATCGATACAGTTAAAGAAATAGTAATGTAACATAAATAGTGATGTTCTTTCCATCGTGGATCCTTTCGTGATCCTTTCTTTCCAGCTGTAGGACACATGAAATTAAAATAATAACTAAAAAAAAACAAATTAAAAATAAATTGATGTTGATATCCCTTGGTTGATTTTTTGTGGTAATTGTGTTGTAAAAAGCTCGCGCAATACGTTCGATTCAGATGTAATGTCGAATCACGAGACATATATATATATATAATATACCGAGATCCCAAAAACTTCAACATGTGATGCATCAACAATGTTGTTCGTTTGGGATTCGAGCTCGATACTCGCGATGCAGCATCCGGGCGATCAACTTGTTCACACGTGCGTAAATTCACATAAATTATAAGTTTATTATAAACCTAAAGCTTAAAAGTTAATTACATGACATTTTGCATTACGAATAACTAAACTAGATGGAGAAGGGCCACACCCCCATAGAATACCTTCTTAAAATAGCAGCATTACACCATTTTGTTTCGTATGGTAAGTATAGATAACTGGGGAGTCATTTACTGGTAATTAGAAATTTTGCATTATGAATTTGCATATGAAATTTTGCACAATAAATATAAATCCCAACGTCGAACGTGGCCCTTCTCTTCAGAGAGGATGTTAGAGGATAGGCAAGCGCTCCTCAACAGATTTATTTCGTTTAGTTTTTTATACATGGAGAAGAAATAATACGTATTCAGTGGTGAAGAAAAACACTGTAGTAAATCAGTACTTAAAACTGTAATTAACAATTTCATTGGTGCCACCGCCGGGGTGCGAACTCGGTTTGCTCGCGTATCACACACTCTGATGGGGGAAGAACCACGCTTTCTTTTGAATATCAACGAATCGCTGGTGTATCCCATGCCATATGTCAGGGTGAGTGTTGATGGATGGATGCTGTTTTTTTACGATAATAAAGGTGATGTTTTCATCACATAAACATACATCTATCTTGAATAAATATCTATCCCGTTACTAGTAACTGGGTCCACCACCATATGAAACATAGTAGCTTAATGTTCCTATTTCACGCTGGGGTTTGTAAGGTTGTGGTCCTCCTCTGGTGAAGCCGACCCATTCATCCTGGAGAGTACTACTTTAGTTCTTACTAGTTCATACTAGTTCATCTCTGGTACTTCATCTGAATCTTCCTCCTATTATTTTCCACATAGTATTGCAATGCAAAGAAGAGTGAGTTCATTTGCACGAATACTTTCGACACTGTAATATATATATATATATATATATATATATATATATATATATATATATATATATATATCTATATATATATATATATATATATATATATATATATATATATATTTATTGCATTGGAAATAACAAACGACACACGAACCACAGTTCACCTAATGGCAAGTGATTCCTGCGGCTACATTCATCCTTGACAAGCAATCATAATGCAGATACGTTGTCACCCTTGACGACTGAGATGGAATGCCTCGTCACCAGTAATAAAGGTCTCCGGATCCCTGCATTCACCAGACGAAATGCAGCATCATTATGCTGCTATTTTACGCTGGTATTATCTGAAGGCGTGGTCCTACCCCAGTCGAGCTGACCCATTCATTCTGCACCTAGAAACAAACTCCAGTGTATCTCTAGCACATCATATGCTTGGATGCTATGGATGGCATCTGATAATCATTTGTTACACTGTGGCCTATATCGACATTATCATCATCAGATCATCATCAGCATTGTCATTAATTATTTTCTTATCGAATGCGCAATAAAAACTGTTTGGCGTTTATAAGTCATCCCTAGAGTCATAAAGAAAAAGAATGCGATGCTATATTCACCGTTTCGCTTTGGTCAACACAGACCTTATGAAGGCCTGCGAAATGACACAAACCCTTTTTGTTGCTATTGTGATGCAGTAGTCATTGTATCTAATGATAAGATAAAACAAACTATACTATATACATAATTACTTGTCTTGACTGACCCTAAATTGTTACTTGTGCTGACTTGACTGATAGATTCATCAATCCAGACCCTAAATCGCCGGGGCTACTAACTTGAAATTTTAGACATCCACTAAGGAAGGATATTTTGAAATTTAACCCTAAGGGAGTAAAATAGGGTATGAACTGTTATATGATAGTCCGTCATTCTTAAAGTAAGAAACCCGAAATTTCATATACCTGCTTCTCTTTAGAAATAAATATAAGGTATATGTTTCTTGTGTTAAACTATTTTAATATAGAAGTAAATAAAATAAATAAAATCAAATAAAAATAATACATAATACATAAGTAGACATTAAAAGAACACAAATCTTCAGTGCTAATCTATAAGAAGTAATTTTTCAGGTTCTTCGACCGTTGACGTAGGGCGCCCTTTCGCGCGTTACACAACCGGTGTGGTAACATGATTCATGAAGGGCTTAAAGGCGGTCTTTCTCGAGTTTCAAATACCAGGAGTTCATACGTTAATTTGGCATACTTATATTACATACGACTTCTGGTAGGGACACACTGAGGGTTCAGGATATTGGCGCAGTGTTTACTTGAATGTAATAAGCACTACGATATATTTTGCATCGGTCATCTGGAAATAGAAGATATCGCCGATATGATTGAAATCTATCAAGAGAGGATCATATTTTATTGTGGGAAATTGAAGCGGACATAAAAACAATAAATACCAAGGGCAAGGGCAAGCTTCAAATGGAGAAGAGGAGAGTAATATACTGCATATTTCTCCCTCATCCATGGTAAGGTTCTCTCTCACCTGCGGCGCCTAATAAATATGATAATAATAATGATGGTGTCGATCAGAAATGTATTTCAACGACAACTTAATGTTAGAATATTAATATAATATAATAACTTACATTGTTAATTGTGTACCAACGTCCAAGTGGATTCACATGATTCTAAACAGGAGTAGACAGGGATAATAATATTAAATTAAAAATCAATTTGAGTTATTTTTAATGGGACTTAGCATGAGTTAATTTATAGTGATAACATTAGAAGTAACTTTTCCATAATACTTTTTTACGCGGTTGTTATGCCAGAATTATATAGCATATATATAATACCATCCAATAAAAATCATATACATATATACCTTTATAACAACAACGAATATGCACCATTGGGGTGGGACTGTTTTTTGTCCAAAATAATAGTCACTAGACACAAGTGCCAAGGTTTTCTGTTTCATATGATGATTGAGGGAAACCAGATACCTTTCTACTTATTACTGGTGATAAGGCGTTCAATTTTAGTTGAATGATAACTTAACTTGTAATTTACATATTTAAACATCATATTTGAATATATGCAGTTCAAAAAAGTGATATATTTATTTGAGAGTTAGAAAAACACTAGAATTACTTCAATAGGAATTTTAAAAAATCAAATATCTCACCATTTCCCGCTATTGTGAAATATGTCCAAATAAAAGTACACAGAATAAGTAATAAAGCAAATTGCATTTTGATTTACAGTGTACGTAATAAAGCTTTGATAAGCATTAAATAGTGTGTAATAAATCTAATTACAGGAACAGTGATATATTACACAGTAATAAAGTTGGTGAGATTAATATGTTTTATTTAAACTTTTGTTTATATTATATTATTTATTTATAATTACCAACAAGTACCTTAACCCAATCCTCAGCCAAGATGCACATTTTTTTTATTACATTGACAGTTAGAACAAACGAGCACAGTTCACCTAATGGTAAGTAATCCCTGTGGCCCATGATATCTACGTTCCTTCTTGACAAGAAATCATAATGCAGACGCGCTGTCACCCTTGAGGACTGAGATGGAATGCCTCGTCACCATTGATAAAGGTGTCCGGATCCCTACACTCACCAGACGAAACACAGCAGCACATGCTACTATTTTACGCTGGTATTCTGTGAGGGCGTATTCCTACACCGGTTGTGCTGACCCATTCATTCTGCAGCTAGAAACATACTGCAGCGTAGCTCTACCACTGTAAAACACATGTGTTGTCACTCTAGAGCACTAAGATGCCTCCTTACTTGTAATTGAATACTCGTTCCCTCGGGCCGGCCCAGGGCGCCTTAGGCCAGCCGATTGGGTTCTTCTTAGCTTCACCGTGGGCGACCAGGTCACGGTTACTAAGCCTCTCCTCCCGCCACTACAAGGCTAGACGTGGGGACCGTTAAGCAACTATTTCACGCTGTATTTTGTGAGGTTGCTAATGTCTCAGTCGAACCAACCCATTCTTGTTGCTAGAAACTAGTTGCATTGTGACTCTTTTCTTATTTCATGTTTATGAGTATCATGTCCCATATAGCTGACACGGTATCCAAACATCCTTCTGATTATATGGCATATGCCATAGGAGTGGGGACAATATAACAGCGATATTTTTGTGAGTATTGTGCACCTGCGTCTGCTGAAATGCCTCTCTACCAGAGCCTGGTGTCAGGGACTGGTGAAGAAGTATTTGATTTCAGTTCTCAGGGTTGACAACGCATGTCAAAGCCTTGTGTGGCAAGTCCCTAATGGTGATGTAGATGCGTAATGACCGCAGCCAGGTGAACAGAGTGTTCGTCGATTATCCTTGGATTCATAAAGAAGAGAATAATCACCCACAATACCAATGTAAAATAACAGAGTGAAACAGCAGTTTAATGTTGATTGTTTTTTTGTATTGTCAGCTAAAATTGATAACGCAACATTACACAGGTATAATTCACGTTTGTTATACATTGGCTGTACGAATCATTTACTCCAGAAAGGCAGTATCAACGTTTATCATCGTTATATTTAATTAAATATCTCTTGTTACAAAAATAATATATCTGACAGCAATTTTTCAATTGCCTTTAGATGCTTTTAAAAGTGTAAAATAATATTGGCAATGAATGCATTGGTATTCACGTTACATCGTTTCTATCTGAAAGACTCTTTTAGATACATACTACGTGATGTGCATTAGAAAATGCTTGAAATACGCTGGTGTGGTTGTAGCACTATGCGCATAAAATAAAACTCTATTTGTTAAGGTATACCGGCTTACATTTAGTTTGATTTAATTTACAATAACCAAACTTATTCCTCTAATTCACCGCTGAAAATTAAGTAATTAATTAAATTCATACACTCTTAACAATTCATTGAATACCCACAAACGTGCATAAGTCGTTGACAATCACTGCGTTGGCCTATATATACATATATATATATATCTATATATATATATATATATATTTATATATATATATATAAATATGTATATATATATATATATATATATATATATATATATTTGTCCAAGGTAAAAGTAAATAAAGTATAAATTAATAAATGAAACGATTATCAATGTATGTACATTTAAATATTTAATCATCAGGTTTTATTTCAATTGTCAAGTAGCCGGCCGATGTTCCACGAGAAGCGGGACGTTTGTAAAATCCGTTTGTAATATTTTGACAACGAAATCCTTTACACTAAAACATTGGTTATATAAGTTAATTAGCAAAACTAAAATATAAAATGATATATTTAATATAACATAACGCTTGGTTCAAATTTGGATAAAGTTGGCTTGATATAGATTCCACTGTCGAGCATAGGCCTTCTTTTCAGATCTCTACTGCGGTAAAGACAGACAGACATACGTTAAGTCTTCAATATATTTATATTTAATTTATTCCTCACCGACAAGTACCTATGAGGTAAGTCAGCACTTACAGGTTGTGTTTTTAATAACATTTCGATCACCAGGCCTGCAGGCCTTTTTTTTCAAGTAAGCGCCAACAATTATATAAATGTTTAACTTAATTCAATAAACACAAATATATTTTTTTATATTATAGATTTCAAAACTTTACCCGTGAATCGCAATGATCGCCTTTACACTAAAATAAATAAAATTTATGAAATGTGTATAACATTTTCTTATATTATCGTGAAAAATACAGATACAGCCTAACGGGGAGTGATTTTTAAGTAAATTCAAGATTCACATGTGTGTCTCCCTTGAGTTCTGAGATCGTGTACCTCAATACTCGTAATTAGGACTCCGGGACGCAGTCCTGCCGACCCATTCATACTGCAGTAGAAAAAAGTTATGTAAATGAGATGATGTGATTTATCTCTGCTCATTGATTGTCCATTCCTGAACATCAGTCTTGCATCACAAATTGCCACTAAGCACGAACCAGAGTACGCCGGCAACCATCGAATTCCTCCAATCTTTCATACAAGTACCCTTTCGTCTCGCCCCTTTGTTTTTTACTCCGTATTCATTCGTGACTTAACTCGTAACATTCTATGATTGTCAACTTAAGTTAACAATCATAGAATGTTACTATTATATTAACATCTGAATGAGCTACCCTATATTGCATCCAGTCATCGTACGTTATATGTATCATTAATAATACCGCAATATTCTGATGCTGCACTATAATTGTGGTACTTGCTCAGTCTAGAAGATACATGTATATATACCTTCTTTCCCAATCAATTCCTAGCTACATTTTGGGTTTTTCACTATCAATCTTTAAATTCCCAACTCGTTTCATCGTCTTCGCAAATTCTTACAGAAGAAATGGAAGATTTATTTTTTTACTGCATTAGGATGATGAAATACAACTTAAACTGACGGTCGGTGATATAACATATTCATCTATAGATTAAGATGTTCTGCAGGTTTAAGCTTATATTCAGCAAAGTCCTAAGTCCCAAAAGCTTGTCCCGTTCAATCCAACCAATTCCTGCTATGTAAAATGTTCACTACAACAATTTTATTTTTTAAATGTACTTTTTTTTAATCACAATTGAACAAACGTGCACACAGTTCACCCGATGGTAAGTGACTCCTGCGGCCCATGACATCTATGTACATTCATCCTCAACAATGAATCATAATGCAGATGCGCTGTCATCCTTGAGGACTGAGATGGAATGACTTTAGCACAATTGAACAAACGAGCACACAGTTCAACAGATGGTAACTGACTCCTGCGACCCATGACATCTACATACATCCTTGACAAGGAATCATAATGCAGATGCGTTGTCACCCTTGAGGGCTGAGATAGAATGACTCGTCACCAGTAATAAAGGTCTCCGGATCCCAACATTCACCAGACGAAACTTGTGATATAGCTCTTCAAATGTCCTTGACTTTTTTCCATCGTGATGTTTTTCTTAAATAAAGTTGTCAAAACATTGGTCAAAGGATCGACGTGTTATATTCATAGGTCATCAACAACGGATTAAGAATTATAACTCACCGAGGCCACGCAATCATTACCATTGCACTGTGAAAATATTATCTTGACTTATACAACGCATTAAAAATATAAAAGGATTGTACGAAGTATAATATGGAATAACCAATACAGCCTCAAGTTTGCTTCGTCACCTGTTATTGGGCCTCCGAATCCCTTCGCTCATCACACGAAACACATTAGTATTCTGTGAGGGCGTAGAACTTCCCCGGATGAACCTACCCTTGAGGAGTGAGATGGAGTGCCTCGTCACCAGTAATGAAGGTCTCCGGATACCTACACTCACCAGATATAACACTGCAACATTATGTTGCTATTTAACGCCGGTATTCAGTGAGGGCCTACCCCAAACTGACCCATTTATTCAGTAGCTAGAAACAAACTTCAGTGTAGCTCTACCATTGTTTTATATATGAGCCGCAGTTTAAATCGTGTGTTTAGATTGATGAGGAGGCTATAATTATCCACTACCTCATCACCATATAGGGCAGGGGGAAGAACGTCGAGTGAGAAAGTAGCGATGTACGCAAAAGGTAACGGCACTCATTTTTCCTGCACACTTGATTTTATCTGGTAACGACCAGAAGACGTTATCACCATTGTACTGAATTCTTAAGTTGCATTTGATTGAAATTTTGATGTCAAACCAAATAAAAGGAAAATCAGGTATAAACTTACTAAAGAAATACAACCTTGACCGTCGCACTGAAAAAATGTTCAATGTATTTAAAACAAATGTTTTTCATTTGAATGATGTTCGGAGTTCAAATAAGCACAAACACATGATGGTAAGTAATTCTTACAGCCTATTATACCCTCATTCATTTCCTACAAAGAATCATAATATAACAGGGAAAAAGATTTTTCGTACTTTATAAGTAAAAAATTCCAGAAAATCTCTTTGGTTATAATGTTTGTATATGGTTGGTTTTGATAGGAATACGGTTTCTCGTCATTTTCCTTCATTATTGTTTTACTGTCCGTCAAAATGAGTGAATCTAATGAAGAAATTAGATTTATTTTGAAGTTTCATTACAAAAGAGGGAAAAAAAATTGTGAAGTTCATGAACCTGACGCCGTGTCAGTAAGAGTAGCACAAAATTGGTTTAAGCGTTTTCTGTCTGGAAATTTTGATTTCAAAGAGAAGCTCGCTCTGGTCGACCTGTTACAGATAAAGTTGACGCAATTTCGCCAAACTGCATCGTGGATTATCTACGTCAAAAACATGCGAAACAGATTATGGTCCAAGCTCCACTCGAAGACTGGTTTAACTCGCAATAAGATGGTGGGATCATGTATGGTGGGATGGTTCATTATGAGCTTTAACCGCCGGGCAAAACCAAAGATTGGGATCCCTACAGCCAACAGGTGATGAGACTCGAGAAAGAAATAGAAAAAAAAACGGATCAATTCCAGCAACAGAAAGGGTGTGGTTTTTCATCATGATAACACTAGACCATGTGATCACACTTGATCTCGAGCGTATCAATCCTAAACACATGTGACTCTTCGTGTAACGGCTCGAACAGAGGCTCCCATTTGGGAACCCTTGTGCTAGTTACCCTTTAAGAAGTCTCGGATGAGCATCCTAAGCGGTTAACGAACGGAAAACGTACATCTTTCATACACTGCGGGTATCGCAGGCGCAGGCTCTGAATGTTTGCAAGTAAAGGATGGAATCAGACAGGTCAGTAATAAAAACAGTTTTAAAAGTTTGGTTCGTGATCAAGTACTTAAGTTATCTGAAGTCAGATAAATTTATCATGCACATGAAATTTATTGGTAGCTACCGCTATTGTATTGTATACTATTGTGTATGTATATATATGTATGTATATATATGCATGTATGTATTATATGTGTATATATATATATATATATATATATATATTCATATACATACATACATACCTCTCAGCACACCTTGGGTTGACTGGCAGAGAATGCTTTTGGCATTAAATACGCCCTTTGTGAACTTTTAACTTTGTTAAGGTTAATGCAATTAAGAGTAAATAAATAAATAAATAAATAAAAAGGCCCCTAGAAGCATTGGCATTTTCTTCGATTCCATACTTAAATTCGTTGATGGTATTTTATTCATCTTTGCATTATACTACGCAAGTATACCGTGTGGCGGGTTACTTCTCCACGCTGCGGTTAGAAACATGCTGTGACGTGGCTCAAACACAGTATTGTCGTCTTACCGTTTTATACTTCTTGTTTCCATCTACCTTCTTACCATATCTAGTCTGTCTCTATCTATCTGTATGTATCTATCAACCTCTATCTAGTAAAGATTTTAGCGTTTTTTTTGTATTGAGGGTGATAAAAGAGCATACAGTTACTATGATGGTACGCTCATGCTGAATGAGGGTGACATTCACCCACGATAGGGTATCGTAATGCTAATGATAATATCGTACTTTAGGATGATCACCCGAGAGCTAAGGTTGAATGACACCAGTAATAAATGTCTCCGGATATCAACATTTAATTAGCGATATGCTGCTATTTTACACTGGTATTCTGTGAGAGCGTGGCCCTTCCCATTCAAGCCGACCCATTCATGCCGTAGCTAGAAAAAAACTGCACCATAGATCCAGCAAATATGTAGTGAAAACTTCACTTCACCAATAAATGTCTCGTTCATTAATTAATTAATTTAAAAGGTACTTACTGATACATGACAAGCATCTCCATGACACTGTAAAATTTATTTCTATACTTTTATTCCATTTCTATTCTATTCTTTCTTCCCCCTTGAATAAGGTTTACAAGGGTGTAGTTAATACCCAATGGAATATTCTGCCAGCTAATCTTGTTTAGTGTAAGAAAAGTTATTTATCCATAGTAAAGATCAATTTACAAATATACTTAAATACATATTGTATATAAATTATGTATTTAAAACTAACAAAAAATGTACGATTTTTTTTTATCTTTTTGAATCATCTGAAAACTGTTAGTCCGGTATTCTTGAAATTAAAAACTTTTATGTATATAAGTAAAGTGTACATGATTAATATGACTAAAAGTTATTAAATTATAATAAAGATTTTTTTTTAAACTTAAACTTATATGTAATACAATGTATACAATACCACTTAAATAAATTGATAAAATTAAAAATATATATATTATAATATATTTACTTCAATAATGGTATTGTTTCCATTTCCCTGTGAAATTATAAATATATAAATATCACTGATATAAATATAAACGAAGAAAAGCAAGAAAAAAATATACGTTACGTGCTTACTTCCGACATGCACGTTCTACCGTTACACTGAAAATATAAATTGTAAAATTTTATTGAACGATATACTAAATCTTAACTCATACAGCGCCCCCACCTCGGATCAAAGTGTGAATGGTCCTATTGTAGTAGTGCTGTTTACGCGGATCCGAGCGAACTATTTTCTACGATAATATTCTTGGGTGAAACCTTGCCATCCCTAGTTCTAATATTACTACTCGCATCCGAATGCTTAGCCGAGCAAAGAAGTTCTCTTTTATATTATTACTAGTGCAAATCTCTATCCTATATATCTAATGTAATCTATAATCTATTTATGACATATATTCATACATTTATTTGTGCATAATCAAAATAAAGGTGAAAGAAACGGTTCCATGGGGGATATTCCTTAATTCATAACGGCATTGAATATGTTAATGAATGATTCTAGATAATTATTGTTTTATAAAAATGTCCTTCGGCTTTATTTCCTATACGGAGATATCTTCTGGTGTTATTGCATATATATCTCTTAGTGTTATGCAAAAGGTAACGGCACTAATTTTCCTGCACACTTGATTTTATCTGGTAACGACCAGAAGACGTCATCACCATATAGGGCAGGGGAAGAACGTCGAGTGTGAAAGTTGCGATTTACGCAAAAGGTAACGGCACTAATTTTCCTGCACACTTGATTTTATCTGGTAACGACCAGAAGACGTCATCACCATATAGGGCAGGGGAAGAACGTCGAGTGTGAAAGTTGCGATTTACGCAAAAGGTAACGGCACTAATTTTCCTGCACACTTGATTTTATCTGGTAACGACCAGAAGACGTCATCACCATATAGGGCAGGGGAAGAACGTCGAGTGTGAAAGTTGCGATTTACGCAAAAGGTAACGGCACTAATTTTCCTGCACACTTGATTTTATCTGGTAACGACCAGAAGACGTCATCACCATATAGGGCAGGGGAAGAACGTCGAGTGTGAAAGTTGCGATTTACGCAAAAGGTAACGGCACTAATTTTTCCTGCACACTTGATTTTATCTGGTAACGACCAGAAGACGTCATCACCATATAGGGCAGGGGAAGAACGTCGAGTGTGAAAGTTGCGATTTACGCAAAAGGTAACGGCACTAATTTTCCTGCACACTTGATTTTATCTGGTAACGACCAGAAGACGTCATCACCATATAGGGCAGGGGGAAGAACGTCGAGTGTGAAAGTTGCGATTTACGCAAAAGGTAACGGCACTAATTTTTCCTGCACACTTGATTTTATCTGGTAACGACCAGAAGACGTCATCACCATTGTACTGAATTCTTAAGTTGCATTTGATTGAAATTTTGATGTAAAACTTAATAAAAGGAAAATCAGGTATAAACTTACTAAAGAAATACAACCTTGACCGTCGCACTGAAAAAATGTTCAATGTATTTAAAACAAATGTTTTTCATTTGAATGATGTTCGGAGTTCTAATAAGCACAAACTTCACATGATGGTAAGTAATTCTTACAGCCTATTATACCCACATTCATTTCCTACAAAGAATCATAATATAACGGGGAAAAAGATTTTTCGTACTTTATAAGTAAAAAATTGCAGAAAATCTCTTTGGTTATAATGTTTGTATTTGGTTGGTTTTGATACGAATACGGTTTCCCGTCATTTTCCTCCATTATTGTTTTTCTGTCCGTCAAAATGAGTGAATCTAATGAAGAAATTAGATTTATTTTGAAGTTGCATTACAAAAGAGGGAAAAAAAATTGTGAAGTTCATGAACCTGGCGCCGTGTCAGTAAGAGTAGCACAAAATTGGTTCAAGCGTTTTCTATCTGGAAATTTTGATTTCAAAGATGAAGCTCGCTCTGGTCGATCTGTTACAGATAAAGTCGAATTTCGCCAAACTGCATCGTGGATTATCTACGTCAAAAACATGCGATCATGGTCCAAGCTCCACTCGAAGACTGGATTAACTCGCAATAAGATGGTGGGATCATGTATGGTGGGATCGTTCATTATGAGCTTTAACCGCCGGGCAAAACCATCGATTGGGATCCCTACAGCCAACAGGTGATGAGACTCGAGAAAGAAATAGAAAAAAAACGGCTGAAATTGATCAACAGAAAGGGTGTGGTTTTTCATCATGATAACACTAGACCACGTGATCACACTTGATCTCGAGCGTATCAATCCTAAACACATGTGACTCTTCGTGTAACGGCTCGAACAGAGGCTCCCATTTGGGAACCCTTGTGCTAGTTACCCTTTAAGAAGTCTCGGATGAGCATCCTAAGCGTAATCCTAATAAAATGAAATAGCGAGTATGTTGGAGTTATTTTCATAGTAATTTGGTTTGATAATAATAGCGTTTTGTGTACTAACGATAATTATTGCCTTAGAATTCCTCTGATGGCCCCTCCGTTGCTCGATACAATCACCAAAGGGAGCACTGCAGCATTATACTACGCAAGTATATCGTGTGGCGGGTTACTTCTCCACGCTGCGGTTAGAAACATGCTGTGACGTGGCTCAAACACAGTATTGTCGTCTTACCGTTTTATACTTCTTGTTTCCATCTACCTTCTTACCATATCTAGTCTGTCTCTATCTATCTGTATATATCTATCAACCTCTATCTAGTAAAGATTTTAGAGTTTTTTTTGTATTGAGGGTGATAAAAGAGCATACAGTTACTATGATGGTATGCTCATGCTGAATGTGGGTGACATTCACGTGGGTGAATATAATATATGATAGGGTGTCATAATGATAATATCGTACTTTAGGATGATCACCCGAGAGCTAAGATTGAATGACACCAGTAATAAATGTCTCCGGATATCAACATTTACCTGGCGATATGCTGCTATTTTACACTGGTATTCTGTGAGAGCGTGGCCCTTCCCATTCAAGCCCACCCATTCATGCCGCAGCTAGAAAAAAACTGCAGCATAGCTCCAGCAAATATGTAGTGAAAACTCACTTCACCAATAAATGTCTCGTTCATTAATTAATTAATTTAAAAGGTACTTACTGATACATGACAAGCATCTCCATGACACTGTAAAATTTATTTCTATACTTTTATTCCATTTCTATTCTATTCTTTCTTCCCCCTTGAATAAGGTTTACAAGGGTGTAGTTAATACCCAATGGAATATTCTGCCAGCTAATCTTGTTTAGTATAAGAAAAGTTATTTATCCATAGTAAAGATCAATTTACAAATATACTTAAATATATATTGTATATATATTATGTATTTAAAACTAACAAAAAATGTACGATTTCTTTTTATCTTTTTGAATCATCTGAAAACTGTTAGTCCGGTATTCTTGAAATTAAAAACTTTTATGTATATAATATAAATAATAATATATATGTATATAAAGTGTACATGATTAATATGACTAAAAGTTATTAAATTATAATAAAGATTTTTTTTTAAACTTAAACTTATATGTAATTCAATGTATACAATACCACTTAAATAAATTGATAAAATTAAAAATATATATATTATAATATATTTACTTCAATAATGGTATTGTTTCCATTTCCCTGTGAAATTATAAATATATAAATATCACTGATATAAATATAAAACGAAGAAAAGCAGGAAAAAAATATAAGTTACATGCTTACTTCCGACATGCACGTTCTACCGTTACACTGAAAATATAAATTGTAAAATTTTATTGAACGATATACTAAATCTTAACTCATACAGCGCCCCCTCCTCGGATCAAAGTGTGAATGGTTCTATTGTAGTAGTGCTGTTTACGCGGATCCGAGCGAACTATTTTCTACGATAATATTCTTGGGTGAAACCTTGTCATCCCTAGTTCTAATATTACTACTCGCATCCGAATGCTTAGCCGAGCAAAGAAGTTCTCTTTTATATTATTACTAGTGCAAATCTCTATCCTATATATCTAATGTAATTTATAATCTATTTATGACATATATTCATACATTTATTTGTGCATAATCAAAATAAAGGTGAAATAAGAAACGGTTCCATGGGGGATATTCCTTAATTCATAACGGCATTGAATATGTTAATGAATGATTCTAGATAATTATTGTTTTATAAAAATGTCCTTCGGCTTTATTTCCTATACGGAGATCTCTTCTGGTGTTATTGCATATATATCTCTTAGTGTTATAAGCATTTCCGCAAACAGAGACATATACTGCTCATTCCGTTTCTTATTTCTATGTAATATAATCGAAAGAAGATTGAGATACAGTAAGTATTAGGGTTTATAGAAATACAACGCACTCGAAAAACCAACAATTTGTAAAACGTATATATTGTTTCTCGGCTGGGATTCGAATCAGCCAAGTACTCTGAACACTACCCCAATAATTATATGTTGTAAGGGTTGCTTCTAACAAATAATTCATGTATACTATTTTTATATGTAAAAAATATTTTGAGCTTTATTTGCTAAAAAAACAAACTTACTGAACTTTTACAACTCGTGCCTTTACACTGGAAATAATTTCGTATTATTATAAAATATAAAATAATGATTTTAATTAAATTTTACGTTAACAAATGTAGTATCCAACCACTTTCTTAAATTAAGCTCATCATTAGCCATACTAGGTCCCATTTTTAACTGGGACTGGGCCGGTATATCATGTCTTTGCATTTGTCTATTTTTTCCATTAATTGCACAACTTCTACTAATAATTTTTCACACAATCCATCCGACTTTTCCTTGATCTTCTTTTATCTCTCCATATCATATACATATATCTCATAGCAATATGACTTTAAGCCCTCCTCATTATATGTGACTTTGCAACTTATCTCTTACGGGCGTAACTTTCAAATTTCCTTTCATGTATTTATACTTCATCTTGTCGATTCTAAACCATGAAACGTGAGTTGGGGCAACGTGGGGATTTTGCAAATATTGATAGTACAGAACGAGTTGGTCAAAGGATTTATAAGCTTAATATTTTACCATTTCTGGTGGTTCATGCTTTCGCATGCAAATTTACATCATTTTTAACCCACAATACATCATCATCTAATTCATATAAGATTAATACAGTTATTAATAAAATAATTATATCAATTTTTAACAATAAATATATTTAAAAAATACACTAAAAATTTATTAACGTTTCAAAAATAAAATAAAAGAAAACTATGTTACGAAATAAAACAAAAAAAAGTGCATCTTATCTACTTACCTTACTTGACAGTACTTGATAAAACTATGCAAACTACCAATTCCTATTCAAACTACCCACCAATAGCGTACTGCGGAAATTGGCCGTCGTAAAGTCGACACACTTTCTAGTGTGTCTTTTTCGAAAGCAAGTTTTTGCAGTGGTAGAGCTACGCCACAGTCTGTTCTTAGCTGCAGAATGGTCTGATCGACCGGGGTAGGGCCACGCTCTCACAGAATACCCTTGTAAAATAGCATCGTAATGCTCCAGTGTTTCGTCTGGTGAGTGTAGGAATCTGGACACCTTTATTACTGGTTACGAGGAATTTAATCGCCGTCGTTAAGGGTTACAACACATGGGCCGCAAGTTTCACTTACCATCAGGTGAACTGTGTACTCTTTTGTTAATGTCAATGTAATAATACAAAAAAGATATTTTTAGTGTGTCGGTAGTATAAGCCTTTTTTTAATTTTTATATAATAGGTGGCAAACGAGCAAGCAGTCCCATGGCTCTAGTGTTGTGCTGTGCGTGGTGCGGTTGGACAGTTTTGAATATTCTTGCTTGTACTAGGTAAAGCTCATTTTTTTCTATCTTATCCATATTTTCACAGGTAGCATTTATTTTTTTTATTCTGCTATCTCACTCGATGGTAAATGATTATGGTTTTGAGCTTTTGATGGTCAACACACTGGCACACGATAGCTATCACAATTGCGTTGAAAAATACATAATTATACCTGTCAAGAAATAAAAAACCTCCACTCATATCCGCGTGTTACTTACTATTACATGACATTCAGATCCAATACACTGCAATATAAACATGAAATAAGAGATGTCTCTTAATTAAAATAAAACAAAAAGTATAAAATTTTATTAAAAAAACCTGACTAATTAGGGCCTTGTTATATAGTGAGTAATATCATCGTACATAAAAGTAAACATCGTAGAGGCTATGTTGTAGTTAGAATACTTTGCTGCTGTTTTGGGAGTCGTAGGTTCGATTCCTTTCCGAGTAACAACATTTGTGTATTACAAATATTGGTTTTCCGGGTCTGGGCGTGTTGTATGTTACGTGTCTGTGATTGTAACTGAACCCATTCCGATCTAATTACACATAATAACAATCGGACTATTGATGGGGAGTGACGGAGTGAATAACTGTGTTAACGCGAATTCTTATGACATTATAATATATCTAGCGAGGGATGGGTCATCTATTAATAAGGCGATATATATATATGTACATATGTACATACATACATAAGCACTACTATTGTAGGCAATACGATTTTTTTTTAAAGATAATTAAAAATGCTTTTAACATTACAAATATTCCAGTTAACCACCCCAACTAAGCTGAAAATGCTTATGCTAAGAGGTAGTTCACGATATTAGTCAAATGGTGGATTCGAACCTACGACTTTAAGTTTTGCAGACTGTACCCTAAACCATTAGGCTATTGACGCTTCATTGATTGTATATATACTATGAAGACCCACTTGTGTGCTGCTCTCCTCTCTGAACAGAGCATAAGTTGGAGCAAAGTCCACGACACGCCCTCACTGATGTTTGCTGGACAACGCTTGTTGACTTTTGTTTGTATTAAATTTGCCAGTTTCGTTATTATACACACGTGATAAATCTACACCGAATATTGGACTCTGTCTACTGTTGTACATTGTTACAAAAATCAATATATAATAAAACAATAAATGAATAAAAGATATTTACTTCAGCAAGAGTATTGTTACCGAGTGCCTAAAATATTAAGAGATAATTTTATTATATTAAAAAAGGTTACGCAATTGATATTAAGATAAGTATAAGACCTTACTTCCGCCTTGCAAGTACCACCATTACACTGAAAATCGTAATATTTTACTAATAACCATAAAGCAAGATAAATTATTCGATAAGTCGTATATACTTTGGTAAGTTAAAAGATAAATTCAAAAGTTAAATTATGATTTTAAAAATTTACGAAAGATTCCTTCTAATACATATTTACCCTGCCAAAGAAGATGTAACATCATTATGATGCTATTTCTCGCTGGTATTCTGTATGCGTTGAAGTAGTGAAAGAGAAAGTGAACTTGAGGGTTGAAGGACCCTAAGTCCGACTGATTAATGCAACTAATAAGCAAGGCACACAGATGCAGGGGGATCAGGGATTTGCTTCGTGGGAAACGGTCTGGGAGGGTACCGTTCAGCGGTGGACTAAATGTGTTCAATGAAGATGCATACATCAAAGAATAGAACCAACATTTTATATGGTCGCTAAAAAATAATGTAATTTTCCAAATGCTTATTCAGGATGTAAATATAATTTACCTTTGTTTTACAATAATCTCGTTCGCACTGCAATAGTTAAAATATCATTTGGTGGTAAGTTTCTAATGTGGAATCACATAAAAAACATTTAAAGTAAATAGAAATAATTATTTATTGCAATTGATAGATTATTTTACATACTTTGGATCCACAGATGCCTCCGTAACACTTCAAATAGAAAATTATTATTTTATTTTTATGACTATATTTTTATAGAAATATATAAAATAAAAATAGGAACAGTAATAAAGGTATATTTAATAATAAATATCTTTTTCTTTAATCACTTATTCTTTATCACTGTTGAAGGGGCAAACGTTCACATAGTTCTTTTGATGATAAGTAAATTTCTGGGGTCCATAAAAATTACATTAATCCCCAAAGAAGAACCTCTTATATGCATAATGCAGATGCGTTAATATCAATAATCAAGTCACCGATTTCTTTCACTCATCATATTAAACACATAAGCGAGTTTCTGGTATTTAATACTGGTATTGGGTATATGATAAAATGGTAAATTGAGTAAGTACTTGTGAGTTGCATTCATTGCCCCGACACTGAAAGAAAGAGATGTAATGAAAAACTATGATCACATCATATTGTGATTATTAAATTGAAAAAAAAAGGAGTAAGTTTTTGTAATTCAATGCACTAGATAAGCCTATCTCAATTGCCGAATTTAGAAAATTAGATAGTCAATAACCTTAGCTTAGTGTAAATTTTGTGTAACTTAGCGCCATGGGTTCGAATCTGCCATTCAATTATAGATGTAAACTATCCCAAACACAAACTTAGATGGAGTGGTTAACGGAAATGTTGGTAAAGTAAAAAGATATATTATACTGGCAAGAGCAATAACAGATATTGGATCAAAATATCACCGTAGAAGCAGGTACCCATCGTAGATAATTTTAGATGTTTCCGTTCAGCACATCTTAAGTTCAACTTGAATGGTCATTCGGCCATCCGTAAGAAGATATTCTATAGTTAAACCTTATCTAATATATTTGAAAATTGGTCATGTTAATTTATATTATAATTTATTATGTTTCTATGATTCTTTCGAAATAGTTCCTTTATACAGTAACTTAGGAAATGGTTTATTAAGAAATTTCCGGTCCTCATGTCACTTGGACACAAATCAGTTAGATGCAACAAAGGGAATTAAGAATGCCACATACCTATATTTATCTTATAACAATAAAACTGCAAATCTGCATTAAAAATCTTGACAGTCTGGTAAATAACAAATGAGCATCTAGGTAGTTCATCTGATTGTAAGTGATGATGCGGCCCATGATATTTACATCCATCCTAATCAAAGATTCAATATACACATGCGTTGTCATCCCTGAGGGTTGAGATGTTATGCCGCGTTACTTGTGATCGGCACGTCGAATCTCTTCACTCACCGTATGCACCACGGCTGGACTATTTCACGCTTCGTACGTGGTTCTTACCCTTTCGTATAGACAAATTTCGTATAAAAAAATTAATCAATATTAAATCTTACCTCGCTTTCACAGACACCGCCGTGACACTGAAATGTAAATAAAAATTATCTATTAACAAAAAGTTTTTTCCAGTTCTTCATTATATATTATATGTTTTAGACATAGTTTAGAATCTTCAGTTCTATGTATAGTTATATGGTAGATGTGTCTGCCGCGAAGACTTATTAGAGGACCAGGACCATCAATTTAATAGCCTAGTCACAGAAATTAGTCTCTTTATCGTCAAAAGCATTTCCTTCCCATGAAAGCAGAGATCATGCTGGTCCAAACATCTTATCATTGATTATGCAGATGTGTGTTACCCAGACCTCTCCCTTGAACTTCTTAAGAAGCTGGAGCGCCTGTTGTACAACTGAATGTATTGGTAGCTACCGCTATTGTATTAAATACTATTGTGTATGTATATATATATATATATATATATATATATATATATATATTGTGTATTTATACATGTATTATGTATTTAATATCTATATGTGTATGTATTATTCTTTGCTTGTATTAGTTATTTTTAGTTTTTTTTTCTATATTTTCTTCTTTTATTAATAAGTTTATTGCTACACCTATCATACACATATCTCACCAGTCCTTGGGTCGACTGGTAGAGAATGCTTTTGGCATTAAGTCCGCCCTTTGGGAACCTTTAACTTGCTTAAGGTTAATGCAATAAAGAGTAAATAAATAAATAATAAGTTAATGGTCCCAGGTTGACTTCAAGTCTTCGGATCTGCGATTCCTCCGATTTTATTGCATATGCTTTATATTGAATTAAATATGTTTTATATGAAATTAAAAAGGTGATGGTGAGGAAGTTTCTTTGTGTCGACGATAATGCTTATGGTTACCAAGATATACTCAGGATTTGATGTAAGTAACCAAAATATATCGGGATCGTGGAAATCGATCTGGAGAATTGAAAGACAAATTTAGTGGTTAAAACAAATTAGTAATAATTTTTCACGGGTTTGCTTGATGTAAATAAAGTATTTGTATTCTTAATTTTGTGGTATTTTTTTAAAAAAAAAACAATATTACTAATGTTAACGGCATTTCTAATATTATAAATACCGGATAACCACTTCATCTAAGCTGAAAATGCTTGTGCTAGGAGCTGGTCCACGACAATAGTCGAATGGGGATTCGAACCTACGATCTTAAGTTTTGCAGACGGTACACTAAACTATTAGGCTATTGACGCTTCTTTATGGTAAAGACACGCAACAGATAATTTCTAGTGGAAGGACCACGCCAGCAGAGCCAGTAGAGCACCAGCGTAAAATAATTATTTGCATAAGCTGTGTTTCGTATGGTAAATGTAGGGATCGTAGACCCAATAACGGGTAACGAGGTATTCCGCCTCAGTCCTTAGGTATGGCAACGCATGATGAGCATATACAATACAGCATGGATGAAGCAATCATCACATACCTTCTGGTTCTGTATGCTTGTTTATCACACATACAAACAAAATTTATTGATTTTCATCTACCAGTGATATTAGATATTGCAGAAACAACAAAGCGAAAGCAAGACAATGTGTGTGTTACCTTTGAATTACAATATATGCCCAAACACTGAAAATAAAAATGTTGTATTAATTACTCAATTCGAAGAACGGTGTGGTTATAAAAAATGGAAATGCTCACATTCGATGTACATTTGCCACCGTAACACTGCAAAAGAAAATTATTGTAGTAATAATAAAATATGATATAATATTTTTTTTTTTTAAATGTATGAGTATTGCTGTTGGTCCAGTGACCTCTACAGCTTCATCTCATTAGACTGGCGAGCGGGGCCCCGCTGAGCAGGGAGACAACGACGATGCTGCGAAGCTGGCACGAAGACTGCTGCTGCACCACTGCTGCACTCCGACCCCTATGAACGAAGAACGTCGACGACAACAGAGGGGGGGCGATAATACGATCCGAGGGCTCCTCGTAAGGAGGTACGAAACCTCGACTCGGATCGCTATCTATAGGTGTTATAATAATATAGTTTCCAAGTATCTAAGACAATCTTACGATAAACTTTGTTCCGATTTGATCTACGAAAATATACAATATCTCTGTAATAACTCTGGCCTACTTTGACCTACCATATCTCATGATTCCCTTAGTCAGTAGGCGGCAGAAGCAGTTCTCGTTATTGAGGTCACCCATCAGGTGAACATGCGTGCAAAGGGGCTTAATTCCTTTAGTGTGGCCCGTGTTTGAACCTATTCTGTAATTTTTCTGACGTAGCTGGTCAAGTTCTGCATGCAAGCCTTTCGTTGCGTGGCTGATTGTAAGCGCGTACATATTGGAACCGTTAAAGCCAAGCGTGCGGATTGGAAGCTAGAGCACCAGAATGACAAGGCACACAAGGCACGCCCTGCTCTTGCCTGCCGAAATTTGTCGACTTGGGGATTTAACCCAGTACGCGTTCGGTCTGGCATCTATTATATGATATCCTTCCTTATATCATGATTCTGGCATATATTATATGATATCCTTTGATGATATGATTCCTATTAAGGTGTTTTCAAGTTACACGGGTGGTTGTCTTCCGAGATTTAAACGGTCCAGTCCGATATCAAAAATGCTTAATGCATAATTCTTTTTTACGGCATAAAATTATTTTACCCGTTAGGGAAATGAAATATTTTCTAACCTGTGAACTCGACGATTCGCCATTTGTCTGAAAATTATAATAAGATACGAGTAAGTTATTTTTATGACAGTTTCATTCATCATACATAATTGTAATTTACTAGTTTTGACCCATTATATATTGTGATTTAACTCGCGTTTATAATAAATATAAAAATAAGTAGCCACACTATATATTATACATTTACTTAAGGCTCAAGTTTTCCTAAAATTATTAAATAAATAAATGAGAGTATTACGTATATTATGTCGTATATTACAAGATGTCACATCCAATTCTGTGTATAAAGGACATATTTTTTATGAACTTATCCATAACACACTGATATGCCATTCGGTTTGGAAGAATGCAGTACAACAGATAATAAAACAAAAGTCAAAAAAAATAGCTTATACAGAAAAAGTAAAAAGTTGAATTAAGAATTTTGACATACTATATATATATATAAAAAGATTGTTTTTTTATATAAATCAAGATTACTTACAGATGACTTGCAATATGAGCCGCTACACTAAAACAGATTTATTGAAGATAGTTTGATGTGCATATTTTTTTTTTGCCCATAACCACAGACACAATTCAACGTACGCCTTATATCGAAAGAAGATATACTAAGAGATGAATTGTTACTAACACCTTTGTATGCTTTTTGTCACCCCTTACCTAGAACTAAGATGGAATGGCTCGTCACGAGTAATATATGGTTTTTCTTCAGCAATCTGATGTTATCGAAACAATACTCACTTACGCATTTGAATGAGGCGGCTTTATAAACATAGAAAGTTGGATGCTGTGGATTCTAATAATTTTAAGACCGTTACTCATTCTGTGAATTTTATTTTTGTAAGTTTCTGTTCTAAAGTGCAATATATGATAAGTAAATTTAAAAATATTAATTTTATAAAATTAATAAACTTAACACATCATGCCCATCTAATGGTTATGTAAAGATTTCGTTTTTTCTGTTAATCAAGTGATACACTTATATTTTCTATATTTAGACTATTTCTGCTGTATACAATTTTTTTTTCCTTGATTTTGATTTGATTCCTTTTGATTCCTGTGGCCCATGACATCTACATTCATCCGTGACAAGGAATAATAATGCAGATGCGTTGTCACCCTGGAGGACTGCGATGGCATGCTTCTTAACCAGTAATAAAGATCTTTTGATCCCTTACACTCTTACACCGGACGAAACACCGACCGAGGTAACCTATTCATTCTGCAGGTAGAAACAAACTGCAGCGTTCTACTATAAACACCACCACTACCACTATAAAAAGAAATATAATATTCTTTAATTATAAAAAAGAAATAAAATAAGTTACGCTTACCGTTGCTTTACTCTCATATCCTTTGCACTGTTATAAATTGCAAATAAGAATATATATAAGTGCAAACAATAACTCGGGTTTATTAAAATAAAAAAGTAAAATAACAACTGACCATAGTTTATTTTAATATTAGCTTATTTTACCAACAGCTACAGAAGCTCTTAAATATACATTTTTAAGCTTTCAAGTTTATAGGAAAAAGAGTGAAAAACGAGCACACAATTCTGATGATAAATGATTCCTGTAGCCCATGGCAACACGTTGTCACCCCCTGAAGACTAGGACGGAATGCCCCTTCGGTAAGAACAAGAGTCTCTGGGTTTCTAAACTCACCAGACGAGGCACTGCAGCGTCATCTTGGCGTCACGTGTGGACGTAGTCGAAGGATTTGGAGCCGCTCGAGCTGACCTATTAATGCTACAGCGTCATTCTTTGATCTTGATATAAACTAGATGCATTGAAAAAGAATTACTAAGTCAAAGTAAAGTTCTAGTGTTTATATTATTAATACCTTTATTAGTGGTGACGAGGGATTCCATCTCAGTCCTTAAGGTTGATAACGCATCTGCACTATGATTCCTTGCCAAGGATGAGTGTAGTTGTCATAGGCCGTAGGAATCACTTGTCATCAGGTGACAGTTCACCGAACTAGTTAGTTACTCTCAATGTAATAAAATATTAATAATAATATATGGTCTTTATATATGAATTATATTATATAGTATATATTTGTTTCCTTATATGTGTATAGTTTTTTTTATTTATTTACTCTATTGACCAACCAGGCGGACATTGAAAAATTATTTCCAAAATAATAATAATAAAAAATTATAAGAGTTGCACTTACGTCGGCAATGCAATTAGATTTGGTACACTGAAATATGTAAAATTAAGTTTAAATAATGTTTAGGTGTTGAATAGGCTATGATCGTGATCTCAGATCTATCTCATTGTATACACTTTTACAGATAACATTATAAGAAGAATAGCCTATTTAACTGCCACTGGATTTTGAGTGTTCTGTGGACTGTACAGGTTATTGACATAACAAATTGGACTTGGCGATGGAGAAAGCAAAGAGAATTAACGGTTAAACGAATCGTGATGAATCACAAATCACTGAATCACGCGATAATACCTTTTGAATTTTTATTAAGCAATTTTAATTAAATTTACTTAGCTTATAAAAGTTGTAGTAAAACTGACATCTTCTAAATTAACTTAATTAAATATGACTTCAAAATTGTTTTAACATGAGTATACTTAATAATCCAATTGCTGATGACATCATTTTAGATAGACACGTGTAATTTATAATGTAATTGTTATATGAAAATAATGAGATGAAGTTAAATTAATTATTGTATTACGTGATATGTGAAATTAAATATATCAAAACTTATGAGATATAAGTGGTTCCTCAGTAGGAGAATCTGGTGGAGGGAAAGTGAACGTCTGTCATATATTTATAGATTATAAAGAAAAATATTATAAACATATTAAATCAGAATATTTAAGAACCTGTTGTTGACAAGTATCAATCGTACTATTTCGCCACATGCTCGGATACATAATCTGAAAAAATAGAGATCTTGATGATTAACTAGTCATAAATAATATATATATATATAGAGAAGTCAAAAGAGCAGTGCACCCTATGGTAAATGATCACCGCCACCCATGAACGTAGCAACACCAGAGGAGTCGCAAATGCGTTGCCAGTCTTTAAGAAAGGTGTGAGCTCCTTTCTTGAGGGTCCCTAAGTCGTAACGATTCGGAAACACCCGCTGTTTTTAGTAGATAATGATGATGACGATCAATGCATAACTAATAACCACATAAGCTTAAAATACAACAATCAACGTAACAATAGTTCCAGTAGCCGCATCTCGTAAACCCGCCCCGTTCTACCGACAAAGACAAATTACAGGCAAAACACCTTTATTATAAGAGCAAGCAGATGTTTTAATGCAGTAGCCAAGCAACACGACGTTGACTTGTTTAGCACCGCTGGCAATTTACTTAGCGATATATTTTTTAACAATGATTAGCTGTGTATGTTTACTTAATTATGAAACTTTTAATTGGCCTTCTGTGTTTAAGCTCTTTTACTCGTTAACTGTTATGTACTAGCTGTAAGTTTCTCTAAAAGTGTAAAACAAATTAAAGTTAAAGTAAAATACCCTAGTCCCTAACTTCCTGGTACCTCCCAACCTATTTGGTTAATGCTGCTTCAAATGAAAAAAAAATATTGTCTATAGTTGGTATAACTATAAATGATTAATCAAATTAATATTTATAACTTAACAAATGTAATAACAATAGAACATGTATGTAAAGTTATTTAAACTTAGTTACTTAAAGTATAATAATTTCAGTTCCCTCGGCTAAACAACGGTGAGGGATTCATGTTGTGATCAAACCCTGTTACACAAGATTATATATGATGCACGCGTTCATGTCAATAAAATTGAAGCAATTGTAACGTGAACGTTAGTGCTTTTCCGTTTAACTATGTATCTGTTTATTCTACAGAATAGTTGTGCGTCAAGCACACAATAGTGGATTGCCAAACATAAAGATGACGAGGATGTAATTTTGAATTCTGTCGTGATGTACGATGTATAAACACAGCGGCTGTAATTAATCCGAATAACTCCTCAGAAAACTTTACATGGTAGATTCGGTAAAATATCAAAATGAAACAATGCCAGTGAAATATTTATTCCACCATTACTTTTAAATGCCTCAGCAGATTTGGATGTCTGTACATATATAGGGACCATTTGAAGCATCAATAGCCTAGGTTTGGTGTTCATTCGCCGAAACTTCTGGTAGTAGAATCGAATTAAACAAAAGCATTTAAGCTTAGTTGGAGTGTTTATCAGGAATTTTAGTAATATTTATAGCACTGCTAGAAATCTTAAAAAACAGCGTCCGAAATTTACACCAAGATAGAAATTTACAATGTAGGTATATACGCTATCGCTTGACTGTTGCCCGACGACACCAGCCTCTTAACGGAAGCGTTTATAGGCCTTAAAGAAAACTGTTGGATGCAGGTTGCTACGTAAAGAATGATTACAGCAAGCAATAAACAAATGGACTCCATTGCCTATTTTGTGGTCGGATTAGCACGACAGATGTTCGACCACGTTGACAACGGATCCTATCGATAACTTGCCACTGCTGCGTGCTGGCTTTCTTAATGGGTGACCTTTCCTCTGAGAGCTGCTGTTGTGTCCTCCACACCACGGGGATGTGGACTCGATGAAGAGTGATTTCCATTTTTTTGTTTTTCACCTACATGCTTTAGTACGAGTATGTTTGACGTATGACGTAAGTACAATATAACTTCTTAAGCCACGAACCATAGTATCTAGGAACGTGACAGTTGTAACCCCTAGTTTCGGGACCCTTAAAGCAGTAGCTCGCTAGTTTTCTGATATTTAAATAACAAAGCGCTTAACTAAATAGAAGTTATTCCAATAACAATAGACAGAGAGCATAGGTATCTACACTTTATACAAGTTATATTTTGTTAACAATAATACGAAAATAATTAATTCATTCACATGTCATCTGCGTTTTAAACTTAATACCTTTAGATCGTAAGTCCAACGTCCAAAATTTTCGTCCCGTTTTTATTTCAAAGTGCAACTACCCTTATGTATGCCATTTTGTGAATTTTTAAAATTTCCTGTTATATCTAGCTTACGAATTAGAAAACGAATATAATATATAGTAAGATAGAATAATATAATATTTTGAATTTTTATTAGAAAAAGAACAGGTACCATTTTTTTTGAAGGTATGCGCAGTCTGAATAGACTTTGTGTAGCCTTTAAAGTTAAATATTTTGAAGGGGAAACTATTCCGTTACTAGAGAGTTACGTTATGTGCCCGCAAGAAAGTTCGTCCGGACGGGAATTATTGAGCACTTAACGACATCTGTGTCCGGTACCGGAGGAACTAGACGATTAAGGAATGTCTGATTTATAAATTATTTATTTATTTAAACTTCATTGGTCACACCTTACAAAAAGGGATACGAAGGGCGGACTTAATGCCTAAAAGCATTCTCTACCAGTCAACCCGTGGCATGGAGACACATTGTGGAAGGACAAGTGCATACGTTGTAAAAAAAAAGAAGAAAAAAAAAAGAACTTAAAACTATATATATATTATATATATATATATATGTATATATATATATATGTATATATATATATATATATCTCATTTTTACATATTTATAATAAATTATTACTTTTCTTTTTCATGAGGCGACGAACCAGCACACTAATTCCTACTAGTAATTGATGACTGTTGCCCATTCAAATCGATCTTCAACAAAGATACACATTTGCTCTCATCTCTGAGGACTGAGATGATATATCTCGTTACCTGTAATTATCTTATTTTACGCTGATATTCTGTGGTCTATTTCTGTAGTGCTTGTCTTTGTCCATGGTACCAGATATAACAGTGGCAGAGGTACACTTGCAGTTTGTTTCTTCTTCTTTTTTTTTCTACATTGAGAGTAACAAACGAGCACACAGTTCACCCGACGGTAAGTGATTCTTGGGGCCCATGACATCATCATTCTTGACTAGGAATCATAATGCAGATGCGTTGTCACCCTTGAGGACTGAGATGGAATGCCTCGTCACCAGTAATAAAGGTCTCCGGATCCCTACACTCACCAGACGAAACACAGCATTATGCTGCTATTTTACGTTGGTATTTTGTGTCGGTGTGGTTCGAGCCCGCTCGAAGCGTAGCTCTACCACTTATATTGATTATTTTTTCTTTATTAGTAATTTAAATACTTTTAGTAAATAATATTCTCTTACCGCATAATTTTGTGGTAAAATAAAAATTAAAAAAACAATCGGCGACATTTCAGTAGAATTACTAAAGAAAATGATAATTGATTAGGAATACCGAACGGGTCTAGCGTTGCTTCATCGATTCGTTTCAGATTTCTAATTTATTTCTTCTTCTATTAAATTTATGCAGTTTTATTACATCCACACTAGATATCATAATTTGAAGATAATACATTATCTGAAATGAATTCAGATATGAAACTGGTCTTATTTATTTCTGTTCTTTATTCTATTGCGTAATTAAGATGTTTTTTTTAACTTTCTAAGCAAGTGCTTGACCACGATCCCACCTGATGTTAAGTGGAAATTCAGTCCTGGATGATAAGGCGCACTAGATCAGTAAATTCCTATTCACTCTACTCTTGAAAACACCCACATTGTAATCGGAGGGAAAGACAGACGCGGGCAAACAATTCCAGTTCTTTGCTGCACGAATAATTAAAGACGAAGCAAAGCGCTTCGTTCGGGTTTGAGGGATGTTCACAACAAAGGGATGAAATGCAGCAGTGCGTCGTGAAGTGCGCTGGTGGAACGGGGACGGGGGATTTAGTTAATATATAGTATATTTGTATTTATATTCGTAATTAAGTTATAAATTTTTCGCGACAGAAAATTGGCTGTAATACAAACATTGGTGTTGTGTCTCTGGTTTTGAAAACCTAAGACTAAGAATGCGGGTAAGGCACTGCACAAAACTAACATGTTTTCATAAAGATTATTCTCAGCAGATTTTCTTTTGCTTCAGGATTTTACGAGTCTTTCTTCTTTCCTCTTCATATCACTCAGAATTTTGGGCTGAGCGATTTTGCAAATATGCCCGCCTCACTTGGTTCTTATTCTCAACTGCTGCTCTGCACATTTCGTCATACCATTCATGCACTTCGATGGTCGTTTTAGAATACTTCTTTGACGATTTTCGTGGCTTCGTCCGTAGGAGCATAGCAGTAGATATAGGTAGAGTTATACAAGTGTCCTTTGACTCTAATGCTGCATAGTCGGTCATTTACAGGCTCGAATCCAAAAATGCTCCTGCTAAGATAACGACTTATAATAAATTCGGTTACGTAGATGCCCTGCGCCACAGCTATAGTAAATGATGAAGTGGCGATTGTCAATTTGCCCCGTTCTACTCCATCTTATCTTGTAGGTCAGGTCCAGTTTATACTCGCAAAGCATTTGAACAATCTCCCGCATTTTGTCGGTCTGCAACATAGTTGACACGTTCAAAGTTTTTATCCGCATGTCAAATCGATTGTCCTTTTCCGTAGCCTAGGTCGTAGTTTATCAGGCGATCCGGTATTATTTCTTGTTGAAGATTACCTATCGAGGTTTTTATTACTACGTGGGGTGGTTAACTCTACGACTAACCCTCCTCTTTTATCCCTTCTTGAGACTAGCCAGTGCAATAAATTTCCCCACTGCACTGTCAGAGCTATTATATATAGTATACACATACAATACAAGTAATTCTAATGGATAAGAAAATCGGTTTATCGGTAGAGCCACGCTGCAGTTTGTATCAGGCTACTGCATATAAAGGTCAGATCGATTAGCGTAAAATAGTAAGAAATTGCTGCTGTATTTCCTCTGTCCAGTATAGGAACCCTTATTACTGGCGAGGCATTCAATTTTAGTTGCTCAACATATCTGGATTATGACGTCTGATCGAAGATGAATATGGGCCATGAATGTTCGTTTGTCAGCCTCACAATAAAAAAAAGCAATACAACGAAGAGGTTTTGCATTTCTTCACAAATAGACATCACTGTAAAAATTTGTTTATATGGCTGTTAAGATAATAATTACTTTTTATTACACGTCTAAAAAAAAGATGCTCACTTCATCATTTTCTTGTGTCAAGTATCTGACGTTATTTTTTTTTCAATGAAAAACAAGTCAGTGCTTTTCTAAAATGGTGCCTAATGTTATGTCGTGATGTAGAGGTTGATGGTAGTGCTCAGGAAATGTCTATTCTTTCTATCTACCTCTCTCTAATCTCTTGAAGACAATAGAGTAGAAAAAGAAAAAGAATCTATACTTAGTGCAAAATTTATATATATACGGGTGCTGAGTAATTAGCATTTAATAAACACTTCTAAACACAAACATTTAGTTTACAAAATCCGAAACTCAATTAGAGTGAACAAAAGGGTTTATTGGGGAACTTACTCCAGTCGAACACAAAGATTATTATTACACGTTACAAGTGAGTTTTAAATTTAATTATGTTTCGAGATTATAGGATCTGCCTTTCGCCAGATTTCACGCTATGGGCTGGGTTTACTCGATTACAACGATCTAGTAAACTTTATTTTTTTTAATCAAACTGCACTAGTACAACTACTACTTCGTAGTTCAGTCCGGGCGCTACATTTTAATTTCACGCTACGTGACCAAACTGAGTTCTATCCGAGGTGCTGGCACCGATGCAGCTCACTTGAGGCATTCTGCTGTATTAAGGATATACAGTGTGCTATAAAAAGATAACAGGAGACACCTGTTATCCGAGACAGCCGCCATCGGTGCACTTTAGAGACAGAGACGATCGTTTCATCGTCTCAAATCGCTGCGGTATCGACCACGGATGTTGATATAAAGCAGGAGCTGAGACGTGTTTGAGGGTTGGCTGTCAGCAAGTGAACAGTTAGAAGATGGTTAGAGAAGCCGAGTGTATAAAATATTTTTTTTTTCTTACAACTTCTTAATTACAATAAAAACCCAACGCCAGGCCAACGCCCCATACCCGTCTTTTGCGAGAAAGCATCTACAATTTTCACATACATGGACCACGGAATATATTCTTCAGGAAAACAGCTCTAGGTACTCGTATTAAATCTATTACAGCATTCTTGAGGAAGGAATATAAAGCGGATTATTATATAAAACGGAAAAAATAGCAAAAAGCGAGTTGAAGAAAAACGTTAAATAAAATAAATGAAGTTAATTAAGGACAGAATTTCTCCTCAATTATTATATAAAATAGGAAGATAGGAAAGTTTGAGACGAAGAAGTAAAGAGAATGTTAAAATAAAAATAAATTAAGGATATATTTACAAGTACTTCGAAATTGTTAAATTTTGTTGTAAGAACAATTTTTTTTTATATTATCACACAGTCGAAGGTGCATTTTTTAAATATCTTACAAAGATATAATAAAATGTTGTTAGTACCCTAAAAGGACTTCCTCAAACATTCATCCACGTCTGTCACCGTACAGATTTATTTTGCAAAGCACTTACACGAGAACGATTTTCGAGGGAACGGTGTTGAGCGCGTTTACTTAAATGAAAATGGTGGACTAAAACTTTTAATAAATAACAATATTAAATTATATTTTGTATTTTACCAAAAACAGGAAAGTTTAAAAATGTAGTTTTTTATTTGATCGTGATTTAGTAGTTGTGGTAGCAGTTTTTTATTTTATCGAGATTTAGTAGTTGTGGTAGTGGTAGTGGTTTTTTATTTTATCGTTATTTAGTAGTGGCTGTAGTGGTAGTAGTTTTTTATTTTATCGTGATTCAGTAGTTATGGTAGTGGTAGTAGTTTTTTTATTTTATCGAGATTTAGTAGTTGTGGTAGTGTGGTAGTAGTTTTTTATTTTATGAGATTTAGTAGTTGTGGTAGTGGTAGTAGTGATAGTAGTGGTGGCAGTAGTGACAGTAGTAGAAGTATGGCAGAAGTTCTCTAAAGTATTTTTAAATTTTGTAAAGATTTTTAACAGGTTCAGGCTGCAGTTACCCACTTACCCAAACTAACGCTGATGTGTTTCGCCTGGTGAGTGTAGGGATCCGGCGACGCATTATTGGAGACTAAGTATTCCATTTATATGACAAAGCACCTTCATTATGATTTCTTATCGTGGATATGAATGAATACACATTAATATACATGTGATTGGTCGCAGAAATCACGAAACATGAAGTGAAATAAAAGAATAATTTTTTTTGACAGAAAATGATTTAGTTGAATATTTTCCTCGTTAATGGTGGACAACCTGCGGCTAGGTACAATTTTATTTCACGCTACAACATTGACCGCAATTCGTTAATGCAGTTAGACAACAATTTATATGTAATACTATATCCGACCGTATATTAACAGTTTAAATATTTTTCAAAAGTTTAAATACCTTTATGTCAAGTATCGCTAGAGCGTTAAATTATGAAAAAACAGTCAAAACTAATATATGTATATCACGTCGGATCAAATTTGTAGTTTATAAATCTGCTTGTATTTTGTTTACTTTTTCCTTCTGTTTTTTATTTGATCTACTATCTACGCATTAAATAATTCGTGGGCTTAAGATTTTTTATTTAGTTTTATACTATTTTTATTTGAAGTAGTTATGCTCGTTTTGTTTATTTTTACTATGTTAAATTTGTAATTCTTATATAGTGCTTCATTTCAATTATTGAAGTTTGTTTACATAGCGTTTGCTGCTGACGATGATGATATTAATTTATCCCTAATGGGAAAGGCAAAGGACTTTAGTCCATACAGCCAGGTCTTGTTCGTATGATGGTTGGTCTGAAAACTCTAGCGTTTGCTGCTGACAGTTTGACAGTTAGAGTTCACATTGATATTCTAACTTTTCTAACCTTAGTCTTAATGTCATACAGCCAAGTTTATTGTTATTTTTAGCGGGATAGCAAAGTTGTATTTTTTTAGTCTCTTTTTATTTCATCATCTATTTGATTGTATTTTATTATTTTTTTTCTTTTTATCTTTGCTTATTTTTTTTCGTTTTGGCTATTGTTATTTTATCCTTTTGATTTCTGGTTTTGTTCCTTGTAAACAGTTAACTAACTAAAAACTAATGGTGATAATTTAATTTATATTGTTTTGATTAATTTATTGTTAATTAGTTTATTATATACTTATAAGTATTTATTTATTGAATATTCATTTATATATTATTGGTTATGTCTGATGTTGAATCTTATTATTCAGCACTTGATTCTGACATATCATTTTTGTGACGATTCCACGGTAGTAACGGTAGTTTGCCTTCTTAAAACGAACCACTTGATCAAGTCTTTGCATCTGATAAGTTCTTGAACATTTTTCACATTAATGCGCAAATTTAACCTCAACACTTTTCTGGGGTTGTGACATCATTTTGCTCAGATTTTATCCACGCGATATTAATCTCCGAAAGCTGGTTAAAACCGCCTTTGCAGTCTAGCCATATCCATTATCTGGATATATTCTTATTCGAAATGATCGCGTCGAAAAAAGAGGAGGTGGTATAGCGATATACTTACGTGCCTCAATTTCTTATAAAAATTGATTAGCTTCTCCTTCTGCCTATTCTGCTTCGTCTGAGTACTTGTTTTAATTGAAATTAATTTCAAAGGTGCAAGGATGATTCTAGTAGTATATTGCCCTCCTTCTACTGACTATTTTGCCTCTTTTGAAATGGCTCTCGATAACACTTGCTCTGAGTATACACATTGCTTAATCATGGGGGATTTCAATACTGATGTTTTGAAAAGTTCTTCGCGCTCGAAAAAGCTTCAAAGCATCGTTGAGTAGGCTAACCTACACATTCTACCATTAGAGGCTACGCACCATAATATTAACTCTGATGACTCTTTGATTGACCTTATTATAACAGCAACACCTGATAATGTTGTCAATCATGGACAGGTACCCAGGTTTCTCTAGGCATGACCTTATATACGCTTCGTATAAGCTTAAACCTCCCAAGCACTGTCCAACTATTTTACGCTTACGCAATTTCTCTTCTATTCATAATGTTAAATTTACAAACGCTTCGAATCTCAATTTATCCACTGTGGTAACTGCTTCCAATATTAACGATAAAGTTTCCATTTTCACACACACAAAAGTTCTTAGCTTATATGACTCTCATTTCCCAATTCACAATGTTAGATTAAAGCGTCATCCTGCTCCCTGGATGACTGAGGGCGTACGGTTGGCAATGGCTAGGTGGAATAGGGCTTTTCTTCGTTTTAAAAGGGAGCGCACTGATGAGCATTGGTCATTATTTAAGAGGGCTAGGAATAGATGTAATCAGATGGTACGTGCTGCTAAACGCCGATATTTCTTTGATAGTATTAATAAATCTTCTTCTGCAGAAATATGGAAATTTCTTAAATCTATTGGCATTAGAAAACCTGTCACTGTGGATTGTGGTCCTTCCGTATCTTTAGATGATGATATCATCATCGAGATTTTACCTCCACTTCTACATTGGACCCTACAATCCGTTCTCAAATCATAGCTTCTATTGCATCTATGCAATCCATACCTATTCCTGTTTTTAACTTTTCTCCTGTTAGCCAGGATGATTTTAAAAAAGCAGTTTTAGCCATAAAGTCTAAGGAAGTGGGTTGTGATGGCATAAGCAGGTTTATGTTTGTTACTATTTTAGATCACCTTCTCTTGGCAATAATCAATATCATAAATTTTTCTCTTGATTCTGGTCAATATCCCTCAGTTTGGAAGAAAGCTTTTGTTCACCCTCTACCTAAATTCCCAAAACATTTTTGACCGATATCTGTTCCACCTTTTCTGTCCAAAATTCTAGAATCCTGTGTGCACAAGCCGGTTTCCTTATTTATATCTAAACATATCCTGCTAAGTCTCTATCAGTCAGGTTTTCGCTCCAGTCACAGCACTACCATTGCTCTTATCAAGGTCACTGATGATATTAGACAGGGTATGGATGAGAAAAAGATTACAGTGGTAGTGTTGATTGATTTTTCGAATGCATTTAACACAGTGGATCATGTTATCCTTCTTGCTATCTTCTCCCTTTTACAACTTCGCTCCTACTGCCTTGGAATGGTTTTCTTCATATCTTCGCGATCACCAGCAGTCAGTCAATGTAGGGCAAAATCACTCAACTTTGGCCGACGTAGATACTGGTGTGCCGCAAGGCGGTATACTTTCTCCTTTAATTTTTTCAATTTTTATCAATCTGATCACTTCCAACATTGATTGCGCGTACCATCTGTACGCTGATGATTTGCAGCTATATGTACAATATCACATTGGGGACCTCCATAATGGGATTAACAAAGTAATATGTAACTTAAATGCTATTCAGGATTGGTCATCTCGTTTTGGAGTCACTGTCAATCCTTTGAAATGGCAAGCTATGCTCCTTGGTAGCCCCCAAGATGTTAGCTAAGATTAACATTTCAAATTTACGGCCTGTCTAATATTTTAATATAATTTAATAGTTCTGTGAAAAATCTTGGTCTATCTAATCTACATATTGACAACACTTTTAAATGGCGAATACAAGTCACAGAAATTAGCCGCAAAGTTACTGCCACATTACAGTCTCTTTATCGTCTAAAGAATTTCCTTACCATGAAAGCAAAGGTCATGCTCGTCCAAACATTAATATTGCCTATGATTGATTATGCAGATGTGTGTTACCCAGACCTCTCCCTTGAACTTCTTAACAAGCTGGAGCGCCTGTTGAACAACTGCTTTCTTTTTATTATAGTTTGCGTAAATCAGTTCTTCGGTGGAAAATATTCAAAAATATTAAAAAAATTTGCCCATAATTTAATTGACTTATAAATATATTGCTTGATAATTTGTTTTTTGTCAAGTATTATAAAAATACTGTATTATAATCTTATAAATACTAGGTATTTATAAGATTATATAGTCCGGAACGTTGGTTTCAAGCTAGGCTTGGGTAGTTTGTGCCTTGTGACCAGGTGCAGAGTCCTGTTGGAAAGTCCACGGAATATTTTTAAAAAGTGTATTGCTGAGAGGATTCACAACATGATCCAAGACTGTATCACACTTTGGCTGAAGTTTTCAGTCTTTTTTCACAAAAATGTAGTTTTGTGACTCCTTGATAAGACACACCCCACCAAACCATCACTGACGCAGGATGATGACTACGTTGCACCTTTCCGACCTTTTGAGCAGCTTGTTTAGAATTGTGAGCGTACTTTATCATTTTGCTTATTGTAGTGTTCTTCAATCGTGAAAATTTTTCATCGGTAAAGAGAATATTTCTGTGCCTTTCACCTGCGTATCGCGACAGAAGGCATTTTGATCAATCCACTCTCTTTAATTGTAAAGATTGATTTAGGGCACGTCCTGTATATCGACGATAAGCACCGAGCTTCAGGTCTTGTTTTATAATACGCGATAGAGTTCTGGCGGGAATCTTCATTTCTCGCGATAAGATTTTTGCTTCCTAATGGGGCATTGACGAACTCTGGCTTTAACCGCATTAACAGCCTTTGTGGTTCTAATGGCACGCGGCCGCCCTGAACTTTTCTAAAGTGTTGTTATATCCGTTGATAGTACGATATAATAACATACGGCTGATACCAAGTTTATGAAGTGTCTAGAATATGACCGACGGCTCCATACCCACTTTGTGCAAGGCGATCACTGCAATCCTATTTTCTTTAACACCACATTGCATATTGTAATTTGGATTTATCATATATTTTATATAAATATTATGAATAATGAACAGAAAAAATATGAATAAAATGGCGCAAATTCAAAAGAAAAATCAATATCAAAATAATTGAAAAAAGAAAAGTTTTTATGTAACAGTATTTATGGCCAGACTAGTTAGAAATCATATTTTTACAACGATATGTGGATACACATGAGTAATGTTTCTAAAAAGCTTTACTGAAACAAAACAATAACATTAGTTTTGAGGACAGAAACCTTTTAATATAATCAGCTAACCCGGTGCTTAAGGGTTAGCCAATTTAAAATAAACTGCGGAAAATGTTTCACCTTTCATGCTGTTTGTTTTTATACTTTGTACCCTCATGTATAATGCAAATCTAGATCTATATTTTATAGACTTGATTTTCACAAACAACGACTTCTAAAGGAAAATGTTTAATATACTAACATCCCTTGGTTACATATAGATGCTAAGGTACGAAATTGCGAAAAGGGTATTATAGTACAAAACACTAATATAAGTCGCTAAAAATTATTGAAAATATTCTTCTAATTGTCCACTGGAATTTATATGCATGTTGGTTTTTATTTAGATGTGTACGATGGTGATATTTAGATGTAATTACTAGTGACGGAGTGTCCTTTGTAAATTTGTGATAAGTTGCAAACCATACGTTTTCTATCAGAGTAGTAGAAAAGTTTGTATTGAACAGAAAAAGTTTTTGTATTGAGGGAAAGTTTCTAAACAAACTTTTACGACAGAGACGTAACGCAAAAATGAAAAGAGCGAACGCGGATACGCAACATACATCATTGGCTGGAGAGCGCGATTTGTTGTCCATGTGCAGGAGTGAGACAGAGTACAAGAGAGTGTAGGGACATTTTATATAGTTTATTACTACTTATATGGCTTTCCTTTTTTAGAATTTTTAATAAACATACGTTATATTATATATTATATGTAATATGTTTGATAAATTTGATTTTACTTACAATATTTTTTTGTATCTTAATCGAAACTCACTGAAGCTGCGACCCGATCCTCTTATGTACGGTAAATACTCGCTATAATGTTCGGGAATGTCCAACCCTTTAAAAAGCATTTACTTATAGATATAATATCATCAAAGTCATCATCGTAATATACGTAGATATGGTGCGTAAATATGGTCACCTCATGCTATTCTTTATCCGCGTGACCAAATCACGGACAATGTGTTGGAACGCATTGATTTTTCTATGTACCAAAAAGTAGGCTATTGAAACTTAAAATACATATCGACATCTCACCATAATGTATTTTTTTTCAGAATTAATATCTTTAACGACGTATTTTAGATAATCCGTTTACACATAATGTATTGAAAAATATCATGGGTAGGTTCAGAGGATCAACACTCACTGGAACTTTGTTGCTAAAAGACGCTCGATAATTCGTTGTTGGTTTGGTGTACAATACATATTACACGCTTTTAGCATTAAGTCCGCCGCAAAAATAACAATTTTTAAACCGCACCACACAGTTAGTGGGTACGGCTGATACAAAAATACTGAATATTATCATATATATCTTTTTCGTAATAAAAACCTTAAATATCGTATCGTTATGGACTACAAACGTAGCACCTGTGTTATCTAAAACACTGAAACCATATCGCGTTTTAAAATACAACTCACGCCATCTATTGCCTGCATTTGTAAGCATCAAGAAATAGCCATATCATTGAGTGTAATATTAAATTATATAATCGGTACAGTTATTACTATTTAGCTTTAATAAATGAAATATAAATAAAAAGATTAATTATTGCGGTATTATTTGTAAATTAAAAGCAAAGTTAGGTAATATCTGTTTAATTTAATTAGTAGTAATTTAATAATGCTTTTATCGTTGCAAAAAATATTTTAAAAATAATAATTACTTCCATTAATTTCTACAACAATGTAAAGTTGTAGTAGAGAATGCCTAATGCATAAAACTCATGTTTATACTATATATGCTCTACATGTACACCTATATATTGTATATGAACCTGAAACTATATATTTAATAATAATAATATATAATTTTTATATCCTTAACAAGTAACAATTTTTCATTAGTAATGATTGGAGTCTCCTTTTAAGCATACAATGCTTGTGCCAGGAGGCTCCGCTCTTCCATAACTAACAGAAAATTATAAAAATTACCGAATACCTTAAATAAATAATTAAAATATAGTTGACATAAGAAAAGAAAAGAGAAATTAAATCAAATTAAAAAAAAAATGTTTGTAATTATGTGTGTAATTATATGATGTGCATGTGTGTGTATGTCTGTGAGTGTTTGCGTACAAATATTCGTTTTCAATTGCGTTCATGTTATATTGTCAATAAGTTTTTTGTGTATGTAAAGGTACCTCTATCCACTCTATAAAATTTTTTACACTTAAAATAGTTTTTGTTATATATATACATATATCTATTTCCTTCTTTATTTTATTATAAAGACAAACAGAACGCTTATTATATTGCATGGAAGCAAACATTGTTTTAGTGGTAGGGTCCGGTGATACGTTGTATTTTCTTCTTTTATTTCTTATATTAAAGTTAAAAGGCAGGGTTTTGTATTTTCTTAAGATTGGGTTATGTATAGTTTTCTAACCGTGAGCAGATTCTGAGCATGATCTGCTACTTGAGCCATACCCTATTCGGTATTTACTTTAACATTGCTCCATGATGCTCCAGTAAAGACAAAGGCTGTATCATCGGCGTACGAGGAAATTTCAGTATTCTGGATTTTCATATTCCATGAATCACTTATATATACTAGAAATAAAGTAGGTCCTATAACACTTCCTTGAAGGACACCGTATGATACTTCACGATCATCACTATACACATATTGTTCCAATTTAACTTGTTGCTTAATATCGGACAAGTAACTTTTAAAAAGAACCAGTGGTACTCCTCTTATGCCAATTTTTCTATCTTGTATACTAGGATACGGAGAGAAGCCGTGTCAAGGCCTTTTTAATGTCCATAAACACGGTTACACATCTCTCTCCTTTATAAAGTTTTTCTATTACTAGTGACCCCATTGCGTCTTCTGTCAATTTTTTTTTTCTCAAACCGAATTGAAAAGAGGATAATATATTGAATTTGTTTAAATACTTTAAGAGCCTTATGTTAATTTCTCAATAATTTTACTTACTTGTTAGGACTGAAATAGGCTGATAATTACTGATATCACTTTTATTCCCATCCTTACACACAGAAGTAGTAACTAATTATTGATCTTTTTAATGAGGTTGGGAATATGGCTTTTCTAAAACACAGGTTAGCTAAATGAGTTATGATAGGGGTAATTTCCATCCTGACAAATTTAAGAAATTTAGATGAAACACATTGCCATCACGGGACACTATCGGACTATAGGTTAAGATTTCTAGAAGGTCTGCGTCTAGTAAGACAAAAGATTGGGGCAGATTAGGTAACCTGTTGAGATGTGATTGTGCTTGTACCTTTTTTTATTGAAAAGAAAGAAATGTTGTAAAGTAATCAGTAGTGGTTGTACGTAGAACTGCGATAAAAGATGAGACATTCAGCTCGTTGATTTTTAGCATAAAATGATCGAAGCAATTATCGCGTCTAGTCGCTAATGTGTGTCCGGGAAATACACCATATCCAGATAACATGTCGAAATAGCCTGTTCTGTTTTTGTATTCGTAAGACTGTCCCGTTAGTTTAGATATTAAATTAATATTATTATCACCTGTAATTATTATATTTTTTTGTATTTTTAAAGCCTCAAGATATGAACCTAATGAGTCAATTAAACTTTCGGCGTTAGTATTTGAAGGAGAACGATATATACATAAGATAATGCTATTCTGTATGTCGAGTTGTAAACAGGACACTTGAGCTAAGTTTACTTCCTTGACTCCGTGTACAAAATTATTTTGAACATAAACCATCCATTTTGGTTTAACCGATGTTTTGTTTCATACGTAGTACATAGTGACAGTTTTAAGTTGGGGCAACGGTTTATTTGGGAAATGGAAATCTAGACAATGTAATTAAGAAATCGTTAAAATTGCATTATATACTTCTTATATTTTGAGAAATAACGATAAAATCATTTTTATTAATTTGTATATGAAAATTCAAAATTACTTGTCTTTATAAGTGCTAAGTTTTGGAAAAAGATAAGCAGAAATGTTTCTAACTCGGGTTATCATACATTTCAGGACTATCACTATTTGATATATATGTTTTATTATTATTTTGTGACTTTTGATTAAGAATTGCATTTTTCAGATGTTGCGAACTCTAAAATGCCATCCCTTTTTAATACCTGGTTTATGGATGTAATGAGTATGTAATTCGGAATTTTAAAAATTAATAAGATTGTTTATAATTTTGTTGTTATTCTCCTGTTCCCCAATCACGTGATTAAATTAAATACGTGGCATTTAACTGGTTTTATAAACGAATCGAACTGTCGATCCAACGGAAAAGTACATTCACCGCTGACCCCCAAGGCCGATATTATTTTTGACTTTCTATCGTATTTATAAAATGATTAATTTAATAATTAGAGGATAATGAACAATTTACTATTAAGTTGAAGAATATTTTACATACAGAATTAATATTTTAGAACATTATAAATAATACGTTAATAATGTTTCCTTTTCAGGACCAACAAAGGTTAAGTTTAGGTACTTGGAAACCCTTTTTACTGGTGAAGAGGCATTCCGTCTAAGTCCTCAGAGATGACAACGCTCTGATTTCATATCGAGGATGAATGAATGTTATGGGCCACAGGATTTGCTGACTGGTGTGTATGCATTTGTCACCTTCGATACACAACAATCAAACAAACAAACAAATAAAATAAGTAAAATAAAACAACATTTTTGTATTGTTTTTATTAACTAGGTCGACGAAATGCTAATTAGAGATTGTACAGAATACGGGCCGCAGAAGGACAATGTAATGAAAAAAATTGGTCCGACCGGACCTCTTCTTATAAAGGTTAATTAGAAAAGATACGTGAGAGAATTTTAGCTACGAACTAAAAATATTTTTTTTTTTTTTTAATTAATATTATAGTCACCCTAAATATATTTTATAACTAACGAACATGTGTGTTCGTTTGTCAATCTTACTGATAAAGTGACTGTTAATAATCTTATTCATTATCAGTAAGATAACCTGACTGTTAATGATCTTAGTGGCGTGGAGTTTCCGTTCTTAAGGGGCAATCAAGACGATAAAGTACTGTCACTTGTGTAGACTTTTATGTGGTAGAGCTACGCTGCATTGTGTTTCTAGCTGCAGAATGGGGTGCCTCGACTGGGCTACGCCCTCACAAAATACCAGCGTAAAATAGCAGTATAATACTGCTGTGTTTCGACTGGTGAGTGTAGGGATCCGGAGACCTTTGTAACTAGTGGCGAGGCGTTCCATCACAGTCCTCAGGGTTGACAGCGCATCTGCTTTATGATTCCTTTTCAATGATGAATGTAGATGTCATGACTTACCATCAGTTAAACTGGGTAACTCTGGATGTAATGAAAAATTATCTGATTATTACCTGATGCATTTTTTTCTCTTCTCCAGCCTTATATCAATAAGATCAGAGGAACTGCTGTTGTACCAACCTTGGATTCTGTAATATCGTAGTCCATGGTAAAGCTGACCTATTCCTACTGCAGCCCTCTAGCTATAGCGCAATAATTAAAAAAAACAATGGCAAAAACCACTTCTGCTATATATTTATAATAATAATAATAAGGCGTAGGGAAGTGACGACCCCATCGCTCACTGGTGTAACAAATTATGTGACAAAACTGTTATGCCAGTGCAAGCTGTCAGTGTCTTGCAAAAAGGTGGTAGTGCCGTGAACGCGCAAAGGGCCACTGCCTGGGGGTCGCTGGGGTGCGTCTGAAGCTGGCACTGGACGCAGCATCACGCGAACCAGCAGCTGAACGCGAGGGGTTGCTCGACCACCTGACAATACCTCGACTTCATCATCTCCACCAGTCGGCTTGGTGTCGGTAGGGATTCTCAGACCCAGCAATCGTGGAATACGCTGCATTCGTTGGACATGAAATAATGACAAAATTATTATTGTATCCGTGATCGTTTATAAGAAATCAATAACGATCACGGAGCAACACCTGGCAGACCTGGTTCGGTAAGTCCTCCTTGCAAATGTGGAATAACCTATAGCTGATGTGTGGTAGTGTACCAATATGACATTACGCAAAAATTGACGGAGCGCATAGACGAGCTGAAGCAAAGATAGACGATAGTCCGACCAGATAGTCATAGAACGGGCCAAGTAACAGACTAGGCATTTTGACACAGCTTGTAGTCAGAGCCCGTAGCCCACAGCGAGGGCTTCTCGACGGAAGCTGTGACGAGTGCAAGGGCAGATGTTGCACCCATGAATCCCGTGGTGATTACGGCAGACGAAGTAGCTTAGGCAGTTCGCTGAGCTTCGAGCTGGAGAAGCCCGGATATCAATGGACTACAACACTACTGGTTAAAAAAGTTCATGTAATGTCACGCTGTACTCACGCTAAAGTTCCAGAAAGCTTCGGGCTTAGGTCGCTCCAGGCTCTCTACACTACTGGGGTCACTCGTTTGATTCATAAAGATTTCAGACAGGTTACTACAGACCCGACTAAGTATCGTCCCATTATGTGTCTACCTACTATCTACAAGAAACTTACATCCATTCTGAGCGCGAAAATCACCTGACATTTAAATTCAACAGGGTGACGTCGAACGTAAACATAGCATCATACTGCCACTGTGTTTCACTTGGTCCTTATTACTGGTGACGATGCATTCAATCTTAGTCCTCGGGGGTTAGACCCATTTGCATTATAATTCCTGATCGAGGATAAATGTGGGTGTCATGGGCCGTAGGAAAAACTGTGTACTCGTTTATCACCCTAAATGAGTTGAGAGAATGAGGTAGAGTTACCCTGCAGTTTGTTTATAGCTGCAGAAAGAATGGGTCAGCTCAACCGGGGCAGGACCACGCCCTCACAGAATACCAGTATAAAATTATAGCATAATACTGCTGTGTTTTATATGGTGAGTGTAGGGATCGAGAGACCTTTATTACTGGTGCCGAGGCGTTCCATCTCAGTCCTAAAGGGTGACCACACATCTGCATTATGATTCCTTGTCAAGGATGGATGTAGACGTCGTGGGCCGATGAACTGTGTGCTAGTTTTATACTCTCGATCTAATAAAAAAAAGTAATAAAATATAAGAAAAATGCATTAACTGGTGTTGCAGGTATTCATTGTCTGAAGTCACTATGTATTTGATCCTCTAGCTCACTTGCCTTTCTTTTATGAAAAAAATAAATCAACTACTGACAGCTTTACTATATATTTAACGTGACTTATAATCAAATGAACAACTGTAATACCGAATACTGGTATTTAGTGTATAATGCTTTGTAACATTGAAATTAATGCCTGAGAAAAAGAACCTATAAAGACTTTTACAACTAAACAGCACTTCATACTTTTTCCATCTTTGGATAAGTGTGTCGAAGAGAGAACGAAGTATGCTTAATATCCCAACATAAAAATGAAACGCTTTCGGGTTCGACATAAATTTTGCTTAAAGCTCTTTGCAAGTCCCGAAAGTTTTCTGTTCTTACTCCTCGCCTAAAATGCCTACAAGAAACTAATGCTTTTCAGTCAATTGAAATTTATATATTATATGTTATTTCTTATTTTAATGGAGAACCATTTTGTTTTGGATTGCAAATACCAAACAAATATAATTTCTAACAAAATTTACTTTTAAAAGCTTAGCAAGGTATAAAATATGCCATAGAAAAATGAAGGTAAGTACAGTGAGCTTTCCGCGTGCTAACATTGAACATAATAAAGCTTACATTACGTAATAGGGTTATAGGATCTGATTGGCTATAGTTTCTATTGACTAGGACTTACATTTTATAAAGAATATATTAAGCAAACATATATACAAGTATTAGCCACTATCTGTAGATAATTTTCTCTCCTTTTCGATCCTTATGTCATTGTTAATTATAATTACATTTGTTTGCTATTCTCTAGTATATTTTCTGATTAATTTAATGAATAAGTTGCACCTTGAAACAATATAAAGTTTTCTTTTGTTGAATTATTATAATAACAAAAACACATATCATTTGTTTAGATGACACGTTTCGTACTTAGTAAAGTGTACTTGAAGGTTGAATGTGGTTATTATGTTATTCTTGTCTATTATAAATGTCTTCAATTCTTTGTAAAAAAGTAACCAGTCGCAATAGTCATGCATTATATTAATTAAATGTCTCCTTCTCCTTCATCTCGTGGGGACAGTCTGTCCTTGGTGATCCGTCGCTACTTTCCCCTATCTGCCGCCGTGTGCAAAGCATTGCTAATCGAGGGCTCTTCCAAGTTGTCACTGTTTTTTCTAGCAATGTGACTGAAATATTCAAGGATCCTGCGTAGGCATATGGTAGACAGGCTAGCCTTGATTATAAGTTCCTTCAAGATGGACACGTTGGTACGACGTGCTGTCAATGGAATCCGTAACATCTTTCGCCAGCATCACATTTAGCAAGCATCAATGCGAACACGATCGGCTTGTTTCAGGGTCCATGTCTCCGCTCCGTAAGTAAATATGGAGAACACCAGTGTGCGCACAAGATAGTTCTTTGTTTTTAGTGATATGGTTGTATCCCTCCAAATTTTTTGAAGCTGCGCCATGGCCCCCTTTGCCATCCCAATTCTTCGCCTTATCTCGTTCTCGCAGGAGCCATTGCAACTGATGCATGAGCCCAGGTATATAAAGTTGTTGACTACCTCTAAGTTAAGCGTCCCACTGAGCTCAAGTTTGTGTGATTTACGATCATAATTTTGGTTTTGTCTCTGTTTATAGAGAGACCTAGTTCTGAGCTGGCTCACTCCATCCTGTCTAAAAAAGTAACCATTTCCGTTTCATTTCCGCTATTAAGGTGGTGTCAGCATATCGTAGAATAGATATTTTATGCCCATCGATAGTGATACCTCCGCTCCACTCATCGCCGGTGCGTCTCACTATGTATTCACCGTATATGTTGAATGGAATGGGTGAAAGTATACATCCATGTCGAACTCCTTTTTCAAAAGAAAACGGTTTGGATGTGGTTTTTCCGTCTATCCTCACTACTCCTTTGCTATTATAATATAAGGATTATAGGAGTATGGTCAAAAACCTTGCTGTAGTCGACAAAACACATTATTACTGGTGTGTCCAACTCATAGCATTTCTCCACGATTTGCCTGATTTGATTTGCACGATTAAGGATTTGTTATCGGGTACCTTTTCCCTTCACAAAGCCGGCCTGTTCTTGTGGAATTTTCCAGTCAAGGTAGTAACGAATCCAGTTGTTTAGGATGTAGAGAAGGACTGCTTGCGTGGGAAATTAGAGCCAGTGTGCGATAATTTTTGCATTTTCTGGTCGAACCCTTTTTATGCAATGGAAGTATAGTCGACTGGGTCCAAGCCATTGGCCACTCACCGGTAGTCCAAATGTGGTTGCAGATGCTGTGCAAAGAGTCAACTTCTTTGTCACACTTCAGCTGTGGTTTGATCCGGACCTGGTGTTTTCTTCGTTTTAAGCGAGTCTATAGCTGCTGTTATCTCCGAGCGTAAGATATTTGGTTCCAGGTTTAGGTGAGACAAGTCTAAGGGGGTATAGTCTGTAGAGTTTGGCTTTCTGTATAGTTGTTCACATTAACCGCGCCATCTCTCTGCAATTGCGAGCTCATAAAATGGATTACCATTGGTGCCCTCGATAACCCATGATTTGGGCTTAAATTGTCTGCTTAATAGGCAGACCTTTTTAAATAGATCCAAGTTCTGTTGTTTTATTGCATGAGATTGTACTTCGCGACATATTTGGCGATAAAATTGTTCTTGTCTTGGCGGCATTTCTTTTCGATTTTTAGGCACAGGTTTGAATATTCCTTCCTTATGTCTGAGTTTTGAAGCCCTTTCGATTTGACTATATTCCCACGTGTGGTTTGATATCCTAACTGTCCTTTTTTTGTCTATAGCTCGTTTGGAAACAATTTCCTGAGAGAGTCATTAATTCGGTCTTGCAAGTTCTTCCAAAGCACGTCAGGGCTAGTCACCGGTGGTGCTGGGTTCTCAAAGAGATTTTTCTCGACCATGCTGGTTGTGGGTGTTTTTTTATCGCTTTCAGGCGGAAAGATAAGTGAGCGACTAGCAGTACATGGTCGGAACCACATTCGGCTCCCGGGAAGGTCTTTACATTTTTTATGGACGATCTCCACCGGATACTTGTCATGACGTATTCGATTTGATTCCTATGACGATCGCCTGGAGATCTCCAAGTATAGAGGCGTCTACAATGGTGTTCAAAGTATTCATAATACTTAGCTTCCTATTGATACAGAATTCGAGAAGCCATTTCACCATCGTTGCCCAAAATAGAGATATTGTGTTTCTCCCTTTCGTTGTCAATGGTGTTCAGTTTTCCAGGGAATAGAATTCCGTTTACGTTCCAGGTGCCAATACTATGATGTGTTCGTATGATTTAATTTCCCCTTAGTTTTGTTTTACCAGTGGCATTTCTTCCTTCAGAGACCTGGTGGTCTATCTCTTCGGAAGCTTCGGTAGCACACGGTTTCACACGGCGTCAGCCGGCGCGTCCGACAAACCTTTCTTTTCTTTTCTTTGCATCATGAGGTGGTTTTCTTGGGATATAATCGTGGTGGGTTCCCACGTCCTTCCACATCAGTCTTTTAGAGGAGATTTAATGGTTGGCCTCGGCCACTGGTTACCGCTCCGTGATCTCTGGGTGGATCCGGGGATGGGTTATATGACCGCCGCCCATGGTTCGGCGTTGACATTTTATGGTTGGTATTGTCTTTCACCAACCAACCCTCCTCTTTTTTCATCCGGGCTTGGGACCGGCAACGGCAGAGTTAAATGTCTATTGCTATATTTTTTATATCCCGGATCCGTTAATAAATTAAGTTTCTTCGAAAATCAACTATTTTATATGTTTATAAATAAGCTAGTCATGGACATAAATTGCATATAATTTTTTGAGAAAAACGATAGGTTATTTCATTCATGACAGGTTATAAAGCCATTACAGATAGTATATAATAAGACTGTAGTTAAATATACATATATAAATAAGAGTAAACATTTGTTATTACATCTGTCTGAACTATATATTATGGGCGACTTACCTTTCAAGTTTATTTCGTAAAGCGCTTTATCGTGAATTTGAATGCTTAAAGTATCTTATTATTATTAACTCAGAAATTGCTCCAAAAAATATATATAATATATATAAAAGAAGTTTCATCCAAAATTTATGGCGTGTTAAGATACAAAATTAATTTACATTGTGAAATAAATTTGCATTGCTTAATTTCACAAACACGGACGATGTTAACGTATATATTATCTGGTGTTATATAATTTTAGTAATTGTTCCGTTTTATTTTAGTTTTAGAATATATGAAATAATATTTAAAGAAATTTCTTCTTTTTATTTTCATCTTAACGCAAGTTTTTTAAGTTGCGTAGTGTATTATGACTGTAATCTCAAAAAGTTGTCCTACAGGTGTCCACAGCGACGTTATTAGGTCTTATCAGATGAGGTTCAAGAAAAATAAAATCCGGTAAACATTTGGGCAAACAACTTTCGTCATCACCGTCCTTAATCCTATTTACGTAATGCAGTAAGATTTGAGGAAGGTTTGCTAAATGTACAGGAATTACATTTAATAAGTAAAGATATATGTTACACAAATATTTGATTATCCTATGATTAGCACCTAGCCGCGACCTATTCTGACCATGCAGTTACCAAAGATGCCCCCCCGTCTCTATGTATACCGAAGCTTAGTGGATCTTCCATTCCTATCATTTTATAATTGTTTTTCATTAAATTTCATCTTGTTAGTTTTTGTTAATTAACTACCACAGAAATATCATTCTCATCTACATTGAAATAATATTTTTTCCATTTTTTTCATTTTTTTCCTCATTAGTCAAAATAATTTTACAAAAAAAATTGTTATCTATTAAACTACTTTTATGTATTTAACTAAAAACTATTACAAGACAGACAACATTGGAAAGCATGGACGACTTCGATCATTATTGAAAAAGTAATCTTAGTATTAATCAAGTTATAAAACATTACTTTACTATTTATATAATTTTAAAGTTCGTAGCTCAAATCACCTTAATATGTTTTCTTTATATATTAACATATTAGGGAAGACAATTCTACGTCTTCCCTAATATGTTTTTTTTGTTACTCCATCTTATAGATGATATAGTCTATACAATTTCTAACATTTTCGGCTCTCTAGTTAATAAAAACAAAACAGAGATGTAATGTTACTACTGTTCATTATTTTCGAATTGTAAATGATACTCAATGATAATTTCAAAAATGGACCACGGTTTGTGCAAACAATGGTGAGCGTACTACTGAGTCAAGACTACGATTCTAGGATTCTATAGTCGTTGTAGATACGTCTTAATGTGCTAGCATTTTATCATCAACACAAATTATTTACAATATCTTTTTCACTGGGCGTACTTTTGAAACTCTTATCATAGTTAAACGTAAAGACCACCTTACTTAAAGTAAGAAAATAAAGTAAAACTCCAATAAAATATTAAATGTTTAATAACCTGTTTAATCATCTAATAGAACATTGATTGAAAAACAATATACTTTAAAAGCGTAAAGAAATATTAACAGTCCATGCAAAAACAGGCTATAGTAAGCTAAACAGATTTTTCGTAAAAAAATCTTTCTTTACAATTTATGACTTTTTTCGCAAGTCTCGGCATACGGGGAATTAATTTGATAATGGTGTCTTGTGATATATTGTTCTAAATTTCGCATAAAGCATTCCACATTTCTTCTCGCGAGGATGGGCCGCGATTACCTACGTTCTTATCAAGCTCTTCCCACAAAAGTTCAATGGGATTGCAATCCGGGCTTTGAGGCGGCCAAACCATGTTTTTAACACCCCTTGTGCCTCTTTTTCTTCTAAATATCCTGTACATAATTTTGAACTATGCTTTGGATCATTATCTTGTTGTAAAATGAATCCATTTCCAATTAATCGCAACCCGGAAGAAACGGCAATTTGTTCTAATATTTTTTTGTACTGTTTCTTTTTCAAAATTCCTTCAATTTTAATCAAATCTCCAGTTCCTCCAGTTCGTTTTTTCTTGTTTTGTTTTTTTTTAGCAGAGGTTTTCGAACAGCAACGCGACCATACAACTTCGCATCTCTCAGTCGCCGTTTTACTGTAGTCAATGATAAAGGTTTAACTTGGGTTTTTGTTTACTTCAACGTTGATTTCTGGTGCTGTTAAGCGTTTATTTCGCTAGCTGATAACAATAATGAAATTATCTTCACTAGACGTGGTAGCTCTCAACCATCCTGAGCGTGGACGATCTTGAAAACTGCCTGTCTTCCTGTATCGAGTTATTGGGCCGCGAACACAAGTCATCGATAACTTCTGTTGTGAAGCAATCTCACATTCGGATTTGCCTTCATTATGTAAAATAACGATGTGCGTACTTCACTGCTAATTTCTCGAGCTTTTCCCATTTTATGACGTCTTCACTGTTCCTACAGTGACTCTACACCAGTTTAGACTGATTGAGTTTGTTTGTGAACAAACCCAAGTAAACTCGAGTAAATAATAAGTCAGAAACACGTGTTTTCAGGAGCTAAATAATCCTAATTATTGACCAATACCTAACAAAAGCAAAGTAATTTGTAATGAGGACATTATAAAAATATTATTAAGACTCTACCATCTGGCTCTAGCGCAGCGTTTGTCAGTATTTGAAAACAATAGATGTTTATTGTCCAATAACTTGAAAGTAAACAAAAGAATGACTTCTTTAAATATTCGATACTAACAAATGAAATTTCAGATGTGCATTTCTTTTATTTATCCTATGGGATTTTATTACAATTGTTGGATAATTATGTTGTTTACGTGTGGTCATAAACTTTTGGCCGGCAGGGTATGTCAAAAAATCAAAAGTGTATCTACATTTACAAAAAGACTTGTTATTAAATGTCTTCTAGTTTGCGTGAGCATCGTACGGCATGTAAGTATATTTTTGTCTTCTAAAATAGAAATGTTATCAATTTATTTCGTAATCTTATTCTTGGTTACTTTTTACTTATAAAATACCTTAATTACATGCCCTACGCCGTGTCTTTTACGATTTATTAGAAATTTGTTGTTCATTCATAACCTATAATTTTAAATAGAGTCCAGCATCAGATCATCATCACAAAATTTTGCTATTTTGTTTAGAATATTTAAAGAACTTTGAAAATATATGAAATAAGAAATATTAATTAAACATTATAATTATAAAATATGAAATAATATATACCAAGTATAAAATATGATTACATACCTATATAATAAAATATTAAATAAAAAGAGTAAAATAAAAATATTGAAAGATATAAAATAATAAAATAAAAAAAAACGTGAAATAAAAAATATAAAGCATAAAATATGAATAAATATAAGATAAAAGAAAGAAACAAAGTAAAAAAAAATATTTAAAAAATATAAATTTGAATTAAAGTATATGATATAAAAAGTATGAAATTTAAAATATGAAATAATGGAATCAACAAATATGAAAAAAAATTAAATATAATATATGAAATTAAAAATTTAAACAAAATATATGAAGCAAAATATAGAATAAAGTTTGTAAAAATAAATATATGATATAAAAATATGAAATAAAATATATGGTTAAAATACATGAAATAAAAAATATGATTTATGTAGATATTAATTAAATTCAATAAAAAATATGGAATAAAAAAGTGAAGTTTTAATGAAAGTGTATGACATACAAAATATCAAATGAAATTATGAAGTTAAAATAAAATTAAAAATAAGTATTTTTTTTAAATGAAATAGAAATAAAATATATGAAATAAATAAATATGGACAAATATCAAATAAAAATTATGAACTGACATGAAAATAAATTTTATAAATGTTTCCTCAAATAGGACACCGAAGCGTAGCCAGGGAATAGAGGTAACTGTAATGCCTTCGTTAAATACACCCTCATTACTGATGATATCGGATGATGCATCATAGTATAGACTTTTCTGTCCAGGTTTCTAGCTCGTTTTGAGTATGCTCTTTGTAAGTACATATGAGGGCAGACATGACCCAACCGTTCTATACGCGTGCCTTATTTACGCCCGACAAAAATATATTTAGCACCTTTATCAGGCGTGCGAAACCACGTCGCGAACCGATTGTTTCAAGCTCGCCTCAACGGTACCTATAATTTGTGATACCCAAGAATCGATATGTATCAGCCTCAGACAGGATCTATAAGTTCACGGGCATAGACATATCTATGCCCTCAGACTTGGGAGCCCCACCCCTCACAACATGAAGGACCGCACATTTATCCATCCCGAACCCCATTCTAGTAACTCTATCAGACTAGAGCGATTAGGGGTGAATAACTTGAGGTCATCCATGTAGAAAAGGTGGGAAACCTTAGTTCCTCCTGTCCGAAGCTGTAATCTCCTCTCGGAGTCCTCCAGCAGTGTGCTGAATGGGTTCAGGGAGAGGCAAAACCAGATTGAACTCAAACACTCACCCTAGAAAATATCCCTCCGTATCCGTATACGGCTGCCGGCAGCTGTCATCGTTCGCCTAGGAGACAAAGGATCCTCTGCCCCATACAGAAGGAAAACCTGAGGAAGTCTCCTACTGCACAGTTAACTTTGTACAGCTCGAGGACCTTCATCATCCATGTATGGGTTACCGAGTCCAATGCGTTCCTGTAGTCTATTCAGGCGGCAGAGAGGTTCCGACGGTTAATCTTTAAAACTTGCCAATAATGGTATCGATGAGGAGTTGTCGCGACTACTGCCCCTGCATCATCTCCGAACGTCGGGGCCTAAATATTTTTTTTATATAATATGTTATAATTATTTGGGAATATTTTATTTTCCTATCTCCGCCTGGTTGGTCGATCAATACAATAAATAAATCTATAAAATACAATAAACATATCATAAAATAAATATATATAATACATATATAAAGACCAACCAGACGGGAATCCCTGGACAGGGGAGACCGGTCGAGGGTTAGGGCGAAAGGGAGGGAAACATGCGGGCTATACGAGCAGTGTCGAGGAGCACCACCTTCTATATTTGAACCCGGAGCTGCCCGTCCTGGGTACCCGACCGCCTCAGTATTATTATTTTACTAACAAGGTACATACATAAAGGAAAATGACGTTGAAGGAAAAACCAAATATTGTCTTTTAATTTGCTTTATTGACTTTGTATTACTTGGAAACGTTTATCAATTATACTTCTTATATATTCTGATACTTATACCAGGGTTTATTGTTTTAATGAGAACTTAATATATTTCGGGGATAAATGATAAAATGAGACGAAAAAGTAAATATTGTGCATTGTTTATTAGTAATAGTTAATGTTTAAAGCGTTAATATATCAAAATAAGATGACGATAAGAGTGTGCGAAATTGTATTGTATTTAAACTGCACAGCGCTGCAAAAATTTATTTCATGTTTCTACATCACGATACCTCGTCTGCATTTTCATTTTTTTTTAAATTCTTAAACAGATAGCCTAATAGACTAACCTAACCGAACCAAGGTCTAGCCAACTTAAGCACCCTCGTGTCAGTCTCTTTCGAGCGCAGGGTAACAGTCCAAGTTCACTTCCTCTCGGGGAACCCTTGTACTGGTGACAACCTATAAATTTGCCACCATTCAATCTGTGAAAGATTTCGGGCTTGCAGTGATCATAAGTCCAACAAAAATATACATGTGTCAATTGCGAAAACTAGTTTGGCCCTTTCAATTAAAAACATTATTTCTTAACATAGAAGATAAATAAATCAACAACATTGACGTTGAAGGAAAATCCAACAGTTTATTTTTAATTTCCTTTATTGACGTTGTATTATTTCGCAGCGTTTATCAATTATGTTTCAATTATTCTGATTTATTATTTTTTCTTTCATGAAGTCTTTGATTTAATTATACTGAAGTGTTATGGTAAATAACTACATCTTCTGATTACCAGATTATGTCAAAGACTTAAAATATATGTATCATAATATCTTAAGTATTTCCGCGAACACAGTCTCAATTATCAACATCTTTCCTAATCCGATGATAAGAATTAGTAGTAAGATAAATCCCAGGTTAAGTGACATTTATGAACTTACTCATAGATGATAGGATTTGCGACACATCAGTGTCAGATTAGAAAACGTGTTAAAAATAATTGCATTAGTGGTCGTGATAATCTGTGAACTAGAAATAGAGTTAAGTAGTATTACGCTGGCTCTCCTTGGACGTGGAGCCAATGACCTGACCCACCACAGGCATGGCTGGGATTGCTGGTGCAGTGCTCGATTTGCTGACCCCCATGGAATCTAAGTTTAGCTTACTCGAGTGGATCCGTTTTCCGTTTGCAGAGAGAGGCTGTAAGGCCCTCTCATGTACCGACATGTCTTGCATGGAGTATCATACCATCCGTATTGTCAACTGAGTAAGAACTGCCGAAAAGGAGTCGGCACAGGTGGGGCCGCGGATGCTAGCGCTAGCGTTCCTGTGGTCTTACTATAAGCGGCGAAGACGGTAACACATGGGGTCATCATGATGATGATGATGATGATAGGGGAGTTGAAACAATCAAATTTCTTAAAAAATTCTTGCTGTAAAAGTAAATTATCGGGAGTACATGGTAGCAAACAATTGTTTCTATTAGCCAGTGACATTTTTATGTACCCATTTCTTTATGCAAGGATAAGGAAAAAGTTAACTATACAGAAATAAAACAATACACGAGTACACAATATTTATAAGTTGTATGGAAATAATGTTTAACAATGCAAGGCACGCAACGGAGGGATTCTTTAAGTACGCTCAATATACTTTTTATGGTGGATGAGGTCGTTGTATTCTATATGGTACATAAAGTTTGAATTATTTCACTTGGTCTGTCTAATACACTTGATACAGTAAAATATTAAGGCGCTATACAATATTAAGCCATTATAACGACGATTCTTAATAATCACGTTGTTATATTTTAACATAATAATTTTGCTGTGATTTCAATGTTATTTCTATGAGAACATTTGTAGGGCTGGTAGCATTATTTGGTGAGCGATGAAGTTTTCTATTTTATATTACATCTAGGTACATTATTAACTTTACTTACTCTTAGTGTGGCACAACTATATTAACTTTCTTTTGTAAGATATATGAGTGTTGGCGGCCTTTAAGAAAGGTGTATTCTTAAATAGAATGTCCCTAGGTCGTATTGGTTAGGAAATATTACTTGCGATAGATAATTCATCAGAGTTGTTATTCGTGACATGAAACTTCGTGTGAAACACACAAAAAAAAGCTTAAAGTTCCTACTCCTTAAGCATCCCATTTAACATTGAGCGTAACAAACGTACACACCGTTCACCCGATAGCAAGTGTACTGTGTGTACGTTTCCTACGATACGATTCCTGCGGCTCATGATATCTGCACTTATCCTGATGACAAGGAATCATAATGCAGGTGCGTTGTTACTCTTTAGGTCTGATATGGAATGCCTCGTTACTAGTAATAGAGGTCTCCGGATCCCTACACTCACCAGACGAAGCACAGCAGCATATATACCTAGTCCGGCCACAAGTTCTGTTACAAATGAAAATGCATTTTTTTTTCATGAAGTCATGTAATATTATTAAAATTTATACCTACATATATATTCATCAGTCAACAAAAAATTAAAAATTCCAATTCGAAATTAAAGGCCTGTATAAAAGCCAAAGGGCCATTTTTAATCTGTTTGGCCACGAATCTATGGATTTACGCCCTGCTTCCAAGGGAAATTTCGCCACTGCTTGCTCCAAAGATTTTTTAAGAGACTCAATGTCGCCGTGTCGCTTAGTTTAGTTAATTTTTTTTCATCGGTAAAGAGATTATTTCTGTGCCTTTCACCTGCGTATCGCGACAGAAGGCGTTTTGATCGATTCACTCTCTTTAATTGTAAAGATTGATTTAGGGCATGTCCTGTATATCGACGATAAGCTCCGAGCTTCAGGTCTTATTTTATAATACGCGACAGATTCCTAGCGGGAATCTTCATTTCTCGCGATTAGATTTTTTGCTTCGTAATGGAGTTTCGACGAATTCAGGCTTTAACAGTATTAACAGCTTTTGTAATTCTAACAGCACGCGGCCGCCCCAATCTTTCCTGGTCTTCGACAGAGGAAGTGTTGTATCTGTTGATAGTACGATATATGAAAATACGGCAGATACCAAGCTTTTGTAGTGTCTGGAATAAGACCGACGGCTCCATACCCACTTTGTGCAAGGCGATTACTGAAATCCTATTTTCTTTAACACCCCATTCCGTATTGTAATTTGATAATGAACACGAAAAAATATGTGAAATGGCACAAAATCAATAAAGAAAAGTTTTTATTTAACAGTATTTATAGCCAGATTAGTTATATAATGCTGCTATTTTACACTGGTATTCTGGGAGGACGTGGTCCTACCCCGGTAGAGCTGACCCATTCATTCTGCAGCTGGAAACAAACTGCAGTGTATTCCTATCAATGTCAATAGTCCGATCACTTATCTATAGATGAGATATTATTACGTGCCTTCCATCTACAAAACAAATCAACTGCATTGAGTCCAACGGCTTTAACTGAACATAGCCGTTGAACACATTAGCGATCATTCGCATAAGCAATGATTCACATAATTTCTCGCACGTTTATAAGTTTATTTTTTTTATTCAGAATACAGAATTCCATCAATACGAGAGAAAGAGATAGTGGATTTACTATACTCGCTATTTGCGGCATTGGGTTTGTCACATCGCCTGCAGTAAAAATGTGGAGTAAAAAATATATGTTCACTTATATATTTGAATAAATATTTTGTTAGTAAATAGAACTAAGAACTATTTTGCGAATCTTCATTGTTAAAATAATGAACGATAATAAATCGATGAGATTCATTAAAATGACAAAAGCCACGTTGTTTATTTCGTTATAAATATTTTTTTTAATAATGTTAATGATGGGAGGGAAGAAAAACGGGTCCAGGATTAGGGAAAACAGTTAAAAAAAATTGTATGAGCTTTTAAACCATAAATTAAATATTTTCACAATTATAATCATTTTGTTCCCAATTGCTTCTAATGCACGTACTTAAAATATGTAAATTCTACAATGTTTGTATAAAAATGTTAATTGTTAATTGATATTTGTTTGTATTTCACCAAAAACAAATCTCACATTAAATAATATAAGACGAAAGAATATCTTAAAAATGATTTCTTTCTTATGTTGATCTTTGTATACTGATGACGAAAGAAATAGCTTTAATTCATGAAAAGCAAATGTTGTTTTTGCAGATATTTTCTTTATTCAATAAGAAGAGATATTGCAAGCTTTATATGTATTCTTGATCAAGTTTGCAAGTTTGTAGGATTCCAAGACATTTTCTTCAGTTAATTAAGTAGAAAGAAACAGTTTATAAAGTATATACTCGGGAGTAAACAGTAGTTAGTAATTTATTTGATTGTAGGACTTACCATAGCGTCACAGTCAATGCGGAACATCGTAATTGATAGAGAATTGATCAAGATAACTGACAGAGATCAAGTTTGTAAAGACTTCTGACCCTAGTTAATAAGATTAGAAGAGCTGGAAACTTTCTATTATTTTACACTTTCATGGGATACTTTGATGATTCAAATTAAATTATAGTGAGTAAGATTTAGCAGAGTAAAAAATGTAATCTTTAAACATTCAGTAAAAATGTGTAAAGTTAAACAGACATTTAATCTCTAACAATCACGACAACAGTCGAGTATGGTATAACATGGTTCATATTTTTACCTTTACCGGGCTCATATAAACCGAGGTCCTTCCACCTACTGTCCCCGAAGATTAACCAAAGAAGTGGCAACGAGCGTAGAATTCAAGACACGCAGACTGAGGCACATAAAATATGAGTAGTAGGATCGACAAAAGACTCACCTGGTGATCCTGTTGCTCTTTAAGTCTAGGGTTCATCCGACCGAGTCGGAGAAAATGTGCAATATGTGAACTGTATACGTAATGGAAGGTATCAACGTAATAATAGTAATACCTGGGTCACACTATAAGTCTTTAGAAAATAAAAAAACAGCTCAATGTAGAAAGTTCCCGATGCTTTTATTGTTTTTCGTAGTAGCTCACCGATCTTCAGGGCTCGTAAAGCGAATATTTCGAAGTTTGTCTTTAATTCTTGAGACTAAATGAAAGTAGCAGGATGCTGGGTCAGGACTATATGGCGGATTATTTCGACACCTGCCATAGTTAAATATTCAATTGCTCGTTTTATGGATTGTGCTGAAGTATTGTCGTGGTGAAGGAGGATCCTGCTCGAGAGCGCTGCTGCATTTTACAAGACAGCAATTAACATACCAATCTGCAGTATTAGCAAACCAATTCTAAACAGTGGCGCGAGATGGGGCTTCATAATCAAATCCCAATCGAAGTCTATTATAGCTATATTGTTATTAAGAACGCAAAGAAAGTTGTAATAAATCATAAATAGGAAAATTTTCTTGCGTTAAATTCCAAATAACAAATTAATGCAATATATCACATCATGTAACCAAAGAGTTCTATAATCGAATTTTAAAAGAAGTTTTCATTGCCAATGATTATATATAACTGGCTAATTAATGTGTAATAACTAAATAATTCTAAAAACTTTCACCCATGTATACGTACCTGCCGGCCAAAAGTTTAAGACCACCTTACTTAAAGTAGGAAAATAAAATAAAACTCCAATAAAATATTAAATGTTTAATTAACCTGTTTAATCATCTAATAGAACATTGATTGACAAACAATATACTTTAAAAGCGTAAAGAAATATTAACAGTCCATACAAAAAAAGGCTATAGTTAGCTAAACTGATTTTTCATCAAAAAATCCTCCTTTACATTTTATGACTTTTTTCACGTCTTGGCATACAGGCAATCAATTTGTTAATGGTTTCTTGTGATATATTGTACGAAATTTCACATAAAGCATTCCATATTTCTTATAGCGAAGATAGGCCACGATTACGGGACGTTCCTATCAACCTCTTCCCACAAAAGTTCAACGGGATGCACTGGGACGAAAGTAAATTCTACGTTTTGAACCGAATAGTTCAAATTCCGATTGATCCGAACAACCGATGAATCCACGGTCCAAAGCACTTTTTGAAATCTTCTTCAGTCCAGTCTCGATGGGCAATAGACCACTGCATCCATTTTTTCTTGTTTTGTGGCCTTCGCAGAGGTTTTCAAACGGCAACGCGACCATACATTTCTTTTTTTTTTTTGGGCTGGTGGCCGCTGTTAGCCCGAGGGCTTTTACAGTTTCGACGGGTTGAGAGTTGCCGCTTAGTCGAGACCTCTATTAGTGGGTAACCAACACAAGGGCCTCGGCTTTTACCGTTACCCTGTTCCGCGAGAGCGTCTGAGTCGATGGTGCCCGAGAGGGCCGAACCTCGGCTTGGTCAGCTGCTTCTGACTAAGAATTATCTGCATTAATATCTCTCAAGACGGTGGCGAAGCGACACACAAGGTCGAGGTCGCTTTCATTAACTAGCCGGAAGTCTGATGTCGGGGGCTGCTCCACAGGTTGAGCGACGGTTCGTACGCTGCGACCATACAACTTCGCATCTCTCAGTCGCCGTTTTACTGTAGTCAAGGTTTAACTCAGATTTTGTTTCATTCAACGCGGATTTCTGGTGCCGTTAAGCATCTATTTCGCTTGGTGGCAGTAACAATGAAATTATCTTCACTAGACGTGCTAGCTCTCGGTCTTCCCGAGCGTGGACGACCTTGAAAACTGCCTGTCTCCCTGTATCTAGTTATTGTGCCGTGAACACAAGTCTTCGATAAATTCTGTTCGAAGCAATCTCACGTTCGTATTTGCTTTCATTATGTAAAACTACGATGGCCATACACACGTCATTGCTAATTTCTCGAACTTTTCCCATTTTATGACTTCTTCACTGTAGAAATCACAAGTTTAGACTAATTGAGATTGTTTGTGAACAAACCAGTAAACTTGGGTTGTAATAAGTCAAACATGTTTTCAGGAGCTAAATAATCCTTACTATTGACCAATACGTAACAAAAGCAAAGTAATTGGTAATGAGGACATTATAAAAATATTATTACGAGTCGACCACCTGGCTCTAGCACAGCGTTGGTCGGTTTTTGAAAAGAATAGATGTTTATTGTCCAATAACTTGAAAGTAAATAAAAAAATGACTTCTTTACATATTCGATACTAAAACAATAGAATATGCAGATGTGCATTTCTTTTATTTATCCTATGGGATTTTATTACAATTGATGGATGATTATGTTGTTTATGTGCGGTGTTAAACTTTTAGCCGGCAGGGTTAAATGTGGTGTGTGTCACCTTACTCTATTCGTGTGTACAAATTAAGGACAACAGTTGTGTAGAAATATAGTATGTATTTATTTTTCTATATACCAAAAAGTGGGTTATTTTAATTAAAATACATATCACCACATTTCGATAGCGTATTTTGTTTGCAGAATTAATATCGTTATAGTCGCATTTTCAATAATCCATTTAGTCATAATGTAAGGAATAATTTATATTTATATTTTAGATTCCTGATTAAATGCGCCAACTTTTAATGCCACTTGCCAAGGCACTCTAGTACATTTTTTTTAAAAGAGGGCCTTTCAAAGTCGACTAATTTTGAAAATTTTAAATTCATAGTTTAACAAATTAGTCTTAATTCTAGGAAACTTGGGGCAATTGTGTCATTATTTTTGACTGTCATTCAGATATGTTATTATTTTTTCAAAGTTTAAATGAACATAGATAATAAAAATTAACCACAATAACCGAAAAATGGTTACAGTTTGATCAAATTTCTAGGTTTTTCTTAAAATGCCCATAATTTTCAAACTGCATGGGATAGATTTTTTTTCTGATATTTCTCATGATGGTTACGATCAATCTTGTCACCCCGTTTCGGCTCGACGTTGAGTTCTGGGACATCCTGTATATATATATATATATATATATATATTTATATATATATATATATATATATATATATATATATATATATATATATATGTGTATATATATATATATATATATATCTTCAGAATATAAAGATCAAAATGTGTTTTTAGGTATGTTCAGTGGATCAATACTCTTTATCATTCGGTCCTTGTTGTTAAAAGGCACTCGATCATTTGGTTGGTTAAGTTAAATACATTAACATTGAACCGAACAATATCACGCCTCGAACAAGTATGATATATTTTTTTTTAACCGCTTCATACTATTAGTGTGTGCAGCTAATATAAAAATAAAATGATATGTTTTACACGTTTTGGTAACGTTATGGACTCCAAACGAAGCTCCTATGTTATCCAAGATGCTTAAACCATATCGCGTTTTAAAATACAACTCGCGCCATCTATCTTCTACAATTGTAAGCTTCATGAAATACCCATATCATTAAGTGTAATATTAAATTTATATAATTTACATATATATATAGATATATATACAGTTATTATTAGTTTTAGCTTTCATAAATGAATGTTATACATCCATAAAATATTACCTTAATTATAGCGGTAATATTTGTAAAAGTAAAAGTAAAGTGAGGCTATATCGGTTTGATTACTTTAATTTCATAAGTAGTAATTTAATAGTTAGTATAGTAGTTATAGTTATAGTATTAGTAGTATAGTATAATAGTTTAATTTAATAACATTAACATTTTTAATGTTATTTTAATAACGATTTTGAGAATCAATTGAATAAAATAACTGAGCCTTCTCATTTAGAAAAATATAGCACTAATTATCTATCTCAGACATATATTCTATCAGTCGTGTTTTTAATATACTGTTGTATGAAAAATTATAATAATCAGAAAACACCTAATACTTGCATCACTAAAGTGGCTTACACTTCAGATTCTTCAGATCCTGAAAATGATAACGTTTCAACAAAATCCTTGCCAGTTCCGATTAAACGTAACTTACAGACATACTGAAATATAATTCAGTAATACTAATTTTGTTGTTATAAGTCTATAATTCTAGTTTAAGCTTAATTTTATTTTATATTTTTTTGTAATGTCCATCCAAGTCTATTTTTATTACACTTTTACTACACTTATTCTCTGATGATCAATCTATAATATATATATATAATATATTCCCGTGTTACATATAAAATAAATTGTGTCATTAGTTGTTTACTTAAAGCATTTCTCAATAACTCTACGAGAAACAGAACTCTCGGGTTACATTCCGCTAAAGCGTCACTTGTTGTTTACTTCAACCATTAGCATTTCGCGCTAACTGATGAAATCTGCCAACATGACATAAGTTATTTACTTCAACTGCGTGGCTTCTTGACTTTCATGTGGAGACACTAATCTCTAAGAAAATATTATAATTGTAAAACCATAATTTCAGCAAATAAAAAGTTTGCGTTTCAAAAAAACATTTTACTTCCCACCCCATAACTGTCCTCTCAGACCCAGCAATCGTGGAATACGCTGCATGCGTTGGACGCGAAATAACAACGAAATGATATTTCACAGGGTGTGCTACGGAGCAAAGGGTGAAGAAACTACGGGATTTCCGTATCATGCTATAATGCCCCGCTTTTTTCGTAATCGTCGAGACGTAAAAGAGTAGAAGTCGTAATCTTTGAGACGTCCTTAACGATCACAGAGCAAAACCTGGCAGAACTGGTTGGGTACGTCCTCCGTGCAAAAATCTTAGATGATGCCGAACTCGAACGGCTAAAACGTGGAGCTGTTCAGTAGAAGGTGTGGTGCCGCAACCTGTGGAATAACCTACAGCTAAAGGTGCGGTAGGGCTCCCAGCGGTAGTGCTGGAAGACGATGATAGAATAGTCACCTAGAATATAGAGCAGACGAGGAGCATGTCCTTCTTGAGAATCGACCGCGATTTCCCTGCATTCCTCTAAGCAAACGGAATCAAGCTATCGTGAGGGCTCTGAATCTAGTGCTGGGGTATTAAAAATCACCCGGACGACCTTTTGCGATATGGACTCAATTCTGTTTGGGGCTGCGGTGGCTGTTTGCCGTTTAGTGTGTGGCAAACTCTCCACATGTGGACGTACTTCGGAGCAACGTAGCGCTGTTGCAGCGTGTAGAAAAAGGATTTAGGACCGTATCGTAAGGGCAAGAGTCCTTATTAGCAGACTGATAAGCTTCAGGCTGAGGATTTTGCGCACTATCAGGATGGCGTTTGCGGTGACAGACATAAGTTAGTTCCAACAAGACGTTACGTAAAAATTGACGAAGCGCGTAGACGACCTGGAGGGAAGATTCGCTACTTGGGGAAAGCGCATTCGGTGATATACTGAGAGGACGACATGGTTCAACCAGTATCGCCTATTCCAGAGTGACTGGAAGAGGTCATAAAAGACGCTGGAGTGACCAGATGTTCGTAGAACGGGTCAAGTACCGAACCAGGCATTTTGGCGTAGCTTTTAGTCAGAGCCCTTAGCCTACAGTGAAAGCCCCTGGACGGAATCTGTGACGAGTGCAAGCGCTGATGTGGCATCCCTGAATCCCGTTGTGATTACAGTGGACGACGTAGCTCAGCCAGTTCGTCGAGCCCCGAACTGATAAAGCCGGGATTCGATGGACTGCAATACTGCTAAAAGAGTTCGTAGTATGCTACGCTGTAGTCACGCAACAGTTCCAGGAGCCCACGGCCGTAGATCGCTCCCGGCCCTCTTCACTACTGCGATCACTCACTTGGTTCCTAAAGATCAGGTTACTACAGACCCGATTAAGTACCGCCTCATTAAATATAAAATAAGAAGTATACAATTTGAAATAAAATTATAATATAAAAACAATATACCATTATAATATACCAACATTCCAGCATACTACTATACAAATATATTACATTAATATTATATATGTATAAATTACTTTAAAAACAATTTCAATTTCGCAAATAACAAAAGCAAATAACAAATATAAATATAGTCCATACGTTATGATATTGTTCTAAAAATATATTCTTCGACTTTCACAAGATTTATATCGTAGATCGCTATTTCAACAAGTCTGAGAAATCTCATTTTGTATTCAACAACCGTTGTCCTGTCCCGTTATTGTGACAAAATTCCTGCATAGTTTATATTTTACATATAGCCATATTTTTTGGTTGTTTCTTTGCGATTGTAATTTGATGATGATTTTAATAATATAAATATAATTGCAGCCCGTTTAGACATTTAATAAGCAGGTATAAGTCATAGATATTTTAATTTTTTGGGAATTATTGATAAATGAAGACTTTATATTTAATGATAATTATACTTTCATAGTATATGCAAAAATTCAAATTTAATTTATTTTTACAAACAAAATATGAGTCTTGAGTTTTAAATAATGGTTAAATGGTTTAAGATCTTTGTTATTTTTCTATAGATAACAAATCACTTGCGAGAAACTACAATTTATAAATAGAAGATAAGAGACGAGCATACAGAATTTAGGTAGATAATAAAAAAATAATTAACATGAATAATTAACAGACCTTGCCGCCATTAAGATATAAGGCTGTCTACAAAATAGTTTATTTTTTGTGGCAATCTTCCGAAATATGGGGTTAAAGTATTATATAATTTATATAAAGATATTTTTTTCCAGTTCTTTCTTGTTTTGAGGTAAAGAGTTATACAATTTGTACCCTCGAACATTATATTTTTCTTCCCGTATTCTATTCTGGCTGTCCTTATGTAAATGTTATGGGCACGTCTTAGGTTGCGATTTTGAACGTCTGTTTTATTTAAATAATATCTGAGCATATGTCATTATGTAGTATTTTTCGTATTAATATACAAGTATTATACTGATATATTTGTAATATGTTAAATAATTTAGTCTCTTAATATATAATATAAGATGGTGTCAAGTAATTATAATGGTACTTTGATTAACTTATATGTCGTTTCTGTAATTTATTTTGTGTACATAGGTTTGTTCTGTGTGCTGTACCTCGATAAGATATTCGATATGATAAATAACAGAGTAGTAATAGAAAAAAAGGTCATTTATGTAAATTAATAAATATTATGTTAGTAAATAGAACTAAGAACTATTTTGCAAAAGTCCATTATTAAAGAATTGGAACTATAATAAATATTATAAAAAATTGGAAATATAATAAATAGATGAGATACACTAATATAACATAAATAATCGTTGGGGGAGGCTAGTGCTCTACAAACGTGACTTTTGTAATCTTAGTGGTCCTTTTCTTTATGAATATTTTGTTAATATTGTAAATTGAGGCAGAGAAGAAAAAAATCTCAAGGATTGGGGACAACAGTTAAAAAAAATTACGAGCTGTTAATCCACAAATTAAATATTATCTACAATTATAATTATTTTGTTCCCAATTGTTTCTAATGCACCTCCTTAAAAATATGTGAAATCTACACATGTTTATATGAAAACGTTAACCGTTAATTGATATTATATTTATAAATAATACGGATATGAGTCTTAAATAAACTTCGTCCATAAATATTGTTTGATTATTTGTACCTTTAAACACACGATAGGATTGAAATAAAAAACAATTATTAATAAACCATTTATTAAATGAACAGAGGACTTAATTGAATTCCTTTTCTCAAAATCACCTAATAATTCGATAAAATACTATATACATATATGTGATTGATCAACATGTGATTTTCGATTCCCAACTGTGGAACAATATTTCTGTATCATAAATTGTTGGTTTTCTAGTCTGGGGAATGTTACGAGTATATGTATGGCCCGCCCGTGTCTTTGATTTTACATCTGATCTCAAATCTTATTAGACACGCGTAATATAGAACTAGGAAAGAGAATTTTGAGTGGGTGGAAACTGTTTGCGGAAATGCATACGGCACTATAAAATATAGTAATAATGAAAAGATGTTATCGTGATCAAACAGTAGTGGATGTAGTAATCGGTAGCAACTTGTGATAGGTTGTTATAATTATTGTTATTATTATAATTGATTCCGAAATCAATGCATTGATTTAAAAATATATTAACATCTATCAAGACGAAGGTTAGAGAGATACAATGCGTAGGCCCAAAAAATCATAGAGTTAGAGCATTCTTTTTTTTAAATCGCTTATCTATTATTCATAAAAACAAAATCAACGTAGTGTATCTTTGGAGGCACTTAACTTCCCTTGCGGAATTTAAATTTTAGACTTAACGAGATTGCCTTTATTGTGACAATCATTGTAAAGTAAATTCTTATTCCAGTGTTGCCTCCTGATTTAAATTTGATGCTTTACTGAATTCGAGTCACTCTGAATAAGTAGTTTCGTAGATTGACCGAAGTTTTTATGTCCCTGTTTTGAGTCAATGTATTCGTATTAGGTGGTAGGAAAAAAAGAACAAACGTTACAAAATGTAAAATATCAAAAATATATTTTAGGTTTAAAGGAGACAAGCCGTAGCTATACAGAAAAAAAAATAGAACCTTTCAATTGGTACATACTTAATAAAATATACAATATAGCACAATGAATAATATAGATAAAAATTTAAAGTAATAAAATTAAAATATTTAAAAATCGTTCTGTTTATTTTTCTCTAAGTAAAATAATTTGGAACTATCCTTGCTTTTTCATATGCCTTTCAATATATTCTCCGTAGATGACATATTTTTATAGCACTATAGTGCTAAAGATTATGTAAACCTATGTATCATTCAGTAAATGATTTATGTAATCTTTAGAGACCTACATTTATACTCGAATAACATTTTGACAGTGGTAGTTTCTGACTGACAAAAGTTCAAGATACACATAACGACGACTGGGATAGAATGCCTCGTTACTAATAATTGAGTCTCTTGATTCCTTTACTCAGCATACGGAACAGCAGTGTTATGCTGATATCCAGTGTCAGTGTAGTCCTTCCCTGGTCGAGCCGATCCATTAGGAACATCCATCCAGCTGGAAACTAGACGTAACGTGGATCTACGTTACGTCAAGTTTCCACTCTGACGACTATGACTTGACGTTACTGTTAGACTGCCGTTCGTTATTACACAATCACGCTGTGTATAAGATTTTTATAAGATATTCGCGTGGTAGAACCACGTTGATGCTGCATGAATGGCAAGGACCACGCCCTAACAGAATACTATCGTAAAATTGCAGAATAACGCTGCCTGAGTTAAGTGTATGAATCCGAAGACGTTTATTCCTAGTGTGACTATTCCAATTTAATCCTTCCTTCCTTTCTTATGTTATGATTCCTTATCAAGGATGCATATAGGTGTCATGGACTGCAGAAATCACATACCATCAGTGAATTATGCGCTCGTTTGTCCACGTCAATGCAATAAAATAAAAACATAAAAAGAAGATTATAAACGAAAGTTTCCTTTAATATTTTATTCCAAACGGATAAAAATAGTTGACAATTCAGTATTCTTAAATGTATACAAGACAGCAATCAAGTAATGGAATACTGTTGTATTGAATAAACAAACTATTATTAATGAACTTCTAAAGATATATAGAAAACTCTAAAATAATAAATTTATATGTTATTACAGGTTTAAAATAAAAAGATATTTTTTATAAGTAGGGCTGACTGAAATGTGCACAGTTTAACAGATTTGTATTTTTTCATCTTTTTGTTTTATAATGATTTCTTATATTATTCGACACAACTATATATACAATAAAGCAATCAAGTAATGGAATACTGCTGTATTGAATAAAAAAACTATCGATGCCATTATTAATGAACTTCTAAAGATATATAGAAAACTTTAAAATAATAAATTTATATGTTATTGCAGGTTTGAAATAAAAAGATTTTTTTTATAAGTAGGGCTGACAGAAATGTGCACAGTTTAACAGATTTGTATTTTTTAATCTTTCTGATTTATAATGATTTCTTATATTCATCATTATCTCAGCCCGTCAGTAGTTTTCTGCCAAACTAATCTTATCTTCCTAGAATGCAATGACCAAGACGAGGTTGCAACTTGAGAAACTCAGTCATCATCAGTTCTACGTGCTACATAGACGGCTCATCGCCAATTGAGCTCACTGACCCCATGAGCTACCTTAAGCGAATACTACAAACATTAAATGAAAATAATTTTAAGGGTTTTATCTTGCGTTAATTTTTATTTATTTTAATACCATTTGTTTGATGATCCTATTTCACGTTTAGTTTTTCTCATATCTTATGTAATAGTATATATAAATAAATAAAACGGATATTTGAGAAAAGTTGTGAGACAGAAAATTGGTTTTGTTGTTCCGGAGAACGTCGATAGTTATATAGATAGTCCTTGGAAATTTATACGTTTTCGTATAAATTTCCAAGGATCTTAACTTTACGCTCGATTAAGCTTTAGTGAAAAACCACTCGTATACTCACAATAATGCGCGAGATTTTATTTTGTACTAAGCCTCTATTAAGGCCAATTTATTAATGATCTTTTAGATCTTTTCACCCAAGACCAGAAGAAAGTTCTTCAGCATGATAAAATTACACTATAAGAATTTATTATTTATATTACAAAAATAAATAAAGTTCAGTCTATGGGCTTTTAAAAAGATTTAAAATACTTGTACGCATGGCATTACTCCATTGAAGCAATTAATATGATGAAAAATCCATCCATTCGAAAGGGGTGACAATGTGTTAGTTTATTACATAAATTAGATTATTTATATAAACTCTTTAAGAAGAAGAAAGATATATAACTTTCTTTTAAGTAACATGGAATAAGTTATCAAGATACTCCATACAAAAAATAAATATGATAATTGATGTAATTTTTTTGAACTTTATAAAATAAATTCTTTGTATAAATTTATGGAGAATGTTGACAACACCAAAAATTTAAGATCTAATTCAAATAACAACAGTACAACATTCATGTTATGAAGAAGCTTAGGTATAATCCACAAAGCTGCTAAACGTATTACGTAAACTTCCGAAAATGTTTTGCTTTTTCTTTTGTTTGTTTTCATTCTTTATCCCTTCAATCTTAATGCAAATCTCTAACAAGTTGGTTTTCAAAATCAACAATAAGTTAAGGTGTTTTTAAAATATTATTTAAATATATATTATCATTTTAAATGTACATATTAATAATTAACTTATTTATTTTTATTGCTTTAAAAGGGTAGATAAGTATCGTTGTTAAAATGAACTTTCTTGAACCTATTTAGAAATAACAACACAATATAGTCAGTAAAAAATACATAACGACCTATAATTACGAACAACATTACAGAATTTTGATTAATTAAATGAAAACTCAAAATGTTATCATGGTCCCTTAACATTCAAAATTAACAATATAAAGTAAATGTAATATCCAGCCTAAAAATTACAGTAACATAAGCCTAATGGTTTCGTTTAAAATATAAGATTATATTTTTGCTCACGACTGTGTATAAATGGACATGTATGCTATAGATTAGAATTGTAGCCTACTAAGTTTCAGACCAACCATCATACGAACAAGACCTGGCTGTATGGACTAAAGTCCTTTGCCTTTCCCATTAGGGATAAATTAATATCATCATCATCATTTAGCCTACTATGTATGCAGCTATTATCAATATATAAATTAAAAACACTAGTACGCAAAAAAATCGACTAAAGCGTCATGCATTAAAAAAACACAGCCCTTAATTATACTTAAATTTTTAAATTATTCAAGCTGTAGGCTTGTGGCTTCTAAATAATGTGAACAAATGATATCTTTTCAAAGAATATCCAAAAACATGTTATTGCTAATCACAATTTTTGCACCTATTAACAATAGCGCCAATTAGTAGTTGTCATGATTTATAAAAGGTCATTTACCTGACCTACCCTCGTCGTCAAACATCAATCGGTACACTTAATCCTTATTATGAAACACAAACATTGCCTTAAAATGAACACATCTATTAAAGAAGTGGCTCAAGCGTTTGCCTTATGGGAACAAGGCCAGAATCAGCGCGCAGTGGCTCGCGTGTTAAACATGAGCCAGTCTGCTGTATCCAGAGTTTATCAGCAATACCAGGAAACAGGTAGCTTTAACCGAAGAAGCGGATCCGGTAGAAGAAGGGATGACCGATTTATCGTCACTACTTCGCTCAGAAATCGGACCTTCTCTGGTGAGAAACGCGAGGAGTGACTTTTAGCGGCTGTACTGTCAGAAGAAGATTAAAGGCAGCCAACCTGACACCAAGGCCAGCCACTGGTCCTAAGGTGATCCCAGCTCATCAAGCAGCCCGACTACGTTTCGCAAGAGAACACGCGAATAGGACGGACGAACAGCAGAATTCTGTTCTCTTCTCAGATGAAAGCAGATTGTATCTTCTTGGCAGCGATAGACGACAACGAATCTACAGAAGACCTGGAGAGCGATTCACCCAGTGCTGCATAAGTGAAAATATGGCATTTGGAGGAAGTTCATTGATGGGCGAGCATTTTAATGGAGTCAAAAACCGAGTTGGTTTTGAACGAAACTAGCGGCAGATTTGGAAGTTTGACAGCGAATCGGTGAAAACATTGTGCTAATGCAGGGCAATGCCCTACCACATACCGCAGCTTCCGTTCGGCGGTACCTGCAGCAGGGCGAAATTGAGTGCATGGAGTGACCAGCACGTAGACCGCACTTAAATCCTATTGAGAATTTATGGGACGAACCCTGGCTCTAATTACAGCTCCTAATCGGGTACGTCGGTAAGTAACCTTAGGAGGTGTACTGACCGTACCGTATAGTGCTATACTGTTGGCAGGGGTAGCAATAAATATTGAATTACTTTTATAATTTTTTTTTCATTAGAGTGAATGTTTCCTAATTTTAGAGTTCAAGACGAATTTTGTACAATTTTTTTTTATTAATTAAATGAATTTATTAATATTAATATCATTTTATTTTAAAGCTAAAACCTTCATTTTTAATCTGCTTTAGTCAAAAAATAAATCTAAGCAACAATTTTTTTATGAGAATATTTTGCCGGCAAGCGTACGGCGTGAGTCGTTTTTTTTATATGCTTTACTTTACTTTTAACTACTAAAATAAGTATGGTAATAAAACACAGAATAAAGAAAGAGTTTTTTTTAGTACTATTTTGTTTATCTTAAAAACTTGAATTCCTTTATAATAAAGCTTGTCCTCATTCTTTTTTGTGTATTATAAATTCTTCGGGTGGAAAAAAGGAAAAAAAATCACAGAATTTCTTTTGTTCCAGAGAAGCTTTATATGTTTGAATTTCGCTATCATTCCCTTTTTTATTGTAAGTAAATATATACACAGCAACAATAACTCCGGAATAAAAATATAAACTTTTTTTTTATTTTAGTTGGAACAAAGGAAGACGAGTTTTAAGTGGCCTTGCTTAGCCGAGGACTATGGACTCCTCGAGACGTTGAAATAAGGCTGTGTGGTAAGGCATGTCCTATGACGTGGAGGATGGCGATGTTCTTTCTCCGGTTCATCCTGGAGGGGATACCGACCGGGCGTTGGTGGTACTTGCCGTATGTGGTGAAACATCGAACATCGGGGGGTTTAGTCGGTTCGAGCTAATATAATATAATACTTACCCTTGAGGTTGGGTATGGATGAGGCATATCATCACGTTTTAAACAAAAGAGATGACCACGAGTCATACTCATCTACAGCTATAATCAAAAAAAACTTAAGATGCAAATACTATATTATCATCCTTGAAAACTGAGATGGAATATCTGACTACCAATAACCGTCGATCCCTTTTTTTATTCATGGGGAAATGCCTTAAAATTTTGTCAGGTTTCGTCGGGCTGGCACCAATTAAAACGCCATGACGTTCCGTCTTCGATCCATACGGCAGGTCCACGGGAACGCACGCGACCCACCTGTACTAGTCGCTCATCGAGGAGAATATCCCTCCTCTATCCCTTCAGGCAAGGCACGCCAGCACACGAGTGCGAATTCCTACTCAGCCTCCTCTATAAACGGGAATTCCCCCCGAATCCGCACCTCTGGGTGCAATGGTGACTAGGAAAGCACAATCCCAGTCACATGCGTTTGGGTACTTCACCTTGGATAACCAAGCCACAGCTACTAAGTCCCTAAGCCTCGACAAGGCGAGAATCCATTCGGATGGGTAAACCATTATCTTTTTTTTTTAGATGGTGAAATTCCTACGCATACGGTCAATGATGGATTACGTCGTACTCACACCGACTAAAACCCTATGGTGTTCTTCCTTCGTCGCGTATGGTGGTGTTACGAGACTCTTGGCCTCCTCCGTAGGTGGGCAGCGGACCTCCATCGCCAACCATAGTTCAGCCGCGGGGGACAAGGAGAGTGGTTGCGGATCCGACACTCCTTTTCACCCGCGGCCGCATCAGGAGTGTGACATACCGCTTGAGACATTATTTATAAGCTAAGAAAGAAGTTAATACAAATTGAGAACAACAACATCATTTATACAACATTAGTAAAGGCATATAGAATTTGTTTTTTTTAATTCCTTACCACTGAGTTGTTTAGAAATTGTTTAGAAATGATAGGATTTTTGGTCACATTTTAGATAAGTTTTTACCATATCTTACAATTTGTAATATATATTTGAGATATGACAATAAATAAATACTACTGAAAAATAAAAAAAAGTATTATTATTTATTTTTCAGTACTCACCGTATGATAGACAGCAGCGTTATTACAAGCAAGTATTCAGGAAGGTCGCGGTTGTTCCCAAGTCCCCATTTATGGGGTGTCTATAAACTTCCTGCAGTTTGGCAATACTGTACTCAAACAAAATACCATAATAAAAAAATAACCTGATATAACAATACAATGGACTATATATTTATATCAGTTACCATCAGAGACACTTCATTGACGTCGACGTGCATTTACTAGGTATCTAAATTATAATTATAATTGTACAATTTAGAATAGTGTAAGGTTTTATATAATGGTATATGGTTATCTATGGTATGTTTTACATATTTATATATATATATATATATGTATAATATAAGTTGCTGTTAGTCCTCAGTGGTGACAGCCAACCAATACCTTGATGCTTCGTCGAGAATTCATGTGGCCGATATCACTTATATATCTTCTCCATCATTAATATAACGTGAGACAAAAATAATCACTTTCAAAACTATGTAGTTTTAAATGGCCTAATTTGGAGCTAACGAACATTAAACAAAAATATTCATGGCCGAAATAAACTTTTACAGCCAATTGTGGCGGTAATGAAATTTGTTGGTAACTAATGTACTTGTTATTGTTTTATATGGGGAAATGCCTACGCATACCCACCCCTGCAGGGCTAAGGATGAGTTAACTCGGATTCACACCGACGAAACCCGCATGGTGTTCCTCCATCATCGCGTATGGTGGGGTCACGGGAACGATTTCGCACACATCCGCGACCCCGCCTGCGTCGGCCTAGGAGGGGTCTCCTAGGCTAGCTGCGCCGGAACACCCATGCGTCAATTCAGCCTCCTCTGTAGGTGGGAAGCGGACTTCCTGAGTTCCCCCAGAGGCCATGGGGGCCAGGAAAGCAGTAAGCAATCCCAGCCTCCTGCGGTGGATCTGGTCTGTGGCTCCACCGCCAACCGATTTTCGGCCGCGGAGGACAGGAAGAGCGGCAACGTAACACCGACACTCCTCTTCCCCGCGGCCCTCAGCTGCTGAGGACGGGGAGGACGGTCTCGCTCCGTCACTTCCCCCAACACGCTTCCGCGGCGAGCTCTTTACGAGCTCATCCGGGGCGGCCTCGTCGGGCCGGCCACAGAGTACCTTAGGCCAGCCGTTTGGGTCCCTCTTACCTTCACCATGGATGACCAAGCCACGGTTACTACGCCCCCCCGCCACGACAAGGCGATAACCCTTCGGGTGGGAACAGTAGATACCTTTTTTTGGTGAGGAAATGCCTACACGTACCCGCCCTCTAGGGGGCGAGGACGGGTTATGTCGGACTCGCACTGACTAAAACCCCACGGTGGTCGCCACCAACGCTCGCGAGGGGTCGCGGATCTCCGTAAGAAACGCAACCGCAACTCCCCTGCGCTTCTCTGGGATAGCCCGTCCCGGGGCGTGCGTGAAAATCGCACCCCCAGAACCCTCGCGGAACTATCACGACGACTCGGTACCACGTCGTGCCGTCGTCCTTCTCGGGGTCGCTAATATTGGACGGTCGGAGACCCCACTCCGATCGTTAGCGACCCGAAGGACCCCGTTTATGGTAGGGGAGCACAGAAGATACCTACACTAACACGAAACAAAACAACGTTATGTGTATTCTATAAAATTGTTTATTCGAATAACTAGGCTAGGGCTTAGGTCCTAATGCTGCTATTCAGGAAGGTGGTCAGGAGAGTTTCAATTTTTAATAATGGATTACTAGAGAATTTATAAAGATCTTTTATACATAATTAAAAAAAAAACACAATCAATTTTTTTGTTATCATATGGGCGTTATAAATGTTCTGTCCAAAACAAAACAACTAAAAGACTGATAATTCTCTACCTTGATAATTACGCATCAACGGTTAAATTATTAAGTAAACGGACCGTAAAGTTTCCTAAGTTTGTAAACGACTAATTAAGATATTCTTGAATCACTTCGGGAACAGATTGCCAAATTTAATCCAATATCCTACAAATCCTTTCAGCCATATGCAATTTACTATCTAACATTTATTTAATTCGTATACCGCCATTTTGGGTGCGTAATAAATTCTCTAATTCTCTTTTGGTAGACCGAATACTATTCCTAGTTGTTGGCGGATGATGAGGCCAATACCTCGGCAAGAACAATGACAGCAAAGGTCGTGAACCACTGTTCCCGTAGACCAGTTCAAGTGTTGGCAACGGGCAGAGAGTTCCAGGATTTACCTTATCATATAGATCATCTATGTTGTGTAAGGTGAGAATCGTGCTTAAAACTGAAGGGGTGATATTTATTGTATATTCACAAGTATAAATGTCTAACATTGGATTTTCATTTCATTCCCAAAGCATCGGCGCGTTTCCACCCCAATCTTAATTCGAATGGAAAGCACTAAAATCCTAGCCCGGTATAAATTTTCGAATCTCAACGAGAGGATATCAAATTGTCTAAGAAGAGGTTTCTCGGTTCAGTTTTAAGTGCTAAAGTTACGTCTAGAAAAAATTCTTGCACGAAAAAGGTCAGTTGAAATGCCAGCATACAATGGTAGCTTAGTTTACTGTATTTCCTCTGATTAAAGATAGAATACGAATACCTTTTTATTAGTGAGCACGGATTCCATCTTACGGATTAGAAATAATCGTCCTTAGAAAGTATCGTATATCGTAGCTTCCAATCGTCGTCTACCATAAATTGAACTATTAATCGTTGGTCACCCCTATTTTCATTTTAAGAATTGATTATTCATATTTCATTTTTTAACAGTGGTAGAGCTACACTGCAATTCGCTTCTAGCTGTAGAATGAATGGGTCATCTTGACCGGGGTAGGACCACGCCCTCAGCGAAAAATAGCAGCTATATAATGCTGCTGTGTTTCGTCTTGTGAGTGCAGGGATCCGGAGACCTTTATTACTGGTGATTAGGCATTCCATCTCAGTCCTCAAGGGTGACAACGAATTTGAGTTATGATTCCTTGTCAAGGAATGTAGATGTCATGGGCCGCAGGAATCACTAACCATCAGGTGAACTGTATACTTGCGTGTTACTCTTAATGTAATTAAAAAATTACTTCAATAACATATACACCATTTGAATTTAAAATTGACATACATACATATATATAACATTGACCAAACTAATATTTTCTTATTATATTTTTAATTGTTTTATTATTAAGAGTGATGGAATGTAACTATATGATGTGATATTTTGTGTTGCTTACTTACATTCACCATGGGACAAGTTGAAAAACATCGTTTCAGTTTCGGAGCCAGAGCTTTATTGTTGAGCTTGCTCTCCTATCTCAATTTTAAATTGATTGTACTGAATAAATTATTTTATTTTTATATTTAGATACTTATATAATTTAGATACTTATTTGTGGACATGTATGTTTCGTTCCGTCTTCCTTTGATCTTATTGTATACACATTACATCGGAATAGGGAAGGAGACGATGAGTGTGTGCGTCTGCGTATGCGTAAATAAAATAAAATATTCTGCGCAGACGTTGTTTTCTATAAATAACTAGAACATATCGCCAAAATCGACCAGGATATATCTTTGACGTTAAAAAATAAAGATTTGCTCTTCCATTATGAGACTTAATAAATAATACTAAGATCTAACTACCTAAGAAAATTCATTACAACATAATAACTTATTTAAAAGAAATAAACATTTTACTGATAAATGTAATTCAAATTAACTGTTTTTATTACTGCAATAACCTCAAAAATAGAGTCGTTTTACGTTTTATTGGGGTAATGAACGAGAAATGACAACGGTTTTATTATTGCATAAATATCAAACGCAGATGTTCTCTCTGTAGAGTAACGCAGGTAATAAAGTTGACCCGGTTACGCAATACCAAAGCACGGAACCGGTTTTTAAATACAGGTAAAAAACGGTTAAACTCTGGTTGTATTCAACTGTGATAACATAATTGATATTGATTTAAAACTATATTATCAGGAGCTAAAGGAAATGGACTCGGAAAAACAGAATGAATGAGTATTATATAATAAAATATTTTCAATGGCTTATTCTTACAACTTATATAACTTTGTCGGTCTGGACATATATTTATTCTTATAATGAAGGTGACAAACAAGGTCACAGTTTACCTGATGGCAGTGGTACCTGCGGCCCATGACTCAGAAATTCATTCACGATAATGAATTGTCACTCACAGGACTAAGAATGCTTCGTTTAGCAATAAAAGTTTAATTAACCGGTTAAAAACAAAATCTATTCTTTTTATTTTGATTTTATATGAGCAAATTCATTTTCTAATTGAAACTTGTCGTGTGAGTATATTTAAGAATATATTTTTTGTTTCATTACATTCAGAGTACCAAACGGGCACACAGTTCACCTGATGGCAAGTGATTCCTATGGCACACATATACGTTGTACTAGATGCGTTGTCACCGTTGAGGACTGAGATCGAATGCCTCGTCACCAATAAACCAGGATACACTCACCAGTCAAAACGCAGCAACATTATGCTGTGTTTCGTCTGGTGAGTGCTGAGGGATTTTTTCGGAGGGATTTATTCTCTATAGTATTAAGGATGACAGATGGGCACATATTGCACCTGATGATAAGTGACCACTGCGGTGCGTGAAATCTACATTTATACTTAATTAAGATTTAAAGGTGAATGCGTTTACAAACCTGAAAACTGAGATGGTATGTTTCGGTACCTGTAATTGCGTCCCCATAGTAGAACTGATCATACGAAACATAGTAGTTTTTGTTCCGTGAGAGCGTGGTTCTTCACCGATCGAGCCGACCCATTCACGTTGCAACTACGTACTAGATTCGTAGTTCTACCCCGGATACAAACTTTTTCTATTCTTACGTGATTGTATGATATTATTAAAACCCAGAAAAATAAATATTATAAATTTAATTAGTCTACTTAAAACTAGTCTGTACGAAAAAATGGTAAAAATCTTCATATATCTATAAAACAGCATCTAGCTGTCTATATATAGTAGTCTAACAAATTATTGGGAACATATAAATCACTGCGAGTGTACAACAATGTCTCACCGAAATCTTCATCTCAACAGATATACAAGAACTTCTTTTTTTCGTCTACTAAGTGGTAAAAGAGCAAATAGATCACTGATACCAAGTCATCACCGCCGCCGATGAACTTCCCCAACACAAAGGGAGTCCTAGGTACGCTGTCAGCCTTGATGAAAGATGTAAGGTCTTTTCTTGAAGATTCTTTATCTTTTTGCTTTTTTAGATTGAGAGTAACAAACGAGCACATAGTTCATCTGATGGTAAGTGATTCCTGCGACCCATGACATCTACATTCATCCTCGACAAGGAATGATAATACAGATGCGTTGTCACACTAGAACTGAGATGGAATGCCTCTTCACCAATAATAAAGGTCACCAGACGAAACACAGCAGCATTATGCTCCCATTTCAAGCAGGTATTCTGTGAGGGCGTGGTCCTACCCCGGTTGAGCTGACCCATTCATTCTGCAGCTAGAAACAAAGTGCAGCGTAGCTCTACCACTGTTTCTTGAAGGTTGCTAGCAAAATCAAATTCTAAATACAATATTACTAATGACAACATCCTTTTCGACCAACTGTGATATTTTCTCTCACATGAAGTTTGAAATTAAGCAATCGCCAAGCGACATCGTATTCATTTAAGCATACAACAGACTGTCACAGAGTATAGTCCTGAGATTCCCGCAGACCTATGCCAGGTCATCACTGCGTCTATTTGGGAGTCGTTCTGCATTGCAATGGCCAATATGAGATTGCCACTCAAGAACCTTTTTTCCCTATCACTTTTCGGTTCTATGAGCTGCACAGTTTATTAATTATTAGTAATAAGTGCTTTTACTTTAGTTAGAACGATCATAGACCAATAAAACAATTCATAGATAACAAGGTTGCATGTTCCTTCCCCAGCAACTTAAATCTAAATCGCAATAATAGAAGAGTCCATGTAGTCACAATATACAAAAAACGAAAGCACGATTCGTTAAAAACCCTAAATAAATTTGTTACGGTCAGTACGTTGTAACTTTTACGTTGCTTAGAGCTCTACCTAGTCTAAGCAACGTACCTAGGTCTGATATTTAAACTTCACACAATAACATTTGGAAATTATGAAAATTTAATTATTGATGTTGTTTTTTAATATAATTTTTTGATATGTCTTAAAATTCTGGATTATTAATCACCCTTTTTGAACCATTTTTCCCTATTGGTTGTCGGTTCTGCGCTATATAGCCCGTTGCCACTTCTAGTTCATTAAACGTTTGACCTATGCTTGTAATCATAATTCTCCTGCCCACGTTACGTATCACCTATGATAGGGTGTTAATTCAAGTGTCGTTAATTCCTAAATATTAAGTTAGTCACTCCGCTCTAACGCTCGTCAAGTTAAAAAATATAAGTTATATGTACGTAGGTTTGCTACGTTAGAAAATAGAGATTTGTAACGTAGTAAAGCAATGACGTAACTACAATGCAAACACGTTGGCTTAAGCACGGTAGTACCACGCTATTATCCGCTTATAATTCCGCAACTGTGATGTATATTCTAGTAAAAGCCGATACAAAGATAAAATATAAGTACAAATTAAATGTCGCTAGAAATAATGGCAAATAATGGAGCAGTGATAGCTCAGTATAAATAAAAAGTCGGAAATTCGGCCCTTTCAGGCTCTCTCTGAGCTGTAAAAGCCATAGGGCTAACAGTAGCCATCAGCCATAAAAAGAAAGAAGTTCAGTGTCCAACAGTCGCTTTTATTCTCGGTATGCGCACAAATCGACTGCGTTCCACGACGCCGGTACCAATGAAATTGTTTATTGCAACTTCAAATGCTGATTTACCACGTGCTTCGTCACGTGTAACGCACATATAAATATGTTCATATATGTGTACGTAATTATATATGGTATGGTTCACATGAATGTTTCCTATATTATAATTAATTTGACTTTATCAATATTCTTTCTTCATAATTTTCCTAATATTGAATATTTACAATAACAATGAATTGTCACTAAATTGATACTCCCCAATACTAACACTGTTACTTCTAGATCAGTTAATTTATGTAAATTGATATTTAACCAACATTATTTAAAAAAAAAGTAATATAACGCCGTTACGGTAGAATGTACTGTATACTATATACTATATACTATATTAATCTAATACATCTTTGTACAACCCCTATCCAAGAAAAAAGGAACGTGAAAATTGTAAATACAGTCGGTTTTTATATCTGAGTGTTAAATTGCGGATACCCAATAAATCGTGGTAACGAGGTATTCTATCTCATTCTTATCATGTATGATTAAGATGTTTGCAAACAAACAAACAAAGTAAGTTATATTTATATTAAAGCAGACACTTCAAGAAAGACAGTAGTAAAGATTAATTAAATATTCGTAAAAGATTCTTTCACGTAAGAAGGTTATTCAATCCCCATTTGCTAAAATCAAACAGATGTTTTAGAAGTTATAAATAAATATTTAATTAATTATAACTCTAATAAATATGAAATGAAAACAAATTTCTACCTTTTATTACACGTAATTACCTCAAATACCGCTAATGGTGGCAGTTATCGTTTGTTACCTGAATTCAAATGAGCCTAAATTGGCGCAAGCTTTTTTATGATTAGGCAGCGAAACGAGCACACATTTTACCTCGTGGTAAGTGAAGCTTATTGCATGGCTATTGAGTATAATTAACCTTCGTGACAAAAACCGTGTGCTGTATTGGTTTTTCTGAATTTTGCTGATTCATACAGACTATTTTTTTTATTTAATCTGAAAAGAAATATGCTGGGAGTATATGCTGCTTTCATGTTGGTATGGCATGAAAAGAAAAATACGTAATGTGCCAAAAGCTGCTTTGATATGTTTTATCAGACGGTGAGTGAGAGACATTGATCCTAGAAAGGAATCAAACACGCATGCAATAAGATGGAATACCTCGTCACTAGGTCAAAGGGTCTCCGGATCCTGCATTCACCAAACAAAACACATTAGTGTTATGCCGCTATATCACGCTGGCATTTCGTACTCCCCGGTTGAATATCCATTCATTCCTCAACCAGGAACAAATTGCAGTATGACTATATCACTATTAAAACTGAATTTCTATAGGAAAGCTGAAAAATAAATAAAAGGCCGTGAGCAGTTATATTTTAGTGATAGAGATAGGTCGACAGCCTTTTAGTTCAGCTAGAAATGCATGGAGTTCTTAACTTGAATATTTGTAAACTGCGAACAGTGTAATTGACTCACTGGATTTTAGTTAAGGTAAGTTTCCCCGTGCTTTCCCGTTGTTCCCGGACCCATCAGTTACCGATATATTCCTACTATCCGTCTAAACCGATGTTATAGTTGGCAATTTAAAATATACGAGAGTATAATATATAACGGTATAGAAATAATGTTTAACAATCTAAGGCAAGGCCGGTAGTCGTTAAGTACAGGCAGTTTACTCTTTATGGACAGTTCGTTGTGTTCTATGTGGTAGTTAAGCCTTGACCTACTTTACTTTATCTATCAATTAAACAGGATTAATATACTTGGATACAGCCAAATCAAATATATATTTAATGCGTCATTTTTTACGTCAAGATTTGCTTGATTATTGATTAAAAAACTACAAATTGCCGCAGTGTTAGAATTATATAATAGGAAATCGTCATCGTAATTATTACACTTGTGCAATGATCAATGTGTGTAATAAGAAAGGACCTTACGTGATATTCGAAAGCATTTGTTGGAAGTAGTGTCAGCAGATTCACTACATAGATAATAATTATGTATATATTTATATATATATTTACTTTTAGATATGTTTGTATTTATAATATGTATATTTTTTTGTTTTATAGTTTATGTAAATGTATATAAATATCTATTATTTTACTTAGTATTATAAATTCCTAAGATAATGATATGTATATATAATTGTATAAGCATTTAGATGTACTGTATGTCTCTTTTTTCTTTATTATTATTCTTCTGTCCCTACCTTCATTTCTCTGAACCCTCCCAAGGTTGACTGATAGATAATGCCTTAGGCATTAAGACCGCCTTTGTGCATATGTTAGTTGTACAAAAGTTTATAAATAAATAAATATTCAATTAAAAGTTCAATTTGAGCGAGCCGATACACTCCCACTTAGTATACAATAGTTTCGCAGGACTTTCGAAATAATTGGGTTTATAAAACATTCCTCTCCTGACTTTGACACGTTTGTGCACGGACATATTACTTACATGACCTTATTAATCATTTTATGACGTTTGCTTTATGATATATCATATAAGAAATAAATATCAGTATTGTTTTGGCATTTTATTCCTTTAGTGGTTTGTAAATTTGATGTAATTTTTTTTATTCCCCCTTTTCTCAAGATTAGTGTCTTCTTAGTTTTAATTATATTAGAGGAAGTTATCATATCCTAATTATTAATGTGTAGATTTATTAAGCCTTTGTGAGGATTGAGAAAGGACTTTTCGTGACATTCAATCCAAAGTTCAATTAGTTCGAACCAATATTGTCACACTTAATAGTTTAGCAGAACTTCCGAAATAATTCACGCAGTGTTACAACGAACTCCTAGATACATATCACATAAATCAGGTTAAACAACTTTTAGTTTAGGGTTACATTATAACGATACATTTATTGAAAATTGAAAGTTATTTACAATTGTTATATATAGAATACTACCGTAAAATAGGAGAATAACGACGTTAACAAGTTAAACGGTGGTAGAACTACACTACAGTTTGTTTGTAAATGCAGAATGAATGGGTCAGCTCGACCGGGGTATGACCACGCCCTCACAGAAAACCAGCATGAAATAGTAGCATAATGCTGCTGTGTTTCACCTCGTGAGCGTAGGGATCCGGAGACCTTTATTGGTGACGAGGCATTCCATCTCAGTCCTCTCGGCTCACAACGCATCTGCATTATGATACATTGTCAAGGATAAATGTAGATGTCATTGGCCGTAGGAATCACATAATATCAGGTGAACTGTGTGCTCATTTGTAACTCTCAAGGTAATAAAAAAAAAAAATGTATCGTATGGTGATCCGGAGATCCTATTTTAGGTATCAATTTCATCTCAGCTCTTATCCATATTTTTATAGGGCATGTGCATCTTGAATCTTTGTTTAGGATGGATGTTGATATCGGGTGAACTGTTTTCTCGTGTGTCAACCCTGAAAGTAAAGCGAAGTAAAGTAACAATCTATTATTATATACATCCCTCTGCCGGATATAAGCCTCCTATTTAGAGGGGTATTGGAGCATAGACCGCCACGCGACTCGGATGCGGATTGTCAGACTTTTTATTTTTCTGAATTCGCTCGACTTGATTTTTTTTTATTCGTCTCTAAAACATGTATGACTAAGCGGTCTCGCGAGGTTTTGCTTTATCTACGAGCACGTTTTTTAATTTAAAATTATTTTTTGTATTTAAAAATAAATTTTAAATTATCACCAAATCGTGCTCGGTTTGCTAGCGTGCCGTAATATCTAAAACGGAGGCCTGACTACTAAGTTGGGCTTAATGCGTTCCCCTATTATTAAAAAAACCTCTAATACAATGTAAATAATACAATGAACCTTCTTATAATGTACTTACGTAAAATAGCTCAGTATTATATTGTAATAGGAATATTTTCTTCGAAAGGTTCATGAAGAAATATTTCCGTACTTACATTTACCCTAGTAGCGTCTTCTGTCTAAATTTATATTTATTTTTGGCCATTGGAATGTGTCGATTATTCTAAGGTAATTCCACTCATAAATTGCGATGAAAATTGGAAGATTCTCGAGACCTTGTCTAACTTCATTCCTAATAAAGGTGACTTTTTATACCAGACTGTGTTTATTTCTTAACAATATTGATAAAAATATACCATATATTTTGCCCAATAGCGGGATGTTCAGCTAAGGGTTTGTCTATTTTAATTTAATCTTATAAAATTAACTATTTTCTTTTTTTATTTAATTTTTTAACGAAGATAAGAAATTAAAAATATTAAATTGTTAATGAAGTTACTTCTATTTCTTGTTCGTGTGTTTAACATTCAGGATGGATTCAGAAACACTTAGAGGATATTTTCGAGAGCTTCAGATAGCTTATGTGCTCGTTTTACTATTTTTGCTTTTAATTTTTTTTAATTTGAAATATCAGAACAAGTTTGCCCACCAGCATCATCAAAAAATATTTCATTTATGATAAGTATGGACTTTCAGTAACTGAAAATAATGACGTGTATGAATTATATTATTTATTATTTACAGTTCGTTTGTCTCAACCCTGTTTTCTATACCTAATAATTTTAGGATATTCAATGGCTTCGCTACTGTCACCTCCATCATTGCACCATACGTGAAATAGCAGCGTATCACTGCTATGTTTCGTATGGTGGGTAAATGTATCTGGTCCCAGTTGCAGGTAACACGATATTCCATTTCATTCATTGTAACAGTGGTAGAGCTACACTGCAATCTGTTTCTAGCTGCAGAATGAATAGGTCAGTTCGACCTGGGTAGGACAGTACCCTCACAGAATACCAGCTTGAAATGGGAGCATAATGCTGCTGTGTTTCGTATGGTGACCTTTGTTTTTGGTGAAAAGGCATTCCATCTCAGTTGTAGTGTGACAACGCATCTGTATTATCATTCCTTGTCGAGGATGAATGTAGATGTCATGGGTCGCAGGAATCACTTACCATTAAGTGAACTGTGTGCTTGTTTATTAAATTGTTTGTTAAGTTTGCTAAATTGAGGATTGATTGATGTAGATATCATAGGCGACAGTCATGACTTACCTGTGTGCTCATTTGTCACCCTAATACTATTATAAAATAGTCACCTAATTTGAGCAACGAACGCGTTTCAACATATATTCAATAAATACTTGTCACTCACTATTACAACCAAAGCCGTGGTAGTTCAGTGTCTAAGAGCTCGTTTCATAGCTCGCGAGGAAACCGAGTTCTATTTGCGCTGGCGGCGTTATATATATTGTTAATTACCATTTTAACACGTGATGGGCGGGGAAGGAAAACTTTGCGAGGATACCTGCATGTCTGAGAGTTAGGACCACACCCTCACAGAATACCAGCTTAAAATAGCAGTATAAAGCTGCTGTGTTTCGTCTGATGAGTGTAGGGATCTGGAAATTAATAAAAATTTATGTCATGGGCCGCAGTAATCACTTGCCATCAAGAGAACTGTGTGCTCGTTTGTTACTCTCAATGTTATAAAAAAAATATAAAAACTATGCTTGGATTTTAAAAGTAATGTGTAATATGCGAGTGTCTTAAAATATAACATGTTTTAACCGATGTAGTCGGTTCATAAGCTTAATTGACAGGGGTTATTTTATGCAGTCGAGTTATGCAATAAAGCGGATATTTGTATATTAATATTATATTGGTTTGAATTTTTTAAATTGAAGAAAAAACAAAAGAACATTTCACTCAAATTATTAATTCTATATTCTTTCATTTTCTCTTGTCGCATTTAAATTTTTTTACCCTTTGATATTTTCAGATAGGTGGATATGTTTCTTTAATTATTTTATAGCTTCACAGATAATTACAACTTCACAAATGTATAACCCAAACAGGAATTATTAGATATCATTGAATATTCAGTTTTTAGAAATAAAACCGTATATTACAGTAGCATTCAAACTATCTGTCTATCTTTATTTTCTATGATATACATATTATTAGCATCACGTTTGTTTTTAATGGAACGAAAGAAGTTTAATTGTTACATTTAAGATATGTAATTAGTACTACGTGTTATTAAGAAATAAAAAACAATGGTACAACCTTTAGTGTGATTGCAAGTGTATTTAATAGTACAATTAACATGCGAGACCTATGTTTAAGAGTGGACTAAATAAAGACCAAGGTGCCATTAACTAACCTGCATGCAAAGACTTATTTACTAATTACTCATATTAATGACTTACTATTAAAATTTGTGTTTTTTGAGGTATTTTTTTTTAAACTCAAAATAATATCATACTCTACTTTCTTCGTCGCTATAACCCTTTATGGGTTTTGGCTACTTCGACAGTATTTTGCGATTAATTCCGATCCTTGACTTTCTTTCTCCAGGCGGTGAACTTTCCCATGGCCCTGAGATCTTCCTTAATGCCGTCACACCGTCTCATCTATGGCCTCCCTCTTGGTCTTTTTTGTTGCGGCTTTCACTAACTCATCACCTTGGGTGGCGTATGGTCTTTCATATCTATAGTTACAATAACCGAAAACGTAAAGGTATCATAAAACCCTTTTCCTCGTATTAAGTAACAAAAGCGCTATTGTAATCTGAACTTTGAATTGTAATTTTGCACACGTCCGATAAAATTTATTAGATTTTATAGTCATCTATTATAATTTTACTAATAAAATATTTATAAATATCGCGCGCTAATATATTAGTCCAAAAATTAAATTGTTTGTCAATACAAAAAGGGGAATCAAGAAACACGTTGATCAAATACGTTTCAATTGTGTTCTGTAACGAGAAAAAGTAATTTCGGTAACAAGCTGCTAGCTTTAGATAACCTATGCCATATATATATAGCGTATGTCCATTTTAATTTTGCAATAAGGTATGGCAATAATATATTTAGTATAAGAAGTATTTGGTGAGTAGTTTTATTTTTTAGTAATTTTTAGTTTGAAGTAGGGTTAATATATTGTAAGAGATAACTTTAGATACTTTTTAGCAATAAGAAGGTTACAGTCCGGTGTTTTAAATTTCTAGCAGAGCTTCCGCCTTAAACTATAATTTATGGATATTTCCCCAATGATATTTAACAACCATTTAAAATTTATGATTATATATTAAAAGTTAATTATATTTAGTGTAAAATGACTACTAATATAGTAAAAAAGCTGAAAATAGTAAAACTTCCAAGTCTACGAATGGCGCCAAAAAAAATTAACAATTTATTTGGATAATGTAATATAATATTGAATTAGCTTTTTATCGTGTAGTTGTAATTAGTTGTTGAAGTCTACGGTTTATGTTTTGAAGGGTATATTTTTTTGGCAGAATCATGGATATAATATTAAAATTATTTATTACGAGTAGTTTTAATTATATATATAATGGTAGTATTGTAAAGAAGATAGGATAAAAATCAAGAACGACGAAAAATGAAGAAAAGATAAAATTTTTAGATTAAATTATTAGATACTTTTGATAAAAGTAAGAAGTAATATAAATTAATTGAATATTAAGTGCTAAAATAGAGCAATGTCGTGACGCGAAATAATGATTAAAAAAAGAAGTGACAGTCTGATAATTTCTCAGAATATCATTATCAGTTATGTGCAACTCGTCCACTTTTTTTAATAAGTATGTACTAAGTTTCAAAGTGAAGTCATACAACACACGTGATCCGTTTAAAAGTAATATTGCTAATTTTATCGTTAGCCCATAGATTTATTACTTTGAGAACTAATCCAGTACCGGCGTCATGTGTACGATACACAAGAGAAAAAATAAATTTATTATTAACAAAAATAGTTTATTATTAAACTAAATGAATAAACAAGGAATAGAAAAAGGATCAAAGCACTCATAATATTGTTTTGCTTTCGTTATGAATTAACGAATCAGTGAATTTGGATAACATATGCTATCGATATTTTTAGAAAGTAGGGAGCAAACGGGTGGCGGGAACACCGAGGTGCTCATCGACCACCACCACCACCATAGACAACCGCAACATCAGAGGAACTGCAGATGCGTTGCCGGCCTTTAAGAAAGAATAGGTTCGCTTCTTGAAGGTCCCTGAGTCGTATCGGTTCGGAAATACCGCTGATGACAGCTATCCACAGAGTAGTTGTGCGGGGCAGAAAATTCCGCGAGAAGCGCACATTAAGGAACGCCGGAACACAGGAATGCCGCCATCCACGTGGTGAGGATGGAATCTGGTGGTCTGTCAACACCTACTAAAATACTATTACATTAATTTCCTGCCTCGCACAACTACTCTGTGGATAGCTGTAATCAGCGGTATTTCCGAACCGATACGACTCAGGGACCTTCAAGAAAAGAGCCTATACCTTTCTTGAAGTTCGGAAGCACATCTGCGCCTCCCCTGGTGTAGCGGATTTTCATGGGCGGCGGTAATCACTTACCATCAAGTAAGATGTTTGGTCCTTTGCCACCTATTATATAGAAGAAAAACAATCTTTTCTTAAATCAATCGCTTGCTATTGCATTAATATCTTAGAATTTTATAAACGAAAACATGAACGTAGCTATTATATAATATTAACGAATTCTTAATAGTATGGCCACGTTTCACTGGTTTATATTAAAATACGTATACGACCAACAAATTGAATTTTATTGCCCCCGCAATTGGCCGTAAAAATTTATTTTGGCCATGAATATATTGGTTAATGACAGTAAGCTTTAAGTTACGCTAATTAAAAGTTAACGGTTTTGAAAATTATTATTTTTATCTTACTTTATAGTAATGATAATGAAGATATATATATATATATATATATATATATATATATATATATATATATATATATATATATATATATATATAACGATGGCAAGTGATTCCTCCGGCCCATGACATATACATTCATCCTTGACAAGGAATCATAATGCAGATGCGTTTTCACCTTTGAGGACTGAGATGTAATGCCTCATCACCAGTAATAAAGGTCTCCTGATCCCTACACTTTACCAGACAAACCACAGCAGCATTATGCATTTAACACTTATCTGATATCTGTGAGGGTTCCTACCCCAGTCGAACTGACCGATCCATTCTGCAGCTAGAAAAAAACTACAGTGTGGCTTTACCACTGCCAATATTGGAATACGCCCATATGCCCATTAATCTTTTTATTCTAACCCTTAAACTCAAATTTACTATCGGTTTAATTTTACTAAATTCAATTAATGTAACGATAAAAGTTAATTTAATAGCGATTGTTTTAAACGATTAACTTTATTATTACTTATTTTTTTTTAAATATAATAATTAAATGCACGATATTAAAAACAGATTATTTTAATACCGTGCACTATTCTAAAGCCGCTATGCTATATACCTAGTAAACGCTCGGTGAAGATGCCGGTGTAGTGTGTGCCTGAAGGTAACCGATATAGTTATATAGTCCACTTAAATTTAGGTATTTTGTTATATAGCACACTATTGACAAAATGCACCAAGTTTTATAGACGTCGCATAAATGGTGAACAGGGAACTATCGCGACATTTCTTTATACCAGTTTGTAATAATGCTGCTGTAGTTTCGTATGGTGATAAAGATGTTAAAACAACATTTTTATTTTTTACAAGTAATAAGAAATAAGTTTTTAATATAATAAGATCATATTTTTTTTATTTTTCAGCACTATTTATTAGTGATATAAAAGATCAAAGAATAATAAATATTTTTTTTTGATTTTATCAAGTACATAAAGTATATAAAATAAAACGAGGCCGTCATAGAAAACTCTCGAGTACATACGCTGCGGGAAAACCGATACAAGATAAGGTAAGTGTAGGATATACAATGATTTTATTTATTTCGTGTTAATTAGTGCCTTTGTATGTTACACAAAGACAATTTGTATCTAGCATTGATTGCTTTGCTTTACTTCTCACATGGTCAGCTTTAATGCCCAAAACTTACACGTACTGGAGGAAAATAATAAATTATATCATGTACTTTTACTGTAATTACATCTGTACTCGTAGCTTTTTTATAGAATTAGAGGGTGACAATCGAACACCTAGTTCACATGATGATTAGTGATTCCTGCGGTCCATAACATTCATCGTTATAGTATCGTTTTCTACTCTTACCAGATCACATTTCTGCACTCACCAGAAGAAACAGATTATGCTGTTATGTAACGCTGGTAGCCTGTGAGAGCGTGGTCCGTCCCCGCTAAAGCCGATTCTATATACAGCTAGAAACAAACTGCAGCGTGGCTCTGCCACTAATAACTGTAACTTTGTCCTTTTATTCCAAATCCGAACTGGTACGTAACGCTATTCACGCAACTCAATACATCCGTGTTGAACAAGATGGGATATAAGAAAAGCCTAGATCCATTTTTTTTTCGAATATTGGCATATGTATATTTTACAACATTTCATCTTTTAAGCTATAGTGAAAATTCGGATAAAATGTGACCACCAAAAGTCTATGTAAATGTATGTACTTATACATAGTATATATATATATATATATATCCATTTATATATATGTATATACTTACAAATATATTATAAAAAAAAACATTTTTAGAAATACTTGTATCGTTAAGAGATTGTGAAAAAACCGTTATCCGCCACTTTAAAACGGCGGCCATTTTGGAAAATACTTTTGTTAAAGTGCGTGAAGAATTTTAGCTCAAGAATCTTGAACTTTTTGAGGATGTATGTTACTTTTAATACCATAAAAATAGCACATGCCAAATAGGTCACCACGCAAAATGTTCTTGCGGTGAAAACACTTATTTCAGACCTCGACCTTTGTTGGGGATGGATGTAACATTTAATATCTTCAAAGAGCACATGCCAAATTCCTCATCACGCAACATGTTGTTGCGGGGAAACCACTTATTTTCAGCTGTGACTAAACTTTGTGTATAATTGATATAGATCAATTAATTAGCTTAATCGGCAACCTTACTTCATTATTCACACATACAGACAACAGTCACATAATAAAAAGCTGCGTAACATGGACTATCGATTACACTTTATATTTCTAAATTACTTCATATTGGCAAGCGATCGAAAGATGAGGATATTGTAATAGCTTGGACTCCATCCAAATGTGAGACCAAAATGATGATGTAGTGGGATACCCTACTAACCTTATTGTGATTGAGCAGTTATTTGTATAGCGTCATGGATTCTTGATTCGTGTACCAATCGACGTAATTATTAAATAAGTGTTGTGGAAGAGTAAGAGTGGGGAACCATGATACTATTTGGCAAAATACTGGCAAATCTTCAATCAATACAGATAGAAGCGTCGCTGCAGTTTCTTGCGCCACTTCTCCAGCGCCTACGCATTCCGAAGTGGTGGTACAGATAGCCAATAATAATAATAGAGATATTAATGTAGATAATTCTTAGTCTGAAGCAACTGATCGAGCCGAGGTTCGGTCCTCTCGGGCACCCTCGATTCAGACGCTCTCGCGGAACAGGGTAACGGTCCAAGCCGAGGCTCCCTCTTGGGAGCCCTTGTGCTGGTTACTCACTAATAGAGGTCTCGACTGAGCGCCATAAGCGTTCGGTCACCTCTCAACCCAGCGAAACTGTAAAAGCCCTCGGGCTAAAGCGGCCATCAGCCCCTGATTTTAAGGGAATACTGCCGCATATGGACATTCATAACTCGAGAGGAGTCGCAGCTACACTGCTGTCAAAAAGTTCCTAGTTGCATGATGAATTTAGCTAGGATTGACCATGTCCTCACTAGAATGGCAGTATACAACAGTGGTATAGCAGTATAACGTTGTTGCTGTTGAATACAAATAACGAGATATTCCATCTCATTCCTCAGGAGTAGTCACCCCGTAGTTGCATAGTCACGCATATGCGGTGCATGTGCGTCTTGAATCTTTGTCAGGATTGGGATATAGTATACATGTGCCATAATCATCACTTACCATCAGGTGAACTGTGTGCTCGTTTTTCACCCATATTATAATATAATGTTTTATTTTAGACATTTATTTTAGACAATGGTAGAGCAGTATGTTTCTTACTGCAGCTCGACCGAGGTGAGACCACGACCCTCACAGAGTACCAGCGTAAAATAGCAGCATAATGCTGCTGTGTGTTCATCTGGTAAGTGTAGCTATTCGGTGACCTTTATTACTGGTAACGTGGCATTGCATTTCAGTTCTCAAGGGTAACAATGCATCTGTATTATAATTCATTGTCTGGATTAATGAAGATGTCATAGGCCTCAGAAATTACTTACCATCAGGTGATTTGGATGCTCGTTTGTTTTTACTCTTGTTGTTGTTACGCTCAATGTAATAAAAAAATGTTACACTAATTAAAATAAATGTAAATGTTATTTAATAGTGAACTGATAACATCGGTTCAACATTAAAGCCTGCCAATTAAAAAAATAATAAAATCATATATATTAGTCGAGCTAATAAAAGCATCTTAAAAGACTACACACGTAAATGTATTTTGCCGACTTTGTGTTCAATATGATTCTATATATCCATTTTTTTCTTATTTTATATTAGTACTGACGTATAATTATCATAGTGAAAATGATGATACTCATTAATATATAATTTAGCTAGAGCAATTGTCAGTAGTTCACTATGTCAGTAGTTATTAGATCAGAGTTTTCGTTCCGTCATTTCCTCGCTTAATAATCATCACCATTGAAAACCTTAAACAGTTTACTGCTGGACATGAGCCTCTCCAATTGAATGGCATAATGAATGATTCGCATCCGCTACTTCCCACATTTACATTTTTTTTTAATTTTAAAATTTTAATTGGCTCAACAAACAATAATACAATAAACATTAACAACTTGAAATAATAACAAAACTTATAACATAATTGTGCTCAACGCACAGAATTTCAACACGGTGCTATATTTTGAATAAGAATGATGTACGTTATGTTACATTAATAACGTTATATGGAAAAATCATACATTATAAATAAATATAGACAAAAAGTATAAGGGTAACAATATCCCATATTACTACTCAATACTTTGAGTAAATTAAATGATTAATAATAATTATTATTATTATAATACACACGATTTATTTAAATAGTCCTAATAAAATATATCTAATCTATGATCAATGTTTATTGCGTAAGAAAGTTCAGACATCTGGGTCCGAACTAGATAAAACATATAACTGCATTTCAGTCCTCAGTTTTCTGCCTTAGTATATATAACAAACTAATACAACAACCAAACCTTATAAACAACAGTAACAAAATGATGATTAACAGATCATATGTGAAAAAAATGGTTGTTTTAAAATATTTAATGTATAGAATAGAAGTATTCTAAAAAAATCAAAGTATCTCTAAAAACTTTACCTCTTTGTCTGTATTATGTTGAATGAATGTGTGTTACATATGTTGTATTAGGGTGTTATAGAATAATTTGTGTAGATGTTCAAAAAACTTAATTTTATAGTTTTTTACGTTTAGTGAATAATTTTCCATAATTTTATTAATTAATAATAAAAAAAAATTATGATTAAATTAATTTTATAAGTTAAATAGATGAAACAAGTTTTCAAGCACACATTTTTTAAACTTTATACAAGATGTAGCCAAAATATCAAAAGTATTTATTGTAAGACTTCAGCACTTGTTCTACATAGTCTACGCTCGTAGAGTCTACGTCATCGACTCTACGCGCTTATAGTAAGTAATTGTGTCACGTATACGTTTTGAGCGGCTCGGAATACGAATATTTAATAATTCAATACAGTTATATCTAAATATTACGAATAACATAAAGAAACATTTGATCCATGTGAGATCTTGATTTTAGTGAGATAAATGAAAATTTATCTAAAAGTATGTGGTATTATATTTTTTTACGAAAACATTTACAGCAAACTGTTGCAAGATATTTATATATCATATACAAATATCAATAACGACTATATATCGTATAAGTTCTAATTGTTTGCAATACTTTTCATTAATTCTAATACTAATTTATAAGGCAACATCTTCATCACTTAATGATATAATTATATTTATATAATTACGCTTATTGAAATAATTTATCTATAATAATATACTTTTACCGCCATAACATAATGACATAGAAATAGAACTCTTTAACCATATTATAGCCATTTCGCAGTTTGTCTCTGGCTGCAGCATAAATGGGTCAGCTCGACTGGGGAATGACCTCACCTTCCCAGGAACTTACTACACCTCATATACAATAATACACCCCATATGAATTATGTGCTTGTTTGTCACCCTTGATACAATAATAAAAAAGAAACGTCCTTTGCGAAATAAGTAACATAAAATATTTACTATTAGGAAGGAAGCGATTCGCGTGTAATCTTTTGTATGAAAGTGTGCTGCGTCAATAAAAAACCTATCCTAAAAACAAAACAACGTCATGAGATGGGCCATAAAAAAGTTATGGCCATTTACATAAACGATTTCGACACATACGGTATACGCCATAAAACTGAACAACAAATTGTCAATGCACAAAACCAAAAAATTGTATCGATTTAATTTTTATTTATTTATTTATTTACTCTTTATTGCATTAACCTTAATAAGTTACAGGTTCACAATGAGAGGACTTAATACTAAAGGAATTCTCTACCAGTCAATCCAAGGTGTGGTTTGATTGTGATTGGTGTAGCAATAATCTAATTAATAAATAGAAAATACTGAATAACTAATATAGAATAATTAATAATACATAATACATATAAAAGTACAATTTACATACAATATATATATATATACATATATATATATATATATATATATATATATATAAATTCAAATAGAATACATTACAATAGCGGCAGCTACCAATAAATTCCATATGTCGACGATGAACTTAGATATGATACTTAGAGATGTCTACAGGTAACTTAAGAAACGCATAAATCGAACTTTTAAAACTGAATTTATTACTGACCTTCCCGATGATTTAAGATAAGAAGGTAATGTCGGGTTTATCGTCTTTCAATTTCGTTTATCAAATTAGGGAATTAAACTATTTTATACCCTAATATGTATATATGTTCCGTTGTATGTATATATGTTCTTCTTGGGATATGCGAGAAAATACCAATTACAATTGGAGTTATCTTCATCTATGTTTGTTTTTTTCAAAAGTCTTTTTTTATGAATGTTACGGTGACAAATTAGCATAGTTCACTTGATAACTAGTGATCGCCTCCAAATACAGCTTTCTTCAACAAAGATTGAAAATGCACATGTGTCTTCCTTGAGATATAATATCTCGCTACCAGTTACTACGTCTTTATATCTGTTTTGCTATTCTGTGAGGGTGTGGTCTTTTCACGGTCGATACGAACCATAAACCATAGATAGGAATAAGCTTGTTTAATTTACATGTACAATTTGTTTGGAGCAAATATAAAATTTATTTATAAAAATATTGTCGTACAAATCACACCTTCACAGTTTTTAGTAACAAGTAAACAAAATTGTCGGCATCATTAATTTCAACTGTGGACGTCCTAAATGTATTTTAATTTAAATTCCTTCTCGCCATCAGGAATTAAAAAAACATTCCTGTTATCGAGAAATTTGATATATCAAATTTAAAAACAATGCAAATATTTTTTATAATTTATGCTTTAATATCCTGCCTCTTTTCTTTTTTTTTGATTATATTTTAGATTTAGATACTAGATTAAGTCCAAATACATTGGACTACTTAGGTCTCTCACTGCCTGTGGTTTTTGAGCCTTTGTGAGCCACTGACCACCAACTGCCTTGCATTACAGCCTTGGAGTCTCCTGTGGACCCCCAGGGGTCTACGTTGGCGTGACATTAAAATGGGGGATCACAATTCGTAAGCGGGGGTCCTCGAAAATTTATTTGCCTTCGTAAATGAAGAATTAAAATGTTGGCTTCGACTTCACCTATCAATGTAGGCAAATTATATTTAAAGAAGCTCAGCGACTGTTGTAAAAACTTGCATCAATCAATCAATTAACCAATCAATTGTCACTTTCGCAAAATTCCATAGTAAGATCTGATTTTCACATTTTTGTCGAGTTTTGGAAATATGGTAGAAAAATATATATGTACAATTCTTATTTGTATTAGATATTGTTAGTTTTTTCTTTTTATTAAAGTCTATTGCTACACATACCCATATCTCACCACAAATTTGATTGACTGGTAAAGAATGTCTTTGGCCTTAAGTCCACCCTTTGTGAACTTTTAACTATGTTGAGGTTACTGCAATAAAGAGTAAATAAATAATAGTTATATGAAATATCAATTAAAATAAGTTAATTAGTAAGTTACACAAAGTAGATATGTTTTAAATTATTAAATATTTCATTTTATTATCACTACTAATTGAAGAAAAATATAAATTACAGTTAACATAATGTAGAGAGCTCAGTTGGTTCTTGTTACGTGAAAAATACAAGCTTAGGATAACTTTTAACAATGTGTAATTAAATGAAATTTTATAGGCAACATAAAATTTATTTAAATTTTAAATAAAAAGGTCACGGGCCGTGCCACCTCTGATTTTTAATTTGGTCTTAATTATTTCAATAACTTATGTGCTCAACTAAGGGTTTTATTTATATTAATATATATATATATATATGCATAAATATATATTAGTTCAGTATCCAGACAGTGTTTGTTATTTTTCTTTCTCTTTAATCTAATAAAACTTCTTTGACTTCTAACAAAACCCAATTAAATTGCTTAGCCCTACGTGAACTTGGTAAAAGAATTATATTGTGTACAAAATCCGATTATTTAAAATTCACTATGTCTACAGTAATTAATTAATTTCTAATATTCATTTACATAAACTAAATATCTCATTAGCGAAATCTTAAGAAACACGGATGTTAAATCCCTACAATATACTCAGATATAGAGCAAAATACTCGTTAAATGATATTGGTGTTTTTATTTGTTATTATATTAATATATTTTATTAAAAAATATATATAATTATTATATCATGTAAATGTGAAACATATTATCAACTTTGCTTTTATTGGCAGGCAGACTGTTTATTTATTTGAAAAGATCCAATAGCATTCATATTGCATATTTCAGGAGTTGAAACTTAATATGTATTATTCAATTCTAATATGTCCACAATGACAGGTACTCACATCGTATGTTATTTATGTACGTATCTTAAAGTTTAAAGAAATAAATAAAAACAGGAAGATGAATATCATGCTCTCATGCAGATCCTTTATCGCAACCGTCTGAAACCCTCAAAACATATTTCTGATCCGATTCATGCACAAAGACAGATGCTTGAGTCAAGATGGATTCTAAATATTTTTCAGTATTTAACAATAGTAGAGTAATGCTGTAGCTAGTGCCTAGCTATAACATAACCAGATCTAGGAGTATGCTCTCAATTAATATCAGTAAAATATCACCACAACTTTCAATTCGTTTAATATTTCGAACCGTTGTAAAGGTCGGATGTCATCCCTTACCATCGCGAGCCACCCCTATTATTATAAAATAGTGGTAACAAAATCAAAAATCTTGCAGTAAACTGTTAAAATTTACCAGTTATATATATAATAATATACATATGCTCTGTTATACAATTACCTATATGATATACAATACACTACAGTTTCATATGAAGTTTTATATTATAGTTTTATATGTTTTTCTTTTTCATGATGGGACCATTAATGTCAGATTGTTTTATGTTAAATTCATGACGATTTTATTAGCATGTTGCCCTTTTGTTATTTATTTTTGGTTATTTAAACCCAGATAAAACACGCACGATTTACGAAACTGTGACTTGACGCGATTCGCATGGTTCCTGGCTGTAAAGATTTTATGCACCTGTGATAAATATTTAAGAGTAGTTTTATATGTTTGTGATAACTTGATAGATTAGTTTGTTTTTGTTTTTGAATGATTTAAATATTAAAGAACGAAAGAATACTCATACAATGTTGTTTCATTATCTTGTATAAAATACATAAGGATTTTTTTATCGTACACAGTTAACACATAATTTAAGTACAACGTATCTTCATTATTCCCATTATATAATGATTAATATTATTAGAAATATGTACAAAATATTATAAGGGACCCTATTTAGACAGAAAATTATTTTAATTAAAACCTTATTGTGACTATAAAAGTGACTCAGTACTTCATCTTGTAATGGAGATTAGGCAATTTATTGGCTATTAAATGTTAGTGAGGAAACCTGTAGGAATTAAATTTTAAAAAAACCTGTAGGAAATAAATAACTAGAAATACTTTATTTTTGTATCGTGCTCTAAAAACCTCTCTATGGAGAGAGTCTATGCCGTACAGTGTGTTGAACGAATATAGACTAATATTACAGGTTCCTACTTTACTTCTTTTTAAGTTTAAATGTTAAAGATGCCATCGTCTTTGTGATATTTAACCAACACACCATTTCTTCGTTTTCAATATTCCGTATCGCGTCCTCATGGCGTGTTTGTAATACTTGAGTATATTAAGTATGTCACGATTCCTTTGATAAAATACCATCCGAGGAGCAATATTGTTCGTTCTAGATCTGAATGTATCGTACGTATGTCCTGTGTCTAATACTGCATGTGAAGTTTACACCTAATTGACGTAAGCGCGACCTGAGCGTTCGCGTCTGAGAGAATTACGTCAAAACCAACTATACTAATGTTGCCAACATGCAAAAGTCATAGGTATAAACCTAGCCACGAGGGCTTTATGTTGATTTAAATTTTTAGGTTATTATAACACGTTTTGATTTGTTCTTTAAATTTCTTCTATATTAGGTGCGTATATAACTTTTGATCTTCATATGAAAGTTCGAAAATTACAGTTACACTTCACACATTACAGATTAAACTTATATTCGATGTGACGTCTAGACAAGTTTACGACTGAAGCCTGTTTCTATAGAGTAGCAAATAAATTATCAATTTAAACTTCATGCATTTAGAGAATTTTATTTTTTTTATACAGAAAATGTTATTACAAATTAAGTTTGAGACGTGTTAAATCGAGTTTATGCGTCCACACATTTTTCAACATAATCGTAATTTATTTAAAAAAATATTTTTTATTTACAGCAGATACTCGATATTTTTAACATTTAATATACAAGTCGGTCTTCACCATGGTAGAAGTTTATGGTAGTTGGTAGTTTAAATTCATAAATGCCTTTACAGGTTAGGTTTAACTGCTAGGCTAGGTTAGCTTTAAGGAGCTACTTCAATGAGCAATGTTTAATACACGTAAACATTTTATTTTATATTGTAACAGTATTAACAAATCGGTTTAGTGGTTCTGATGAATTAGCGCAGTACAGACGGTCATCGCCTGCCGTTTCAAACTATATATAATATGAATTAATTCAAACAGTTTGATCTTTAAAATTCTCTCTTATAATTGTCTCTGTACTGTATTACATTGTTGGCGTGATACATAAATAGAGATGCGTATTTTAGATCAATAAACTTCGAAACTTATTTTATGCAAATACATCCTATTGAACTTAGGAAAGTTATAGCCCATATGTTTGTCACAACCACAACATGTAGCATTTGCATTCATTGTCTGACATCAAAGTAAAAAATCTCATTTCCGTTTCTTGCCCTTACAGGAATAAGCCCGAAAAGCCCAGAGGTTTTTGTTGAGATTTAAAACAGATTGGAGTATTTGTAAAACTCAACGTTTTGAAATATATCACATATATATTAAATTTTTTATAATAATATTATTATAGCGATTAAACATTGGTAGAGCTACGCCTCAGTTTCTTTCTAGATGCAGAATGAAGGGGTCAGCTCGACTGGGGTAGGACCACGCCCTCGCAAAATACCAGCGTAAAATAGCAACGTAATGCTGCTGTGTTTCATCTAGTGAGTGTAGGGATCCGGAGACCTTTATTGCTGGTGACGACGCATTCCATCTCAGTTCTCAAAGGTGACAACGCATCTGCATTAAGATTCCTTGTCAAGGATGAATGTAGATATCATGGGCCATAGGAATCACTTACCATCAGGTGAACGGTGTGCTCGTTTGTTATTCTCAAAGTAATCAATAAGAAAAAAAAATCTAATCACTACGCCACGGATAGCCGAGTCGCATAGGCCGACCTTAGACGACATCTGGATAAGTGTTATTAATATGGTATACGTATGAAACATAACTGTTCTGAACAGATATACTATGTGACATAAGTTTAGTCTGTGGTAACACTTGTTAAATATATATAATTAGTTACCGAAGTAAAACTTTTGAGTATCGCGTAGGCCAAGATGATTTCTATAATATTCGTCAAGTAATTGATAGTCCCAATGTGTCTTGGTGGATTTAAATCTCTAAATAATTGCTACTTTAGATGCTTTTTAACTTCGAAGTCATGTTAACGTAACCACATCCTTACTATACTATATTCGTATGTGCCATGGAATTTCAACGAATCGCACAGAGTAAGAACACTGGGAATAAATACACTGTGAAGCTTTATCCATGCCTGAAACTCATAGCTTTTTCCTCTTCTTCCTAACGGTTATCGTTAATAGAAAAAAGTCAGCTTCATTGACAGCGCGGGTATGAACGAGTACTTGTCAAACATTGAAAGCCATTTAACACGCGCTTAACATTGCGTTCAACTTAATAATTGCTTAGGTGGAACTTGATATAGATAGGTTTTACATATGTACATACACATATATATATCTTAGAAAATATTTTTTAATTGTTAACATAAAAAATATTTTCAAAGAATTAATGTGTTTGACCTTATTCACATTTTATTGAGAATATGATGATATTTTATATTTGGCTTATTTAGTTTGCCAAGTTTAAGAACAAGAGAAAAGGATCTAAATCTTTTTGTAATGTTTTAACCAATAACAAATTGAATTTGAAATTATTTAATGATCGCGTATTAGCGACGGCGTAGTTGTAGAAGTATTTCTGACATCAGATTTTTAAAAATACATAAAAATACATTTTTATACTTATATACGCGTACTTCGAATAATAAAATACTAGAAGAACACAATGTTCTTAAAAGAGTAAACACACAATAAGTAAGTCTGAAAGAAAATAACGTGGCCAAAAAGTGATAAAGGAAAATGTTTTGCCTGAAATGTTTACCGCGGTCGTATCGGATACGATACCGTATAAAATGTCATTAAGCCCTTTTTCATAGCTTTGGTAAACGGAATCAACATAACTCGATTTATTTTAAAGATCAGTGATTTTAAAAGATCAATTTTCTATTTAAATTCCTTTAGATTCTTACTTGGAACACTGAACTATTTAAAACAAGATACCGTTGTTGTATTCTAGAGGATCCTTTTAATTTCGGTATTCGGGATCTAAATAGGAAAGTGCGTATTGGACATTTTTGAAATTTTTCATGTTTTATCGCTGAGTTTTAATGAACATACAAATAGAATTAACAAAATGGAGTTTTAAGATATATACATACATATATAAAGAAACGAAATAACATACAAATTACCACGAAGTAAAGTCTCGCCGTAGTTACGCAGAAGATATAGCACAATTGGGCCAGCTCCTCCCAGTTTCATTCTTTAGTTTCCAGAACAAAATATATATTAAAAAAAACGAAATGTATTAAGTTCTCCATATCGACCCGAGCTGTGGTATGTTATTTGAGTAATCCTCCATCTTTGTGGCATAAATGTAACCTAGAAATCCAACCAGTGTGTTTTATCCCAAGGGCTTTTACAGCTTCACCGGTTTGTAAGGTGGCTGAGCGTTTAGGGCACTCGGCCGAGACTTTTATACCATGAAGATGATATATGAGGTGCTAGTCCATTCCATAATTAGCTACTGCATAGCCACATGGGTTGGTGCAAGTAAAATAAAATTAATAGAGCTTAAAAGAGCCCAAAGATTATAACTAAAAGTGAGTCTATTTAAACCACGCTTGTTCCCATTATGTTATAAATTATATGAAGATCCTAAACAACTCTCCGATCATCAGACATACATTTTAATAAAAATATTCTGCAAACACTCATTCATATCAATGGAAATTGTTGGTGTCAGAACTTCTTTTGCAAAACGATTCTTTCGATATCGGGGTGGGATATTGTATAATAAAGTATATAAAATCTTAAATATTTTAAATAGTTGTTAGTCAGAAATCAATAATAATAATAATAATATTCATTTATTTCGAACTACAAAAAGATCCATATTTTAGTATTAGTACAAGCTTAAATAAATAATGTTAGTACTTATCATTAAACATAATTTAATTTAAACAAACAACTTGATACAATAATAAAGTTACCGTAACGCTTACTTCGTATATTCTTCAAAAGCTTTATTTTTTTAACTTTGAATCTTGACATAGAACATACACACTACACAAATGTATTGTAAATGAAATTTTCTGCAAAGATTCATCGTTGCTAAATGCATGGAGCGTGTGTTGAATTTAAGCATCATTTTCTCTGCGGTTAACGGTTATAGTTTCAAGGGCAATTTAACTAAAAGTAATGTTAAGTTAAGTTTGTAAAAGAAATTCGCGTCTGACTGTGTGTAGCTAGTATGTGTAACTATATATACAACGGGAAACGTTTATATGTTTTATATGTTTTCTTATATATAATAAAACATTACTATTATACCCTTCTCAAGCGATTCTGTTTTTAAGTTATTTAGTTGTAGAGTATTCGTAACTCGTTTCTCATGGTTAGTCGACGAGTGTACTCCTCAATAGGTGGTTAAATAATAGTTTCAGGTTCGGTTTGTGAAACTAACGTAGTAGCTTCGAATCCGCCATTCCACTATTGTCGTGAACATTTATATATATGATGTGCTAAAATTTGTGCTCAAATAACTTTGCCATGTAGTTATTTAGCACACTTTTAGCATATCATTATCGTCGCAGGGAATTGCGATTTTTTGATGAAATTATGGATAACATCGAACTCACTGTTCAACTGTTATTACGAGTAAGTGATACTTCTGTCCGTTAACAACTACATCTATTCTCAACGAAGATTCAAGATACACATGCGTTGTTACCATAGAGGACTGAGATGGAATACCCTGTTGTGTGTGTGTGTTTTTTTTTTTATTATTACAAAGACACAAGAAAAGTAACAAAAGAGTACATAGTTCACCTGAGCAAGTGATTCCTGCGGCCCACGACATCTACATTCATCCTTGTCAAGGAATCATATTGCAGATGCGCTGTCATCCTTGATGAATGAGATGGAACGCCTCATCACCAGAAATAAAGGTTTTTTTTTTATATTGAATAGGTGGCAAATGAGCAAACAGTTCACTTGATGGTAAGTGATACCGCCGCCCATGGACATCCGCAACACGACAGAGGAGTGGTGCTGCCGGCTCTTAAAAAAGGTGTAGGCTCTCTTCTAGAAGGTCTCTAAAATGTATATCCATTTCATACGTTGAACATACGAAACACAGCAGTGTCAAGCTGCGATCTTGTTCTGATATCATGTGAGATCATTGTCCTTCCCTGGTTGAGTCAACCACTCTTGCTAGAGCCAAGATGTAGCATGTCTATTATAATTATAATTTTCACCACGGCGATATCTTCTAGTGACCAGATAATATCGAACGCTAAGAATATTTTTATAGTGCCTCAAGAATTTTCACAAACACAGAGGCACTCACTCACTGCTTCCCTGTTGCGAGACCCGAAAACTAAGAAATTGTGACACACAATTGTTGGTCCTCAACTGGGAATCGAACCCAGGACCCTAAACGCTACAACAACGTGACCACTTCAATTGATTATCATTTCTATTATTGACTGAAATAGCAGTCATATATTTCTAATATATAAATGTAAATAGTTTTTGATACAAAATAAACGAGTAAAATAGGCAATTAAGAGATTTTGTTCAAATTATACTTGCTATCAAATTTTAAACAATCTAGTTCGCGTAACGTAACGTCTCTGCTCAGTTTGCGTTAACCAGATCATCAATTATGCTAATTAGGGTTTGCACATTGTACGAGGCGTTGTTGGATCGTTGATTTCTAACAATAAATAATTAGGCTAATTTTGTAGAGAGTAGGTTACAAACTAAATATTTATATAAATGTTAAATAATTATTTTATATTACATAATTAATACTTTTTGAGTTTGATGGAGGAAAGTGTTTGAAACGTCTATAGTCTAATCATTTGTTACGTACCCTAATGGTCTCGTGAACTTACAGTCGTAGGTTCGAATCCACCATTTGACTATACCTATCGTGAACCGTCTACGGGACGTTATAAATATTAGCAGTCACTGCTAGTACTTTTTTTTCATTTTTTAAATAATAAGAAAGCCCTCCGTCATTTCTTACCGTCAGGTGAACTGCGTGCTCATTTGTCATTGTAACTTACGTAAGAAAAAGCAATGTTTTTTTCACAGATGAGTAAAATTGAACTTGCGTTGTTGGGTCTGGCCATAAATATTGTTAAATTTGAAAGAGATCATATTGATTTTTATATATATATATATATATATAGATTTGCAATGAATTTACGTTTTATTTTTCTTCTTAGACATTAAACGCTGAAGAATTGGGTAAAGTCTCCATAGTGACTGTGCGTGAAACAATAAATAGGTGGCCGGAGAGACTGAAGGTCTTCATTGAAGTAAAATGCAGGTAAATAATCCTTTAAATTAATTATTACACTCTTTCTTTACAAAAGATATGCATTTTAACGTGTAAGAGCAGTAATTGGCCACATCAAGTATTACTTATTTATAATCTATTATATTTGAATTATATATATATATATATACGTGAACGCGCGTTGGTTGTCAACCAGCTGTCAACAGGGCAGGACAGTTACGCGTTAGGTCTATTTTTAGGACAGTGCCTACTACTCCTCACTACTGCCTTTAAACTGGACATGTGTAAACGTGCGGCCAGTGTAGGGTGGAAGGACAGAAATTCGTATTTCTTTTTTGTATTAAGGGACATAAACGAACACACAGTTAAACGAGGTTTCTTATTATTACAGCTGATGACATCCAAACTCATCCTGGATAAGAAATCACGCGTGTGCATAGTGTAGTAGCAGTGATAAGAGTCTTCGCAAACAAAACGTAGGAGTGTTTTAGTGTTATGATAATATTCCACGTTAGTATTCTATGAATGGTCTTAACCCGATTGATTCGACTATTTCACGCTAAATCTAGTATCAAACTTTAAAAGAACATTATCACTTTTATAGTAATTTATATTATAAAAAGTTTGCTTGTAATGACGAAGATTGAAATAGTATACACAACGTGAATGTTTTATGAAATCATTATCAAAAACCTTTCCCAATGGTACATTATTAGATTTAAGTTTTTGTTCAGTACTTATATATTTAACATAATTATCATTTATTGAAAGTTGCCCGACTAATACTTAAGAAAACGTACACAGTATTACACATATCTGTTTTTTCTAAAACATTTCTGACTGTTATTTTTTTTTTCATAAAATTACTCATACCTGAAACATTCTTACATATCTGAGTCCCTATCTAGACAAAGGCGTTGTCTAGATAGGGACAAATGTTTTCGGGAAGTCCTTACACGGTACCAAGTAATATTCGAAAGCTTTAAGCAATATTAATAACTTGGTTTACGATATGACGGATGGGTTGCAGAAAAACTATACTGTGAATTATGAACAGTGTAAATTATAACGTTTGCTCTATAATAAAAAGCTCAGACGTCAGTGCTTGTGGATCACTCGGAATGCTACTTAGAGGACTTATTGACCTCGAGTTCCATATGGCCTCAATTTGGCACATAACCGTTTCATACTCTTAGTATGACAATGATTGCTCTACAACACTTTTGAGCACGCTTGAGATGATATTCAAAACTACAGTGCATTACAGAGTCACACTCACGATTAAACTTAGTTTTAAATTTATCCGATTTGCAAAGCTCGTAAAACTCCGGAAGAATCTTATTGACTTTTTCAAAGTAGCGGCCACAGTCGCTAAACAAATCTGTACAGACGTGGTGGCTTGGAAACTTCTTCAAAGCTCCTATAAAAGCTTCAACGGTCAATTCTAAATGAACAGCACGAGTTTTGCACGCAAACCTAAAATTTTGTTAATTTATAATTCCATTGCTTAGCTAATTTTATTAGAAAATGTCCGCTATAGTCAACACCTAGCATTAAAAATGCATGACGAAGTCGTAACTTACTGTGAAACTTTGGAATGTCAGTGGAATATAAATAAGTGATACGTAGTTTGAAAAGTTTTTTAAAATGCATATATTTTGTTAAGAATCAGTATAATAATAAATCTTAAGTGTTAAATAACACTTAAGATTTATTATTAACCTCCCTTTTACTTTGATTGTGGTCTTTAATGCCTCTGGCCACAAATTTATTGTTATGCGCATTGTCACTATGGGGAATTTATCCACTTCTTGAGCGGCTTAATGTCGGAGTTACGTTTTGAGGAAAGTTATGTGTGAGACGCCGGGAAATAGGTCAAAGTTTCATAAATATATGTATGGTTGGCATTCCTCTACTGTGCGCTTCTCACGGAATTTTCTGCCCCGCACAGCTGCCTTGTGTAACGGTCTGTCCTCGGCGGTTTTTCCAAATCAGCACGACTAAGGGTCCTTCAAGAAGCGAGTCTATTCCTTCCTTAAAGGCCGGCAACGCATCTGCAGTTCCTCTGGTGTTGCGGTTGTCCATGGGCGTCGATCAGTACCTAGTTGTTCCCGCTGCTTGTTTGCTCCCTTTATCCTATATAAAAAATAAAATAAAAAATAAACGCATTCCAAATATGAATTGAGAAAAATGAATAAGACCTATTTAAATGTTTACAACATTTATGGCCAGACCAGACATTGTAATTTTCAAAACAAGTCCACGTTTTGATTTTTCAACGAAACTATAGAAACTTGAATATCATATTCCTCCTCGTCGTCGCCAACTGTACTTTCTTCATTTCACTTACCCGTAGGAGTTTATCCCTCAAGAACTTTGTTTGAGTATAACTTTGGGCGACAGCTTCTAATCAATCTATACTGAATTTAGTTCAGAAACATAGTTCATCTAGTCTGGATAATTAACATTTTTGTAATAAAAAATATACTAAAATTATTTAGCATGAAGGCATTGTAGGACAAGCACTAGCTTCTATCCAGAAGTGCCCATGAGTTTTCACTACTCACAATTATGATAGATTTCCTACCTTCCTACCATTACTGCACTCATAGAGCGAAACACAGATTTTTTTATTACATCGAGAGTACACAGTTCACGTGATTGCAAGTGATTCCTGCGGCCTATGACATCTATATTAATCATCATAATGCGGATGTTGTCACCCTTGAGGACTGAGATGGAATGCCGAATAAAGGTCTCCGGATCCCTTCACTCACCAGGCGAAATACAGCAGCATTATACTGCTATTTCACACTGGTACTCGATGTGGGCGTAGTCCTAACCCGGTAGAACTGACCCATTCATTCTGCAGTTAGAAGCAAACTGTAGCGTAGCTGTACCACTGATATATAATAGAATAATAAATAAAGTATTTATGTTACTATTTCACGCTGGTCTGAGAGGGCGTCGCGTTTCTTTGTTCGAGATTGCAACTTGCGATGCTGCAGTTAAAACAAACTTCAACGTGACTCTTTCATTCCTGAAAATGTACAGGTAAAATTTTGCATCTGAATTTAAAAAAAAAATTATTAACCTTGGTCACAGTACAATGATAAAAATACACATACAAATACTTAAGTATTTAATGTTTTCTAAACGGCCGCCGTTCCATGACCAAGGACCTCGGTCCAGCAGACCGTTCCATGCTGCAGTTAGAAAAAATTACAGCTCAGTACTGAAAATATTCAATCTGATATAGATAAACCTTAATATCTTTCACAAATTGTCAAGTAGTCGTTATTTCGAGGTCAGCGCACAATTTAAATTGGACTTCATTCGAGACTATCATTTCTAGTCATTGTGTTCTTGTTATAATTTCATTATAACATCAACGCATGACTAGAAATGTCATTTTCAATATTCGGCAGAATTGGAATAATAAATGAAAGTTCACGCATCAATACAACCGATCGAGTTGCGGTCTCGGTATGCGGTAAATAATTTTCCGAAGTTCATAGAAGCATGATGAAATGGTATGAGAATTTACAAATGTCAGAAATTTGAGTTCTAGTTTGTAATGTATATTTATATTTAAAATGTAAAAAAAGAACATACATCTTAAATTAAGACTTATGTTGTCTAGTTTTCCCGCGTCTGTCTTTCTCTCCGATTACAATGTGGGTGTTTTCAAGAGTAGAGTGAATAGGCATTTACTGAGCTAGTGCGTCTTACCATCCAGGACTGAACTTCCACTTAACATCAGGTAGGATCGTAGTCAAGAACTTGCTTTGAAAGTTTAAAAATAAATAAAGTAGCAACCTTCATACACTAGACAGGGTCTGCTACGACGCCTTACTGCGTATTAATGTATTTTCTTAATTATTTCACAGACATACAGGTTTCCATACGATTGTGTGTTTCTTCACCACCGAGCAAGACGTAAATCATTTAAAATTGCAACAAACAATTTCAATGGTACCGATGCCGTTGAGCAAGCCCAATTTGCTTGCCTGCCGGGAAATAAAATGCGGGCGTTCGGACATAGAGCTTCCAAGACTCAAAACATTAAATTAAAAATATTTTGATATTTCTTTTATAGACGGGATGGTGATAGAAAAATATCTTCACGCAAGATACATTTAAAGCTGGTGTCAATATAAATAATGTGGTGAAATTTCTTTTACGGCGAGCTAGGTAAATCTTCTCCAGATAAATAATCTTATATTACCTATACATAAGAGAAAATTAAAACCGCTGTGGTAACACTTTACAAGTTAATACAAACATTTTGAAATAAACAAATACGTTAAAGTTCCAAAAAATGCGGTATATTAAAAATATGCTATTATTTGCCCCTTGTTAGGTTTGGCAGATGCAAACGTATGGTGCGTTGTAAAAAGTTTAATGTTAGTATTTTTAATAACTTTGAAAATCTCTAGAACCTTCTTAAAAAACTAAAACTTGTTATACGTAACCAATAATAACTACGTAACTTTAAGATGGTAAAAATAAACTAATTTCAAAGCAGTAAAATACTAAAGTTTGGTGTTTAAATTGAAATTGAATTTTTGTTTTTTCTAATGTGTTAAGTTGCAACGGGATAGTTTTAAGTTAATAATAACAAAATATTCACATATTTACATTAACTCACTAAAATGTTGGTTTTTGGCCACGGGACTTAGTGGCAGCTCAGTGTAAGGACTCACTTTTAATTCACGGCGAGCTGACCGAGTTTTGTTCCCCGATGCCTGCACCAATGAAATTGTTATTTGCAACTTTAAGTGCTCGGCGGTAAAGGAAAATATAGTGAGGAAGCCTGAATCTCGAGACAATAAATTAAAAAATATGTATTTCTATGAGCCGTGTATGCTCTTAAAACCCTCTCTAGAGAGGAGGCTTCACAGCGAGATTTATATATACAGGCTGATACTTTATTAAGGGTATTTGTTTAAAACATTTACTATATAATACTGCAATAACAATACTGACTCTAACAAAGTCTTAAGAAATGTCACGAAAACATTGTTATGCGAAGGATCCAAGTTGAATATATATTAGATTTCTTCTACACTTGCTGAAATAGCGATCTATAACGAATGTCGTATAAATCAAAGAATATTCTTAGTTCTACATCACGCGGTGGCAATAAATCATGTTTGTACGGTTACCATTGCTGTTTGCTTACTTGAAATTGCTCCGACGGAAGATGAGCAAACATAAAAGATAATAAAAGTACAAAAGCGGAAGTTGAAAGTTTATCTAGAATATTTGTAAATATGTAATCAGAAATAATATAAAGTTACGAATACATTGACTCGGTGGAACTTTCCTTTGCTTTATTTTAACATTTTAATGTCAAGTTCGATCGTACGAAATCCGAGCTTATACCACATTTTGTAACCGTTCGTTTTTTAATTGTACGGAACGCTAAAATTGAAGATAATTTATTATTTCGAAACTGTAAATGAGAGGAAATTGTTCGCACAAGCTGTTGGTCCAATTCCTCATTTTACTGTATTATTTATTATAACCAACAAAATCTACATTTCAGATATTAAAAGACGGCCTTTTTGATTGATAAATATATATTTGAAAGATTATTAAAAGGCTGTCTTTAATATCCAGAGGGTATATTCTGTACTACTAAATTATTATACTTAAGCGTGTCTTGGTGTTCGGGTGGCAGAAATATATTATATTTATATTGATATAGGTGTTAGAAATAATGTAAATCTTTTTTAAAACAACGTTATTTTTATTTTTTTTTATTGTTGTGATTTCTTTACAATAATGGTTGATGAATGATAAGCTATTAAAGATATGGGTTAACAGCCTATATAGCTCTATATTTAGTTTTACACGAATAAATATTACATAAATGTTTGAATAAAATGGATGTATTTTATTAAAAAGTTTATGTAAAATGTATGTAATGAAATCGATGAGTGGGTTGTGTAAATTTTAATGACTATTAATAATAAATATATTCGCTGTTAAATAATATAAAAATTGCCTCTGGTGTTGCGGATGTTTATGGGTGGCAACACTTAACATCAGGTGTGCTCAGCTGCGTGTTCGTTTGCAACCTCAAAAAAAACAAAAAAAAAATGAAAATTTTGTTCAACTATTTACGAATACAATTATAGTAAAACAAATTGCTTAACTGATGTGATCGGTGGGTATATCTCGTATCATCGTATATATATATATATATATATATATATCTATTATTATATAGAGAGTAAAAAACGAGTTCACGAGTTCATCTGATAGTAAGTGATTCCTGCGGCCCATGACTTCTACATTCATCTTTGACAAGGAATCATAATTCAGATGCGTTGTCACTTGAGGACTGAGGTGGAGTGCCTTGTCAGTAATAAAGGTCTCCGGATCTTTCTCCGAACTCACCAGACGAGACACAGCAGCATTATGCTGCTATTTCAAGCTGGTAATCTATGAGGGCGTGGTCCTACCCCGGTCGAGCTGACCCATTCATTCTGCAGCTAGAAAATGCAGCGTAGCTCTACCATCTCTCTAAAACTACGTCTTATTGTTTATTACATAGGGACAGGATATATTGTGTAAACATTTGCTGGCTGCAAATGACAGACACGGAAAGCTCACTTGTCTTCGGATTGCCCAGTTCAATGTAACGCTTGTCTAATAAGATCAGAGTAAAGTTCAGAGATGAAATATAATGAGAAAACATATTCTAAAAATCAATCAAAAAAAAGCTAAAAACTAGTGATACACAAATGTTTATGGTTTAATGTTGTGGTGTAGCATTAATAAACTTACACGTTTTTTAAAATTGTATATGACTGTTATATGGACATTTAGTCTTATCCTTCTTTTAAGAGTCCATCGTAGCATAGGTATTTCCTCAAAAAGCACGGTTTAACGTATTCTTCATTCGTATAATCATTAAACATACACTGTTCGTTTTGATCAAGGACTTCCATATTTCAATGTAAATAAAAAATTAACTATAAACGTGCGTGTATTTACTTCAAAAAACACGGCGCCAATTTGTAAGAAAACTTTGTTTTTTTTTAACCAGCCTATTTGCAAGATATTCAAACAGGATTTTAAGTTTAGTTCAAATACGAACTTCAGCCTGCTTCTTTTGTGATCATTTTTTTTTAAATAATTTCCAATAATGCATTATTGGAGAGCTAAGAAATCAGTTATGTTTTTAAAATAATCAGCAAGCCAAGTTTCATAACGTTTTTTTTTGTTTTTAAGGAGTGTTAGTGCAAAAAATTCTCTAAAATCTAAAATATTGTAATAATTTCGTATTTCATCTCACATTTTTAAATTTGGACCTATAATTGTTGTTTTAATATTGATAAATAACCAGTGTTTAATTGTTTTTATTAATCATCAGAAAACGTGAGATTTAAATTGATACTTTTTTTTTAATAAATTTTTGATGTTGCATTTTTAACTTATTTTGAAAAAAGCTAAAAAAACAAAATAACTCTGAAATTGTTTACTTTTGCATAATGCATATAGCGGTTAAAATTATAGCAAATAGTCACCCCTATTACCTCCTAACGGGACTACATCGAATTATCAATACATATGTATATTAACAGTCATTAGTTAAAAAAGAAAATATCTGCATGGTTAGTCAGCATCATGATTTTCATCATCAGCTTTTGCTGAAACTGAAAGTGTCTTAACAGTCTTAAAATAACTTTATGATGTTGTAATTAGAGCAGTACCACTCAGAATGTAAAAATCATAATTTCGAATTTAACGTACACACTCGTACACTAAAACAATACCTTTCAATATTCAACTTAAAGTTTTTTTTTTGTATTTTCGTTTTATATTATTCTTCTTGATTTTTCTTGATTGTTAGCCATTTTGCTTTTTTTCAATGTGTACTATTTTGTTATTAACAAAGTAAAATTTCTGGAACGGGGAACGGCGCCGAGGGAAGAAATGCGGCTTTTCAACCTACGTTCGGCAACGGATGCTTACTTTCTTGGGCATATGGTGATGTCATGAATGTTAGTAATATGTTAGAAGTAAATTGTACTATATACTGTAAAATATTGTAGTGCATTTAGAATTTAACTTCAAAGTTATTAATGCACTTTTAGGCAGTGAAAGGTTTAAATTATTCTTTTAATGTCATATTTACGACCGTGGTTACACTAAATGACAACATTTGGCTATCGCAAAACGTTAATCGTGTTGAAAGTAATTTATTTACCGGAGCTACACTTTATGTCTTAAATTTAATATAGTCTTACAAAAATGCTTTGTTTAAGAATAAAACGTTTAATATTTGGGAAACTTGAAAACACAGAAAATGGCGAAACAGGCTTAACAATTAAAAACGTTTAATTATAAGAATTTTGCTCAAAATAAGAAAGAATCATAGTAGAGCTACACTGCAACTAGTGCATAGGTGCAAACTGAATGGATCAACTCCACCGGGGAAGGACCACTCCCTCAGAGTATAGCAGCATTAAATAGACTGATAGCACAGCTGCTTTACTTCTAGTAAGTGTGAAGACTGAAAACGACTGGATGAATCTGAGTATATATCTGAGATAAATGTAATAAAGGCCGGCAACGCATTTACGACCCGTCTGGTGCTACGGATGTTCGTGGGCGGCGGTGATCACTTACCGTCGGGTAGAGTGCTAGCTCATTTGCCACCTATACTATAAAAAAAATATTAATATAATGGGAAAGAAAACCCTCATTATCAGGAGAACTGTGAACACGTTTTTAGTCTCATATATTATAAAACAAACGAATCTACTGTGATCCAGTATACAATAAATATATCATGATTTATAGACGGAGCAAGTTATTCGTAGTTTCAGTGATAAATATTCTTACATTGACCTATCGGTTTATCGTAACAGTGATCGATATGTTTGAGGTTGCGGGAAATTAACGGTTCATTGATCTAAAGAATTCTCATGATACGTGTTGGTGATTGGATTCCCGATGTATTAGACACTGATTTCTTTAATCTCATTGCTTTTACTGCTGACGAAAGTAAAGTTGAAACTCTAATCAAAAACAAAGATATAGCCATCCATTAATATAAAGTGCTATGCCTAAATATCTAAAGCTGTCAGAGAGACTGTAATAGCATCTAATAGGTAGAAAAATCGCTAATTAGTTTGTAGTATAGGCTTATCTTTTTTTTTATAATATTAGAGGTGACAAAAGAGCACACAGTTTACCTGACAGTAAGCGATGTTTACTGCCCATGAGACAGATATGCATACGTTGTCACCACTTATGACTGATGATGGAGCACCTCAGCTGCTGTGATTGAGTCTCCATCATCTATCCCTACACTCACCGCGCAACCTTTTATTGGAACTAAACGATAAATTTAATCATTGTTCGTGTGTTTCACTCTGTCAAGGTCTACGAAATTAATATGATTTTGATTTTCACAACTACGTTAAGTCTGTCAAACTGAACTGATGACCGTATTAGAGGCTGGCTTTGTGGACTTGTGTTCAGTAACGAACTAGCGTCCCAGAATATTGGTTCGATTTATGCAACCCAGGATGGGTTATTAAATTGAAGGGATATAGGAATATTTGTAGTACATATTTTTAATAATCTCCTTTCTTGTCATCGTATCTTTTTAAATATTTTTAGTTCGCTGTTATTGTTGTGCAAACTAAATTCTCGATATTGGACTAGTATTCGTAATCGTAGTTAGGAATACACCTAGTATTTTCCTAACTACGATTAGGAAAATACTGATAATTTATTACTCTTAAAAAATTATACAATTTTGCAGGACATGCCTGTTGAACTTAAGGGATACAAATTAAAGGTGGACTCTCGACAAAAACACCTGAGCTCTCAATTATGGCAAATTCGACAATAATTGGGTCCCTTACCCTTGTTAAATTAATGTCAAAGCTTTTTCTGACAGATCAAAATAGAATATTACAACACTCGAACTGCTGAGAGCCTAATAATTTAAGGTACGGTCTACCAATCTTAGTGTTGAAGATTCAAATCCACGATTTCACCATTTTCATTAATCATCTCCTACATTGCTTACTGAATTACAGCTCAGTTGGAGGTACAGGAATTTTCGTAATTTTATTTGTATTACTAGCAATCCCGTTATTTTAAAAAAGATAAGAATATCGTTAGACTTTTTGATAATTGCATAAGGTGATTTTCTTTTATTATGTGTTATAATAAAATTATTAGAGTTTTTGATAATTCTATAAGGTGATTTTATTTTATTATGTACTGTAGTAAATTTATATATCAATACTCGTACAGTAAACGTCCAAAATTGAATTTGAAAATATTATTCAGATTTTAGCAATTCTCGCCCTCGCACTTCACTTTTTTATTCCTGTAGTAATAGGAACGTCATTCCGGGGGAATTAACGAATAGAGGTGCATAGTGGAATATAATAAAAAAAGTAGTATCAGAATCCTATAACGTATAAGTTTGGCGTGAAACTATTACTTACGGGTTTACCCTACCGAAATCACCTTTTAAAATGTTACCGTAAAATTTCGTTCAATTTGTGTAACATTTTTATTTTTGCCTGGGTTAAACCTGTTACTCTAAGTAGAATATAAATTTTAAGTAAGGGCATATATTTTTAGAAATTACTTTTAAAACGAGATCTAAGGAAGCTGACCCAATTAAACCTTCAATGATGTATTTTCATTAACTTAGTTTTTATTACAATAAAAAAATAACATTAATTAACGGCTGTTCTGACTATGACCTATAATAATAATACAGTTTATTCATGTTACTGACGGTCAAGTGGTGTAGTGGTCAGAGAACCGGGCTGCTGCGTCCTAGGTCCTGGGTTCGATTCCCATCCTCCTCCTCCTCCTCCGCTATTATTTCACGTGCATTATGTGTTCCAATAACAAGAAGATATCCACGTGGTATAAATCAGGATGAGGATCATCGTTCGTGTGAAATATTTTAAAATATAACAATGTCTAATATAATCTAATAACAATGTCAAACCTAAGTAAACTGTGGTCAATATCACGATATATATATATATATATACAAATAAGGATTAAAGTAAGTTATCCAATTTAATGCGCCGTTAAAGATAATGGCCAAACAAAAAAAAAAAGAAAAAAGATATTGTTAATTTTTACAACTTAATATGTTAAAAGATTTTTTTTTTCGTACAATTTATAACCGACGTTGTAGAAAGGGTTTAGAGTTGCAACCTCAGACTTTAATTAAATGTTTACGTCTGAGGCATTAAAGTTAGATCAGATTAAAGATAAACAAAGTTTATTACACAAATTAGCAAAAAAGGTATCTTATCTAGCAAAATCTTAAAATTATTGGTTACGTTGTATACGCACCCAAAGTCACTATGAATCTAACGTCCTGACTTTTTTAATTATATTATTTCTCTCGAAAATATTATTAACTTTAGATTTATTCCATTTGTTTAAACCTACCTAAATATGTAATCGTTTTATACGTTTAAGGGCCCGTAGTTTGATATAATGTTTTCTTAAATATTTGATTGAACATAAGCCCAGTTTTAGTGGTTAATGGCTTAGCGAGTAATAATCCATCATTTTGAACGAAATATATTTAAAGCTATGAAAGTGACGTGAAACGTGGAAAAGTAAGAGCTGTTTATACTCTCTTCTCATTTATCTAAACTGTTTCAATGTTATTATAATTGGAGATAATATTATTCAAACAAGCACACAGTCCACCTATCTAAGAAAATTTACAGCCATAATCAACGTAGATTTAAGTAGACATACTTTCTACTTTTGGAGGTCTGTGAATTGTATGCTTTGGGAATGGTGACTGGTTTATAAGAAGCTATGCTATTTCACGCTGATATTCTATGAGGGCGTTGTCCTACTGTCGAGCCAACCCATTCAAAAATACTTTTTTTTTTAGAAGATTTTTTTAATTTGAAGGTTTGGGAGTTATTTCTCTATAGATTGGCAAAATCATCTCAATATTAAATAATTGTGTATTTATATGTATTTGTTATGTGAAGTTATATATGTATTTTATAATTGCGCATATATTGTTTATTTATATAATATAATCAATATAATAGTATTTTACAACAAGTTTTTTAAGCATACACTTATCTCATTTCATCTCTGCATTACCCTAAGATTGATTGGTAGAGAATGTCAAAGGGATCAAGTCCGCCTTTATACACACTGTATACAAAGTTTAAATAAATAAATAAATTAAAATTTTAATATAAAAAACAAAAAACTAAAATTTGATTTTGACTAAAAATATTAGGATTATGATTATAAATATATATCTGCTGTTTCGTGACTTAACGAAGATTTAAGAATACGCAAATCACCTCACCATTCTAGGCATTCCATCTCGGTCTTCAAGAGTGGAAAGGATGTCCACCTTCAATCTTTGTTGATAACAGATGTAGATTTGTCTTGGTTAGTTTCATGAAAAAGGGTAAAAGAAATATATATACCACGTTACTTTAGTCCACACAATACTCTTTTCAATTTATTATATTAAAAGGATTTAATATAATATTAATGGTTGCACAATTCATATACGACGTCAGTAAACACTTCCGTAAAAGCATTTTCTTTTATCTCTTTTCCCCAGGTAGGTAATAAACTTTGCAGTATTAAATGAATATGATATTTACTCTAAGGACCGTATAGAACGTTTTTATTTCCATTGTTCATTGCATGGTAAGTGACCATAGCAGCCCATGATATCTAAGAGAACCTCAACCAAGATTCAAAATGATTTTAGAAGTCTTCTTCCTTACCTAAGGACAGAGGATGAAGCCCTTGTTGCCGATAATTGGGTTCCCGGACACTCATCGTACGAACATTAAATTTTAGTGTTATGTTACTATTTATTACTGGTATTCTGTGAACGCGTGGAACATCTCAATTCAAATATATTGTGATATTAGAATTAAGAAAATTTGGGAAAGTTTAAGATTTTTTATCAATAAAGAAATAAAGAAACACCCGCGCCCCAGGTCCCTGACTCAAAAATATTTCATGTTGCAGCAGAAACTAGCAACTGCGATCTACAATAGATAAATGTTACTTTTAAACATAACAGTGGTAGAAATACGCCGCAGTTTGTTTCTATCTGCATAATGAGGTCAGCTCGACCGGAGTAGGACCACACCCTCACAGAATACCAGCGTAATGCTGCTGTGTTTCGTCTGGTGAGTGTAGGGATCCTTAGACTTTCATTGCTGTTGACGGGGCATTCCATCTATCCTCAAGGGTGACAACGCATCTGCATTATGATTCCGTATCAAGGATGAATGTAGAGGTCATGGGCCGCAGGAGCTATTTACCATCAGGTGAACTATGTGCTCGTTTGTTACTCTTATTGTAATAATAATAAAAAAGAATACAACATTTTTGTTTAATTCTGTGGTATATTATTACATACAGTATTATGTAGGTTTCGTGGGAACTCTTTATTTGGTTTTTAACTTTTTAATTTCAATTAGAACAATCCTATTTTGATAACGCTTATTTAGTACTTATGGACAACTATTACTATGATATCATAAAAATATGTGTACTATCCTGAAAATATATAACCCAAACCCTAAATATAATGAGTTGATCCATGATATCTCTTTTGGCCCATAACTCATATATTTAACATACTATGTGGAGAATCTCAACAAATTTATTCAGCTAAGGCACATAAAATCGGAGATCAATCTACGGCAATCCTGTTTTAAGTAACTCGATACGGTACAACATCAAATTTAGAGGCAGGGGAAAACAATGGAATAACGTCGCCTTTACAATGATTGACACTATAAAGAAAATCTTGTTTAATTTAATTCAACAAAACAAGTTCAGTAGGTCCAAAATGATTCTAAATTAAAATTCTTAAAGCATAGAATGAGTAAAAAACTTAATTGCCTCTTGTAATTTCATTTTACCTTTATCTTATATAATACATTATTTTGTAATAATAGTGAGATTTTACATCCGTCACCTAGAAGAAATTATTAAGAATAATTAATTTAAAATATAAATAAATTTATCTCATTAATTTATTTATCGTCTTAATAAATTAAGAGGCATGACTCTTGCTCTCCTTATAAGAGACCTATGGTGCGCAGAGTTATAGATTATTACAAATAGACGTAATTTATTTGAAACTTAACCTTGGCCCATTCTATCACGATTTCTTTTTTTTTATATTGTTAGTGACGAGCATATAGTTGACCGGATGCTAAGTGATGACAGTCAGTCATTCTGAACAAAGGTGCAAGACGGACATGCTAGTGCATGGTGCTTCTCTGGTCGAGCCGACCCATTCATGCAGGAACTATAAACAAACTGCAACGTGCCTATGCATATGCCACTGATAAACTGTTATTGTTGGGTACGCATTTGAAATTCGATGGTGATTTGTCATCGATATGATTTAGTCGTTCCGTTAATAATAATATTTGAGATTATTTACCAGATGACAGTTTTTATTTACTGTAAAGAAAATTTTTTATGAAAAATGAAATACATTAAATTTTCTCATACAAAAATTTCGATTCTCCTAAAACCAGATTTAATATAACTTCACTTTTACGAAGTATTCGATATTTTGAGATATTATATGCTAATAAGAAACTATAAACTTATAAAGTTGTTACTTACTGCACATTGTTAACTTGTTTGTATGTAATAATATATTTTATGTAATAGTAATACTATATTTTTGTCGATATTTAGTCTGATATTCAACTGAATGAGCGACTTAATATCAACAAGCGGCAGATGCCGAGCGAGAGCTAATTTGCGACATTGTCCAACATTCAAAGAGTTGAGTACTTATAGTTATGTCATTAATTCTTATTGTTTTGATGAAAATTAAGATTAATCTGACAATGAACTTGAAGGTTTTAGGGCGCCATAAATATAAAGTAAGAAAAGCTACAGCCTGTATATATAAATCCCACTGCTGAATTTAAGGCTCCACTCTAGAGAGAGGGTCAGACTAGTACTGCGGATTGGCGGATTTCACATGCATTTTTATGAAATATTTCTTACATGAGCAAATTTTTCCACGATGGTTTCCTTCCGACGGCTCAGCACGTCAGGTTCTATCTCATGAGTTAATATATAGATGTGTATAAAATTTTAATTCTGTCTCGTTTTCTTTGATAAATATTAACCGTGTCGACAAACCTTGGTAGGAATTTTACCATTCAATGCTGTTGATTGGGTCGCGTTCGAAATTTACTAGATATAACTTTCTGAAGATCAATTGGACGTATTCATGTGACCGATATAAGTTTTCAAATATATACAACATATAGCGTACGGATGTTTGTGTCATTTAGTTTCCAACTTTTGTCATTTATTTTTCCTAATCAATCAATCATGGTTATTTTGTTCACCCACAATTAATATGTAAAACGTATTTTATACAATGTACCGTATTTTGTCAGAATGTTATGCCCACGGACATACAGCATATTTAGGATCAAAGATCAAACGATTTGTATAGCACAAATTTTTTTCCATGACTAATTATCGAGACCAGGTCTTGCAACGCAGTCGTAAAATGCTGCATTTATAATACATATTGTATACATGAAATGTATAATCAAAATAACGATTATCTTATCTCATATTAATATATCATAGTAAAATATATATTTTAAATAAACGTTTCTAAACTAACCCTAATGATATAAAAAGTTCTATAAACCCATGAGATTTAAATTGATCTATTATTTGCTCCGCTACAGATGCAGGCTGCAATCGTAAACTGGTCTAGACTTCACATCAAATTAATGAAATACACTTGCATTGGGGAATATGTGTAGTTAATAATAGTAGTATCTGAAACATTAGAGGCAAAACTAGTTTCTGTACAGACTAAAATATTATTTGAACTGCTGTTCTCAAATAAATCTTATATGATGTCCTTGCCGATTTAGACCACGGCGATATTACCAGATGACATCAACTACGCAGAACGTTATAGAAATTCTTGCTGAAAAATTCATTACAAACATTAAAATGTTAATTTGATAAAAATATCAAATTATTCATAGATACATCTTCGACAACATATTTGCCTTCAAATAATGTTGTCGAAGAAGAGATTTAAAAAAAACTTTTCTGGGTGCATTCTTGACATCTTCCGAAATGGCGTTCCGAAGGAGTATGGACTGTACTATGCTTGACATCTTCCGAAATGGCGTTCCGAAGGAGTATGGACTGTACTATGCTTGACATCTTCCGAAATGGCGTTCCGAAGGAGTATGGACTGTACTATGAAAGAATTACGAAAGAACCCAGTCCAATGGAATGGAACACTAATCCTCATTCTATTTAGGGATCGAATGCACGTCGCTTGAGTACCGCGATGATAAAAGCAAGCGCTCAGATAATGAGGGACGCCACAATAGGACGCGGACACGGACGTTATAAATTATTCCTAAACACAAATATTACGCTTAGTGCGGATATGCTAAGGTTAATAATAGTTTAAATTTGTGAATTATGAAGGACCGCTGTTCAAAGATACACAAGTTATTAACATAATCATCATCATAAATCTCAGCATCTTCGTTACATATGTTAATTTAAGGTCCACGTCAAAGTGCGGCATAATTAGAATACTAGTAATATATATATATATATATATATATATATATATATATATATATATATATATATATATATATATATATATATATATATATATTTATATATATATATATATATTTTATATATATATATATGTATATATATATACACATACACATAAATAGATATTAAATAAAAATGCATTTTTTCTTAAATTAAGTAATGTAATATTATTAAAATTTATACCTATAAATTTATTAGTCTTCTATTCGAAATGGCCACCTTTGGTTTTTATATACAGACCTTTAATCTGAGAGATAAATTTAAGATAAGAGACTCAATGTCGCCGTGTTGTTTAGAGCAGGCCATGTCCTCTATAACTGACCATAATTTGAAGTCTAAAGGGTTGAGGTCTGGGCTAGATGAGGGCCAGTCTTCAGCTCTTATAAAGTCCGGAACGTTGGTTTCAAGCCGGGCTTATGTCGGGCTAGTTTATGCCTTGTGAACAGGTGCAGAGTCCTGTTGGTATAAGTCCACAGTATATTTTAAAAAGTGTATATGCAACAACATGATCCAAGACTGTATCTTGATACACTTTGGCTGAAGTTTTAACTCTTTTTTCACGTAGTACGTAGCACGTACGTAGTTTTGTGACTCCTTCATAAGACACGCCCCACCAAACCATCACTGACGCAGGATGATGACCACGTTGTACCTTTCCGACCACTTGAGCAGCTTCTTTAGAACTGTGAGCGTACACTTTATCATTTTGCTTATTTTAGTGTTCTTCAATCGTAAAATGTTTTCATCGGTAAAGAGGATATTTCTGTGCCTTTCACCTGCGTATCACGACAGAAGGCGTTTTGATCGATCCACTCTCTTTAATTGTAAAGATTGATTTAGGGCATGTTCTGTATATCGACGATAAGCACTGAGCTTCGTGTCTTGTTTTATAATACGCGACGGAGTCCTAGCGGGTATCTTCATTTCTCGCGATAAGATTTTTTGCTTCCTAATGGGATTTCGACGAATTCTGGCTTTAACAGCATTAACAGCCTTTGTAGTTCTAACAGCACGCGGCCACCCCAATCTTTTCTGGTCTACGACAGAGGAAGTGTTGTTGTATCTGTTGATAGTACGATATACGAACGTACGGCTGATACCAAGTTTTTGAAGTGTATGGAATATGACCGACGGCTCCATACCCACTTTGTGTAAGGCGATCACTGCAATCCTATTTTCTTTAACAACACATTCCATATTATAATTTGATAATGAACAGAAAAAAATATGTGAAAAGGCGCAAAATCGAAAGAAGTTTTTAAAATAATATACGTGTTCCAAATTTAAAATAATAAATAAGTTGAAAAAAAGAAAAGTTTTTATGTAACAGTTTTTATTTATTTATTAAAATATAACTCGTATCGATTGTGGTCGCAAATTCGACCTGACCAAAATTTTACTTGACTTCAACCTACACTGGGCACATCTGTGGCACAGTACTTATTTTTAAGATATATCTTTCGTATGTATCTTTCATTCCTCTCCTTTTAAAGATACAACAGCTTTGAATGTTCTCATGTTAATACAAGATAATATACATACATTTTTGAATCAAGAAATAATTATATAACTGTAATAATATAGTTTTTATATATATTTATTATTTGTTTATTTTTGTATTCTTAATTATATAATTTATTTCTGCGACTTGTTTTTTACGACAATAAACAAGAGCGAGACATAATTATAAATTAGAAAAATAATTAAAGATCAAAAAATTTTTGCAGTATTGGACCTCGGCGATTAAACGGTAATTGGATATAAATATGTCCATAAATTCTTGCAATTTTTAGCATATATTTGAATATAATTGTGGTCGTTCATGAATATTGTATATATTTCTAATAATATCAATGTACTTAACATTATTGTTACCGTTGTCGAATAATCAGATCAAAACTTTTCTTACAATTTATTGTTGTATATCTTGCATATCAAATTGAATGTTAAATAGAATATTGAATAATAAATGAATTCTATTAATTTCTTTTGAATTTCAATTGAATTATATTATAGCACTTAAACTACTAATAAGAAAATGTGAATAGAAAAAAAATATATTTCGTATATACTAATTTAGTTCATACGTTTTTCCTCTACTTGTTGACAAAGCCTGACAAACGAACACACAGTTTACCTGAGTGTGAATGACGTCTGCGCCCCATGAACATCCATATCGATCCCATCTTGCGGACTGAGATGGGATGCTTCGTTTCCACTAACAGCGTCTCCGGTTTGCTATACCCACCATATGACACAGCTTCCTAATATCGTTATTTTATGCTGTTTCATGTTCCGCGAGGGTACAGTCCTTCCCCATTCAAGTTAAGTCAAACCAGCCCATTCATACTACAACCCAAAACTAGCTGTTAATTGACTGTATCATAACATAATCTTCTAATAAAATAATTATCTTATTAAATTCTGTTACTTTATAGAATTTAATTAAGTATGTTACGTAACTTGTTATTATAATTCAAGAATGAATATCATTGGATTAGTTGGAGCAGTCCGGTAATTTATTTTAAAACGATTTCCAAGAAATGCGGGCGCCACGATAGACTAATATAAGACGTTAACTTGATGGATGTTCTGAACCTTAAATATGGTTCGTATATATTGTTACCTAATTTTTTAGTTTTTGTGAAACATTTTGGAATAACGTGTCCTGATTCTAAGTGATTCCTGCAATCCATGACACATGAAGTGAAGGCTGTGAAGGCGAAAAAAGAATGTAGCGTATATAGCCTTAGTTTAGGGCAGGGATTCTCAATGTGATCGATATCGACCCCTTTGGGAGATAACATCAACAGATTCAAGATACTGTGTAAGTTGTGTGACGTGTTATGAACTTAAAGAATGACTTATTATTTTAGAAGTATCATTGTTTTACATATTATTAATTACACTTGTTATTTACAGAATTTTATGACTATTTGTTTTGTTGAATTTTGATGAGGAAATTATGTCAAGTTTAGTCACTTGACCAACCGCAAAGTAGTTTAGGGTTTAGTTGGAATAGTTAACCGGAATGTTAGTAATGGTAATAGCACGCATATAATAGTAAACAGATGCGTTGCCAACTCTGAGGACTAAGATGGAATACTTAGTGACCAGCGTCTAGTAGATCCAGTGTGCTCACTAAGAAGAATCCATAGATATGGATTATCTCGTCTCACTAGGCGAAACACAGCAGCGTTTGATGATACCAAAATATCATGACTCAGGTCAGTTGTCAACAAGATTAAGTCCAGTATATTGTCACTAGTAATTGTACCTCAGTTCTGGGCAATAATTTAGCGATGCTACGAAACACTGCAGTATTAAGTAACTTTTTCACGGCTTCGACCCACATTTGTTTGTGTAGTAATGTCGGTTTATTGCGTTTAAATTCTCACCAGTCCAATACTATTTGGTCCATTTCGGTCACTGCAATATTCTGTAAATTACCAGATGACATCTAGGATATATTATAGTGCCCTCTCCGGCACTCTGGAGTCTACCACGAACCCTTGTGCTAGTTATCCATAAATACAAATCTTGACTAAGTGCCCGAAGCGCTCCTCACCTTTTAACCTTGTAATGCTGTAACAGGGGCCATCAAGTATAATATATATATATATATATATATATATATATATATATATATATATATATATTTATATATATATATACATATATAAAAAAACGTGGAGCATACTCATATACACCATGAAGACCTGAAAACACAAATGTTGTTTTTTTATTAATTTGAGAATAACAAACGAGCGCACAGTTCACCTGATGACAAGTGATTCCTGCGGGCTAGGACATCTACATTTATTCTTGACAAAGAATCACAACACAGATGCGTTATCACCCTTGAGGATTGATATGGTATGCCTCGTGACCAGTAATAAAGGTCTCCGGATCCCTATACTCACCAGACGAAACACAGCAGCGTTATGCTGCTATTTTACGCTGGTATTCTGTGCGGCCGTAGTCATACCCCAGTCGAGCTGGCCCATTCATTCTACATCTATAAACAAACTGCAGTGTAGCTGTACCAAACTTGTTCTGTGGCTGGGACTCAAACCTAAGACAGACGATGCAGCAGTCGGGTACTGCTACACTATGAACTATCATTACGCTATACTATGCTCATTTATTTTATTCAATAATTAAAAAAACCATTACTATGGTTGTGTGAGTTCTAAGGGATACTCGGAGGTTATTTTCAATAACAAATATTTTTATTGCTGCAATAAATTGTTACGTACAATTAAGACGGCAATAAAATACAATTTGTTGGTCGTTTTTGTATTTTATTTTAGGCTTATCAAACCAATTCTCAACAATAAATTTTACGTTTATAGCAATAGGTATTGCGTAACAACCTTGTCCATTTTCTTAGTTTCACGGGGAGGTTTTGGTGGTAAAGAGATAAAACCATGGTTATAATTAATTCTTTTACATAGTCTATTTTTCTAAGCACAAAAACCTTCGCTGTCTTAGCAAGAATTACGTTATATATAAAATATAGTTGTATAAAAAAAATCTGTGCGTAACTTTGTTCATTTTCCTCAAGATTTGCATTTATATTAAAAGTTCAGCCTGGTTCCACTGAGGTGCAATGAAAAGAAAATGTAACTAATAAAACTGAAACGTTGGAAGGAAAAGGATATATAATTTTCCTTTCTATTTTCCTGAAACGAAATTCTTTATTCAAAACAAAAATATCCGAATGTAACAAAAATAATAGGAATGGATTACCCTATTATTGAATTTGATACATGCAGTCGGCTCAGGTTTAAACTCTGCGATATTGCGACTATGTTTATTATGGAATAGTCATGTTACTTACACATAGGCGCCCAGCGGTTGTGACACACCAACAAATACTCCCAATGATATTTCAGTGATTTACCTATAACTTATTATATCTAAAATTCATAATTAGTAATTTAGTTAATCATCATATTAATTTGGTGTTGTAACTTAACTTTATTAGTTGTGATCGGACTTCTAATTTTTTTATAAAGCGGCTGAGGACGCGCCACTGCGGCGGTATTTCTCGTACAAGTAATTCCTTGCACAACGTTACGCCGTCTGAATAAAAAGTCATTTCACAAGACCCACAAGAGTTCACACTAGCGATGTGTTGAGATGATGACGATGATAAAATTACTATCTCATCATCTTTTTAGAAAAAAAAGTTTGCGATAAGAAAACTAAAACTATCAAGTATATATCAGTCATAAAATACTATATTATCATCTGTTCTTGATACGTGTGCAAAATTTAATTTTATTCAGACGTCAGGCAGGGGGTGAAAGTTAAATTGAAATATTATATACATACATTACAAACGTATATACATACATAGATAGCAGGTCAAGCTAATAAAAGCATTTTAAAATTTTTATCCAGTCTGCTCACAGCCAGGACAGATAAAGAAATTTGTAAGGTCATTGATGCATGCGTACAACGAAGTCTAATTAAATTTTAAATCAATGCTCAGTGTACTGAAAAAATACGATTGAACGCTTTCGTCCATTTTTTTTTAATTTAGTAAGTTTTGTTAGCACAACTCCTTCACATAGTACCAGTGGGAAATAGCAGCATAACACTCATACAATATTATGATAAGTTTATAGAACGTAAGATCTAATTACTGTTAAATCTGTGTTAATCCTTGTTCATTAGTTATTGTTTGTATTATATTACATTATTATAAAAAAATAGGGTTATGGGGCTGGAAAATCTTCCTTTAATCCCATTTTTAGTTTAACCTCCGATCGCTTTTGCACGAATGCGAAGAACGTAACCTACGGTCGAATTAAAATACTAGGGCCGGTACGAGCTATAGTCATTAGATGCACTAAATTTAGTCGTTATAGGCAGTTCGTTGTACACTACATTGTCTAGTTTGACCTACAAACTTTACTATATCTGTCAATTTAACTCGTAACAATCAAGTAATATAAATTTAATACGAATTACAATCATTATTTTTAATTAGAATTACAATTGACTATAGAATAGCGTGTAGTCATGATAGACATCGTTTTTATTTACAAACACAGAGTAAGAAACGAGCAGACGCGTTCACTTGATGGTAAGTGATTCCCGCGGCCCATGACATCGACATTCCCCCCATTGTCCCCTTAAGGACTGTGATGGAATGCCTCGTTACTACTAAATAAACGTCTCCGGATCCATTCACTCACCAGACGAAACGTAGAAGCATTATGCTGCTATTTTACGCTGGTATTCTACCCCGGTCGAGCTGATCCATTTATTCTGTAGCTAGAAACAAACTGCAGCGTAGCTCTACCACTGTAACACTGCGTAGATGTTTGATTCTAGCTGGTGATGGAATTTTACGTCATAAAATAATTTTTCTCCTATCATAATGCGCCAGTAACGTAGGATATAACGGTGGTACATCCAGTCTGTAGCTAGTTTCTAAATTCATCATAAATGGATCGGCTCGATCGGAGAATGACCACGCCCTCAAAGACTGCCAGAGTGAAATAGCTGTACAATGACCATATGAAATACAGAACAACGTTATTGTGCTATTTCATTCTGGGAGTGCAGTGTCCTTCCCAGTTAAAGCTGTTTTTGCAGCTACAATATAACTGTAAGGTGGCAATACCACTACAAAATTGTAGATTGTTATAATTGATGTATCCTCCTATATAATCTTTAAGTGCTATGTATTTTATACTGTTACTTATATAAGAAATATTAAGCTTAGTTGAAAATCAGATTAACGTCTCGTAACAGATTCCTGTGAAATCTTGGTAGATACGCGTACAGATTAAGTAATAGTTGGCAAGTTGTCAAAACGTCTCAAGTTATCGAGGGAGTTTCTATCTGTTCGATTTGTTAAGTAGATTACGCCAGACTGTCAAAAATTTATATGTATTTGAAACCTTCCTATATATTAATACTAATATAATGGTGGACTAGTTCTACTAAACTTCTATTAATTTGTTTTGTTACATAAATATAATTATATCTATATATATATAACGAGCACACAGTTCACTTGATGGCAAGTGATTCCTACTGCCCATGATATCTACATTCATCCTGGACAAGGAATCATCATGCAGATGCGTTGTTATCCTTAAGAACTGAGATGGAATGCCTCCCTCGTCACTAGTAATAATGGTCTCCGGATCCTTATATACATCAGACGAAAAACAGTAACATTATGCCGCTATTTTACGCTGGTGTCCTGTGAGAGCGTGGTGTACAGTTACAAACAACCTGCCCTCTTCCAGTGTTAGAATACATTAATATAACTAATATACTAAAAAAATACTTCTTGTCGAATTGCACCTAAGCTATATTAAGGGGTTTTAGCCAGATGTTTATTGTACATAATATTTTAGACTGGACTCGATTTGGAACACGGCGATATATTCAGGTTATTACTAGATGACATCATCTATGCAAAACCAAGAGGCAGTCGCTCGTTATCCCCGTTATACCCTTGAGGACAGAGATGGAGTGCCTGGTCACCAGTAGTAAAGGTCTTCGGTCCCTACACTCCAGACTACCAGACGAAACGCAGCAGCATCATGCTGCTATCCTGTGAGGGCGTGGTCCTACCCCGTTCAAGGCAAGCCATTCATTCTGCAGCTAGAAACAAACTGGAGTGTAGCTCTACTATTGTAAAATGTTTACTGTATCGGGGGCGACAAATCAGCACACAGTTCACATGATTGTGATTGATTCTTGAGGCCCATAACACCTACTTTCATCCACAATAGAAGGAATCATAATGCAGATTGAGTTTTCACCCCTGATAGACTATAATTGTATAGTATACGAAAAAAAAGGGTCTATGGATCCCTACACTACCAGATTAATCACAGCAGCGTTAGGATGCTATTTTAGTTTGCATTCCATGAACGTCCTCCTCCATCGTTCCTTCTCCCGTGGAGTTGATCTATTCATGCCGCAACTAGAAACAACAACAACAACTGCAGCGTAACTCTATCACTGTTGTTTAATAACTTATCATTATAACCTTTTACTACCAGGATAGGAGCTAATATTCTGTCAGCGTTTACACGGCTTTTGTAACCTTTTGGCTTAGTTGTATATACGGCGAGGAAACTAACGGTCATATAAAAAACATGCTATCAGCACACAGTTCACGTGATGGCAAGGGACTGCTGCCCATGACATCTACATTCATCCTTAACAAGGAATCATAATGCAATTGTCACCCTTGAGGACTGAGATGGAATGTCTTTTCACGAGTAATAAAGGTCTCAGGATCCCTACACTCATCGGACGAAACACAGTAGCATTTCGCTGCTATTTTACTCTGTATTCCGGTATTTTTGAGGGAGTGTCCTTATTTTACGATTATTTTACTTTTACGTATTTACGTTTACAATCATAAATCCCTGTTCCTTGTAATAGGGTACTACTCAACCTTTGAGTGGGAACAGAACCACCGTTTTTATCTAAAGTTGCAATGATGTGTCGTAGATTATACACATTCTAATCTGTCTGATGTTTGAATTGGCCTTATATCCTATATTCAAAAAATAATTTACCTAAAATATATTCACAAAAGATAAAGCGACACTAATATAATAAAAAATCTTGCACGTGTGCCTATTTTGTGCCTTTTTATATACATATACTCGATACGCAGCTGTTCGCAAATTACCTATGAAATTTCATCCGCCCTTAAAAGCATACCCCGCGCAAAAAAAAACCCCTCGAAATTGTTACACGTGCTTGTTTATCCAGCCGATTGATAATCACGCTGAAATTTCCACATTCGTGTAAAGTATCTAAGAGAAAAAGAAAAAGAAGAAGATTTAAATTTAACTATTCTATATGTTATGTAGATCCTACTGCTTAGCATTAGCCCACTCTCTAGAGTGAGTATTTGAAACCACCACGCGTCTCCAATGCGGACTTCACCTTTTACTTAATCGCTGAGCAGGTTGTAAATTATCTTAAAACATCACTGATTTAGCATAAAAAAAATTAAAAAGCAATTCTGTCTCAATTGAATTCCGTCGAGTTTAAGGATCGTACATCACGACAGAATTCAACATTTCATACTCATCATATCGATGGTCGACAATCCACCACTGTGCGCTTCACGCGAAATTATCTGCCACGCACTACTACTCTGTGGAATCACCTGTAGCCAGTGGTGTTTCCGAACAGATACGACTTAGGTACCTTCAAGAAAAGAGCCTATACCTTTATTAAAGACCGGCAACGCATTTGTGACTCCTCTGGTGTTGCGGATGTTTATGGTCCGCGGTGATCACTTACCATGGGGTGGTCTGTTTGCTCGCTTGCCACCTATTATTTAAAAAAATACACGATATATACTCGACCTATATTCTAGTAAATAATGTTTTATAGTGTGATAGTGTAGCAAGGCCGATAGTCGTTTAGTACAGTCAGTTTACTCTTTATGGACAGCTCGTTGTATTCTATGCGGTATTTAGAGCTTGACCTACTTTATAACAGTTGTAAGGTAAACCTTTAAACTATTTTTTTTTATTATTAATACATATACTTTATTGTACACCACAAAAATAAAATAAAAACAAATCACAAAAAGAAAATAGAAAAAATAAAAAATATTACTCAGTAGGTACAACAAGGCGGTCTTATCGCTAAAGAGCGATCTCTTCCAGAGAATCTTTAGAATATATTAAAAGAATACTTGAGTTAAATATGTTAATAAAATGGGTATTTGTATATAATAAAAAACTAATACCTAAATGAGCTAAACCGACATATTATTGTATAATAATAAAATAGTACACTAATATATACAAAATAAATAAATATGATGGATATGCATGAACTAAATACATATAAATTACATTTAAATGATGGTCAGTGTCTATAAAGTGACAAATATTGATTATTAACGTCGATCTTAAACTTCTCTAGCGTTTTCGCACAGTTCAATTTACGGAGGGTGATCATTCCACAAGGAGATAGCCTTGACTGCAAAGGAATTCTTATAGAACTGAGTTCTATACGTACATACGTGGTGCGAGAATGAGTTCTCCGGCAGACCGTAGAACCCTATCTGGTCTGTCATGACGAAGAAACTTAAAGTTTTCCTTCAAATAGCTCGGAGTCATAGGATTGAACAATATAGTACAGAAGAGAAATAGTTTTCAGATTCCGGCGAAGGCGAATAGGTAACCATCTGAGCTTTGTACGAAATTCTGAGGCATAATCATATTTACGCAAACCAAATATAAACCTAATGGCTAGATGTTGAATTCGCTCAAGTTTGTTTCGTTGGTTCTCAGTTAAATCAAGATAGCTTGCGTTCGCCTAATTAAGAAAGGAGAAAAGTAAGGATTATGCTAACATAATTTTGTTAGATATATGTATAAAATAATTTTGTAGGAATGGGAAGAAAAGAACTCAAACGTCGGAAAGAACTCATGGCTTCAAATTACTTTCTGCTAACTTCCTTTAGTTGATGAGACCACGACAAAGTAATATCAAAGTAGATACCAAGATTTTTAACAGTGGTACCGCAACGGTATCACAAGACCATCTAATGTAACCGAAGGAAGGTTGTTCCAGTCCACTCTTGAAATCATGCCAGCATCACCAAAAATAAGGACAATGGAAATAGGATGAAAGTCGGTAATGTTGAAGGCAAGTCTTGTAAGGATTACTTGCGCAGTTTTCCAAGCTTCAGGGAATTTATACGTAGATATATATATATATATATATATATCCTCTGGTGTTGCTATGTTCATGGGTGGCGGTGATCATCTTGCTCTTTTGCCTTCTCTATATATAGCTATATATATATATAGGTAACAATAGGAGTAACAAATTCAAGGATAGGTAATATCATGTTACGTCTAACGCTGTCCCCACCCACGGCAATCGACGAGATGGACAATATGTTCTTAGCAATCAGTGAAAGGAGAGAAATTAAACGATGGGTAATTAGGACTTGGCATTGAAGAAAGAATACTCAGCGTCCGATGTTTATCTGACCCGTCCAATGTAGGAGAAGACAAGAAATGTTGGTTCAGGAGTTCAATATTAACATTATGATTAGGCGAATAATGGGATGCTGTACAAATTCCAATAGATTCAAGAAATTTTCAGACTTGTCAGTTGCCGTTTTCGACTGATTTGTGAATATGGCACCGCTGTGCATCCCTACACAGTGTATTGCAGCGATTCCGTACTTTATTATAGTGCCCCATGTTTTTGTTAGTTTAATTTTCGAAAAATCATAAAACATATTAATATATATACATTCATAATAAGCTTTTTAAGATCACCTGGTAGCCATGGCGCAGGTAATTTTTGATTTTTATAAATCTAACCGGGGCATGAATGTCGAGAAGGGAGTTAAATAAATCTACTTTCAAGTCAAACGTAGTAGCATTTGCAACAGCTGACCAATCCAGGAGACGAGCGTCCTTAATAAGACGATCATTGTCCATTCCTAAAGTCCACACTAAAATTACGTTGTAGAAGGATTCTTGATTTTGGCTCAGGAGGACGAACTTTGTATAATAGAAATAAGAGATCGTGGTGAGAAAAAACATCAGCCTCATGCTGGCCATGCTTCAAGACACAATTAGATGAGGATATAATAATAACGTCAAGTAACGATGGGGTACAATCGGGAAGTTTATGAGTAGCAGAGAGCGGTAATATATGTACATATAGGTATGTAGATTACATGCCTCAGTCAAAAAAATCTACAGTCGGTCACTGTAGATTTTAAAGTCACCCATGATGTGACTATATAACGTGGTCAAATTTTCTAAATGTTCGAATGAATAGATATAACCTATATGAAGAGACGGACTGTAACAAACATCAAAAAGACTTTTTGTATGGGATAATTTAACTTCGATGAATAGATGCTCGGCCGCATTAGAAGGAGGAGGTTGAGTGGACACACTTCCAACAACAAAAGGAATGTAAGAGCGGAAGTAACACCCCTTCCAACGCAGTCGTTGCGGATAAGATAGAATCCCGGTTATGAGTAAGAAGTGAACGGTAAGCATGGCTTAACCAAGATTCGGAGACAAGAAGGTGTGAATGTTACTGGACTCAAAAGACGCAAGCATATCGGGATAGTGTGCTGGAATACTTTGTGCGTTTAGGTGTATCACATTGTATCATTTAATACAAATTTACAGTATCATTTAGCGGAATAGAAGAGATTGTACTGTGAACACTAATTTCACTAGATCTATCATCACTTGACGGCAAATACAAGAAATCACCTGAGTCATCACTAACAATACTATGTAATCTAATAACATCATAATGACTTATGATGGATTGATTATGCAAAATCAAGTATACATATATGATATAATATAAAAAAACTAATAAGTTAAATATATAAAATAAATATTTAACGAATAAATAAAATATCAATAATAAAGCAAATAATAAACACGGATCCTTCACCCGCCAGCAGTCTCAAAGAAATCTACACCAGTAATAAATCACATAAGACAATTCAGAACAACTAACAGATGGTACCTAATAATTACTTAAGAGAAGAACATTTTAAAGACAACAGAACTAAAAAAATTGCATAGCATTTCGCCATAAATAAATAAATATATAGTATGGTATTACTAACTTAATGTCAACTTACTTAACCTTAATAAAAAATATAAAAACTAATTATAAGTTACATTATAATGATTGTCATAAAATACCATTTAATCTATATTTATATAATAAATAATATATTTGACTTTATCATACGTGTCATGGTTGAGCGTAGACAGCTACCGGAACAGAGAGAGAAAACTAGTTTTGCGCGACGCACTAGCTTTAAAACTACATTTCGGTAGATTTGAACCCCAGCCGCAGTAAACGTGTTAAGGTTTCTAGTAGTATACAATTGCCTAAGAAAATGTAGCAAATAATGGTTTTATATAGACGTAAAAGTAGTAACAATAATAATAATGACACGTTTAAAAAATCCAACTATGGATAAATCATCATGACATCAAGCATACGCAATATTGAATATCCTGTGCCATTATTGACACTCGTTGATGTTGTCTAAATAAATGATCTATCACATGCATATATTGTATAAAAAACGATTTTCATGTTTAAGTTTGTGTATTTGATTATTTTAATCATATATTTTAGAACGGAATGAAATTTTGGGATAGATATAAATATCTGCCATCACACGGCAAAGTTACTGAACACTATACTATAATTGAAGATCCATTTATAAAATAACAATTTGGTTATTTGAATACGAATTAGGATCGTGAGGCTTAGTTATAAACTTGAAAGGATCAACTCCAGATGTTTTATATAGCTTTTGTTTCAGATTGTCCTACATTAAGCCGAACGATCAGATGTTAAGAGGAAAAAAGCAGAAGAAATTTATAAATACGCATGCGGAAAATATATAATAAAACGTCGTTTGACACATTTCTCATTTCTTTTTGACCCCAATTATGAAGTCCACGCAGACGAAGCCGCGTACTTAGAAGAAGATGATAGTAACCTAAAAGATCTATAGCTGTTTACTTGGTGTTGTATAGCTTTGTCACTGTTAAAAAATGTATTAACCATCAGTCATCACTTAAAGCTCTAAAAACTCCTTAAATTATTAAAAAAAATATCCTTAATTAGCGGTACGTATTAACTCTGTGACCTATTGACGATTGTGCGAAATGGTCACCGTATATAACAATAGTGGTTCACGTTGACAATCAGGGTAAAAGTGAATATTCCTATATGAGCGTATTTATAAAATATATATTTTGTCACTAAAATTATATTCGAACCTTTGTCGCGCGCGAGAGTCTAGTGTTATATCCATATATACTCAACCGAGGAACAGTTTTGTACCACAGTTTGTATTTTTCGGGTCTACGTGTATATACCTACGTGTATAACGGAGACGACGAGCGAATGCCTCTGTATTTGCATAGATGTCTTCTAGTAATAATCTGAATATATAGCCGTGTTCCAAATCGAGTCGAGTCTAAAATATTATGTGCAGTAAACATTTGGTTAAAACCACATTATGTAGCTTAGGTGCTAGTCGACAAGAAGTATTTTCTTTAGTATGTTAGTTATATTCAAGTATTCTAACAGTGGTAGAGTGTTTGTTTCTAGCTGCAGAATTAATGGTGACCACGGCCTCACAGAACACCTGCGTAAAATAGCGGCATAATGTTACTGTGTTTCGTCTGGTGAATAAGGGATCCGGAGACCTTTATTACTGGTAACGAGCGAGGCATTCCATCTCAGTCCTCAAGGTGTTACCCAACGTATCTGCATTATGATTCCTTATCAGGGGTGAATGTTGATGTCATGGCCCGCAGGAATCACTTACCATCGGGTGAACTGTGTGCTCGTTTGTTACTCTCAATGTAATAAAAAAAAGAAAATATTTGAGACCTTAGAAGGAGGCCTTATCGGATGAAAAGAAAAATCTGATTCAAGCATATTAACAGCGATACATCTATAATTATTTTAGTTATAATTTACCAGATACTCAGCGATAAAGCTTAAAGTTCATGGAACACATAATATCAATTTTTTTCGTATGATGGGTTTGGGAACTCAATTATAGGTAAGAAGGTATTCTAACTTAGTACTCAGGGATGATAATTCATCTGCACGTGCATCTTGAAATTTATAAATATGCATGCGGAAAATATATAATAAAACGTCGATTGACACATTTCTCATTTCTTTTTGACCCCAATTATGAAGTCCACGCAGACGAAGCCGCGTACTAAGAAGATGATAGTAATCTAAAAGATCTATAGTTTAGTTTCTACTGTTTACTTGGTGTTGTATAGCTTTGTCACTGTTAAAAAATGTATTAACCCTCAGTCATCACTTAAAGCTCTAAAAACTCCTTAAATTATTAAAAAAAATATCCTTAATTAGCGGTACGTATTAAGTCTGTGACCTATTGACGATTGTGCGAAGTGGTCACCGTATATGACAATAGTGGTTCACGTTGACAATCAGGGTAAAAGTGAATATTCCTATATGAGCGTATTTATAAAATATATATTTTGTCACTAAAATTATATTCGAACCTTTGTCGCGCGCGAGAGTCTAGTGTTATATCCATATATACTCAACCGAGGAACAGTTTTGTACCACAGTTTGTATTTTTCGGGTCTACGTGTATATACCTACGTGTATAACGGAGATGACGAGCGAATGCCTCTGTATTTGCATAGATGTCTTCTAGTAATAATCTGAATATATAGCCGTGTTCCAAATCGAGTCGAGTCTAAAATATTATGTGCAGTAAACATTTGGTTAAAACCTCATTATGTAGCTTAGGTGCTAGTCGACAAGAAGTATTTTCTTTAGTATGTTAGTTATATTCAAGTATTCTAACAGTGGTAGAGTGTTTGTTTCTAGCTGCAGAATTAATGGTGACCACGGCCTCACAGAACACCTGCGTAAAATAGCGGCATAATGTTACTGTGTTTCGTCTGGTGAATATAGGGATCCGGAGACCTTTATTACTGGTAACGAGCGAGGCATTCCATCTCAGTCCTCAAGGTGTTACCCAACGTATCTGCATTATGATTCCTTATCAGGGATGAATGTTGATGTCATGGTCCGCAGGAATCACTTACCATCGGGTGAACTGTGTGCTCGTTTGTTACTCTCAATGTAATAAAAAAAAGAAAATATTTGAGACCTTAGAAGGAGGCCTTATCGGATGAAAAGAAAAATCTGATTCAAGTATATTAACAGCGATACATCTATAATTATTTTGGTTAAATGGCATACCTGTAACCACTGCTAAGAGAAACCGTAACGTCTTTAATGTTTATAAGCTTCATCAAAGTAGATTTATTTCGCAGCAGGAATTACTTTGATCTTACACGCGATTAAGTTTACGTTCAGAAATTGTGTAATTAAATTTTAATTACGTAGATTGGCACTCGAATAGTCTGTGTTATATCAGATAATATTAATTAAAATTTCGTACACAGCTACATTTTATATTACTAAACTTAGAGTGAAAAATAAAGCAGATTGCCTGATGGTCTCATTTTCTCTCATTCAGAATGAGAGAAAATTTCTGAAATGAGAGAAGATTCGCAGCTCTATAGCAGGAAAGTTCAGAACAATGTCCGTTAGAGGAGAATAATACCATAAAATATATTATCGTAGAAAGAAATATATCAAAACATTTGTATTCGTAACATTCTAAACTATAGCTATCCCTTTCACAAATCCTAATCCCGTACTGTTATGTCTATATTGTTATCAAACTTTTTGTTTCATTTAGTTATTACATGTGTAACGTAGACCTCTAATTTTATTCATCGGTTTGATAGTGAGTCTTAATTAAGTTCTTAATGCAACGCATATGATACGGCTAGCTATTGTAAATTTGGACTTGTGAACAAAACTATAGATTTGACACTGTGTTTCTTTTAAATCTTACTATGCATTGTAAATGCATGCTTGATGTCTTCAAAATAAATTGGTAGTTTTATTTCTAACTATTCAAATATTGACTCCAATAGAAAGTCAGCAATCTCAATATTATAAGGAGAAACTGTTAATTGTATTTCTATTATATTTAGTAGAAGTCCACTCTTACTGACCCATGTCCATTCTACAATATCTCTCCAATCTCTAGCCAACACCTTAGGGAAATGGTTTCGGAAATGTAGGATTATGATTAACCCTACCAAAAGTGCAGCCATGTATTTCTCTAGGCGCAATAAAACGCCGCATCTCCTAAGCATAGAGCTATTTGATAGTCGAATCCCTGGGAAGAGACAGTTAAATACTTAGGCGTCAAATTAGATGAAAGACTCATTTTCGCTCGGCATATAAATTGAGTAACGAATCGAGCAACGTATGTCCTGGGTCGTTTGCCGGGTGCAAACTCAATAAAAATAGCAAAATGTCCCTGCGTAATAATATTATGCTATACAAAGCGTGCATCCGACTCATAATAACATACGCAAGCCCCCCCGTCTTTGCGCATGCCTCCCCTCGTCATATTCACCGACTTCAGGTAATACAAAGACGTTTCGATGCGATGCGCAAGGCCACCGGTGGTTCTTGGGTAACGCAAATCTACACATAAATTTTGTGCCACCGTCCATAGCTCAATACTCTGAAGCAGGCTTTCCGCCGATGTTTCCACTCTGCCGACACACACCTAAACCTGCTGATTAAGTGCAGCCACTTACTCTTATCACACTTATCCCATCGCTAATCATAAATGCGCGCGGGTGAGCGTCCGAAGGAGACCGAGGCACGCCCTCCACGACCCCGACGGCTTATAAGACCTTTTATTATATAAATATTATCTATGTAAGTAGTGCATTTTAATTTCAATTTAATACGTTATTATAAAAACTAAAGCAATGAGCAGACTTGATGCTAATTAGTAATTTGCGCCAGTCAAAAATGTTAGGCAAGTAGCACATAGATACATAGTAATGATGATGAAAATAATTAAATATGTCTAGATTAAAAAAAAAAATGATAATGAGATCAATAAAATAACTTTAGTAGTAGGCTATTGAGATAAATGTGTAAGAGTAATAAAGAATAAAGAACAAAAGGACAAATTGAAATTAGCAATATTGAAATGTCGAAAAAATAGGGGACATAAGAAATTGTGTCTTGTTTTAGTTTTCAATATTAACTGTGTACACATACAAACCTTCGTCCACATAGGTTAACCATCCATTAAGCAATATGACGTGCCCATCGTCACTTCAGATTACTGATCCTTTAAGGTCATTCATACGGTTTACGTACTACTGCGGGTGAGTTCCTTTATAAACAACGGTGGAGTCACGTGTTAATGTTTTTTATTTAAATTTACAAAAAACAGGAGATGGAATTTACCACAGATTTACACGCTGCTGTCTGTCTGTATTTTTTTTTATTTCGTGGCTTTTAAAATTTTAAGATTCCTTTAAGATTTTCTCGAAACTATTATACAAAACTATAGGGTTTTTTTTATTATAATTATATGCTAGTATAACCTATAAGTTCTTTATTATAAACATCTTTTTTTTTTATCGAAATCTTTTTGACTCAACTTAGAAAGAATGGTACAGAAAAGTGATTTTACGGGAGTGTTTACTCAGGATGTATCGGATTTCGCAAACATAAAAATTGGTTTAACTCAACAAAGGTATTCGGAAATAGAAATTTCGAATAACCGGATCTCTTTGAAAGGATCAATGTTCGATGAAACTTCGTTTTATTCAGTCTTCGTATACGGGTTACTACTAGATGTGATTCAAAACAGATAATATAAGGATGTAAAATGACCAAAAGAAGGAAGAATTTTTTTAAGTTTTTGGTTCGGATGCTTTAATTGTATACCAGCGATATGACCTTAATATACACGAAATGTACTTGCCTACTACATTCTGTTAAAAATAAACGATACGATACTGTCTCCCGTTAAAAAAAATACTGTGTAAAAATAAAAGATAAATTATTTTTACACAGTTTTGTTTTATTTCAAACGAACAAAAACGAAAAGTATATTTGCCTTAATTTTTCCTTCTTATGAAAAGCGGGGTCAAGTTTTGCATTAAAATGGAAACCTCCAGGAAAATAACTTGCTAAATTTCATTAGATTATTTTCTCTACTTAATACAAACATGTATGTGTGATCAGATTATCAGTTTCTGTGTTATAAAGAATACCAGCAATGCTAATAACATCAGTGACATTTCTGTTACCCATTCCAACTAAGCTTAATGCCTGTGCTAGGAGATGGTTCACTCGATAGCGTATTCGAAGCTACGAAGTAGAGTTTCATAGATTATACCCTCATATATAGTTAGGCTGTTGACGCTTCGAGTCATTAATGCATAATTATTTTAAAATTTTAAGCTACAAGAGTTGTTTTCCTCGTCAAACAGGGAAAGGTTGACGGCGGCGATACACTTTTAATTATTATTCACATTAATAAGTTAACATACATTTTAATAAGTTGTAATTTAAAATTTTGTATAAGCATAACTAATATTTCCGTTACCCAAATTAACTAAGCTTAAATGCTTATGCTAAGTACAGCTTCACTACAATAATAGAACTGCAGATTCAAAACTACGTTGTTAAGATTCGCAGGAAATTTATACAATTATTAAGCTATTATCGATATAAATAAGATGCTAATAATAATAATGAATAAGATATGATAGAACACTTTTTTATTATCTTAAATACTAAAACTTTTGCATCCTCTTAAAAACAGGAAGGAAATATTAAATTCACAGCGCAGCATATAAACAAATAGCAAAACTTTAGGTAATTAACACTAATTACATAGAATGTGGTTAATTATAAGTTTAAGTTCATTACCTACCCCATTATATCAATTTCAATGTTACAGTATAGGCAAACTAAACAAACCTAGCGATAATGTACCAATTCGTTCAAATTCAATGAATTTGCATTAATACGCTCGTTAAAATCATCTGGTCAGAATTGGTCTCTTCACCAACCAATTGCAATATTTGTGTGAATAATGAATAAATGTTTTTTGAAATATGTGTCTTGCTGTTCCGAAGACTCGTGCAACACGACTGCGCTCTCATTCCTGAAGAGGAAGGACGACGTCGACAACAGAGGGGACGAATAGTGATCATCTTAATTAGGCTCGGCCTCGGCTCGGAACGCTATCAATTAAGGACGGAATAATGTTCTAATGGTCTTTTCCTACAAATATTCCAACAAATCATCAAGTTACCGGGCCGCCCTGGTTTAACCAACTCTTACATTCAATTTTACGATAGACATCATCAGTGACGACAAGGTGTATATCCAACACATTTCGTGAACTACTTTGTTGTTGAGGGCAATGATCATATATACAAGAAAAATATACTAACGTCTGGTTATCGGCATGGATCTTGTTAGAAATCCCCAATCGGACAACAGATTTATGTTTTTGAGTTGGCAAACCGTGCGAAGATCCAATCACCTAAAGACATCGCGCCTTATTTCTATCTACCAAACAGACCCAAAAAATAATTTCTATGTATTTGCAAAAATGTGAAATAGTAGCATAACACTGCTGTTTCATTTTGTGCGTCAAGCGAAGACCTAGTAACTGGTAGCAAAGCATTCCATCTCAGTCCACAGGAGTGACAATGGATGTCCCATCTATAATATTTGTTGCGTCATCATACGAAACACAGTACATCAATTTTGACATTACCACCTCAAATATATACGCCTTAAACATCAATACCGACAAAGAAATGGCGTGAAAATGAGCAATTCCTTCATTGCGCTGTTTCGGTTCGGTTTCCCCGGATATTGCATTGTATATATACTACTTTCTCTTTGTATCCAAATCATATGAAATATCTTTAATATAGAAGCATTATATATACTTATAGATGGTAATATTATAGGTATTACTGGTTCAAAAAAAGAAAGCCACACCTAGGAAAGATCTCAGTACGACTTTTGCTTTTATATATTGTTTTATCTTCCTTAATAGGTTTCGAACAGATGAATTAATTGAAATCTAAAGGATTTATAATACATATTCAAGATTTGCGTTAACGGCAACTGATGTATGTTCTGTTATATAAATTCATTTATATTGTTGTACCATCCAAGTATATATATATATATATATATATATATATATATATATACATATATATATATATATATAAAAATTATGGCGAAGTACTAATTAGCGCATAACAATTTCATCAGTGCTGACGTTAGAATCGATCACGGTTTGATCAGGTACCGTATCGTACTTTCCCACGACATGAAATAACTTAAATATTTTTATTAAAGATATATTTTAAATTTTAAACTGTAATATAAATACTTATATATCGTTGGCTTAGTATATCAATAATTAACTCAAACATATTGTATGTGTTCTCAAGAAGTTTTTGCGAAGGATTCATGTTGAATATAAATTAGATTTCTTGGATACTTGCTGAAATGGCGATCTACTAAAGTCGTAAAAATCAAGGGATATTTTGAGTACAGAATCGCGGTGCCAATAAATCACGTTCGCACGTTTACCTCCGCTGTTTGTTCAGTTTAAATTGCCACGATGGGCGACCGTACCCTTATTTTATATTGGAACAAAAGTTAGATTGTCTGGTTGAAAATTTATGTTGGATTACTTAGGCACGAGCTTTTTTTATATAAAATTGGGTATGAAAAACGAGCGTATGGTTCACTATGATTGATGATAAGTGAGGCCCGTAATATCTACTCAAACATGAACCTTCAGTAAAGGTTCAAGAAAGGTAACGCCGTCTCTCTTGAGGACTGAGACCGCCTTGTCTCTTATGGCTAATGCTGCTATTTCATGCTGGTTTTCTATGAGAATCTGCGTGGTCCTCGTGGTCCTTCCCCGAGGACTGACCCAGGTATATCTAGAAACTGACAACAGTGACTACCACTAATATTTGATATAAAATTATGAACTAATTAATGTCTCATTCCGATAGTATTGTTTTTACATTTCTTACAAAATCAAATTGATTGACACATTTACTAATTATTTATTTATTGGAAAACCAAACAGCTATTATTAGGTGACTATGGTAAAAATATAGCACAGAATGATACAGCCACATTCAGGTTTCCACAGATTAGTACAAATAGCTACCATGTAGTGAAAAAAGTAAATAAATATTTTTACTTACATTTGTTTTACTTTATTACCGGTGACTAGGCATTCCATCTCAGTCCTCAAGGGTGACAACGCAAGTGCATTATGGCTCCTTGTCAAGGATGAATGTAGATATCATGGGCCGCAGGAATCACTTGCCATCAGGTGAACTCTGAGCTCGCGTATTACTCTAAATGTAATAAAGAAAATACGTACAATGAATTTTATTATTAATACAAACTATATATATATATATATATATATATATATATATATATATATATATATATATTTACGTATGTATCTGTGTGTGTATGTATACCCTACCTAAAAGATTTAAGATGCACATACCCGTGAGGATTAGAAATAAAAACCTGTAATTATCCAATTAACCTGAGCCCCCTCCGATTCCTTACATCCACCATATGAAACCCATCAGCGTTGTGCCGTTTCAGGCTGGTGATCTGTGCCGACATGTCAAACCAACTCATTTATGTGTGTAGTTGTAGAATGGATCTACTATTGAACTTATCTTCTAACTATATTATGTATTGGTTTTATAATATTATTTGAAACATAGTATTAACAAACTAGTAACATATAACTAAAAATATAATTGTAAGTAAGTAATCTAAATAAAAGTAATATGATATATCAAAAATACGTTTCAATACGTTTGAGTTCTATAATGACAAAAAGCAATTTCGATAATACGAGTTTTAGGCATAGTATTTTTAGCGACTTTATACTTTTTGTACAATTGGATTTTTCAGGGTAATTCGATTTAAATTCGGCAACGGTGCCTTTAATCTTGAGTTTGCTCTACTGAAATAATTGGATAAATAATGACGACTCCGTTACGTCACACACAAAGATTGGGATTCAACGCCAGTCAGTGGTCATTATTTATTTATCTATTTATTTCTAATATGTTATTACAATATCATCTTCTTTTATTTCAGGTTCTTAAACCTTTTGGTTTGTGAGAACCCTGCACATTCTCGCTGGGTAGTTTTCAATTTTTTTTTATTTGCATGCGACGGATACGCCTTACACATTGCTGTATAAACTAGGGACTTGAGACATTAGAATATATAATTGTGTTAAATGTGGTCTGTGTTATATAGTTATATATATTCTTTAAATATTCATACATATATAACATAGTATAATATATTGTTAAAAGTTAAGGTTAGTTAATTTATCGATGAAATATGATTTTAGTTTAGTTTTTATATTTTTCTTATTTATCGAATGTTTCATACATGTCTTATATGAAACACCTGAATCTCGCTATCAGTTTTCAAAATTAATCTGCATCTCATGCCATCACCTGGTGTCCTCCTGACGGATTCAAACCACTTCGATAACAGCACAGGATGTACTATAGTCCTGCAGCATTTTCAAGCATTTCAAAACAGAGACACACACGCCTTGCTCCCTTTCCAAGTACAATGCATAACAAGATCAGAGGAAAGTTTAGTTGTACTTTGCAAGGACACGGGATATACGTACAACATTCCCAGATTTGGCAAACAACATATTGCGATTAATTAGATCGATGTTTTGGAAAATTTTCCTCTTGACTTTGAATCGAGTTCATAAACTGTAATCTAGTACACTGATAAGAAAGCCTAACGATTGTTAAACGTGTATCTACTCTTATTCATGCATAACATAAAATAAGGATAATGTAAGAGAGCTGATTAAATATATGGGTATATATTTAATATTACTATTCGTAATAGCTTGTAAAGGCTCAGTTTTTAATTGACGGTATGCCTGAAAGTGAATTCGATCCAATGAAATTGTTAATTGCAATTTTAGTGCCGTATTTACCACTAGCTCGCCAGTGAATGAAAATATAGTGAGGAAAGAAATAAATAAAAAATATATTTTGTAGACGTGTAATGTAGTACACTAATCTCAAGTGAGTCGCGTAGTGGATGATGCTGAGAGGATGGCCAACGCCCTCTCGAGAGAGGAGGTCTATGCCCAGCAGTGGAATTTATACATAATGGCTGTTTTTTTTTAACTTAACATTTATTGCAACAAATAACATTAAATACTTCAAATATTTTTATAATAAAATAGCTTACTCTTTAACGGTTGGATATAAATAACCCCTAACGGCTTTCTACGAGTTCTGAAAGTTTTAAGACGTTCTTGTCTTACGCCTACCACTCTTATAAGAAATTGGTATACTTTCAAAGAAATTGCAATTTATATATCATTGTTTACTTTATTTGATAAAATGTAAATCGTGTAGAAACAGAAAACAAAAAAGGTACGATTTCAAAGATATTGTAATTGTAGAATCATGTTATTTAACTCCTCTGAACACTCATCAAAAAGGTATCCTATACAAAACCGAGAGGCTGGCAATCTTGCACCTGTGCTTCAGGCTAAAGAAGGTTGGTTTTAACCAAATCTGGGTCACTAAAATTTCCAAAATATTAACTTTTGGAATACCTCTCCACTGAGTCCAAACTTGCGCGTTGGCATTTTGCAGCGGCTACCCAAATGTGATATCAACACTCTACACACAACCGAACCTGTGCTTTGTTAAGGTTTAACAGATGTTGATTGTGAAGCACCGCTGCAACTTCCCAGGTGTCCAGCGACAGTTTTTGCTTTAGACTCAATAGACCGCCCAAAGATAAGGTTCGAGGAGATATCACCTCCTAATAACTGAAGGTGGTCGGCATATTCCAGACATACCTTTCGGCCATGGTGACGGGGCTCCTTTTAGCGATGAATAGTAAAAAAAATATTTTATACTGGTAATGTAATGTAATGCACGGTATGATAGTAAGTTATAATAATGTATGGTATTAATTTCGGTGGGATCTTTAAATATTATTTAGAAATATAAGGTTCATTCCGCTCCTACTATGGTAAGTACTAACTTAAGCTTGTACTTTTATAAAACTTACGACGACTTTCGATATTAATTATCATGTACAGATTTATACAGCTAGGGTCCTTCCCATTGGTATATTAAACAAGGAGTCGACAATATAATAATTTCATATTGAATTTTAGAATTTTTGTTTTTGAGAAAAATATATTATTGAAATAACCAATCAAAATACAATTTCATAGAGTGGTGAGTCGCATAAAAGCGCTGCCTCTAACAAACAATTTATTCATTTTAGATGATTGGTTCTAAGTTAAATTGAATAAATTCTAAGTTCTGTGAACCCCAGAAGTGTAAACGGGTAATTTATATGCTCCACTACAGAAACAGGCTGCAGTCGTAAACTCGTCTAGACATCATCATATACAGTTAATCGAATGCAGCCTTTTCCATTGCGCGTACTTTAATTAATGTCCTATTTATAAAAACAACACATACATCACGAATTCTTACGGAATGACCGTTAGTTCCACAACAAATTCCCTCCACAAAAATCCCCTAATCCGATGTACAGAATGTGCAATAAGATCGGAGGAATCAGATGCAGTGTTAGGGATACACGATATAGATACAACACAACAAGACTCGAAGAGAAATTCAAAATTTTATCCTCATCGTCTTGAGAGTTTGCAATCCACAATCGTGCGCTTCACGCGAAATTTCCTACCACGCACAACTACTCTGTAGAACCAGTTGTCACCAGCGGTGTTTCCGAACTGATGCGACTTAGGGACCTTCAAGAAAAGTTCCTTAAAGGCCGGCAACGCGTTTGCATAGACTCCTCTGGTGTTGCGGATGTTCACGGCGGTGATCGCTTACCATAGGGTGGACTGTCAGCTCGTTTGCCACATATTCTATAAAAAAAAAGATACGAAATTTGGACAGTAAGTTCCAATCTTAACGTAAACGCTCACCACGGGGAGAGTGAAATTTACTCCCATAAAAATATCCCTAGTAAAATAAGGAAATTGGTCGTTTATGAGCCAAAACGCATAAAATTTATTTTTTATTTTTTGACTTCTGGGGCAAAATGAACAAACATTTTTTCAAGATTGTTTGGAAATTCTACTCTTGAGGGGATTAAATAGGGAATGAATTTTTGTAAGTTTCTAGGATTAAGAATGGAGAAATTTGTGTTCAGTTTTATTGTACGCATTTAAAAAAATAGGAGTTTAATTTTTAATAATAAAGGGGTTTAATAAGAGCTGAATGTAAGGGAGTATTAAATTTAAATTGCATTAGCAATGTGAGGTATCGTATTAAAAGGCTTTGCAATATATAAATATTAGTTTTTAGTGATACTATTTATACTTATAAAGAAAAAGTCGAATTTACCACGAGCAAAGCAAACGGCTGATTCATGAATTTATAAAAAAAGATTGTTTTGGGAGAATATCGTAGGTGAATTGCATTTCTAAGAGATAAGAATTGCATTGTAGTTTTTATTTTTATACAAAAAAATATATCAATCCAGCTTAGCTTACATGCAAATAAATTTACGCATACAATGGTTCACGCAAATAATCGAAAAGCGTGTTCAAATCTAAACCAAATATTCTATTGATGCTAAGTTCACATATGTTAGTATATTCACTACTAGTAATATAATATTTTAAGTCTATGAACAAAAAGTTATTAACGTAACAAACTGCCTCAAACAGAATTTCCGTAGATATTATTAATTTTTGATTTTTATAAACTGATTTACAGTGATTTATATCGTGTACATAATATGTACAGATAAAGTTACAAGTGTTTTACTAGAGTCGATTTATTATTATTTTACATTTCACTGTCAACATGTTTTGGAATATTTATTTATTTAAGAGACCAACATGGAGGATAATTGTTGGGTGCTTGTGTAGCATACAGTTAACATGATGACGTTACTCGTTTACTGTCATATTTCATCAACAATTTAGAAATGACATGCGTTGCTCTGTTACTTGTAAGGGACCCACCCTTTAGGACACTCATCAAACGTAATAATCAGCGCTGTGATGCTATTTGTTGGTCATGGAGGTAGGGCCTAGCCAGCCGGACGAGGGCTTCACCCTCGTCACCAATAAGCGGAAACGCCCCGCCCAGCCGGCCGTCGTCAACTCGGCCACGTTCGCAAGGCCGGGTTCAGTCTCGCCGACTGCCACACCGGCGAAGAAGGCAGCCCCTCAGGCTCGCCAAGCGCCCCCTGTGGAGCGCAAAACAAAGCCCCCGCCCCCTGTAATCCTACAGGAAAAGTCCAAATGGACTGACGTCTCCAGGTGGTTCGCCACCCTAAAAATATCGTGCCCTAAGGCTCAAAACACGCCACAAGGCATACGATTGAACCTACAGACAGTAGGTGACTTCCGCGCGGCCACGAAACTGCTGCGCGAGAAAAACATAGGTTTCCACACCTATGCCCTCCCGGAGGAAAGGAAACTCCGGGTCGTTATTCGCGGTCTCCCATTCGAGACAGAACTAGAGGAAGTGATCAGATCCCTTAAGGATCAAGACCTCCCGATTTTAGATGCGCGCAGGATGACAGATCCGCGCACCAAAAAACCCATGCCCCTCATACTGGCCACCCTGGACCTGACTCCAGAAGGCAAGGCCATTTTCAATCTCAAGACCCTTTGCGGCCTCTCCGGCATATCTGTGGAGGCCCCCCTCAAACGCGGACTCATTGGACAGTGTCATCGCTGTCAATTCTACGGCCACTCGGCCAGAAACTGTTTTGCCAGGCCCAGATGCGTCAAATGCATCGGGGACCATGGCACCCCGGACTGTTCGCGCCCCTCCGGAGCGACAGAGCCCCCAGCGTGCTGCCTATGCGAGGCAGAGGGCCACCCAGCGAGTTATCGCGGGTGTCCCAAAGCGCCGCAGAGGCAACGCGGCGGGACTACTCAAAATGGCAAAAAAGCCAAACCTAAAAAAGCGACACCAATCCCAGCCATCCCCGTAAGGGCCGCGCCTGCTCCCAGGCCCGCCCCCACTCCAGCTGCAGCTCCAGCTCCAGCCCCCAAACCCGCTGCCCCCTTGCAAGCCCCTAAGGCCCCTGCAAAGCCAGCCTGGGCAATGCCTCCAGCTATGGCGCGCAAACAAGTCGCGCCTATCACTAGGCCAAACCCCTCCCCCGTGCAGCCTGCCACCTCAGCGCAGGCCACACCTCAACCTCTGGGTATGCAAAACCCAATTACTTACTCGCTTAACTTCATCAGCTCACTCGATTTCAACGCCCTCGAGGACCTCACCAACATGGGGATCCGCCTCCAGCAGGCCAAAACGCCCTTCGAAATGCTGCAGATCACTGCAGAACACATGGGCACCATACGCTCCTTCTGGGCTCTCCAGAATGGTCCCATGCCCAGTAGGGCAACCCCCCTAGTTCTGTCTCCAATGGCTAACACACCATTAGGTCGAGTCAAACCCCGCTCTCTGACTGTCTCGTATTTCAACGCGGACGGACTCAGGTCTCAAAAGGACGAAGTAGCGATCCATTTAAAGAAACACAACGTCGACGTTATGCTAGTGCAAGAAACCTTCTTAAAACCTAGCCACAGCGATCCCAAGATCGCAAATTACAGAGTCATCCGTGGTGACAGGTTGTCCGCCCGCAAAGGCGGCACCCTGATCTACTACAAAGGTGCTTGCACTGCGTACCGCTCGAGGTTCCGCGATTAACAAACATAGAAGCCACCGCGTGTAGGGTGGCTATGACCGGTCATAGCCCGATAGTTATCGCCTCGGTTTATCTATCACCGACGAAAACAGTTCTAGAATCGGACATCAGGACCCTAATCAACCTAGGGCCGTCGGTCGTCTTAGCAGGCGACCTAAACAGCAAACATGCCTCCTGGCATTCGATAAGGGAGAACAAAAACGGCAAGGCGCTTCACGCCCTCATGGGCTCTTATAGCTTCGACGTTATAGCCCCGTCTCCCCGACACGTTACGCTCTAAACTTTATACGTCAAACACCCGACGTTTTAGATATTGCGTTAATCAAAAATATCACCCTAGCGGTCGACTCCATCGAACCGCTACACGAATTATCATCGGATCATAGGCCGGTGCTCCTCAAGCTGGGCCAATCGACAGGCGAGGTCCCTCAGACCAAAACCGTAGTCAACTGGCGTGCTCTCGAAGGTAAACTCAGAGCCACGACCACCCAGCAGCTAGATATTTCGACTAACGAGATCGACTCACCCGACAAGGCGTTTCGGGCGATCGACTCTTTAACTTCACACCTTAGCTCGGCCGTCGAAGACTCGAAAGGACGGTCCCCGCGTCGACCGATCAATTCGGGGTCCTTCCTCGAGTCTCCGTCGACTGATAAGATCAAAAATCGCGCGGCAAAGCTTCACGATAGATACCCGACGGATGTTAATCGCGTTAGACTGCGCCACCTCCAAAGGGAGGTCAAAGAGCGCATAAAATCATATAACGATCAAAATGGGGCGACCTGCTAGCAGACCTGGAGCCTTCGAATACCGCCTACTGGCGTGTGGCGCAGGGTCTCAAAGCAGACACCATCTCACCAATGCCTCCTCTAATTTTACCGGACAACGCTACTCTCGCTTTCGATGACACGGAGAAAGCCGAATATCTCGCGGACAGTCTAGAGAGCCAATGCTCCCCGTCGAACTCCCCCCGCGGACCAAGACCACCTCCTAAAGGTGAACGCCGACGTGGCGCTTAGGGCGTCGTTACCACCAGCGGGCGAACCGTTAGAACCCGTGACCACCGACGAGGTCACAAATATTATAAAAAACCTCAAAAAAGAGGTCAGCTCCCGGTCCCGACGGGATTAACAATAAAATAATTAAAGCGCTTCCCGCTAATATCATCTGCCTCCTTGTGGCAATATTCAACACGCTCCTCTCCAGCTGCTCCTTCCCGGATGCCTGGAAGGAAGCGGACGTCATCGGGATACCCAAACCGCACAAACCGCGGAACCTCCCCACCAGCTATCGCCCAATCAGTCTTTTAAACTCCGTGGGCAAGATATACGAAAGGATTATTCTTAGGCGACTTAAAGAACACGTCCTAGCTAATAGATTACTTCCCGACGAACAGTTCGGGTTTAGGAATACGCACTCTTGCGTTCAACAGGCCTTCCGCTTAACGGAACACATTCTTGCAGGACTAACCCTGAAAAACCCCATCGGTACTGGTGCACTATTCTTCGATGTCGCAAAGGCATTCGACAAAGTCTGGCATAACGGTTTAATTTATAAACTGCACTCTATCAACATACCAGACAGGCTCGTGCACATCATACGAGCCTTCTTGTCGAATCGCACTTTTCGATATCGAGTCGACGGCACGCGCTCCTCAAGCCGGCCGCTCCTTGCAGGTGTCCCTCAGGGCTCCGTTCTTTCTCCCCTCTTATTCTCACTTTACACAAGTGATGTCCCGAAAGATCCGCAGGTCAGTCTTGCGCTTTTCGCAGACGATACCGCCCTATACTATTCAAACTTACACAAGGGCCGTATCACCATTCGACTCCAAGCCGCAGCCAACCGCCTCGCCGAGTGGTTTCGGTTATGGAGAATCGAAGTTAACCCGGATAAAAGTGCAGCAGTCTTTTTCTGGAGAGGCTCATCCGATCCATTCTGCACCGCATCAGCACCTAGTCGTAGAAAGCTAGGACCTATCACGATCTTCGACCGACCCATTCCTGGGTAGAAACGGTCAAATACCTAGGGTCACCTTTGACCGTAAACTAAGTTTCCGCCCGCATATTAAAAATGCGAGAAACAAGGCCGCGTTCGTCATGAGCCGGCTTCACCCGCTCATCTGCGCTAAAAGCAAAATGTCCCTAAGACATAAATTCCTTCTGTACAAGACCTGTATAAGGCCTATTATGACCTACGCCAGCGTCGTCTTCGCCCACGTAGCCGAAATCAAAATCAAACAACTCCAGACGGTTCAAAACCGTTTCACTAGAATCGCAACTGGAGCAGAACCGTACCAACGCGACGTCGATCTGCACAGTGACTTACATCTCGTCACCATTCCGGAATACCTCAAATCCATCTCGCAGCGCTTCTTCGAGAAAGCGCTTTCGCATTCTAACCCGCTAGTGGTAAACGCCGCAACCTACGATCCGGATCCGAATCCGGTAACTACGAACCGTAGACCCCGTCACGTCCTCGACGACCCCCACTTCATGGGGGAACCCTACGCCAGTCCGTCCTCAACGGACCCCGGACCCACACACAATACCTACACCTCGTCGCGTCGCCCTCGCCTCCGAGCGCGACGCAACCTTCGCGACACCGCGTACACTCGCTACACCCGCGTGTCAGGGCGGTTCTCACCGCCCACAGTCTCCGATTGATATGACAACAGGTGGCGTCCGTCAGAGGCTAGGTTCGCATACCGAAACCTCGGACGGTCATTAGTCATCACCATCCATTCTCCACTCAGGAGAATCGCAATATAGCTAGGGAACTGGCAACTTAGGTGGCATCATCAGACAGGTATGAGATCAAGAGTAGACCGACACGCTCGTTATGAGCGCTTTGTGTAAGTAAGAGAACCACAGTAGGCAAAACACGGTTAAAATAAAACCAGCTCACGGACCCCTCAGTTCCGTGAGCCCTGTATCCGATGAAGCTGTAAGAGCCGCATAGGCTAACAGCATAAACATCAACAGAATCTAGAAAATTTGTTGGTATATATAGGCGTGGTCCAACCCCGGTCTAGTCGATCTAATAATGTTATTCATATAAATCAAATAGAACGGTGCTCTAAAAATAACGACACAACCGTGATGTGTTAACAATAAGATAAAACAATATACGCAGAAATACACTGTATATAGAGCAACATTAGTGCTATTAATTAAAGTTGAACATTAAATTAGAGTCCAAGATAATATTTAAGAAACTTTGATGAATATGAAGTCTGTAATAGATGTTCGAGTATATCTCTTTTTTTGATAATTTTGAAATATAAAAGCAATTTATTTTGAATACGTAAATATATAGGCAATGGTTCTAGTTCATACTAGCCATTAACTGCGTGGGATATATTATAGTGCTGTAACCATTAACTAGACTATTTTTAACATATTTTGTAATATTTTTTTATGTACCTTAGGGTGAAAAACGAGCACACAGTTCACCTTGTTTTCTATCTATATATTTATTCTTCAGCAAGTTCAGGATTCCACAGTGATAGCACCTACGCTGCAGTTTGTTTCTAGGTGCAGAATAAATGGGTCAGCTCGAACGGGGTAGGACCACGCCGTAATACGAGCGTAAAATATCAGCATAATGCTGCTGTGTTTTGTCTGGTGAGTGTAGGTATCCGGAGACTTTATTACTGGTGACGAGGCATTCCGTCTTAGCTCTCAAGGGTGACAGTGAATCTGCATTATGATTTCTCGTTAAGGGTGAAAGGGGATGTCATAGGTCGCAGGTAGTAGGTGTCATCAGGTGAACTGTGTGCTCGTTTGTTACTCTCAATGAAATAATAAAAAAATATGCATATGCGTTGTTACTCCAGAGGACTAAGATGGAATGCCTCGACATCTAGAAGTCACCTCCACTAACCATACGAATAACGCAACGTCATGCTACCGCTACATTTTAGTCAGGTATTCGGTGAGGACGTGACAGAATCGATTCGGACCATTTATATATCCAACTAGAATAAAACTGCAGCATAAATGGCTGACAAAATATATTTGCATGTGTAATATTCTAACTGCGGTTGTACGGTATCTTTATGAGATGCAAAAAAGTATGGTTACTTTCATTTATTAGAAATCTTGTTGAATGGTTATATCTATTAATACTACAAATTTGATAAGCTTTGTTAATATTATTTTCGATACGCGAAACCAAATCCCATTATGTGTTAATAGGATTATAAAAAGATGAAGAAAATGTATTAAATATACATACGTTTCAATTGTGTTCTCTAACGAGAAAAAGTAATTCCGGTAATACGACTTTTACGTAACTGGTAAACCTATTTTTACTACGTAGTAATTTGTTTCATATAGGAAGTCTAGTAATTTAGCTTTATTAGTAATTAAGCGTATATGAGAAATTGCTCTAGGGCACACTTTATATATATATATATATTTAAATATAAATATGTATATATATGTATGTCGGATCGACGTGCTCGTGTCGTAGGCCCTGGTATTGATTTCCAGCTGTGGAACATTATTTTTACATAAATTATTTTCTCGGGTCTGGGTGTATTGTATGTATATTCATCTACATTAATCCTTGACAAGGAATCATAATGCAGATGCGCTGAGATGGAATGCCTCGTCACCACTAATAAAGGTCTCCGGATCCCTACATTCAGCAGACGAATCACAGCAGCTTCATGCTGCTATTTTACTATGGGAGAGGGCATGGTCCTACCCCGCTCGTGCTGACCCATTCATCCTACAGCGGACGAGGACCGGTGTATTCAACGTGATATGGTCGTCGGCGATTCTGTAGCTACATAATAATGTATATTATTATAATGTAGCTTCTAACATGCCGAGGCTCCCTCTCGGGAACCAGTACAAGGGGTACTGGTTACCCATAAATAAAGCTCTATTTTTATTTATATATATAGGTAAATTTTTACTCCTCTGACCGAAACAAACCTTGGCCTACAATCCCCTTTAGTATCTCTCTATAACAAGCTGGTAAAAGTAAATAAGAATGAGGATATCATCCACGATAGCGTTGTTCAGCTCAAAGAAGAAATTACTCGGTATTTAAATTATATTCAAATAGTAGAACATTGGTCTTTGTTTTTCTGTCTGTTTTTCTTCTCATTTCATTTATATAGTATACGTATAAAGTTTAAATTGCCACTGTTGTGTACCAACATGTTGTCCTATGTATCAGATAAGTTTCTTTTGTAATATTACTGTGTGAGATATATATATATATATATATATATATATATATATATATATATTTGTAGTGCCTTAAATAAATAAATAAATAAAGATTGCGGCTCAGTGGCCTAAGCGCTCGGCCATTTTTCAATCTGGTGAAGCTGTAAAAGCCGTCGGGCTAACAGTGGCTATAAACCATAAAAAAAGGGACGACGAGTGAGCCTCTGTGTTTGCGCTAATGCTCACGGCACGATAAAATATTCTGCATAGTTGACATCATCTGATACTAACAGAAAGATATCACCGTGGACATCATCAATATCTTCATCATCAGCTTAATCGTCTACGTACCTTTTTTTTATAATTTTATATTTTTAAGTAGCATATGAAATGAAAATTAGAATTTTGATAATTAATTTTTAATATTCATTATTCTTTTTAAAACTTTTAGTGGCTGATTTCTATGGGGCATTCACATAACTATATGATGGGATAAAGGGGTCACAGTTGTCTGTAGGGTCCATGATAAATTCACAAGACAGGTTACCCGCGATGGCTCAACCGCTCTCGCTAACCGCCCCAGCAGAAGTGTGTCTTCTCTCGCCCGGTAAAACGTTGACTCCATCGAACGCTGACAGACAGCGTTGTCGTTACGTGTTACCTTCGTATGCCGCAAATGGCACCAGTGTTGCATTGGTGGCGCTAGTGTTTCGTTGATTACGACAGGGTGTCCCAGAACTCAACGTCAAGCCAAAACGGGGTGATAGGATTGATAGTAAACATCATGAGAAAAATCGGAAAAAAAATCTATCCCATGCAGTTTAAAAATTATGGGCATTTTAAGAAAAACCTAGAAATTTGGTCAAACTGTAACCATTTTTCGGTTATTGTGATTAATTTTTAATATTTTTGTTCATTTAAACTTTGGTACCATAACCCTAAATAACATATCTGAATTATAGTCAAAAATAATGATACAGTTGCCCCAAGTTTCCTAGAATTAAGAATAATTTGTTAAACTATGAATTTAAAATTTTCAAAATTTGTCGACTTTGAAAGTTCACAACCCAAAAAGTTTCAAAACCCTCCTTTAAAAAAATGTACCTTGTGCCTTGGAAAGTGACATTAAAAGTTGACGCATTCAATCAGGAATCTAAAATGGTACTTGATACTTGTTAGTTTCATACTAAAAAAAACGAGTAAAAAAATAAAAACCTCAAGTTACCCGATTTTTGCCAACCCATTTTACTCAGTTAAAATGTTTTTGATTCACACAAGTTCTTGCTAGGTTCTTACTTTTGCGGCTTTGGCTTCTCTCTTTTGGATTGGATTGGACTTCTGTGTTGGCATCCTTGTTATCTACCATGCCTACGCGCTACACTTCATAAGAATATGCGAACATGCACCTCATTTATGGGGAATGCAGATGCAATGCAAGTGCCGCCGCTGGAGTTCATCGTGTAAGATATCCAAATTTAGATCTGCTATCCGAATCACCGCGTGTTTATTAATGTGCACTGTTCACTTATGGAGGGCGGCCATTTCCCGAATCACATAAGGGCTGGAGGTAGACCTAGCTTTCCTTACGAGGAAGAAGTGTTGCAAGAGTTCGCAGATGGCCCAAGTATTTCCGTTCGTGGAATTGAAGAAAAAACGGGAATACCCAAAAGCATAGCACATCGTATTTTATAAAAAGCCAAAATGCATCCGTTTCACGTACAACGAGTTCACAGTCTTCTCTCTCAAGATTATCCTGAAAGGATTTCATTTTGTGGAACAATGCTCTGGTTAGATGAATCGACATTTAAAAAAGATGATTACATAAACTTGCACAATTTTCACGAGTGGCATGTGTAGAATTTGGATGGTGGAGATTTAATGCGAGAAGATAGATCCCAGTATCGCTTTAAAGTAAACCTGTGGACCGCAATTTAAAACGGCCAAATTATTGGGCCTTTTGAGCTGCCTAAGAACTTGAATGACACGAATTACCTACATTTTTACGACAAAATTCACCAACTTTGTTAGAGGACGTACCACTAGATTGTCGCCACATGTGGTGTCAACAAGATGGCTGCCCAGCGGAGTACAAGTAAGAGATTTCCTTGACCAGGAATATCAGGGAAGGTGGATTGGACGTTCAGGCACTATCTCGTGGCCAGTCCGTTTACAAGATTTAAATCTCCTGGATTTTTTTTATTGGGGCGTTCTCAAAGGAAACGTTTATTTTAAGCCCATTGAGAGCGTAGCCGAGCTGCGTGAACGAATGTCTCAAGCTGCTGAGGACATCAACTCTCGAGGATATGCCCGGCTAATAAGTAGATCTTTTTTAAATAGATGTCGGGCGTGTATTGAGGCTGATGGTAAACAATTTGCACATTTGTTGTAATAAAATAAAAAAAACAATGTTGTTTCCCTATCTGACTTTTATTTCAATAAACCTAAACTAAACTAGGTAAATATTTTTTATTATTTTATTAATTTTACTTACTTTTGTTGACTTTAGTAAAAGTGGCAAAATCAGTATCTGTCTCACTCACTCATGGCCAACATGTCCGGTATCCATCTCTCTCATCATTTTGCCGTAAAATTAAGAACCTACCAAGAACTTGTGTGAATCAAAAACATTTTAACTGAGTAAAATGGGTTAGCAAAAATCGAGTAACTTGAGGTTTTTATTTTTTACTCGTTTTTTTTAGTATGAAACTAACAAGTATCAAGTACCATTTTAGATTCCTGATTAAATGCGTCAACTTTTAATGTCACTTTCCAAGGCACTCTAGTACATTTTTTTTAAGGAGGGTTTTGAAACTTTTTGGATTGTGAACTTTCAAAGTCGACAAATTTTGAAAATTTTAAATTCATAGTTTAACAAATTAGTCTTAATTCTAGGAAACTTGGGGATATGATATGTTATTTAGGGTTATGGTACCAAAGTTTAAATGAACAAAAATAATAAAAATTAACCACAATATCCGAAAAATGATTACAGTTTGACTAAATTTCTAGGTTTTTCTTAAAATGCCCATAATTTTCAAACGGCATGGGATAGTTTTTTTCTGATTTTTCTCATGATGGTACGATCAATCCTGTCACCCCGTTTCGACTTGACGTTGAGTTCTGGGACACTCTATATATTCTCTAAGTGTTTTTTTTAACCTTTGCGATCCCGAATTGATTTACCGTAGAATCTTTTTTAATACACAAGAAAGTTCTACATATGAGATACAAAAATGTATGTTACATCTAAAAGTAATATTACGTTATAAATCCAATACGAAGTAATAATACAAATGTGATATTTATTCTTATAAACGAATCCCTTCGAAATAATTTCATATCTGCTAATCTTCGCGTACTGATAAAGAGAGAATATATAGATATATAATTCATATCATGTCAATGTGCCGTCTTGGCAAATATTTTTTATATTTGATAAGGTTTATAAGAAGACTTATTGCGAGGTTTATATACATAATGATACTAACGTTTCTTTATTAAGTTGGTAAGGATTCAGGGATATTCCTTTATAGAGTCCCCTATGAAATGGTATAATCCAAGAAAATTATTGGTTTATTTTTTATGTACTAACATCTGAAAGAAACTATGATGTTTATTATTCCTAGCTTGAGCCAACTAAATCCCAAACGTGACTATTGTCATGTGTGCGATTGAATTTCCTCAAGACTATCCACCATCTCGTTAGTAGGTAATTTCTATATTCGCGTTATATCGGTTTAAAAGGTTTATTTTTTAGACGGAATCTTAATTTTTTTTAGAAGTAATGCTACATTGCTAAGAACAACAATAACAATGCTGAAGTGTTAATATTCCCGTTAACCACTTCAATTAAGCTTAAATGCTAAGAGAAGGTTCACAACGAGTCGAATGACGGTTTCGAATCTATGATGTTAAGTTTCGCAAATCGTAGCCTATAATACAGACAAAAAGACAAAACAATCATAAATTAAATAATAAAAAAACAATTCAATATTTAGTGTTACCCCCCAAATAACGCCTGGTCAAGGAATGACATGATCCCTTAATATGTCTTCAATATATCAGTTTGCCGTCAAACCTCCAAAACTACCGCTATTTTCAACTCGGTTTTTGCTTCCATTAAATGCCCGCCCACACTATCCAGGGACCTCCGCCAGACGCCACATCTTCATTTATGCAGTACTTGGCGAATCACTCTCCAGATCCAACCTCTTGCATGACGCTTGAGTCGATTTATTTGTTCACAAGTGTATTTTCATTATTGTACTTTTTTGTAAATAACAGGCTAATTCCGTTCTAATACTAATATTAAAGCAAAGAAATACATACAATGTAAATACATATTCTATAAAATTGAAGTAATTTGGAAAAGAAAAAAAATCAAAATGGCATTAACAATTGAATTGTAAGACTGCTAACGGAAATACAATCAATCTGGAATTTCACAATTGACAGAGAATCGAATAAGGTAACTGAGCGAAATTAAGTTTGTTAAGATTTCTTACCCTTGTTAGCAGGTGGTCCTTTTGTTTAAGTTTATTTACCTTTTGAATTTAGTACTAATGGACAACAAAGCAGTCACTATTGATATTATATTAGAGGACGTTTTAGCACACTATACATACTTTCGTTATATAACATACAACAACAGTACATACAGTACTTATAATAAATTTTTAGTTAGAGCCGTAGGACATTATTTTACATTATACAAGTTGGTACTGGAAGAAATAGTGGATAAAAAAATATATAAACAAAAACCAAAAAGTTTACTTTAATTTTATAAAAAAAAAAACATGTTCTGTAGATGTCCTGTAACTTGATATGCGATAATACGACCGAGACTTGATTGAATGATACCTTTCTGAAGTAAAATTAGAATCATAGAAGTTAGCTAAAATTGTATTTTAATTCCTTATTCAATTATATTTACTGGGATACTTAATATTATATATAATTACTTGTTAAATATAATTTGAATAATTTTCATATATTTATTTTTTAAATTAATGAAAAAAGAATAAAAAATTGCCTTAGTCAAAAAGAGTCCATTCTTTTTGACTAAGGCAATTTTACCCATAGAATATGACCTTGAGTATTCTTCAGTCTACATATGCCACGATCCCGTTACAAACAAGTTCTATAAAAATTAAGTCAAGAAGTTGTAGGCTTTATTATGAAATAGACATGGCAGAATAAAATAATTTGTTTGGTACCCTAGCACACATAAGTCCTATAAAAATGAAGTCAAGAAGTTGTAGACTTTATTATGAATTTTATATATCATTTATTATATATATCAGGATATATTTTTTTCGTACCCTAACACATACGTGTGCCGTTACAGTTGCCCAGCCATTATGAAGCGCAGCCAGAACATAGACGGTTTTTAGTACGTGCAAGTCTGAGATAACCTGTCCTTACTTCATCGGTGGCGAGAAGGGATTTCCCCGACGTATAAAGAAATGTTTTGCTCAAAGCGTCTTAATACTATGTAGGCATAAAACTAGTAGAAAAGGTAGGCGCTATCCATGATAAAACCATTACACCGGGGAATTCATTTACATTTCATAAAAGAACGCCGCATTAAACTCAGTCACACGCAAACTTTTCTTACTATTCACGGATTTTACGCAAAAAATATCCTACCACAAACCATTGTGGGTACTCTGTAGAAATAATTTTCTTTTTTCCTAGAATTTACTATGTAGGCAAGTTTAAGAAATTTGGTTGTTTTTTTTTCATACTATTTATATAAAATACAAAAAATCTTAATTGCTCTAATTTATTATCTCTCGAAATAAAGAAATTATTTGGAGTATTATGTTTATATGCCTGAAATAGAAAAAATATTTTTTACCAATGTATTCCAGGAGTAACGAAACTAATGACTGAATTTTGAATATTTACACCAAGATATTTTAAAAATCATTACTCTAATGGGCTTTGAATTAGGAAATGCTTGAATCGTACTCTTGTCGTATCTTCTTTGAATGTAAAATTTAATGTCAGTTTTAGATGTGTATATTTAATGTTATTATTTGGATAACATTATGTTATAGTATATATGAAGGCAAATTCAGTACATTATTACGATTTTAACAGCTTGGCAAACAACGAAATAAGTAATTTCTGTATAATAAGTAAGTAAGTAAATTCAAGTCAACCAGAAAAGTTTTTGTCAACTCGTTCATTATTATAGTTGTATATAGTCTAAATAAACATATGAATAAAGACTCAAATATTATATAGGAAAATTTTACAGTAACGACCGGGGAAATCTTGATGTTCATTAATTTTGTTTTATTTTATTTTGTTCACTTTTTTTGTTTCACAGTTTCTATTTTATCATTTTTGGACGTAATAAAGTGAAAAAATGCCTTCTACATTATTATATTTTTCCAAGTGGTAGAGTGGTACTATTCACCGTGGTAGAGCTACACTGAAGTTTGTTTCTAGCTGCAGAATGAATCGATCTGCTCGACTGGAGTAGGACCACGCCCTCACAGAATACCAGCGTAATGTTTGTTGAAATTCGTCTGGTGAGCTAGGCATTCCATCGTAACGTATCTGCGTTATGATTTCTTGTCAAGAATGAATGTAGATGTCATGAGCCGCAGGAATCATTCGCCATCAGGTGAACTGCTTTTATTAGTCACAATGTAATAATAAAAATTAAAAAATATTTGCAGTACAGAAGTAGAAAATTTAGATTATTTTATTTGTACCTATAGTAAAAAGTTAAATAAAACAACATCTAAGTCTTGTTTTCCTTATTAGATTAGCACAATAATAAATAAAATTTATACTGTGCACATGGCGCAGCTGGGCAGTGTAACGTAGACGGTGTAAATGTTTCGCGAACGGAGGATGGATGGCTCTAACAATAAATAATTTAGTGACTATTTTAGAGGGTGGTTCCAAAGTTAGAACGAAAATGTTATAAATGAATGTTAAATTAAGTTTTTTTTACATTTCCTTAAACTGAAGTTGCTCAAGAGTTGTAAAGCATAAGTTCTCCATACTCACGAAATATTTAAATGAGAAGAAAGATTTGCTAATAGGCTGGGTAGTGCATATTTTTGCACACGTGATTAAGCGAGATAGAATACAAGTAGCTGTGGTAGAACTACGCTGCAGTTTGTTTCTAACTGCATAATGAATGGGTCAGCTCGACCGGGGTAAGACTACGCTCACAGAACACCAGCATAAAGTAGCAGTATAACATCTAGTGAGTGCAGGGATCCGGAGACCTTTATTACTGAGTGTCGAGGCAATCCATCTCAATTTTTTAAGAGTGACAACGCATCTGTATTATGATTCCTTATGAAGAATGAATAAAGAGGTCATGGGCCACAGGAATCACTTACCATCAGGTGAACTGTGCTCGTTTGTTACTCTCAATGTTACGAAAAAAAAGGCAACAAAAAAAGAGTAAAAGTGTCGAGTCACGTATTCTACTGTTTGTTGCTATATGTATATCAAAATTAAAAAAGGGGTGTTTTTTATTATTTTTTAAATATTTTCTTATCAATTAGTTTTGTTATCTAGCGTAGATAAAATGGAATTAACTTACAATGAATAATATTATCGCGTATGAAATCGCAGGTACGTTTAGTATACAATATATTTGAATTATATTTTTTACTAAAATCTTTACCAAACTGTAGTTTGATAGTACCAGTGAGATGTCATTTTTGCACATTCTGGACATTGGTCTGGAATTAAGAGTGATTATTGAAACTTTTCATAGTTACTGCTGATACTCGCATTAGCTGTACACAAAATATTTGTAATCAATTTATGGAATAGTGAGGCAATCGTGTGAAAAAATGTGTATGTTCGCTACATCGAGACATTTAATATGGTAAATATAAAGACGTAGATAAATTTAAAAATGATAATTGTTATAAAAGATTAGACGTAGATTTGTGTTTGAAATAAGGAAATGGAGTCCTTTGTGCCGACGCTATGTTAATAAGCGGCTTTATAGTTATTATCATAAACAATATTATCACATGTAATCAGTCCGCTGCTAAACGTTGGCCTTACCAACATAATGTTAAGTCTGTCGATTCAGTGCCACACGAATCCACCAACTTCCAGAAAACCCATCCTACTAATGTAAGTTAGCTTGAAATTGAAACTACCATGGGCACCCATCTATTCACTTTATACTTCGTTCGTTAAACTTGTCCACACATACATTAATAATAAAAATAATAGGCATATAAAATATATATATAATAAGAAACCTTTTTTTCATAGAAAACATCACATCCAAAACAAGCTTGCTACCGACATAATGCAGACATAACCCTAGATCAGGTTTTAAGTCTCTTAAAATTAATAAATAAAGCTTTAGAGATTTATTCTCATCGTAAGTAATTAGACTTATGCATGTAATAAATAAGTAATGAATGGACACATGATCAATGAAGACACATACATACATTTTACAGAACATGTACGTATGTATCTTTTTTATTAAACCTATTTAAATACACTTGTACAATAGTCCAATTTACCATAAAACCTGCGCAGAGGAAACTATAGTTTCTGACCAAGTTACGAGATATTTACGCTTATTTTAAAACAATTATATATCGAAATATATTAAATCATCAAATCGTGAATCAAATTGTATTTGATTATTATTATGTGGGCTGTTAAGAAAATATGGTAAACATTAATGTTTTATGTATACGAGTACTTTGAAGCCTAATAAAACAATAATAAAAAAAAGACTGTCAAATAAAAATCCATCCACTATGAAATTGGTAGCTACCGTTATTGCATGCATTATCTATTTAGGTTTGCTTATTTGTTTGTGTTTTTATATTAGGATTTTCGTATTGCACATATAGCACTGCACTAGGGAAGGTGATGATGAGTGAGTTCCTCAGCGTTACGGCACTATAATAAATCCTGCTTAGTTGATGGTTTAGTAAAAACGAGAACACATCACCGTGGTCAAATTCGGTCAGGAGGACATCGTCAACATTTTATGTCTTTACTAATAAAGAATACTTTGTCATTAACCATTCTACTTTGACAAGTGTAATGCAATTAAAAAGAGACAATTGAGGATCAGTTACATTGTCTAAGACATCTAAAAGCAGTGGTTGGTTAATGTTTAATGTTATAAGCTATATAATATCACTGTGCTGGAAAATATCTGCAGGAACATTACCACATCTTGAAACATTCTACGTGAATCCATTATAATGTTAGAAACATCCCTAAGGTTAGCAAACCTAATCTAAATTTCAGACCTAATCTCGTAATAACTTTCATTTTCTGGGATATCTCTTAAAAAGTAATTTTTCAGCCCATTTTCATTCGTTCAAACTTCTTTATTCTCCATAGTAAACAGTAAACACTATTCAAGCAACAAACATATCAACCTCATTAATTACTGAATACGTGAGACCCCCGGGCACATTGGTAAACTATCATTCAACTGTAAAAGCGTTATTTAATTTTCATACCCATCAGCGGTAACGAGTATAACAACATCGGCGTGTAATAAGAATCGACATTCACTGGAAGATGACTATTATGAATATAATTTAAATAAATAATAAGTTTTAATTTAGGGGACCCAATAACAAGTAACGAAGCACCCATCAAAGTCCTTAGGGGGACAAAGCGTCTTGAATTTTTTTGATGTAGATGTCATAATTGGCAGTTGTTACATCCCATCAGGTGAACTATATGCTCGTTTGATACCAGAAGCAAAAGTATGCGATATATATATATATAAATATATATATATAAATATATATATATATATATATATATATATATATATATATATATATATATATGAAGGCTATGCCACGAACTATTCTTGAATTAAGATCAACTGATTAATCTAATACTACTAGATTTATTTGAAATATTAATCTGATGTGTGATAAGATTTGGAAACAACCTGTAACTCGTTAAAATACAATGTATAAGTTACATTGAGAGCATACAGTTAACCCGATGTCAAGTGATTCCTGCGGTCCATTACAGCTTCATTCGTCCTTGACAAGGAATCGTAATGCTGATGCGTTTTCACCCTCGAGGATTGAGGTGGAATGCCTCGTCGCCAGTTTTAAAGGTCTCCGGATTCCCCAGACGAAAGACAGCAGCTTTATGTTGCTATTTCACGTCGGTATTCTGTGAGGGCGTAGTTCTATCCTGGTCGAGCTGACCCATTCATTCTGTAGCTAGAAACAAACTGCAACGCAGCTCTACCACTGATTATATATAACATTGTTTTTATTATATTGAGGGTGATAAACGAACACACAGCTCACCTGATAATCAGTGATACCTGCATTCCATGACACCGACTAACACTCTCGATAAGGAAACAATATATCGATAAGGAAATAATATACATAGTTACCACCCCTGAGGACTAAGATGTAATGCCTTGTCACCAGTACTCCGGATCGTCTGGTGAGTGTAGACTCAAACGCAGCAACGTTATTCTGTAATCTTTCCCAGGTCATGTCATCAGACTCATTCGTGTAGCATCTATAATTAAACTGTTGCATGGTTCCACTGTTAGGTATAACAGGACTTCATCATTCAAAAATTTAATTTTAATTTTATTTAATAATTAAATTTAATTTCATTTATCTTCTTACATAAATTGTTAAGTAGACATTATTTTCAGGTCCGTGCACAAACTCAATTGGCCCTTGGTCATTCTGAATTTCCATTTCTAGTGTAGAACATGCGTTGACAATATTCGATGGAATTGGAAAAGGTCAAATGAAATTTTTCGCATCAATAATGCTGACCGCGTTGCGGTCTGAGTATGCGGAAAGTAATTTTCCGAAGATCTTCTTTAGTGTCAAAATATTATAAGGAGAATTCCATATCATTTAGAATATCTGTTTCTGTATTTGCCAAAATAATACATAATCTATATTTACGCAAATATGATCACTTCGAGTCAGTTCTCATTACAGTTAGACATACGAGTATAGCTGAAAACATTACGTTGACTAAATAGCATTATCTATTTTAACGAAACGAAGGGTGTCAATTTAACACAATTCAACAGATCCCCTGATGGAAAGTGATGAATATTTGCTAAGAACGGGTGTATTATTAGCAAAGATTAAACATGCACACACACATACCAATAACAGTTGTGATTGAGATGACGTGTCTCACATCACTTATCTCCGGATGCTCACCGCACCAAACACAGTAGTGTCATATTGCTATTTGACGCTTATATTCAGTGAGATCGTGATCCTTCTCCAGTTAAAACGACCCATTCATGCCCCCACTATGAACAAGCTGCAGCTCCCACTGTTAATCTGAATAATAAGTCTACCTGTTGGATTATTATTTTAAAAGGATGTATTCAATTAATGTGAACCGTAATATCTATTTTCATCCTCGTCGAATTATCAAGAAGTAGACGTATTTATTGAGATGCTTTCTTACATGTGGGTTACCGGTTCATATCACGCATCTTAAATAAACATGGTCACTGAACCATTTATGCTAAACAAATCTTGTATACCTCGCAGAGTAAACAAACACGTTGTGCTTTCACTTATGTTGTTTAACCGCTTGTTTATTTTTATTGGTTTGTATTAAAGCTTCGAAGAGAAAAGCTAGGAAAGTAGGAAAGGAATTACAAGTCAAGAATAAGAGTTAATAGTCATATTTGTTTTTGTTATTCTTTCTCAAATATTTTAACATGCTTGTGTGCAAGTCCCTATTAAACAGCGTCAAAATTAAAGAATCTCATGATGATATCAGATTGATTGATATTTTCTTTTGGATAATGCTAAGCTGACAAGACTGTTGTTTTGTGATGCTCCTTAATGCATCAAGCGGAAACGACACGGGACATGTAAAAGAAGAGGAATACGTAATGGAATAAAGATTATTACAGCACACAGTTCACCTGATGGTAAATGATGACAGCGGTCCATGACACCAACATCTCTTCATCATCAACTTCGACAAAGATTTGGCTCGGACTAATACTCTGTGGAATCAGCTGTCCCCACCGGTATTGCCAAGCCGATACGATTTATGAACCTTAAAGCCATCAGGACACAATTCAAAATTTCATACTCATCATCTCAATGGCTGGCGATACACCACTGTGCGCTTCGCGTGAAATTTTCTACGATGCATAAGTATTCTGTAGAATCTGCTGTCGCCAGTGGTATTTCCAAACCGATAAGACTAAGGGGCCTTCAATAAAAGCTTCTCTTAAACCGTCTGTGACTCCTCTGGTGTTGTGAATATTCATGATCACTTACTTAAGAGCTCATCGTTTCCATTGTTACTCCCGAAGAGCGAGATGGACTGCCTGGTTACCTATAATCGGAATCCACGAATCCCTACGCTTATCGTACGAAACACAGCAGTGTTAAGCTTGTATTCGGTGTGACTGGAATCCTTCTAAGATTAGGCCGACCCAGTGATGTCGAAATGAGAAACTAGATACAATTCATATCTATTTTTCATTTACTCTTTATTGCATAACAGAGTTAAAAGTTCAGAAAGGGAGGCCTTAATGCCAAAGGCGTTCACTACCACTCAACCCAAGGTTTTATGATATATTGTGATGCTACACCCAGCAATAAACTATATAAATAAATAAAAATACTATATATATTAATAAAAGATAAGACTAAAATAACTTATATACAAATAAAGAATAATACATAATACATATATAAATGTATTATACATACAATATATACTTACTTAATACAATAAAATACAATAGCGGTAGCTACCAATAAATTCCATATGTGGATAGTGAATTTATCTGACTAAAGGTAACTTAATTCATGAATCAAACTTTTAAAACTGATTTTATTACTGACCTTTCTGATGTCATCGGGTAAGGAATTCCGTAGCATAGCTCGGACAGCAAATGAAATCTTCAAAAGCATTATGATTGACTTATCACATTACTTAATTTTGTTGTTGCGGATTGTTGGCATGGAATAAAATAAAATAGCGATCCACAAATTTCTTTTATTGTCATCGTAATTGACCATAACAATTTATTTCGGCAATAAATATTTTTTCTTATTGAAAGTATCTACTTGCCTTATATAAATGATGGCAATAACGTCCTTATTATGCACAGAGTTGACAAATGGGGGCAGAGTTCATTCGCATGAGTAAGCGTGTCTAACACGTACTATAGTATGTACTTGAAAATTATGTTAGTATTTTTTTTTATTCTAGTTTTTTTACTGGAGTAAATGTGACAAATGAGCACGCAGTTCTACGGGGAGTAGTTTCTGACGCCAATGATACTACTCCAGCATCGCACTTCGTCACGGAGTGTCCCCAAATCCCTATCCTGACGAAACACAGCAGCATTGCACTGCTGTTTTACGCTGGTATTATGTGAGGTACTAACTCGGTCGTGCTGACCCATTCATTCTGCAGCTAGAAACAAACTGCTTTGTAGCTCTACCACTACGTTAACTAACCGGAATATTAGTAGTGTTAATAGCATTGTAGCAACTCCATGTTTCTGTTCCATTTCAACGACTTAATAATTCAATTCAATGTAGCATGGGTTGCAATTGTTCCTAAAAATAAATACAAACGAAAGAACTTAAGACACTCTTCCACTCTAAAACTAAACGCGAATTTATACAGATCGGAGCCGCTGAAATTTAACTAAGGCTTAAATGGATCGACTCGATCGTATAAGGTTACACCATCGAGCAACTAAAACAGCACCTAAAATTATAAGAAACAATTTCAATGATACCGGCATCGGGGATCGAATTAAGGCTGCTCCCGTACCTTGAGCTTACATATGACACGACTGGATACCGAGCAACATCTTACAGCCAAAAATATATACTGATTAGGCATTGAAAACATGTAAAAGCTCTTACACGTGTTGAACATTTCTAAGCTGATATTACACGTCGAGGATCATATCACACGAAAAGAATATTCTAATGTAGAAGATTTCACATGCGTTAAATGATAATAACCGTCAATAGTTAGTTAGAGTATGGTTCGCGAAACTTGAGTAGTAGTTTAAAAAAAAGATATAATACCCACAAGGGGTATCCCATTAAGGATCCATTATTTAAAATAAACATTGGCAGACTACTAGAGATATATATATATATATATATATATATATATAGATCTACTAGAGATGAAATGTGACAACATTTCCCTCGTATTTGTTATGATAACTGCTGTCTTTATGAAGCTATGGGATTTTACTGGCAATTCGATTCCTTTTTTCTTAAATGTACAGCCACGGAACATGGTGATTTATTATTATATAAATATTTATAGCCACACTGTTGTTTCTATTTTCAGCTTAAATGGGTGAACTTGAACGGTATAAGATCTAAGCGTGAAATAGCAACATAATTATTAATATTTCGTTTGATCAGTGTTGACATCTGAGCGGCTGGAGCTGCTTGCCTGTTATTTCATCTCAACCCGCAGGGTGTCATCCCTGATGGATGTTCATCTAGAATTATTGCAGAGGAAGATATTGGTGTCTAAAGACTGCAGTCACCACTCATTACCAGATGAAGTGTGTGCTCGTTTGTTACTTGCAATTTAATAATAAAAAAAACCTTCCCCGATCTACTTGACTTATTCGTTCGTTAAAATCTTATGCGTAGTATTGATTATTGCTTTGCTATTGCTATTACCTTCCGATATACAAGAGATATATCTTATGTTTTAAATATTTTTATATTAAGTATGGATATATGAACATGCCCATGACATATACATTCATCATTAACAAGGAATCATTATGCAGATGCATTGTCACCCTTGAGGACTGGGATTGAATGCCACGTTACCAGTAATAGAGGTCTCCGGATCCCTACACTCACCAGACGAAACACAGCAGCATTATGCTGCTATTTTACGCTGGTATTCTGTGTGGGCTTGGCCCTACCTCGATCGAGCTGACACATTAATTCTGCAGCTAGAAGCAAACTGCAGTGTAGCTGTACCACCGTCGCAGAATACTAGGCTAAAATAGCAGCATATCGCTGTATTTAGTTTGGCAATGGACCGGAAGACCCTTATTGGTGACGAGGTACCACATCCTCAGGGGTCACATCTGCATTATAATTCCTTATCGAGGATTAATGTGGCCGACATGGGTCGCTGTCTATTATCATCAAGGGAACTGTGTGCTAGTTTGTGTTAATATAATAAAAATAATAAGAAAAACCAGTTAAGGGGTTAATAAACAAAAGATAAAAATGTGGAAACACGAAGGGAATACTTATCAAATAAACTAGAGTTTACTATGGAGCTGCATGCATTGCGGCACGTGATACGTTTCACTGATTACATCGTGCTGTATAATAAATACAACTGTCTGCGTAAATTTTACAAACTGTATAAACTAAAATGCAACTTGGAATAGAACTTAAGTGAAATATTATGCTAGTTATATAAGATATACGAGTATGTAATAATATTTATGTATGTACGATATGTCCGCTATTTTTAAATAGTAAATGGCTTGAAATATGTAATGTAGAGATGATAAAGATAATTACGTCGCGTAGTGGTTAGGTTAGTACCTGGCTGCTGCATTGCTCAGGGATTGATTCTCCGACCACGAATTTCTGGTTTTCGAGTCGTATTGTATATATCCCGACCTTCGGCCTATCTGCACATACTTGAGAGTTGAGAGTCTACATTGAGAGTTACAAACGAGCACACAGCTCACCTGATGTTAAATGATTCCTGCGGCCCGTGACATCTACATTCATCCTTGACGAGGAATCATAATGCAAATGCGTTGTCATCCTTGAGGACTGAGATGGAATGCCTCGTCACCAGTAATAAAGGTCTCCGGATCCTTTCACTCACCAGACGAAACACAGCAGCGTTATGCAGCTTCATGCCGGTATTCTGTGATGGCGTGGTCCTGCCCCGGTCGAGCTGATCCATTCACTCTGCAATTAGAAACAAACTGCAGAATCAGCAACAACGCATGTTATCTTGAATCTTTGTCGAAGATGGTTTGTATGGAATTTGTATTTGTTTGTCCCTCCTAATAATATGAAACATATGGACTGCACGTCCCAAAAGGATGTAAAAGTTTGCGCCGACGTAATGAAAAGGAAAAGCTGATGAACTTAAATATAATCATAAAATTTTCGCTTAACAGGACACTTTAAAATTGTTAAAGTGACAATAGAGATTACGATGCAAGTGACCTCAGATAGCCAGATTGTGCTCCTAAGATTTTAGCTATTGCTCAAACGAAATTGTAATAGAATTAAGTTTGAGTATAAAATCAATTTTGAGCATGTTACATATAAGTTCACTATCTATATAATTATCAAAGGCAACATACCCCTTGATTAGCATACATAACAAGCGAATTAAGATTGACATAGGAAAGGTTCTTGTGTATTTGGTGCTATATATATAAATCTAGATATTTCGCGGAAACATTAATTTTAATATCAGCTTTGCAGATTACAGTCACCGTTTTACTATTTATTTAGATAACAATATGTTTAGGTGCAAAGTAGATAGTGCTTCTAAGATTTAAGAATAGTCCTCATTCTTTTGCTTTTTCTTATTTCTTTATTTCTTCTTCTTTTTTAAGGTGTAATACTACATGAGATAAATAAGAAGAGTCGTGCTCGTGAGTACCATGTTTTTATCTTAGAATATTATTTTAATACTAGTTATAACGAATTGATTTGGTCGTTTTTAATGAAAAACTACTTCGTGGGCGATGAAAGTAAAATTTCAAGGTAGAATTTGAGTTCAATATTTTTATATGTAACGATGAATGAAACATTTCTGATGAAAAAAGGACGAAAATTAGGTACTTGGCTGAAGACAGAAAAGGAGTGAATTATTCTACACGAATACTTGTTCTCCTCTTTCTCTCTATCGAACTTTGATGTTACACCCCTCACTAATTTCTTAAATTTACAACCGAGGTTTAGATCCCCAAAGAAATTTTATTAATGTCAAGTGTATTGATTTTAAGCGCTCTTTTTACGAATATGATATTTAATAAAATTCCTTTCCAATTGTATCTAGTGCAGCACGGTTAACGAAAAATTCCCTAGTCTACTTACCATGAAATTTTCATATACAAAAATATATAATTAATTACCCGGAAATATAACACCAAATTCAGATTTATAAGAAAAGCTTCTTGCAAAGCTTAGATCCATAATGATACTTTACGTTTGAATACTTGTTTCTAGAGTCCCTTAAAATTTTATTATGTAAAAGTATCTGACGAAATATGGTGTGCTCAGGTTTTACAAATAAAATTATTCAATCTTTTGATTATCATCTTCGACTAAAAGTGCCAATTAATAGGGGTTACAGTCTGCTAAATTTAACGTCGTTTAAGTCTGAACGAACTATTGACTTGAAACCCCATTATCACAATACTTTAATTTACATTTAGTTGAAGCGCTTAATGGGAATGTTAGTGATGTTCATATTATTGCTAATATTTAAATTAAAACCTTCAAAGTCAATGAAAAATTATTTTATGGCTAAAAAGTTTTTCATTGACTGCGAAGATACAATGTGTTATAGAATGAAAGTGCTACTTCTTTTCATAAAGTTTTCTTATTTATATTTAAATACAAATTAATATTAAAAACCTATTGTATGTTTTGTAACGGAAATATAGTAAATGAGGAATTTCCTAATTGACAGCGGGCCGACTAAGTAAATTGAGTAATTTATAATTTATATTTTAAATGAGTTTTATGAATTCTATTGTATGTTTTCCAATGGAAGTATAGTAAATGCAAAATTTCTTAATTGGCAGTGAATCGACTCACATTTAGAATACACAGGATTCTGTCTTCGATTGAATCACTCCGATGATGTGACTTCTTATCGTATGTAATACTTCTATAGTTAAAAGTAACAGTTCAAATATATAAGACATCCCACAGCCGGGCATAAGCCCCTAGAGACAGTTTTGTAGCATAGTTCACCACGCGCCGCCACAGCGGAACGGCTGTCTTCACATGTCTTCGCTTATGTTTTTTATTTATTTCTTAGACATGATGGTTTCTTCGCGATGATTATCTTTTCGCCAAGCACGAGGTAAATTTTACGAGTAACCTAAAGTTGCAATTATCAACTTCATTGATGCCGGTACCGGAGGTCGAACTCGGTTTGTTCGCCTACCGTGAATTAAAAGCGAGGGATTAAACACTGAGTTACCTCGACTTTTTAAGGTTTATGGAAAATAATTAAAAATTATAAATGCGGTAACCGGTAGTTAGCCGTGATTAAATTCAATTTAAAATATTTTTTTAGTTAGTAATATCTGAAATTTAACAACATATATTTTTTATTTCCATCTGATTATAAACTTCGCTCTCGTCGATTGATACGTCGATCGTACGATCGCTCTTAAACGTGCAAAGAGGAATATAAATTAAAAAAGTTATAGTATTGAAGGTTTCGCAGTACTTTTATGCTTTCAACTAAACGTCGTTCTTGGCAAAAGTTTGCTCTGAACCTGTAATAATAAATAATGAATAAATACCAAACCATTGCAAAATTCTATCTCCTTCATTATTATTTCACTTTACTTAAATTCCATCTTATGTTTAGATTTTCACAATATTTGTATTGGAATGTAACATGCAAAATACTTATTAATAATTAAACTATATTTTACTAGTTAAATAATTTTAATCTGCACCTCTCCTTCAAAGTGATTGTTATAGGAAAACCTTTGAATATCTTGAAAGTGAACAAACCTTTGAATTTGAGAGCACCGTTCGTATTAATTTTCTTTATAAAGCCACTCCGGGGGCTTTAGAGATCTTATATAGCCTTAAAGGCGAGAAAAGAGTAAGTTAATACAAGGTTACTTAAACCATTTTTCTTAAGGACGTGATACTATGTGATATAAAGAGTAATCAAATTGACCCTTACTGCTAAATTTTATTTTATTTTTAATTATTTAGCTTTTTGTGTTTTTTGATTAGTTCTATTTTTAGAAAAATACAAACCTAAATTTAAACAAAACCCCAGTTATTGCTTTATTTATTCATCATTGAATTTAGCATAATTAACAAGTTAGGAGTTCGAACATTTCGTCATTGAAATGTTCAATTTACTTGAATATCCTTAAACTTAATCATTATTATTAATTATATTTAAAACAAATATGAAAAGTAATAAAGCCGAGTGTAAGAAATACGATTTCTTTTACGAATTCTTTTAAGCTTATTAGATAAAGATTAGAAAGACACGCCAAAATTTTTTTCGGTCACCATGCGAATATTGTTTATATTTGAATGGCTAACCATGTTTTATTCTTATTTAATGTATTAATCGCAAAATTTTTGTTCAAATCATTTTTCATGATAATGTTCCAATAATACTTACACGAAACGTGGAAAATTAAATGTATATATAATTTATTTATTTCAATCTCTAAGATATATCAATATTGATTCCTTTTATCTTGGGAATATGACCATAGGGTCATTAATGCTGGATTGTTCCATTAATTTATACAAATTAGATCATCGCCGTTATGCTGTGCTACTTTGGAAACATTATAAGTCATGGAAGAAAGGCTTTCTAAGGAAGTGCAGGAAAACATAGTGTTTCATGTTAGATGTTACCGTTCGTACCAAACTTAGGTAGCGCTGCAGCTTTCCCGTTAATTATATTCCCTATCCATAGCCACAGAGATTGAGGATCAAAGTTGGAGCCAATTGACGCCAAAAGTTATCCTTTAGCCTGCAGTTTGGGTCGTGTGCAACTGAGAAAAAAATCTACAAATGGTGTATTTAACAAATATTTATCTTTATAAATAATCTACATACACATATAATATTTAAATCATTATTTTACGTCGTTGTCATACTTGATTTATATATTCACTAATAAAATAGTTCGAAAGTCTAGGCCATATAATAAAACATTTGCTGTAATACAAATTATTTATTTAAAGTTTATACATGTATACACATAAAAATATTTGTACAAATAGGCGGACTGTAGGCATTCCCTTCCTGTCTGCCTGTTTACTATCAATTTTATAACCTGATAATCCCTTAAGCTACATATACAAGTTTAAATTAAACTTGTAAAGCTTACTAACGTAAAAGCTAAGTTGAAACAGACTTAAGAATGTTTCAAATGAAACTTCTTTCTAGGAATTTCAAACATTCGTATTACTGAATTTCTTGTATTTTATTCCAGCATAGGAGGTACGATTAACTTTCTACTTCTAAAAGAACTTATGTCTTCATTATGTCAAATGTCTTTTTCAAAGGTATATTTTATTTATATTGTAAACATAAATAACGCTTTATACGAACAATTGAAGAAATTCGAAGAATGGAGAAAGGCGAGCCTTCCTACGAAATAAAAAGTTGCATGGATGAAAAGGTTTTGTAGCCAACCTGTAACATTCTTTATCCCCAAAACTAGTAGAAACTACTTTGGTCAAAATCAATAAATGTAACTCTTTTTGCACGTATTACATTTTATAATTATTTATTAAATATATAATTTGTAAAATTATGAAGAAAAATTAAAAATAAATCTAAATCGAAGTGAAATAGAGCGCGTGCGAACAAATATTACAAATTCATACGCATTACAAATGATTGCATCAAAAACAATGTACTACCTTTTCGATGCACTAAGCATCTCGTTCGCACGTCACATGAAAATATGTGTGAGTTTGAAGATGTGGGAATTATTGTGACAGTCACGGTGACACCTATGTTTGTGTCAAATAAAAAGTACCGTACACTCTTATTTGACACTCTTTACTTAACAAATTTAGACCAAAGTTAAAAGTTCGTTGGTACGCGATCACTTGAGAACGGCTGCACCAATTTGGTTTTTTTTTAAATTTTAGTAATTGTCCCTATTATTTTTTTTGGTAATTTGACAAATTGTCCGGAAAATTGGCCAATTTGGGAACAAACTGAAAGTTCCTTTTTCTAATGGATTTTTGTATGAACACAAGCACCACTCATGATTGCAATGGCGGATAAATGTTACGTGTGTGCATTATTAAGTGAGTCTGTTAATTTTATCGATTTTTATTACTCTCAGAAAGCACCAATCGATATCAATCGATACAATCTGGGCAGAACCGAACCTCTGAACAGAATTGTTATTACATATAATATTTTTTATAAAAAAGCATATTTTGACATTTTATGACACTCCCTTTTAACTTTTAAACAAAATATAAAAAAAACATATTAGGTAGACTTAACATGTATATATATTTCTTTATTACGTTTTTGTTATCATTCCTTTTTTATTCTTGTTTTTTTATATTAGTTTATTGAATTTAGTCTAGTATAATGCATGCTGAGTTAGCCTTTAAGTGGGATATACAACGTTACATGATTAGTTTAATGTAGTTAATGTACTTTGAAAACATTGTTTATAACGTTGGCTTCCTAATAAATAAATAAATATTAAACCTATTATGGAATTATACTTTTATGTGTTCAATGGTCGCAATAACTTTGGTTGTTTCTTATAGTTTTATTGGGGGACAAATGTGTAGACGCTACACCAGAAACTAATTTCTGAGACTTATAGCATCCACTTCGTCTTCGTTATTTAATCGAAATTTAGATGCTTTGTTACCTCTGACTACTTCAATTGAATGTCACGTCACCGTCACCTAAGGATTGGGATCCCTACACTCATAAACCAGACATAAATTTTTCGCTGGTATTCTGTGAGTATGGTCTTGGTTTATCTGACCCATTTATACTTCTTATAAAAAACTGCAGCTTTGCTCCACCAATGTACTCCTATTTCTTTTCTTCACAAGAATCTCACCTCTTCTTTTTGTTGAACCCATAATATCAAGACCCTTAATATAGCTACCATTTTAGTTCAGTTGATAAAGTAATTTGTAAGGGCATCGAAGCGTGCTTGAAATCAGATCCATATTAGCTTTGTAATAAAGTTCCCTCTAGCGTAAACAATAACGGTTGAAAGCTTCTGGCCAATAAACAGAGAATATATAAAATTGGTGGTGTTATTTAACAACACATAAGGCATGATTTAGTATCAATCTATTGCTGGGCTTAGAATATAATGGAACATACTTTATTGCAAACCTAAATAACATATAAACAAAGTGTTATATTTAAGAAAAATTAAATGCCCAATGGACAATAATAATTACTAAAAACGAATTTTACAAACAATCTTTAGAAGACAACAATCTTTAGAAGGCAGAACAAAAATTAGGCGTGGGCCGTTAATAACTCAATATAATTTGTTAATAGGCTTTAAGTGGATTTATTCACGTGATAATTGCTCGTGTCACATGAATAATTTTATACTTGTATTGCAGTATTAAACAATAAACTCTACATATTTTTTCGGCTAGCAGCAAATGTTGATTTAAATTTTTTTGCATTAATATTTATGATAAACAATAAGGAAAGATAAAAAGTTTTAGTAAGTTAATAAAAAGACATCAGCCCCTCCCTAGAGAGGGTGCTGAAGCATAGTTCACCATGCCACTACGTTTTTTGTGTATTCAAGGTTGGTTAAAAGTTAATTATAAATGCATAAATGTGATTTGAGTTTAATATCCTGGCGTCGGAAATTTTGTGTCCATAGGTACATTGATACAATGTTAATTCCTGTAATTTTAAAACTGTCTCTTACTTTTTTTTTGGGGATTATTTTCATTGACAATTTGAATTCAAAATTTCATGTCTGATTCTTTGTTGTTCCTTCTGTATCTTTTAAAGTGAATGTTCGTTCGATGGTCCTTTACGAAGATTTTTGGGATTGGTAGCACCAAGGATGACTTGATTGACTATTGACATTAAAAAAATATACCAACTTAGAGTAGAGAAGATGGCTGGATCCCACCATCGACTTGGGACCTTGTGATTAATCAAATTAAATCCCAAACCTGATATACCAGTTCAAGACTTTAAGATATGAGTACCTTCTACGTGCGTATTGCACCAAAAATAAATAACTAAAAGCTGGTGATAGTTTACTATAAGAATAGCATCAGGATGTCAAACACCTCAGTCTCAAAACCACGAGATGTGTAAAGCAATCGAGGCGTTGGTATAAAAATAAATGCAATAAAATCCGCATAAATTGGTTTTTTCGATGAAGTATTCGCGTAAATATGAGACTTAATTATATTTTAATGTTCAGAAGATCTTTTTTTTCCATTACTTGTATAAAACGAAACTTTAAAAGGCATTGTTTATGAAATTTTAACGAATATTTTATATTATTCGGTGTATTAAATAGGTTTCCTTTTTCTTTTGTAAAATTGTTATGATCTATTTCCTATTACTGGATTTTCTTCATAATAAAGCTTGTCTTTACCCTTGTTTGTTCATTATGAAATTTGGTTGTTATTTTTACCAAAAGGGTGAAAAAGGCTCATTCTCAGGAATTCCTTTGTTTCAGAAATACAGAATCTTTACTTAAAGAAATTACGTTAAGTATTTACAAGATCACAATAGTATAACCATACCGCTATGTCTATGCTGATTTTTGTTAATTTAAAGTAATTTCGTTTCTTAATTGAGCATAAAATAGCAAAAAAACATTGATGAATTATTATTATTATTATTATTATTTATATATACTTTATTATACACTATGAAAAAAAATAAAAAAAAGTTAGGGGAAAAAATGCGATCTCTTACAGACAGACTACCTTTTGACTTAGGAATATTGAGTTAATGGACAGTGTGTGGCACTCGTATGTGTATATAGTAATAAACTAATACCTAAATGAGCTAAGCCTGTGTTATATAATGAGTTTAAGCAATGTTTTATTACGAAATTGAGGGCGGCAAACGAGCAGATAGTTTTCCAGATACTATGTGCTGATGGTAAGTGCTGGCTGTGGGCCATGAACACCCATATCCTCAACGAAGATTGAAGATGCACATGGGTCAGCCTTGAAGATTGAGATGGAACACGTAACCAACAATAGCTGGGCATCCAGACCCTATACTCACCCAACGAAACACAGCAGTATTAACGTTAAGAGATAACTGCGACCCTGACATGATTACACCCACATTCATCCTCGATAATGAATCATAATGCAGATGCAATGTCACTCCTGAGGACTAAGATCGAATGCCTGGGCAGCATTCTGTGAGGTCCTTCCCCTGTCGAGTCAACCCATTTATGCTGTAACGAGAAACAAACTGCAGTAATACCCAATTCCACTCCATCTACTTTCTCGCACCATAATGAGAGATAAGATATAAGCTGTTAAACATTTTATAGTAAATAAAAAAAATCTCTCACAACTCATAACTGCCAGAGTAAACGGAGGTAGCATTAACTACTCTGGAGATTTTTTGGCACCGAATAATATATATGTCGCCAAGAAACCTTACATAAGTAAAGCAATGGCAGCTAGGATTTGAGTTTTAATATTTCAATATTAATTTGTGTTTGGTATAAAATATGGCCATTATCTTTAATTAATGACGAAAAGCAGAAGTTCTAATCAGTGCACCACTCATTTATTGTCTAAGTTACGTCTCAAGTACTTATTTTGTACGTTGGGGAACAAATATTTAATAAGCTGAACCCCGTGTTCCGGTGTGCCTTACTTGGAGTAGTCGGAGAGAAGAAGCAAAGAAGAAAACTTATTCAGATTATCAATATGTATGTAGTAGCCCGGATAGAAATCTATCGCCACCGTTTTCCTATTTATTTCTTAGTAAATCGTAAGGGACGAAAATATTATGGCTTCAAAATAAAAATAAATATATATTAAAATGAAATATTTATCTGCAAATACTGGAACAGATATTGTGTTTAATAATATATATTTTAAATGTAAAATTTCTGTTCGTTACATTCACAGGTCGGTGAACTACGATAACTTATTTCCCGCACACTCAGACCGCGCGGTAGAGCTAGATATTGATGTATAAAATTCCAATTGACCTTTTCCCGTTCCATCGAATAATGTCAACACAATTTATAAACGAGAAATAAAAATTCAGACTGAGGTTCATTGTACACGGACCTGAAAATATTTACTGTAAACATGTATTGGAGTGAATTTTAAAATATAAAATATTATTTTTCATTCTGTACGTCATACTTTGGTTTTAATATGCAAATTGTACAGTTAAATTTCGAACTGAGCTTGGTGTCTTCGTGAATGAGACGAACAGAAGGAACACACAGTTCACCTAATGGTAAGTGATAATTGAGGTCCTGATCTCTACACTCAACACAGGAAACATAGTAGTGTTATGCTGGAGAGTTATGTGAGGCGTGGTCCTTACCTAGTCAAGCCAACCCATTTAAGACACAGCTAGCGGTGAGCTACATGAGAATTTCAGATGGAAGGCTGTCTGATCCTGGAGTCTTATTGTTTTTAAGTTTTCTTACTGCTGTTATATACTCACTAAAGTCTGGTGGGGGAGCAAGATCATATACTATGGGCCGGCTATTCAGAGAGTCTACATAAGCTAAGTCAACGATTTGCGCTACAGGATTTAAGACGTCATTAAAGTATTCCGTCCAGCGAGCTAACACTTCCTTTCGGTCTGTCAAACGTCTCCCCTTGTCACGCAAATAGATTGGTGCCGTTTTCCTGCACTTTGGGCCGTACACTGACTGAATACTCTCAAAGAACTTGCCCATCTAATCTAAAGCCAATATATATATATATATATATATATATATTTCTAATATACAACAAGTACTTACTCGCAGCTATGTTTTTCTACGACAAATACATTGCGAAAATATAAATCGTCTACGCATGAGCTAATGTTACTTATAAAGACAAATTACTGACTAAAGTCATTAATCACTGGAGTTTGATATATGGTGTAAGGGAAATGATATAGTAAAAAAGCAATAAATTATTTTTTATATAAAATTTTGTTAGGGCATTTAACAATACAAATTTTAAAATTTATAATGTTAAATATGGAGTGACAATAAAACTTACTAAACAATGAAATAAGTTAATAATCAACAAACAAGACATATTTATAATCAAACGGAAAAATTAACATCAGGAACATCTCACACACGATCATGATGGATTTATCATCAGTTTCTGTGAAACGTAGGTCTATCCCAGCCCTGAAGTCCTGGACTTATAGAAAAAGGCTAAGTTATCCCCCATATTCAAGTAAAAGTAAAAATACGAGCAACTATATGAAGGTCCACGATCATTAATTATTATTAATAGGTCTTTACCTATTAAATTGCCATTTTGTATGAAATAAGTTAAAGTATTTTTTGTTTCAAACTTTTTTATTTCTGTTATTCAATGTAATCACCCATGTAATCGATGCATCTTTGCCAACGCAGTGGTAGTTTATTGATGCCCTTCTTGTAAAAATCAGCTGAACTTTGGAACTTTTAAAAGGCATTTTGTACTGCCTCACGGGAATTGATTTTTTTCCTGCTATAAAGTTAGATGTAGATTGAGTATCATCAGCTGCTACAATCGCCTTTAATTCATCATTGTAGACCAAAGTGTCCGGACGACCACGAGGTTCATTTTTCAAATAAAAACTTCCAGAACGGAACCAGACAAACCAATAACGGGTAGTAACGGAAATATGCGTTCGTTTGTAAAGTTCTCTTCGTAAACGTTGTTGATGTTACGTGCCGTTTGTACTTCGTTGATGTATAAACCTTTCTCATACAACTCGTGCACTTTGAACGTGAATTTCGTAACCGATATTTTTGCTTTATTTTAACTTTGGATTATCTTCTTCAGCTCTGTAGTACCTTAATTCTAGAGTTGAGCTAATGTATACATATATAATGTGTCTACAAGAAGGTTAGTCGGTAATCAGGCTATTGATTGATTATCTATTAAACTAACTGATCCGGGGAGGATGGAAACACGGAGAAGTATGTAGTGAAAACTCTTTTAACTAAACGATTTCATCTATTGATACGTTACGGAAATTACAAACAAAGTAGTGACTTCCTCTGCAGTTTGTTTCGAAGAGTAACTGCAGCAGTTTTCCCCTCGCTCTCGCAGAATACCGCTACCGTGTTTCGTATAGCGAGTATAGGTCCTCAGAAGTGACGGGTGATGCAGGTGTTTATGGGCTACACTAATCAACTACTATCGGGTGAACTGAGTTGTCGTCTTTAAAACTTAGCTCCTTAATAGTAACAAACATTAACATGTTTCATGTTGGGGGTACAGGTAAAATTCGCGCGTTCACTCTCTTCCGAATCATCACCACATCCGAATTGCTGATAAATTTATTTCCATCGATGCGTTCGCACAGTCATTCGTTCACACCTTTATTAAGGTATATCATGTATTTTGGCTGGGGGTACACGGTTAAAATTTGCACGTTCACTCTCTTCACCCACATCCGAATTGCTGATAAAATTTTTTCAATTGGGGCGTTCGTACTACGTAAGTAGAGATAAATAATTTTAATATCAAGTATTAATTAAATAAAGCTGTATGGAGTTAAATATAACATTCCGACGCATTTAGTCGAACAAGTATTAATAATAATATAAAACGACATAATAACATAATAACCAAACTTTATAATGACAGGCTGAGATTGTTTGAAGAAACAACATCATACGTCAAGTTTCAATCACACACTCTGGTACAAATACTTACGTGGAGTGAAAACACCTTCCGAAAATTTGCCGACTTTAAATTATTTTTATATAAAATTTTGTAAGGGCATTTAACAATACAAATTTTAAAATTTATAATGTTAAATATGGAGTGACAATAAAACTCACTAAACAATGAAATAAATTAATAATCAACAAACAAGACATATTTATAATCAAAAGGTAAAATTAACATCAGGAACATCTCACACACGATCATGATGGATTTATCATCAGTTTCTGTGAAACGTAGGTCTATCCCAGCCCTGAAGTCCTGGACTTATAGAATAAGGCTAAGTTATCCCCCATATTCAAGTAAAAGTAAAAATACGAGCAACTATATGAAGGTCCACGATCATTAATTATTATTAATAGGTCTTTACCTATTAAATTGCCATTTTGTATGAAATAAGTTAAAGTATTTTTTGTTTCAAACTTTTTTATTTCTGTTATTCAAAGTAATCACCCATGTAATCGATGCATCTTTGCCAACGCAGTGGTAGTTTATTGATGCCCTTCTTGTAAAAATCAGCTGAACTTTGGAACTTTTAAAAGGCATTTTGTACTGCCTCACGGGAATTGATTTTTTTTTCCTGCTATAAAGTTAGATGTAGATTGAGTATCATCAGCTGCCACAATCGCCTTTAATTCATCATTGTTGACCAAAGTGTCCGGACGAACACGAGGTTCATTTTTCAAATAAAAACTTCCAGAACGGAACCGGACAAACCAATAACGGGTAGTAACGGAAATATGCGTTCGTTTGTAAAGTTCTCTCCGTAAACGTTGTTGATGTTACGTGCCGTTTGTACTTCGTTGATGTATAAACCTTTCTCATACAACTCGTGCACTTTGAACGTGAATTTCGTAACCGATATTTTTGCTTTATTTTAACTTTGGATTATCTTCTTCAGCTCTGTAGTACCTTAATTCTAGAGTTGAGCTAATGTATACATATATAATGTGTCTAAAAGAAGGTTAGTGGGTAATCAGGCTATTGATTGATTATCTGTTAAACTAACTGATCCGGGGAGGATGGAAACACGGAGAAGTATGTAGTGAAAACTCTTTTAACTAAACGATTTCATCTATTGATACGTTACGGAAATTACAAACAAAGTAGTGACTTCATCTGCAGTTTGTTTCGAAGAGTAACTGCAGCAGTTTTCCCCTCGCTCTCGCAGAATACCGCTACCGTATTTCGTATAGCGAGTATAGGTCCTCAGAAGTGACGGGTGATGCAGGTGTTTATGGGCTACACTAATCAACTACTATCGGGTGAACTGAGTTATCGTTTTTAACCCTTAGCTCCTTAATAGTAACAAACATTAACTTGTTTCATGTTGGGAGTACAGGTAAAATTCGCGCGTTCACTCTCTTCCGAATCATCATCACATCCGAATTGCTGATAAATTTATTTCCATCGACGCGTTCGCACAGTCATTCGTTCACACCTTTATTAAGGTGTATCATGTATTTTGGCTGGGGTACAGGGTAAAATTCGCACGTTCACTCTCTTCACCCAAATCAAAATTGCTGATAAAATTATTTCAATTGGCGCGTTCGTACTACGTAAGTAGAGATAAATAATTTTAATATCAAGTATTAATTAAATAAAGCTGTATGGAGTTAAATATAACATTCCGACGCATTTAGTCGAACAAGTATTAATAATAATATAAAACGACGTAATAACATGTTACCAAACTTTATAATGACAGGCTGAGATTGTTTGAAGAAACAACATCATACGTCAAGTTTCAATCACACACTCTGGTACAAATACTTACGTGGAATGAAAACACCTTTCCGAAAATTTGCCGACTTTAAATTATTTTATATAAGTGATTAAAACTTACTGTGCCTATCTTTATCAAAGAATTATGTTATTTAGTCTGCTATAAGACAATGAGTCTTTTTTACTGTCACTGATTTGCTGCATCGCGGGTTCTGGTTTCAATTCTTTTTTTTTTATGCGTTGCTTTAAGGAAGGTATTGGCTCTTTTCTTGAAGGTCCCTAAGTCGTATCGGTTCGGAAACACTGCTGGTGACAGCTGATTCCAGAGAGTATTTGTGTGTGGCAGGAAATTTCGCGGGAAGCGCACATTGGTGGATAAAATTTTGAATTCTGTCGTGATGTACGATGTTTAAACTAAGCGGCTGGAATTAATCCGAACAACTCCTCATAACACTTCCCCATGTTAAATTCGGTAAAAAAAGCAAAGAGATGCAACATCTCTTCGCAACGGCAGTGAATCAAGCTGATCGGAAAGTATCTGGTCATCAACGATTCGAGTCCCTCTCCGTTGAATCAGGCTCTCAGGCGAGGAACAATATTCTGTTACACAAATTTTTGGTCTACGGGTTGTATTTATTAATAGGTAAGGATTTATTAGCACATGTGTTCCAAATGATTTGAGGGCTATGCAATGGATCAATGTTTGACAGTAATAGAGATACTTCAACTTCGTTTTTGGTCTTCTCATATATAAATTATAAATTTACAAAGAACCAACGACTGACAAATAATTTTAAGTTAAAATTATAGTAATTATAAATTACATTTGAAATTTACGAATTATACCGACATGTGTATAACGCTCGTCCTAATCAAAGATTAAATATTTCATATTAATTTATATTATTATTATTAATCTATAGAAATTTTATTTCCTTTTTCGTTGTGTTTATTATTCTTTCTTAGTTTATTGCTACTAACAGGCAACTTCTAGAATTTAATTATTTATGTTTATAATAATAGTTAACTCGTACGTAGCAAGACCGTAACAGTGTTATACAAAATTGGATCATTGACTTGTTTTATGAAATGTCGTTCGTTTATTATTATCCACGGTTAGTCCTAATAGCTTCAGCAGTAACTACTTTCCGTGTTCATTGCAGACAGACTCCACGTTGTGGTTGGTTTCTAGCAACAACAGTATCTTTTCATATCACACGATAGGTTACTTCGCTCTTTCTTTCTTTAATAATAAGCTCTTTACTCCATCACATATATATATATATATATATATATATATATATATATATATATATATATATATATTTGTATATATATATGTATGATTCGTATTAATTTATGTATGTATTCATAAATCTATGTTTTATGTATTTATTTAATAATACGTATATTAATTTTCATGTATAGTATAGTATATGTCTTTTTGTATAGATTTATCTTTTTTTTTAAGTTAACTTTTTTATAATAGTTCACCTCTATATAATTAGCATTAATTTTTGTTACACCTACCATATCAATTTCACCACACCATAGGTTGACTGGTAGAAAATGCTCATAGGCATTAAGTCCTCCTTTTGTGTCCTAAGTACAAGGTTTTGCAACAAAGGTTAAATAAATAAACAACCGAACACCGATTAACACTTAAAATAACGATGTAACGTTACTGTTTCGTATCTTCAGTGTAGGCATTTGAAGTTCTATTACAGTGTGTCGAGGCATATGATTATATTCCTCGCGGGTGATGTACAACATGAGGATGCATTGATACATTGTTGAGAACGGATGTTGATGTCAGTAGTTGTACTTTTTGCTCGTTTGCCACCTTTGATATTATATAAAAAAAAAGAATTTAACTAAATTCAGAGCGTTCGTAATTATTCTGGGAATTAGTACTAATGTTCTGCTAACTTATATCACTTATTACTCACATACTTATTTAAAGATAAAGCAATAAGCTTAAAGCTTCAGATATACAACAATCTAATATTTAATAAAAAATAAAAATTTCTTCTTGGCGGCGTGAGAGCGCTTAAGACCCCGTCTTCTTTTCCATTCAAAGTTGTCCGAATTGATAACTATAAAAAAACATTGATCTTCAACACATGGCGCCATAACTATTAACTCATAAATAAAATTATAATTTACATTCACCAGTTGCAGGTTGATGCTGTGTTTCGGCTCACAAATGTAGGGTTTTCTCTTATTACAAATGGTAAAGAAGCATTCCATCTTATTCTGCAGAGTTAAATAACATATCTGCATTATTATACTATTAGGGCGATTGTGATTATCATGGTCCACAGGAATCTCAATTAGAAGAGCCTTCTGTTCTATTGTCTCCCTAAATAAAATAATAAACGACAGGATATGTTATAGTGCCGTATTCATGCATTTAAAGGGAGGCACTCACTCGTCGTGCCCATGCCGATTCCGATGTAATACATGCGATAAGATCGGAGGAACGTCCAGGTGCAGTGTCAGTGAATCGAGACTTACAAAATACACACAGACCCGAAAACCAACTATTTGTTGCACAAATATTGTTCCCTAGCTGTTTAACGAACTCAGGACTCGAGACTGCAACCAGGTCGAATCTATACTAAGCAGCCGGGGAATGAGGGTGCTGCATCCTGTATAAAACTAGTAAAAAAGCAGGTCTAAAATGAAATTACAACATAAGACGAGCAATAGAAACTTTACTTGTTTATTTATGTCTGATACAAAGGACCATATACACCCTCTGTCACTGTCACTTAAATTAATACTATGTAAGAAATTTTGTACCATATATGTACGGGCTTTGAGAATAATGGAAAGGGCGAAGTTTCAAGTTCAGTTAAAGTACACAGTGTTCACTCACTAGGCAATCAATGCAAGTAATTCAAAACAGAGATCGTTTGACTGCCACTAATCGCTGTACCGCACTAAAGCTCCTAAGAATACCGAATAGCTCCGTCGCCGCTTACGGTTACGTTTATAAATGTTCATCAATCTTACAGAAGCGCACCACATATCGTATTTCGGGAAATTTCAAAAGACTACACACCTGTTATTAAAAGAAAGCAATCTTATCGCCATTACTATATAAGAAATGCAAATTTGTAATTATTAATAAAATAATTTAATTTAATATAAAATTTCAACAACACCGATCAACAGTTTAACAGTTCAATAATGTATAACACCATCTCATATAATGTTTAAAAAAAATATTAATGGAAATTAATATATAATATAAATATCTAAATAAAATAAATATCCAGACTAAACAAAAAATAGTAAGACGAATTAAAAAAAAATTATGCTCAGCATGTAAATAGCTCGTTGCTAAGTATATACGGACGTTGTTCTAATTGGCATGATTTACTAAAACATTCTTAATTTGTCAATAATGTATAACACCATCTTATATAATGTTTAGTAAAAATAATAATGCAATTTAAAATATAAATAACTAGACGAAACATTGACTTTTAGACGCTATTTTATGGTCTGCATGTAAATAGTTTTTTTTTTTTTCGGTCTGAAGGCCACTGTTCCCGAGGGCTTTTACAGTTTCACCGGGTTGAGAGGTGACCGAGCGCTAATGGCACTCAGTCGAGACCTCTATATATAGGTAACCAGCACAAGGGCTCCCGAGAGGGAGCTTTGGCTTGCACCGTTACCTTGTTTCGCGAGAGCGTCTGACTCGAGGGTGCCCGAGAGGGCCGAACCTCGGCTCGGTCAGTTGCTTCTCAGAGAGGATTCTTTAAATTCGCTATTATTATTAGCTATCTGTACCACCACTTCGGAATGCGTAGGCGCTGGAGAAGAAGTGTCGCAAGAAACTCCAGCGACGCTTCTATCTGTATGGACTGGAGAGAACCGACCAGTGACATGGCGGTATCGCGAATATCCTTGTTTGCAACGCCCTCGCCGTCGGCGGGGGCGATATGAGGGTTCAATGTACGTGTGTTGTGTTTTATGAAGGGCTTGGCCCTAGTGGTCACGTCGTCGGGGTCATCGAGGGTGTGCCTCGGTCTCCTTCGGACGCGGGTGAATCTGTGATTCGGGATGGGATTGTAAGTGGCGGCACTTACAATCATGGGGTTAGAGTGTGCGACGGCAGAGTCGAAATATCGGCGGGAAGCCTGCTTCAGGTACTGAGCTATGGTCGGCAGCTCAAGATCTATGTGTAGATTTTTGTCACGCAAGAACCACGGTGCACCGGTGGCCTTGCGCATAAAACGATTTTGTATTACCTGAAGTCGGTGGATGTCACGCGGGGAGGCATGCGCAAAGACGGGGCTTGCGTATGTCATTATGGGTCGGATGCACGCTTTGTATAGTGTAATTTTATTACGCAGAGACATTTTGCTATTTTTATTGAGTAACGGGTGCAAACGACCTAGGACGAACGCTGCTCGATTCCGTACGCGGTTGACATGCGGACCGAAGGTGAGTCTTTCATCTAATGTGACGCCTAAGTATTTGACTGTCTGTTCCCAGGGGATTGGACGATCAAATAACTCTATAGTTGGGAGATGCAGCGTTTTTTTGCGTCGAGAGAAGTACATGGCTGCACTTTTGGTGAGGTTAACCTCGATCCTCCATTTTCCTAAGGTGTTGGCTGCAGATTGGTGGCGTCTACAAATAGCGTCTGGTTTGAACCCAGACACGTAGAGGCCGGTGTCATCGGCGAAAAGGGCTAGCTCTACACCGCGAGTGCGCGGTATGTCGTTGGTGTAGTGTGTGTATAAAATAGGACCTAGGACGGAGCCTTGTGGTACACCGGCACAAATGGAGTGAACCTCGGAACGTGTTTCCTCGACGCGGTAACGAAAGGTTCGATTTCGGAGAAAATGTCGTATGGTAAGTACGAGTCCATCTGGCGCACTGAGCTCATATAGTTTGTATATGAGCCCGTTGTGCCAGACCTTGTAGAAAGCTTTCGCCATGTCGAGGAAAAGTGCACCAGTTTGGTAGCCCTGAAGAAATTTACTGAGGATGTGCTCCGTGATGCGGTGCACTTGATATGTGCATGAGTGTTGGGTGCGAAACCCGAACTGCTCATTGATTGGTAGCCCTCGGGACAGCATGAAGTCCTTGAGGCGGGCGAGGATGAGCCTTTCATATACCTTACCCAAGATTTTGAGTAGGCTTATGGGTCGATAGGCTGATGGATCAGTTGGATGTTTCGAGGGCTTGAGAATCCCTATGACGTCGGCTTCCTTCCAGGTGTTCGGGAAGGTGCCGAAGGTGAAGGTGTAAAATAGACATGGGTAGGAGTTTCATCACCTTGTTGGTGATGCCGTCGGGGCCGGGAGCCTTGCGTGGTCGCAGGCTTTCTCTTCGTCTAAGAAGGCGGGCGGTTTATTAGGACGCGCTAATGGAGGCATTGTTTGGGCGGTGCCCCCTTTTAGGGATTTGGGAAGTCGGCAGAAGGCGAGATGGGAAGGTTCAATATTGGAGACGTGATTATCCCACCGATCGTTCCTGTACTGGGCTATGCGTGACCGGACTTCACGCTGAAGGGTACGTAGCACCAGCCGGTTACTTTCAGTGGGATATAAGTCATGGGCACGAGTCGCCGCATTCTTGCGCCCCATCAGGTCCTTTATGTCGCTTGGCAGGGTCCATCAGTGGTCTTCCACCGAGGGAACCTGCCTCGAGCAATCCTCGACGACTGTCTGGGTGTGCCTAGTGAGGGCATGAACTGGCTTAAGGCTTTTGCAAGGGCTGAGACGTCGGCCCCGTTGAAGACGGCGGCGAAGCGACACACTAGGTCGAGGTCGCTTTCGCTAACCGGCCGTCCCACTGATGGAATGTAAATAGTTCGTTGCGAAAAATATAAGAACGTTATCCTAATTGAAAAAAACAAAAAGACAAAAAGTTTGTACTCGTGGCAAGGGTGAGGGACAAACGTAAACAAATTCTAGCACACGTATATACAAATAAAAACACCATATACAACACCAGAGCCTTTGGGTATGAACACTCCTCGAACCTAAAATAAGACTAGATACAGCAGATGTGGGCGAAACGCACAGATATATATCCTATGAATATCATTCCCTTCTGTATCAGCTAAACCGGAAGCATGTGGATGACAATCGTAGGCCAACAAATCAAAAGAAGCTTTATTCAAGTAAACAAAACACTTGAATCGTCAAGGTAATAGGACCACCTCTTCGGAAGATAGTTGCTCCTTTTTTTTACTAATAATAATTAACAAAATGTCCAAGCTTTGTCCGGATAGTATGACCAATTGGTACGACAAAGCATGTCAGAAAGCTGAGATATTGATATTACATTTAAAGGTGCAATTTAAACCCAATAAATCGCTGCTGCGATCTATGATCTGTAGTAATCTCGTTTAATATGATGACCTTACTTCTCTAATAGTTTAAACTGGCAGCAGATAACCGTATTAAAGTTATATTTCGCTTGCAGATGTACGTAGAAAAAATCTTAGAGTGCCAATATTTTATCTACTGTTATTTTGTCTTTTTTTGAGTGATTTTTTTATACTTAATGTGGTAAAACGAGGTATAGAACTGATCCTCAAAGGGTGAAAACACCATTTGCATCTAAGTAAATATGGGTGGCAATCATTACATATCATCAGTTAAACCGTACGTTTGTTTAACACCGTCAGTTTCATTTATTTTATAAGGGGAACGTTGTTTCATTTTTTATATTTTATTATTTGAATGATAAAAGGAATTTAATCAATAACTTTTCCTATATTACTTTCCTTTTACTTGACCTATATTACTACAATTATGCTTTTTGACGGAATTTTCTTTCCCCATTTTATCCATTAAAGATTTTCGTAAGGTAGTCCAAACACGTCCGATGAATAATGAAAATTTGATCATAGAAAATAAATTTATTCGTAGCGGATCAAAGGCTCTTAAATTAAAAGTGGGAACGATCGATTGCTTACTGCATAATTTTCAATTGAATAGTAATTATAAATACATCATACAAATTTTACATGTCAATTGAAAAACATGTTTCCTTGTAGACGTTGAGAAATTCAGATGATAAAGGGAGCAAGTAACTTCTTATAACACAATATTGTTTCAACATTGCGAAGAACATAAAAGACATTGTGTCACGTGTCATGTGCCACGTTTCTCGTGCCTCGTGTCATGACAGCACCGTGGTATAAATGCATTACAAGCTAAGCCAGTTAACAATTCTAGAGCTATTTTTGTAAAAGCCGTATACACTCACGGTGTCAAGAAGTTTGAAACGTTTTGTAAACTTATATTAATTATTGGGACGAAGATGAATCGGAACGGTACGTTAAAGGTTACTACGATCTAAATTATTGTGTATTTGTTTAAACACTGAAGTTACTTCCGTATAGGAGCTGATACCATCGATGATGCGATCATGTTATCATCCAGAGATGTAAATTTTTGCAGTGTTAAGCACTTTTGTAGTACTTAGAAATCTTCATTACATTACTCTTATAAAATGTTAGATAAATCTTATTTATTTTTAACTTTATTTGTATATACAGAAAAATGCGGCACAAAGACTAGTACAAAATTGGTTCCAGGGTTTTCAGTCCAGGAATTTTGATGTCAAAGATTATGCTGGCTCTAGCTGACCTGTTACAGATAAAGTCGATGCCATTTTTGAAAAAGTGGAGCAACAACGGTATATAATTAGTTACGACATAGCTTAAGAGCTAGGGGTTGACCATAAAATAGTTTAAACCTATTTGAAAAAGTCTGGATATACAAAAAGATCGATTTTAGGGTCCCCCTAGCTCACCTGAAGAAACCTAATGAATCTTGTACTCATTTGCGATTCTCTATAGAAACGTAATGAAACAGAAACTTTTTGAAAAGATTGTAAATTGTGTGGATTACCTATCAAAATGCTTATAAACGGATGATCTGATGAACCGCAAACTTTAGAGTAATTAATATTGATAACACGCTCTAGTTTGTGTTATCAAATTATTTAAGGTGCTTTTCTATAATATATTTTATAATCTAAACCTGTTAATTTATCGCATATCGTGGATCTTATTTGTATACGGTTACATCTGAAAACAAATTAATTTATTTAATGTTCTAAGATTTGTTTTCGTTACATTTGTTTGAAAAGATTACGCATTTTTAAGTTTATTTATTGATGTCTTGTAACTTCCTAACTCTTTCCGTATTTAACAATCGAAAAAGTACTTTATAACAATCCAGTTATTTTTAAACTAATTATTTATTTTTATCAAATGTTTAAACAAAAAACTGACAACCATTAAAGCACGGTAAAAAGTCTGTTTAGTAATATAATATATATATATTTAATATTTTTAACAAAAACCTATTTGTGTATAACAAATAGATGATGACATATGAAATCGCAAAACAGGAGAACAGATTGCTGGGGAATATAAAATATATAAATTAGTAACCGTTATCAAGATGTCTTGTTTAAATAACCTTATCTCTAATATACCCCCTTATACTAAGACTAAATGGTATAAATAATTAAAAGAAAAAAGATGTGCCAAATCGTAAATTATGAAGTTATATAACCACATGCCTATTAGCGAATTGTGCGAAAAGAATAGAAAAGTGGTTATATTACAAGTTATAATCTCTGCAGTCATTACCAATTCTCTTTAAAAATATACAAAGGAATAAAGTATTCAAAAAAAACTGTTTTCTTTTTACCACAGCGGCTATAGCCATTCCGTTCGTTCGTTCTTAAGCCCTTTGTTAATAATTCATTCGGTCTTCGTTTTTTATCATTAATTATCAGCCAATTAGGAGCCTTATTAAACAGCTACCTCGGTATAATGGTACCCTTATACAGTAATTTTTTCAACATATCACTGTTCTAGAAACTGTATAGAGTATCTTGAATAAATATATACTGTACCAACATGTTTCTAAAGCATTTCATGAAGTAAGAAATAAATTATAAACAAATTAAAATGCTTTTGTCAAGTTTACGCTAATTAGTTAGTTAATGTAAAGTAAAAGGTGTTAATCAAAAACTTTTTGAAACATATTTAGTCTATACTACAATCACTCAATAAAATAACATTACACTCTTATATTGGTGCAGTCAATAGAGGAGGCATATTTTTATCGTGAAGGATTGATTATTACTTTTTTTTATTACATTAAGAGTAACAAACGAGCACACAGTTCACTTTATGATAAGTGATTCCTGCAGCCTATCACATCTACATTCATCCTTGAGTATGAATATAATACAGATGCGTTTTCACCCTTTAAGACTGAGATGGAACGCCTCGTCACCGGTAATAAAGATGTCCGGATCCCCACACTAACCAGACGAAACACAGCAGTATTATGCTGCTATTTTACGCTGGTTTTCATTGAATTAAAATTTTAACTTTCATCTCACTTTACATATTAGAGATATGTGCTTTTGTCAAAAACAACCTATACCTGTATGGACGCTACGTAAGCAGTCGCCAAAATGATAAGCTCACGGCAATAGCTCCAAGAACATCATTGGCGAAAAAAAGTATTATTTTTATGGCGACAAAGATTTACAACAAAGTTCCCAAAGATTTAAAAGTAATAGAGAATTCAAAGTTATTTAAGTCCGAATAAAAAAGACTCTTGCTAAGAAAAGCTTACTATTCTTTAGAAGAATTCTTCAATGACAATTTTTAAAAAAATTCTTGCCACTGGTGTTTTTATGCAATTGGGATAAATATTATTAGTTTTTATTATTAGTGTAATTCTTTCTTTTGACTAATTTTGTTTGCCCGCAGTGTAGGACATAGCTGGACAAATTATGTCTGAATTATATATTCAATACCTATGGTCCACAAATAAATGATTTTGATTTGGTTTGGTATTCTGTCAGGGCGTGGTCGTACCCCAGTCGAGCTGACCCATTCATTCTGCAGCTAGAAACAACATTAAAATTATTCCAAAAGTTTGGTTATTATCGGAAAAAATATATACCTCATGCCTGTATATAGGATAGTAGAAAATTACGTTTACAAAAGCGCTATGCAAATAAAGCCGGCTCACACTGATTAAGGAAACCCAAGAATTATTGCGTTCGCCTGGGACCAATGCGAACTTTATTAAGAAACGTAAAGATACAGTATATTACATATTGCAAATAAATTGCTTGAATGTCAATATTTTTTGAAATTGTTGAATTGAACTGCGGTTTAAGCTCCTAGAATAAGAACTAATTATATTAATAAAATCTCGTATCAATATTTATTTTACAGACTAGGCTGTTTATTAATTTTTACTTAAATTAAAGATATCATCATCTGAAAGCCACTCCGGAACTGGTTGACGGTTCTAGGAGCTATATGGTCCATTGCCACTTCTGATTGCTGTTCCCTACTTTAACACTTTTATATATTCAGTCAGCATAAATAAGGAATAAAGATAGATGTAATGGTCCTTAAATAAAATCACTTTGATTAGAATCATATGTGTACTAAGCGATTAAGCTTGAGGCTTAACTAATGACTATTTGATAATAACGAATTCTATGTTGTAGGTTCTGTATTCTATTGCTAGTTGAGGCCATTGGTTGTGTAGTTCAAATTGTCAATTTACTGGTCCGTGTATTTTTGTTGTTAAAATAGGGGCTAATGAGATGCCTCATCTGATAGTAAGTCATAATCGCTTGATAGCTTATGAACATCAGCAGTTCCAGAGGAGGAATTTCAAGTGTGTCACCAGTCTTTAAGAAATAATGTTGATGTCGTATCGGTGAAGGTGAATTCCTATGCCGCGGTTGCACCTAAAACTTTCAGCGACCATGAATATGACTTAAAACACATATTAAAAAAAAAACTGCTTTAGATAACAAATGCCCTTGAACTCGGCCTTCATAACAAAGTCTGAATAGCCGTTAAGTATTAACAGAAAAACTTGGTTGATGATGATAATATAATTTCTTTAACCTTTTTCGAGCATACATAAGTCATAATACCGTAGTAGACAAAACTATAAAAGAACTTTTAGCTAATGTTACTAAATACGTGAAGGATTGAGGGTATAAATATGTATACTACATTATATCAATATACAATAATTAAAATGGATTGTCTCATTACTTTTTTTTGAGAATTTCAAGCGAAAAACAGAATAAAATATGTTCCTTTGATATGTCATGTCAAAATACGTTTAAAATATTCGTATTTATTTTATGGAAGCACGTATTAAGTTCTATGTAGAAGGTAGATCTTATATTTATACAACTCGAGTGGAATGTTGATTTACTTTTTCAATATGTACTTTATGTTCTCATGTAATTTTGGAATATATTTTGTAAAAGGAAATGAAAGTAAGAACCATTACAATTTATTTCTTTATAAACATTTTATTTAATATTATTTGCATTCTTAGTCATCAACTCATGCATCATGTACCTGCCGGCCAAAAGTTTAAGACACGCACATAAACAACATAATTATCCATCAATTGTAATAAAATCCCATAGGATAAATAAAAGAAATGAACATGTGCATATTTTATTGTTAGTATCCAATATTTAAAGAAGTCATTCTTTTGTTTACTTTCAAGTTATTGGACAATAAACATCTATTTTGTCCAAACACCGACAAACGCTGTGCTAAAGCCAGGTGGTAGAGTCGAAATAATATTTTTATAATGTCCTCTTTACTAATTAATTTTCTTTTGTTAAGTATTGGTCAACAATTAGGATTATTTAGCTCCTGAGAACACCTGTTTCTAATTTATTATTATCCGAGTATACTTGAGTTTGTTCACAAACAATCTAAACCTGTGACGACGTCACAAAATGGGAAAAACTCGAGAAATTAGCAGTGAAGCGCGTTCTGCCATCGTTGTTTTACACAATGAAGGCAAATCCGAACGTGAGATTGCTTCACAACTGAAGTTATCGAAGACTTATGTTCATGGCACAATAACTCGATACAGGGACACAGGCAGTTACGTAGTACACAATAGTGTACAATATAATAGCGGTACCTACCAATAAATTTCATATGTGGATGATAAATTTATCCGACTTCAGATAACTTAAGTAATCACGAACCAAACTTTTAAAACTGTTTTTATAACTGACCTTTCCGATTTCATCGGGATTCAATTCCAGAGTGGTGTACCTCGGACAGCAAATGAATTTGCAAGAAAACCGGTAAAGTGAGCTGGAATACAGATATTGTTATTAAACGAATATCGAAGAATTCTGTCATTAGATGAAAAAATATTGGAATTTATCTTTAAGATAAGAAGTTGATGACGGATCATTTAAAATGGAGAAGAGAACAAACAAAATTCTGGAATTACGCCTAAGTTGTATGGAAAGCCAATTAAGCTGAGAATGCATTTTGTCAACAGGCGCTCCAGCTTCTTAAGAAGTTCAAGGGATTAACATGCGATTGTCCGCACTGCGATGGAATGCCGCTAACCTGTACTTAGATTCCGCAACAATGACCATACGAAACACAACAGCGTTATGATGCTACTTCACGTTTATATTTTGTGAAACGTGGTATTTTACTGGTTGAGTTGACCCTATCGAGCTTCTGCTAAACTGCTGCAGCCAAGCTACACTACTGTTGCTTAAACTGTGCAAGTGATATAGGGGCATAAGTATTCAAAATAGTAGAATGATGCTCATTTGTCATCCTGTTCCTAAGTCCTATGAAATACGTGTGCGGTACGATCGTAGAAGGAATCGGGTGCAGTTTCAGGGTAACAAGACGTAAAACAACACATAGAGACCCAAAAATCAAGAATTCGTGTTGCACAAACATATTTCTACGGGCTGAACTTACCCTCGCCGTCAGAAGTCATGTATTTTTAATACTCTGTCGCGACTTTTGTAAGTTAGTCGGAAGGCATAAAATTCCATACAAGTTTAATTTAGTCGCTTCCATCATAAAGCCATCGGTCAGATATATAATTTATTGCCTCTACTAATCACGTAATAAATAATCAGCGCAGAGTATTGTAATCAATAGGAAAAAGAATCTGGAAATATTGATCCTAATATAAAACTTTGTAACTATTGAATAAGTCAACAAGCCTTCTTGATTTATTACTTCCGATATCGAGTTTCTCTTCGTAATTAAAGTGATATACTATCACCCAAAAGTTAAATAACTATCTTGTTTGTTTCAGATAATCGTAATAAATTCCAACGTTTATCATTTTACTTCTTTGCTTGGATAGTAAATGCTAAATGAATGGTAAAAAGAAGAAAACAAATTCGGATGTTTAACTTGGTTTTGAGGTTAAAGATGACCAAATAAATTAGTTTCAAATTTATTGGACTAAAATAAAAAAAAATATTAGGCCATCTTAGAAACTAAAAATGAAATTGGAGTTCAGGCTGACATAGATTTTTCCATAAATTAATCCAAGCCACGGAAGCTACTCGTAATCCGCTTCTCACAATCTTGGGAAGGGAATCAAGATCTCTCCGTTGAACTCTACCACATCGGCATCGCCCAGTAAGATAGTCATGAAACCAAAGATTCAGTGGCTCCCAATCCACACTGCTCCATGGTATACAGAATTGTATCAGTCTCCAAGAAGTCAAATACTTTTTAAAAATGAAAAATTATTGCTATATAAATTCTTTTCTGTTAAATAAGTGTATATTTTATCAGTAACGGCGGCTTGGTGTAGTGGTTAGAATACATGGCTGCTGCGTCACAATTCCTGGGTTTGATTCTCAACCGTGGAACAATATTTTTGTAGCACAAATTGTTGGTTTTCCAGTCTGGGTATATTGTGTGTAAGTCCCGTGTCCCTAATACTGCAAAACCTTCCTCCGATCTTATTGCACATATATTACAGCAGAATAGGGAAGAGAATGACGAGTGACGTGCTTCTTTTTGTATAATTGCTTACGAAACTTATGATATACGAATATTTTGCGCAATTCCAGAATATGGCATATCCAGATGATATTACCTTGGTCGAAATTGGCCAGGAGAACATCATTTGAACTGAAAATAAAAATTGTTAATAAGGAGTTTGTTACAAGCTATAATCCAAGTAGAGTAATATTTATCACACAACACGCTGGTATATCTAAAAAAGAGGTAAACCATTAAGCGGCTTACCTGATGATAAGTGATCACTGCTCATCATCTAAATTTGCAACATGAGAAGAGTCTAGAATGGGAATTTAGGACACATGCCCGACTTGTACTTTTAATGCCTTTTAACCTTGTACTGTCACAGCAAGATGTGATGTAGTATGTACTTTCATAAGTATGTAAGTTTAAGCACATACCTTTAGCCACCCTTAAGTGGTAGATAAAAGACCGGGGGAATAGCTACCCCCATAGTGTGAATACAGGGGTAAAGGGAACACACACTGGGGCCCGTTACCTGCAGCCCTTAAGGATGCGGATGCTCCCACACACACCAGAAGAATTGTAGGTACATTGCCATCCTTTGACAAGGAGTAGGTACTCTTTCTTGAAGTTGAAGTGAAGAAGACTTTCTAAGTTTGATTGTACTTCTATATGTTTGAAACGCAGATCGTTTACAATTAAATATTTAATATACTTTAATATACTGGGGTTACCAACTACTTGGTTCACGAAATATTTTTAACTATTGTTACCTGTTTATATACAATATTAGAATATCTATAGTTATAGCTATATCTATTTCTGTAGTTGGAAAATATCATGACCATGAGGTCATCTCTTTCTGTAAATAAAGCGGGACTTTGCCTCTATTAGGCATTTGAGAAACTTAGTATTAGTTACAGATAAGTTGACTAGATTAGAAAGCAGTGGAATTATGCTATCCATAACCAGAGTATTTGATTTTCATTGGATTGGATACGGGATTTTAATATTTACAACTATTTTTATAGAACTTATGACGACGTGTTGAGGTTATTTTAGCAGGTTATTATTTATTGCTTTAGTTGATTTTTTAATTATTAATGCAATTATAATTAACTGTACACGTAGATTCACGAAAAAAATACTTCATTTTAATAGCATTGTGACATTCTGTTTTATTAACCAAGATTGTTTTCATTGAGTAAGTAACTCAAAATAAAAGTTTATTTAACACATATTTGAAGTAAACATGATCTAAAGCTTGAGTACACTTTTTTCTTTTATAGAATAGGTGGCACGCAACGTACCTGATGGTAAGTGATTAACGTCACCCATTGACATCCCACAACACCAGAGGAGTATTAGATACGGTACCAGCCTTTAAGAAATGTGTAGTCTCTTTTATTGAAGGTTCCTAAGTCGTTCGGAAATACCGCTGACGACAGTTGATTTCGCAGATTACTACTTCTACTACTTGTGCGTGGTAGAAAATTTCGCTTAAAGCGCACAGTAGTGGATTGCTGACCATTGAGATGATGAGGATGAAATTTTGAATAGTTCTTGTGATGTCCGATATTTAAACTCAGCGGCTGGAATTAATTCAAACTAACCCTCAGAGTGTCCGTGTCAGTGGGTTCTATTTATTTTTTAATATTTATTAACTAAAGAGAAAATGCATTTTTCATTATACTTCTATAAGTATTATGAAAAATTCATTTTCTCTTATGTATTATTTAATATATTAACTATTTATATAGTTAATATATTCAATAATATATAATATATAAATATACTCATAATTAGTATTTTTTAAAATTACATTTACTTTCCCTAGATGTCCGAAATTTGCCAGTAAGATTTCGTAATTTTTAAGAAGAATGATCAAATAATATTTTATAGAATCGAGTCTTTTTTTAACCGCGCTAGAGGACCGACATTATTATTTTAAGCTGTTCTTTTTTGAGTGTAGGTATCCGGGTACCCAATTACAAATGACAAGGAATTTCATCTCAGTCCTCGGGGATGATGGATAATTTAGCACTAAAATATTGAAATATGTGGGTCCAACAAAATAAAATGAACCAATAAATGCCACAATGAGCAGCTGACTAAGTAACGTCATTTGATTGTGTAAATAGCTACCCCTATTCTGTTTGACGCAACCGTCCTGAATAAACACAAGTTACTAAGTTATTAGTGAATAACTACGAAGAGCGACTTGTTTGCCCCAATTTGAAGTCTAGTAATGTTGCGATTTAAAATTATTTTATTGATATGCATGTAATGAAACTGAAATGGATTTAACACAAACTACTAATATTACATTAAATTTATATAATACTATCTCTAATTTTTAACACAGGTTCTACTGGATAGCTGCCGTAAGGAAACAACAACCAAAACCTTTATATTAATAGAATAACAATGCCGTTTCTTAAAAACCTAACATAAAACCGTTATCGTTGTTATTCAAAATATTAAAATCTCCCAATCTCAAGGACATCTCCAGATGTCTTAGTTGAACCAGATTACCGTTAGCTTTTAATTACTATTTGTTTTGATCCGATCTACAAAGAAGAAGCTCTTACTTACATAGGATACCATCAAGTAACTTACCACTACATCGAAGTATACTTACCATTAAATCAGATTGATAAAATATAAATCCTCGCAATAGAACACCGATTCCGACAAAGGAATATTTATGAAAATACAAAAGATCCTTATATCTATAATAGACATGACTGCGTGCTATGATTGGCTTGGAATCATGTGATTAATGAAATTAAATGGCAAATCAAACATACCACAGCAGTATATTAAGATTCCGTCTGTGTAGACAAGATAAAAGATCTCAGATCAGAAAAAGACTGATGTAAACACTCGATATACCGGAAATTTAAAAAGTTCTAATAATAAATTATTATTCATATTGTATTGTATTATATTCTTTTATGTATTTATATATATATTTTGTTTTTAATATATTTTTTAAATATATGTATTTTAAATCTATATGTATGTATCATTTACTAGTATTAATTAGTTTTGGTTCATTGCTAAACCTATCCTACACATATCTTACCACACCTTGGGTTGACCGGTAGAGAAGAAACTCCGCTGGTTCTAACAGTGGTACACTGCAAATCGTTCTAACTGCAGAACGAATAGGTCAGCTCGGCCGGGGTATGACCACGCCCTCACAGAATACCGGCGTAAAATAGCAGCATAATGCTGCTGTGTTTCATCAGGTGAGTGAAGGGATCCGGAGACCTTTATTACTGGTGAAGGGGTATTCCTTCTTAGTCCTGAAGGGAGACAACGCATCCGCATTATGATTCCTTGTCAAGAATGAATGAAATTGTCATGGGCCGCAGGAATCACTTAACATCAGGTGAACTGTGTGCTCGTTTGCAACTCTCAATGTAATAAAAAAAATGTCCGGTATGAACCTTTAACTAATGCTGGAGAGCACAAGAAAACAGAGGAAATATATTGCGTAACAATTCAAAATTCACAATCTTTTTCCTTACTAAGTAAATTTTATTAGGCGTTTATAATGACGTGATAAGTTTATTATGGAACATAAAGGTATTAATATTTTTTCGTATGTTACGTGTATGTTTTTATCGTCATAACTTTTAATTATATATTACATATATTGAATATAATATAATATATTTTACATTTTAATTGAAGGGAAAAATAGAACAAAAAAAAAAACTGACGGAAAACTGTCAACTTTGCTTTATGTTTTATAATTATATTCGTGAGTGATTGTTTTAGATTTTTTTAAACAATATTTAATATAATTAGATTTTCGTAGGTGCTCAGCATCTTGCTATGCGGCAGTCTGCGGGAAAGCCCTATGTCTAAAATTGGGCTAGTGATTGGCTGAGATGATGATCATTTGGTCGCGTGGAGGACCTCTCCACCATAGATTCCTTCCTCTCTGCTTCGCTGCTGCGTCGCGAGTCCTGTGTTCGATCCCCAGGAATAATAATATTTGTGAATGCCAGCGTGATGTACATACCTCTACTGTGTTTCGCATGGCGAGTGTGAACAGATAACAGGAATACTATGTCAATACTATACTTAAGTTCGTAGGATCTACCTACAAATTAAAATATACTGTTTAAAACGCTGACGTCAATCTGTAAACATAATACGATATATAGTAGAATATATAACAATTTTTCCAGTACAGGACAGTGTACCGACAAGGTGTATGTTTATGAGGATATCTTAATGCCCTCAGTGAACTGCATGGCTTTCGCAATCTCGAACTCGTCAATCATTATGTCAGTCAAGTGTTACTTTGACCCGGAGTGATCATGCTAGGGCTGACGGCTGAGAATTGGTTTTCTATCTTGTGATTATCACTAAACAGCTTTCCACACCTATCTGTAACACTTGATCAAAATAATTATTATTTATATATTATAGATAACATTTGTTTTCATCGTGTCAGTATTTCCTAATCTATCTTTGTATCTTATAGGTCTAATATACACACTTACGGGCACTTAGATGCAAGATAGTGATATGTGGTGACATATGTAACATTCATCACCAAAGATTCAAGTTGGATGGAATGCCTCGTACTCGTGATTGGGTCCACGAATCCCGTACATTCACTATACAAAATATAGCAGACATACACTAAAATTTCATACTAGTATTCTGAGAGTACGTGGCTGTTTGAGTTTGAGCCAAACATTCTTACTACGGTACTAGTTTTGAACCACAATGTGGCTGTAGCACGTAAAAGACGTAAGAGCGTACCATACCATCAACCGCGTAAGAGTAAAGCATGTTAAGCTTAGTTTGAGTGGATAACGCGAACGGTGGTATCATGCTTGAATCACAGTTTAGTGGTAAGAATATTTTAGTGTTGTATTATGGATTTAGATACCAACCTCAAATATACAAAAATCAGTATTTATTTATTTCCAAATGTATCACTAACTGGAGATAAGTGAAAGATTCGGAAGTACAATTCTAATTATCCTTTACAACGACGTATTTTTGCAAAGGGCAACAAAAAATAACACAGGCGAACCCAAGTGAATAAATTACATTTAAACAAGATTAGGTATATTAAAATAATTTGCCAGTGGATCGTAAAATATTACGAATGAAAACATTAAATTAAACCGCTTGGAAGTTTATTTGAAATCTTGAGAAATGTATTTAAAATAAATGTATAATGAGTTGTGGTATATTTTTATTTTCAAAGGATATGAAAATAAATTTTATTATTAAAATGTTCGACATTAAATACCTTATACAAAATTGTATAAGCTATTTATCGTCAGGCTGTTTTTTATTATTAAAGACTTAATTTGAAATGACTAAAATTAAATGGTTACAACATTTTTATTTCTTTTAGTGTGGAATAAATAATGAAAGCGAGGTCAGTTAAATAAATTAAATTTAAAGTGGATTAAATAATTGCGGTCGTCAAATAATTGGGCGCCAAACTAATTTGAGCGAAGCTCCAGACCGTGGGCCATTAACGAGGAATTTATTTAAAATATTACGTCTACTCCTTAAATTTCAAAAACACGCATATAATAATTTTATAGTAACGATTTATATTTGAGTGTTGTTGGAGTGTTAACGATTAAGTAAAATAGTCATAACATTACTTAAAATTACCGATTCATCCCCTGACTGATTACTCGACAGTTCAACCAACTCATCGCCCGATTTATTACTTCATTGATCACCTGTCTGAACGTCCTACTGATCACCTAACTGATCGCTCGGCTGATCGCTCGGCTGATCGCCTGACTGATAAAGAAGATAATTTTTGTATACTGTATTTTTGTTTGTGATCAATGTTTTATTTTTTTAATTTTTGTCTATTGAAAATAACAACCGAGCACACAGTTCTGATAGTAAGTGATTCCTGCGGCCCATGACGTCTACACAGTACATCCTTGATAAGTAATCATAATGCAGTTGCGGTTTCACCCTTGGATGAAACGAACCCGATGGAATACCTCGGCATCAGTAATAAAGATCACCCAACACTCGCCAGTCTAAACACAGCAGCATTATGCTGCTATTTTACGCTGGTCTTCGGTGAGGGTGTGGTCCTACACCGGTCTAGCTGACCCATTCATTCTGCAGCTAGAAATGTGTGCTCACGTTTGTCAACTCTGGGTACTGCCATATAATGACTTATTAATATAATAGTAATTTAGTATCATATTGTGTCCTGATATTGCTATGATAAAAAACACTCTTAATACAAAAGGAAAAAAGAATTTCACAACAAGTTGATATTAAGTGAAGTTGACATTAAATGAAAGTTATTTACAGATTTTATGGGGTTTAATTTTATCATTTTAATTCCCATGGTTTTCAATGCTTTACAGAACTTATGGTCACGGGTAGCGATTGTATTCGGCGTCATCGTTATCTCGATGTGTAAAGTTACTCAATTACATAAGATTAGATGAATCACAAATCGTCACAAAAGAAATCGTGACCATGAGTTTTGTAAAGTAAACAAGTGTCGGGACAAGAAAAGTTAAATAAAAATCTTTAAATTCAGTTTTATATTGAGTCGAGTATTCGCTTATATATAAGAAGTTATTATTGTATTTAATTTATAATATTTAATTTAATTATTTATAATCTATATTACATCTATACTCATACTTTTAGTCCGTTTGTGTCAAGCACAAAATATAGCAGACATACACTAAAATTTCATACTAGTATTCTGAGAGTATGTGGCTGTTTGAGTTTGAGCCAACCATTCTTACTACGGTACTAGTTTTGAACCACAATGTGGCTGTAGCACGTAAAAGACGTAAGAGCGTACCATACCATCAACCGCGTAAGAGTAAAGCATGTTAAGCTTAGTTTGAGTGGACAACGCGAAGGGTGGTATCATGCTTGAATCACAGTTTAGTGGTAAGAATATTTTAGTTTTGTATTATGGATTTAGATCAAATATACAAAAATCAGTATTTATTTATTTCCAAATGTATCACTAACTGGAGATAAGTGAAAGATTCGGAAGTACAATTCTAATTATCCTTTACAACGACGTATTTTTGCAAAGGGCAACAAAAAATAACACAGGCGAACCCAAGTAAATAAATTACATTTAAACAAGATTAGGTATATTAAAATAATTTGCCAGTGGATCGTAAAATATTACGAATGAAAACATTAAATTAAACCGCTTGGAAGTTTATTTGAAATCTTGAGAAATGTATTTAAAATAAATGTATAATGAGTTGTGGTATATTTTTTATTTTCAAAGGATATGAAAAATAAATTTTATTACAAAAATGTCTGACATTAAATACCTTATACAAAATTGTATAAGTTATTTATCGTCAGGCTGTTTTTTTATTATTAAAGACTTAATTTGAAATGACTAAAATTAAATGGTTACAACATTTTTATTTCTTTTAGTGTGGAATAAATAATGAAAGCGAGGTCAGTTAAATAAATTAAATTTAAAGTGGATTAAATAATTGCGGTCGTCAAATAATTGGGCGCCAAACTAATTTGAGCGAAGCTCCAGACCGTGGGCCATTAACGAGGAATTTATTTAAAATATTACGTCTACTCCTTAAATTTCAAAAACACGCATATAATAATTTTATAGTAAAGCTTTATATTTGAGTGTTGTTGGAGTGTTAACGATTAAGTAAAATAGACATAACATTACTTAAAATTACCGATTCATCCCCTGACTGATTACTCGACAGTTCAACCAACTCATCGCCCGATTTATTACTTCATTGATCACCTGTCTGAACGTCCTACTGATCACCTAACTGATCGCTCGGCTGATCGCCTGACTGATAAAGAAGATAATTTTTGTATACTGTATTCTTGTTTGTGATCAATGTTTTATTTTTTTAATTTTTGTCTATTGAGAATAACAAACGAGCACACAGTTCTCCTGATAGTAAGTGATTCCTGCGGCCCATGACGTCTACACAGTACATCCTTGATAAGTAATCATAATGCAGTTGTGGTTTCACCCTTGGATGAAACGAACCCGATGGAATACCTCGGCATCAGTAATAAAGATCGCCCTACACTCGCCAGTCTAAACACAGCAGCATTATGCTGCTATTTTACGCTGGTCTTCGGTGAGGGTGTGGTCCTACACCGGTCTAGCTGACCCATTCATTCTGCAGCTAGAAATGTGTGCTCACGTTTGTCAACTCTGGGTACTGCCATATAATGACTTATTAATATAATAGTAATTTAGTATCATGTTGTGTCCCGATATTGCTATGATAAAAAACACTCTTAATACAAAAGGAAAAAAGAATTTCACAACAAGTAGATATTAAGTGAAGTTGACATTAAATGAAAGTTATTTACAGATTTTATGGGGTTTAATTTTATCATTTTAATTCCCATGGTTTTCAATGCTTTACAGAACTTATGATCACGGGTAGCGGTTGTATACGGCTTCATCGTTATCTCGATGTGTAAAGTTACTCAATTACATAAGATTAGATGAATCACAAATCGTCACAAAAGAAATCGTGACCATGAGTTTTGTAAAGTAAACAAGTGTCGGGACAAGAAAAGTTAAATAAAAATCTTTAAATTCAGTTTTATATTGAGTGTAGTGTTCGCGTATACATAAGAAGTTATTATTGTATTTAATTTATAATATTTAATTTAATTATTTATAATCTATATTACATCTATACTCATACTTTTAGTCCGTTTGTGTCAAGCACAAAATATAATAGTCGATAGTCCGTATGTTTTAAATTACTAAACAGATTTTGTTAAAACTTGCACAATATCCGATAGTGAAAGATATTAAAAAAAACATTACATTACCATTACCGCAAACAGATTAGTCGGTGTTGGGGCACTCGCTTAATTATCACGGTACGCGAGCAATCTGAGGTTGGTTCCCCGTGGTGGCGCCAATGAAATTGTTAATTGCTTGGCGGTGAACGTAAATATAGTTAGGAAACCTAACTAAACAAGGAATAAATAAATTAAATGTGGTCCACTCCATAGCAGTCCGCTTTGTGTGATGCAAATAATGATGTGATTATCATGGATCACTTTTTTTTTGTCCATACCAAAATTTGTACGCAATTTAAATAAACTTTGTATTGCAGCGAATTCAGATCTGTAGAGGAAGCTTAACACCAGCAGATATATCTATGTATTTAGGCTCTTACTATTATAGTTGTATTCTATTAGCTAACACAAAGTCTAGACGAGTTTACGACAGCAACATGTATGTATATGCTCCACATATAAATCACCGATATATATTTTATAGGTTTACACAATTTGTCATTTGTTCAATATTATTTAGACTTCTCGTTTGAAGTGTACGAGTATAATGTGTACTTATTATATTTTGTAGATGAACAAAATCAACCATTCTACCCAGCATCTAATAAAATTGTAATTTGAATGAACGGTATAACCTTTTCTTTTTATAATTCTTGAATTATGTAAACTTATACAAATTTGCAGCCACAAAATTCTTTTTTTTTTCCACTGTTTTGTATTTCAATAAATCTATCATTTTAGGACATAACTGAACGTTCCATTTCTGTCCTCATTTATTCTTCCTAATTTACTATTTCTAATGCTGTATACTGAGCAAGTACATACAAGTGCCTTGAGGTACAAATAAAATTTGCAGATATAATGATAAAAATAAAAATATACGTGTACATTCAATCAACTTCATTACGTTCAAAATTCAAAAGATTTATTGTATTGTGATTAGTGTAAGAATTTACTCGAGCAATTGCAATTCTAATTTGTAGCTAATATCCTTACTGTGCAATTTAATAAATATTTTTGAGATAACTCTTTTACTTTTGTTTAATTTAGATTGATAATAATCCTATACTGATACGCGGTTTATATTTTCATAATTAAGATTAATAAATATCTTCATTTAATTTTTTTTAGAAGTAATATCTTTCGCTTGCTTTATCATGTTTATTAAGTATTCGTTCGGGGATTTCCCTAATTTCAAATTAGATAAAGTTTGTTTTCAATACTTTTTATTACATTTCCTCTTTTACGAGGGCCCAATTCTCGAACCGTGTAAGAGTTATTCCGTGCTAAACTGCAGTTTGTTTCTAGCTTCAGAATGCCAATAGCAGTATATAGTTGCTGTGCTGGTGATTGAAGGGATCCGGAGACCTATTACTGGTGACGAGGCATTCCATCTCTTTCCTCAAGGGTGACAATGGTGAATGCTGATGTTACGGGCTGCAGGAATCTTACCATCAGGTCAAAAGACTAAATAATTTATGGTTAAATAAAATATTTAAATTAAAAAAAATAGTAAAGTTAAGTAAAAAAAAAGATTCAAGATTCACATGCGTTGTCAATAAGATGGAATGTCTGGTACCCTGTATTTGTTAATTTTATATAGTTTGCAAAGCGTATACAGAATATTTGAAAATATTTTAAAAATAATCGTTTTTATGGGTAGTTAAATATTAAATACTCGAGTTCATAACCAAAAATAAACCATAAAAGAGCGTGCTAGTAAGGAACATGGATATAAAAGAGCGGGACGCAGCGCAGCACCTGTCACTAGATGTGGAATGTATATTGGAATAAACAAGTTAATCATTTAATAATATAAGTATTTAGAATCTGTGTTTTGTCCTAAGAAAACATAAAAAAATGTTTAGTTTACATTTACTTAGTTTCATATGCTTATGTTTATTACAATTTTGTCGACATAATACATTTATGGTAGTAATAATAAATAATGTATTCATAGTAATAGTTAATTTCGATATGATATTTTTGCCAATTTCGAAAATAAAATCTAATATACACTGTTAAGTACCTAGTTTTGTTTAGTAGAAAATGATGAAGACATTGCCCAGCAGTAGGATCTTAATAAATAAAAGTAAGTCGTAAGCCTAAGTCCAAGAGTGGACGATTGGTGACGATTGGCGCTGGTGAGGTCGTAAATGTTTACGCATATGCATGCATATATATGACTCTGACGTACGTGACGAAGATGGAACATGTGGATTTAGTCGGTGTGTGACCTACGTCATCCCGCCCTTTGTCCTACATAACTCACCAACGATGGCGTTTATGCATAAGGCATTTTGACAAGTGGTATAAAAAAAGAGATTTTCTCTAGATTCTGTTGATGTTAGTGCTGTTAGCCTATGCGGCTCTTACAGCTTAATTGAATTCCGGGCAAAAATAAATTCGGAACAGAGGTCCGTGAGCTAGATAAAAAAAAAGAGATACTGGAACCACTGCAAACAAACCTGCGTTATGGATACGTACTCATAGTCTACTATATAAATAAATAAGCAGTATTCCAAATAATAGTTAAATTTATTCAGTTGTTCATTGCTTGTTTTCTCAAACTGTTGTATTTATTTTAGCTTAATGTAATCCGCGAAACATAACATATACAGTATCGTATGAAATGCCGGCTTAAATGCTTGTTTATTTGAAAAGTTCTCATAAAGTCTCCATATTTAATAACAAGGGAGAAACTAACTACAGTGTCTCCCCTGTTTATATGATAATTAAATATAAGATATTAAACTGTCTTATCTTTTATATTGTTACATTTAATGAAATTTGGTATGTCATTAACTTTTTACCGATGACTCTGTAAAAAAAACTGCCAATGTTCCAATGTTCTCATATAAGTGAAATTCCACGAAAATCTCAAAGCTGACAGACACTTGGATACTAAATATGACATATGTAGATTTAAAATATTAGTTTGAAATATTATACCCCCCCCCCCTTTTCCGATTACTCGTTTCCGTTACCAAATCTAATTTATTCTGAAAAACAGTGAAACCACATTGCAGTATTAAAACACAATAGAGAGCCATGTGCATCAACTTTCCACAGACTTACGAGTACCTAGGTCATCACTCCACTTAAGAACCCTTTTTCCATCGGTTACCGTGTTTATGAGCCCAACGGAGGAAGGAGAAAGTCACTCAGCGAGTTACTCTAGGTGCTTTTCCAAGAGATTTGATTCGTAATTTAACTGAACAATGAAGGTAACTGACATAGCTGAAAGGATAAGTGCTGAAATGGACCGCCCATATAAAAAATAAAAACACGGGCACAAATAAAAATCACTCCGTGATGAAACTTGGAAAGTAAAAGACCGTTAAAAACTCACTAAACCAAATGAATTCTTGTACATTTGTTCATTTTAACTTCAGAAAAAACGACAATCTTGGCAACCACGAAACTTTTATTCAACTCAAAAGAAATGTCATTAAATTTTAACTGTAGATGAGGACAGATGCAATTAAAAATGAAAACTGATTTATTGAACGAGGGATCGAACTTGATTTTTTTAATAAAGTTTGTAATGATCTCATCCCTCAGTAATGAGACGGAAAGCCTCGACACGTCTAAAATCTTTGTTGTTGATGGATGCATGTGTTTATAGGCCGCAGTTATAATTTATCATCATTTGAACCGTATGCTCATTTTTAATCCATAAAAAATATCTGATCAGAAATCCTGAATTGAGGTTTCTGAAAAACATTAAAAATAGTAAAGCCTTAATGTTTTTTTTTCACCTAATAAAAGTTTGCTTGCCCGTTGTCAGATTTCAGGCACACGTAACAAGGTCAACCCTAAATGTCTCAGATTACATTACAAAAAAGGTACAATAGAGTATTTGTCTTTTTTTTTTTTCTTATTCTCTTCTTTTACTAATATTCCCATTAACTCCAATGGTTTTCAATGTTTGGTCTATAAAATGGTCATAAAACTTCAATAGTCTAATAGCGATGATAGTGTGGTGTTTTCTCAGACGCTAAACAACTAAAATCTGATATATTAGATTCAATTTTGTGATTTGATTGTTAAAATTCGTTCGGGGTATGTTACTGATAATCAATTTACTTAAACTGAACAATCTCGAATCCAAAACTTTTTCTGTACGTACATGTATGCATGTATACGTTATTCTTTACTGTACATGTAATAGGCAGCAAAAATTATATCTATTATTTTTCTTGGAAAAACTTTTTTGCTTGTTGTATTGCGTACTACATCAAAAATTTCAGCCCATTACTAGTCCTCTTCTGAAAATAGGCCTCCTCCACAGATTGTCATAGAGTATATTCCTGAGCTACCTGCGTGCATCGATTTCCCACAGACTACTGAATATTATATAAATGTTGTATAACTATTGTATTTTTTTCGAATAAATAAATAGATATTTTGCTTTGGACATTAGCATCATCGATTCAATATCAATTATCAATCGACATCAGTCAAATTTGTATATTGGCACTTTTAATATAATAATAGATAATATCCATAAAATACAATCAAACCGAAAGCTCAATAACAAAATAAACGAGAAATGTGCGAATATTTGCAGCAAAAAGTTATTTACTAATCTATGACCTCTTTACATATTAATAGTAAGTCGTCGAGGCAAGCCTGCGAGTAAAATATATTCATATATAGTTTAAGAAATGTGCATAAATTACTTTTATATTCCCGTTCTGCTATTCATTAGTTGATATTTCCATTTATATGACTTGGAAAATCCACATAAATGTAATTATACAAAATAATCAGAAATAGTGGAATTGCACTTTGTCACTGTCACAAAAATGTTATATTGTTTATCTGACTGATATATTGCCTCCTTACCTGTCTGATCAACCACACTGGTTTTTCGTAATCTCACAAAGTTTTTCTTTAACGTAATAGATCAGGACTTAAAATAGCAACTAATAATTTAAAGACTATCCATTGTCCATTTTTGTGGCACTATTTCATCTACGTCTATTTCCATTTTTTTAATATGCGGCAGGTGTTCATGATTGCAGCTTTCAGATAAGTGTACGTAATATAGAGAAATCATTGTAGGTCTATGTTTTAAAATTTTTGCTATACCCTTGTCACTAGACGGTTGTATAACCTTCCGCCTCCGGTCCAGGTAGGTGGTTCGCGTTGTTTCCAGCAATAAAGTTTTCTGCATCTTTGTCACTAAAGCACGGCAAGGGCGCATCTGCGTCTTGCTGCCTTATTTAATACGACATTACTACTGTTTGAGATAGCCGCAGTTACCACAGTTAGCTCAGGTATCTGGTGAACTCTGGGCTATTTTACCACTAATAGTTTTATTAAAATGAATGAATGGGTGAGCTCGACCGGGAAAGAACCACGATCTCATAGAACACTACCTTGAAATAGCAGCATAATGATGCTGTGTTTCGTCGGGTGGGTGTAGAGATCTGGAGATCTTTATTACTGGTGACGAGGCAGTCCATCTCAGTCCTCAAGGGTGACAGAGCATTTGCATTATGATTCCTTGTCAAGGATGAATGTAGATATCAAGGGACACAGGAGTCACTTACCATTAGGTGAACTGTGAACTCATTTGTTACTCTCAATGTAATAAAAACATCTTACCACTGCAATGGAGGATAATGGACTATATTGCTGCATTGATGATAGAACCAAGCATTTTAATACTGGTAGCTATCGAATATGATCGATGCTCACGTTATCACAGAATACCAGTGCAAAAATAACAATGTTGGTGAACTTTATCACCAACCTTGTTAGTTTTGCTTGATATCATTGCAACCAGACATTTACTTTTAATAATCATTAGTTTTAGTAGAACTTAGCATTCCTCAACATTTTTATAGTATCAGTATATAATGATAATGATCTCATCTAGTAACTTTAGTTCTGTTCTAAATTTCTCACATAAAAGAGAATCTGTTTGTATGGCTAGGTGTTATTAAGTAAGTATTTTTGGATATGTATATTGTATAATTGGGAAAGGACACTTTATATCCGTCATATGAATATTGAGATAATCATGTTTTTAAGGAATACTATTAGAAATAATATTATTAAAATTCCGCTTAACTATTTCAAACAAGTTCCAATTGTTTATAGGCAAGGACTATATGACACCACAATAGTCAAATGGTGGATTCTAATTTATGACCTTAAGTTTTGCAGACCGTACCTTATGCCTCATTAAGTTCTATTGGTTTCAATTGTTGGCGAATAAAAGTATTTGAGTAACTACGTTCTGCCAAATGCAGTCAGACAATTTAATAACGGTAAGCGAAAAAAAATCTTAAAAAAAAAAGAACGCTCCTCAATTGTTTATACTTCCTCAGCAACGGATTTACTGTTATACGTAACGTAGTAGTTGAGAGTCGAGGCCTTTCCGAGCTAGTGAGTCAGGAATCATTTATTACGGCCGGTTTCTCATTTTCAGAGTTTCCAGAGCAGTAGTTTACAAAATGTGTCTTATATTTCACTTGCAGTTTTAAAAATATGGACTGCGGTAATTCCATGTGCCAGTGTCCAACTTTTAGTTTTGATTTGTTTTTCCGTATTGAGTAGGCATACATATAAAAATAAGATAAAGAAATACTAAATCTCTATGATAGTATCGTAAATTGTAGTTTTTGATCTAAAAATGCATATCTCTAAAGTTATCTACGTAACTGACGTACTTAAAAATAATTAAATAGTACGAGTATAACATTTTTAATTCTTTGCTTTATATAAAGTAGGGGAAAAAGTTTTTTCATGATTTATATAACTCAAGACATTTTTTATTATAGTCCATTTACATTTTATTATAATATATCTGTGCCATTTTGTTCGATAATTTGTTGTCATTTTGTTGGTAGTAACATAATCCCATTGTTGTAGAGATTTTGGGCCTCCTTATCAAAAAAGTAGTTTAGCAGTGCTCTTTTGATTTTAACCTAACACAACCTAAAGAATTCTAAATGGACCAAAACGGGTAAAAATTTGAGGGTCACAAGATCAGAGCTATATGGTGGATGCATTAACACTTCCCAATCAAACTCTCTCAATATTTCCTGAGCGGCTAAAGTTGTGTGTGTTTTGGCGTTATCATTATGAAAAACCAGACCCTTCCTGTTGATCAATTCCAGCCGTTTTTTCTCTATTTCTTGCTTGAGTCTCATTGACAGTAGAGATCAGAACCGATGGTTTTGCCCGGCGGTAAAATAATGAACGATGCCATTGCAATCGCACCATACAGTCAGCATCACTTTATTGCGAGTTAATCTAGGTTTCGCTATAGTATTTGGAGCTCGACTGCGCTTTTTTGCACGTTATTGTCATAGATAATTCATTTGATCACAATTTTCTCAAAAACGATTCAATTTTAATACGTTTCAATAGAGAGGCATAAATGAGTACACGATTCATTAAGTTTCTTGCAGTAAGCTCGTGTGGCACCTTATTATCGAGCGTTTTTGTTTATCCAGACTTTTTCAATGCGACTAAACTGTTTTGTTGTTTAGCTCTAACTATGTCGTAACTACTAATATGCCTACTACTATCTCACTATATATATATATATATATACTATCTTGCTCATCTTTGAAATAAAAATTCTTGGACTGAAATGCATGAATTAATTTTTATTTTACAGACATTGCGTTAAGTCCATGAACGTCAAAATTTTTTTTCGCAATTTGTGTAGCATATTTCCCTTTTTTTTAATAAAACTTGAAAATGTATCGAATTTCTTCGTTAGATTCACTCATCTGGGCGAATATTAATGTTTTTCACAATAGGAAAATGGCAAGAAAGTTTTTACTTTCTATTTTTCTGTTTATAAAATGTCATCTATTTAATGGTATCAAAATGAGCCAGATAAAGACTAGATTTTACTGCAACTTTTTACTTACAAAATATGAATAAACTTTTTCCCCGACCCATTATGTTCGAAATCAAATAGTAATTAAAAATTAAAGTAAAGCAAATAGTAATAATCAAAGATATGAACTAGAAATAAATAAGCATGTCTAAAGCACAGCTATCTAAAGTTAATTGGAATATAGACGATACGTCTGCACCAATAATTTATAGCATAGATGGTAGAAGTGTAGAGAGAAAACCAAAATTAGGTTTCCTAAAGAAAAGTAATAAAAGTTATAGGTTTTTAGCATATTTATTATTCGCAAAAATGCAAGAAAAATTTTAACCGTGGGAGAATCATGTTGTAGTTTGTATCTAGCTGCGGCATGATCGGGTCGGCTTGACCATGAAAGGACTACGTCCATACAGAATACCAGTGTAATGCTGTTGTGTTTTGGTTGGTGAGTGTAGGGTGAGTGTAGTATCCGGATACCTTTTACTTGTGACGAGGCATACCATCTCAGTCCTCAGGAATTGCGATGCACCTCCATTATGATTCCATATCGAGAATAAATGCAGGTGTCATGGGCGGCAGGAATCACTTCCCATAAGTGAACTTTGACACCAAGAATTACATTTAGAAAATGTAATAATTGGAATAAATTCATTGGTTTTAAACATTAACTGGTAGAAGAAGGAGGAAGTATGGGTTCAAGATCATGTTTTTATGCAGTCTTGTATGGCAATTAACAAGTGATGAATTTTTGCGACTCGATGGATTATATATTTTAAAATCGCTGTCGCTTAAAACATAGTACAAAAAGTTCAAGTAAAATAATATATAATGAAATTCAAAATTGAAATGTTAGTATTTAATTAGATTGTTGAGTTAGTGTTACTTTATAACATTCATCAGTTATTTTATTTCGAAACAAAAGTCAATGTTTTCCTTAGCTTGAAGGAAATTCGCTATTTGACGTGAATTTTATAAATATTTTATGCCTTCAACTTCTTTCGGCGGTAAATCATTATATTTTCCTCGCCCAGTATTTATCTAAATCGACAATATTATCATCTTGTAATTTTTTTTTTTTTTTTCAGCAATGAGGCAGTTTTACTCCTGCTTTTCACGTAATTTTGCCCTTCACGTTGCTTTTTGTGAAACTGGTTTCATATATACCTCCTTTATCCCGCGTATCATAAATCTTTTGAATGCTTTATCTCCAAACATGCATGTATTAATAAACCTAAATTTAGCTATTATATTTAGGTAGCTAAATAAATCTTTCAAAGGGAGTGTTTACTTATGCAAATAAAGAATAATAAATAAATATAAGGCAGCCGATACTGTTGGTGAAGCTGAAGTCTATGCTACCCTCATGTGACGAAGGTTTTATCTCAATCGATTGTTCAGTTCAGTACATGTTTGTTTTGATTGACATAGATGTAAACACATTTTCCACATGGTATGTTTGTCGTAATTTTAAAGTTAAAGTGACCCACCAAACTCAGTAGTTTACTTGGCAAAGTAGTCATTGTGTTTGTCGCATTGAGAGAGCATAGTGACTGCCATTTGCCTTCGGTGAAGAGTACTCACTGTTGTGATGGCCGCGAAGACCAGACTTTGATGACGGGTCAGCCCAGGATGCCTATTTCATCTGGGCTCAGTGTGGTCACTTAGATCGTATGCATTAGATTCAATGATGCTTTATTTTTATCTTTATGTATTTTTATAGTTATATGTATCTAATTATGGGTTTTATTAATTAAATAATTGAAATAAATATATTTATTTATATGTCTTTATACCTACAGTAAAAAGTTGTATAAAAAATAGCTACCTAAATAAAACCAACACACACTGAATAAAGAAACCCAAGAATTATTACATGCACGTGGTACCTGCGTAAGCTAAATTAGGAAACGTAAGTATCAGTACAAGATATAAAGATCACAATGAGTTTTCTGAGTTGAATACAAAAATGTTTTACCTAGGGGACACATTTGTCAAACTAAATAATTTTATATTACTCTAGTTTATACATATTTAATCAGAGTCATCTAATTAAAGTTAAGAGAGTATATAGAGGTTGTATCTTCAAATAAGAAGCGATCCTTACATACATGTACTTATATTCTATAATAGAATTTTGTGAAATATATTGAATTCTACACCTTTTTTCAAGAGTATAGTCGACGTGTAAAATTATATTTATATATACTAGTCATGTCATTAAACATTTCATAATTATTTTTTTATTGCGTTATGTTTATAACACAGATGTGATCCTTTCAATTTCATCACATCGGCAATGTAGCTCTTTTATCTTTATGCGGGATAAAAAAGGTTGTGTATGCAAACTAGTAATAAGGTTGAAACGTAATACGTACATACGTAGTAATATAAAATACAAAGTACTTGGTTTACATCGACCACATGGTTAATCTTTCATAATTTATATAAGACGGAGCAAACTAGCGGGTGGCACATTAGATGTCACCTATTTTTTTTTCATCACCTACGAAAATCTGCAACACCAGAGCCGCATCGAGGTCGATCTTACAGAAAGGACTAGGCTTCTTTTCTTGAAACATGCAATATAACTATATCTAAATTTAGATATAGAGATTTTTTATAAAAAGCCTCTTATTGAGTCCGATTAAATTTAATTCAATTCTACTCTATGACTCTAAGACAGGTTTGCGCGTTCACCGATGACAGGATACCTAATGTATATGTCCACTTTCTTAGAATACTTCTCTCGTTGGATAGTATCGAAATCGTTGGTGTTGATATATTGAGTGACATTCGGTACCGCGGTATTCTTCAAGAGTTGTTTCAAGAGAAATTACGGAATTTTATTAAGATGGTTTTTTTTAATTTTGAGGTGATCTAGGAGCACACAGTTCATCTTATGGTAAATGATGGCTGCATGTCTGAAATCTGCATTCGTTAGTAGTAAAGATTCAATACACGTACAGTGTTACAGTAGTTTCTCATACATGTCATCATCGCAATTAGGAATAGCTGCAGTATCACCTGCACGCGATGTATGCTCTAGGGAGGGATGGACAATGGTCTAGTGAACGTTAATTATATATATATATATATATATATATATACGTTCCAAATAATCATGGCAGTAATATAACAAGCACGAGGATATCATAGAATCCATTAAATAGTAATTATATATAATAAAATAACAAATATTCTCTACTTATTATAATATTATATAATAGTTTTGAAAAGACTATATAATTATTTACTATCACCGAAATAAATCGCGAATCAGTTTGTTGCACATATATTCATTCTCAACTCTCAGGTTAAATGGTTTTGTTTTCGTACATTTTTGTTTTTGTAAGCGGTTACAAGTTTTCATAAATATATTCAGCAATAAATTTAACACAACGAAACAAACAAAATAGAATTACCTCCCCCATACAGGTTTCAATGATATTGTGAATTGAGTGTCATAAAGCTTTTTATTTATTACACATTACATTGCATTTCTGCATACTACATAAATATTGCTACTTACGAGTATTCCTACCCACCCTAGGTTTATATGATGAACCGACAAATTTACGGCTGCAGTTTGTAATATATAAAATACAATAATTTATTTATTTAACTACGTTTAGGGTGATTTAACAACGCTTAAAAAGGTTTTATAGCTGCATATAACATTAGCTTTTATTTGTCGCAAAATTGTAAAGAAATGCGTCATAATGTTTAAACTTTAACAATTTATTCCACTTTGTTGTAATATGATTTCGTATTTATTTATATTGCTATTCAATAACAGATTACTTAATCAATTTTTTTCGTATAATAATGCTGTATTTTACTAATTCACCGAAATTCCACCATCAAGGCTAAAGTTAAAATATTGGGATTATACGGCACAGAGATGTAGTCCATAATCAAATAACATTGTGGTGTTGCTAGTGTTAATTTAAAGACCACCACACTTAGTGAATGCCCCTACTTTTCACTGTTTACCCACTATAAGACACAGTAGAATCAAGTAGAATTCATTTCGCAAAATATGTGTGATGCGACAGGGTCTATATGATTGTGGATCAAATGATCAAAGACTTTTACCACAATATTTAATATACATATATATATATATAAATATATACAAAGTTAATACATAAAATGTAAAGTATTTCTATATGTTAAAGAAAAGCACTCGTTTTTAACAAAGAAATATACGAGCGTATTTTACTTTGTACGTCTGCTGATGTAATAAAAAACCCACACAACACTTTACCTGAAATTTGTTTCTTGTATTTTATTACTCTATTGCTACCCATATGTTCAGTGTTCTAGGGCTCATCTTATACTATATGAAAGTGTCAAGATTCTTCGTATTTTATAGGAATATTTTGTATAGAAAAAAATACATTGATTTGAATTGTGACAATTGTATACAGAACACTTTATTTAAATTTCATTTTAGGTAAATTGTATAACCCGCAAGAGTTAACTTGAGACCTCAGCGGAATGCGCGTTCCCCTCCCGACCCCCGTTTTCTTACCGCTCTCGCCATCGACGAGTCAGTACCATTAGCAATCTCACAATTAACGTACGTGCGTTTGGTTTCTTTTATTTGTTTTACCTAATTGTATCAATTTGGTAGTTCTAAGTAAACATGGGTAAGACTATAGACAGTGCTGAACGAAATCTTATTTTAAAAGTGATAACCTTTTTTGAAAACTTATTTGAAGAATATTGGGTAAAAGGTCGAATCCAAGAAACACACGAACTGGAACTAATCATCCAATTAGGATACGAGAGTGATTCACATTGTGACAGCAACTGTACTGACAATGACAGTGACATCGACTGCGAATTATGTGGAATTCAATCTATAGATAACCGGTAAATAGTTTAAGTATGTAAAAAAACTTTTGAATTTTGTGCTTGTATGATTGTTGTGTATAATTAATTATATTACTATAATTAATCATACACAACACTATTATAAGACCAATACAATTAACCAAAACAGAAATTTCGACAAATAGACGATATTTTTTGTGAGTCACGCTCTTACATCATCCGAGCGATGTCTCAAGCTAACTCTTGCGGGTAGTATGCTTCTATTCTTTCCTGAGTCAACCTGCATTGAAGATGCATTGTGGGCGGTGTTTAAATTATATCTAAAAGAAGAAAGCTGAGGTGTTCACCAATTGTATATATATACGTGTTACATTTAGTAAGCATTGTATACTATAATTTTCATTTAGTTCTTCTTCGACGATAGGTTTAGGTAACAAAATTGGTGCAGTGTTCTACTTACAGTTTGCTAATTTTATGCAAGAATTTACTAGACATTTTATAATTTTAATATGGTTACAATTTACATAGCTCCAATACATTTTTAGCAATAGATGGTTCCCTATCAAAGATAGCAATAGGTATATAAATCTATCAGCAGTTAATTTAATTTTCTTCTTACTTGTTTCCATCAAATCTTAGTAAGTGGGTGGTTCTTAAGAACATGTATAGCGTACTATCCATTGATTAAGATCAATTAGGATTTGAAAAACATACGATCAACGTTCTAGGCGCGGATAAAAGCCAAATTACAAATAAATTTTAATAAAATTCTATACGGTTGCATATTGAGTAAACAAACTAAATAAGATTCGTATCTGATAACCACCTAAATTATGTATTCAAAATATCTTTGGAAAATATCAAATTTCATATTTAATATTTTCACCGAAAAGTATCAAATTTCAATAGCCTTTAAGCCTATGTTTTTTAGTGGATGAAAAATATATAAAGATTATGAACATTGTTGTTCGCTGATGTTTTTATGAAAACTCATTGATTATAAAAAATGTTCTATTGTTTCCTATGATAAAAACTCGTCAAAAAAACTTTTCTCATATTGGGATCGAAAAATTTTCACTAGGTATGTTGGAAACAAATACTTTTTAGCTTGATTAAAATTTTAAGTCAAATTATGATTTTGATAGAGACAAAAAATTTTGGCCACTTTAAATTAACTTACTAGATTTTCTATTCCGATTTTATTTATGAGCAATTAGATCGGAGGAAACTTCAGATACAGAACTGAAAGATACGAGACTCAAATAAAATACACCCAGATACCAGAGAGAATTTGTGATACATAAATATTTTTTAAATTTATTTATTTAAACTTTATTGGTCACATCTTACAAAAAGGGATACAAAGGGCGGACTTAATGCCTTAAGGCATTCTCTATCAGTCAACCCGTGGCGTGGAGAGACATTGTGGTAGGTGTAGTGCATACATTGTAAATAAGAAAAAAAAATGTATAACTCTATCTTAAAACTTAAAATTTAATATATATATATATAGATATATATATATATATATATATATATATATATATATATACATACATATATATTATTACTCGGCTGGGCATCGAACTCAGGACATTCAATGCAGCAGCTCTATGAACAACACCAATAAATTTGTATAACATGATGATAATAAATACTTTTATCTTATTTCATCCGTTGTTTATATTTACATTGACGACCGTGGTGATGTGAAAAATACTTTGATACTTTATCTAGGATCGTCATCATTCGGCGTAGCATTAATATATTATATATAAATCTCAGTGGTTAATTAATGTGCCCTTTCGCAATCTATAAGCTAGGACAAGGCAATATACACCCTGTAGGGATCCGGAGAACCAATTGCAGATAATGAGGCATTCCATTTTAGTTTCTCTGCGGTGACTTGTGCACGTGCATCTGGAATCTTTGTTGTGGATGGAGGAATTAGTCATGGGCTGCATTTATCACTAACCATTAGGCGAACTGTGTGCTCGTATGTCACACTCTATAATATAAAAAAGCGACAAACTTAAGGTAGTAGGTACACCCTTCGACTATTGCCTTGAACCATCTCGTAGCATTTTCAGCTTAGTTGGAGCGGTTAACCAGAATATAAGTAATGATAATAACACGACTAATATTCTTTATCAAAAAAAAAATAGTTCAATTAATGACATAATTTCATATTCCGTGTGTAGCGATATTTCATGGTTAATTTCCACATTTACATTAAGTTCATTTAGATGTATTGTATAATCAATCTTTTTAATAAAAAAACTTTATAAACTTATTTTAAGTAAGGAATGACAACATTGAAAATTGTCCATATCAATGTTGCGATAGTGTCGAATTAATTCCCACCGAACTAGCGGTTTGAAAAGAGCTTGAATTATAAAAATAACACATGGCTTACTTTCAGTATGAATTTAACAAATGAGTTAAAACAAATTTAATATAAATTTTAAATTACTAATCTCATAAAATAAGTAACACGAACTAGCACATGAATTGAATGACACTGAAACTGCTACACAAATATTGGTAGTTTCTAATAAATATATGGACAAACATATATATATTTCAGGTCGTTAAAAAATTGATTTAAGCTAGCTATAATAAGTTAATTAAGATAACCTACTAGATATAGCAATATAAGCATATAAATAATGTAATGACATTATAATGATACTGATAAATTAAATTATGAAAACTGTGAAGAAGCCGTGTTAGCTATGTTGATACGAGTGCTGAATTTCATTCTTGAGACTATTATAATGATGAAGCCTTCTTAGTTTATTTAATTTGTAAATATATCAGACCCAGTTACTGGTAGCGAAACATTTCGGGCTCTTCATTTTCGATGGAAGGTACACTCTAAGTCGTCACTTACCATCGAGTGTGCACATTTGCCACTGTTAATATCGTAAAAGAACTCATGAGCTTCGAAACCAAACCAATAATCACGTACAATGTATACCATAAATATAAATGGTGGTCATTTTAATAACTATTCAGTTAAGAGAGAGTTAGTTGAACATCGACGCGTTAATCCAGCATCATTTATTTGTTAAATATCCCATATTTCGGTTGAAATACTCGTACTAAACGTTAATTATAAAATTTTTACTTGGATATGATATACAGCTCAGTTTTTTATGGCAATTTAAATATTGACTTACTCGTAATATCGAAACGTGGATTAAAACAATGTATTTTATTTTATTTATTTATTTATTTCGTTGAGAGTAACAAACGAGCACACAGTTCACCTGATGGTAAGTGATTCCTGCGGCCCAGAACATCTACATTCATCCGTGATAAGGAATCCTAATGTAGATGCGTTGTCACCCTTTAGGACTGGGGTGGAATCGTAAGCAACTAGTATCTAACTGCTGCGTAGCTCTACCACTATCAAAAATGTATTTTTTTTTAGAGAGTGATTAAGAAAATAAAGAAAACGTGATATAGATTAAATCATCGAGTTAGACTAAATCAGATCCACGCTAAATCAAAATCGAACAAGTCCATGCACCAGGAACAAAGAGAACACCGCTCAAGTTCACTCGTTTGTACGAGAATATCTGAACTTGAAGGAGTGCGAACATTCTGAAGCTTTGGCGATACCTATTAATTTTCCATCGAGTTTTCAAATTAGATTTAGAATTGCTGCTACACAAAAATACAGTTTCTGCAGGATATATAACCGACTGACTTGTACTTTAATGTTCAGACTCACCCACTTTCTGTTTACAGACGAAATCCAATTTCATCTGAACATGTCAATAAATAAACTTACAGATTCCGAAGCATGATGTCTTAACACCACCAAAGCCACGTAATTCTCCAGACGTGATATTTTTTATTCCTATATACTTCTTGTCCGTCCCCATTGGCTGTTAAAAACGCACGGTACAATTCTTTTACTATTTATTCTACAGAAATGTCGCAACGTTAATAGAATTTCTCCAACTACAGTTGTACCGTTTGTAATACCCTGGAGACCCAGTTGCTGCCAGCAAGGCATTTCATCTCAGTACTCAAGTGAACTTCCCTTAGTTTATAAAAAAAAGTTTAGGATGATATTTATAGTGATATCTTTCGTGATATTGGTAATTTTACACTCGAAGAATATCAACATGATGGAACACAAAATATCTCCCTGTTAAGTCGGAGATGTTTTAACCGTGTGTGGTCGAAATTTTACCAATGATGTCAGTAAAATAAGGAAAAACAAAAATTTTTCACTTCATAAATTAGATTTTATTAGTATCCAAATTTCTTACTCTTACCTCTTATTGAATGAGGAAAATAGTGTGAAAGAACGAAGCATGAAGGAATTAGTAACTTAATTTGTAAACATATATATATATATATTTCTTCATATCATTGAGAGTAACAAACTTGATGGTAAATAAGCTTGCGGCCCATAACATCTACATTCATCCTTGACAAGGAATCATAATGCAGATGCGTTGTTACCCTTGGGGACTGAGATGGAATGCCTCGTCACTAATATTAACGGTCGCCAGATCAGTACACTCACCAGACGAAACACAGCAGCATTATGCTGCTATTTAACGCTGATAATCTGAGAAGACGTAAACTTACCCCAGTCGAGTGAATCATAAATTCTGCAACTAGTAATAAACTGAAGTGTAGCTCTACCACTAAACCACCAATAAAATTCCTTAAAATTTAATAATTCAACTATTAATTAGTGGAATATTATAACAAACAAATATAGTTCAATTTCATTCATGAAATGGAATAAGTAAAAATATTATCCCAGTGATAGCAAAGGAATATAAGGTCGTACAGCCATGAATGTTATCAAAATACTTTGATTTAACTGGTTTAAGAGTTTCTAATGAAAAAAATAATGTGTGTATGTATATTTTAATTATTTCGCTTAATGGCTACACATAGAAAAAACTTTTTATTTGTTTTATCTATGACTTGAGACATAAGATGCAATCCCCTCAATTTATATAAAATATTGACAAATACTAGTTCAATGTTTTAACTTTACTATTTATTTATTTATTTTACTTTTAACCATAGTCATATTTTGCTGTAATTTTAAAAGCCCATCGATTTATTAATAGTTGACATTTCTGTTAGTAAAATATAAAACATTTACTTATGTACCATATTTTTTTTATATTGGTTAAAAAGTTTTTTTTACGTTAAAATATATAAACCAAGAGAAATTAGACTTTAAGTAAATAATTGAAGAGTTTTATAAAATTAAACTGTACGCATAGTCATTTAATTACTGTATTGTTATAATACTTGTAAAATATCGGCTCCTAATAACACCTGTAAAATACCAGATTACTCGACTCTCGGAAGTGGGAGTAATTTGAATTGAAGCATTCCATTATATTCGTTCGTACATACTTTCATATATAGACATACATACAATCAATAAAAGCGTGTTAAAATATACAGATATTCGTGAACACATTTGTGATTCTAGGACCTCTTTACATGCTAATAGCAAGTCGTCAAAGACAGCCGGCAGGAAATATATTCGTTCCTAATATTAGCAAAGAACATAAATTACTTATACATTTATTCCTATCGTTGTGTAGATTATCAGATGGTATTTACGGATAGAAGGCCTAAATCACCTTTATAAAGGCCAATCTAAATAATTTTATATAAATATAGTATTACGTAAAAAGTCATCGCCGGAGCAGTCTATTTCACGTGTATATATATAATCACGATAATAATCGAATGGTGGATTACAATTTTCGATTTCAACAACACACAATAGAATTCAAAACTTCATCCTCATCATCTCGATGGTTGGCAATCCACCACTGTGCGCACCACGCTAAACTTCTTGCCACGCATTACTCTGTTGAATCGGTGTCTGTTACCAGCGGTTTTTCCGAACTGATACAACTTGACATAAGGCCGGAAACGCATTTGCGACTCCTCAGGTGTTGCGAGTATTCATGGGCGGCGGTGATCACTTACCTTTTTTTTGCTTTATAAAAAAAGTTTGCATTCCTTACCCTACCATTAGGTTATTAACGTTAAATAAAATAAACACTCTTTTGACCTCCTATAGCTTATTCTGAATAGAATTAAATCAATCTAATTGCATCCGACGCGGACAGGATCAACTGGAACGTGTTATTGTGTATTCAATGATCTGCATCAAACTACTGGCTTAAACTTATTTAGCATCCAAGGTATTAATAACAATAAAAATAACTAAAAATAGTTTAACCCAGTGTGTATCAAATATGGTAATAATATACAATGTCAAAGCTAGTAAATAGTCAACAACTGGTAAAGAAGTTTTCCTTATCTGTCCTCATGGGTGTCAACTCAACGTATCTTAATTATTTGTTAAGGGTGATTTGAAGTGTGTATGAATCGTAGGCATCTCTTAACATCAACTGAACTATGTATTCGTGTGTCACCTTAGTTCCTTTAAAAAAATATAGTTTCATAACTCAGTTCCCGATAAACGTCAAAATCTGTCCGCTAATTAACTGCCTAACTTTTTTATAGAATAGGTGGCCAATAAGCATGCAGCAGAGAAGTTGTAAATACGTTGCCGGCCTTTAAGGAAGGTGTAGGCTCTTTTCTTGAAGGTCCCTAAGTCGTTTCGGTCATCAAATTCAATTCAACTTGATATAACTAAAAAAATCTGGTTTATAAAATGAGAGCAAAAAATGTATTTGCGTAGAAAGTTGATGAGAGGGAGAGGACATTCATGCCGAATCGATCGACGGACCTAAAAATATATCTAAGCTTACTTCCCGATATTTTTCCTATAAAATGTGAAAAACAGTATGAACCTCACGCTTGACTGTTTTCTTTTCATATGTCGATGCTCTATCGTAGAGAAAAATACAGAAGGCACTATAAAGTTTTATGTATTCCTGAATACTATGTTTTAAGGATAAAACTCTTTTGGCTGTTTTATACAGCTTATTAAAGTCATGAGGCTAGATCAGTGTCTATCCATTAGAGCTAACAAAACAGTGTATTAAGGGAGAAAAGAAAAAAGTGTCTGCTATCGTTATAACTTAGGCATACTAGTACAAGGGTGTGCACAAGAATGGGTGATTCGTATATTGGACTCATACTCACTAAAACCTAACAATGTTGCATCTTCTCAAGACACCATTTTAACTATAAGAAAGTCATTACTTTACGTCATTACAGGTACGGTCTGCAAAACTTAAGGTCGTAGGTCCGAATCCGCCATTCAAATATTGTCGTGAACCATCTCCTAGCACAAGCGTTTTCAGCTTAGTTTGAGTGGTTAACCGGAACTATTTAATTAGTAATGGTAACAGCATTGTTAGAATTGTTTAAAAAAAACTGCCAAGTTATGAAAAAGGAATTTAATTGCAGAAGAATGTATCATTGTTGTTGTGTTATTTACAGTTTTGTTATCGTCTCAAAAAAATCACCTCGGCCCTTTTGGTTGGCACGACCGCGAATTAACTTTTTTCTGTTTGTATGTAATTTAATAATTTCCATAATTTCGGTTATTAAAGAGTTATTTTCAGTTATTACTTAGTTAGCCAAAAGGTAACTGATGAATGTGGACTATAAACACCTACATACATCCTTAAAAGAAATTCAAGATGCATATGCTTTGTACCCGAGAGAACTGACACATATCTCATTGCCAATTATCGAGTCGCCCGTTCTCCATACTCGCCATACGAAATACAGCAGAGGTGCTGTTTCTAGCTTGTATTCTTTTGTTTTATTATTATTACATTGATAGTAACAAACGAGCACACAGTTCACCTGATGCCAAGTGACTCCTGCGGCCCATGTCATATAAATTTATCCTTGACAAGGAATCATAATGCAGATGCATTGTCCTTTGAGGACTGAGATGGAATGCCTCGTCACCAGTAATATCTCTCCGGATCCCTAAACTCACCAGACGAAACACAGTTTTATGCTGCTAGTATTCTTCAAGCTGGTATTCTTTGACAGCGTGTTCCTACCCCGGTCGAAAAGATTCGAAGATATTGCAGCTTTTATATTTGGATACAAGACTCGCAAGCAAACAGTTATAGGTTAACATTTTTCTAGTTTGTATGAAACTGTTTTATTACAAGAGATTTCGTGCATTAAAAATTGTTCCCGGTGTAACATGATAGGTTGCACGTCCTGTCAGCTTTCTGATTAAATAATCTATAGGTGAAATGTGGTTACCATTTGCTATACATGTTTTAGCCCGATTATGACGATCAACTTGAAAGCTTTTTAATTATTTCGTTTTAATACATAGAATAAATGCATCTACTTTTGTGATATGACCTAATATTTATCTTTAAAAAATTTGCTTAACAAACTAACTACGCTTAAGTTGTACTACTTGACATAATGAATTTTATTTTCTTTCTTTGTTTCACACTAGATTTCATGTCAATAGTTTTCGTACCGACAGCCTGCAGCTAAAATATGCACATGCCCTTGTATGAGATGTTTTCAATTTACATAAATTACATATAAAAACTACTTAGTCCTTTGATTTCGTTTTATATTCACATGGAGAAGGCGTGGAATAGTTCTGAGTAAATATTAATAGATTATAGATAAAAAAACACATGTGAATGAGTCGGCTCGTCCTAGGAGAGTGCAGTCGCCCATAGAATATGTTAAGTAACGTTGCTTTTTCAAATTCAAATTTTCCTATGAATATATGTCGCCGTGTGTTTAATCCCGTATCATTTAAATGCTGCTAATTATGAAATCATAATTTTGTTAATAGACATGCGGCATTGTATCTATCGTTTAAATGTAGCTTAAAGTAGGAATTACTATTAATACTAGTGCGAATCATACCAGTTTTGTTTAAAATTTTTAGAATTTAATGGCCCTGCTATAAGATCTATGTATGTAAAAGTGGTAAATTAACACATATTGCATTTGATTTTGCGTGTATTGTATCTCAACCTGTACTCTATCTTATAGTATATTAGTGACATGTTACGTTATACTGATCGGGTACATATGTAGTTCGAATAACCGATAATCGATACGGATAGAATGTTTCTTACACTTTCGAGTAATAAGTTAATTCTGGCAATCACAGTACAATTAGCGAGAGGCTGTGATGTTGATGTTAAATTGTAATGTAGATGTGGAGCAGGATAATCCTGATGGAGTGCTTGACCTTTTGATTTTTTTAGGAGATTAAAATTGTGTATACGATGTCAACCGTACACATAAATAACATATGTTATGATCTAGGGATATTGTCATTGTAATTATAAATTGTCTGGTTAAGATAAATTACCTCGGAGAATTATTTCCAAATTTTTGTACAATATGTACAAAAATTCGTGACACTAAAAAATATAGCAAAAAAAATCTACAGTTTTAAAATCCCTGCACATAATAGAAATAATTTACATATAAATTTAGATTTAATTTATATATCGATCATATCGAGAGTTACAAACGAGCACAGTTCACCTGAAGGTAATTGATTCCCGCGGCCCATGACATCTACATTCATCCTTGACAAGGAATCAAAATGCAGATGCGTTGTCACCCTTGAAGACTGAGATGGAATGCCTCGTCTAAAGTAACAAAGGTCTCCGGATCCCTGCACTTAGCAGACGAAACAGCAAAGTTATGCTACTATTTTAAGCTGGTATTCTGTGAGGGCATGGTCCTACCCCGGTTAAGCTGACCCATTAATCCTGCAGCTAGGAGCAAACTGCAGTGTAGCTCTACCAATGAAACCATAATGAAAAAATGCTGAAATGATGCAGATGAATATAAAACCAGCAAAAACACGTAATATACGTGACCTATTTTAAATATTGCTTTAATGCTAATTAGCATAATGATTTTAACAAAAGAAAAAAGTGTGTCATTCCTATTATGATTTATCACGTACGAGAGGTGCTAAACGTCGAGTCATACTTTAATTTCGTAATCCATCAAGTGACAGAGCACGACTCTTTGGTATTTCTGGGAAATAACTGGTTCACAGGAATGTGGTAAATTAACGTTGTGATATTGTGTATGAAAATATACATATTGTCAACATGAATACTATTTTAGTTACATGAAGATTCTATTTAGTTAGCTTATAAAAATTAAAGTAATAGATTATTTGTCTTCCGTTAATTAATTTTTGTTGTTTTTTTTAGAGGGTTTTTTATTACACTGTGAGTAACAAACGAGCACACAGTTCACCCGACGGTAGGTGATTCCTGTGGCCCCATGACATCTGAATTCATCATCACAAGGAATCATAATGCAGATTGTCACCCTTGAGGAATGAGATAGAATGCCTCGTCACCAGTAAAAAGGTCTCCGGATCCCTGCACTCACCAGACGAAACACAACAACTCTATACTGCTATTTTACGCTGGTATTATGTGAGGGCGTGGTCCTACCCCGGTCGAGCTGACCCATTTATTCTGCAGCTAGAAACAAACTGCAGTGCAGCTTTACCACTTAAAATATAGGATTATTAAATGGTATATTTTAAGTGGTAATTGACTTGGTATATTCAATAGTTGATAATATTAATAAAGGCAAAAGGCAAGGATAATATAGAGGCGTCATGGCAATTTAGATAAAATGCCATGTAGCAGAATGTAGTTTACCAGTTAACCTCAATTACTATACTAAATACTAGACATTGTTATAGCATTTGCTGTCGATTTTTATCTCCATGAAAGCATAGTTTAATGATATTTATATATTAGGTTTATTATGGTCATTCTTATTTTTAATTTAGCATACTTCATTGTTGGCTAGAGTCGATATTTCTCTATATTAAGGATTGACTGGTAAAGAATGGCAAAAGGCAATGTGATCGTCCATTGTACCTATTTTTTAAAATAAGATGTTTATATTTTAAGATTAAAAAAATAGTCATTATGACAGATTTATAATTTTTAATTTTTAAAAAAATTTAATGAGACTTTTCTTTACATTAGTCAATACGACCTCAGTGGCTGGAAATCTCGACCTTAAGGAATAACTGTCGAATATTTCAGTTCATCTCAATGAATAGCCGCAGAGTGTGACAACGGAACGAAATCACTTCGTACCCTTGTCACGCAAGAATTTATAGCGGTCGGTTTTTGTACCTAGATAAAAATGAGATTAGACCATTCTCAGTTCTTATGTAGACATATAGTCACAGTCTTTTACAGTCAATTACTGCCCAATACAATAAACCTATGTATTTACCACTCCGGAGTACATTAAGAGCGGCTGACTCTGAGAGGTGTGACTCTCTAAGGTCGTTTGAAGGACATTGTGGACTAATGTGCTCCCCGGTCATTACGGTCGAAAATTATCAATTCCCACAAACTACATGTAGCAGCAGTGCACGTGGAAGTGTCCCTAAAATCAAAAATTTAGAGGAAGAGTAAGAAAGTAAGTGTAATTGCAGTTTTAGATGTAGTGGACAAAATGATTTATAATTTAATATTTTATTCACATCTGGTTAGCAAATAAAACTTTAAAATTTCTGTTATTACGTTTTTTGGACAGCAAGCCGTTTTGGCGGCTACATCAGAAAAGCCACGCATTAGCATGTCCTGTGAAGATAAGTAATTTGACAAGTACATTACTGGACACTGTAACAGGTCGTCCACAGCATATAGTTGGAAGCATGCCATTGTTTCGGGTGACACTCTTCAACAGAAAATTTGTCTAGTGAAGAAAAATTGCATTTAACAAAATGCTGGAGGACCTTAAACTTTTAAACATTCCCATATGGGGCTAAGTAGTTATAGCGGTGTAGCTTATTTTGAATAAGATATATTGTCCTTATTCGGCACCCACTGATGTAGCACGATATTTAGCAAGATTATTTGATACAATAAATTTTTGCATAAATCTGTCACATCAACGATTAGTAAACATTATCCGATATAAAAAATATCTTCAAATAATTTAGTTAAACGTATACTAAAATGAATGATATGATAAATTAATGCTGAATCTAATGCTAATCCAGTGCCTGAAAAACTAACGATATGGGACTCTATTATAGAATTCATTTCAATTTTTGAAACAAAATTTTTGATTGACCTCTGTGCGTAGAATACACGACATGACTCTCTTACAATATAATTGGAAACATCTGGTAGATACTGGGGATGCAATTACGCTTACAATATCCCAAATTAAGCCTCTCATAATTTGGGGTCACATTTTTAGTTGATGTTTTTGGTTAATTAAATCTAATAATTTTATCTGTTTATTATAATTACTTAGGCATACCTTTTTGGGTTAATCTACTTAAAATTTTGGTTTTAAATAGGTTAAATAATATTAGGTTATAGTTTTTTTTAATTGGTTAAGCTACTATAATAAAATAATAATACGTAAACGATTGCATTGTTACTAACATGTAATGACGCCATAGGACCGCAAAGAATTTTGTACTGGTAAAACAATATGCGACGATTTTCTCTTGCATAACCTAATTTAATCTGAAGTTAATGGTGAAAGTTTGTTTATGGAAACGCAAACGTGTTCACTACTCTTACTGACTCTACTTTCTCATACTCTCTATTTCATAAAAAAACTCGGCAGATATTTTAAAACCACCATTCTTATTAAATATATCTTCTGTGATACACGGTATAAGTGTTTTAATAAATATGGGTACGTTTTAGTTGAGCAAGCAGCTCAACTGATAGTAAGTGATTACCGCCACCCATGGACATCCGCAATAACAGAGTCGCAGATGCACTGCCGGCCTTGTAGAAAGATGTAGGCTCTTTTATTGACGGTCCCTAAGTCGTATCGGAAATATCGCTGGTAAAACATGATTCCACAGAGTAGTTGTGCGTGGCAGAAAATTTTCGCAATATAGTACGCGGTGGCGGATTGCCAACCATCGCGGATGAAATAATTATTTATTTTAATTAATTTTTTTAATTACTTATGAGGCATGTGTTGCGATGTAAAATGAAGTTAAAATGATAATAAATGATAGTTTTATATTTAATAATTTCAATATGTTTAAATGCAAATTTAGAATTGAGGTTCCAGGAAAAGTTAAGCGGATTCGTAAATATATAGGTGTCACTACTTACTTATTAGATTTAAAGTAACGAGGTGAGCTCTAACACCTAACTTCTTTCAATGATTTTTAATTTGCTTAAAAATGGTACGTTAAGGCCTTCCAGGAAGTCCTATATTGGAACAAACAGATCTATATAAAAAAAGACTAGTGTCCTTTTTATATTGTTTTCTTCAATGTATAATGACTGAAGTATATATTTTCTTACTTTATGTTTCAGTTAAATCATAAAATAAAGAAAAAAAACATGGCATTTATTTTGGAATATACGACCTATTGGTATTGGCAGCAATAGCATAGTTATCGATGGCTGCCTGCGGGTAAAATATATTCGTATTTTATGTTTGCGGTGTACATCATTTATGTATAAATTTATGGCCGGAATTTAATTATTCTTTATACCTAAAATATATATACAATAATAAAAAATATAAAATAATAAATATATATTTATATATACGTTTAATACCTTGGTGTTAAACGTTTAATACATTCATAAATACTGATGGAATTATATTCCGTCAATGAAAAAATAAATTAAGTTCCTTAGAATTACCATTGTTCTACATCTACGTTCTTGTTTTCGTGTACCCAGATAGTCATAGTTAACTAATACGCAGTTTCCAACCGTGTTCAATATCAAAATATTCGGACGAAGCGATATATTTCGTTGTTTTTGAAGCGAAACTTGAAGGATTGAAACATTTTGCCTGCAGTCTTTCCGTCCGAGTATAATGTGTATGTCAAGAGAAGAGTGAATGGGCATTTCCCCCTTTTCCGCACTGAACTTTTCCTCATCTACCACGGGGAGTGTTTCGAAGAGCTTATCAATATAATATCTGCTACAGAATTTCGCACTCGGACTTTCCTTAAAACCAAATTCCATTACGAACGTCTTGATGGTCGGCAACCCACCCAGTGCGTATTACCACATAGTGTCACCTTATACAGCGAGCGACAGTACTGTGGAATCAACTTCCTTCAATTGTATTTCGTTTCAACTTTAATAGTGGGGTATTTAAGAAAACATCGTTCGTTTCCTTTAACAGCCGTCAAGGTATTAGAATCACCGTAGAAGCTGTTGATCTTCATGGACGGAGGTGGATTTGAAGGACCCTAGCTCATTCACTAAATTGTTAAGACTCCACTGCCGACTATAAGTATTTCCAAGAAAATTTACCAACGTCATAGATTTGCGTAAACTCGCAGTATTTTGGAAGCAGGTTTATATGGGCATGGTCCTTCCTTGATCAAGCCAACCCATTCCTGTTGTAACTAGAAACAAGTCGCAACATCGCTCTACAGGTTTTGTATATTCAGGGAAATTTGAATGAATTTTCCGTTATCCCTCGTCAGTATCAATATTGACATTATGTATATATTTCACACACCAACACAACTCCAGCTTATACTAAAAAGTACCTAATACTAAATTATTCTAAGGTTTTTACATAATCACTCTTGGCTAAGAATAAAATTTTGTGATGATAAAATAGTTTGTTAGTGGTAGAGCTATGCTGCAGTTAGTTTCTAGCTGCAGAACGAATGGGTTAGCTTGACTAGGGTAGGAACACGCCCTCACAGAATACCAACGTAAAATAGCAGCATAATGCTGCTGTGTTTCGACTGGTGAGGTAGAGAGCCGAAGACCTTTACTACTATGGAGGCATTCCATTTCAATCCTCAAGGGTGACAACGCATTCATATTATGATTTCTTCTCAAGGATAAATGTAGATGTCATGGGCCGCAGGAATCACTTACCATCTGGTGAACCGTGCGCTCGTGTGTTATTCACAATGTAATAAAAAAAAATAACCATTGCTAAATTATATTTTAAATTATCTTATAATGTTCTAGTAATATTTATATATTCACTTCAATTTTTGGCGATTTTATAATGTAATTTAACAATAAGAAATTTTACGATTTATGAAATAATACTCACGGTTGTTACTGGAACTTTACAACTAAATATCCAATTAATTTGTTATTTTGTTGGTATATGCTTAAATTTCCAGTTCAATGATTTCTTATATTTACCCAAATAACATGGAATAAAACAAGTAATATGGATGTTATTATGTTTTTTCTAAATACTATAAAATATATTTGCTAGTATAGTTTTGTTCAGTTTACATGTTTCATTTATCTAAATATTTGTTTCATTTATTTAATTATCAACGCATGTAGTCATTGCAGGTCATGAATAATAACAGATAGATTGTATCGATTTAAATGGAAAAAGGATCCCTATAACTTCGTGCGTGTCGTGCAAGATTATAATAAGCTAAGAAATAAAACACATAGAGTAATTGAAAAAGAAAAGAACAATTATTATATTATAGAGATTAATAAAAATAAATCTAATATTAAATAGCTGTGGCGTATACTAAATAAACTTGCAGGGCGGTGTTCGAGATCAATCAACGATGTTATAAGTAAATCTTTTAATATACCTACTATAGACATTAAATCTGTGGCAAATGGCTTCGCAAATAATTTTAGCAAAAATAACCTTACCCAAAAATCATGTGAACTTTTATTTTTGTCCAATTTAGATTACGTAACACCACAAAACAAATCAATACGTTTCAAAAAAGCCTCTAGTGACAACGTTCTGAAATTGATTAGACAGCTCGATGAAAAGAAATCCCCTGGTGTAGACAATATTCGTTGTAAATACATAAAAGATATATCTAAATCTATCGCTTGTGTATTAACAAAATTCATAAATAACTGTGTTAAATACGCATTATATCCAAACGACCTTAAAACGGGATTGGTTAGACCGATATATAAAAAAGGAGCATGTAATGAATATGGTAACTATCTCTCTATAACCCTGCCCTGCTATTTTGCCAATTATTTTCAAAATAGCAGAACGATATATCTATAACCAGCTCCAAGAGTTCTATAGAGAAAATTCTATCTTATCTAGTTCACAATTTGGATTTTAACCAAAAAAGTCAACGACCTCTTTGCTCTCTAAGTTCACGGATGAAGTCTATAGTCACTTGAATGATAAAAAACACGTCTTACTTCTCTTTATTGACTTCAGCCAAGCTTTTGACACTTTGCAGCATGATATCCTCTCGGAGAAACTTAATAACACAGGAATAAGGGGACTACTACTTGAGTGTTGCCGAGCGTACCTACAAAATATGAAAGTTAATGGAGGAACAGCGCAAGGTTCAGTAATTGGACCGATCCATTATCTTGCGTATGTAAAGGACTTAGAAAATCTTATTAAGGAATGTTCCCTTTATCAATATGCAGTTGATACCTGCTTGATGTCGGCTAGCTGTAACTTAGATATTGCCGTAGAACGCCTACAAAAAGACTTTACATTGATGAACATGGGGATCACGACATAGGACTAAAACTGAACTCAGACAAAACTAAGATCATTCACGTCCACTCTAGTCACATTAAAAATGACGCACAAATCAAAATCATTGCTCAGTGTCCCTCCTGCCTTCACAAAACCTGCTCTGTCTGTACATGCAGTAAAATAGAGGCAGTAAAACCACACACATATCTAGGATTAATTATTGACCATCGATTTACATGGAAAAATCATATCAAAAATGTGTGCGATAAGTTAAGAATCATTCTTACTAAATTTTACGTTATAAAAAACAAGATACCTTTCAAAATTTTATTAAACATGTACATAGCACTTGCAGAATCTATAATAACCTACGGAATTACTACCTATGGTCGTGCCTTTAAATGCTACATAGATCGAATATTAAACTTACAACTAAGAATATTAAAAACAATATTACCGAACAATATAAAATCACAATTACTTGATAATAAAGCGGAGATATTTAAATATTGCAAAAAGATACCTATTCAGGAAAAATTAAATACAATGTTTTAGTGGAGCAATACTTTAACTACGAAATACTTAATAGTAATACCAAACAATATAAGACATTCGATAAATGAGAAAAATATAAAATCTAAACTAAAATCATATTTCATCGATAAATTAACTAATCTAAACTATATATATAATATTATAATATGCTATATATGTATAAATATTTAAAGAATATATATAAGTTTATACCACACACCACATTTAACAGAATTATATATTCTAATGTCTCAAGTCCCTAGTTTATACAGCGACGTGTAAGGCGTGCCCGTCGCAAAAAAGAAAAAATTGTAAACTACCCAGCGAGAATGTGCAGAGTTCTCACAAACCAAAAGTAAAAGATGATATTGTATATAACATATTAGAAATAAATAAATAATAATTATAATAAGAAGAAGATAAGATCTCTTTTAACACGAAAAAGTGCGTTACAACTAATATCTTCGCCTGATACTAAGAAATTATGATTTCTCGTCCCTGCAAATTTTAATACAGATATAAAATTAAGGAATTGAGATCAACCCCAAAAATCCCATCACTTGTCCGCAAACTGCCTCTTGAAAGAATTTAGTACCAATAAATTATAAGAAAAAACTGTGATCCACATCAAAGATTGGAGACTTCCAAATATTACTTTAAAATCAGTTTTTATTATTAAATCAAATCTGTTGATAATTTTAATTATTCTATTCACATTTTTCAGATCGTAAGTTTTTCATATCATTCATTTTTCATTTCAATTATTACTTATGATTGAAAATATCAATACCTCTTGACAAGACTATTGGAATATATTATTATATTAGGATTCAATAACTCAATTATAGGTTTAAATTTGATGGACTGAAAAATTTAAGTGCATTATTGTTTGAAAATGTTTTGTACATACTTTAGAAATAAAGAAAAAATAATAATTTATAGGAATTTTTCTATCATATTTTTAAAATTATTGAATAATAAATGGTCCCTTAATATAATGTTGTCTTTCTAGTCATTTTAGACAACGGAGATATCATCTGAACGTTACTAGATAACAAAAACTACGCGCTAATATATAATTATATAGAGGCTCTCATTCATCGTGTCCTTCTCTGTTCCAATGCAATAAAATTGAAGGTAGGTTCAGATCATCAACACAGTATCATGAACACAGAACAAACACAACCAATCCGGGATGATTTATGACGCAAAAATATTATGTCACGTGACCTTAATAATAACATATTCCGAACCTTCACCAAGCCACCTGCCAAACGTAACGAAGACATCGATCTCAAAGTTACGAAAGAGAATCACAAATGGAAGTTTATATTCAGCTGTGGACTAGGCTGAATAACAAAAAAAATATTTTTAAGCTTAAAAGAGAAATGGCAGTTAGCTTAAAAGTTGAGGTTGAAAATGCCTCTAGTAACGAACTGATAACGTGAACAGCCATCGAAACCCGTCTCAAGTGCGCCGTTATCTTCGCTTCTGTCCATTGCCTTTTATCTTACAAGAGCAACGTCGTAGTAAATTCCCAGTATATTTCATATAATAGTGTGCTAACTAACCATGAGATAAAATGTGTGAGGATGGTGAAAATATAGCATCAAATCTAAAACCCTAACTTGGGCTATATTTTTCAGAAAACCTATTATTTTTATATAAAAAATAAATAATTAAAAGCTGGCAGTACTTCATGTTAAGTATAATTTTTTTTATTACTTTAAGAGTAACAAACGAGCACAGAGTTCACCTGATGGTATCATTGTAAATCACCATTACCATCACAGTGAATCATAATGTAGATGCGTTGTCACCCTTTAGGACCAAGATAGAATGCCTCGTTACCAGCAATAAAGGTCTCCGGATCCCTGTAACTTCTCTCATTAAAATATTCACGATATAAATGTAATTTTTTACAAAAAGTAATTTGATACCTAAAAATCATAATACATATATATATATATATGAACTTTAAATTTAAAAACACTAAATATAGCCTTTTGTGCGAGTTGTACCGCTTAAAGTATTATTGATTACAAATTATTTGCGCGATTAATATCGTGCTATCATCGTGCTATGCTATCATCAAGAAAATTACATGCTACCGGAGAGATTTCTTTTGTTTCTGTTTTGTTGTCAAGTCGAAGCAGTCTAGTGGATATATATGTATATTTCTTACGAGATTTACACTCATAAACACTGGTTCGGTCTTTATTCTGCCTCCTATTATTGCTTCTCTTGCAAGTTGCAAAGGTTTATTCTGAGAGAGTTAATGGAGTGATAATTTTGGTGAAGGTAAGCGATAGGGTGACCACCTGTTCATGTGAATATGTTTCCTTTCCTGCCTCATTAACCTTAAGTGTCTTTATTGCAATTATTGACAATAAATAAGAATTACGTTGTACAAATAGAGATACGCCCTGGCTATAAAGAAGCTGTCATACAAATAGATCGGCGCTACCGACGAACCACGGTTCCATAGAGTACCAGATTAAAATTGTAGCTTTGCCCTATATTTAACTTGGTAAATGAAAACAGTGTAAGCTAGTAGGTATTCCATCTTAGTAATCAAGGGTTATAATGCATCTGCATTATGGTTCCTCATCGAGGGTTAATGTGGATATTATCGGTGACAAAAATCAGTTCCAAATATCATAAGAAATTAAGTATTGACTAATGTTTGACATATATGTTGCATACGGTTGGCAAGATGGCAAAAATTTATTTAATTGAAATATTTTTTTTTATTGAAAAACAAGGTCACGCGCATATTTTGTCTCGCCTTCTTCCCGTCAGCCTTCGTATACCAGTTCCATATTATCTCGCTCATACCTTCACTCTTTCCCTTTAGAAATCCTTGCGTTCACATTTACATTTAAATAAAATAAAAAAAACTATCCAAATGATATACGGTTCTAAATTGTGGTTATTAAATGTTTAATTAACATTTATACTGATTTATATTTCGCCAATTATGTTTGTTCTAAATCGGATTAAATCAATCTAGTTGCGTTCGTACCGCAACAAGGTCATCGAAAACGTGCTTTATGTTCAACCCGAGTTATTGGCCTGTATGGTCAATACACATATTTATGTCCTCTACATATTCAACATTCGTGGTTAATCTATAAGTTTATAATCATGACTCATTACTAATATTTTGTTTAAATCAATCAATAAATCTATCAATCCATTAGTAAATCATTACAGCTAGATTTACTAGGGGACGAATTGTTCTTCAGGAACGAGGAAGGACAACTCACTCATAGAATACCGACGATAACTCATAGCATGACGCTGCTGAGCTTCGTATGGTGAGTGTAGAGTTCCGGGGATTCAATTACTGCTAATGAGGCGTTACTTGTTACTAGAGGGGCGATCCAACGCACGTGTATCTATCATGAAATCAAAGTTGAGGGTGGATTTATTTGTCATGGACCGAAGTCATCGCATACTGGTGAACTGTCGCCTCGTTCAGACTCCTATATTTTATGTAGAAAAATAAAGTTATAACTTTTATCAGTATTGACAACCAGCTCACGGACTCCTCAGTTCCGTGAGCCCAGTGTCCGATGAAGCTGTAAAAGCCGCATAGGCCAACAGCATCAAACTCAACATAATTTAGATTAGTATTGTGCTATTGTTTTTGACAGAAAAACCGAATGTTCAAAAAGTGGTTATTTTACATGGTCTTACCAGATGAGTAAACAGTACAAATATAATGGTGTCACATAAGTAGCACAACAAACTTAAGGGGAAGAAAGGTAGACGTATCACCTAGCAGAACAAAAAAAAATACCTTAATAAACGCATCACCTTTTTCGAGATATAGATATTTTTTATTTTTTCTAAAAATTATTTCTAACTATTTTCTTAGGATCGTCTTTTATAAACAAAAGTCCAAAAGTTATAAAACTTTTGGACTTTATTTTAGTAGCCTGCATCTGTTTTTTCTTCGTATTTAGATTACTTGTTATTGAGATATTGGTTCAGCAGAAATATTTATATTATACTTTTTCTTATTACTATTAACACCTTAATACCACTGCACGTTAGACATAGAACAGCTATTCTAACAGATAAATATAATAATGTCTTATATATAATTTGTCACAACTAAATATCATTCAAAATGTCATGATCAAACGTCAAATTTACAATTCTTCAGAGGTAATTGCGTACGAGCTAAACATTGTCTTTAGTCCCTACTACATGGATACAGGACACATATTGTTTTTAATAGAATAGGTGGCAAACGAGAAAACGCAAGCATCTAACCTGATGGTAAGTGATTACCGCCGCCCATGAACACCCGCTACACCAGAGGAGTCGCAGATGCGTAGGCCCTTTTCTCAAGGGTCCCTAAGACGTATTGGTTCTTATATACTGCTGGTGACAGCGTGATTCCACGGAGTAGTGTGAGTGGTAGAAAATTTTACCTAAAACGTACAGTGGTGGATTGCCAAAATATATAAAAAAAAACATTTATATTCCAATGGAGTTTTATAGATTTTTGCATAAAAGGATTTGCACAAGCGCAATATATACTTATACCGTAAAGTTATTGTAATAAATTATTGACTTCATTATTTATATATTTTCATATTTATTATTAATTCAAAGACAAAGTAGAAATTGGTTAACGGAATAAAATAAAAATTATTGGATTTCGTATATACACCGCGTATACACGCAAACTAAATAGTAAGCACGCAATGATATTTTTTGTTGCAAGCTTTAAGCTCGTTCTATACCACTTTACAGTTTAATCTGTTTTGCCTTTCCTTTGGAATTACATTCGTTTTGTTACAAAAGTGCTGAAGATATATAGCTATCTATACAACTGCATGATGTTAGAAAAAAGTTATAGTCCGACTTATTATGTTCTCCTCGTCAACTTCGATACGGAAATATATTATATGTTTTACCAGATGCTATAGACTGGTTTAGAAATATTGTAGGGCCGATTAACGTTTACTCACCCTTTACCTACTTCGATGTATGGGCAGTAACACTAGAAGAAGATTCAAAGACATGAACATGAAACGCATTCAGACGCAAAAATCAATGATTTGTAAAGCATAATTATTGTTTCTTGGTTATGGAATAGACCTCGCAACCCATGTTACGTCACTACAACGTTTAAATTAATTTAATATATGACCGCTATGTAACATACGTGAAATAATTTCCACTTTCGTACCTGGGGCAGCATTCCTACAGAAAAATATCTTGAATGAAAAATTTGCTTCTGATATAAAAAAAAATCTTAACTAAAAGAGTTTGCTTAATGGCTCCGTAGGGCGTAAAGGGAATCCGACAACTTTTTTTAAAAAGATTAAATTAACTTTCAAAAATACTATGCACGTTCTTTTTCTTTCTTTTGAACATGTAGTATATATAGCAGTGAATTTATTCAGTTATATTTTTACAGATAGTTGTCTACGTAAGCCTAGTTAAGTAAAACTTTTTTTTTAAACCTTTATATATATATATATATATATATATAATATATAAATACTAGATATGAGCCTTAATCACTAATAATCATTGGTAACTTCTCTGAAGGCTGTGGAAATATTTTGGTTTACTTTTTAGTTGCAGCTTTTCTAAGTTACACTTCACCACCGTGCTAGTAGTGGTAAACCTACACTTAATATTGCAACAAATAGTGTCTCGTTGCCAGTTGTAAATAGCGAACTGTTGGAAATAAATCTGTCTCAACATTCGTCGGAGTCTTGGAGGCAAACTTGCAATTACACATTTTACTATAGCAAAATAATATGATGTTATTTTTATTCGTCTTCAAATTTAATCGTGTCTTTAAACCATAATTGGTCTAAGGATTTTATGATTATAAAAAAGGGACCGTAAAATTCCTTATTAGTATTTTACATTCAAATAAAAATTCGATTTGTAACTTATTATTTTTAATATTTATTTTAACTGTTGGTTTGATTTATTTCTTCTTATTACTATTGAATATATATAAAAGTTCACCTGATGGTGATTTCTGTGGCCTATAACACATACATTTATCGTCGATAAGGAATTACTACTTAAAGACTGATACTAATTAATATGATATATTATTCTTGTCGTTGTTTGTTATATATTTATGTATATTATGTATTGCCATTTATATGTAAATATATTTATATATAAATATTATTTAGTGTATATTATTAATTTATATATATGGTATGTTATTTAATTTTTTATTAAGTAGAATTATTTCCAATTAATTAATATGATCTACATGGATCCCTTTTTGTAAGGTGTGATCAATAATATTTAAATAAATAAATAAAAAATATTTAATGGAAATGCGTTGCCACCCGTGCGGACTAAGATGAATTATCTAGCCACCAGTTATGGTATGTATCCATGCGATTGCCTGAATGGGTCAACTTGATTGAGGAATGATCACGCCCTCACAAAATACCAGCGTACCGTACTTTCTTTTACATTAGCTTCCTGATACACAACATTAATCCTTCAAGCTGTTTCCGCAGCGCCGGTGCCACGGTGGAACTCATATTCGTATATAACGTGATATTTCAAGTTTTCCATTTTTTTAACAGAAGGATGTCAAATAAAAACAAATCATTAAATTCGAAACACAAAATACACTAAATTTGAAATACATTTGAATTTTGAATTCTTAACCAAACCAAATGTGGCCAGTTCGACTAAACGACAATTTGATGTATACATAAAGCTGCCGTGTTTTATATGCAGTTTTGGGATCCGGAGACCCAGTTACCAGTGCCGGCCAAACCATCAAACCATGAAAATCCACAATATATATGTCCGTAATATATATATATATATATATATATAAATATATATTATATTTAATTGTGAGTAATAAAAGAGCACATTTCACCTGATGGCAAGTGATTCCTGCGGCCCATGAGACAGTAGCATTATGCTGCTATTTTACGCTGGTATTCTCTGAGGGCGTGAGTCTACCCCGGTCGAGCAGACCATACGATTCGATTCAATTCGACATTTCTAGATACATTCTGCAGCTAGAAACAAACTGCAGTGTAGCTCTACCACTGTCGAAAAATTAATACTTAACTGCCGCTATGAAACCGTTCAACCTGAATGGTTTTATATAGAAAATTTTCTTTCGGTTTACGTGTATCGATATTTTCAGAATCATTTTGGTTTTACCTTACATACACATAAGTTTAGTGATACGTAATTATTGTTGTCCATATTCATTCCACCCCTACATTAACTCACGAGAAGAATGACGTACTTAACTGAATGCAGAAACGAACATCTGATCATCTTAGCAGCCATTCTTCTTCACTCTGTTATTCTGGTGGAGCCGACCCATTCATAATAAAGCTAGTTCTTATTTGCGGTGTGACTTTACAAAACTGTAAGCAGCTGTTTCTTTTTACAACGATTGGAGGACGCATCATATTATTTCTTGTCGTAACATAAGCTATTCTTAAATATAAGTTCGAACTTACTCTACGCAGATCAATTTTATATCTCGAATTCGGGATTCAAATAATCTTTTCTCGTTACTCCCTACAAAGCCTTTGTTTTCCGTATACGGAAAATCATATTACATCATGGCAAGCGTTTGACACTTTATTTCGCCGGATCACATCCACTGTGTACTTTATAATCTGACCCGGCGTTCTTCAGTCAGGTGCGCGAGCTCTACGCGTGCAGACGTCTGTTCGGTTACACTCAACATAATGTTGATTTAATTTCACGAATTACATGCAACGAGATTACTTAAAGTATTTTAAAATTATTGTAGTAATTTTGATATAGCCATTGCTATCTGTGCATTGTATCCATTTTCTGTTCACATCCACATACTTAGAGATATAGATATTTTGATTTCATTTTAATTGTGGAACTGTTTTATGCGTAGAAAAGTGTACTTGACGTGATTGTTTTAGGGCTTGCAGTAAAAAACATTTAAAACATATTTCACAAAAAAATTATAATAATACAGAAAAAAAAAATGATTTGGTTAAAAAATAAAAAAAAGAACATGAAAAAGTGAGAAATTATGTGATTTGATTTATCTACTCTTTCCAAGGAGATAACACTTTAAAAGATAGGCCTGAATAACAGAACAGGTAAGCAGTATTTTTTTAAAAAAAATTGTTGAAATAAATAGAGTCCACTGTAATTTATACTAGAATTAAAATGTTAAGGGAATAAATAACCTAAATACACGTTGAGTCGTGTTATAAGCGTTAAAAATGCATGCGTCTGTCCCATGGTACGTTAATAAGGAAAAAAATATCCTAATAATAATATAATATAATAAGGTTGTTTTGTGGAAAACTTTACAATGTTATTTCAAAGTCCTCACGAATATTTATAATAACACTTTATTAGAGTTATAATTATTTTAACTAATGCTACAATCCCATGGTATTAAAGGGCAATGTAATTTTGAATGAGTTCACAAGAGTTTAATCGTATTGGTGGAAATGCAAACAAAAAAGAAATGCAATATGCAAATATCTAATTTCGAATTCAGGTTTAAATGAAAGGTTAATACTATGGTAATTTAATTTCATTAAAATAGTAAATTATGACATTAAGACAGTTATTTATAAAGTCAAAACAAACTCTATTAAATATGTAATAACAGGTAACATTTTATCTGATGATAAATACATAATACAACCACTGACATCATCATTCATCCGTGACAAACACATTATGAAGATAGGTTCGAACAGCAGTGTTATGCTGCCAATCTACTCATATATTCATGGTGTTCTGCGAGGGCGCGGTCCTCACTGGCCGATCTAACCCATTGTGTTAGGAAACTTCTAACTACAGCGTAGCTCTATTATTATAAAAAATATAACCAAACATACACCATGATGTAAACAAACACATCCATAGGTATTCCAGCATAAGTTTATAAGTGACGGAACCATCCAGCAATAAGCTACTACATGTGTAACGCATATTTGACTTTGTCACTATTAATTTCATCAACAAAAAATAATTTTCTTCGACTCATTCTACGAATTACAAGTTACTATTAGAATATTTTTTTTATTGCATTCAGATTATTAAACGAGCACACAGTTCACTTGATGGTAAGTGATTCCTTCGGCACATGATATCTACATTCATCTTTGAGAAGGAAAAATAATGCAGATACGTTGTCATACTTGAAGATTGAGATGGCACACCCGTAATAAAAGGTACTGTATACTTATAGTATTGTACTATATTTTTATACGTTGGTATTCTGTGAGGGCGTGGTCCTTCCTCAATCGGGCTGACCCATTCATTATGCAACTAGAAACAAACTGTAGCGTAGCTATAATATTATGCTATATAAACCAGCCTTATCTTGTCGTAAACAAATTGTAGTAAAAACTTAAATAGATTAAACACGTTAATATATATTTTTTTATAAAGCTTAGACTTTAGGAGCACAGAGATGATAAATGTTGAATATGGCTCCACCAATCTTTAAACAGCCTTATCACCCTTGACGACTAAGGTGGAATATTTCGTTAGCTATAATTAGCTCTTTGGATCCCTTCACTCAGCATACGAAGCACAGAAGGGTTACGATATTCACGTTGATATTTAGTGTGGGAGTTGTCATTCCTCGTCGACTCCACGACTCGATTATTTAAATTAGCAAGTGTCTGCAGCGTGAAGATTCACATATCAAATAGAGAAGTAAATAAAAGTTGTAGGTGGAGACCTACAACTGTTATTTACTTCTCTATTTAAAATTATATTTATACTTACTTAAATTTTTAGATTATTAATTGGTGATTAGAATAACTACGAAATTGTAAATATAAATATATACGAAAAAACAATAACAAATTACACATAACTAAGTCACACTAGCATAAAAAAACAATAACAAATTACACATAACTAAGTCATATTAGCACAAAAAACAACAACAAATTACACATAACTAAGTTATACTAGCACAAAAAACAATAACAAATTACACATAACTAAGTCATACTAGCACAAAAAAAATCACGACTTGTTTGAAAATGCTTTTAGCATTAGAAGTCGTCATTTTACTCGATCGCGATTACTCCAGATTGTATTTGAATGGTTTTATTTGATCTAGCTTCTATTTACAAACACAATCCAACTTCGATGAAGAACTATAATTACGTGCGATTACAAGATCTTAGTGCCTCTAGGGCACAAACGAATTTCCTCGTTGTATCAATATCCGCTTGCAATCGAAGTTCAACGTATCATTGGAAACAGAAACATTTTTTTAGTATTTTCGATGAAATTTCTGTAAGGTACTTTAAATTTACGATAAAAAATTGTTTTAAAGTATAATTTATGAAGTGTACAGTAAAAGTTCTGTATGAACTTAAGCATGACTTGAAAAGTAAAACTTTCTTATTTATACGGTCATGCTTAAGTTTATTTACAACCGCATAGGGGAAGCAGTAAGTAGCTATATAGATGTTAAGATTAGTGATAAAAACCAGAAGCAGTATCCTTTTTTTTGTTTAAGACAGATGGTAATGGGAACAGTAATAATTTATAATTGTTATATATATAGTTTAGGTGTAAAGTTCACTGTATGTTAGACTAATATTACATATTCAACCTTAATATAGATTGAACTTAAATGTAAGTTAGGTTCTAGTTGTTGTTTATTTTCTAGATTCTTTTGATGTTAAGGAAATGATAATTTAGTTTATTCATATGTTACGCGTATGTCAGTATGTAAGAGTTAATCAAACAAAAGTGTGCGTGCATGTCAGTTACTCAAAAGCGTTAGCAGACAAAAGCTTTAAAATATATTGTTATTATTGGGAATGCAGTGCATGTTTTTATTAAAACCATTATCGAACATTATTAATGATTATGTTAAAAAAAATAACATTGGTATAGTGTAAATCTTTCTTTTTTGTAATACATGTAACGTTAGAAGTGGAAAATGGAGAAATATTCTATATATAGAAAAAAATATAGATTAGGCGTTTCTTTATACTTGTTTGTGTCCACTTGCTTGGTCGGGTATATCAAAAAATATAGGAAGTTAAGTTTTCCTTTTTGACGATCTTTCATTATTAGTTGTAAAATTACCAAACTTGGCGTAAAAGTAATTTGAAAATATCAATAATCGAGTACACCGAGCAACAAGTCTTCAGACAGCCATCAAACATCTATAGGCACTAAAATGGCACCCTCGTGCGACACAAGGGCGAGCTTGATTAAATGCGATAAGAAATAAATGACTGCCAGCGGCAGGGCCGTAATGATAAGGTCAAATAAATTAACGGCAACGAACAGGAAAGTTTTACATTTATATGGTACGTCATAATATATTCTCTGCTCAACCCAAGGGTAGGCTGGTAGAGAATGCCATATGGCACAAACGCTTTTTTGTACAATGTTTGTTTACCTAGTGTAAATATTTTATGCAGCGGTAGAGCCAGTTTTAGCTAGTGTTTACAGCTGTGGCATGGGTCAACTCGACTAGGGACGGATCACGCTCTCAAAGAATACCAGGGTAAAATAGGAGCATAAAGCTAATGTGGTCCGTCTAGTGAGTGCAGGGATCTAGTCCCTCGTTCAGGTGACAAAGTATTCCATCTCGGTGTTCAAGGTGATAACGCATCTGCATTATGATTCCTTATCGAGGATGAATGTGATTGTTAGAAGTCGCGGGAATGACTTATTATCGGGTGAATAATAAAAAAAAATATATATAAACAATTTTAACGTTACCTTGGTAAGTACAAACTTTACATACGAGTAACTAAATTACTTATTTATAACAAGAGTTATATATAGTTATAACAACGCTTGTTATGTTAAGTTATATTAACTTTCGGCCCTTTTTTAAAAAAAATTAGGTATTATGTTCTTTTTCTTTTTTGTGTTAGTTTAAAATTTGTGGATATATAAGTTATTTATTTATCTAAAATTAGGTTAAAGTAAAGTAAAGAATAAATTAAACTAAAAGCAGAGAATGAATGATGTCCAAGCAGAGAATAAAAAGTAATTTAACGAGATATATATATATATATATATATATATATATATACATATATATATGGCAATATTTAGAGCTCGTTGGATAGATATGCTTTAAATCGTTACGTACGCATGTGCCCAATGGGAGATTGTATTATGACATGTCGATTGTGAGCATGAAATGTGTTGTAATGACAAACATGTTTAGAAATATTTGAACCGCTTTTATTCCCGTTTATTTCTAGTTTCAATTCGACTCGAACTGTGAACGTCAACGATTTCACAGAATCACAGCTTTATTGAGAATGTTTCTGATCTCATTGCATTTGAATAACATAGGAGTAAGGACAAACAGCACGATTGCATGTGTTTTTGTTGATGAAATTAGATTAACAGATTGTCGCCATTATCGTCATCATGATGTCCTCTTTGTCGATATCAATCACGATGATATCTTCTGGTTATTATTAGATGCATAAAAAGCTGTGTGTTTGTTAGGTATTCCATCATTTTCCTCAGGGACAACAACGGATTTGTATTTGAATCTATTTGAGAACGATGTAGGTGTTTATGAGATACAGACATAATTTGCTATCAGATGAACCTACCACGTTTAGCTTCATAAAAACCACATCCAATTATAAATATAATATTTGTGTACCATTAATATAAAGAGATTTTCAAATGAATAAACAGTACTAATAGGGCCTATAATCAAAAAAAAATATTATGTTTTGTAGTATAAAACTTTTTTCAAATAATTGATCCCGTTCAGTAACTCGTATAACTTATTTGCGAGCATTTTCTATTATGGTTTTTACCCTTATCTCAATGACTTAATCCGACTTTGTTTTTATCGTGAGTAATTCCTACCGTATCATCAGCATTTCTAAGTCAATTTTGATTCTTGTTTGTTAGTATGAACTAGAACAATTTTAAAATCTAATCATGATGTTATGAAGAATTCTTCGATAATATACAATGGAACTAACGGACGATGACACCTGCGATTTTAAAATTCGTATGTACTTTCTTACTTCTAAAATATGTGATACTAAAAAACCGACTTTTATTTTTGTTTAGGAAAACCAGAAAACAAAAACTAATTCATAAAGAGTTAAACGTGTGAAATCGTGTGATGCATCGTTTTTTTTGTTGTGTAATGTAATCATTTTTAACTTGTTTTCATACATTAAAATGTCATTTTATATCTATCTCGACGGTTTATGTCTAAACTAACTAGAAACTTTATTAAGCTAGTGACACACTTTACTGTTATTTACTATACGTTGGTTTTATTCGTCGTTATATTTTCTTAAAATAGGGAGATAGATGCACTAACGTAAAATAGAGATATTTTACGTTAGTGCATTTGCGACTCCTCTGCGTTTTGCGGATTTTCATAGGCGGCAATAATCAGTTAACATTAGTTGAGCTGCTTGGTTGTTTTCCAATTAATCTATAAAAAAAAAGATTAAGAAACTAGCATACAATTCACTAGATATCAAGTGATAACCGCGGCCCATTACAACTACGTCCATTCTCAGCAAAGAATAAAGAAGCACATATGTAGTGCACACCCTTGAGGACTATTCTTTTATTCTACTTCGGCCTTCTCTTATCCGTATCCATCTCCTTGATCTTTTTAGAGTGTTTACCACGAGGGGGAATTGATTAGATGAAACTATTTCGATAAAAATCTTAGGAATTATTGAGTTTACACATCGTACGTCACCATAGAATTCATAATTTCATCCTCACCGTCTCGACGGCTGGCACTTTGCTCTGTATACGAAGTTTACTGCCACCCACAACAACTTTGTGCAATCAGCTGTCTGTATTTCCGATCTTATACAACTTAGAGACATCAAGAAAAGAACCTCGAACAATCTTAAAGGTATTATAATCCCTAACTCTTCTGACGTTGCGATTTTCACGGTAGGCGGTGATCACCCACCATCAGTTGAGCTGCTGTCTCGTTTGACAGCTCTTCTATATAAAATATAAAAAGCTCAGACACTGACATTAAATATAATAAATGTAATAGGATTGCAACGAAAAATAAATGTTGTGTTACCGTCAAATTCACCGCCCGCCCTTTAAATTTACGTCCAAACGTCGTTTTCATTAAAGTCAGTGCATACTAGCTACTAGCAAAGTAATATAAACCGCAAAATATTGAACACAATATGTTTTTCGCCAATAATAGTATGGGTAATATTTTACATCGTACGGTATTATTAAATAATAAGTCATCTTAAGCTCAAAACTTGTTTGCTAACGATATTATTAAATTTATGGCGGCAGAATAAATTTTTCCACCAACGTAGTAATAGGGCAAATCTCTCATTTGAAATTATGATGGCTATAAAATGTAAATTGCTCGTGCAACTTACGTATCGTTGTTTTATTTTCAGAATTGTAGATGCAACATATAACACTATATATAATTAGTTCAATAATAATAATTATTATATATATATATATTTATATATTTTATTAACATTTGCAACAATTATGGCTCTATGAAGTATTTTTAGATTTTATTTCCTCGGCGCGTGTATAATATTTTACTGTGTAATTTTATTGTGTAATATATAAAAAAAATATTCGTTCTTGGTCGGATTATGTTGCATTTTTAAAATATCTACTAGGATCGTCCACATCTTCGCATGATATCTTTATAAAGCGGTTGTTTATCGAAAATGTGTTTCTCATGGAAAGGATTTGTATTTGATTCGTATGTGATCTTAGAACTGGGATAGAAGAGGCGAAAGAAACGATAAAGGAAATAGGTAGACGCCGTATGTAATTTTGTTGCTGTATTGAATAGAAATTTAAAGACAGAATGTACACGCCTTCCACATGGTAGGCTTCATCTGGATTAAATATAAAATAGAACCACTCAGAATTCGATACTCGGAATCGACTATACTGAAATACTTGTTGAAAATTTACCTGGTTTGAAAAAGTATTGCAATACATGTAAACAAAATAAAAAAAAATCAAATTCTACATACAAATTTAACTAATGTAAGGATACTATATAACGTCGAACCCGACAACCGAACCGAAATCTTCATGTTCCAAACAAGACAGGGGTAACACACAGAGGCACAAACAGAGCCTAATGCTCTGTTTGCGCTAAAACGATGTAAGACGCACGCAGGCGAGCGTACCCCCTTGTGGAGGGTTGTACAATGATCATTTCATGCATATTGATCTGTTTGCGGCGTCGCCTGCGTCGTTCAGGGGGAGTGTTGTGCGTGCTATGAAGATGTAAGTTAACTTATCATAATCTTATTCATTTGGGTTTGTTTAATTGTGCTAAATTCTTAAATTTGTATAATAATAATTTGAATATATGAATATTCTGTCTTAACTCAACTTTATAATATTGTTTTCATACTTTTATAATATTGTTTTCTTTAGTTTCTTATTACTTTTTACTTAAGTTGTGAATAACGATGTTGGCTACGTAATCACACTGTGTCTGCTATATTATATTATTGATGTAATACACATTATGTAGCTGTTGGTTCCAAATAAAAAAATAAAGCCTTCACAGAATTTCACCATTTCATATGGTGAAGGAATCTGAAAACCCAATTGCTGGAAGAGGCATTCCATCTTACTTCTTAGGAATAACCACATACCGCGTACCTTAAATATTTGTTGAGCATGAATGTAAGTGTCAATGAGCTTCAGTATTCACTTACCATCAGGTAAACTGGGTGAACTTTTGTCACCCTAAGTTTCATAGAAAAATGCTATTATTATCGTTTCAGTCAAAAGTTGAAAACTCCCCAAAAGTATCGATCCCGAAAATTTACATTCATCGACTTTCTACAAACTTGCGTAGGTCGTCATTTTTCTATAACTTCTTCATTCTTATTTTGTAACTTTTTCTTCGCTTCATGGTTCTTTCGTCTCTTGGGAAACTTAAAGACAAATAGAATCGTTTCCATTTTCCTCTACGTAACGTATGGAAGTAATAAAGAAAAAAAATAATGGCATTTTTTGCAACTCTTAATATTAGGTGTCTAAAGATATGATAATGTATGCTTCTATTAATCACTTACAACTGTTACACATTAGGATTAAAGACTCATCATAGCAGACTGTCGGAAGACACTCAATATTGATAAACTTAGGCCTTACCCATAGCACATAGTTCCATGCTAATAAAGACAATGTCCTCCCAGTTAATTTCGACCACGGTGATATCTTCTGGTTGTCACCAGATGACATCAAAGGCGTAGAATATTTTATAGTGTTATATGTATTTGTGCAAACATATAGAAACCTCGCACGCTGCAACGCCCTTCACAATTTAGATGTATATCCATTTTTTTTCGGTCTGATTGCCGCTGTTAGCCCGAGGGCGTTTACAGTTTCACCGGGTTGATGTGTATACCCATGCACATTAAGATCGTAGGAAGGTTTAGATGCAGTGCAAAAAACACGAGTCGTACACAGGACACCCTGACCCATAAACCAGTAATGTTTGATCAACCAATATTGTTCTTCGGCTGGGAATCAAAACCAGGGTATGTGCCACAGCAGTTATACCACGCGGCTGTCATAGCTGTGAAATCGATATATTTATATATTGACTCCAGCCTATAAATAACTATACATCCGCTCTCAACGAATATTTAAGAGAACATCTTTTTTTTATAGAATAGGTGGCAAACGAGCATGCAGCCCACCTGATGGTAAGTGATTACCACCGCCCACACAAGATCCGCAACACCGGATGAGTCGCAAATGCGTTGTTAAGCCTGTCGACTGGGAAGGAATACGCGTAGTGCAGTCTCAGGATCTCGACATTCATTATAATACACACAGCATCATTCTACTTGTATTTCATTCTGGTATTATGTGGGGGTGGGGTCCTTCACCGATAGAATAGACACATTTAAGGTTCAGCTAGAAACTAACGGAAACGTGGCTCAACTAATGTTGTATTTTGGAATTGGTTATGAAAGATGTTTATTTCTATTCAACACTTACATTGTCCGTTTATCTTGATTCTTATTCTGACTCTGTATCTGTTCTACAAATATATACAAATGATCTATTACCACCAGCATGCTGCACGTCCAATATGCAAAGTTATAGACGAATAGGTCAACAAGTATACCCCACAAGTAGAGGTCATCCTCGTCTGTTTCTCTAATCTGTAACGTCTACATGTATCACAGTCCTAGAGTAGACATAGAATTAATTGATACAGTAAAATGGATTTGGAGTCATCAACAATATCGTCTTTAACAACGTACTAAAAAATTCATGAAACCCAATTGAATGTAAACGCTTTTGCCCTAAAATGATGTATATAGATTTCTTACGTGATTGACATGACCCTGTTGGGATGAATAATTAAACAGTAACTAAGCACAATTACATCAGTGTACGCAAAGGCTATGGTAATTAACTATTTAATATTTACTAGATAATCCTGCATATAAATAAGTAATAATACGTATTTTACTAATTTCGATGTAATCCCAAAAATCAATGAACGGATTTTGCTTAATCGCTTAGAGTTTCTAGAAATTCGAAAGCATTTGTTGGAAGTAGGGACAGCAGATTCACTACATCGATAATAATTATTATTAATTATCGATATATTTATATATATATTTACTTATAGATATGTTTGAATTTATAATATGTATATATTTTTGTTTTATAGTTTATGTAAATGCATATAAATATATATTTTATTTAGTATTATATATTCCTAAGATAATATATAATTGTATTTATATATAATTGTATAAGTATTTAGATGTACTGTATGTTTCTTATTTTCTTTATTATTATTCATCTATCCCTACCTTGATTTCTCTGAACCCTCCCAAGGTTGACTGGTAGATAATGCCTTGGGCATTAAGTCCGCCTTTGTGCATATGTTAGTTGTACAAAAGTTTATAAATAAATAAAAAATAAATCTTCCGTTACTTGATTTATCTTTAGAAAGGGATTTTTTTTATAATCTTGATCTCTATGCAAATACTACCACGTGATATTTTTTAAAGAGGTTTTGATACATATTTTGTATGGTTTACTTTGGTATTGCGGATGTTTGTGGGCGGCGGTGATCACATACAATCAGGTGGGCTGCATGCTCGTTTGCTAAGTATTCTATAAAGAAAAAAGAAATATTTAGTAAATGTTTTCATATTCAATTATATGCAAGTTCCCTTTACAACTTTTAAATGCACCCAAATGATCGACATATGCATGTAAGTGTAATATTTGAACGGTCGTCTATTAAACTAGGTTTAGTTCTCCTTGTAATCTATAGTGCATTTTTTTCAGAAAGCAACCGAAGGCAAGATATTGTATATGTATTTTCGAATGAAGATTCAGATTAGTTATAAGATAAGTGATGCCCTTTAACAAAAACCCCATGATCAGCCTACGTCCTAAATATCATTGAATCTATGAAATAAGTATGAGGAATGTTTATGATATATCTTAAAATAACTTTATAAACCAGGACCAATACGTAGTAAAGAAGCCACGAGCCTTTGGCATATTTTCTCCCAATTGGGATAAATTATACCTTTCAGATCTCAGACATGACAAGGGATAATCGTACTCGATTCAGTTTAAGAACTTTGAGAAGTTGTGAAGTATTGATTTTTATTACGTATTTAAATCCAATAACGACGCATTTTTTGAAACTTTAAATGTTAGGTTTCGAGAGAAGTGGTGTATACTTTCGATATCTAGCATTTGTATTTAGGAGCACATAATTCATCACAGTTTGTCAATAGACACTCAAAACTGATAAACGTAGGCCTTCCTTAATCATCTGATAATGTGGCGAGTGCATTTAGTCGATTTCAACCACAGTGACATATTCTGGTTGTTTTCAGATGACATCAGGTGCGCAGAATATTTCATAGTGCCGTAAGCATTTGTGCAAACACAGAGACGCTCATTCGTCACTACCTTCACTATTCCGATGTAGTGCATATGTAATACAATACGAGGCAGGTTCAGTTAGAGTCAGTCTGTGAGACGTACAATACTGTCAGATCCGAAAACCAACAATTTGATATGATACATGATTATTATTCCCTGACTGGGAATAAAACCCAGAAACAGCGCCAAGTACTAAGTACTCATACCACTACGCTATCGTCATATATTGACATCTACGATAGTTATATTTCTATATTTTGGGACAAATGAAGACAAATAAATTCAGTTGCCAATTTTCTGTTCGCATAACGTTGTGTTACTGTAAATACTACTTCAATTGAAAACTACTTTTTAATATTCTTTATAAATGTGATAAATATCTGAAATTTGGAACATCGGCCATTACTTTGGTCAAATTTATTAGGCTTTTGTCGAGCTATACTTTTTCGGCGTCTCTAAAGCTTGCGTCACAAACCCTCACGTTCAAATATCCTAAATTAGGTAGACAGAGACGACGAGATGATGTGAGATATCCACCTGGGCAGTCAATAAGTTGCCTAGGATCCTGTCTCTGTCAAGTTAGTGATTTTGAAACCAGACTCAAAACCTATTAACTATAAATATTAGTGATTGGGTTTTGTCCTTAAGAAACGGTAAAGTTGTAAAGTCAGAGTCAGAGTTATAAACTACTGTGGCATGAATATTCAGGTTAGATCCAGATAAGTCAATGTTAGTTCAGAATACTATTACATATTTTCTGATGAGTATAGGCAAACACAGACCTTATTACTGGTGACGGGGGATTCCATCTTAGTCCTCAGAGTTGACAACGCATTTACAGAATTATTCTATGACGTATGCTGTGATTGAAAGAAAAAGAAAGAAAGAAGGAATTTGTTTATTTTCAGGCAAACTAACATTATTACATATAATTAATCGATTAATAGAAAAAAAGTAAATAAAATTAAATGCTAGTTATCATGAATCGATCTCAAGTCAGCATATGCTAGGCATGACCAACCAGCGCTGGTCTTCCGTTGAGGTAGTTTGGTGACGCATTGCAATCAATCACTGAAATCTATTACCCTAGGGTGAACTGTGTTCTTGTGAAATCAAAATCTCTTATTCTGTATCTGGTATTATACTGATAATAAAATAGACCATGAAAATAAATCAGTGTGTCATGGAAATTTTTATATATTAATCATTACTAATAGGATTTTTTTATAGAAGAGGTGCAAACAGAGGGCTCAAACGACTGGCGACAAATTTTAGTTGTCTAATAAATAAATATAGATTAAAAAACACAGTCATAATCAACAAATAGATATGCCATGCCATTAATGATGTATTACATCATTATAGTAATCTTTTTTAATCATTGATACACAAAGAATACACAATTATTTGCGTATCTCACTTTAAAATATATCGATAAAAGCATTATCATTAAAAAAAAATCAGTACTCGTTCTGAGTGACTAAGCGAAGCCCTAAGTATATGCAGGAATTTTAACGCTACAAGCGCAATTCAAATACTATCATTATAATAATTGAATATTCAATTACGAAATGCAATTATACAGATTAGTTGGTTGCTCCGTGTAAGCCGTTATACAAGCAAGTAGGACACTTGCTAGTTTGACTTGAGACTTGTAAACGAGCAAATTTCATTGTTACGACGTGCTCTACTGCGAAGGAAAACATTATGATGAAATCACATGTCTACGAAATAAATATGAAAAATATTCGCAGTCTGACAAACCGTTGAGACACATGTTGGACTAGGCTCCAATACCACCCGGGCATAAGGCTAGGGCTAAGGTACCCCCTGCCTCTCGTACAAGGGGACTTCGGATTCGCGAGTGATCGGGGTGGGGGGGCTCTGACCACCCGGGCAAGCGGACCCGGGGAGGACGGCAACTCGAAGTGGTCTCGAGTTGCCGTAGCACAATGAGGGTGCTAGGGGTGGCTTGACCTACCCTGGGAGGTGCTCCGGTGCGTTCCATTGGAGATCCCGTAGCCCTTCCCAATGCACTGAGGATGACCACCGGGGGGGTTTTAGTGATTAGAAATGCTACAAAATCCTGTCTCTGCCCAAGAGGCAGGGTATCTTTCAAAGATTTCCCACCTCAAAAAAAAGGCTCCAATACCAAAGAAAAAGCCTTTGCCCAGCAGTGGGATATGTAAATGCTGTTATTTTACTTTACGTTCATGAAACATCCTATATGTATCTTGGTTTCTTATAAAGAGGTGACAAGATAGTACACAGTTTACATGACGTAAGTAATATCAGTGGCAAATGGAATCTATGTATATCTGTTCTTATGAAGAGTCAAGTTTATTTTCAGTTTCAGTTTGTTAAGCCTGTCAACTAAGATGGGGTGACTCGTTACCTTGAGTTCCCAAATCGATAAACCCTTCATAATAACTTAGTCATAACTAATTGATAAATATCAATGCTTTCAATCTCATAAAATTAGTGGTTAAGCAGATTTACAAACTAATTTTATGACCATATGGATAAAAAATGTTTTCATAATCTATGAACCCATATTATTCTTGCGTGACACATAATAGTAACTTATTTTCTTAGTCACGTCATGCCCCTTATAAGCCCTTTGACATAAAGAGGTCATGATTTCAGGTCAAAAATGTACCAGTGTGAAAAAAAATAGTATACATTTTTTTTAATATTTTATTTCGAAAGAATGTTGAATTGTCATATTTAGTGGATAGATAGATATTTCAATTCACGAGTCAACACCAAAAACATTTTAGTTCAAAATTATTTTCCTTTGTTGGTTTATTTAATTTGTTACAATTGTAAACATATTTAATTTGATAACAAATGTTAATTTGCCTGCTCTTTTTTCCGTTTTTAAGATTACTAAATTACACAGTAGAGGCAGGATCTACAGGCGTCCTAGCCAGCGATTTGCGCAATGCAGTTGCTATATCGGCAGCTGCTGCATGATGTAGGCTGGTATCTCGTTAGAGGGAAAAACCGGAAGTTTGTGGAGGGTGGCTGACAGCTGATTACTGACATTCTTCAAAGCCACGTGGTGCCCTACTCCAGGCTTATCGGCGATAATTTTTGTTAATAATGCGATAAAGTTTTGTATCATAATGCCCGTTGCCACACGTCGCGTATCTTAAAATGCGTCAATTATTTAGACTTAGAGGAAGTTCATATGCGGAGAATGAATTGGCCTGCACTAAGCCCAAAGATAAATTCCATCGAGCACATATGGGACGAGCTAAAAAAAAGGTTTCGAGCTAGGAACCAAGCATCTACGTTCTATAAATATTCTGACGATGGCGTTGTTCGTTGACTCCATCAAAAAAATAATAAGATCAATGAAAAACCAACTGCTAGCCATGATTAGTGCTAGGAGAAGCAATTATAACGAAAAATTAAGTCAATAATTGTGAATTAGTAATGACAACAACAATTTATTGATCTATGTCAGTAACTTGATTAAAATCTTCATTTAAAATAGATATTACTCAACCATTATTTTGTCCAAAGTTTTGAAACTCTATCTTTAACGATAACTCTTATAATTTTTATAGGATTTGAACCCGAGTGATATGAAGGAAGGTTCATTATAGTGAAACTATAGTGAATTACTATTGTTAGTCAATCATCGACTTTATAATTGCGTTAGGTTTATGTTTTATTTAAAATTAAATAATATACCTTTTTTTAAAATTTTAACTGTAACTTTCAGCATAAATCAAGGCGTGCAGTGACGTGAACTAAAACAGCCGTTAGCTCTGCGCCGTGGTCGACCCGATAACAAGCTCAGGCTCCACAACAATACTTCAAAGTTGCTCCTCAAAAATATAGTGGGGTCTATGTTGGTAGTGAATTCAACAATCTATATCTATACTAACATTTTTTTTAAATTAATCTAAGGTTTACCATAATTCACATAATATAAGTGATAAACACGCAGACTATAAACTCCTTTATATTTTTTGTACATTGGGAAATGCCTTATTCAAACCACCCTCAAAAGTCCCAGATGGCAGCACCACAGCCACTCCAACGCTGGACAACTATCGGCAGCCACGTCTCGGGGAGGACTTCTATGATTCCTTCACTTTAGACAAAGAGCGCCAGAACACAGGCGCACCTTACAACTCGGATCTTCCATGTTCAAATGAGCGACGAACAAAGAAATACAGGGAAAGAAGCAGAACTTAACACCAGCACTTCTCTCCCTACTCGAACGGCCCATTGACTGTGGAAGACAGGGAAAACGTAATCCACCTACGTTCATTGATGATGGGCGTAATGGAGATTATCAAGCCCAACTGAATCGGCTGTTTCACCGTGGTACTATCTATGCATAGTTTAGTTAGAAACGAGCTAAAGTATGGCTCTACTATTGTACGTAGACTTATCTAAACCATGTATCGCGAATCCCGTGATTAAATCATTAGTATCATAACCGCAAACTTGCTATGTTGACGTGGCAATAATATAATTATTGACAGTTCATTTACTTGTCTTCTCGAATTAAAGTTATACCAAGAACAGGATTTTCTCCTCAAAATACGTGTAATATATACCGGGAGTAATAGGTACTAACAGTTTGCTAATTAAACAGTTTTAATTAAACAGACTTTCAATGATCTGAAAATATCTTCGCTTTTCTAAAGCCGGTTTGCTCTTGGGAATCCATTTTTTTTATGTATTACCACCGTTAATACGCCATGTTTTTGTATAAAAAAATAACCACCAGAAGGGGCGAAGTCATTTCATCAATGATAAAATAAAAGAAGCAGAACTTAACACCAGCACTTCTCTCCCTACTCGAACGGCCCATTGACTGTGGAAGACAGGGAAAACGTAATCCACCTATCATTGATGATGGGCGTAATGGAGATTATCAAGCCCAACTGAATCGGCTGTTTCACCGTGGTACTATCTATGCATAGTTTAGTTAGAAACGAGCTAAAGTATGGCTCTACTATTGTACGTAGACTTATCTAAACCATGTATCGCGAATCCCGTGATTAAATCATTAGTATCATAACCGCAAACTTGCTATGTTGACGTGGCAATAATATAATTATTGACAGTTCATTTACTTGTCTTCTCGAATTAAAGTTATACCAAGAACAGGATTTTCTCCTCAAAATACGTGTAATATATACCGAGAGTAATAGGTACTAACAGTTTGCTAATTAAACAGTTTTAATTAAACAGACTTTCAATGATCTGAAAATATCTTCGCTTTTCTAAAGCCGGTTTGCTCTTGGGAATCCATTTTTTTTATGTATTACCGCCGTTAATACGCCATGTTTTTGTATAAAAAAATAACCACCAGGAGGGGCGAAGTCATTTCATCAATGATAAAATAAAAGAAGCAAAAGTAAGAATTAATTACTGGTTTACATTATACATCCGTTTAATGTGTATTTATTATATATTGTGATTCTTATTGTATTTGATTAAATTAACAGAACCTATTCAACAGAATAATAAAGTTGATATAGATATAGATATAGGAACATATTTATAAATTATTATTATTATTGCTAATAATGTCCTCCTGGTTGATTTCGCCCACAGCAATATCTTCAGGTTATTAGCAGATGACATCATCAAAGCAAGATATATCATAATGCCGTAAGGATTTGCGTTAACACAGAGGCACACCCCCTCCCTAGTTCGATGGTACACATGTGTAATAAGATTGGAGGAAGATTCGAATACATTTTCAAAGACATATGACGCATATACAACAACCTAGAACATAAAACCATCAATTTATGTATCATATATTGTGTATATATTCGCCTGGGAATAGAGCCTAGGACGCGTGACACAATAGCTAGGTTCACTAACCATTACATTTGGGGATCTGCATAAACGGAGGATATTTTAAATTTGCGCGTTATTTCAAGACTAATAATTAATAATTTTTAACTTTTGAAACTTATGACAATAAAATCGGTTCTTTGTTTTGTTTGATTTTTTTTAAAAAAACCTTAAGATCAGCAACAAACGAGTTAAAAAAAGACCAAACGATATCCCTTGTTACCCATGAGAGCTAAAATATGATACCTCAATTCAGTAGTCGCTTCTCATTACTCGTCCTAGTAAAAATGCAATACAGCATATATATACCCTTATTACATTCCATTGTGAAGCTGAACATTATAAGCTTATAAAAAACAACTTGAAACGACCATTGACTACTTCTCAAAAAATATGCACTGGTGCAAAGTAACAACCTACATGATTCAGTAAAAAGAATCTCTTTATTGTCTTTTACACTATACCCGGGAAGAGAAGAAGCTCATGCATTCGATGTTTTGCCTTTTCTATCCAAAATTGTGAATATCGATACCAAAATTAAAGATAACATTAAATAAACAATAATTGGTAATAAAACATTACATTCGAATGAGTAAACTTAGGTAGATTAAAAATATTCCGAAATAATATTCGGTTAGTTTCAAAATCAGTTTGTAAGAAGATAGTATTTCCTTTGCATGTCTTGCATTAAACATTAGTTTCCAACTCAGAAAGCTCCTTGAAGTTCTAATTAAGTTAAATACTGTATTGTTCACTAATTTTATCTTACTAGTAACATTGTATCAGCCTTAGTTTTCTAAGTAAATTGTACAATTAATTAGGATCTTATTTCAACATTTGAGTCAGCGTCTTTCTTTGTATTTCTTTTTCTTAATATAATATTAGGTAAGACAAACGAGCACACACACCATAGAAAACATTTCGTTACTATTCTGTGGGGATGTGACCATTTTGCTTGGTGTAGCCAAATTGTGCATCAAAAAAAAAATGTTGCATCTATAAACAAGCTCCCTAGCTTTTTTCTAATTTACACTTATGATGGCAACCCGCGTGACTGGAATCAGCAGATTGATGAAGACTCATCATCATTATCAACACAACCATCACAACCCATCTGCTGCCGAAGATGAACTATCCTCGGAGACTGCCACGAAACCGACCCTGAGTACTCTCACTCGCATAAGTCGAATTCCTGCACATTTAGATCTAATGGGTAGATCGTGCTGCACTACGTTGGCTAATAGGAGGATGAACTTGTCTTTCCATCAATTATCAGTTCTACAAGCTACACGGTAGGTCCATAGCTTACTAATTCTTTGAGCTATTTCGGTTACCTTTGTTGCAATACGGATATCAAAGTTGTGAATTCTCTCACTCGGAGCAAGCGAGCATACCTCTCCACGTGGTGCTGAGTTTAACCATGACTTGGCTCCGAAGGTTATCACTGGAAACGTGGTTGAATTAATAGGTATGTCGTTTTTATAGAATAAGAGTGACAAATGAATACAAAGCTCACGCTGGACCATGTTGTCATCCACATCTAATCTCGACAATGAATCGAGACGTTGCCACTTTCTATGTGTATGTGTATCGGAAAGATAAAACGAAGTAGCTATAGTCCAAATTCATAATTATCTGTCAGTGAATGTCAAATAATAATATAACCATTTTTTTTAACGTAGCCTAGAAAGTAAAACCAAATATTAAAATAGTAGTATGTAACATCAACTTTTCATATTATGACAAAAATGTCAAGGCTCATTTATCACATTACAAGGCTTCCATTACCAGTAAGTAGAAAAATAAGCAATCCATTACGTCTCTAATCGAAATTTTCAAGTTTCCAATAGAAATGAAATCTTTGAATAAACCCAACTAAAAAAGAATAACTTACTGTTTACACCCCACACTACAGACCCCATGTGCCTATTATTGTTTTATTGCACGTCCCTGTATTTAAATGAAATCTTATATATTTACTTAATATGCTATTTTATTTTACTCCTCAGCCCGAGATGTTATTTATTTTCGGTTTATGTAGTATCTACGATATCTATTGAGCCCAAGTTATTCCAAAAATATTCCATACGACCCCAAAAGGCTTTCCAAAGCGATTGCGACGGAGGGAGGCTACAGTTATTTGTTCATCTAATCACTATTATAATATTTATCAACATGATCGTGTGCCAGTACTCTGCAGGCGTCTAACTATTAATATTCGTGGAAAATTTCCAGTAGTAATAAGTATCTTTGAACTTCCAATGAGGTTTGCACGATACCCCGATGTTTCTTTGTTTTATTATAGAGTTTTTACTTTAATTACCTTTACGTACTACAGGTATTAAACCTGCAATACTCTGACGGCACTATCAAGCAATGTCCCATGTCATCGCTAATTATACCAAAGTCTCGTGACAAGTTTATTTTTAATAGGGAGATCGATTAATTGAACAAATTAAGATGTTATCAACAGGATAATAAATTAGGCTTTTCTAAAATTATGGTGACACGCTACAGTGGCACTATAATTACACCATCAAGATACTGGTTCGGATTTGCTTGAACAAAATATGGTTATTTTCAGAGAATACACGCGTTAAACTAAATTTTAGTTTTACTATGTTTTGTACGTTGACTAAGGGAAGTCAGTGACCCATATTAATCATAAGAATCACATCAGAAGAGTAGGGGAAATTACCTCTCCAAGCCCTTGGTATGACAACATGAAGATAAGACATAGAAGAGAAGACACATCTGCATCTTGATATCTAGAGTAGATGAGTTCGCCAATGTTTTGATCAGTAAACGCCATTGGATGGCAGGCTTAACACCTTAAGAGCCTTAAGAGCGAGCTTAGTGATCAGGTCCGTACAGTTATTGTGGGAATCCGAAGACCCAATTACTTAACACCTTAAAAACCACGCTGCGACCTGGTCTGCAGGGTGGCTGGCCCTATTTTTTCTTTCATTTAATTGAGAATAACAAACGAGCACACAGTTCAACTAATGGGAAGTGATTCCTGTGACCCATGACACATTCATCCTGGGCAAGGAATCATAATGTAGATGCGTGGAGACTGAGATGGACTGCCTCGTCACCAGTAATAAAGGTCTCCAGATCCCTACACTCACCAGACGAAACCCCGCTACACATAATACCACATTATATATTCAATCACATTGTTTTGGATTAATTCTATTGGTTTGATCCTACGAATTTCTACTAAATAGGCATTAGATTGTATTTTACATCATCATCAAATCTATAGCTGCTTTACGTGTGAAGAATAGAGAAAGAAGAAGTTTATAGAATACCTGGGCAAAATAGCACTACTATGTCGCAGTTTTAGTGAGAGCATCTATTATATCTTAGTTTTCACACAATGAATTTGTATCTCTACTTCTTAATAAGGATGGATACAGAATCGCTTACTATTGATTGAACTGTGTAGTCATTTGTCACCCTTGTTTCCGACCTTGTTTACAAAAGACGATTTGGCACGTATATTCAATTATCAAAGTCAATCATTAAGTAACAAATTTTCACCATAAAATTCATGTATTTTCTATGAAAACGTTACTAACACACAAGGATAACATGACCCTTATTCTGATAAATAATGAAGCAACCACAAAAGATTCTAATGGGTACCATTGCGTGTAAGGAATATGATTAGGTAATGATGTCTTGAATGTTTAAGCGCGTCCATTAGAAGTAACGAGGGTAGGGTAATGGATTTACTAACGTTAATCAACAGCTTGTATACGTCTCACACTCACCACCAAATTTCATTTCTGTCTCAACTGTTTAAAGTGTGTTTATTACAATTTATTCAAGAATTATGTAAGTTGCAAAAAAACATGCTAATAGTATTATATTTTCATCCAAAACTAGCGTGTCATTAAGCATTACTTTTTCATAGGAATACACGTAAATCAAAACAGTGCATAACATCTCAACTCGGGAAGTTTTGACCGGTTTTTTGCATTTAAATCTTAACGTCCATTTGTATCGTGTAACGTCACTGTTGAAAAATATGGCATGCGATCCGAGTCAGAAAAATTACACTATTCCCTTACTGTACTTCACACTCACAGTTATAGTTTTAGGAAACATTATAAAAGGGCGGAGCTGTTAAAATACACAGTTCAGAACAGTTTTAAGCACTAAAGCAGAAATCAAATAACTCACCGTGACTGCTCCTCTGTGTTAGAGATTCCCAGACTATTTTGGGCAATAGCTTGGGAATTTCCAAAGTGAAACTCAAACCCCCCATAGCCAAATGACTTTAAAAATCCTATCTCTAGCTTTATTCCTATTGATACAAAAAACTTATAAATTTAAAATCTTTGCGGGTGGTTAGGTGAGTAAGCTTGACATAATTTTCTCATCAAAATTTAACAAAATAAATAGACAAAAATCAGTAAATATTAATAGTAAGTAATAAAATTAATGAAAATATACATATAAAAAATAAAATAAAATTAACTTTCTTATATATATATATATATATATATATATATATATATATATAAGAACCTGGTGACTTTTTACCAAATTACTTAAATCCGGTTCAAAATTGATAAGTTGCAGTTTTAAGTGTCCGCGTTCGTTGACTTTCAAACGGTTTCTTTGCCTTGTCAAAATGTTTGTCCAACCTGAAGCCTTTTTCCACTAGATATGATGATGGAAAAGCGATAAGGTATTTTTCAGCAATGTTCCACAATACAGGCACTGTGTTTCAATGTTGCCTTGCAACCAGAACTTTCTGATAGCCTTGGTAATAAATTCCTCTTGTATTATCACACTGGCTTCTTCCATGGCTGTTATATTGTGAGGATATATTATCTATTGAGGAATTTATGAATTTAAGAGGTCCTCAAATCTTAGTAAAATCCTAGTGTAATGCACCCAAGTGAGTGACATAGGATAAAAAAATAACGTCTTGAAACATTTCTGGTAATTTTTACAAATCTGAATTGCGGAATCTGAATATTCTTTTCTGCCTAATTTTTGTTTATAAACGATTAGTTTACAAAATCTTGCTAAGCAAGAGTCTCTTGATAGCCTGCCAATGCAGAAAGAATCGAGTAAAGTCTTCGTCTCTTTACATATTCGTCATACAGCTGAGCATATAACCGAGAGTTCAAAGAATTGCTTCGAATCTTGTTGACAACATATTGTAAGGACTGATGCAATTTAGTACTCAGATATTTTGCTACTAATTGCTGTCTGTGAATCACGCAGTGAATGACCAGTATCTCAGGCAATTGGCGTTTTAAGTGAGCTATATAACCACGATGACGACCAACCATAGATAGTGCACCATCAGTAGCAACGGAAACAATGTTCTTCCATTAGATAGCTTTGTCGGTAAAAAACATTCCACGGCCTGGAAAATCGATTCTCCTTTGGTATCAGTCTCTAAATATGTAGCATTTCTTAGCACATATTTTCATTTTTAACATATCGGAAATATCCTAACAACAGAGCTGCATTGCCGGGTAATGAAGACTCATCCAACTGGAGAGAAATCCGTTGGTCTGTAAGAAATTGCATGAAATGTTTTCCATGTCGCGACCAATCTCGTCTATTGTCTCTAAACGGTGTTATTGCTCAAAGGAATTATCTTTATAATATCATGTGCGGACTTGTGCAATACATTGTTGCGGTCCGCTGGTAAAATAAGCTGCTCACCAATTGTGTGGGGTTCCTCGACTTCGCTATTAGTAAAGATATATTATAGTATGCTCGTAAACCCTCAATGTCTTGCATAGATGATGACGCAAATTTCGATCTTATAGATGCACTTATCTCTAGGTTTTCTTTAAGCGCTTGAAAGCATGACAAGGGCTTACTTTTAGTCAGCATTTACTTGTGATAAGTGGTGATCCATTTTTGAATGCTTCATGGCATCGTTTTGTATACTTTTTCACATGTGAGACACATCGGCAAGAACAATAACACTTCCTACTAAAATATTAGTCATTCTTATTACAAGTTGGTACACGTAACACAGATTATACAATATCTTGAAAGTTAAGAACTTGTGTTAAATTAATAGGGGTCGATTTTAGACCTCGGTCGACCCCCAAAATCTTTTCCCCAAAAAGTTTTCATTTATGTCGACCCCTGGGAAACCGATATCGTCCGTTTAGGGTCCCTACTTTGGTACTGGTACTGCACATACAGTTCTCGTTTTCTTCAAACGATTGATCGACTTTGAAACAGTCGAAATATATTTATTACGTAGTGAATGATTAATATACTCAAGAGATAAGAGGCCAGGCATAATTGGCCCAGACGATATATCAAAAATATAATAAAAAACATAATATACGAATGGTTCTTTAAATATTTTACAAGTGTATACAAAATTCAAACGTTCTTCCAATATTTCACAAAAATATTTTTAAATGGAAATTGTCGATATGAATTACGGTGACATTATATCGCAAAGACATACAGCAATGAATATCTTTTCGATAAAATTGTTCCTTTGCACATGTGTTTTGTCGAATATAAATAGTAAAATTTTTATTTTCAATTTTATTATATTTTATTATTATATAATTATATTTTACTTTGAATTTCATGTCATCTACATCATGCCTCTCAATGTTTGCCTATACGCAATTTTCCCCTACGGTACGTGTACATAAATTATAATAAAAAAACTAAAATTTTTTGTTCTTAAACAAGCCTAATAACCCTCAAATACCTAAAAACATACACCTGCAGAATATATACATAAAAAAGAACACAAATATTAACACAAACATACACAAACCCACACAAGCTTACACAAGCACATGTAAGAGAAAACAAATTTAGTGCTAAAAGTAAGTAGTAAATAGTCTTCTTGGCTATTTAAATCTTATTTTTTAGTATCGTTTGGTGCGTATCAACACTTTGTAAATAATTGTAACTTTAAGATAGCAATTGGGCAGTCCTCAATTATCACGTCTCCCGCATTACATCTAAGAGAGATAGGAGTGGCTTAAACAAGGGCTACATGGGGATGAAATCCCGTGTCAGCAAAAGCTGACTCACCTCCATTTTTCAAAGTATATAATATTGTATACATATACATGATTGTTGATAAATAAAACACAGTAAACATATAATAAAGCAAATATATACAATATAATATACAACATATACAAAGACCAACCTTACGGGGATCCCTCGCCAGGGGAGTCCAAATGTGCGAGAGTTCGAAGCTACCCCGACTCTATATGCAGCTTGGATAAAAATAAATACATTATTTTTTCGGTAGACGGCTGTATTGATCGGTATCTCGTAAAGTATCGATCAAATAATTTCAGATATATGCTATGAAATGGGTCACGTGCGATTGCATTGGGCGAAAGTCCTGCTGTGCTTTGGTTTGGGAAGTTTTGATGTATCCACAATATACATAGTCTGGACACCGAGCGATAATCACCAAGTGATAAGATTTTGGGTGAGAATTGGCATCAAGAGAAGATTGTGAAAGTGAATTACTACAGGTTTTCTGCAATATGACCAAGGCTTCTATAAGGGAGGGCATTAGCCTACATTTAACATGTGTTAACACTTGTGGGTCTTGTGGAATTAATTTTATTCAGACAGCGTAACGTTCTGCAAGGAATTACGAAAAATACCGTCCCAATAGCGCGTCCTCACCCGCTTTATATAAAATTAATTAGAAGTCAGATTACAAAATAATTAAGTGAAATTTTTGTTTACAACGCCAAATTAATACAATGATTAACTATATTACTAATTATGAGTTCAAGATATAATAAGGTATATATAGGTGTTAATCATTAAAATATCATTAGGAGTATTTATTGTACACAACCCCCGGGCACCTATATGTTGCTACTTAACAAATGGCAACAAATTATAGAACAAAATGGTACATATTTAACCAAAACATGTTAAATAAAGTCTTGAAATTTACGTTAAAATAATGCATTTTTCTATTATTTATTATAACTATTATGATATTAATGTCTAATTAATATAAAGGTAAGTAAAATGATATATTAGTTTGTACTTCATCTTAATACATATGTTGTTATATTATATAAAGTTAAGCATCATCCTTTTGCTAAATATACGCTTGTTTACCGTCGACAGCTATAGTTCTGATAAATTGCACTAACACGGGTAGTGTTTAGAAGTAAATGTTACTAATAACTTTAGTAAAAAGATGGTCAAGTTTTTCTGTACTTAACATTGATTTAACAATTGAACGTTAAACCTTTTATTTTTGTCATGTACTTTTCTTATTTCGTTGTTTATTACTAACTTACAATGTGGATGCTTATCTGAAATAAATATCATTTTAATAATTAAAATATTTTATGAGTGGATTATGAAATTTTCAGATGAGAAAAAAAAAGTAAATAACTTATTATAATATACAACACTTAGAAAGACAGTACAGAAAGTATATAAGGACATGTAAGGTAACATTTGCTTCAACTGAGAATCGAAACTTAAATTCGGAATCGTAACCAAGTTTAGGTCACTAATCACTATCAAAGACTAAGCATTAAGGTCAAATAAGTATATCATTAAAATTTATAAGTTTAGCTATGATATTTTTTGTTCACTTTCAAAGAGTATTTAAATCTGAATTGATGAATAATTCTTTGGATATTGTAGTATTCCAAAGAGATTTATTAATAGAATTTTGTTATTCGTTCATTACCTCTTTGCCATTTGTCAAGTTATTTACAATCTATTCTACCATTAAAATAAAGTATTATAAGTAAATTAGAATTTTAACCCTAATAAAATATCTACCTGCCTAGAGACGGGTAGGGTACATGTGAAGTTTTGGGTTAAAAGTTTTACGCTAAATTCATGATATTGGTACTATCGTCCCAACATTATTAAGACCACGGCTTAACCTATTCTTCTTCAGAGTACCTGGCTACAATGTCTAAATAATTTATAAAGTAATTTATAATTGATTATTTATAACAATTTTACGACTCGATTCACACCCTAGGTTTATATTTGTGTAATAGATTTTAGAAAATTAACATAATTACTAAATCTTTGTCACAACTAAATTATGTTACTTAGCAAAGAATGAGAAATAAGAGAAGTTTAATGGAATTGAGTAAGGAAAGTCTATATTAAGCAGCTGACTAATGAGATGATGAACCAGGTGCTTGTTGAAGAAAAAGCGGATCACCTGATCATTTGGTGATGCAGCTACTTTTTGGTTAAAGCTGTCTCTCTCATGTAAGAAAGTGATTTCGCTTCCTCAGCTTCTTCAGATTCCAAAATACCTTTTTTGTACAATTTGTAAACTGATTTTACTTCATAAATTACTTTAAAAGAAAGTTGCCAAGTTTACTTTGTTGCCGAAATAATCTGTTGAAGTGGAGAAGTTTTCCTTACATTTTGTAGAAGTGTGAACTGCTCCATCTGGAATAAACGTAACGAGTTTTGAAATTCGTTAAATATATTTGAGCACTTGCTGATGTTCCATCATCACTATTTTTATTACCGTAATATATAAATTACATAAATAAATAAATTTTAACTCGGGCATCTTTTGTCGTACTCGAAGCTAGCAAATGCTATCCGCATTTCCCTTTGAGTCTATTGTATCCTCTTCTTGACTGGGGGAGAAAATATCGCCGTACACGGAACATAAATCTTAGCGAGAAAATTTGTGAACGTTTTTTTCTCCATCTGAAATAATGTAGGGAATACAAAATATATTTTAAAGCTTAAACATTTTGTATCGCACTCGAAGATTGCAAGTAATATGATCATTTTGTTTTTTTTAAACAAAAGAAAGATAAATTACAGTTTTACAGTATTTAAAAGTAATTTTAAATTAATAAAATTCCTGTTACCCATCCCAAATTAGCTTAAAGTACTTTTGCTATGAGATGATTTACTCGTAAATGGACAATAGTTAAGTTTCACAAACCGTACCCTAAGCCATTAGAATATTGACGCTAATTAGATTATTATACCTCACAGGAACAGAATAGAGAGTATTGCAATACATTGAACACAAATCTTAACGATTGAGTTTTGTAAGTAGTAGTCCCTTGCTAAGCGGCAGTAGTACAAACTGGTTGAGAAAAAACCCCATGGTTGCTAGATCTTCAATCCAACGTATATATAATAGCAACTGTCACTTATTAAATTAAGGATGATTAATTTGGTTACACGTTTTATATCCAATCCATCAAGCAGCAACTAACTTACTTGTGTAGTGGCCAACTTAGAACATACCATTCATCTCTATTTCCGTAATCTAAGTAACCGTTTCAAGTATCGCATGAATTTTCGATATACCCAAATCTTTATTCAAATGTTAGTATCAAAGTTTGGCAAGCTAACAAAGTTTTACTTTGACAGTTAACAGTTACTTTAACAGGGGCCTCGGGAGTGTGTACTTTATTGCATTTCTCTCTATTTCCCGATTCATTTTAACTATTTGAAAATTTCCTCCTTGGGGAAAATTATTGGAAATTAAATACAAAAATTTCAATAGTACAGAGATATAGCTTTGTTTAGTGCTAGAGCAGGTCATCATGTGAATTGTTTCTTGTAGCAATTTGAATGTATCCGCTCCATGGGGATCTGCCCACACTCTCACAGAATACCAGTGTAAAATAGCAGCAAAACCCCGATGGGTTTCGTCTGAGGAGTGTAGGGATCTGGAGACCCTTATTACAGTTGTCGAGTCACTTCATTTTAGTACCTTAGGCTGACAACGCTGCATTATGACTCTTTATCTATTCTTATCTAGATATTATAGGCAGACAAAATCCCCTACATATAATAAAAAATATATATTTATTAATATTATATAAAAAGTACTGCCAGAGGAACTTTACTGCTTCTTTTGAAAAGAACGGCAATGGTCTGGACAATTTCTCTGCTATTACGGATGTACGTTGGTGATTTACACTAACAATCAGAATATATAAATATATACATATATACCGTCATGTAGACTATGATATCTTGTTAGGTAAATTCACAGAAAATCACAGATTTTTGGCACAGGTTGATTTCTTTTATGCCACCGGGCGCTCATTGGTACAGACGAAAACTAGACATATATTATATACATAAAATAATGTAGATAGATTAATATATATATATCACAATTTGAAACAAATATATAAAGTCTGCATTTTAAATAATCTCTTACCAAATTATACTATACATATATTATATATAAATATTACTTATCGAAAATAGGGAGAAATACATTATACTGTACAGTACTGAGGCCTCTTGTTAACTGTCACAGAAGCACCTTGTCAGCTTGTACTACAAATTTAAGTAGTTGTTATTACAATTCGTAGTTGCTACTCGATACAAACACATTTAAATAAGGTAAGGTAACCATCAGATCGTTTCAGTCGCATAGAGACGAATGTTTACCTCGCACTGAATATTTGAATAAATTCCAGTATTTTTGGATTGAATGTATTTTCGTATTTCGTCCCTATTCTACAATTCATGATTTCAATATAAATTTGCACGTAAAAATAAATATGTATATTGTAAAAGTAAATGTATGTTTATTGAAAATGTCATAACAGGAATTTTAAATTTCCATTTTAATATTTATTTGTTCTTTATTTGAAACAAATATTGTACAAAAAGGCGGGCTTAATGCCGAAAAGTATTGTCAACCAGCCTTGGTTAAGCAGAGAATATACTGTGGGTGCATGAAAAAACTTATTTTAATTTTAAGAGTAATAACATAGATATTAAGGTACTTAACATTCATAAATACTATATATTATATTTTTATGAGTATGTTATATTACGAATAAGTTGATTATATAAGATTTTTTTTAAAGTAAATGTCATCAAGGCGTGACTTGATTACCGTGTCGAGGATGTTAGATCTTTTTCAGACGGTAATAACGCTTAGTAAAATGCGCAAAAACTTCCATTTGTGCAGTTTCCGTATTTATAAAGGTAGTGACTATGAGACTGACTATATCTATAATCTAATATACTGATAATTTACCAATCATTGTTATATAATCAATCATAAAATATATCATTACAAAATAAATACGTAACAGAAATAATTCATCATCAACATTTCAGCCATCATGTGACGCAACTGCACCCATTGACTTCCCGTAGACTTGCATATGTCATTATTCCATCTAGTGGGGATCACCCTACGCTGCGAGGGCTAATACGAGGTTGCAGCTTGAGAAATTTACTTCCCAGAAGTGATCAGTTCTACGAGCTTAATGGCACGCCCATTGCCACTTCAAGTTTTTATTTTTTAGTCCACTTATCTGGGAGTCTCCCTTGTATATTCCCCTGAAATGTTTACTCAGGACTTTTTGTTCTTTTTATCATTATTGTTTTCTTTCATAATAATTTTTTACTCTTGTTTCTAAATTTTTCATCTATTCATAATTACTGGGTTTATATTACTTATACTTTTACTATTTTTCCTTCTCACCTAAATATCTATTAACTTAGAATCAAATACAGAATATACATACTAGATAATCTAGTATGTATATTCTTATACATATTTTAATATAACTTTTATTTTAAACAACTTATCTCTATGCACACTGCAGGCCAAAAGGTTAAGACCACCTTAATTAAAGTAGGAAAATAAAGTAGAACTCCAATAAAATATTAAATGTTTAATTAACCTGTTTAATTATTTAATAGAACATTGATTGATAAACAATATACTTTAAAAGCGTAAAGAAATATTAACAGTCCATGCAAAAAATGGCTATAGTTAGCTGATTTTTCATCAAAATCAAATGCTCCTTTACATTTTAAGACTTTTTTCACAAGTCTCGGCATACGGGCAATCAATTTGTTAATGGTTTCCTGTAATATATTGTTCCAAATTTCGCCTAAAGCATTCCACGTTTCTTCTCGCGAGGATGGGCCACGATTACGGACGTTCGAATGTTTTTGGACTGTTCCTTGTTCAAACTTTTTTCAATTTTAATCAAATTGTTAGTTCCTTGGCTAGAGAAGCATGCTTGATTATTGAGACTACACAATCTAACATCATCTTTTCTTGGGCATTGCGTCGAACGTAAATTTTACGTTTTGAACAGAATAGTCCAAACATGGATTCATCGGTCCAAAGCACTTTTTTAAAATCTTCTTCAATCCAATCTTGATGGGCAAGAGCCCCCAGCATCCGTTTTTTCTTGTTTTGTGACCTTAGCAGACGTTTTCGAATGGCAACGCGACCATACAACTTCGCATCTCTCAGTTTTACTGTAGTCAATGATAAAGGTTTAACTCGGGTTTTGTTTACTTCAACGCGGATGTATGGTGCTGTTAAGCATCTATTTCAATTGCTGGTAACAACAATGAAATTATCTTCACTCGACGTGGTAGCTCTCGGCCTTCCCGAGCATGGACTTTCTTGAAAACTGCCTGTCTCCCTGTATCGAGTTATTGTGCCGAGAACACAAGTCATCGATAACTTCAGTTTTGAAGCAATCTTACGTTCAGATTTGCCTTCAGTATGTAAAACAACGATGGCAGAATGCACTTCACTGCTAATTTTGAGCTTTTCCCATTTAATGACGTCTTCAATGTAGAAACTACAAGTTTAGACTAATTGAGATTGTTTGTGAATACACCCAAGTAAACTCGGGTAATAATAAGCCAGAAACACGTGTTTTCAGGAGCTTTTTCATAATTATTTACCAAAACTAATGCTTTATGTCATTTGTGTTGTCCCTATTTGCTTATTTTTATTTCTGCGTATCAGCTTTCTCTATCGCACGCTTGCAGAATTTGCCATATCAGATTACTGATCGTTTGATCTGTTGGTTACCATAGTTCTTCTGCGGAAATCCATTTTTTTACACGAGCATAGCAGAGAAACACCGAGCATAGCCCACTCCATAGCTTGCTGAGTGACTTTGACCTTCTGATTCGGCCAGCGGTGCAGGACCACGTCTCAGGTCTGTAGATTCACTCACAACACGCACCAATTACCGAAATCGATATAAATATTTATTTATTATTATAATTAAAATCATTCAGAGCAATCAAACATATTACTGAAGCTATTGAACAAAACAAGGAATATTTCATCAAGGTCGGGAAAGAAAGGAAGGAGTAACAACTTATATGGCTAATAATTATACATAACATTACAAATTATATACAAATAGAACTGAAAAAGATGCACCACTTTTGAACTCCGCAAGTAATAGATCTATTAAATTAAATATCAATTCGAAACTTTCAATTATGTATGTGGAACTTATAGCCATAGTTGAAGCCATGTCTTACATTAAGTTGTTTGTAGCTGGCAACTGTGTAATATTAACTGATTCAAAAATCGCTCTGCAACATTTGGCTCGGCTCTAACTATGGATGAACTCCGATAGCCTACAGTATCATATGGATTGTCCATGTACTAGCTGCCAGAGGCAGAGGTTTAGTTACCTGCTCATATTGGTCTAAGCGGCAATTAGGTAGTGGATCGTCTTGCCAAGGAGGCTTGCAGTAAAGATGTACCCTTAGATTATCTCCCTTCTTTTTCTGATCTTATATACATAATAAAACAAACGTGTTGATAATAGGTTGCTTAGCAAGGGTATATGGTACAAAACTATCCAACCTAATCCACTTAATTTTCTTTGGATAGAAGCAACCAATATGCGTGAACAGATGTGACCTTTCGGCTTCGATTAAGTCAGAACCACTTTACAGCTTTGCATATTTGATAGACAGTCTCATCTGAAAATTGTACAGAATGCGGAAAGCGGTAGTTGATTTTATATTGTTACCAAAGAGAGAGATACTAAAGTACTACAGACCATTTTTGGTCTGTAGTACTTTGTCTAAATATTCTACCTTATATGTTTCGTCAGGATCCCAGCATCCCGAATAACGACCGTCATAATTTTTCTACAAATTGCATTTCTTTAGCGTCGTGGTTGTTTCTAAGCCATAAACTGGTTTTACAAATATCACTATCAAATGAATGGAAAAAGGTTGTTGCCACAGTCGTGAAAAAAAATCTGGTCAGCCTGATATGATTGAAATGAAATGTCCTCTCTCTTCCTGTCTCTCTTCTTATCTTCTTCAATTTACGGTCTTAGTATTCACTCTTATGCAGAACTTTGTTGGGTACAATTCAGCAATAAGAACGTTTTGAATGCTGTCTTATGAGATGTGATGTCCGCCATCACGACATCTTAGTCTAAATTAAAGTTATCCTTGTTTAAAAGCGGGGAATTTCCCGATTATCATCTTCTTTGGATGTTCTCTCCAGCTTAAACATTTTTTTATTTTTATTACATTGAGGTAACAAACGAGGACAAAGTTCACCTGGTGGTAAGTGATTCCACGGCAACGACATTCATTCTTGACAAGGAATCATTATTATGATTCCGTCGTTACCCTTGAAGACTGAGATGGAATGCCTTGTCACCAGTAATAAAGGTCTCCGGATCCTTACACTCACCAGACGAAACACAGCAACATATTGCTCTATTTTACGCTGGTATTCTGTGAGGGCATGGTCCTACCCCGGTCGAGCTGACCCATTCGTTCTGCAGCTAGAAACAAACTGCAGTGTAGCTCTAGCGCTGTTAAACTTCCTACAGTAGCTTACAGTTGTAGGATATGTAGAAGAAGTATCTATAATATCTGAAAGTATTTGCTTTAATTACTTTTGGATCCTATAATATGCTGTTGTGGTAATATACATTTTAACCCTACATCACGCTTTTAAAATACTTCGTCTTAGTATCAAAATATTGTAGTATTCATATAAAAAATAAAAAATTATATATTTAGTAAGGTAAACACGTTTTACTCGTTTCTTTGATGTTGACTTAACATACGTTTTACAGAAGTCATAAGGCAACATATAATTGTTGTATTCTGGTACACTTACGTATACGTTTATAAGTTTAAGTACAACAGAAACAGGAAACGGATACACATACAATAAAAAATAACAATTATTTTCTCTCAATTGCTTTTTTGTTATATTTAAAATTTAATAATGTCCCCACAACGTCACCATCAAATGTTTCATTAAGCGCTCCAAACGTCAATCTCGCTATTTATAGAAAGGTACTTATAAGCTTCCCAATGTGCAATCAGATGCAGCAGCTGATATGGAAAAGTATACAGAATTTTCGTAGTTGCGGAAGCAGAATCAGTCTGATAGGCACATTATTTTTTATTAAACATTAGACTAAAACATATAGTGTAAATAGAAAAATGTATGACCTTAAAAATTCTGCAGAACCTCAAAGAGTCGGAACGGAATTTTCTCTGAAATCGGTCCCTTTTTAGGACAAGATATTTCAATTTCAGTTTCCTCGTTTTACATGGAATTTGAAAAGACGAAAACTCTTTTTGTCAAATCTATTCTTCAAGAGAACAAAACATATTACATATACAAATATTATTACCTCTTTAAATATTTATAAGAGAGGAATCCGTTTATAGATAAATTGGGTGATTTAACGATGAAACTACTAAAAAACTTTTTAGAGTCCGTCAAACACATATTGTTTTTTCCAAACATATATAACAAAGAGTTTGAAAGAAATTTGAAACATTACACTACAAAAGCACATACTAGTATTTACTTTTTATATAAACTTTCATTAAATCTAATCGATATCAAAGAAATTGAGGATGTACAAACAAACATCTGTTGTATTTGATTCAAGCCACGTTGAGTGTATCGAAAAATTTACTCATTTGTTGTCCAGTATCAAAGCCAGTATCAAATTTTTTAAAATTTATCGTAAGATAATAACTGTTGTTTAGATATTTGTTTTAATTAGTGTATAATGTGATAAAACTTAGCATCATTTGTTGTATAAAATAATGACTCGTTATGAAAAATACAAATATATATTTGTTATATTTAAAATACAAAGAAAAAAATATATATACGATAATCTCACGTCCCAGTTATTCCCGAAATAACTGAAACTAAAATGTTGATAAAAAGGGAATGTTGCAATAAGGAATGACCTAAATCTGTCGGAAAACGTTAACTTTTCAGGAAGAGAAAATGCGTATGAAATGTGCTGCTTAATTTCACAGAGGAATAAAAAAAATCAATCAATTGGTCACTATGACAAACAACTCATATGAAAGATTGAAATATTATTATTTACTTTCTAAAAGTGTTTGAAGATTTTTAGTTATTGGTATTATAACTTTACTGATTTTTTAAAACTTTTTCTTAATTTTTTTTATGTTTTATCTTTAGGCATGGCACCATAATAATAGATAGAAATATTATCTAGTTCATTATTAAGATTTCGACATAAGTCTCTCTTAAGATCCAAAACATCTTCAGTAATTGTTGAGAACTTAATTTTCTTCAGAGTATAGCAGCAATATATAATATAATAAAAATGTCTTTTTCTTAATTTTTATTCTAATGTACTTTATATATTTCATCATACTGAATAAGCCACTATTATCATATACACCAGTGATCAAACTACACTCGCACGACAATTTTACGTGGTATGAAAATATCGAAACGTTTATACTTGAAATAAAATAAAAATGTTGCCTTAATAGGCCTTATTGATAAAAAGTATCAAACGTTTGTTTGAGTTTTTGCCAAATAATTAATTAAAGCATACCAAAAGTACTATCTACACACCACAAGAAATAATAACTAAAGTTATTACAAACTGCAATAAACCCTTCGATTTATTGCAGTTTGTAATAACTTTCAAATGAAAATAATATTATTTTAGATTATACTTAGGTTATTAAATTCTTTTAATCACTTAGTCTTTCTACGTCATAAATCTTTAACCAATTTTTTTTTTCTTTTCTATTTCTTTAATTTCACCAACTTAGTGATAAGTTAATGAAGTGAAGTGTGAAGGTAAACAAACCTTCAACAGATATAAGTTATGAATTAGATTTTTGTCTATTCGCTTCGTCGTGTGTACGAACATTTTATTTTTGTTCTTAATTACAATTCCGTAAAATTTTTGTATTTGTATGTTTAAAGAAAATATTAATTTTACTTGAAAGAAAACATTACACTGGCTCTCTCGCCACCGAGTATAGATTAACATTTACTAGATAATGCAACGGTTATAGTTATAAAGGTTATACTAGAACATATTCGTAAGGCATATACTATAATTTTTAAAGTTACGTGTATTTGCATTCGGAGTATTTACAAAAAAAAAATTATTTTGCTTATATTATATATACCAAAGGGCATTTTCATCATTTTAACCTTCCTCTGATCCAATATCTAATGACATCCCATTCAAAGACCGAAACAAAATGCAGTATAGCTCTACCACTGTCGAATTAACATCGAGTAGCCACAGCTAAAATATATTCGATTTTAATATTAGAACTCGGTCAAGGATACGCCCCCTAAATATTTATTTTTCATCCTAATGTTAGGAATATCGAGATATGTATTCACATAAGATCAAGTGAATCAAGATCCTTTGAACTAGGTAATAAAATTTACTTGCTACTATATACCGCTCAAACTTTTACAACAACATCTTAATTGCCACACCGCCCTTAATTGACGGTAGTGTGTCGAGGAATAATATTTACCTATCACAAATAATTGGTTTTGGTGTATTGTATTTATGTCTCGTGCCTTTGAAACTGTATCAGGATCTTCTCTTAATCTTATTGTGTATGCGCATTACATCGAACAAAGGTAGGGTAATGACTGAGTACCATTGTGTTTGGAAATGTGTCCGTATATATCCTGCGAATTTGTTTTCATCTGGTGATAACCAGAAGACATCGCCGTAGTCGAAAAAGAATATAAAATTGTACACCTCGATCTTTAAAGCGTTGAATTCTCGTTCTCTCGTTTTATTGTGTTTATCACTGATAAAACTGATAAAACAGATTCTGTTTTTTATAATGAATTCCTTGATTGAGTTATTATACTTATATATAAGAAGTTTAAAATACTTACTAAACACACCAACGGACGGGTGTCAACATGATTACAAATAACTGAAGTATTTAATTAACTTAGCTATCTTATTAAGAGTTTCCACTTATCCTTGGGATGATCCCTATAAAAATTTATATATAAAAATCTTTGTTCTATACGAGATATTAAAGAATGTATAATTATTATTTCTCCTAAACAAATAATCAAATTGTTTATTAAGCCAGTAAACAGAATTTATTGAATAAATTTAATTATGTCACGATGAAGCTTGATTTTAAGTTACGAAATTTCATTAGTAAATTATTCCTTAATGAAATGTTTACATAATAATTATTATTCAATCTGTAAATTGAGAATACTAATTTTTAAATCAAATTTAGACTTCAATTAGAAATTTAAAAAATTTACTATGATATTATATTATTTATATTCTTACCTGTAGGGTAGGCAACGCACTGGCGTCGCTGGTGACCGTGGGCGGCGGTGAATCACTTACCATCAGGTGACCCGTCTTGCTCGTTTGCCTCTTAGTTGTTTTAAAAAAAAAATATATAAAACAATGATACATACTTTTGATGGAAAATGAGTAATTATAATCTTTATTTATAACATGAAACTGACTCTCGGGAATTGAATCTTTATCCCGCTAAAAAGTTGTCCAAGTTTTGGAAAAAGTAATAGTCGGTGGATGCAAGTTCTGGTGAGTACGGTGGATGAGGGAGAGCTTCCAACTCTTGCAGCTTGGAGACTGTCTGTAGTGCAGTATGGGGCCGCGCGTTGTCGTGTAGGAGCAGCGGGGACGACCGATTGACCAAAACTGGTTGCAGATGTGCGAGCTTCTCTATCATTGTCTTCAGTTCTTCACAGTACACATCTGCAGTAATGCTCATGCCGTTTGTTAAAAAACTGTGATGAATCACTGCGGCGATAGACCACCAAACAGTGACCTTCAATTTTCTAGAGGTCATTTTTCGTTTAGGGCATTGTTTTGGTGCTGAACCAAGATCTAACCAACTTGCTGAGCGCTTTCGATTGTCGAACAGAAACAAAATTCTTTAATTTCTGTGCCTGTTTAGCAGGGCGAGGCAGGTCTCAACGCGTACGTTGCGCTGGCGATCGTTAAGTTCGTGGGGCACCCATCTATTAAGCTTTTTTACCTTGCCAATTTTGTATATTGTTTTGATATTAACATCAAAAGATGCTGCTAGCCCGACTGTAGATTGAGTATCATCAGCCTCCACAACCGCCTTTAATTCATCATTGTTGACCAAAGTGTCCAAACGACCACGAGGTTCATTTTTCAAAACAAAATTTCCAGAACGGAACCGGGCAAACCAATAACGGGTTGTGTGTTCGTTTGTAAAGTTCTCTCCGTAAATGTTGTTGATGTTACGTGCCGTTTGTGCCGCGTTGATGCCATGACGGAACTCATATTCCATAATTACACGATTTTTAAAGTATCCATAATGACGAAAAATGTTCAAACGTAATGAAAATACAAAGCTAATCAATAAACAAAACACTGGCTTTGTAAAAAGAATGTCATTTTTTATAACAAAATTAATTTGAATTTATATTTGAATAATTTGTTTTTGTTTGAAATGGCCAATACTGATACCAATACCTTATATATGTATTGTTGTTTTTGTAATATATTTTATAAAAGTTTTGTGCTTATTCTAAAATATCATCACAATACGCCTTGCGTAGACTGAACCTTGTGGACGTAAGTCAAAATGTCTCATCCTTATTCTAAAAAGACGATATAACAAAGGTTTAACAAACAAATAAATATTTCAAATAACCGTATCTTGCCTCAACCTACTTCGATACAAAACAATGAATGAAGCTTGCGTTGCCTTGCTACGGTTCAAAGAGCTGAAACGTGCGTTATTTCCCGGTACAAAAACTCTATTCATCGTAATAAACAACTGCTATAATTTTACATGCAGACATTCTCTGGCTTTTCTAAACATTTCGTAATTAAGTCGTTCAAACTTTTATAGATATAAATACAATGAACATAATACCAATAATTAAAGGCAAGCAAAAGTTGATTTGTAATTGCTTTACGATGATAAAATTATTACAAAATAAAATTAAATAAAAAAATAATTAAAAAAAAACCCATTGTCATAAAAAATATCTACCACTCCGAAGATTATATTAGTACCATACGATTTACGCGAATAAAAAATCCCTAACGATCCTTATTTTCCCTAATGTAATACTTGTGAAAATAAATAGGATCAGAAAAGTTCTGATCTGAAAGTTCCAGACTAATATTTACGAACACACTCTACGTATTTAAAAACTCATTAGGCATGTGCGACACACCACTCGTCGTTGAGGCAGTATGTTATGTGTGCCGCTTAAATAAAACTATATTTATATAACTTAAATAATAATATATTTTATTTCAAATAGATTTAATACATATCTTTCATAAAAATAAAAAAACAGCATCAAAACTGCTATTAATTGTAACTTTGGGCTTTATAAAATAGGAGCATCGCGTACCACAATCAATTCCGCTTTTCTAGGGTTTATAGTTAATATACGTATACATTTTATCTTTAATAATAGCCAGTGATGAAATGGTTAATGATATTTTCACTAATTAGTAATGTTTAAAATGAATAACCCCATATTCTGTAAGATTGCAGAGCTTTTACATTTCATCTATCGATAAATTAGAACAAGACATTTCAATTTCACTCGGTTTCTTTTTAATGAAATCCAATAAGAAAGAAAACTTTTTTCTGCATATTAATTTCAAACGGAAATACGATCAGTGGTATTATAAATACTTGAAGTATGATTGCTGTTTAAATATTCAAAGAACTTGACCGGCGAAACGATTTGAGTATATACTCGTAAATTGAAAGTATAAAATAGTTAGTAGTAGTGGTCTTCTTGTCTTCCTAAATTTTTTCATTTCCTCTGTTGCGTATAAATACTTTGTAAAACATAACTTTTAGATGGTGATTGGGAAGCCCTCAATTCTTAAGACTCCCGCATTACATGTAAGGGAGATGGGGGTGGCTGAAAACCAGCGCTGCATGGGACTATAATCCTGTTTCAGCAAAAGCTGAGTCACCTCCATTTTCCAAAGTGTATAATATTGTATACATATACATGATTGTTGATTTTTTTTTATCAAACAATAAACTGTTTTTTTTTAATATTATTTTTTTTCTAACTCCAACTGGTTGGTCAATAGAATAAATAAATAAAACACTGTAAATGGTGGTTTTCGTTCATGTAAATTTGTTTATTTTTCTATGGCAATAAATGGTTTCATTATTATTATTATTATAGGGATTTTTTTTTTACATTTCCGCAATAGAACTAATAAATAAAAAACTATAAACATATAAAGAAACAAATATATACAATATGATATAATACATATGTATGTAATAACCAACCAGATGTGAATCCCTCGAAAGGGGAGATCAAACGGTCGAGGGTTAGGGCGAAAGGGAAAGAAACCTGCGGACTATACGAGCGGTTAAGGAGCACCGCCTTCTGCATTTGAGCCTAGAGCTGCCCGTTCCAGAGTTCCAACCATCTCAGGTGTTTCGTGAGGCCGGTTGGAATTAATTCGTTCGCAGATCGACTATAGGAATAATTTCGGTCGGCGTACCACATCACATGTCGGTATCCACGTCCAGATATTTTGTATTATTTTTATTATTAAATAACACTCTTATATGCTTTTACTATACTATACTTCACCATAAGTTTATATTCCCTTACATAAATGAAGCAACACAAACACCCTGTAAAAATGTTTAGAAATTTTGGACGCGTAACACTAACTCTCAAACACTTTATTTATCACTACTATAAAGATTATAGAGCAACGACGGTAGAGCAACGATGAGCAGTTCTGATATTTATAGTATAATTGCGAATGGTATAATTCTAGAATTAATGACAAGTGCCTAAATGGTGGGTAAAATGCTACGTGATCTATATACTTCCTTCATCTTAATTGTTGAGCATAAAACTATACGGAATAACGAACTAGCATAATATAATTTTACGTCGTAATAAATGTCGCAGTTTATTTATTTATTTATTTTATTTAAGCTTTATATACAGTCTGTATAAAGGCGGACTTAATGGCTTAGGCATTCTATACCAGTCAACCTTAGGGCAATGCAGAGATGAAATATGTATGCTTAAAGAACTTGTCGTAAAATACTATTATATTATATAAACAAGCAATATATGCGTAATTATAAAATACATATATAACAAATAAAAACATACGTACGTATATATATATATATATATATATATGATATTTACATAAATACATAATCAAAAAAATTGTGCAAATTTAAATTAGTATCGAAAAAATCGAGTGGTAACTAAAGTAGCATAAGAAATAAACCGTGGAAGTGACTCAGTTATTACAGTTTATAAAAACTTTTGAAAGATAATAATAACATCATTAGGAAGGAAGTATAAGCGTACTTAAGGGTAATTCAATTCCTTAATCACTTGGTCCTTCTGCGCTATTAACCGTTAATGGTTGATAGTTTTATATGTACAAAAATCGTTTTTAGCTTTTACCTTTTATACGTAGGGAGTGAAACTTTTTAACGCGAGTTTTGGCGCTATCAGACTAAATATAAAGTAAAAAATAAGTAATAGGCCGAAGACAGAAAACGATAGAATTATGCCATAATTAGGAAAAGATAAAGTGGGTGCATGTGCGAGTGAAATAGTTGAATTAAAGCGAAAGAAGAAAAGGAGGTTCGCATGCACGTTTCAGAAGATTTAGATATCCTTCTTACTTCTTACACCAACGAACGATGACTAATGCAAGTTTGCGAAAAGTTAAATGTTTCAGGTGGCTCAGGTTTATATGGCAATATATAAGGACAAAAGTAGAAGCGTTTATCATAAAAAAAATATCAATTCCAACCTATTGTAATATATATGGGAAACGAAATTCGCAATTTATAATAGCTATATTAATCAATAACCTACCATTAGAAATAAAAAAAAATAACAAAAATATAAGCAATGGTTTAAAAAAATATTTTCTCTAAATTGCATCTTTAACTGCTGCAAACGTATTGTACGTGGGGGAATCCTGTACTACGTGCGCAGTGAGCGTTTATGCGTATTGATGCTACGCATAAACGTGTGCTCTACGCTGCTCACTATGTGCCGTAGCGCAGATCACTTCTGAGAAATACACATTTTACTTAATCGTATATTACAATCATAGTGTTCATTCTAAAGCATTGTCAGTAAATGGTTTATATGACAGACAAACCTTATTTAGGTTTAAAGACACTATAATATTTTTTAGTGATATGTAAATTGTATTTAGGAAAAAAAGGAAGACTTACGTTCAGTAGTGGACCAGACAGTCATGATGATGACGATCTGGGAAATCTAGTATTTCACAGTGAATTAGTGTAACATACATTTAAATACGTTGTAAAAAGTTTTTACTTGCAGCAAGTGTTTCGCACACGTGACATGCACTCTATTTTTCACATTTGTGTTGATACTATATTTTAAATATAATACCAAATGTCAGTTTCGATAACTAAATTACACTTAAATCGTGGAAATATATATTTTAAAAACAACGTTAGATTTATTGTCACCCGCAAACGAGCTCACTGTATACTTCATTATACCTATATTTATTCACATAAAAGAAGTATACTGCAAATGCGCTGTCTTCTTATGGAATCAAATGGAATGCCCCATCCACATCAATTAATTGAGCAAAGAGAAGGGTATCATTTCAGAGTACACTAAAATTTTGACGAATTGACGTTAATGAAGCCCTCGACTTGATAACGGCAGATTGGAAATACCAGATGAGAGATGCCTCACATCTAAGAGCACGCCATAATTGCTCGTTATCGGTTTGGCAATTATAGATTTGGAAAAGGTATTGGAAAGAATAATAAACTAAATGATTATACTTGTTTCATTAATACTAAGTTATAACCAATGTAATAATAGAATGAGAAGGAAAAGCAGCTACTTAAGCTCTTCTACTTAAATAATTTTTAATAGTTATATTATCCCTAAAAAAGAAGTCATTGTTATCTTTATTGCAGATATATCTAGTAATAACCCTCAATTTAGTTACCTAACAAGATAAGTAAAACAGAGATTTAACTATCGTATTTTATAGCAAAATGTTTGTTAACACATATTTAAAAAACGAGAACAAGTAAACCCATAAAAGTCTCACTATAATTTTCTTGACCCAATCCCCGCTTCCCCATCTCAAGGGTAATTCGTATAGAGCCGCAGTTAATCAAATGCCTTTGTTTAGTAGCAGACTTTGGTCTTCTAAGTTTCTATCTTTATACGTAGTCATATTAGTTTTTGTTAGTATATTTAGTTAGTATAGTTATTCGTAGTAATATTTTTTATATAAATAGGTATATATAAATATATATATATATATATATATATGTATACATATACCTATATACATATATATATATATATATATATATATATATATATATATATATATATATATATATATCTGTAACCGAGCCGCCAAGTCCTTTAAAAAGGAATTACGCAAAGCTCGCCTTGATCGCATCAAGCACATTGGTACAAAACTTTCTGCCCTGCCAACTGGTAGTAGAGCGTTTAGGTCTCTTGCCAAAGCGATTGAGGCAAACTTCTGTCGGTCCTCACTGCCCCCCCTGGTTAAGCCTGACGGGTCTCTGGGCCACACGGCGGAAGAAAAAGCAGACCTCTTTGAAAATTTCTTTGCCCAAAGCTCTCGTCTGGACCCGGTGATAATATTCCACCTACCTTACCTCACAGTAATACTTCTATTTCAGACGTAATTGAAAAGTTTTGAGCCCGACCTTAAAAAAAACGATTTTTATCTAACTGATTATTTTATTTCTCTACATAGTCTCCAGAATGATCTATACACTTTTGCCATTTTGTCTCTAGCTTTAGTATTCCTTCTAAAAAAAAGAATCTTCAATTTCATCAAAATATTCAGTCACAACTTCTTGTTTCTCGATACTCGTCGAAAATTTTCGTCCTGCAATGTTCTTTTTTAGATTAGGGAAGAGATGGTAATCAGACGGGGCCAAGTCCAGCGAATAGGGTGGATGCGGCAACAATTCAAAGTTACAATTGTGTATTTGTACGATTGATTTCGCCGCAGTATGGACAGGAGCGTTATCTTGGTGAAACGAAACTTTCTTAGTCAACATACCAGGCCTTTTTATTTTTATTTCTTCACGCAAACGTTGTAATTTTTTTGCAATATTGCGTTGTAAATTTCTTGCAATAATAGTCCGCATTTATGGTTTTACCTTTTTTGAGGTAGTCAACCATAATGACCCCTATACAGTCCCAAAAAACTGACATTACCCATTATCTTCTTGGTTGACAGCCCGAGCTTTTTTAGGAGGCGATGAACCTGCTCTTTTCTATTGCTTGGATTGTACTTTGGACTCTGGTGTATTGTGGTGAACCCAAGTTTCGTCCATAGTTACGAAACTGCTAAGACAATCTTGAGGATTACTTTGGAACAGATCCAAACAATCCTGTGATATTGTTTGGCAGGTGCGTTTGTTTTCGGCTGAAAGCAGTCTAGGTATCCATCTGGCAGAGACCTTTGAAAATCTAAGATCGTTGGAAATTATGTTCTGTGCTCGTTCATAGGAAATGTCTATTGCTTCTGCTATCTCTCCTGTCATTCCAAATCAGGTTTAATATTTTATTGGTATTATCGTCTGTGGTAGCCGTCGGCAGCCTACCACTTCTAGATTCATCTTGCACTGCTTCTCTGCCACGTTTGAAATCCGCTACCCATCTGGATCATCTCACAGTGCATTGTGATGGAGCAGATTCCCCAAAGTCTCGTACATATCTTCCATAAATTTGTTTTGGCGTTAATCCTTTTTTTGTAAATATTTTATGACGGAACGGTGCTCAATTTTATCCATTTCTACGGAAACCGCGAACTTCGTTTGTTAAATCGATCACAAATTTTGCAATTTTGACAGAAAAAAAATACAAAAGAGAAAAGATTATAATTAAAAAAGAAGTGGCTATTACGTGCCAGTATTATTTTTTCTTTTGAATTTAAATGTCAACCTTAGGCTCATAACTTTTCAATGTGCCCTCGTACACATCACTAACAAAGAGGTACTCAAGAGATTGCGCTGTCTAGACCTGAGCAAAGCCAATGGGCCTGACGGTATTCCAGCGATAGTTCTCAAGTCTTGTGCTCCCGAGTTGTCTCCTGTTTTAACACGCCTGTACCATATCTCATTATAGACCGAAGTTATGCCTAAGTCCTGGAAGCTTGCGAATGTACATCCCGTATCTAAGAAAGGTAGCCACGCTGATCCTGTTAATTATCGACCAATTTCGATTACCTCCATTATTTGGAAGATAATGGAGCGTATATTGAATGCACGCCTTGTGGCATACCTAGAAAATGACAATGACAATCTTAATTAATCTAATGACATCCTTAGCAACCGACAGTACGGGTTTCATCGAAACCGGCCAACTGGCGATCTTCTAGTGCATGCCACTCATCTCTTTGGTGAGGCTCTCGAGAACAACGGTGAAGCACAAGCTGTCTCACTTGATATTTCAAAGGCCTTTGATAGGGTCGGGCACGATAGCCTTATCAGCAAGCTTCCAGCGTATGGCATCTATCTTGGCTTGATCACCTGGACAGCTGACTTCCTGAAAGAGTGGTCTCTGCGAGTGTGTGACAAATGGATGCTCGTCTGAGACAATGGCGATAAACGCTGGAGTTCCTCAGGGATCTGTTCTCTCTGCCACTCTGTTTCTGCTTCATATTAATGATCTGCTGAAACCCGGTATCTTTGGGTATGCAGACGACAGCACAGTTATAGAGAGTTACCAGTTAGGTGCTAATACCACCAAGGATCAAGTACAGTCCTAAAGAAGAGCCATGATAGAGTGAATGAGTCTCACACTACAGGAGGTTTCCAGTTGGGGCGACGCCAATCTTGTGATATTCAATGCCACCAAAACACGGGCGTGTCTTTTCGCAGCCAAAAAGAGCCAGTGCACCTTGGCTCCTACTTTCCAAGATCTATCTGTGGAACTCACTGATCGCCTTCAATTATTGGGAATCGAAATTTCATCGAACCTTAACTATGGACGAATTATCGAGTCCAAGGCGAAGCGAACAACTTGGAATACTGGTCAAAGTGCAAAGTGCAGCGGTATTCCTCTGTGGGGCAGCTTTTAACGCTCTACAAAGCTCAAGTCCGGTTGTGTGTAGAATACTGTTGTCACATATGAGCAGGCGCCGCTAAATGCCATCTCGCAGCTTTGGACTCGGTGAAAAGGCGTGCTAAAAGGCTAATTGGTGACGGAGCTGAAAACAAACTGCTCAGTCTTGAGCACAGGCGTAAGTTGGCTAGCCTTTCAATGTTTTACAGAATGCAGTTTGGAGAGTGCGCTCATAAATTACATGATATAATTCCCCCATCCCCGTTCCACCATCGGACTTCACGACTTCACATCCTTTTGTTGTAAACATCCCTCAAACCCGAACGAAGCACTCTGCTTTGTCTTTAATTATTCGTACAGCAAAGGACTGGAATAGTTTGCCCGCGTCTGTCTTTCCCTCCGATTACAATGTGGGTGTTTTCAAGAGTACAGTGGATAAGCATTTACTGAGCTAGTGCGCTTTACCATCCAGGACTGCATTTACACTTAACATCAGGTGGGATCGTGGTCAAGCACTTGCTTAGAAAGATATATATATATATATATATACGTCCGTGTGGCATACAATATGTGGTAGTTAATCAACTATTTTATATTTGGGTAGAATAGAAGTGATTCTTGTACAGCTTTGTTACTTTTCAAAAGATTGGACTAAACTGTACATTCTATATTAAATCCTGAAAATAATCCGTGAATTTAGAATAATAGACATCACGCATTTTGTAAATATCTGGCCCACAATGGTTGTCGAATTATCAAACAAAGCATCGCAAAGAAACAAAATACATAACAAAGGTTGCAGGGATCGCGTAGAGGGCGAATTACGTACGTTGCAGCCGGAGGATCGAAAAAAAACCAAAATGATTTATAAAAAGTATATTAAAAAGGAAATTACAATTTAATATTACTTATAACTAACTAAACCTATTGGATCGAAGTGTGACCCGAGAATGTCGATATTGAATACCGTTGGCACGAGGCTGACGCTCCTGCGTCAGCATTAACTTGAGTCCAATGTAATGCAACGGAAATGCAGCGTCGGGGATCTTCATATGGTAGGCATATGTAATTCCTCCACCCTCAGAACGGCAACTATTTGAGCACTTTAAGAGAAAATGTTGCCGGAACCTCTTCCTGGTTCTCCACGGGTTTTACTGGTACCTGTGCTTTTTCCGAGACCTTTCTGGATTTCCATAGGAAGCCACGGGTTTTGAAAATTATAATGACGATATAAGAGACGCCTGCAGCTGATATTATAATATAAAATGGGATCGTTGTATGATACATTGTATGAGGTACGGTTTCAAGTTCGATGGGTGCTTGCATGACCATCTTATCCTGGATATTGTGAAGATTTTCGAGGTTGATGGAACTCAGGCGAAGTTGAATGGGTTTCCTAGTTCCTTTCTTCACTTCATGGGGTATATTTGTGAGTTTGAGAGGTTGACCTTTAATTTGATCATTTTCATTGATGATGGTGAATTCTGGTGTTTTCAAGAGGCAGTTTGTTGGGATTGTTATGAGGTAACTGCCTTCTAATGTGGTGTACTCCTGTCTTCCGCAGTTCAGCTGAATTTTGGTGATGCGTGGAAAGGATAGGATATAATGCTGGTCGTCGAGCTTCTCCATTGCTTCTTTTATTAAGATGATGGTAGTGAAGTTGCAGGATTCCCTTAGGACTTGTTTGGTGATCAACTCCTGGATACAGTCAGTATGGGTCCGGATCTGATGGTTGATGCTTCTTTCACAAAGAAACCAGTTGTTGAGCTTCGGACATTCTGTCTCTATGTACACGAATGCTAACTCGTTAATTGCTATGAAAGGATAGGTTGGGATAAGAGCCTGTAAGTTCTTATTAGGTACTATGGATAATTTATATAAATCGAAAGTGTCTTTTGAGATAATGGGGAATTTGAAAATGAACACTATTTGGTTCTCGGAATAGTATGAACCGGGCTTTATAATGTTGTAATATTCTCTGAGATCTAAATTTAATATTTTGTCGGTGCCATAAATTTCCTTAACTCTACTTATCATAGAAGCTAATACATCTATGTCTATCATAGAATGATGAGTGCTCGATGCACGTACAAAGATTAATAAATTTTCTATTCTAGTTAATTCTAAAGTTAAATCCTCTACATTTTCACTAGTTATGTCTAATAATTGCGCGAATTTAGCGTATTTTATTTGACTGTAATCTTTATAAGCGTTCTTATTTAGTAATGAGACCAAAGTCTCATTTATTTTTTTCTGATTTTCTACTAATTGAATAAGTGTACTACTGTGTTGGGATATCCATTCCTTACTTATACTAAGATGTTGATTTAGCCCTGATTGAATCGTCAATTGGTTATCCTGTAACGTTTTGATTGCATCATTGTATTTTATTGCGTCTGTATAGTCTAAATTTCCTGTAACACTTTTCTAACTGAACCAAGGCTATCTGCGAGACCTCTCTTTAGTCTATGGGGTTCTAGTGATTTCAACTGGGTTAGTACTTTGTCAAGTTTGTTACACAAGTAATCTATTTGAGTTTCATATAGTAAATAGGTTTCGTTTGCAAGGAGGGTTCTGTAATTCTGTAACTGAATCTGTAAGGATTGAATACTGTCTTCGATGTCGTCGAGTCGAACATACTGTAAAAATGTATGCTGGTGAGTGATAAGTCTCATCGGTCCTAATTTGTAGGGTAGAAGTCCTGGTCCGTCAGATAGGTTTTCGAGTCTTATCTCTTGTGGTCGGGTCCCTCGGAGGTCATTATTAACAGTATCCTGTAACAAATTTACTGCCTTAGGTACACGTTTGAGTCGTGATTTCGCTATTGGTCCACGTTTTTTAGATGTATATATATGGATAGGTAAATCGGCTAAAACAGTATCTTGTGTGTATCGCGGTGCAGTTTTTTGACGGGCAGCAACCGGATTTTTAATGAAAACCTGTTGCTGTGGTGCATATTCTATCTCTGGTTCGCGGGTTTCGTTCCTGTTGTCAATAAGGGCTGTGCGATTCGCTAGTGCTGAGCTGTTAATAATGTCATATACTTTCTCCATTCGTTCCCTATGCGTCTGGATGTACTGTTGTAGTAACTGTTGAGTTATGCCTATGTCGAGACAGTCCCTAGAGTCGTAGTGTCCTGTTAACAGGTCGAATGGTCGGCACTTAGTGAAGCTATGTATTGAACTATTATACGCTATTATTGCGTAGGGCATTAGATTGATAATGGGTTCATCTTTGTGCTGGAGTTTTAAAAGTCTTAGGTGTTCTAGGATAGTAGAGTGAAATCTTTCGATGTTACCATTGTCGTTAGGTGAATGGGCTAGGATACGGTGATGGTTTATTTTATGGAGTCTAGTGAATTCTAAAAATAGTTGGTTAGTAAATTCAGTTCCATTGTCCGTTATGATTGTCATGGGAAGTCCATGATGAGAGCAGTATTGTAACAGTGCCTGCAATATACTAACAGCTGTTCCATCGCGAAGATGGTAGGCTTGTCCGTATTTCGTGAAGACGTCAATAAAAGTTAGATATTTTTCATTCTGTACTGTAAATAAGTCCATGTGGATGATCTCAAATGGTCTATTTGCCGGGGGAACTATCTTGAATTGGGGTTTGACTGGGCTTCGGTCGTACTTACCTTGACCGCAGACGGTGCACTCATTGATGAATTTAGTTATTTCTTCCTTCATTTTCGGCCAGAAATAACGGTGTGACAGTGCTAGATAACATTCATTAATACCTCTATGGTTCGTTTTTCCCTCGTGGTAATGCTTTACAATTTCTTGTTGTCTTAAGTACTCTTTAACATCTTCCAGCTCGGTTTTTGCTAAAACTAAGTTCATGGAAGAGCTCCTAAAGTGTTTTTGGATGATGGGTAAGATGGAATACATACCCAATTGTGGTGTAATTTTAAGTGCTGTTTTTACTTTTGGGTTAACATATTCTTTAATTGCATTAATAACATCTTGTTCCAAGGTTGAGTCTGAGATCTGGATAGAAGTTCGCGTGTGCGTCTCAAATGGTTTTATCACGGTCGTGCGTCGTTTGATGTCCCCTACAATAGTCAAACAAATTTGTCGATGGAATTTATTTAGAGGTTCGTCGGTTATAGGAATTTCGAGAATGGGATCTTCGAGACAAGTATGAGCAGTATCAGTTGACGAGCTTGTGTCTTGTCTTTGTGAGTGATGCACTACTAGCGAATCAATCTCCGACAGGAAAGATTTTATTTCTTCATTATTCAGTTCTAACCGAGACAGAGCGTCCGCATTAGTGTTAGACTTACCTTTTTTATATATTACGGTATAGTCATATTCGCTAAGCTTAAGTCTCCACCTTGTCAGACGTGCGTTTGGTTCTTTCAAATTCATAATCCATTGTAATGGCTTATGATCAGTATAGATTTTGAATTTACGTCCGAATAAATAGGGTCTAAAATATTTTGTGGCCCACACTATTGCTAGTAATTCCTTTTCGATTGTGGAATAGTTTTTTTCACTATCGTTCAAAGTCCTTGATGCGTAACAAATTGGTTTGTCAGACCCAATGGGTCCTTGGGAAAGTACGGCTCCTAAAGCAACGTTCGAAGCGTCCGTCGTCAGAATGAAGTCTTTTTCAAAGTCCGGGTATTGTAAAATTGGGTCGTTTAACAGAAGCTTTTTGCATTTTTTAAAGCAATCTATGTATTCTGAGTCGAAAGTTATTTTATTGGATTTCTTTAAGCATTTAGTCAATGGTTTCGTTATGCGAGCAAAGTCGGGGATAAATTTCCTGTAATAACCTATCAGTCCTAAAAATTGTTTTATTTCTTTACTAGTCTTTGGTATTGGGTATTTTTGTATGGCTGTAATTTTGTCGGGATTAGGTTTTATTCCTTCACTGCTAATTATATGTCCAAGATAGGCTGTTTCCAGCTGTAAAAATTCAGATTTGTCCATCTGTATTTTAAAGTAGGATTCCCTTAGTCTGTTGAATACCTTTTCTAAGTTTACCATGTGCTCTTGTAAAGACGTACTAAAAACGATAATGTCATCTAGATATACGAGGCAAATTTCATTTTGAAGGCCTCGGAGCACATTGTCCATCACCCGCTGGAAGGTAGAAGGTGAGTTCTTCAATCCCATGGGCATACGAAGGAATTCGAAGTGCCCATGCTCTACATTAAAGGCTGTTTTTGAAATATCGTTGGGATTCATTTCAACTTGATAGAATCCCGATGCCAAATCTAAAGTTGTGAAGTATTGACATCTGCCAAGTTTATCTAAAACATCAGAAATATTGGGGATAGGGTACTTATCGTCAATGGTCTTGTCATTCAATTTCCTAAAGTCTACAACTAGCCTCCATTTCTTTTTACCAGAAGCGTCGGCTTTCTTTGGGACTACCCAGATAGGGGAGCTCCATGCAGAGTCAGATGGTCGTATTATACCTTGATCCAACATTTTCGTAATTTGCTCCCTAACCTCTTGTCGATGTACATAAGGATAGCGATAACTCTTTGTATATGTAGGTAGTTCGTCAGTCGTCCTAATACTGTGTTTAATTTTGTTGGTGAAAGTCAATGATTCTCCTTCGATGTAAAATACATCGGCATAGCGAGAGCACAAATTTTCTAGATTGGCTTTTTCTTCCATGTTTAAGTGGTTTGTCCTAAGTTTTTGAAGTACATTACTCAGTCGAGTAGGGTCTTGTTGGGGGCCCGTGCCCTCGATATTGTATAATTCTACTCGTGTAGGTTGGTCAAATGAGATGGTCGTGTCGTTGTCCGAGATATTTTCTATTTCCACAATACCTGTTTCGTCAGTTACGTTAGTAATGCATTCATGAATTATACAGTTACAAATAAGCTGTTCTGGTATAAAAACATCACCGTCAGGATAATGGATAGGATTTTAATTAACTTTGATGAATGAGCAGGTATGGTTTCTTTGGTTAGGTTTTCTGCACTGGTAACGGTGTAAAGGTATGCTAGCATATTCGGTTAGTAAGAAGTTATTTTAAGATCTATATTACAATTTTCTAGTAGATCTAATCCTATAAGTCCGTCAAAATGATTGTGGAATTTATAGACGAATAGTTTTATGTTAGATTGTTCGCCGAATTCCTTAAAATGCGGTATAGTTATAGAATGATCATGCGTAGTTGTTATCTGCGAGTTAGTAACTTCGAAAGGATCATAGTTCTTGGTACATGTGAAAAAAAATTATGAACTGCTTCAGGACTTATAAATGATTGGTTCGCGCCAGTGTCTACGAGTAACTTTAGTGGTGGTTCCGATATCTGTATGTACGGCAGTTCTTTCCTAGAATGAATATTTAATTCTATTCTGGTTCTTTGCTGGTGCGGCCCTTGGTAAAATCCTGTTCGTGTGAGGTAGTAGACGGCTGAGCTGCCTCTAAGGCATTCGAGCAATTTGGACTTTCGTCGTAATGGTAAGAGTCAGCTTGAGGGTCATTGTAATAGTTTTGGTCGGGCTGGTAGTCATAGTAGTCGGCATAGTAATAGTCATAGTCAGGGTAATAGTAACTGTCATTGAAGTCATTGGTTTCATTGAAATTGACTTGTCTGGATTTGAAATAGTTGGTTGGGGGAGGATTGCCAAATCTACGCCAATCATGACCCTGTAATGTCGGTGGAAGTGTCCTACCCACGGCATGGCTAACTCCACTCATAGGCTTAGGACCTAGGTTTTGTGTAGGTGGCATTTTTGGTGGAATTCTGAATCCACTCCTTAGGGGATTATTATTAGGCGGGGGTGCTCGAAACATTTGCTGCGTACGAGTTGGTTGCATACGCTGTGGGGGTTGTGAAAATTGGAATGCTGGTCGCCAACCTTGCAGCTGCTGTGACAACGGCCTGGGCATCTGCATAGGTATGGGTGTTTGCCACATCGGTGTGGGGTTGATTGAGTTGAAATCTTTATGTGGTGTATAGTGAGGAGGTGGCTGCTTAGGTGTTTGAGAAGATGGATGTCGTCGGTCAGCAACGGATTCATTCCTCTGCTGAAGGTACATTACATTCATTTCCTCTTGGACAAATTCCAATGCCTTTTCAATAGTTGGGGGCCTCATGCACCGGATACGAGACCCCAGAGGTTCCTTGAGGCCTCGAACGTATGACTGCATCGTTAATTTTTTATAGAGATCGCGTTTCGCCTCTCTTGTGGTAACCACGCTATCGTGCAACGAGACATATGTCATTATGGTACTAAAAAGGTTTTGGCATTTATCATAGAATTCTTGGGGGGTGTCGTTCCCTTGCGTGGCTAAAGACAGGTCATTGTAAAGAGCGGGTTCGTCTCTTTGGTCTGCGAAGTTATTTATCAAAGCGTTACGGATTCCAAGCCAGGTTTCCGGGACGCCGTTTGAGTTAATTGTTCTGGCGGCTGAACCCGTTATTTTATTCAATATCCCATTTAGTAAGCACGAGTTGTTGAAATCAGATGCGGGATCGCTTTTTAAATATATGTCTACCAGTTGGTCGCAGATTCTTATGAATCTGGTGAGCACGTTAGAGTTCCCATCAAACTCTGGGACAGGGCGTAAGGCCTTGAAAATTATATCTGGGTCGCAAGCCATTTCTACTCTTAATAAATTTGACAAATTAAAATCTGATTCTAATCCTAAATTCCTATTTCTATCTAATCTACTTTGACGGGTCTGCTGCGATGCAGATTCCCGATCTCTAAGGGCTCTTGGGTGATAAATTTTGGAGCGGGATTAAAACTAGGATAAAAGGAAGCAACACGAGAGCGATTCAAGTGAACTTACATATATTTCATTTCTGGTCTTCTTCGCGAAACGAAGGTTGGTTTCTCCGCCAGGCTGCAACTGCTTCGTAGATTCTGGATACTCGACGACGGGACTTGATAGCCACCCGACGCGACTCGCGAATTGGATGTAATTGATTTTAACTACCTTCGCGAACCGGCCCGCGAGTATCCTACCGACTGCGCCAATTACGTACGTTGCAGCCGGAGGATCGAAAAAAAACCAAAATGATTTATAAAAAGTATATTAAAAAGGAAATTACAATTTAATATTACTTTTAACTAACTAAACCTATTGGATCGAAGTGTGACCCGAGAATGTCGATATTGAATACCGTTGGCACAAGGCTGACGCTCCTGCGTCAGCATTAACTTGAGTCCAATGTAATGCAACGGAAATGCAGCGTCGGGGATCTTCATATGGTAGGCATATGTAATTGGCGTCTTATATAACCTATCACATTTATTTTATAAAAATATAAGATAAGGAAATATGGGAAAAAATATTATATACGAATCGAAAGCCAACGATTCATGATTCAGAACTATTACTCGGCTTGGAATTGAACCACTATGCTGCACTAAACTTCTGCAACTATTGTAGGCTCTTCACCTTTTTGGGTTACAGTATTTTAATATCCCTGTGAATTAAAATACCTCAAGTCAGTGCCGCGTCGGTCGCTGGATCTTATTACTCACTATATGAAACATAATATGCCACTACTTCTTAGAACTGATATCTTTGAGTGCGATACATGTCCGTAAGTAAACTATTTTGAATTAACACCAATTTCAAAGCATTGTCTCGCCGGTGATGCCGTGGGACAATGGAAGGTACGTGGTATTGGGGGTGTGCACCCTCTTTATAAGGATCCTGGACTAAGAGCAGCAGTGGCCATATGGCCATCAGCTATATGATGAAAGCGGCGTAAAGATATGACGTCACGGGTCCTGATAGTTCACACACGGGATCACAAATAGTAGTTTACATTTCCCGTATCCCTGATACTGCATGTAAAACATTTGGATGTCATTGCATCATGCATTACACCCGAAATAGAGAAAGGGATGACGAGTGAATGTCTTTATTATTGAGCTCATGCATGCTATACTATAATCTGCTCTACGCTCCTGATGTCGTCTGATAACCAGAAAATTTTTAAAATACACAATATGTTATCTCGAGTAAGTGCATCTGTGTTTGCGCAAAATCTTACGGCACTATAAAATATTCTGTGCAGTTGATGTCATCTAGCAATAACCAGAAGATGTCGCCGTAGTCCAAATCAATTGGAAATCATTCTCTTCTATCATTAAATATTTTTTATACAATTATTAAGCATCTAAGAAAGTACATTCCGCGTTACGCTAGTTAACTTGCGAGGGTCACCCAACTTAACACAACTTCGTTGAGCGTACGTAAGGAGGTCATGATTTCAGGTCGTATACACTTCTGCTGAAAATTTAAAACTTATAAAATAGCTTTTATGAAATGGAAAAATTTAAAATAAAACAAAACGGTGAAAATTATACAGAAACGTATTGTTCATAATAATAAGATAATCTAATCATATTTAGTTTATATAGTACTGGTAACTTTATCAATTGTCTTTTAACATTTGACATTTAATTCCGATAATTACATGTTGACGCAAAATAGCGATGACGAGTGATTTTACAATTTATTTAATTACATTATATTAAATGAAATTATAAAAATACACCTTAATTTGTAAAAAATTAACATCCTTTATCGAGAATACATAGAGATAAACAACAGTAGAACTACACTGCAGTTTGTTTCTTGCTGCAGAATGAATAGGTCAGCTCGACCGGAGTAGGATCGTTCAGATAATGTCAGCGTAAAGTAGCAGCATAATACTGCTGTATTTCGTGTGGTGAGTTAAGGGATCCGGAGACCTTTATTAATGATGACGAGGCATTCCATCTCAGTACTCAAGGATAACAACGCATCTGCATTGTTTCCGTGTCAAGGATGAATGTAGATGCCATGGGCCGCAGGAATCACTTACCATCAGGTGAATTGTGTGCGTTAATCTAAATATAATAAAAAATAAAACGCTTATTAAAAAATTCAAAATTGGATGCTCTTCTAGGAGAGATATTGTTTCCCTCTTAGGTATAAGCACAGCCTTAAGCTCATCAACAATTCCATGATGGATAGGAAACTTTCATTACTAAAATGGAGCATAAACTGTAATCCGTGGATTTCGTACCAGGAATTTTCTGAAGCTTAGTCAAGGTTAGTCCTTACGGGTATTTTTTTTTTAAAACCCTATTGGAACACTGGCCCAAAATAAACACCCTGTAAGTTTTGTTAGAATATCCATAGATGGTTACCAAAGTACCTTTGACTCAAGGAACTGTTTCATCATTAGATTCAGGTTATTTTCACAATTTATCTTTTTTTTAACATCGTTTTGAACCAAAGTATGTACTCGTATATATAAAAATTAAACACGGACAAGTACAAACAAAAGATATTTTACACTTATCGCTTATTCACCTTACTACCACCGTTCTATTCCATTGTCTAGAGAATTCATGTTGCCGTTGTATTCATACCTGTTCTAGACAGAAACTCGTTCAGGCGTTATAAAAACAATACTTTTTAATATTAGTCTCATCTCCATCTATCAGTCAATTCGGCATCGCAGACGCTATAGTGATTATATTCCATAAACAAAAAGACGCGTTTGTCTTACTAATGTAGTTTACTTGTTTTCTATGCACTTAATTTATTTCACTATGTAATAATGTAAAATTTTACACAAACTGTTTCTTTTTTTTTGGGTTACAAGGTAATCTGCTTGTATATAATAATTTTAAAGAAGATTAATCTATGTGTAATATTGTTCAACTTATTATGTACCTATCATCTACGAAAGCTTCTAGTTTAGTGCCTTTGTGTACTTTTCATAAATATACAAATTAATATTCCTGTAGTTTTATATTCAATATTTTTTAAAATTTCTGCAAGTATCCATATAATTTATTTTTTATAGGAAATTATATTATGTCAATATCTATGAAGTAATTGTTGTGTGGTTCGTAATGCCGCGCATATACATATATATATATACATATATATATATATATATATATATATATATATATGAATAAAACGTTGGCACACTTTGTATTTTTACTATAAATATTAATTAATATTTTTGTTATTTTTCATTTAATAAAATTTTAAAGTTACTTTATAAAACATTCATATATAGAGAGCTAATAAATTTATAATGAACAAAAGACAATTGTGGGACTTAATACAGTTGTTACGGAATGGAAATTAAACCAAACATTAATTATATCTAAACATACAATTAATTATTGCATAAAGTATGTATATTATGTAGCGTTAAGAGGAAGTAACCGAGCTTTTATTTTAATTGTTAGAGACAAGATATCATAATTCAGATGTATTAACACTTTTGAAGACCAAGATGGAATTTATCATCAGCAATGCTCTCGTAGATGAGAAGATTGCGTAGCGCTGAAATCACCGAGAATCTAACGGATTTGTGTCGTCAAATGAAAAAGTTAGATTCTTATGGCTTCTTATATTTTAGTGTACGGCACCTACACGAAGGATGGCCGATATGCTCTTTTTTGTGTCAGTAAATTTAAAACGTCACGATCCTCCAAAAAAAAGCTGTACAATTCATTCTCATTTTTTAAAAAATAACACATTTTTTTAAGCCCCGCAAGTCAATTCTCTGTCGTCGACAAGTGCTGTGTATGATTTTGTATAAAATTGAATTCTAAGTTTAGCATGTACACATAGGATAAACTTATACTATTCATTGATATTCTGTATTTAATAATAATTTATTATACTTGTCAACAATGGTTTGTTATTTTTCAATGAAAACAAAGTTTTGTGTTAATATTTATTTTTTGAAAGTGAGAGAGTATAAGCTTTTAAGTTTGAATGAATATTTTGTTGCATTAGTTATTAACAAATTAGTCAAAATCAGAATTATTTTTAAAATGTAATACTTAGCAACACTAAATGACCAAAAAATATGAAAACAAAAATGTTTTCGCGAAATTCGTGACATAGATTAATTCCGTCATCGTTATAACAACATTTAAGTTCTATGTACGGCGCTCTACTACTAGTGTCAGAGCCATGCTGTAGTTTGTTTCTAGATGCAATATAAGTTTAGATTACCTAGGGACGGACCATTCTCTCAGAGAAAACCAACTTAAGAAAATAATATTACGCGGCTGTTTTATTTGGACATTCATGTAGGAATCTGAAAATTACTGATCGCAATCCAAAGAGCTCGTATTAAGCTTAATTTGAAAATACGTCTTTTGATTTCTCTTTCTCTATCAAACCCTTCCTTACTCCTTGCCTACACATACGGTTGGAGCCTTCATGACCTCTTTGTGTATACTCAAAGAAGTTATATATTGGGTCCACGCTCGCTTGGCAATGCATGGTTCGATATATACACTACTTCTTTACTAATAAATAGACTTTCAAATGAACCCATCTGTCTTTCACTTCCATAAAAAAAGGATTTTATAAGGTCTTTTATCAAATACCCGCACAACAACATGTTTTTTACTTGTAACTTTATGTTCATGCGTGGTCACGTTTGATAAGGGGCTGAACTCTTTCAGATCCATTGTTAGAATTTGATAAAATATATCCATTGGTAAAATATATCCTGTCGGTCACAACGATCGGGCCTGGAAATCGGATTTTTCAAAGATCATCAATGAATCCAATTTCTATACCCACATTTCCTATCACAAGTCAAAACCGACAGTAAATAGGAAAAAAATCAAAGGTTCAATACATTATTGTGCAGAAAACAATAAATTCCCTTATTCCCCCTTATATGCTATTTTTTGTTGTTTTATTCTTAAACAAACAATTCGTCCTAATGATGAGAAATTTTAAAATTCTCGTATCTTATGTGACGTAGTCATTTGTCAGAATATGAATTGGTTTTATGTATTCCAAGAAATAGCCCATGTAATCTCACTCTGACCGGAACAAAGCAATTTTTCAAATTCTCGTTTTCATATATACATAAATTCTTAATTCTTCTTCTGAACGAAATTATGATGATTGATGAGCCGTATATAAAAGAAGTATATTTCGAAAATAGAATTGTGATGATTCAAACAAAGTTATAGATAAGGCTTGATAACAAATGTTTCCGAATTATACATTTGTCATTTAGTGTACACATTCGAAAGATCAACGCTTTTTTTTGAGACAACCTGGAATTAAAATTCTATAGAATGTCACCCACTCAATAGATATACTATTGACAACAAATGTTTGGGACAATAATGTATTCCGATATTTAAGAATCTAATAAACTAATGATAGGTTATGATCATTACATTCATTATAAAAGTAGAACATAATATAATAAACTAAGTAATACATACTTAGTTTACTAACCAACGCCGATGACTAAAAGATATTCAAATAATAATTGAAATAACTATAAATTGGGGCCAAATAAATATTTTCTTTTATTTTTTAGTCTTTACCTAAACTTTTTGTGTATAAATTGTTTACGTTTAACAAAGCAAATTTATTAAGTAGTTTGCCTCAATATTATTTGCTCGACAACGCCAATCACGACGATATTTATTAACCCTGTTTTGATATTATGCCGTGAAATAAAATTATACGTTAGCTTTAGCCATTTCGTGTAGTTTTATAGACGCCATTGTGATGGAGGAAATATAGAGCATATTACGTTTTACGAGCACAGTTTTATTATTTCTCGTTAGACACTTGTAAGAACTTTCTTGTAATGTTCAAGTTAATTTTATCATTTGGTTAAAAGAACGAAGGTGGAACTGAGTTGGAAGTCATGATGCTTGTCACGGTGTAGTGTACGTAGTATACATACATAACGTTTCGTCAGAACATGAACCGAATACGGACACTGCGAAATTTTTCCGCGTGAGTTTTTTCACTGCGGAAATAATTCCGTGTATAATATTAAACAAACTGGAGACAAAAATTCACATGTCTTAGTCAGCTCGAACACTGTGCGTATCTTGTTGGTTATTGGTTACTATAGTTGCTTTTTTTAAATTATGATGTATATTCTTCCTTACTTATAAATATTAAAGTAAAAATAAAAATATACGCGAATATATATAATTCTTTCTCAAAGTCTCCTGAAATATTAAATAAGTATTTATAGTACAAGTCAGCAAATTACACGCCTTAAAAATGCTGAATAAAAAGTTGGCTGTTGGCTTCGCTTAAATTCATTCTTCTATAAATTGGACAAGACATTTCAATTACATTTCGATGTTTTTTGAGGAATCTGATAAATTTCGCGATATCCTTTGTTCCTTTCCTACGGACAAACAATTTGTATTTTAACTTTTTCTCCTTTTTTCACCTCGTGCAGGCTAATATCGACATATCTTAGCCTGCACGAGGTGCACCTTGTCAACGAACGGCCTAAGGATAAGGATAAGAATCTTATAAATAAAACGGATAACCGTACCAAATCCCTTCCATATTTTAATGGGCTGACTGACAGCTGTGTACAAGAATTTTAATTTTTTAAAAATTAAATAATAAGTAAGTCTATTAAGTACTGACGACTAAATCTAAATTTATTAAAACTCTTAGCAAGCAAGGTCTACAGAAGCAATGCACTACGAACGCTTGTCGTTATTATTATTTATAATATTTTTTTATTTAACAATGTATAAATATTTCATTTTTCTTTTAATATTAAGTTATAGTTTAATTATTTTACATATGGCAATTTTATTGACAAATCAAATAATATGTAATACTGTTCTGTTGGTGGTTCTAAAATTACTAATTTTGATACCTGTCACTTATATGAGTAATACAACGAGATTCGTAGGTAAATTGAAGTAAAACATTCGTCACAACAAGGATTATGTTAAGATATTTTCAATAATTAAAAGCTAATAACAATAAGGCTTAAACAGAACAAGTTAACTTTAATACTATAACGCACCTATACCGTGGCAAAGTACAGCAATGGGTACTGTGTCACGGATCTTGGTTTTGATTTCCTGTCAATGTAAATTTGTGAGACATAAATTCTTGGTTTCAAGTTGGGATGCAACGTGTGATCCGGGAATCCATTGACAGGGAACGTGGTATTCCAGTCCTCATGGGTGAAAACGAATTTACAACTTTCAAGTGTCAATAGCGTAATTGTTTAGGTTACGGTCAGCGAAACTTAAGGTCGTAGGTTCGAATCCACCATTCGGCTATTGTCGTAAACCATTTCCTAGCAAGCGTATTTAGTTGGAGTGATTAACCGAAATATTAGTGATGTGATAACATTGATGATATTCTTTAAAAGAAAAATAAAATAGTACAAAAATTCGATTAAAAAAAAAGTCATGTGGATATATATAGTTCACCTGTTGTTAAATGACGAAAATACATACAAAAAATGGAATATAAATTAATATCGTACTACATATATACATATATATAGATATATATATATATTCTGAATCATAGGTTTATGTGAACATAATTATAACTATTATTACAAAGGTAGTGGATTCGATTATAGCTTATTAGAAAAGGCGTCATCAACGCAAGTCTGTGAGTTCATACGAAAACTTACATCACCTCAATATCTTGATGTTTCAATGACTATGATGCCATTCTAATCGATATAGACCTTTGCAATGTCTTATGATTATAATCAGATGACATGAACGCAGGATATATGAAAGAGTCTAAAGTGTTTACGCAAACAGAGTCTAAATACTCATCGACTCCTCACCTAGTCCGATGTGAGTGTGCAATAAAATCAAAAGAATATTCATCAAATATAGCATCAAAGACATGGGACGTACTTAGACATACACAGATCTGATTTATAATACACGATAACAGTGTTAGAACCACGCTGCTGCTTGTTTCTAGCTACACAGGGCATGGGTCGGTTCAACCAGGGAAGAACCACACCGTCGACAGCCTAAAATGTCTGTATTTCGTTTGGTGAGTACAGGGATTACTCCTCTATCCCGAATCCTCAGGGGTGAACACATCTCCATTAGCTGCTGGAATCATTTACCATCAGGTGAACTGTGTGCTCGTTTGTCACCCTAAATGCAATGAAATGAACATACATACATTTCCTTCGTCTGGGACTCGAACAAAGTTGTGACGCAACAGCCACATTCTCTAAGCTCTACGCCAAGCGGCTTTCAACAGTTCTACTGTATGCCGAGAGAAAGAAATGGTACTAGTAATAAGGTATATCATCTTCGTCCACTGTGTGGTAAAAATTAATCATGCAGATTAATTGTTTCCACACAAAGATTCTTCACCAAGGACAAATGACACGTTTGGATACCGAAAAACAGATACGTCACCCTAAAAACGAGTTACTATTAGGTGTCATTATAATTTTTCATGATGAAACATTGGAACATAATATATGCTTTGAAGGGAAAGTCGTACGAGCATGAGGAGAATATAATAAGGACAATAATGTTATAGAAATTTGTTTTAAAGCAAAAATGATGGAAAATGAGAAAAAGAGAGGGTACTGGACTCATTTTTGTTCTCATGTTTTTTTCTCTTCATTGTGTCGTTTTTCAATTGCTCCTATGGGCTTATGCGAGAGTTGTAGGCAAAATTAAAATTTTAGCTTATTTTATTAATATGAGTTGATTTTTAAGCGATAGAGTCACATACTGCTACGACGTAGCTAGTAGTAGCCGCAGCAATTATAAAGGGTGTCACAGAATGATTTTCGTTTTTCAATTGACTAATACGGGCCAACCGCAGGTAGTAGTGGGAGGACTCAAACGCTTAGCCGGCTTGTTAAGTTTAGTAGCCATGAATCGTTTCACGGGATTACAGCGCGCGTTTTGCGTGAGAGCGTTTTATAGAAACAACGATTCCTACACCGTTGTTCGTCGTCTCTACAGGACACATTTTAATTTAAAAAGCTTAAGACATGTGCCAAGTGCCAATTTAATTAAACATTGGGTATGCAAGTTTGAAGAGACTGGGAATACAATGCCGGACAAATCGTCTGGGCGTAAAAGGACATCAAGAACGAGCATGAACGTCGATCGCGTTCGATAGTCTGTTATGGACGACCCACGACAGTCATTGAGATTGCGCGCAGCTTCTCTTAATTTGAACAAATCTACGGGTCATCACATTATTTCGAAAGATTTACATTTTCACCCCTATAAAATTGTTATTGTTCAAGAAATGAAGCCTGATGATCCTGATAAACAAGTTGGATTCTGCAGGACAATGAACATCTGGTTCTCCGACGAATCGAATTTTCACATCAACGGTCAAGTGAATAGACAAAATTGCAGATTGCAGGCTTCCGAGAATCTGTTAGAACTGCATCAGAAGCCCTCGCACTCACCAAAAGTTGTTGTTTAGGATGCCATATCAAGTCAAGGAATTATCGGTCCTTATTTTTTTGAGAATGACCGAGGTCGAACTTAGGCCGTTAATTTTGACCGATATTGCCATACGATCCGGACTTTTTTGGCTACAGAAATGCAAAACCAGAAGGGCTACAACCACAACACCTTTTTCCAGCAAGGTGGAGCCGATTCTCATGTTAAAAATGACGCATTAGCTGGTCTTCACGATTTATTCCCTAGAAGAGTGATAAGTCGCCGAGGAGACATCAATTGGCCACCGAGGAGCCCTGATTTAACACCTGCTGATTTCTTCCTATGGGGCTACCTAAAAAGCAAAGTTTAAAATCCATTGCCACCCAACCTGAATGTTTTGAAGCAAAGAATCACTGAAGAAATCAACTTTATTCCAAGAGCGATGCTGCAGCGAGTTTAAATGAGTTCCAGGTTAAATGAGTGTGAACAATTGCAAACGGTTGTTTTTTTATGAATAAACTTCAAGAATTGCTCTTTAAATTAACATTAAATAAAACGAGATGTTTTTTTTAGATTTTGTTTTTTATTTAACAGCTAAAAACGAAAAACATTCTGAGACACCCTTTAGATCTTCATGGCATAGGTAGGACCATGCTTTCCCAAATACTAATATGAAATAAGTAATTAGGTGCTACTGAGTTTCGAATGATAAAATAAAAAACCGGAGACTGTTACTGTCACCAAGGCATTTCATCTTAGCACTCAGGCATGACAACACATCGGGTCGTGGAATTCTCTTACCATCGGGTGAACTATGTGCTCGTTTGTTAGACTTTTATCATTAAAAACTGATCTATGAAGTTTCATTAACCTAATGGTTTAACGTACGGCATGCAAAACTTCGTTCCAAGTCCAAATCCGCCATAAGACTATTGTCGTCAACAAGCTTACTTTATTCTTCCTTTGGCATTTTGATCCTTGGTTTTCCTTCTCGAGGCGGTAAACTTTCCTATGACCCTGAGACTTTCCTATGGCCCTGAGATCTTCTTCAATGCTGTCGCACCATCTCTTGATCTATTTCTTTGCGGCTTCCACTTACTCATACCCTCGATGCCCTATAGTTTTCCATCCTCTCAACGTGCCCAGCCCACCTGTGTGTCATGATAAATCTGAAAATCAAGTTTATGTTGTTTTTTTCACTGTTAGTGTCCATGTCTCATATCCATCGGTGACAATAGAGAGAATTAAGAACTTGTTAAGATATATTTTAGATTGCGTGCTAAGAAATTTTTAGTATACTAGAATATATAGTATAGCGGAGTATACTAGAAACACCTGCTGTCGGCTACAATTCTTGCATTCACTTCTTCGATATTGTTCCGTCCAGACAATAACCTACAGTAACTACATTTATTATTTTTCAGAAAAGCAAGGTTGACATTGCTTTGGTACTTTTCAAATTAAATAAAAGCTTTTTTAAAGGAGAAATCACTTATTTTAAAAAGATTTAAGATTTTTGCTTTAAAAGCTTTGTGTTAGTGCTTAATTTATAGGGGCCTAAAATCTCATTAATGTAAGACGCTTAGTACTAGGTAAAGAAGGCTTTCGACAAAGAAAATGAATTCTATGTCTTAAGACAACGAAGACAAGAGATTTGTAATTAGTTCGGGTTTTTTTAATTCAGTTGTTATTATACAACAATGAAAAAGTTAAATTAAATATAACTAAAAAAACCTTAAATCAAATTCTTATATCGATCATTGATATGAATATAATATACAATTTCACGAAAATTAATCAGGAGGAAATATTGCATCTAACCCCTGGACAGATATACCTACGGCTTTATTCTTTATATATATGTATATAATAGTACCTATGAAATTGCCGTTTTGTATGAAATAAGGTAAGGTATTTTTATTTCAAACTTTTTTATTTCTGTTATTCAAAGTAATCACCCATGTAATTGATGCATATTTGCCAACACAGTGATAGTTTATTGATGTCCTTCTTATAAAAATCAGCTGGACGGGAGGCAACAAACTCTTCAAAGGCATTTTGTACTGCCTCTGGGGAATTAAATTTTTTTCCCACTAAAAAATTGTCCAAATTTTGGAAAAAGTAAAAGTCGGTGGGTGCAAGGTCTGGTGAGTACGGTGGAAGAGGGAGAGCTTCCAACCCCAACTCGCTTGGAGACTGTTGTGCAGTATGGGGTCGCACGTTGTCGTGTAGGACCAGCGGGCACTGCACAGACTTGCAGATGTGGGAGCTACTCCATCTTTGTTTTCAGTTCTTCACAGTACACATCTGCAGTAATGCTCATGCTGGTTGGTAAAAACTGTGATGAATCACACCGGCACTAGACTACCAAACAGTGACCATCAACTCTCTAGAGGTCGTTTTCCGTTTAAGGGATTGCTTTGGTACTGAACCAGGATCTAACCAACTTGTTGAGCGTTTTCGATTATCGAACAGAATCCACTTTTCGTCGCACGTAACTATTTGGTTTTAAATTCTTTAATTTCTGTGCCTATTGAGCAGCGCTAGGCAGGTCTCAACGTGTACGGTGCGCTGGCGATCGTTAAGTTCGTGGGGTCTATCAAGCTTTTTTACCTTCCAATTTGTCGCAAATGGACCAATATTGTTTTGATGTGAACATCAGAAGCTGCCAGATAGCTCGGCTGTAGATTGAGTATCATCAGCCTCGACAATCACCTTTAATTCATCATTGTTGACCAATGTGTCTGGACGACCACGAAGTTGTGATTTTTCAAATCAAAATTTCCAGAACAGAACTGGGCAACCCAATAACGGGTTGTGCGTTCGTTTCTAAAGTTCTTTCCGTAAACGTTGTTGACGTTACGTGGCGTTTGTGCCGCGTTGATGCCACGACGGAACTCATATTCCATAATAACACGAAATTATAAAGTATCCATTATGACGTAAAATGTCAAACGTAATGAAAATACAAAACTTATCAATAAACAAAAGACTGACTTTGTGAAAAGAATGTCATGTTTTTAAAACAAAATTAATTTGAATTTAGAATTCACAGCCAATCAAACCTTCTTTTGTTTGAAATGGCCAATACTGAAGAACGGTAATTTCATAGGTAAAGACCTGATATATATGTGAGCGACAACGCACATATATCCAACACTTTTTTGAGGTTGTACGTCGGTTTCACGATAGTATGCATATTTCAAATTGAAGACAAGAGTTCAATTTTTGTGAAAAAAAACTAATATCGGGTAGAAGGCGGCAAGTATTAAATACTTGGAAGCATTACTACCGTCGACCACTAATGGATTGGAAAGTGATTAATCGTACCGAATTGCCCTTAAATACATATTTCGTAGGCCTCGTATACATTACCTTCGTAAGTTATTTTAAATTGTAATTTTGTCATTATGACACAGATATTACATTGTTAGACAAATTACTTCGCCTTTATAGTGTTCTAGCTTTAGTTATTAGCATATTAGGGGTGAGAAACGAGCAAACAATTCACCTCATATATGGGTATACTATTATATCTTCGTATTAAATCGACCGCGTGATTTAGTATTCTGAGTACCTAGTTGCTACGACGCTGGTCCTAGGTTCAACTCTCAATCGAGGAACAGTGTTTGGGTAAAACAAATTGTTGATTATCGGATTTGGGATGGGTGTCGTATTCATGTCCCGAGTCCCTGATATTGCATCTGAACCTTCCTCCAATCTTGTTTTACATGCATTACATTACAATGTGTTTACGCAAATGCTTGTTGATTTCACCTTGCAATTAACAAAAAAATTTGTTCTCGTCGAAACAGACCAGACATTCATTATTATCATGTTTGTTAAAAAAAATGTATTATTATTAAATTCATACACGTCTAAATCAATATATAATTATAGAAAAATGTTTGATGGAGTACGCTTAGAAGTTGATAAATAAGAAAAGTGTTCTTTGTTCTTTATCCTTTGTCAAGCTAATGATAAATTTATTCTGTAAAGTAACTTAAGAAGCTTATTTATTTTCAACTTGTGTCAAACTTTTCTTTTAAGTTTATCATCAAGTATGAAAGTTGCTCTAAACTTAAAACAAAACCTAGACCTCACTAAATAATGTATACCTAGAAACGGTTAGATGTAAAGGCTACGTACTGTTAAAACTTTTAAATTGATTTCATGAAATACGTATAATACTGAGCACTTACAACGTATAACAACTCTTCTAAAGAAAAGTTTTAAACCTTCTGTTGATGTGATAAACTCCAAAAACTTTCGAACCTCTATACATATTAACATAAATTTATGTTATGTAGTGACATGGGCCCTGAAGGTTCAACCAGTATCAACTGGTTACATAACTTAATATTTTTTTATTTTACCTCGTTTATTACATATAGGTAATTTTGATTTGCGTATGTATAACCTTTCTTATTTATCATATTATTATATATTACTTTATAGTCATATACAGTGTCACCTCAATAACATAGCCAATGACATCAATCGGTTCCTGTGGCTGTTTTAATTAAAGGATCTGCTGACCTTGTCAGCAGGATTCATATTCGGTCCAGCTACAGCAACTGGGTGTCTTCTAGAGTAGGTCAGTGTCCCTTGTACGCAAAACAGATTGCACCCCTTATAACGAAGACGTAGTCTGACGGCTCAGGGCTGGATGGATTATACTATATTAGCATATAAGGTATTATATATTTTATACAACTTTATCGCCTAATGTAAAACTTAGCTCCACGTAACCACTCTGCTGAGAATGAAATTCAGGCTATGACTATGGATATTTTGCTAAAACTCTATTCACTTCACCTTGTGGAAATTTAAATCTCACTAGCAAAGTATTCTTATACCAGGTAATTGACGTTACGTTTCTACGGTTTCCATGTTTAAATGTTCTTAAATGTATATTTATGTTACTTTCTAATAGAATATATTTTTCATTAATAAAATTATTTATTACTGTATCGCTTTCGCCGTGCGATGTGCTAACTGAGCGTTCTCATTTTCTATTGGTATGAATAATTTTAAAATTTCAATTCACTATTTGATTCGATTATACTTATAAGTTTGTGTGTTAAAATATTATATGCCATTCAATTTATGTAATTGTACATAATATGATCAGTTTTAGAAGTAAATACATTCCAAATTAAAGTACATATTAAAAGAAATCTTAATAAAGTTTAAAAAAACCAGAGTATTAAAATGTGCTTTTCTATTTTACAGGTAACAGTTCTATTCGTAACAAGCTTGTAAGTACGCTGAACAAAATATAGAGTCTGACGCTACTAATTTTTCATATAGTATGTATTAACCGTGTATTAATTTATAAACATCAGTTTTCCCGATATGTACCAATCTCAAAAAGCCAAAATTTAAGTTTAGAGGTAGTTAGAATTATCTATAAGACACGAAAGATGTAAGTACGATATTACGCAGATAAATTTTAAGAAAGAAAGATAATTTTTTTTACCACATACACAACAAATCCAAGCGAGAAGACAACTTACATCATTAAAAAAAATAACTACAATATAATTAGTAAAGTAAGAAATGCATAGGTTGCACGAAAACAATTTGAAACTAGACTTGAACATAAAAATCATAAACAATAAAAATATTCATATATATCAGACTAATTCGCCTGTTTAGCTACGCAATGTACGAAACATTCGATTACATTCAGGAAAATCAGTTGTAGGCACCATCGGTGCGTTTTCTAATGGATAGAAAAATGAACATGTGTTATTTAGACATCTCTGCATTGTTCGAATCCTTTAACTGCCTCTTATCTGACGCCAATTAGATTTTAATTTTATCCTTTCATTTAGAGCCATACATATTTTTAAATTGATTAATATGCTATGGTTTTTGATTTAAGGAATGTTCTCATTGATTTTACCATATTATTCAACAAGTATTGAATTTTATTACATATTAACTTGAGTATAATTGTTCCAAAACAAATATGCTGCGATACTTAAGACAACATCGAGTTATCTTATATGTATGCTTTTAACTCATCTAGAAAACTCATAATAATTAATGCTGCAGAGATATCAGTCATATCAGAGTATATATACCTGCTGATATACTGATAAGTTGTATAGAATAGGAAAATCTTCTCTAGGAGGGTAATCGAACACAGTCCGCTAAAGGCTACAACGCAGATATGTTAATTTCACATGACCTCGAAATATTATTTTTCTTTCAAAAAATTGCGGCAGATATTGTAACTTTTAGCAAAAAGTATTATAACATTACGGACTCCGTTTGTGACTTTTTATTCATGGTGATATATATTGGCAAATTTTTTATTCAAATATTTTTTTATAATATCTTTATAATTCTATATTGACTGGATATAAAATTTGCCCATTGGCTATTATTAAGCTAATAAAGATTAGGAATGTAATATGTCAGCCATGACATATGTTTATTAAATCTTTGTTGAGGACGGATGTTTCATTAAACAATATAACCGATAAAATACCGGTGATAACGTAATATAAAAACTACTTGAATTATGATATCATAACCTCTCCAACTACTCTATCTAACCAACTTGCTGTGCGCTTTAGATTGTCGAACAGAATCCTCTTTTCATCGCACGTAACAATTCGGTTCAAAATTATTACATTTCTGTGCCTGTTAAGCAGCACGAGGCAGTTCTCAACGTGTACGCTGGCGATCGTTAAGTTCATGGGGCGCCCATCTATCAAGCTTTTTTACCTTGCCAATTTGTTGCAAATGGACCAATATTGTTTTGATGTTTACATCAAAACCTGCTGCTAACTCGGCTGTACATTGAGTATCATCAGCTTCCACAATCGCCTTTAATTCATCATTGTTGACCAAAGTGTCCAAACGACCACGAGGTTCATTTTTCACATCAAAATTTCCAGAATGGAACCGGGCAAACCAATAATGCGTTGTGTTGATTTGTAAAGTTCTTTCCGTAAACGTTCTTGATGTTACGTGCCGTTTGTGCCACGTTGATGCCATGACGGAACTCACATTCCATAATTACACGAATTTTAAAAGTATCCATTATGAAATTTTACCAACGTAATTAAAATACAAAGCTAATCAATTAACAAAAGACTGACTTTGTAAAAAGAATGTCATGTTTTTAAAACAAAATTAATTTGAATTTAGAATTCACACCCAATCAAAAATTGTTTTTGGTTTGAAATGGCCAATACTGTAGAACGGCAATTTCATATGTAAAGACCTAATATATATATATATATATATACATATATATATATATATATATATATATATATATATATATATATATATATATATATATATATATATATATATATATTTCGCTTGCTGGTAACAACAATAAAAATAATATCATTGTTGTTATCAGCAAGCGAAATAGACGCTTAACAGCACCAGAAATCCGCGTGGAAGTAAACAAAACCCGGGTTAAAACTTCTTTATTGACTACAGTAAAACGGTGACTGAGAGATGCGAAGTTGTATGCTCAGGTTGCCGTTCGAAAACCTCTGCTAATTCCCCGCAAAACAAGAAAAAACGAATGCAGTGGGCTCTTGCCCATCGAGATTGGACTGAAGAAGATTTTAAAAAAGTGCTTTGGACTTAAGAATCCAAGTTTGAACTATTCAATTCAAAACTTGAATTCACGTTTGACGCAGTGCACAAGAAAAGATGCTGTCAGATTGTGTAGTCCCAACAATCAAGCATGGTGGTGGTTGGGGTTGCTTCCATAGCAAAGGAACTGGCGATTTGATTAAAATTAAAGGAATTTTGTAAAAAGACATGGCGATTTGATTAATATTGAAGGAATTTTGAAAAACGAAAACATTTTAGAACAAAATGCCGTTTCTTCCGGGTTGCGATTGATGGATTCATTTTGAATAGATAATGTTCCAAAGCATAGTTCGAAATTTATATATATATATATGATAGGAACGTCCGTAATCGTGGGCCATCCTCGCGACAAGAAATGTGGAATGGTTTATGCGAAATTTGGAACAATAAAACCACAAGACACCATTAACAAATAGATTTCCAGTATGCCGAGACTTGTGATTAAAGTCATAAAACGTAAAGGACAATTTTTTGATGAAAAATCACTTAAGCTAACTACAGCCTTTTTTGCATGGACTGTTAATATTTCTTTCCGCTTTTAAAGTATATTGTTTGTCAATCAATGTTCTATTAGATGATTAAACAGGTTAATTAAACATTTAATAGTTTGTTGCTCGATTGAATCTGATTGCTTCATTTTTGACTGCGGACAAAAACAAATTAAGGCAAGTTTCTACCTTTAACCATACGCGATGTTATAAAGAGGTCAAGTTGCGCTTGACGCAGTCTTTGTAACGGAGCCATGGTCCACCAATACTCCACTCAGCATCGCCATACACATTGTATAAATAATGTCAAGGGTAAAGAAATCTTTGTTACATAATTATTATTTATTTTTATTATTATTATTAAAGAAACTCGAGGGTTTTAAATAACGATCGCTACGTCACACGTCCGAAATCCTTGCTACTAGCCCATAATCGCTTTTGATAGTCTTATATAATTTAATCGTTAAATAACTGATGTAATAACGTACCTTATACCAGTACTAATTGTTCACCTATAGGAAAGGTTCTTCTGATAACAGATTCAACAATAATCACGTAAGAGAAATGAAATATATCTTGCCTAATTTGTTAAGGGATGGGATACACTAAAACCCGAATTTTGGCTTTCTAGAATTCTGTCAGTTTTCTGAGGTAATAAATTTAATTTCAAGACAAGCAATGGAATTAATTAAGTATAAAAGGGTTTTACCTTGATTATATTCCGTTTTGTAATATTAACGAAAAGGGTCAGTAATAAACAGCTATTTAAATTTTTCATTGTCGTATATATATTTATATATTTTTACACATAACATTAGACGTAACTACAGTTAGTATCTGTCATCTTTAATGCGTATATGCAACTAGAAATACAAAAACTATTCAATAATTTTATTACTAATAAGTTGTACTTTACTAGATAATTGAACAACGTTATTAATATATATAATTATATAATTATAACCACTGTGGACTACTTAATTAACTAGTTAATTATGGGCGTCATTTTCTTATTGGCTTAATTATAAATTACATTTACTTTTTAATTCTTTTAAACCATCTGTTTTTTTCTGAACCAAGTGTAGGAGTATATTTAATACATAAACGAATCGTGGTGGTTGTAATAGTTCTTGACTGGCTGTTCTTAAACGATCTGATAAACAAATCTTTATGCATGTCACTTCTGCCATTTACTTGGACCGGTGCCCGTAAGTGGAATTTGCAGCTAACAGCTTCGTTGTTTCGAATGACACAGTAAGCCATCAGTTCTGATCTTCCGACGTTCGAATTCCGACAGCAGAGTTGAATTCTGTTTTAAGAAAAATAATTCATAACAACATAACACATTTATGCGTTGGTCCCTTTGAGGATTAAAATGCCTTGTCACAAGTCATTATTTACCAACAAGTGAACTGTGTTTTGTCACTCTGAATACTGTAAAATTAATGAGTTCTCCCGTTTGTTTCTTTCACAAGATACAACAAAGTAGTGTTACACTTCATTCTGTCCCGTTTTAGACACCAATTCGGACTTAAACTGGTAGTAGGTAATGAAGGAAGCTGAGACAACATATAGATGGCAGATGATATTGGAATGGAAGTCTAGTAATGATAATACCGTAACATATCAATAGGTTATCAAAAGGTGAAGGTGTCTTCTTCTTTTTTGGGTTTTCTGTATTTTCTCTATTCTGGATCCTAACCATCAGGTCCAAAATCCAGAATAGCAAGTTCAACACATGTGTTGCAACTGTTTCCAAGAGTTTAAAGTGCAAAACCTAAGTTCTGCAACGAAATTCAAAAGGCAGGTAAAATTATTACATTCTCTATTTAAATTACCAAATAGAAAAAGAAATAGACAAGACAGTTGTAGACCATTAACGATTCACCGTTACGTTCTAATTAAGATTGGCAGTTACGAGAAAGAGCTATATGCTGCAGTAAAACTAACAAAGCTGTAGAATAATATGAAATAAAGCGATACATTTTCAATAGCATATAGAAAAGAAAGACAGAAAATAAGTTCTAATCTATCACCCATTGTAGTAGTAATTAAACCCAAGTAATTGCCAAGCAACCGGCCGTATAGTAGCATAGTAAAGATTTCTTTATTTATATATTGTTGCTTAGTGTTGCTTAATTTGTCATAAAACGTTTCAAACATTCTAATTTATAAGTTTTACTGTTCCTTGCTTTTCCAAAGTTAAATGTACTCTAAATATATTTCTCTTTCATTTCAGTGTATCAATTTCATACCCAGGAATTAGTCTGTAAGTGACGTAAAGGTTGATTGTGGGTAAAATCGCGCAGCTTCCATGAATCCGGCAGAATAAGCCCGAAATAGAATTAATGAGGGGCTGCGAAATCTTACAGACAAATTAGTGAGAAAGAAAAGTATTTCTTCACGTAATTACGGGAGCTTATGTATGAAAGTTGGTTGTTGATTGGCACCTTTGGAAATAATTTAGTGAGTAAATCAATCTTACTTACTTACTGAAAAGTAAATTAATGATTAAGTAAAAATGTATCGCAGACATTAAAATTTTATTAGATAACCATAAACTTTAGCGACTGATTTTATTATACATTAAGGTCCATAAACATTCTTAGGTTGTCATGAAATGTTTCTAAAAGTACATTTAAAAGGAGTTTTCTTAACGAAAGTACAGTGTTCTTTGTTCATCACCTCTTTACCCTTTTGTCAAGCTAAGACTCAATCTATTTTATAAAATATCTAAAGGAGCAGTAATTATTTATTCTCGACTTTAAGTTACGTCCAAAATTAAGCGTTGCTTCTAACTTCATAGAAATATAGACTTTAATAAAGCACTTCCCAAGGAACAAGTTACATCTAACTCATAAACGTAACTCTTAAATTAATTTTAAGAAATAGGTACCATCGCGCACACTAAACTTATAAAGTACGCTGTGAAACTCATAATAAATGTGTTAAATTTATTAATCTTTAGAAACTGGAGATATATTAACAATATTTTTGTGTTATATTGTAACGTGCGCTCAAAGGGTGTCATCTCATTGTTTTGTTGCTTTTCATTTGTATGTACCTATACTTTATATATACTTTTAATAAATTTATTATAGCCTATATGTTAGACTCGACCAGGGAAAAATTATGCTCTCATAAGATAGCCTAAAAATGGCACCATAACATTGCTGAGTTATAAATTTATTAAGCTTTGGAAATTGGATCAATATTAACAATATTTTTTGTGTTATATTATAACGTGAGCTCAAAGGTCTCATTATTTTGTTGGTTTGTTGGGCTTAAAACTTATTTATTAAATATAGGTTATAGCCTTTATGTAAGACTGTACTAGGGAAACATTTTGTTCTCAAAAGAGTACATATGGCAGCATAACATTGCAGTGTGCATACATTTATTAAGCTATAGAAACTGGTTTCATATTAATAATATCACTCATATTACTCAATACTTATTAAGAAGGCATACCATCTCAATCCACAGATAACGCATGTGCATCTTGAACTATGTTGAGGATATATATATGTATGCCTCAGTCATACACTTAGGTGAACTCTTGTTGAGCCCATTTATCTTCTGTAAATTGTTATTCATTCTTTATAATTTTTATTCATATATTATTTCATATTCACGGCGTGTAAGATATTCTGTTTAATAGCTTCCCGTGGGTGTTATAAGACGCGATTTATGGAAAACTTGTCAGACAAATATGTGGCAGCCTAGAGTGTAAGATGCAATAAACTTTCAAATAAATAACTTTTCTTAACCCCATAATATTTATACTCTCGCAGGCTGGTAGAAGAACTCCTTTTGGTGTTAAGTCCGCATTTTTATACAATTTTGTTTCCTCGTGCAATAAAAAATATATAGATAGGTAATGAACACGTATGTTGAATTGTTGTTGTGTATTTATGGGCTGGAGTTTTTACTTACCATACAGTTAAGTTCTAAGAATGTTAACTCTAAGAATGCCGACTCCACTAAATACAGTAAAAAGTATTTTTTTTTTGAAAACTGCGTTTCTGAAACATCGCTGTTCTTCCGGCTTTAAATTATATAGAAGTAATTTTTTTTATTTATATTAAGAGTAACAAACGAGCATACAGTTCATCTGATGGTAAGTGATTTCTGAAGCGCATTTCATCTACATTTATCCTTAACAAGGAATCATAATGCAGATGCGTTGTCACCCTTGAAGACTGCGATGGAATGCCTCGTCACCAGTAATAGAGGTCTCCGGATCCCTACACTCACCAGATGAAACACAGCAACATTATACTGCTATTTTACGCTGGTATTCTGTGAGGGCGTGGTCCTACCCTGGTGGAAGCAACTGCATTGTAGCTCTACCACTAAAAGAGAAAAGGTAGATATGTCTGAGTAAATATGATATTCAGTTCAATAAAAAAACAACCACACCACACCAAGTAAAGTATTATGCATTTATGTCGCCTCTACGGTATAACTGAGTTATTCTTTGTTTCAGAAGGTTTAGCTGTTGGTCCCACTGTCGTAGAATATCGGACAGGGCATAACGGAGACATTAACGTGATCTAAAACTTTGGACAAAAGATATATTGACTTTAGTTAAAAATGAAAGAAGCGTGTATGTATTCTTTATAATCCGAGTTTACTTAAAATGCTTTTATTGTAATCAAAACATTAAGCTGATCTTTTTAATTTGAAAATATATTTCTCTCCACACTAAACATTTAATCTGGCTTACTTTCGCCTGAAGTAAATTAAGGACCTTAATTGAATAAATAATATATTGTTGTATCCAAATTGAGCCCACAACATAGCTTATGAATTTATATAAATATATGCGCGTGGCGTAGTTATTAGGGTACTTAGCTGATACGTCGCGGGTTTGATTCCCAGACGAAAAACAATATTTGGGCGGAATAACTAGTTGGTTTTTGGATCTGGGTGTACATACAACACCTTTGTCCCAGAATCAGTTCTTAGATTAGATCTTATTGCACATGCATCATATCGAATATATATATATGTATTAGTACAATATTATGTATCTTACGCACTTGACCACATCTGGCAATAGACCAAAACATAACGTAGTGGTCAAACACATTCATAAGTAAAAGCTCTTTTTGAGGTTACCTAAGTCGTATCGGTAAAATACCGCTGGTGACAGCTGATTCCACAGAGTAGTCGTACGCAAAAAAAAAAGTTAAGAAATTTTATCATGAAATTCAACGGAATTATCCAAAGCAATTCTTCAGAAAACTCCTCTTGGTAAATAACATAGAAGACGCCTAGAGATGCAACGTCGGTTCGAAAGACCAATGTATTAAGCCGATCGGAAAGAACTTGGCTCATGATTTCACGTCAGTCTTAGTTGGATGCGGTCATATGGAAGAAGCTAGAACTGGAGTTCCCTTGGTCATAACTGAGTTTAGTATTCAATTCGAGGTAGAACTTGCGCCTAAATTTAAGCCGAAATCGTTTAGACTATCGCTCCACCTTTGCGGCACGAAGCTTTGAAAATTACATACACTTTAACGCATTCAATTGTTTTATTTTATTCAAAAGTGCACGCTATTAATGATTTGCTGAATTATGCTGTAGATATAATAGGTAGTTAAGCGATGTTCAAAGAACAATTAGTACTATTCAAACCCAACACGGACTTTGGAACAATTGATATATCATCGTTGTATCTCCTCTGGTACTCGTTGTTATGTAATAGAACGTTTAACATACATATGTGCATGCATTGCAGGTCTATTCCTTTGTCTTAATCTAATCTAGGTTTGCACTTTGATTAGTACAAGTGCATTTGATAATGGATAAATAAAAGCGTATTGTGCAAGTATTATCCAACACTATTTAGTAGTTGCTTCGTTGCAGATCCTGGGTTCGATTCGCAGTCGAAAAACAATATATGTGTATTACAAATTGTTGGTTTTAATGCTTGGGTGTATTTCGTATATAACTCGTGTCCTTGAAAATCTGAAACTTCCTCCCATCTTGCACATGCATTATATACATTGGACAAGGGAAATTTATAACGAACGAGGGCTGCTGTGTTTGCGCAAATGTTTATGGCACTCCTATATATGTATATAATAATATCTCATACGCAGTTGATGTCATGTTGATTGAGGACATTATCAGCAGTTGCGATTAATAAATCAGTTAAACGTCCGTGGATGGACAAGAAAAAAATGTAGTAATGACGAATTGACGACGACATCAATTGAAAACGAATGACTTTTGCAACAATAATTAGTAGTGGCAGAGCCATGCTGCTGCCAGTATCGTGCTGCCATATGAATGGTCCGGCTCTCCCAAGCAAGACCACGCCCTCATAGAATACCAGGAGGCAGTTAAAGTATAACGCTACATTGTTTTATATGATCAGAATAGGGATAGAGGGGCCGGCCCACTTACAGATAACGAGGCATGACAGCTCATTGAAACCTTGAATTAATTGTGCTCTTTATGTTAAAGATGGCGGCGGCACTTTTCATTAAGTATTTACCACGTAATATACAAAAAAAAGAAGTGTTAAAATCGTAAAATACCTGGACTGGAAAATAACTTGCAAGAGCAAAAAACAAATGGATAAATAGAAGATTCATTCGTGGCACTAGACATTATCACCATAAAGAATTGGCTGATGAATACCAATCTTTACGCTCCTGCGTTAATCACTCGTACTAATCACATAGTGAACGGACCTTAAGTGAAAAGTATTTGTATTACTTTTTTCTATAAAATTCCATACATTAATAGACTAAACCTATTTAAATATATTTACCTGAATAGCAACGTTATAATTTTGTTAGGACGTCCTTTCATTTCATCCTTACAATCTCGATATTTGGCAATACACTACTGTGCGTTTTACATGATATTTTCTACAATGCACAGCTACTCTGTGAATTCAGCTGTCCCCTGCGTTATTTTCGAACCGTTACGACTTAGTAACCACTAAGAAAAATGTTTACTCTTTTCTTGAAGACAACAAACCTGCAAGTTCTTTGATGTTCATTAGCATCGGTGATCGGTTACCTGAGTTCACTTACCATCAAGTGAGGTGCTGGCTTGTTTGCCATCTATTTAATAAAAAAAACATTAAATAGATGGCAAACAATAATAACATGGTGTATAATTTTCTGTACAAAGAATAAATGTTTAATGTTTAAAGATTCTTTGTAAGAATTTTAATTAAACATGGCTCGTTGTATGCCTCTTACTAATGAGCTTACACATAAATTATTGTCTTGTTTAATTTTCGTTGCTGGTGTATTTCTTGAACAAGGATTAATAATTCGTTATACGCTTTTAAATTTCTTTAGAAAATGTTCGACTATCAGGGGCACATTTTTTTTTATCTATTATTATGGTTACTTTACCTATTAATTTGTATCACGACTGGCTAGTGCGTAATTCGTACTTATTGATTTTAATACATTCTAGTACCTACTACTACTTCCTACTAATAAAATCAACAAGTAGGACCACGCCGAGTGAAGGGCTTTGTAGACTAGATGTGTACTATAAAAATTCATAATGAATTATAAATGCTTATTTCAAATTATGAAACTGACTATGGTAAACGTGTATTTACGAGTGGACACCTATGTAATTTGTTCACCTGCATTTGTGTAGTTGATCACGTTTACTTGTTGTACGGGTTAAGACTGGATTCATTACACATATAACGTTAACATCATTCATTGAACATTACAGCAAGAACAGGATTTTAGTTCATAGAATTTCGCAGACACTAAGAAACAAAGGTATTTCTGCCGTCCCTTAAATCTAAGAAATTGCTTGTAGATGAAAATATCCCATCTTAAAATCTACACAACATATCTTAACCAAACAAATTTATCGAATCAATTTTGGAATACTATATTTTTAAATAATATTTAATAAAAAAATTTCACATTTTGTCATCCGCTAGTTGGAAAGTTTGTCGAGTCATATATTACAACTATAGAAGCGTATATATCACAAGTTATTGACTTATATAAAAAAGTAATTTCAAAACTTATACGTCATTTCTGAAAACCTATCTAACATATCTGTGTGAGATATGTATGTACATGCATATTGGACTTTTTGTTTCATCCCCCAGTTACATATATGGCCATATAGAGCCACCCTTAATTACACCACTCCATAGCGATTCATAGAAAACACCTGCATTCCATTTATCAATTTCGTCTATAATGTGCCAATATTCTCCAATTCAAATGGCTTTGACACACATAGACCGACGGGCCGTATGTCCGGACACGGCGAAATTACAAGGATGTCTTTTTTGTCATTTGGCTACGGAATCCTCAAGCCTTGTTTTCTTCTTGAGTTGAAAGCTCGGAGAATGGGTCTGGATGAATAGTATATTTGCTGATTGCGTAGTGATTTCTAAATAAGCTCTTCATACAATAATCTTGCGCAAGCACTTTGGACTAAATTTTACAAAAATATTTTAAAAATTATCCGACACATCCACATTTATACGTATAGACCCACGTAGCTGCCGAAAACTTTCATAATAGTTCAATCGATAAATGGAATTTTAGCAAAATATCAATGATTACGTCAGCATGAATGAAAGAAACGGCGGAATGTTAAAGTGACATTCTATATTATACTCTACCAGCAACAGAACACGGAGATTTTAAGATTAAAAATAAATAATGGATAGCAGTAAATAAAGGATCTGATTTAATTTTTTTTAATTAATCTCCGATCATTAGAAATGTTTCGTGGAATGATAGAACAAAGGGTTCGATTCTAACTGTGGAATCCAATAATAAAAGGATTGATTGACCCCCTATTTCGTATCTGCATGCCATTGCCAGCATTAAAAATTAAGCGATGACTTACTTTTTTTGATTAAATCTCAACAACCTAATCGATTAGGGTACGGTCGGAGAAACTTAACGTCGTAGGTTCAAACTCGCCATTCGAATATTGACGTGAGCCACTCGTTTTAATCTTAGTTAGAGTGGTTAACCGGAATGTTAGTAATAGCAGAGGTTGCGAAAAAAAAAAAACACTCTTGATGTAATATAGTTTTAATGGAGAATACTTCACAACACACACTTTTTAGAAATAGTAGTTTACAATCAGACAATACTTGAGGAAGAGGTCAAATCAACTGAGATATTTGATGACATTACTTACTTAGCATACTTTACAAAATATCAAACTCAAATAAGGAAGTTTTCTCGTTCTTTATTAGGATACAAGTGCTACTCACATTTGAACTATGGATTATTAAGTCCTAAAAGTGAGAGGAGAGGTGAGACTTCTTGCATTATTAAAAAATACACTGTTGTTTCTTACTCATCGGTAATGTGTGTAGGTGACAGGTCAATATTAGCTCGCTTGTCACTTTCAGTTCTTGAAAAAGAACATGTCATCTTATTATAAGAAGTGGGCTTTATTATAAAGAGATATACTGCGACCTCTACTGTTTATATCATAATAAATAATTGGTTCTGTGTTCGTACGACTGCGCTGACGTAAGACTGCATGAAAACCACTTTCGTTTGCGGGATCCTTTTTTATATATTTGTATTTTTGTATTATCGAGGCATTCCATCTCAGTCGTTCACGATGGCAATGTGCTTCTTGTATCATTATCATGAGGTTAAATGTAAATATCCTGGGCTGCAGTCATCACCGTGATGATGGTATGCCATCAGGTAAAGCGTGTCCCCGTTTGATTTTTAATTTTATACATATCGTTTTATATTCGTGGGTGAGATCATGTTCTTCAAGCATTCCTATATCAGAGACCACTAGCTGCTCAGATGTGCTAAACTAAAATTAAACTTTGTAGTTTTAAAATAGATTTGTGCTGCTATTTTATATCAGCGTAAAATTGCAGCACAAGCGACACAATGCTGCTGTGTTTCGTCTGGTGAGTGTGGGGATAAGTCCTCAAGGGTCTGAGATGGAATGCCTCGTTATCTTCATTATAATTCCGTGGCAAGGATGAATATAGATGTCATGGGCCGCAGGAATCACTTATCATCAGTTGAATCATGTGTGCTCGTTTGTTACTCTCAATAAATAAAAAATAATTCATTTTTTATATCACATAGAGACGTGTAATAACATATTATATATATATAACATAATAAAAGTATTTTTTTAACGAAAGCTACAACTTATTAATTTCACAACACGACAAGCCTCAGCCTATCGAAGGAAAAGTCCCGTCACCAGAATATAGGACGATATAGGATTGCTCTGCTTCTTGGATACACGACGCACATTTTGAGTGTCTTAAAGACGACAAAGGCTTATGTTGATTCTTGAAAATCCCACACTAAATAGACATAGAAAATGTTGGTAATTTTTACCCTTACGATGTATTTACTGTTAAGTGCAAATTTATGTTCAAGACATGAATTATAGAGAGGGTATACGAAAATAAATTCACTTGTAAAGCACTCCGATTTCAATCAAATATTCAGCGTGAGGTAAATATGTGAAAAACAACTGATGTGTTACACTGTGATGAGTTTTCGTTTTCATTTGTTTGCATGAAATAAAAATTCATTTAGAAATAAGCCTCAAAGCCATTTTAGTAAAAACATAACTCTGTTGGATGAGAAGGGTTAAAGATGAAATAAATCCTTACTCAAATATTATTTCGACATTTTTGCGATAGAAAATAGTAGTAAGATAACCAGAAAAAAAATATTCACAAATTGTGAGTGGCTACATGTTTATCATTATTTAAACAACAAAAGCAAAGGTTACATATGAGCATTCAGTTCACCCGTTTGCATATAACTGCAGAACTGCTGAACTGTGGATTATTGTATCGATTCAAGGAGAGGAATACTATTTGTGTATCAAAATTTGATGATTTTCAGTTTCGGGAATGTTTTATGAACAATTAGGCGCCATTCACAATGCATTTAAACCTTGCATCTACATAGTTTTACATCTATTTCTTGTATGATATTTTTGACGGTGGCATTGAAGCTCTTCGGCTGCTTCCAAGCTGCAGCAAGATTACGTAAATTGGGACGAAATAAACTTTCACAGAATACAAGCATCAGATGGCAGCATAACTGCTGTGGGTCGTATGGTGAGTGTAGGGACCGTGTCTATCCCTTAGACCCAAAATCTCGCGAGGTGTGCCCGACGTATGCTTTTTAGCCATGTGTTCTCACATCTAGATGTAATATACGTATTGTATGTATGTAAGTATGCGCACGGGTGTGTGTGCATACTTACACTTACAATACGTAAGGATACTCTAGCTATAGATTAAGGGCACTCTTGCTGCCCTCGAGCGGTAGATAAAGGTTTGGGGGAGCAGATACACCCCTGAGAGAATGCCCGAGTAAAAGGGGTATCTGCGAGGACCATTCCCTGTAGCGCTTTAGACTGTGAATCCTCCCACACACGCCTGTTGATTGAAATTTGCGACTCCTCTGGTGTTGCGAATGTCTAGGGCAGCGGTGATCACTTACCATCGGGTGAGCTGCTTGCTCATTTGCCACCTATTCTGTGAACTGACTGTGACTGACTGTGAACATTCTGAAAAATGACTGGTTGAACAAAGCTGTACCTTACTTCTTTTAGTTTTGTTGTACCTTAGTTGCATAAATGGATACTAAGAAAAATTACTAAGAGATGACAGTGCATGTACTATACCTGAATCCTATACTATATTATACTATCCTATACTATACTATACCTGTACTTGAATCCTTATTGCGGATGGATGTAGGTTTTATGAGCCGCAGTTATCACTTACCATCAGGTAAACAGAGTACTTGTTTATCAAACTAAGTATCGTAAAATAAAAGATTATGGTAACAATATTTTATCAGATGTTTAATATAGAATTTAAAATTTTTAAGGATCCGGAGACCTTTATTGCCGATGACGAGGCATTCCATCTCAGTCCTCAATGGTGACAACGCATCTGCATTATGATTGTCTACGAGGGTCGTAAATTTCATGGGCAGCAAGAAATCACTTGCCATCAGGTGAGCTGTGTGCTCGTGTGTTACTCGCAATGTAATTAATAAATATATTATTATTATTATGTTAGTTGATACTTGGCGTTGGCGTATATGTATATGCGGTGCAATACCCAAGAGAAACCAATACTTTATATATATATACAACTATTATTTTATAAACAACTATTCGGTGTGGTCGGACTTCTTATTGAACTGTGAAACGATATTGTTCAAATCAATCAAAAATAACCACCAAGAGTTTAACCGAACGACTCAACAACCCCTTAGACAATTAGAGATGAAAATCATTATATATTAAGTGCAGACATCTTCATTATCTTAGAGGAAAAAACAAAATCATTACAAAACAAAGTGTAATGAAAATATAATCCAGTAACTACGACAGTTACGTAATTCTCTCATACTCTTTTTATCATCGGATATCAATACGCAAAGCTCCTGTCAAATTCAGTTCATATTCTTTGTTTTGGACATCCAGACAAAGCGACAGTGTTTTTCTTTGAGTGTAATGCTTACATTATATTCAAATAAAAACACTTAGGTTAGGATTGTAGACAAGCATTGGTTTATGTTTAAAAAAGCATAAACGAATTTTGGTGGTTAGTGAACCTATCTGAGAATCTGTCTATCTGTCTTTATTTTCTTTTTAAAAAAATCCAATTTTTATAATAGATATGTTGCTTAAGTAGTATGCAAGCAATAATTAAACGCACTATTACCGTAGTACAAATGCAACGCTGGCAAAGGAACAATAGCTATAACATATCTGCATAAACTCCCCATTCGTAGTTGCGTAGAGCACAGCATATTCATTGTGTATGCAACCCTTTTGTCCTATCTCTAGTGAGTTCGGTGCTTGCATATGACATAATTACTTTCATACACTGCAGTTATCAACTAGCTCTGGCACAAATATATCACTTTTGACTGAAGAAGAACTCCGCTTTCACGGAATACTATAACAGTCGTAAAATAGCTTAGCGTTCCCTGTTTCATTTGGCGAGTAAAAAGAAAAATATCTTATTATTAGACCTCAATAAGTTAGTCCTCAGGGGTGAAACGAAATTTCTTGATGATTCAAATGAAAACGCTGTAAAAACTTTGACTTTCGTAAGAAAAACCAGTCAGTGTTAACAAAGCTTCCAATACGGAGGTTTAAAAAAATAAAAATAAATAAGGGAATGTTTTAGCTAATACATTAGTACTTTTTGATTCATTTTACTTTGTTAATACATTATTTATTTGTTAATATATTAGTTCTTTGTTAATACATTCGTACTCTCTGTTTTTCATTGTATATAGCGTTACAAACGACAACGGTTCCTGCACCCCATTACACCTTCGATAAGGATTCATAATACAGATGCATTATCATTCATGCAAGGTACAAGTAACAAGTAACAAGGCACAAGTAATGAAACACAAGAGCGTTTTGCTTATATGCTGTGTTTCCTGCCCAGTCGAGCTGACCCATTCTGCCACGGCTCATGCGGGGCTTTGCCACTGTTAAAATAGTACGTCACTAATACACTCCCCGTTTATCGAACTAACTAATTAATATTAACACTATACATTACTACGAAAATACGTAAGTTCTCGGTGAGAGGTGTGTGTACCGGTAACGGCACAAAGAAATTCTCAATTGCAATTTAGAAGTTTTGTAACATAAAATGTTGACATTTATATGTATGTATTTATAATTTCAATGCGGCAGATTTAAACTAAGGGAAGCTGTTTTGTTCCCATGCAGGAACAATACAAAACAACACAAACATATAAAGGCTTCGTGGGTAGTGGTTAGAGACAGTCACGACTGTCCTGGGCACGATTCCTAGGAATGTAATAAAAATATTTGATTATTTATTTAAACATTATTATATTAACCTGAAAATGTATGCAATATGGGAACTTAATGCCATTTGTTATTCTCTGCATTATCAAATAGCAGCATAATACTGGTGTGTTTCATCTTGTGAGAGCGGGAATCCGGAGAACTTTATTACTGGTGACGAGGCATTTCGAGGTGATTTCTTGTTAAGGATGTATTACTTACTCAATGTAATAAGAAATAAATCAATCTAGAGCGTGATGAAATATTCTATATAGTATTTCAGGGAAACAAATATAAAATTATAATTGAAACTAAATTAAAAGTAAAATTAATCAAATTAAATTAAATCAACAATTTGTAGTATATCACAAATTGTTGTTTTTCGGGTTTGGTGTTGTCTGTCCCTTCATCCGTACATACATACATCTAAACATTACTTTTCTTATTGCACGTGCATTACATCGAACGCGATCGACGCCAATTGTATGTTTATTTGTTTATGCTTATGGTTTATTAATACTTTAATCCTGTTTCATTTATGTCATCTTTTAATAATCATATGATATCGCCATTGTTGAAATCGATCGGATCGATCTACGCATAAGGACCACATTAACATTTACCAAATAAACTGATAATTATTATTATTAAAAAAACATACTACCTATTACCGACTACGGATAAAAAACTGCAAATTACATTTATCAAATAAATTGATTATTATTATTATTAAAAAAACATATTACCTATTACCGACTACGGATAAAAAACTGCAAATTACATTTATCAAATAAACTGATAATTATAATTATTAAAAAAACATATTACCTATTACCGACTACGGATAAAAAACTGCAAATTACATTTATCAAATAAACTGATAATTATAATTATTAAAAAAACATATAACCTATTACCGACTACGGATAAAAACTGCAAATTACATTTATCAAATAAACTGATAATTATTATTATTAAAAAAACATATAACCTATTACCGACTACGGATAAAAACTACAAATTACATTTATCAAATAAATTGATTATTACTATTATTAAATAGATATTATCTATTACCGATGGATAAAATGATTTAGAAAATTATTTAATTTTATGTCGTTTTCAAATCTTTCATTAATTACAACAGGTAGGGATTAGTGATAAGGTATTCGAACTCATATATATATATGTATAGTACATCAACATTTTATGTACTTTTTTAATTTAATTTGTCATCGTTCTATGCAAGACATAGTGAAATTTATCAAGTTACAGGTAAAGAATCTTTCCGTCTCAGTCCTTAGGGGTGAGAATGTATTTTAATATTTTATTCCATCGCATTCCACATTAATCACTTACTATAAGGTCAACTGTGTGCTTTTTATTACTTCCTAAAATAGTCGCTGAGTAATATCACGGAACACTATTTATATAATAATAAGTAACGCTGTTTTTGTTGGTTTTACAAAGGGTAACATACGAGCAGAGAGTTTACCCGATGACAAGCAAACCCTTTACGCCGACTTACATCCATCTTTGAAAGGAAACAAAGTGTGGATATCAAAGGGCGAAATGTTAGTAGTCACTTTTTAAGTTAGGATCACGTTTTGTTGTGATTACAACTCGGCACATAATTTACCGCATGTTAAGTAATGACTACAAATTCATAATACTTTAACAAAAACACACATGCGCTGTATTCCCCGTGCACTGAAATGGAATAGTGTGCACCGCTGTAAAACGCGGTAATGGGAATCAAAAGATGTCTTGATAAAGTTTTATTTTTATATTATTTTTTATTACTTTCAGAGAAACAAACGAGCACACAGTTCACCCGATTGCAAGTGATTTCTTCGACTCATGACATCTACATTCATCCTTGATAAGGAATCGGCTACACTAAACTACAGTGTTCCTCAAGGCTCTATTTAAGTCCCTGTACTGTTTCTGGAGTAATTAACTAATATTTGTTGTTTCAAAATATCAGTGAGTATGTGATATTCGTTACGTTTATTTAGATCAAATCAGTCTTTTTTACCCTGAGAACTATTTAGGTTGCATAACAAAAGAAGATAAATAATAACAATCCTTAAAACTAAATTTGAATTTAATTGAATTTTAATTACACAGACATACAGACACGAAATTATTACTCGTACTTACAGTTACATCTACTAACTCATGCAAACGTACAGTTACACACACACACACACACAGTTATACCTTCAAAACTTCCTCCTTCGAACTCGTTTAAAAATAAACTTACACTATACGACGTTTTGCTAAGACTCGCAGCGCTGGTGTGTGGAAAGCGTTAAGATAAAATGACGCGTATTATGGGAGTTCTAATATTATTTGTGGCTTGTTTTGAGATATAAAATAGGAACAAAGTACCAAGCTGTGACACATTTGGGGCAATTTATGAGAACCCCGATGATTTTATCTTGGTGCAAAAATAACGGTAGCGTCTTTTTTTTTATGACAACAGACAAAGTAACGGAATGGCGATAGAGCCACGTTTACTTGTAGTTGCAACTTGAATGGGTCGACTCGACTGAGGGAGGACTACGCCTTCACTGTACACCAACGTTAAACGGCAGCATATCACTGATATTTCATCCGGAGACCTTTATTTCTTATGTAAACTACAAGCTTGGAAATCAAAGAAATTGGTCCGTCCATTAACCAGTGCTAAACTGCAAACGCAGTGTAGGGTGGCCCTACGCTAGATGTAGCGATGACCTATGCGTATTGTGACAATCTATAGGGTTGGCCTATATTCATCAATGGACTATGGATAGGCTGCCATTGTAGCGGTCTTGCTGCTAATAACGATCAATCAGCGACCGCGATGCGTGAATCACGATATTGTAGTTTCTAAACATTGTATATATAGATACAGAAAGTTTTGATTCAAAAACTAGAGCAGAGTAGAGTTAATGACGGGAAAGTTTCCCCGTTTCGACCTAATTCTTTTGTTATATTCAACGATTCACGTTTATTAATATACCAAACAAACAGTGTTACAGAAAGAGGTTATTTTCATACCGAAATAACATTGTATTCATATTAAAGATCACAATTAATTTTGAAACATTTCAGTTAAAGATAAGGTTTAATATTTAAAATATTCACAATTCAAATTATTATTATTTGTGTAAATTTATGAATGAATTATTATTTCAAATTATACTATGCAAAATAAAGTACATAACCAAAATAGTTTTTGCTTGAGAATTAATTTCTGAACTAAAGTTCTAAACTGAATTATTAGAATTAATTGAAATATTCAATATTGAGTTACATTAGTTTTAGAAAATGCAAAATTATGTTATCCTTTACATAATATTATAGTGATAGAGTTACACTGCAGTTTGTAGCTGCAGATTGAATGGGTCAACTCGAACGAGATAGGACCACAAACTCACAGAATACCAGTGTGAAGTAGCAGTATAATGCTGCTGTGTTTCGTCTGGTGAGTCTAGGGACCCGGAACTGAATATAATAATCTGAATACTATAATCTGAATGTAATAAAAATCACTAACCATCAGGTGAACTGTGAGCTCGTTTATTATGTAATAAAAAAAATTATAGTAATAATTAAATAACTATATAATTATAAAATATATATATAATTATAATAATATATACAACATCCCCTAATATAAAAATATAATTTATTTCCTAAAAATGTATGACAGAGGATGAATATCAATATTTGTTTATAACATTAAATAAATAAAGTAAATTTCTAATCTAATTTATTTTTCATAAATATATTATTTCTTTAACAATTCTATTCATGTTTTCATCGTTAAACAGCGTGTAGCATTTAAAATAGCAAAACGAAACGTTATGAATTAAACTATCCGGTAATTGCTCTTGTCTCGTTTTTCTCCAGTTCTATGAAATAAAGCATAATATGCGCTTAAAGCGGATATTAAATTATAACATAGTAATATTTACAGACCACCAGATTGCATCCTTACCACGTGGATGGCTAGCATTTCTCTACTGTGCGCTTTTCGCGGAATTTTCTACCCCGCACAGCTGCCTTGTAGAATGGTCTGTCCTCGGTGGTTTTTCCAAACCAGTACGACTTAGGGTCCTTCAAGAAGCGAGCCTATACCTTTCTTAAAGGCCGGCAACGCATCTGCAATTCCTCTGGTGTTGCAGTTATCCATGGGCGTCGATGAGCACCTCGGTGTTCCCACCGCTCGATTGCTCCCTTCTATCTAAAAAAATATTTCAAAGTATTTCTTTATTAAATCATATTTGTCTCTTTTCATATCCACAATGATAAGGAAAAATACTGTAATTATCAGTGTTTGGATATAATGTTATTTAATAACAAAAACAAAGGCACGTAATATGATCATATTGCGCTAGAATAGACATACTAAAATGTAATATGCGGGCATGATAACGTCTTTATTTTACTTCTCTTTCCTTTATATTAGTAGTTTAATATTGTGCCCAAATGCCCAAAAACGAAAATAAAAAACAAATAGTTAATTTTCTTCTCAGATTAAACCAGGTAAAGTATATTGTCACGACGCTGTGAAAATTTCCTCCTAATTAATTTCACTTGGAGATATTCCTATTTGTCACCAAATTATGTGAGACAGTAGTATGTCTAAAAGTATTCTAAATATTTAAGTACAAAGTGTATCTTTTACTATCATACTATCAAATATAATCAAATATGAACTAACTGCAGTCAAATAATTTTGATATTATCGTTGAAAATATTTGTTTGACTAATGGTTTTATTTATTAATGTTCAACAATTAGATTTTTATGAAAAACAAAACAGTTCTTACAATTATGAGGCGTTTACTTCAAAAGTTTCATATGGTTGGTGCTGATTTGGATTATTTATATCTGAAATTCATGTATAGATTTTATTTACATAATAATCAAAAGCATTGATTAAGAGTTTTAAGTCGAATCATTGATGTATTACTGTAAAAGATATCATTTTATTATGTGATATGATTATATTTCTATTTTTATTTTTAACGTGGACGTTATATTCCACAAACTGTTTTTATAAAGTGGGTGTTTTCTCCTCCATTAAAAAAAACTCAGATTACAGTTGTCTACTGACGTTTCTGTATATTAGGTCTTTACATATGAAATTGCCATGCTTCAGTATTGGCCATTTCAAACCAAAAAAAAGTTTTGATTGGCTGTGAATTCCAAATTCAAATTATTTTGTTTTAAAAACATGACATTTTTCGTCATAATGGTGGTCGTTCGTCATAGTGGATACTTTAAAAATTTGTGTAATTATGGAATATGAGTAGCATCGTGGCATCAACGCGGCACAAACGGAACGTAACATCAACAACGTTTACGGAAAGAACTTTTCAAACGAACGCACGACCTGTTATTGGTTTGCCCGGTTCCGTTCTGGAAATTTTGATTTGAAAAATGAATGGTCGTCCGGACACTTTAGTCGATAATGATGTATTAAAGGCGATTGTGGAAGCTCTCCCTCATCCACCGTACTCACCAGACCTTGCACCCACCGACTATTACTTTTTCCAAAATTTGGACAACTTTTTAGTGGGAAAAAAATTCAATTCCCGAGAGGCAAAATGCCTTTAAAGAGTTTGTTAGTAGTGAGTTTGTTTGAGTGTTGTAAAAGGGCATCATTAAACTACCATTGCGTTGGCAAAGATGCATCGATTACATGGGTGATTACTTTGAATAATATATAAAAAAGTTTAAAAAAAATACTTTAACTTATTTCATACAAAACGGTAATTTCATAGACCTATTAGTTTCACTTTCTTAAGTGTAACTTGAAGGTTTGGACTTGTGAAAATTAACGTCGGTTATTGACTATAGTATTTTGTGATATTAGACATATTTAATATATATAATATTCACATTCTATTATAATATATATATACATATACATTATTTTACATAAATTAATTTTTATTCTACTATTAACAGAAATAAATGTTGATATCTATTAATATTAATTATGATTATATTTTTTATTTGTTAATAATTTTCTAGTAAATATATGTTTCACTATGACGTAATGGTTACACACACTCTTTTTTTAATCAAAAGGTTAGCACCGGTGTTGCTACTCGTACAAAAAAGAACTGTGACGCTTTAGAGTAAATTCCAGCGCGAATATAGCGTTTGAGAAAAATTGATGTCGCATTATGAAAATGTCACGATATTAATATTATTTGCGACGAGTTGTGAAATAGAAAATTGTAACATGATACCAAGCAGTGACACATTCGAGATTATTTTTTAGGGCCCTTATGACTTTTTTTGTATATAATATTCAACTGGCTGCTGCGTAACGGTTCCTGGGTGTGCGTGCTGTATTTAAATATTCCGATTTCTTGACAGTGCATTTGATCCTTCTTCAGATCGTGTATTACATTTTTATATGTACAACATTATTTAGTTTCTTTTCTATAAAATAAATAATATAATTTTGTAAAATGTTTAGTACTTAGTACTGTCTGCATATTTACCTTCAACGAATTTCCATTAACTTTTCATTACGTCTGATCCTTACTTAACTTTTTCAACTTTAATATAGTTTGTGTTTTTGCATCTTTACTCCTACATAGTATAAAGAACATAAGACTAAACTACCGTATTTACCAGATTTTTGAATAACAACAACGGAGGTACGTAATACGATTCCATATTGTGGTATAATTGCATACTAAAATGTAAGCAAGGATAATAACATCCATTTTATGCTCTGTTATATTCCATTTAATTACTAGTTTATCGAAGGTCCGAGCACTCGTTTATATATACTTTTATTCCCATTACATACTACATATCTATAAAGTTAGTTAATGGGAATAAAATCTATCCCTTTTATGCTGGTACGCAAGCAAAACAAATGCGTCTAGGCATCAATTCGTTGTTAATAGCAATTGTAAGTGCAGATTTATTTGTTCGGCAGTTAAGATAATCATCTTATGGAAACCATAAATAATAAATTAAAAAACAAAATGTGTATTCCGCAAATCCGTAATAGAGCTGCCAAAGAAGGCCAATGTATTCATGAAAACATACAACTGTTGTCAGCTGTTATTTCCGGAACACGGGGTCGCCAGTGCTAGCTACTTCCAATTTGATCGCATGCAACGAAGCGAACCAAATTATCAACCTACATGTCAATCAGCTTGATATATTGGTTATATCAAGAGATGTTGCATCTCTTGATATAACCATGTATATAATAATGTTTCAAAAATTTTCACCATTTTATCTATTAATAATATTATTTATTTCAGATTAAAGGCCATTATTTATGCTATCATTAACAAACCAATATATTATCGTTTTCGATGAATTAAACGCTGCGTTCACCTAATTGTCACATAATTTTGCATGAACATTAGCATAAAAGTAATTACGTTTCATATTTAATTTACATTTTGATTGCGTTATATCCATGAAAACTAATTTGGAGAATAACTTTATTTTATGTTTTTCAAAAATCGATTAATCTTTTTATTGAAATTATAATCACCCTGATTTCTTCCTATGAACGTAAATCTGCATATGCTACCAATGAAAATTGGGCTGTAGGGACCAGAATATGCTGAATCCTAATTTCTTGAGAGACAACCAAGATCGAGAGTACCAGTAATGTCCTTCTGGTCGATTTTAATCTCGTTGACTGCAACTGTGCCAAAATAAATATGGTCTTATTGATCAAAAACATCCACCAATTACTAAGTTTCCACTACAGCGAATAGAAATGTTTATGATGTGCTTATTTTTATTTTTTTAAATGTACTTGATATAATGTACCAGGTAAACAATATGCTTGATTGTTCGCCTGATGATAAATTATTCGCGCGGCTATTATACACACTTTATTATATACCACGATAAGGAATCATAATCCATATGCGTTTTCACACCAAAAATTCAAACTAATCTTAAACATACTCTCTGTCAAAATCTTAAGTCAAAACAATATCAGAAGTGATCATTTCAGCTTCATAAATTCATTAAATTCGCTTTCCATTCGTGATTATTGTACAACTATATCGTCCTTTGTTTTATTTCGTTATAAGACCCGTATAATTTAAGTTAAATTGAAGGTCCAAAGGGCCACTTGAAATATTTGACAGTAATAAGTTTAGTTTAATTAAGCACTTGAACCCTAGTATCTGTCAGATTGTGGTTATCTTCAAATCAAGTTGAAGTTTGGGGCTGCAAAGGTTTTATATACCTTAGGGCAGTTTATTCGTAGCATAAAATATTTCTTAAAAAATATGCCATACGGGGCCAATTATTGAGCAAATACACTAAACTATCTTGTAATCTATATCCGATTGCATCATGCATCATGCAGTGATAAAAGGTCTTGGGTTCGAGTCAGTCCCAATCGGGGAACAATATTTATGCATCATAGGCTGTTGGTTTTTAGGTATGAGCGAAATGTATCTATGGACCTTGATATTATCTTATATCCTTGACAGCAATCTTTTTGTGTGTGTGTGTTTGTGCGAAGGCATACATCAATAGATATTATAGTGCCCGCATAGTTTTTGTCATCTGGTAATAGCCAGAAGATAACATGTGTCAGATTAGATTATAGATTAAGATAAGTAAAAGAAATCGACCACGATATCGATCACGACGATATCTTCTGGTTATTATCGGAAGATTTCAAAAGGGAGGATAAACGAGTGACAAAAGTATTCGTGGAATAGCGGTAAACAAACGTCTTCGTGACGAGATGTAAGCTCCAGAGGTAGTCTTAATTGGAGATATTGAACCTGGTACTTGCAGAATTTCAAAAAGAAATAAGCATAACTTGTTTCCTTTGCTCTCACTAAATTCTAACCTATGACGGATTCTGATCTATGTTTCTAGGTTCAGTTTATCAAACCGTGCCTTAAGCAATTAGGCAAGAATAAGACTCAGGGATACATTGATATTTTTTTTAAATTATCAATTATAACATTATTTATAACGCACTTTTGTTTTTGTTTATAACAAATTTCACTTGTTGCTTAATCCCGCCCCGCATTTCGCAGAATGCGAGGCGGGCGGATTGAAATTTGAAAGATATGAGATCGTAGTTGGGTAAGGAAAATTGTGTTACATTTCTCTTTTATTCTAGGAATTTTATCTAGCTATTTCTCAATTTGTTTGAAATTGATCTGTATAACATATAAATTAAATTCCTTTACCCAAGGCTCGGTAGTAAGCTTTTGTCGCAGTTCGACGCTCAAGCCGCACCGCACAATCTAAAGTAATATGCGGATGTTTTTCGCCAATAATATACGTAAAAATATAAGTGTATGAAAATATAAGGTCAGTGATATTAGGTCTTTATATTTATATTACCTAGGAAATTGCCGTTCTTCAGTATTGTTCATTTCAAACCAAAAAAAGTTAAGTAAGTTGGTGATAATCACAATTATGTCACGCCATTTCACCCATGAAGGTTAAATTGTAGGGGTAATCATAATGTAAGGGTATTAAAAACGAGTACACAGTTCACTAGATAGTAAGTCCAGCGGCCCATGACAATGACATTCATTCACATAAGGAATACTGCGTTGTCAACCCCTAAAAACTAAGATAGAATGTGACGTCACTAGTTATTAGGTCTCGTTAGATTTCGGCAAACGCTTTGTTAATCAGGAACGCTTAGCCAAATACAGGAGATAGCAGCATTAAGATAGAAGAGGATATATTTGGTTTTATTAATGACAATTGTTGATGCATGTAATCTCTTTCTTATTTGTATTTCATTATCATCTTTATCACAGCCTATTAATGTCCTCTGGTAAATATACCCAAAGGTACGATACATAAGTGCCATAAAGATCGATCTTGAGCCATCTGCATCCATCTAAATACCACAAACATGCATAAATCGTCTCATATCTATTTATATACAATGAATGTCATATTCATCATTGTTTTAAATATTTACGATATCACATTTATAGCTCATTAGGGCTATTGTAACGATGATTGCTAATTTTTGTAGTTACCTAAAGCATAAGATATTGATCTCCTCATCGATCTCGACCACGGCAATATCGTCTCAAAATATACTGCAGTGACGTGGGCAATGACGCGAGCAAAGGGGCATTCACTCGTTGTTGCCTTCCCAAATTTGACGTATCTAATGCAAATGCATAAGATAAGTTGAAGGTCTCGATACCAAGACTGGAATGCTAGTAATATATACCTACAACATATTCCAACACTAATATGATACATTATTGTCACACAAGAATGATATCTCTTGGAAATAAAAACAAACTACTACTCGTAAGTCACGTGAAGACTGCGGCCTATAAACACCTGCATCCATCCTCGACAATATTTATGGTGCACAAGGGTTGCCCCCGTGGATAAGATGGAATACCCCTTTACCAATAATTGGTTCCGCCTAGCTCTACACTTACCATACAAAATACAATAGCGTAAAGTCCTGAGGGGAATGGTCATGCGCTGTCGAGACAAGTCATTCGTGTTGTAGCTAGAAATCTATTTGTATTGATGATTCCAAATAAATTTCAAGCATCAACATAAGAACTTCAAGCCCGGGCGTAATAAACAAAAGCTACAAGTTGTTAATAAAGTAGTCACATACGCTGCATTTGCAGAAACGCTTGTTTAAACAGAAAGCCTCACCTTTCTGTATTCGTTGAGTTAATCAATACAGTCATGTAAACGTATAGAATGAACAGATCATATGAAGGCGTGGAGTACCTATAGTCCCTTTCAAATATTTTTTTTATTACACTAGAGATACATTTCACCCGATGTTAACTAAGCATGACACTCCTTTTAACAGATAGATTCTAGCTGAATTATAAATAGGTGTCAATCCACAACTTTACGCTTCACGCGAAACTTTCTGTCACGCACAACTACTTTGTGGAATTAGCTGTTACCAGCGGTATTTCCGAATCGATATAACTTAGGGACCTTCAAGAAAAGACCATAAACCTTTCTTAGAGAAATATTTAATTGCATCTGCAACTCCTGTAGTGTTGCGTATGTTCATGGATGGCAGTAAGCACTTACCGTCAGGTAAGATGCTTGATCGTTTGTATCCTATTCTTTAAAAAAAAATCCGCTCAACCCGGTGATAATAACAAATATAACAGTGCTATGTTTGGTATAGTGAGTATAGGAATCTGGAAGCCCAGTTACTGGTAACGAGGAATTCCGTCTTAGTCCTCAAGGGTGACTAAGCATATCCATCTTGAATCTTTGTTATAGATCTATGTCACTACGACATCAGGACATCAAACTATCAATCCCACCTCCATGAACATGGTTGCCGTTTAGCACACTTCTTAATATAACTTTGTAGGCTACTACATAGTAGTGTTAGAAAGTTTAAAGCTTAAGGATGCTTTCAAAGTACCAAACTGCGATGCCAAATTTTATTTTGCTTTATTGGCGTAACAATTGAGATAGTATCATATATTTTTAAATAATAGTTAACCTTTAATGTTTTCAATAAATATTAGGTTTTGACTCTTTATCAATTTTTATTAAGGTAACATATGAACAAACATTTGTATGCATATTTTGGAAAAGTCAGTTTGCCTTAACTTATAAACGCTCAAGACGATCTAGAGTCTAACACAACGAATGTTCCAAAATACTGGTATTTATTAATGTATATACTATTTTATTTACATTATTTAAATGAATTTTAATAAAAAAAATTTTTTAAAAAAATAATAATATGATAATAAGCCCTTATGTTCAGTTTCAACGGCAGTTTCGATGACATCGACTTGCGGGATGTATTTTAATGCCGAATGTGTTTGCGTCAACACAGGCACTTTCTCGTCATTTACATCTTTACTCCGATATAATATATCTGCAATAAGATCATAGGAATTCTATATGTAATTATGAAGTTGAACGGTGAGCTCCTTTGCAATGAGAACATAAGGAAAGCGATGAACTAAATACTGATAAAATAGCATTCATCGTTCGCAGTTAGTAATAGAAGCAGCAGTTGGATATAGGTTTCTATAGGTAGCAATTTTTTACGTATACAATACTGTCGCTGTTTTAAAATATTTACAAATTTGAGTCGCAAAATGGCATGTCTACAAACGGTATACAAAGTGTCGTAGAAGAACGGGGGCGAGTTTAATTAAGTACAGCTATAAACAGATTATTCTTGGAGTAAAATCGTCAGGAATTGATCAAAGGAATTACGGGGAAGATAACTTTATTGCAGAAATAATTTTCTTCATTAAACGAGATGAAACTAATGGGAGAACACGGCTCAAATTAATGTTAAAGCAAATCTTCAAGGCTACAGCATCAACTATTAACCTTATTTAGTGACGGTTTTGTACTTCAGATATACTATATATGCATTATGTGAACCAAACCTAAACCTAACCTAAACCTAACTTAAACCTAACCTAAACCTAACCTAAACCTAACCTAAACCTAACCTAAACCTAACCTAAACCTAACCTAAACCTTAACCTAAACCTAACCTAAACTCTAACCTAACCTAACCTAAACCTAGCCTAAACCTAACCTAAACCTTACCTAAAACCTAACCTAACCTAACCTAACCTAAACCTAGCCTAAACCTAACCTAAACTCTAACCTAAACCTAACCTAAACTCTAACTTAAACTCTAACCTAAACCTAACCTAACCTAACCTAACCTAAACCTTACCTAAAACCTAACCTAAACCTAACCTAAACCTAACTTAAACCTAACCTAAACCTAACCTAAACCTTACCTAAAACCTAACCTAAACCTAACCTAAACCTAACCTAAACCTAACCTAACCTAAACTCTAACCTAACCTAACCTAAACCTAACTTAAACCTAACCTAAACTCCAACCTAAACCTAACCTAAACCTAACCTAAACTCTAACCTAAACCTAACCTAAACCTAACCTAACCTAAACTCAACCTAAACCTAACCCAAACCTAACCTAAACTCTAACCTAAACCTAACTCTAACCTAACCTAAACCTAACCTAAACCTAACCTAAACCTAACCTAAACCTAACCTAAACCTAACCTAAACCTAACCTAAACCTAACCTAAACCTAACCTAAACCTAACCTAAACCTAACCTAAACCTAACCTAAACCTAACCTAAACCTAACCTAAACCTAACCAATAAAGACGCCCAAAAGTTCCCATGAGCCCCGTTTGTCCTTAACGTGTGTTTACTATTTGCACCATACCACGTTATTCTAGAACTTTAATATCAACAAATCTTATCGACGTAAATGGTAATTTGCCAACCCAGTTCAGATTTTGATAAGCTAGTGAAATATTACTATTTATTTAAATGTCCATCTGATTTATTATCTTTTTGTCTTTTATTTTTAAACATAAATACTGATTGAAAATCGTTTTATTTATTCATCAATATATCATCACTATCCATCGCTGCTACGATTCGGGACTATAACTATATATGAAATGTACAATACATTGTTATTTAATCTTAATTATATATACTCACGAGAAAACTAACTCAGCCTTACTTTAATCGCTTAAACTAGTCCAACTGCTGCCTTATTCACTTCCAGTACTTCGCCTTCTTCTGCGCACGGAATTCAGTGTCGGAAATGGCGCGACTAATATTTTACTATGCTAAGTGACAAACGAGTACACAATTCACTTGAACCTCGATAAAGAAAGCTCTTAGATCTCTTTTATATATAGCAAGCCATATTTTACCACCAAAAGGGTGTTAGTTTAGTAGTGTATGTTAAAACCGGAAAGACTGAAAAACTTAAAAAATGGCGATATATACTAGAATTTAAAATTGTCAGCTTTTAAGTTCAGCATACCAACTACTTAATTCAGATACTTGAAAAATCAATGTGAGTTTTTTACCTGATGCTATGTGATTCCTGTGGCTCATGGCACCAACATTTATACTTGATAATATGATAAAACTAGGTAGTTATATGATGAATAGTAATGCAAAAAATAGTTGTAATTGAAATTAGAGAAAAGGTTTACCTATGGTTTGAGTGCGACAAACGACCACACAGTTCACCTGATCGTACTTGCGGCCCTTGATAAATTTATCGTCAAAAAAAAATGTAATATATTAGGTGAGTTACATGGAATGCTTTCTCGTCTATATAATTAGGGGTATCTACAATACTATTTCTCTAAAAAAAGCTGCGTTATGCTGCGTAAAATATATGCTGGTCAATGCTTCGGCCATTAATGCCAAGCAACAAATCGCAGACTACATGTAACTGAGACTGGTAATATACTTTTTTTACTGCTGAGAGTTATGTGCCAAGCTATTTTTTGCCCTGACCTGTAATATTGCATTATTGCCGATCGATGATTCTGTAGTACAATTATAAAAAATAATGATCATGAACGGTTGTCTGACTATATATAACTTAAGATGAGTTCGTTATGGTTCATCGCCCGCATCAATTTTTAACAAAAATTCCGGTGTATACATACAAAAAGTTTACATATTTAATGTGTTTGGTTTTCAGCTTAAAACCATACAAAAATAAACGATCTACGCTGCAAGTCATGAGAACCTTTCACTTCACTTTTTTAAAATGATCTGGAATATATTCCATAAAATTTAAGCCATCCCTGTCAGTCAGGTGCGCGCATCCGTCGCGGGTGGATGTGCGTCTTATCTCTATTAAGATTCCGATACTCTACCTACGTATAAATTATTCACGAATAGAATTTATAAATTAATTATTTTCGTGCAGTGTCTTATTATCATTTATTTGTATACTATAGATGTATTTTATTAAAAAAAAATACTTTATTTTAAAAACGTGAATCGTGAGAAATGTACTCATATAAATTTGTTTTATTAAGTATTTTGGTGATTTTAAATAAAACATTCGAATAAAATAAGAAAGTGATTGTGTTTTTAAAAAAATACATATATTTTAAAAGGTCTACTAAACAGATCCCATAGCCGACACACAATTCATTTTAAGGTAAACTTTAACTAAATATTATAATAATGTTTATGTATAAGCAATTCAATGGAAATTTTACAGCAATGATCTTTGGAAGGGATCTGTATTCACCCACCTGTGGCACATGTTAGACATGTTATTATTTTCACTTTACCATTTTTAAACATTAACAAAATAACGTGGTCATCCGATGTACCTAGATTAATCGCAAGTCCCAGTTGCAATATATGTATGAGATTTCCAGAGAGGCGCTCATTCGCATTTAGATGATCAGTACTTGTTTTATATTTCTTTAGTCGATTCTTAGGAATTATAATCATGCACGCAATATAAGTTAATAGATTTCTCACCCCATTACAACTTCTCCCGAAATTGTATTATAATTATACCAAATAAATTTAGCGCATCAATACGATAGGCTTAGGGTACGATATGAGAAGCTTAATGCCGTAGGTTTGTACCGATGTACGAGTCGATTATTGCTGTAAACCATCTCCTTGTACAAGTATTTAAGCTTAATGAGAGTCGTTAATAAGAATGTCAGTGATTTTATTGCATTATTGAAACATTTTGAATGTCATATCAACATTGAAAAATAAATAAAATATTCTCTCGCGGCTTCGTTCTAACTACTATAGACAGAGAAAGTAAATCGAAATCCCTTTTCACCTGAAATATCCTTAGCTCCAAACGTGACAAGCGGCGAGCTTATCGTCGTGCACCAGGTATAAATATTAGCAAGTTATTTATTTGAACGTTGGAGAAGTTAGAATCACATTGCTACATATAAAATAAGATTCGTCGTAGCAACTATATCGTAGCTACTACATCGTAGCACCTTATTTTGTAAATTCTTGTTTTATAAACATTATCATTTTATTTCATCATTATAAGGAATTTCAACATTATACTCATATTATTCCATTAAGTAGCATAACGTAATCTATAAGCTAAGCAGACAACCTGCCGGTACTCCTGCCTGTCGTTGCTAAATATGTTATCTTTTATTAATGCCACACAAACTCACGTTCGTTTATTGATTCGGTTTATCTGGCCGCTAGAGAGGATATATTAAAATATAACAACGTAGATAAAACCTCTTAAAATAAGTTATTAGCAGGCTACCAAAATCTAATATCCTAATTATATTAATGTAATTATCGCCAAATATCATTTATATATCGAAATCGCAGCGGTGGTAGTTTTGTGCATGACACTTGATTAATTTTAATTTCCTAATACGCAAGCAACCTGAGCTAGATTTCTGATATCGTCAATGATATTTTAATAGCGTTAAGCTGTTAATTTAAATAGCGACTGGTCGTGCTTTGCGATAGATAAACGTATCGAGAGAAAATCTGCATGCTTAAAAAAATATTACACTTATTAAGTTTGTTAATCCCCAGGAGCACAGTGACTAACTTTGCTCTAATTCTTCGTGCAGTGATCAATAGTTTGACTTACATATAGAATACATTTTTTAACTACAATTAATAATTAAATTAGTTTATTGTACTTTTCCTAATTCTCTAACACTACATTCAGACGCAATAATCATCTTAATGGAGAACGGCCACCTTTGAAATCTAACGCATAAGTGTTACATCAAATTTTAACATCAATCCAAAGTTGTTTGCGTATTTATCTTTATTCAAATTAAAAAGAGGTAAGTTTAACCTTTTAACGACGATAAAAATGAGTTGATTGAAAGTTTTATCAGCTGGCCAACCGGAATACATGAACACAATGCTCTACAAAAATATTGGTCTTTAGAAGTTCTATAAAAAAGTCTTCCATACAATGTACCTAACCAGTTTTTATAAAATGAATAAACGGTAAAATTAAAAGAAATATTATAAGGTGGTATTTAAATGTATTTATTGCATCGCGTACCAGTTCGCGTATCAGTTGATATAAGAAATAATAATTTTGTAGTCATCATTTAGGACATTTGAATGCAGATAAAATTTCCTTTGTACTTGGACGTATAGTTTAGGAAATAAGATGATATAAAAATATGAACGTAAGATAAATAATTAAACGATTTCACGGCTAGCGCAGGGCTGACAGGTGCGGTGCAGTAAGGAAAACTGATAAAAGAATTTCAACAGGGATAAATAATAATAATTATACGCATATATATCTGCCAATATCTTTTAGAGTCCAGTCAAAGTATCATTTGCTCTGCACACCTGGCTTCTTGCTATACTTACTATATAGATAACAGCTTAACATATTACTATATATAGATAACAGCTTACAGAGATATCTAAAACAAAATGTCAAAACATATAAGAAAAAAAAATAACTGGTATTAATAAATATATCCCTGCACCTTTTTTCATTCTAATTCATTGCACCATTTCGCAGTTGTTCTATCGTTTTTTGGTAGCTAAATTCTGTCATGAGCTTCTGACTCCCGATCGGGTAGGGAATGGCTTAGTAGCATATTTTATTTTTTTATTAATACTTTATTTGCACAAGATATTCTACAAAATGGCGGACTTTATGCCAAAAGGCTCTACTATTCTCAATGATACTATTTTAATATAAAATAAATTTCTACGTGTGTAAAACTGGTGTAGAACTAGACTAGATAAACTTGTTTACTTTAAAGATCTCAATCAACTTGAAATCATTAATGTAATCATCATCAAGTTAAACTTCAATTAATATACTCTAATGATGAGGTTTTTATTGTATGTTGTTGTGTTAATTTTTATACATAGTTTCTTATTTTATTAACGAATTTAATTAAAATAATAATATAATTTTGCTTAGATATAATTTACGTTATATGATACTAATCTTGTATACTTATATTCTAACGGCAAATGATTGAACAAACAAAATATACATGTTTGATGCAAATTATAAATGATATTGTCGACTACGATAAATAATTAATAAAGTGGTGAAGTACTGGCAGGATAACTTCATCATCATGAAAGTTAATCATTATTCATTAAATAATATCTCATAAATATAAGAATGTTTCAAATCGTTTATCTTTTCTCAACAGGTAAATTCCAACACCGCATTAATGCATCAATTTCCAGAACCACACTAATATAACTCATCAATTGGTACGTAACATTTAATGGTTAACTTATATTAATTCTGCTGCTACGGAATATTTATTCCAAAAGATATTTTTTTGAAACATGGCGAAATATTATTAAATTTATTGTGGCTACGTAAATCACACGCCTTCAGAGAACATCTGCGTAAATTAGCGGCTTAGGTGTGTAAAAAAATACTGTGGTGTTTCTCCTCTGATGAAGCGAAGGACGCTGGTGACAATAGAGGTTGAATTGTGCATATAAGATAGGCGTCTATGTACGAAAAATCAATACTATGAAGTTATCAAAACTTGTCTTAAACCGGATAATTTCACTCATTAGATCACACAAAGAGTTACGTAACTCTGAAACTTCTGAAACTCCTATAACGTGTACACGGAAATTTGAAAATGTGGATAGTAACGATTTCTCAAATGCAAAATTTTTAATTAAATGGACTTGAAGGAGAGACTGATGGCGGAAGTTTAATTTCAATGTGCGGTATATTACCATCGCAACACCATAGGAGTCGCAGATGCATTGCTGGCCTTTAAAAAAGGTGTAGGCTCTTTTCGTGAAAGTCCCTAAGTCGTATTGGTTCGGAAATATTGCTTGCAACAGCTGATTCCACAAGAGTAGTTGCGCGTGGTAGAAAATTTCGCCTAAATAACACAGTGGTGGATTGCTAACCATCGAAATAATGAGGATAAAATTCATTTCTTTTTTTTGTAGATCTCGAGATTGTATATTTTGTAATGTACGCTAGCATCAGAAGTATAAAGATTATAGACATTGTACTTATTAATCCGTTTCCTAAGCGTGGGTATTGCCTAATCCTCTTTTAAAGACATACCTCAACGGTGGTAGAGCCAGGTTGTAGGTACTTTCTAGCTACTGCATGAATAGTTCAGCTCAACCGAGAAAGATCTGCCCGTCCGTCGTCTCACATTATACCATAGTGTTTCGTATTACGAGTGGAGACCCAATTACAGTAAACGAAACATTCCATCGCAAACCCAACTGTGACACACTATTTGCATCTTGAATCTTTGTCAAGGGTCGATGAGCCGCAGTCCTCGCTTACCATAATGTCAACTATGTGCTCGTGTCACTCATAGCTTCATATAAAACAACTTAGAAATTATAAAAATAAACTATTTATTTATGTTTGTTACCTACCTAAGTGATAAAGCCAAACACGTATATAATAAATCAGGCTTTTTGAATGAAGTATAGACTTCATTATATATTTTTGTACTAAACCGGTAAAATAGTGTTGATAAATATTGCGTATTCAAGGAACATATTTTAAATATATTCCCAGAAACTATTCTTAAGATAACAAAGGCCTTAGTTTCATATTAAACAACATTAAAATGGTGGATAAATCTATTTGTCACCTATCCATCTCACAAAGATCTGCACATATAAATTAAATTATATATTTCGCTGGATGTTTCAGTATTTAAATCAATAAAATTCAGTTTATAAATAGGGATAAATATATAAATACAGCATACCAGTTAAAATTACGTATCTCAAGCACTTATTTTGGATATATTTCAAGCAACAAGTCTCAAGATAACAATAAAAGAGTTTATCTTTCGGTACTAAAGTAGCACCCTTGCGTGAAACAAGGGCGCGCTTGATTAAACGCGGCTATAAACGAATTATTCTAGATATAAAGTCGTCAGGATCGGGTCAAATAAATTAGATTTTTTTTGCTGTACCATATCGTTTATATTTTCTTATCTAAAATTTAATAGATTTCGTTGATAACTTGATTTTTCACTTTGATAGATTTCCCTTGATACAAAACTATTTTATGATCATTAATCTGCCCTAGAGTATTGTTGCATATAAGCTACATAGCCTAATATTCGGTTAGTTCGAGACACTACACTTTATCTGTTTTAAAGTTAATAAAATTTAGGATTCCATTAAATTAAATAAGTCGATATAAATTACATATAATGAGAATTAATTATATATAATTAATATCACCTAATTTCCATTTACATTTACAACAAAATTATTTAATAAAACTCATGTTTATTTATTTCATTAACTATATTTGATACAAAATAGAACCAAAACATAGAAGATATATTTCCAAATTAAGTTTTAAACTACATTATCTCAATTACTTTTGTTCAGGTAAAAAAAATATCTAAACGACTTAACAATACTTATGAATTTTGAAAATTAAAGTTATATAAAACAAAAGCTTGACTTTTAGTAATTTTTTCTTGGTAAAATATTTCATATCTGAAAATACTATTTTAATATTTGTGTGAGGTCTATACGGTTTAGTTTAGACCTCACACAACACCTTTAAGCGGTAATAAAATTGACTTCAGAGGTGAATCAAAACAAATTAACATTAAACAAGAAGTGTAAGGAGAAATCGACGAGCTTGTATTAATAAACTATTTAATGCCGTCAGCAAAACACAACACAAAAGTAAATCATAAACACAAAAATAAGGAAGGTGGTATGGTATAATCTTAACAAAATCTTATACATACATATGTCACGATACCGATAGGCAAAGTTTTAGTATTGTGTTGGCAATTGGAATTCTCAAATTTAATATTTTTTAAAATCAACGTCTATTTGGTGTCAGCGATGGAGTTCAGGGCTAGGTTATGTTTTCTCCTAATGTCACGGGACCTTGTCCTAGCTAATAGACGCTCTGGTGACAACTAATCCATTTAAATCTTCGGTAGTCAAATATCACTAGCTAATCATTAGTAGGGATGCGAACACCATCATAAGCCTGAAATCTGAAATCTGAACCTAATTTCAATCAAGCATTATGCCAGCAAACCTGCCACTAAGGCATAAGCAACTCTTTATGGAAGCGTCTTTTTGTACTGCAATGGAATACGCGTTATGTAAATATTTATATGCTTTATAATAATAATGTAGATAAAATGTAGATTTAGAAAATAGATAGTATCTTTACTTTGCATTTTCTATACTTAAACTCTAAAGTTACACTTCATGACCGATTTTTTAGTTTTAAATTTTACGTGGCAAAATCTCGCTGCGGTTATAAACTAGCTGCATCACGAGCAAGTTCGTTCGGGGTTAGACCATGCTTTTTGAAATGTCAGTGTAAAATAGTTTATCAAGGATGACTGTAGACACGAGTATCATGAGTACGACCCAAATCAATCAACGACTGGAATCACTTACCGTCAAGTGAACTGTGTGCTCGTTTCGTATCAATAAAAAATATATCTTCTGAAAATATATCCTTGGAACAAAGTTTAAAGTTTATACGATAAATTCAATTTGAATAAGATAAGTAAATTGTATCACATTTTCAATCGAGAAAACTGAATTGAGTTACCTAATAACACATCTAGATATTGCACATCCTTGACGCACTCGTTCGTCAACGCCCAGCGTCTAAACTAACCACAAACTTTATTAACAGTGTTCCAACACTTTATTGTGACGAAAATATACGTTCAGTTCGCCACTTTCTGATGTTTTATATTCTCAGGACGAAGAAAATTGCAAGTTTTATACTCTATGTACACATAAACACTTCTTTTTACATTTCTTGCAAAACGTTTTGCAAACATTTTATATAGTCGAGATATAACTCTGCTAATAAAAATGAATTCTTACTGCTGACATAAAACTTTCAAAAAATATCTAAGCTTGTACAATCTCAAACCTTTGATGTCTTTGAGTCGATTTTATTTTAAACCAAAAAATAGTATAAGTGTCTTCCTATGTAGTAATTATGATATTTACCAAGAATCAGTTGCTCAGCAGATGAAATTATATATTTTTTTTATTGCTTTATAAGTATTTTATGATGCCATAAAGAATTTAAATATAGTTCAGGTCTTTCTGTGCATAAATTGTAACAATCATTAAAAATTATATGTCTATCTATATATTGTTGGACCATAAATGTGATCAAATTCTAATGAAGATGTTCGGACGATCAACATCAGCAGCGTGTATACCCGTGATTGGTTTTTGAGTGAGACTAGATAGATCACTATGATTTTGTGGGCTCGTGACTAAGCGAAATTTGTGTTTCTGTTGAATTCATCACTTACGGCCAAGTTCCTTTATCACCAATGGTTTAATAAAAATATATAAATTCTAAATCTAAATCTAAATGGACAATAGATAAAGAATAGACTAGATAGTATACCATAACGGACTCATATGATGAATAAATTAAAAGATAATTAAATATCATCACAAGATAACAGAGCGGAGTAGTTAAAAAATAAATACAGTTGTTAACAAAATAGAACCGAAATACACAGGAGTTAAAATGCTCTGCTGTAATGATATTCCATTCTGAAACAAAACACAAGAAATTATCTGTACTTGACTAAAATAGGGCAGGCTTTATTTCTTTTCTTATATATAGATTTTGAAATTAAACGTATAAGTCTATTTATGTATAACATGAATGAGACCGCTCCACCGGATAAGGACCAAGCTCTCACAGAACACCAACGTGAAATAGCAACATAAAAATACATGGTTTCGCGTGGTGAGTGTAAGGGTCCAAATACGAAATAACAGAAATCGTGGCATTCCAGTTCAGTCCTTACGTGTTCAACGCATGTGTATCTTGAATCTTTGTTGAGGTTGATAAAATGTATTCATAAAATGAGCTATGTGCTCATTTGCCATTCCTAATATTATAAAACAAATAAACCATTTTATTTGTTATTTGCAACACTGCAATAATGATGCATTGACAGACAAACTCGTTTAATTCAAATCAGGTCAGGTCATTTATAAAATGAATCTCTTGCGCTTTCGACGAAAAATCACTGCTTGGTAGAGTATATGAAATCATGGACACTGTATAGTACTGAATGTAATATTGTAATACTGAATGTAATATTAGAATCAGCATTTTAATCATCCAGAGAAGGACCTTCACAGAATAACCACGTGAAATAGCAGCATAAAACTGCTGTCGTCTGGTAAGTGTAGGAGAACCTTATTACTGGTGAGACGCGTACACTAGTCGGAAGAAAGTGCTGCTCGGTAGAGAGCATGAAATCGTGGACACAGCTGGTATGGAATGCAATATTAAAAGCATTTAAATCATTCCGGGAAGGACCACGCCTTCACAGGATATCTACGTTAAATAGCAGAATAACATTGCTCTCGTCTGGTGAGTGTAGACCATTATTACTGGTGGCGAGACATACCATCTTTGCGAGCCGTTATCATCACTTACCATCCAACGAACTGTATACTCATTTGTTACTAATAATCAATAGAATAAAATAAAATGTCTTGGCCGTTCTCAGTTATCGTTGTTTAAGAAAATGGTGGTTTGAATTTCTCTGTATTTAGAGTATCATAAAAACTCGGAGCAATTTCAGCAACAAGAGCGTATAGATGCATTTTTAATTCAGTGACGAAATTTTAATATAAAGGCGATGATCAATAATACGATGTTGTGCCGCCTTAGAGAAAAAACATTAATCTAATTTTAAAATAGCTTTTTATCTTTGATCTCTTTAATAATTTAAAAAAAATGTTACAGATTACTGTTTGTATATATGTTTTAAAAGGCCGCGTGTAGTAGTGGTTAGAACTTGGCGTTTCGAGTTACCTTGGTACAATTCACAGACGCGGGGCAATTGTTACACACAAATTGTTAGTGTTCGAGTCTGGGTATGTTGTATTTATGCCTTGTGCGCCCGATACTGCTTCTGAATCTTCCTACGATCTAATTGCATATGCGATACATCGGACTAGCAAAGAAGACTATGAGTGAATGCCTCTATGTTTGCGCAAATGCTTATATGACAATAAAAATATACTGCGCAGTTGATGTCACCTGGCAATAACGTGCAAACATTGCCGAAATCGAAATTGATCACGAGGACATCGTCATCGTCATTACCTTATCATTTTAAAGTCATGTTGTGCTTACACGTATTGGTTCCAATCTTACTAGTGTCAATAGATGTTGCATTTTTATTACTTAATGGTTATAAACTGTTGTTTTGCCTTAATAATAAATAAATAAATATCAATGTGGCAGAGAGATCGAGACGAGAACCAGCCACCAACAAAAAAATTAGTACGAGAGTTTATATTTCGGAGTCACTTCGTTGCTCCAGGTGAATATCCTCGACGTCTGCACTTTAAAAGAGCTAAACTATTTGGAGTGGTCAGTAGAATAGCTTAAGAACCTGCAGAAAAAAAGGCTCATTATCTTATCTTATCTTTGAATTATCACAGAGCATGTTATCGACCCACTTTTATATTGTAAAAAATAGATTGATAATTGTAACGTAAAGTTAAATGAATCATAACTATTTCTTCCTTAATGTATAGCCGCGTATACGAACGCTTGGAATATTGGGGTATTTGGCTGTTTTGTGGCTGATCCAGGGCTCGATTCCTTGCCGGGGAACAAAATTAGTGCATCTCATATTGTCGGTATAATGGTATGATAGTTCTGTTTTTGATGCAACACTGTAGCTAGAAATATCTAGCATGAATGGGTCGGTTCAACCGGGAAAGGACCTTTAGTAGCGTCAAACAGCAGCTAACCGTTCCTGTATTTCATTGACCTGTGTGGGGATCCGGAAACCCAGTCACTACAGGGTAATATTCCGTCTCAGGTCATGGAGTAAAAACGCATGTTATGGTCCTTACTAGGGACGTAAATAAATTACTAAACTGTATTTTGAACGGCTGGTATATTTACCGTTAATATGGGCCTCCCAAAGTCACGTTGCTCTCTGATCGAAGGGAGAGCTTCCGAGTGCCACCGATAGTTTCGGCAGGCCGACCGCTGCCCGCACGCGTAGTTATGTATGTATGTAAATGCCTAGTCTCCACAACGCATTCACATACATACATACTTTTACAGTGGTAGAGCTACACTGCAGTTTATTTCTAGCTGCAGAATGAATGGGTCAGCTCGACAAGGGTAGAACCACACCCACACAGAATACCAGCGTAAAATAGCAGCATAATCTTGCTGTGTTTCGTCTGGTGAGCGCAGGGATAATTCTGGTGACGAGGCATTCCAACTCAGACCTCAAGGATGACAACGCATCAGCATCCTGATTGCTTGTCAAGGATGAATGTTGATGTCATGGGTCGCAGGAGTCACTTACCACCAGGTGAACTGTTTGCTCGTTTGTTACTCTCAATGTAATAAAATATTTTTTTTAAAAATTGAGTGGCTCTACTATCAGGTGAACTCTGTGCTCGTTTAAGTATGTAAAAACTAGGTTGAAAAATGACCCCAAAGCTCACTGGCTAGTAAGTGATATGTGATATATAAACACTAAATATCTTCAATGAAACATTAAGAATCCCGCTGCATCCTGATGATTAAGCTGCCTTGTAACTGATAATTAGATTTCGGAATTTTTTACTCGCCACACGAAATTCAACAATAATAAATAGTAATATTACGGTCACCACTGTGAAGACATGGTCTTTACGAAATATCTAATTTGAAAAACCGCTGAAATGATAAAATAATGTTAATTAAAATTTTAACATTTTAAAATATATTAAATATAAATGAAAATAGTAATAATTGTAACCAGTTCCCGGTTTTCTTTGCACAGCAAAAATAAAAACTCACGAACTTGAACTCTCGAAAAGCTTTTACGTAACATTAATTAAAACATTACGTGAGCTAGAAATAAAAAGAATATGTGAAAGTCGCACGTTGTAAAATATTAAGTGTAACTTGCTATAAAGAAAAATCCTTTGTATAATAATGGATAATATTTTTTATATTCTACTAACATTATGTTATAAATATGTTTTATGTAGTATATATCAAAAAGTGACTTCTTTCTTTTTCCCGCCAAGTGTTTAATAACCGTCCTTTTACGTCAAAGAGAAAAATTTTCGTTAAAAGATTTAATTAAACATTACGTACAGAAACGTAGCACTAAAAATTTAACCTTGAAATTTTATTTTTACCGCGCCCTGTTGTTTAATTTTAAAACTTGAAGCATGAAATTTCACGATCTTCACTAAAGTCGCCTTCTGGTGATAGTTTACAGCAGTTTTACATTTTTCATGAGCATTAACTATATCTGAGTTTAAATCTCACTAATATATGGCAGTGGTAGAGTTAACCTGCTGTTTGTTTCTAGCTACAGAATGAATAGATCAGCTTAACCGTGGTAGGACCACGCTCTCACAGAATACCAGCGTAAAACAGCATCATAATGCAGCTGTTTCGTCTAGTAAGTGCAGGGATTCGGAGACCTTTATTACCGGTGACGAGACATTCCATGTCAGTCCTCAATGGTGACAACGCATCCTCATTGATTCCTTGTCAAAGATTAATGTAGATGTGATGGACCGCAGGCGTCACTTACCATCAGGTGAACTGTGTGCTCGATTTTTACTCTCTCAATGTAATAAAAAATATACAAATGAGACATTTATCAGGTGTAATAAAATGCAGGTGTGTTTTACATAATGAGTAATAGAATCGAAGCTTGGATTACCCTAAATGAGGTAATCGATCTTAGTCACGCTTACTTCTCTATGTAAACAAATGAAGTGTTCTATATGTATGTTATTTTCCTTTTCAGAAAAGACATAAAACACTGCATACCTCCACCTCGTGCCCAGTGATTCCGGATTTATGTAATTTTATTTTTATCTTCAATGCTCTGTTTTTCATCTAGACATTTCCAAGACTTATGATTCTCTATAAGTAATTTACAGAAGAGAAATTTTTATGACGGAGAACTAATATATTTTTGAGATTTTGTTTATGATACAAGGCTAACATACGAGCATACATTTCAACTGATGGAATATGATCGCTGCAACCCATAAATACCCACATCCATGCTAACCTCAGCTCAAGCTCTGTCACCCCTAAGGACCAAGATGGAATACCTCGCTATCAGTAACTAGTTCGCCGGATTCTAGCTCTCACCAATGAAAACGCAGCAGAGTTTTGATGCTATTTCACGTTGGTATTCTATCGATCTACTCGCGTGGATCTATCGCTGCGCTTCGAATACAAACAGACCAGAAACATTTTGTATATGTTTTTAAAGTTGGGCTCACTTGAGAATCAAACAAATATCTAAAAGAATGTAATAAAAAACAATTTGAAATTATATTTTGTACCACTGTAATTTTGTTTCCATTGCAGTCAGTTACATGATACAAAACCCCTTCTCAAAATCACAACATTCTTCTATTTCGGCTGCAGACACATACTGGCTTTTAACAGGGTTAGGTAACCTCTAGGTGGTAGTTAATGAATGACTGTGGCCCATGATATCTAAATCTATTCGATCCGATCTATCTAGAGATAGAATTCCTCGTTTTCTATAATTGGGACTCCGGATATCTTCATTCACCATACGAAACCCGGCCTTACTCTGCTATTTCAAGCTGGTGTTTTGTGAGGGCGTGATCATTCCCCGGTCGAGGAGACCCATACATAGCTAGCTACTAACTAACTGCAACGTGGCTCAGCCACTATACAAAGACACTTACAAAACCACTCACGCCCGTAACCTAGAAGGATTTGATAATAAGTACGAACGACGATTTAGCATTATTTAAAGGCACGTTTCTCGTATCATCTAGCAAACATATTGGTCGGTTACAGTCAGTCCAAGCCTGACCCTTCTTCAGAATGGTGACAATTTGAAGCAAATTTCTTTAACGAGTACATCATTTTACTTTTTTATTTTCTTTTTTTAAATAAGTTAAGTCCGTAATCAATTTGACCGTAATCTTAAATAGACGATTTTTCAGTTTTGATGTAATTTCATCAATAATTTAGGTAAGAATTTTACAGCCTCTATTGAATCTGCGGGAAGTCGATGGATGCAGGGTGATGGGCTGAAATGACGATGATGATGATGATCAAACCTCAATTTTGTAAGCTTAGAATCATACACTTATGCCTTTGACTAAAGTTATAAAATAATTATTGTATTTATATTTAAATTTAAAATCCAAAACAATAATAAAAAATACAACAACAAAAATTACATGCAGAAATGAAATTTAAATTATTTAGCTATGCCTAATCCAGTAAATCACCTCTGCGATCTCCAAAGCATTTTGCACACACTCAAAGACTTTTATTTTTATTCATAACATTTCAAATATCGTAACTTTCTCGCAGGATATAATCGGAATGTTTGCGAAAACAGATGCATACATAAATTTTGATGAATCAGTGAAATAAATCGCTGAATGTAAATACAGATTTGAACGTGGATGAACGGAACCGCGAATATATTTAGAACAAACACCAGTGATTTTGTTCGACTTTTAAATACATAAAATGCCTGAATCTTTTGGTATATCTCATTAAAAGTTTTTTATTTCAAATGTATACGGTACTATCTTTATTAGTTATGAAATAAAAGATGTTCAAACAAGAGGATATTTTTAAGAAGTAAAATTATACTTTATCTGCGAACATAACATAAAAGGACTAAAAAATTGAGTTCTTGTTTTCATCAAATTGGTGTATTTTATTTAGGTATACATTTAAAAAAATAAATAAATGTTTCAATAGATTTTAATACATTTAATTAACAGTGGTAAAGCTACTAGCTAATGAATGGGCCAGCTCGACCGAGGTAGGACCACGCCCTCACAGAATACCGGCGTGAAATAGCAGCATAACGCTGCTGTGTTTCGTCGGGTGTGTGAGGGGATCCGGAGACCTTTATTACTGGTGATGAGGCATTCCATCTCAGTGCTCAAGGGTGACAACGCATCTGAATTATGATTCCTTGTCTAGGACGAATGTAGATGTCATGGGCCGCAGAAATCACTTAACATCGGGTGAACTGTGTGTGTTCTCAATTTTGTGACTCTCAATGTAATAACTAAAACCACATGCATGCTTTTGAGATAATTAATAAATAATTAATATTATTGTAAATTATTGAATTTGCGACTAACATCGTCCGATTATGACAATCCTTACTCTAATCATTGGTTTAGGTAATAACGGTTTTAACTAACCCTGCTGCTACCCGTTCATATCTATCAACAATAGAAGACCCGTGGGACATTTCTCATAATATATATTAATCATAATTTCTTCAAAAACACTTGACTTATAAGCAAGAGAGTCATGCTGTATCTAGTTTATAAATTTATATTATAACCAATGTTTGGTTCGAACTAACTAATACGCAAAAATATATTAACTTAAAAGGACATAAAATAAACAAATTATAATGTTTGTGTAATAAAAATATTGTTCTTTAACTGTATCGATGAGGCTTCGACAATATAAAGTTTAAAAACAAATTGTTAGATACATATGTAACTCATTAAATAAAAAAAACTCTGCCCATCATCGGAATTTTTATTCCGGTAATTTAGAAATTTAAAGTAAAAACATCCCCATTTGACATATATACTTCATAGTGTTATATACGTGTTTGTGTTTTATTCTACGCTCTTGCAGAATACCAGCTTTAATTTAAATATATTTAATGTTTTAATTTAATTTATATAAAAATGACAGATAAATTAAAATAATATTATAGCGCTGCTGTGTTTCATGTGGTGAGTGCAGAAGACTAGAGCAAAAATCACTGGTTATGAGGCATTCCATCTGAGTCCATATAGTGGACAACGCTTATATATTGTGATCATCACTTACCTTTAAGGGAAGTGGTTGTGTCCTCGTTTATCACTCGTTGTTACATGAAAGCTAAGATAATTTATTGGTTAAACTTATTTTTCTTTTTTATCAATAACAAATAAATTTACATATTTTTCTATAACAGCTTTACAATTTTCCTTCCAAAGTTTCGTCATTGATATTTCAAGCGTCTTTGAATAATCGAAACATCTAGAACGAACATGCACGTCATTAGTCAAATGGAAATGAACAAACGATGTAACGATTTGTTGGGACAGAAACGACATAAATCACCGTTTATAAAATATAGTTATTTAGTCACGTTTACCATATATACAAAACCTACAATAGACTGTGTATTTGTTTTGTTAAAATTTATGGATAAATTTAGAATTGTTTTTTAAGTGGATAGCAGAGACACACTGCAGGATTGTTATTCTTTGAATTATTATACTCTATAATCGGATAAGAAGGATGGCTGAAATAATACGCTGGAATCGCGAAACAATATTGTTATATTTAGACCTCTTTGTTACAACAAATATTTAAATAAAATAGAAACGAACAATATTAATAAATGTAAATGTTTAGATAACCCATCCCATGTCCCCTAAGACTTCTGCAACGAGGCTCATGGGTAAATAAAACCTTACCTTGTTACAAGTTCGTCATCTAGAACCTACTTTGAAAATTTTAGGCCTTCTCTCTTGAGAGGGTAATGGAACTTAGTCCGCCAGTCCTTACGAAATGGGAAAATTCAGACTCTCTTTAAATTTTTTTTTAGATATACCTACATGTTCCTTCACGATTTTTCTTATTACAACCAAGCTCATAGTAAATCAGCACTTTAAAATGCATGTGATACTTTTAATTACTGTTACTTGAGGCTAAAGATTACGAACGAAAACTCTTGACACTGAGCTTATTATGTTTCTACTGGAAAATAATCAACTTTCATGGCATCCGTTCTCGTATCACGTTCTGCGTGAGTGACGGCTTTAATATCGTTCATTCTCGTACACGCCCATGCACCGACAAACATGTCAGGCTTAAACTGAACCACGACTTAATAATCCTTGCATAATCTTTGGAGAACTTATAAACCACTTAATAACTCATTTCACTTTGATCTTCTCTGTCAAACTATGCACTCAACTACTATCAGAACCGACAGCAATATCGTTATTAATATTATAATATTCCTCAGTAGTAACTTCTCTTTAAACATATGTGAGAAACAACTAGAGTTACATAATGTTGTATTTATTTAGATGTTATAATAAATAAGTAGGCTTAACTTACATTTTGAATAAATGTAATTGATTCAAATATATGCTCATTATATCAAAAGAAAACTTATCAAGATAAACTGTTTTAAATATTAGCTCAAACTTTTGGGCACTATACGTTATAGACTCACAGAGAAGTTACGAACTAGTATGTAGCATGAAGATGTCTCGATAGCAGTACGCTTTCCCGGGTACCAGCGTATAACGGAAGATTAGCTCTTCGGTGTTTTGTCTATTGACACGTGATGAATCATTCTTTTTATACTTGAATTGTAGTCTGTAGCCTTTATAGTAATAAATAGACAATGCACATCCCTATTTTATATACGAAGGCAACTCGGCTGGCAGTTCATATTAAAATCCGCGACCGCAACCTGCTTACCCCAACTATACTAACTGGTTTTTTTATATTGCGTACTATATTTATACCACCGTAGCTTTTACCCTAATAGCTTATAGGGTATGGACTGCAAAACTAATTATAATTAATAAAAAATAATTATTGACTTAGTTGGAGTGGTTAACGGTTGTCCACTGAAGTTGACCAAGCGACCATGAATGGAGAACATGAAGTGGTCCAGTGTTTAGAAATTGCTAATCGAATATTGACGTCATTGGTTATTTCTTTGATATTATTATTTTCTTTAGAAAATGGTAATTTCGTGAGTGCCTTTCCAGTTCTCAGTAGTATCGACATTCCGTACTGCGGTGGTAATGTAAAAATGACGATTTGTAACACTTTTTTGTTTTGTCTTAAAATATGTATAAACTGTGGTTTATTTTGATATGAGCGTTTTATCTATCACTGTAAAAATAATGTTTCTTCTAATTCCGCATATGAGAGTACGTTCTATAAATATTATTGACACGTTCAAAATTCCGTTTTTGTACATATTTGCGTACGACGCCCTAATTTGAACGTGCAAGGCATTTAAAATAGACCTGCCAAAGGCACGTATGATTACATGGTTTCGATCGATACAGAGTTAATAAATCTAGGATAGATAGTCCCTACGTGTTTTTTTTGCCAAATGTACGTTATTTGTTAGGAAATATATATAGATATTTTTATCGACATTGTAATGACGTAATAAAATACAAAAAAAAAAGAACTTTACATTTCATCATAAATACCTAGCTGACTGTCTCCTAGATCTCTGTTTGATAATTGTTCCTTATTCTGTCTGTTCAGATTAACTCTGTACGTAGCTAATTCACCAAATGTAATATTAATTTCCGATGTTGTCCAAGAACAAATTGAAAATATTTAATTAAAAACTGCTCAATTAATAACAATACTTCTTGTCCTACTCTAAATACGTAACGGTTGTGTAAGCTCGTTTTATCAGTGGTGTGGCAACGCATGGATCGGTTAACTCGGTGAGGGTAGGAATCCGGACACCGGACCCGTATCGGGATTTACCATCTCAATCCCCATATGCATTTTAAATCTTTATTTTGATCATAAGAAATATATTAGGATGAGAATAGGATTACTACTGTCAGATAAAAAGTGTGCTTATATGTCTCCCTTAATACTATTAAATTAGTCTCAACATCGAATATCCATAAAAACTACTCTCATGATTGTTTAAAAAAACTGTATACCAATCTTGTTTGATTGAATCGCTCTCTATATCACAATACATTTCAATTGCGTATTGTGTGAAAAAAAGCAATTCGGATAATGGTATCAGCTCAAAGTATTTATTTATTTGAAATAAATTTAAATATAATATTATATTGATCATATTTGTTGCGATTCAATTAGAAAAATTAGTTGATTTTTAAAAAAAATACAATAATACATTGAAAGTCATAAATAATATTTACTTTCTTTCTTCATTTTTTCATTTTCTGAGAATGCTATATATAAACTTTGCTAGATGGTTCACGACACTTGAATGACAGAATCGAATACGATCTATAGTTTTGCAGATGACATCCTAAACTATTAAGCTCGCCCCAATCGCGCGTCTGTTTGTTAAATCACAATATAAGCTTCATAGCTTAAACTGTATTAGAGCACAGTACACCACGTTCCTCTACTATGGATTGGCAGACTTCCTTCATGGGCTGGCGCGTAGTAAATCAGCACGTTCCATGATTCTGCCATCCATTCTTCATCATTGGACAACAAGACGCACATCGAGTCTCCATACATTCGTCGTCGATGTTCCTCGCATTCGAATGAAGCGAAATGCTTATTCGTTCTTAATACTAGCAGCGAAAAAGGGGACTAATTTTCCTGTGACAGTTTTTCAGAACAGTGAATAGAAATTTGCTGACATTGCCATTATTTGCCCGATTTGCAATTAACATCTGCATCACCGCTTAACACCAGGTGGGGTTGTAGATAGATCCATTTTTAATAAAATTTAAAAGTTAACAAAAAAAAAATTACTATTAAAAATTACATTGCAGCCAGCACTGGAGGTCAAACTCGGTTTGCTCGTGTACCGCCAATAAAAAAAGTTATCTTAAAAAAGTAATAAGTGAAGACAGTGAACACGGCATCTTTCTAACAAATTATGAACCTAAAGTTCGGATAATTGTAATATAAAAGTAGATGGTCTCCTAGTCCATTCGATCGGGACGATGTCTTCTAGTTATTAGCAGATTACATCAACAGATAATCATTGTTCCCTCCAATAATCCAAATTAATGCATTTACCGTGACATCGGTGGAAGATTCAGATGCAATGTTCAACACACGGAACATTCATACGTCTACGAGACATTCAGACTCGAACCCAAACGATTTGACGATACACGAATATTGTCTCTCGGCTCGGAACTTAACCCAGAAGATGCGACGCAGCAGCCAGCAGTATTCTAACTACTACGCCAATCGGGATCATATACATATTTGTCCGTTTTTATATAGAATAATATAAATTGACTATCGAGTTACATATTTGTTCAGTTACTTAAAATATCTTTTACTATAGAGACATAAACCAATTACCGTTATGTACTTAAATCTGTAATTATGATTGGAACACGCTACCGCTCCTTAACAAATTTGTCTCATCTCGACGTTCCCTAGAAGATAATATTTCATCGCCTGTGAATAGGTGCTTGAGATGTCAATAAATCAAAGTACTCAGGTGATTTCCCCCTTATTTGACGGCCATTTAGACGTATAGCTGAAGCGGTAGAGACTTATTACAGAGACTCTTGTTGATGATTGGATTATTTTAATATTAAACAAGCTTCAGTTTATTACTCTCGTATTCTTTATTACTCTATTAACTATATCATTTTTATTATAACATAAGTAAGAAATTTATAGATAATAAATGTATAAAATATTTATTACCGTATTCTACTTTGTTTGATAAATCATTTTGGTATTGTTTTTGGTAATAAAATAGCTCGATTATACATATTAGTATATACAGTTAAATATTAAATATTTATTGGAATCTATTTCCAATAAATATTTAATATTTAACTCCGTTAAAATCCGGTTGTAATTTATTGGATAGTGTACAAAAACAACGATGAAGAAATAAAACAGTATTCCTGAATACAAAAAAGTATTTGTGGAATATTACAACGCCGAAAGAAGTGTATAAATTACCCAGAGGTACGTCTTAATTGACTAAAGTGAATTTAAAATCAATTTGCTCTCTTGACTATAACTAAAAGATTTTAAAGATTTAGTTGTTTTGTACAATTCTTAAATAAAATGGTAAAAAAAATACATTTATATTATGAGTGAAAAACGAACACATATTTCACCTGATAGATCTATGCTCAACATAGTTTCACCATGCTTATGTTTTTCACCATGTCTAAGATGGAATACATGTTACCTAATAGATAATTGGGGCCCCGGATCCTTCCACTAACCGTATAAGATACATAGCCGCGCTTTTTACAGTGGTAGAGCTACACTGCAGTTTGTTTTTGCTGCAGAATGAATGGGTCAGCTCGACCGGGGTAGGACCACGCACTCTCACAGAATACCAGCGTGAAATAGCAGCATAATACGTCTGTGTTTCGTCTGATGAGTGTAGGAATCCGTAGGCCTTTGCTACTCGTGACGACGCATTTCATCTCAGTCCTCAAGGGTGACAACGCGTCTGCATTATGATTCCTTGTCAAGGATGAATGTAGATGTCATGGGCCGCAGGAATTACACTTAGCATCAGGTGAACTGTGTGCTCGTTTGTTACTCACAATGTAATAAAAAAAAATCTGAAGGAGTTCATTCCCGGTCGAGCCAACCCCATACATGTAGAAGCAATAAACTCCAAAAACTGTCATTATTTTAACATTTTTAAAGACGTCATCACGGTATCAAGAATGCATCATTTCTTATTATTTATGACCTTCATGATGACTAAAATCGATATAGTGAACCTGAAGCTGAATCCATATATTAAGAAAAAGAAAAAATAAAACAACTTTCATTTTAATACTCTGTACATATTAATGTGCTTCTATTATTGTACAAAGGACAAAATGCAAACAAACAAACGGATAACATCTTTGAATTTTCTTTATGCGCAATTAATTAGACCGAAATCTAGGGATTTACAAAACAAGATGTCATAAGATTAGCCAGTTATGACGTCTAGACATATGATACAGTTGTCTGGAGCTGCAGTCAAGCTCATAATTGTCGTATTAAAACTTTACGCGCGTAGATCACATATATCCACGTTATCTTACATTAGGTTTGGTGACGGTTTTGGTTTAAAATTAAATTAATATAATTAAATTAATTCTTCAACTTTAGTAGTTGTACATACATATTTTGTAAAAGCAAAGAGTTGCAGTCGGTGTTAAAGTTAGTTAGTTTATTGACTGTAAGTATCTATTAATATTTTTCGAATCTTTTATAAGATATTGTTTTGACAGGCTATGTACTTACTATTGAATGAAGGATTGATGACGTAGCTTAGCATGAGACAAATTAAGGAAACCTTTCTGAAAAATTCCCGTCAACAAACCGTATTACTTAAAACTTGGACGAACACTCTGTAATATCCATGAAGTGCGGAATTGCGGATTATGTAAACTCAAGATTGTCGATCGAGAATATGACAATCGTAAATATCGATATTCATAATCGAATTCACTGTCGATAATATGACCCCATATACGGGACATCAGAAACCACTAACGAGCACGAGAGCAACAGGGAAAACATAAAAAGAAAATAAGTAGGAATAAGAAGAGAATTTTGTAGAAAAAAATATTGCCTTCGAGACTACCAGACGGGACAGTACATTTGTGATTAAAAATACCATACTTATAAAAAATGTTTCAAAACATCGCTCTATCTAAGACATCCATGTCATCCAACAGTCTTGACTGATAACCGTTAGATTCGGTGTTTCTCTGTACATCGATCTGTCTAGAACAATTTTTTCGATATAGTTGTAATATATTTTATACATTTATGTTCCTCAAGTGGGTTAAGATTTGCTAGCCAAAGAAAAGCCTAGTTAGTTAACTAGCTATATTATAAAACATTCGTTCGCTAAACTGTCTATGACGTTGGTGCATTTGCAATTTAAATTGAAATAATTAAGTCAGCAAATTGCGGTTAACACTGGTTGCTATATTTGTATAACATGAATGAGACCGCTCCACCGGATAAGGACCAAGCTCACAGAACACCAACGTGAAATAGCAGCATAATACGTCTGTGTTTCGTCTGATGAGTGCTTAGAATCCGTAGGCCTTTGCTACTCGTGACGACGCATTTCATCTCAGTCCTCAAGGGTGACAACGCGTCTGCATTATGATTCCTTGTCAAGGATGAATGTAGATGTCATGGGCCGCAGGAATTACACTTAGCATCAGGTGAACTGTGTGCTCGTTTGTTACTCACAATGTAATAAAAAAAATCTGAAGGAGTTCATTCCCGGTCGAGCCAACCCCATACATGTAGAAGCAATAAACTCCAAAAACTGTCATTATTTTAACATTTTTAAAGACGTCATCACGGTATCAAGAATGCATCATTTCTTATTATTTATGACCTTCATGATGACTAAAATCGATATAGTGAACCTGAAGCTGAATCCATATATTAAGAAAAAGAAAAAAATAAAACAACTTTCATTTTAATACTCTGTACATATTAATGTGCTTCTATTATTGTACAAAGGACAAAAATGCAAACAAACAAACGGATAACATCTTTGAATTTTCTTTATGCGCAATTAATTAGACCGAAATCTAGGGATTTACAAAACAAGATGTCATAAGATTAGCCAGTTATGACGTCTAGACATATGATACAGTTGTCTGGAGCTGCAGTCAAGCTCATAATTGTCGTATTAAAACTTTACGCGCGTAGATCACATATATCCACGTTATCTTACATTAGGTTTGGTGACGGTTTTGGTTTAAAATTAAATTAATATAATTAAATTAATTCTTCAACTTTAGTAGTTGTACATACATATTTTGTAAAAGCAAAGAGTTGCAGTCGGTGTTAAAGTTAGTTAGTTTATTGACTGTAAGTATCTATTAATATTTTTCGAATCTTTTATAAGATATTGTTTTGACAGGCTATGTACTTACTATTGAATGAAGGATTGATGACGTAGCTTAGCATGAGACAAATTAAGGAAACCTTTCTGAAAAATTCCCGTCAACAAACCGTATTACTTAAAACTTGGACGAACACTCTGTAATATCCATGAAGTGCGGAATTGCGGATTATGTAAACTCAAGATTGTCGATCGAGAATATGACAATCGTAAATATCGATATTCATAATCGAATTCACTGTCGATAATATGACCCCATATACGGGACATCAGAAACCACTAACGAGCACGAGAGCAACAGGGAAAACATAAAAAGAAAATAAGTAGGAATAAGAAGAGAATTTTGTAGAAAAAAATATTGCCTTCGAGACTACCAGACGGGACAGTACATTTGTGATTAAAAATACCATACTTATAAAAAATGTTTCAAAACATCGCTCTATCTAAGACATCCATGTCATCCAACAGTCTTGACTGATAACTGTTAGATTCGGTGTTTCTCTGTACATCGATCTGTCTAGAACAATTTTTTCGATATAGTTGTAATATATTTTTATACATTTATGTTCCTCAAGTGGGTTAAGATTTGCTAGCCAAAGAAAAGCCTAGTTAGTTAACTAGCTATATTATAAAACATTCGTTCGCTAAACTGTCTATGACGTTGGTGCATTTGCAATTTAAATTGAAATAATTAAGTCAGCAAATTGCGGTTAACACTGGTTGCTATATTTGTATGTCGAATACTGTTCGTTAGTAACTACTGTTGTATATACGAACATTTTCTATTTTACATAATCCAACAAACTATCTACCAAGTAGTTCTGTAAGTAGTAGTAGCTTCTGGTGTAAATTTTAGACCTAAACTTGTGTCACATATACACTGAGTCCACGCCGAAGGCTTCTCATCTGCCTATTTTCCACGAAACTGTGCGTAGATACACCGTGGAACCGGTTCTGCAACCGGTAGACAGTTTTGTGTGGACTAATATGAACTCATTTACACGATGCTTAAATTTGCGTTTTGTTCTCTACGCTGTCTGGTACAACGCGCGCCAGCTTCTATACCTAGCCGACAGTAACATGTGCAACGTATACAAAAACCTTTTTGAGTCCTGAATGGCAGTAATCACTAAACTTCACATGAACCTTTTGTTCGTGTGTCACCATTATTGTTATAATAAAGAAAGTACCTTAGTCTGTTGAAGCCTAGAAATGTATATCTTCGATTATGTTTTATAAAAGATAAAATATTCTTAGGATGAATACCAGAAAATATGTTATGTTATCTAAAGTTTTACATTAAGCGTTAAGGAAATGGTAATACTCCCCTGATAATCAAACCTAGGACCCGCACAAACCATTGGCTAGCATAAAAAATATTTAAAAACATCTTCGTAAATATTTTCGTACTCCATCAACGCTAACCTTGACAGCAGCCTATAAACATTATTATTTTTATCGTTCAATGCTGCATGGAAAGTTTTTTTTTGGATTCGTAACCCTCAAAACAATCTATTTAGTTTATTTTCTATCATTGATACTCTGTTTAAACTTTTATGAACTACAATGTATATTTTTTCCGATCATATCATAAAAAGGGATTGTTCGTCAATCCCTTTTTATGATATTCTTTAGAATGAGGGTAAAAACGGGTCAGGTGCTCGTGTGGAGAGGGTTCCGTACCATAATAGAAAATGGTATTAGAACTTTAAGACTTATGAATTTCGTTAATTTAAATCAATTATTATGATTATTATTGGGATATTTATTTGTATATCCGTCTAGTTGTCATTATTGTTATTATATTGGGAATCCCGTTATATATCTTTACCATAAAGCATCCAATAACTTCGACGGAGACGGAAATTTGGCACTACACGTGTTTCCGAATTTAGCGTATTATATGAACTACGTGTATGAAGAGTATGAAGAAATATTTTGCTGAATTTTCAAAATTACTATAATTATGGAAATTTTAGAGCATTTATTTTATTAAAAATACCTCCGGGAGAAATTCAATCTTGTAGGAAGAAGGTAGAAATTTAAGATTTGACATATTTAAATTATAAAATAAAATATGTTTGTTATTCTCATGATGCGCTCTTTTATTTAGTACGTCACATGCTGTACAATTATGACAGATGGATATAACAGTGATTGACTATAAAGTTAACGTATCTATTTGGAAGCACAGAACCCAAAGGAGCTACAAATTAAAATGGGAATCGCCCGGGTACACAAATATAACTATTTATTACTTATAATATAAATAACCATACATACAGAAAGATACATACATACGCCTATGGAACTTCGTACTGGCAAACGGAGTGTAAGTCTTAGCAAATATAATGAAACTTGATTAATAAAGGTGGTTCAGGATCAGTTTAATCCGAGTATAAGGACGGTGGATCTATTGGTTATTTTCAAACGTTTTTAAATTAAGCTGAATTTAAATTTTCTTTTCGCTTTATGTCTTGAACAGATTAATCATAAGATAAATTAATTAATCAAAAAAAACTACATGTAATAATCTGGTTAGATTGCACAGGTCGTGTTACAACAATTGACTTTCCGTAGTCTTGTCTCATACGTTGTATTTATAATATAACATATTTTTTTACCAACGAATTATATATTCATTTCCATTTCTCTTCACTTATATTTAGATTTATTTTTATTTTGAAACATTTTACTATATTCAAAAGTAACGACCTACTCGTTGCTTCTCTCAGGCCTTCGGCCAATGCCCCGTTTACTTTAGTAGCATGTAAAATGATGTCTATTGTAATTCCTTTCTCAAGGGCGCCATAATCGCGTTGGCGAAAAAGTTCTTTCAATAAAGAGAAAAAGAACCTACGAAACTCATGACAAGAATAAGTAATTTGAAATTTCTATCATGATATCCCTCTATTTCTATCTAAATTTACGCGTCCCTTGGATTTACGTAATCCACGTCTGTCATACTTTCACGCCAAGTAAGATGGATGAATGAATGTCTTGAAGTACGTAAAGATAAAGTAAGGTATAAAACCTTTCTTTAGGCGAAGTCATGAGGATTTATTATTCATATAATAATCCCATTATTGTACGAATGTTTCTCATTATCTCACTCGAGCGATATGAGTAATCAAGAGTGGTTGGTTTGCTCTTTATGAATGTACGAGTTACAAACAATCACATATGCCATCTGCATCGTTCCTTGTTACGGAATCAATCAAAGAAATAAAAAAAATATTCGATGGGAACAATTGATCTTAGGCGCAAATATGTCAATCGGATTCTTGAAGGATCCTTTATCTCTCGGAGTACCCTGGCGTTGGCGATAATGCATGAAATCATATTAATTTTTTAAATTAAAGGCATCCCGAATATCTTTTTAGGATATTAAAAAAGAAGGTAATAAACGTGGTCAAAAAGTAACGACTATTATCAAACATCGGACTTTTTGAATGTATAAAATTCTAAAAATAGTGGTATAGAATATTTCATATTACTCTTAAATAATTCATATTAAATCCTATATTTATATGTTTTTCATATATATCCAGGAAAACTGATTCAATCGTAGTATGTTTTATATACTACGATGGAATCAGTTTTTCTTTTGCACGAGCTTTTCTATTAGGGCTTAATAAGCTCGTAACCATATTTCGTGCATGACATATATCTGCATTATCATTTTTTTTATGTAACTAAGGGCAACGATTTGTGCGATAGTAAGTGATGACTGATTTCTTTTAATTACATTGAGAGTAACAAACGAGGTCACCCGCTGGCAAGTGATTCCTGCGGCCCATGACATCTATATTCATACTTGACAAGGAATCATAATGCAGATGCAATGTTGTCTTTGAACACGTGATGGAATGTCACGTCTCCAGTAATAAAGGTCTCTGGATCCCTACACTTACCAGACGAAACACAGCAGCATTATGCTGCTATTTTACGCTAGCATTCTGTGAGGCCATGGTCATACGACATGAGCTGACCCATTCATTCTGCAGCTAGAAACAAATTGCACCATGGTTCTACCATTGTTAAACTGTGTGACTGTAACCTATAAACATTTATGTACATGCATCAAAACAAAGTTTCCCTAAGGACTGCGATGGAATTCCTTACCACCAGGACCCGAGTCTCACGCTGGTGTTGCTGTAAGGACCTAGTCCTTCCCCGGACGAATGACCATCTGCAGCATGGCTATCTGTATAAATCTATCACTTAACTCTTGTGATATATTTATATGTTGCTACGTATTAGTAACAGGTACAGATATATATTGTATAAACTATACTACCTGTCAACGTAATCATATTTGTACATAGTTCTAAGCCAGAGTCGGTTTCAATGTTAACAACTTGAACTAACTTCATCTCAATCTACATATTTTAACGTAGATGGATTATAATCGAACCTACAGGAGAACCTTGTTATTATTAATTGATCTGTTTTTATAATAACGATTCTACTTAAAGTATTTAAACATTCAAAAATAATTCAAGAAATTAATTTCTGAAGTGGAATTTAGACAATATTCAGCTTATAAAAGCTTTTAAGAGGATTTACATTCCGTAAATATTCAAATGTTATCTTCAATTAATTTTCCTTGTAATTTTCGTAAAGCTTATCACAAACAATTTTTAAAATGAATTTAATTAAACTTCTATTTATAATTTACAAGGTATTAAGGTACAAGGCAATTAAGGTAGATTTAATATATAATATATTTATTATACTTATATAAAATAATGTGCTTTTAGGAAAAGTGGAAAGCTGAGTTTAGCCGCTAAAGTAATTAAAGTCGCACATAGTATGTACATCCATATTATTATATCATATGGGAAGGCCAAAAAGTATATACATATTTTTGTGCGTATTCAAAAAAGGTTACATCTAACCAAAGAGCTTCCTTCAGATATTTTTTTAACAAAATCGGTGGTCCTATAATAGCATCACAAAATATTTATAGCAATATTTTGTTATTAAAATTTGAAAAAGAAAAGGAGACGTAATTATATATGTTATGAATACTAGAAATCAGGAAACATATAGGTAGTTCCAAATGTTTATTATCACTCAGTTAATGAATACTTTATGGGGCAAGCTATTCTCATCTCTAATAAGATGCCACGGTCCTTTTTAGATCTGATTCTTACAAACATAGAGAAACTCACTCGATCCCTCTTCTAGTTCGATGATAATATATTTTCAATAAGAAGGTTCAGATGCAATTCAAAGATCAACAGCTAGTGATACACAAACATAGTTCGTTTTAAATTCAAATACAGGATGTACGACGCAGCATCTAGGTACCCTAACATATACTATATAGATATCACAAGTGCTTGGAATTAGAACAGCTTGATTGATTCGAACGATATAAATAGAATGATTCGTGGTAAATATATAAAAAATAAAAACATGTATAATAATTAATGAAAGTGAATAAAACAATTGCTAAGATTTTCGCTGTGAAGAGCAGAAAGCAGACATTTGTATTCTGAGCAGGGTGCTAATTCGTAAAATTTGCTTTTAAAAAGTCTGCTCGAAATAAATTAATTTCACCCTGTTTTGATTTAGGTCATTAGGTATTTATGGCGCACTTTGTGGCTATCTAGTGGACCTATTTGTAGTACTAATAAGAAACAACTGATAAGCTGATACAATGATATTGACGTTGATTATTCACTTGTTTGTTAGTGAAGTTATTATGCACATCGATTGCTCACGTCTCCGACAGAATATCAGGGCTACGATAACACATATAGATTGGCTTTTCTGTAATTTAGTGGAAGCATTCACCTTAATTTTGTTTTAATATATGAAGCCAGGCGTCAGTCAATTGTTTTGTGCGAGCAATGGAACGCAGCAACAAAAAAATGATTTCAATCCTTTAATCCTTGGATTCCACGGTTAGATTGGAACCCTTTGTTCGATCTTTCCACAAAATATTTCCAATGATCGTGGATTGAGAGAGAATTAAATTATGAAAGGAGATCCTTTATATATTTTAGAAGTACGAAATCATTGTAAAGTACTTAATCTAAGTAATGTAAATAGCTGTTTCCATAGCTGACGGCTATAAGATGTCATCTTAAAATAAAACTTTTATCACTTTTTCTCAATACAGATTTAGAAATAATATTGTAATATTATAATTATTTAGAACCCCGGGGTCTTCCCACAAAATTAGCGGGAGGATTGGGAGGGGGGGGATTGGAAGACATATGCTACATTATAAAATCATATAACAAGTTTTGAAGGTGTGTGAAATCTTGCAACCCGTAGCAATATTATTTAAAAAGCGTGTGTCTAGCAAGAGTATAGAATTATAGGCCTTAAATAATAAAATAAACAGTCACGCTGCAGTTTGTTTCTAGCCTCAGTATGAATGGGTTGTCTTGACCGGGAAAGAGCCACGTCCATACAGAATACCTGCGTAGAATAACCGCCCAATGTTAATGTTAAACACATTAGCATCGGTGAGTGAAGGAATCCAGAAACCTTATTCGAGTGACGAGACATTCGATCTTCAGGGGTAACAGAATATGTACATTGGGATTCCTTATAGACAATGAATGTGGGTTAAATGAGCCTAAGGAATCATTTCCCATCACGGACCTCATTAAACGAGACTGTAGTTTTTAATCTTCTCCGTTTCATAAAAATACATAATTAGCTTTATGTCACTTTGAGTGTCCATGCAAATATTAAATTAAAAATATTTAATTAAAATTTCTATGTACCATAACTACTAAAACGACTTTAGCATACTTTCCTTGCTCATTTACCCACAGGGAATACTGTGGTCGTAACGGAGGCGTTCCTGTTTTTATTTTATTTTTTAACGTCAACGGCAGATTCACTTCCAGTGAACGAGCACCCTCTTAATGGCTGCAATCCAAGGAGGCAAACGCTGTCATGCGTTATTTAGAATTTTTAAACGAGAAGAACTCTTTAGGCATTTTTTTCATAAACTGAAAGTTTTTAACATAACTATTTGTAGAAATGTAACATTTGATATTCCGATATCGATAATAAAATACTTTTTAAATATTTTTATCAAAACAATTGTAATAGTTTTTAGTAACAACGTATCATCTAGGAATCACCCAGTAGATATCGTCGCGATCGAAATTGACGAACAGGTCCTTGCATTAATAAAGGATTCATTGGATGTAGATTTATTGGTCTATGCCAATAACTCTACATCTGATGGGACTAAACCTTGTAACCACTACCGATTTCCATCACTTAAAATATAAAACACATATTTCAAGTATCAGTCAAGACGCTATTAATAATAATGTTCGATTTTAGTTTTTCCTTTAAATGTTTACTCTATCGGTAAATCATTGGTTTTGACAGATGATAAAAGAAGAGAAATTAAGTTTGACTGCCCATCTATTACTAACTCCGTGATAAAGAAATCATAGCAAAAAATGTGCATGTCTGAGAAATCTTAAGGTATGGATTTAATAACTACGCTAAACATATTGTAGGTGTATGAGACACGAGATCAAATAATTAGCGATGATACATGCTATCCCAGAGCACAATGGTGACACGACTTTATCTCTTTTCTATTCTTATCGAGATTGTGTTTGACTGCTATCTCACTAGATGGTGAGTAACGTGATAGTCTTAGTTGGTGAGAACACTAACAAGATAATAACCTATTCAGAGTCAACAGGCTATTATCGTGATATTGATCGTCATTAGTCATCGAGGATGGTGTTTATCAACGAGGCTAACTGCTTCAAAGTATCAAATGAACGGTGTTCCATTTGTCACCGTTATTTGTCAAATTGTGAAATAGTTCAAATTTTATCGCAATCAGACTAGGCACAGATATCAAACTCTATCCACTTCTTACTTTGCACCTATAAAGTTTTGAGACTTGTCACGTTTGGGTATGACAGGATACAAGCCTAAATTATAACTTTTGTTTTTCTTAATTTAAAATGAGCTCATGAATCTAGATCCTATAAATCTTAATAACCTAATTTTGTTTTGTTAAAATTATTCGAGCAAAGACGACGCCGTTACTAAAATTCCCGTAAATCATTCCAATTAACCTATAAAAACTTAGCGAGGAGCGATAATAGTTGAATCCGGATTCAAACTTACGACCTCAAATTTCGCAAGCCGATCCCTCGACCATTAAGCTATTGGCAATTAAAGCGTTTAAGCTTAAATACATTTTTTATTATCTATTCTTACTGGGCACTCGTTCACCTTCAGAGAGCACTCAGTGCTTAATGGAGGTACATTTTTCTTTTATTATTCTTTAAATGTCAAGAGCATACGAGTTGATAACAATAAGGGACAATATAGAATGCCAGATGATAATTATATAGATGTACGTGATACTATTAGCTACAAATCCACCATTCAACAATCCCATGAACCGTCTCCTACTAAAACTATTAAACTTATATGGAGTGGTTAACGGTAATAGTAGTGTTGGAAATAGCATTGCTAATATTCTTTAAAAAACATTGCTATCTAATCTAACTTGCATTGTGTGTCTAGTATATCTTGGTCGTTTTGTCTACACAAGGTTCAGAACCACACAAGTATGCAAGGATATTTCTATGATATTAATATATACTGATGGTAAATTATAACAAAGTCTCATGATTTCTACATCCATTCTCAACAAAAAATCAAGATGTACATTATCAACCATGAAGACTAAGACGATATGCCTCGTTAATTGAGTCCATAGACTCCTACACTCAAACGAAGCACAACATCCTCGGTCTAGCTGCAATTGCAGCATGGTATCGCTGATAAGGAAACGTAACACAGTGTAGTCATGGAGGACTAAGATAGAATACCTTGTCACCAGTAATCAGGCCACTGGTTTTTTTTTCACCATATAAAACACATTAACACTAGGCTTTTGATTTTCCTTTCACTATATTTTATTATATTTTCTATAAAAGCGTGGTCAATCCCCGTACGAATCTAACCGTTAGTGTTGCAGCTGCGTTTGGACCTAAACACAAGGAGCGTAAGATCCTGTAAGATTTTATCATATTAAAAGTGACAAAGGAGCTCCTTGCTGATAAATAACAAATCCAAAGAAACACGTGGATCAAGAAAACCATTTTGATTCCTTGATATCTATCTATCTATCTTAGAATTAGGTAATAAGAAACATTACTTTCATTATATTTTGACTCACTTATGCCTTTTTTTACAAAAAGCTACAAATACTCAGACTATGTAAATATTGGCGTCTTATCTCAAAGTCCCCGTTAAGTATATTGCCAAGTCATCAGCATAAGTTCAAAAAGAACCGTGAGGGACTCAACTGTTGTGTAGATAATCCGTAAGATATGCGAAAATTTAATATTCTATTACGCGTTGGAAAATATTGGAATATTTAAAATACACCGAGTTGTAAATTAATTTAGTAAGCCAAACTACTGCTGTCTTCTAACTGAAACATGAATGTATGGGACCCATTCAGGATCATTCTCACAAAATACCAATGTTAAATAGCGGTATAATACAAGAAAGTATATACGTATATAGTAACTGAGTTTGATATCTTGAATCTTTATTAAGGATAGATCAAAATTTCATGGACCGTAATGAGCAGTAAATGGGCAGGTGAACCATGTGCTTCTTTGACACCCCTAATATTATTTAAAAAAAACAATCTCAATATAAACAGTGTATATTACCACATATATTAACTAAAGTATCGGGATGGCGTACAATAGTCTGTCACACCTAGTAAACAACACTAAAACTAGATGACGGTCTAGCAACAATAACGCTTCATAAATTGTTTGCAACAATAATTCGTCAGAGAACTACCCTAGTCGGGGCTTAACCCTCTCAGGTGCCCTTAAGATAGGTATTTCTTAGCCCAGGTAACGGTCGAAACTGAATACCCCCCTGAGACCCTCGTAATGATTGCCCATAAATAAAGGTTTCGTCCTAAGTGCCCTAAGCGCTCATCAACCTACCACGCCAGTGAAGCGTCAAAAAAATCAATGTCACACCTAATTTGGCTTAACTTAGTATTTTATTTAGAAAGTCAGTTATTTATAATGTTAATTTACTTTGCGCTGGGAGAATACCAGGGTAAAATACCAGCATAATGTTGCTGTGTTTCGTTGGGTGAGTGTAGGGATCAGCAGACCTTTATTACTGGTGACAACGCATCTGCATGATTCCTTATTACGGGTGAATGTAGATGTCATGGGCCTCAGAAATCACGCACCATCAAGTGAACTGTGTGCTCGTTCATTGTAGGTTTTCTTATGTAACTTAGTTTGATAAATGAGCCCACAATTCAACGTGATGGTAAGGGAACAAAAACTTAATCCTTCAAGAAGCATAGGATTTGCCAACTCTGAAGACAAGAGAAATGTCTCGGTATCTGAAATTGGGTGTCTGTATCCCTACATGCATTAAACAAAATAGTAGTTTTCAAGCTATTCAACGCTCGTACCTTATTATGTATGTTTTAAATAGATATTTCAAATTTAAATACAAGATTCATTGTAAGACCGAAATTGGTATAGAGTATAGAGGAATAAAATCCCACTGGGAGGTTCAAAGTGATATGACTACGATCCATACTCATTTTAGGGTGACATAAAAGGTCGAAAGAAGAAACAATAGTTTTTATTTAAATATAATATAATATTTACTTTTATATTTTTTTTATTTTATTTGGAAAAACAATCGAGCACACAGTTCATGACGCCAAGTGATTCTAGCGGCCCATGACATCTACATTCATCGTCGACAAGGAATCATAATGCGTTGTTACCCTTGAGTACTGAGATGGAATGCCTCATCACCAGTTATAAAGGTCTCCGGATCCCGACATTCACCAAACGAAACACGGCAGCATTAGCTGCTATTTTGCGCTGGTATTCTTTGAGGGCGTGGTCCTACCCCGGTCGAAGTGTCCCATTCATTCTGCAGCTAGAAACAAACTGTAGTTCAGTTTTTTCCCATAGTAGCTGGTTCAAAATGATCAAAATTATAATAACGATAAGCTACTTTTTGCTTTAGGCGCATTTCTTGAAAATGCCCGAGAAAATGGAAATATTAAGAGGGCTTTTTTTTCTTTAAAATTATAAATTAAGAACCTGAAACATTAAACTGTCTTGAATTAGGTGGCCAGCACTGTATATACCACACATATAAAATATTTTATGTCCTAGACCAATCCAATATGTATAACTAGCCAGAGACTATTACTAACCAGGCTAGATACTAACTGTTGTTATGTCTAATGTTATGTGTAAAAATATATAAATATATAACTAGTCTGGCCATAAATACTTTTACCAAAAAACCTTTTTTTTCCAACTTTTAATTATTTTGAATTTGGAACACGTATATTATTTTAAAAACTTCTTTCGATTTTGCGCCATTTCACATATTTTTTCGTGTTCATTATCAAATTATGCAAAGTTGCATAGGTCGTCTTTTCCGCTAACAAACAAATTGCCATAAAGCACCATCCACTAGATCTGTATAGGGCTCTATGGTAATTTGTTTGTGATATGATGATAAATGATTCTTACTCTATTTGCTTACGAAGAAAATAAATATGTCTTCTATATGTAAACGAAAACGTGGACAGTATTTCCCTTTTCATATGTTGCCCGACATCTAATATTCGATAATAGTCGACTGAAGGCCACACCCGTTTCTAACCGCCAGGTCCGTTAAAAGTTGTGAATAGATATTCTAGTAATAGGTCATGTTTCCGAGAGAGTTTCACCATCTCTCGGAAACCTGACTTATTACTAGAATATCTATTATATATACATATATATACATACCTATATCTCAGATGTTTTAGATCGAAAATATCGAAAGCAGAGTGTAAAGTAATAAATCTGGATTTTTTTAATATAATAGGTTTCAAACGAGTAAGCAGCTCCCCTAATGGTCACTGCCATCAATGAACATCTGCAACACAAAATTTGTCATAGTTGCCCACATTTAAAAAAGGTGTAGGCTTTTTACTTGAAGGTCCCTATGTAGTATCGTTGTCGCCACTAATCTCGGTCATAATAGATATTTTTATCGATCTAAATTGACAAATAAAGCCGAAATCCATCTTCGATAAGGAGTATAGTTATTAGATAGTTTTTTACAATGTTACGGTAAATGTAAAAGTCTGTCTGCCGTTTAGAATGTCACACACATCCTGTAGATGTGTTGCCCTGAGGACTAAGATGGAATGTATTGTCACCAATGACAAGAGTCTCTGGTACCCGATAACAGATGAAACATTGTAGAGTTATATTGCTTTTTTACGCTGATATTCTGTGAAAGTGAAGTCCCTCCCCGGTTAAGTCGTTTCATTCATAATGGAACCAGAAACAACGTGCAGTGGTGATCTTCCACTATTGAATTGTTATTATTAACCACATAATAAGCATAGACTAACGACATCTAAAGAGTTATAAAGGCCAAACTAAAATTTATAAAGAAAAAGAAAGTTTTCGTAAATAAATACGAGGTGACAATTTCCACTAATTTAGGGTAAATGTGTGATGTTATTTATGAAGCAATTTTACTACCCTCACTAACTTAATTACTATCTACACGCAGGCTTTCCTAAAAGATGTGCTAAGTAATATGGTTAACCCGATTTCCTGAGCTTTGAGAAGTGAACTCAATTACCTCGCGCTTATATAGCTTTCTTATGGGTTTTTAATCTTTTACAAAAGTATATTTTTAATTGTTTCTTATTTCCGGATCAAACTATTCCACGGACCTATAGAAATACTTGTTTTATCACATAATCTGTTACCATTCTTTTCATTTGTCCGAGCTAGGAGAAGCTAGCCGAGCTAGGATTGTAGGAGTTGAGATTTCATATTTTAGATGATAATACCAACTTGGTATTATACAAAACAACAATAAATAAGATTTAGCTATCCAAAAACAAATATTTGCATATACGAGTTGTTCTATTTATATAAAGTATATGCTGCGAAGATCGTAGAAATATCCAATATTTATATATATACACAATATAGGTACGATCTCAATACAACTTTATCCGAAAACCAATGATTTATTCTCCAGCGCCCACGTATTCCGAAGTTGTGGTCAACAGATAGCTAATAATAATAAAAGAGATATTAATGTAAATTATTCTTAGTCAGATGCAACTGACCGAGCTGATGTTCGGCCCTCGCGGGCACCCTCGAGTCAGACTCTCTCGCGGAACAGGGTAACGGTCCATGCCGAGGCTCCCTCTTGGGTGCCCTTGTGCTGATTATCCACTAATAGAGGTCTCGACTGAGCGCCATAAGCGCTCGGTCACCTCTCAACCCGGCGAAACTGTGAAAGCCAATGATTTGTGGTGGCTTTAGCTTAATAAATGTAATAAAGAATTTCAACTGTTATTTAATGGCCACTGTCATCTGACACACCTACGGTCTACGTTCATCATAAGATGACAGTGTATTGTACCTACTATTATTCTAGTATTCTAGATACAGCTATATCGAGTATCATACAAGTCTAATATTTGGAGGTCAATTTTTTTAAACTTTGCAAATGTTTTGTTTTCTCATCTATATGATATGACCGAATCACTGTATATTTGTCTTGGATATGTCTGTTTTGTGTATAATAAAGTAAAGAAATATCAATATGAACACGTATCAAATAATTTCCAGCCAAATATTGACAACAGGAGTACTTCATAAAACTTAAATTATTGATTTGTTATTTTGTTACGTAAAATAATCAACATGAATAATTTAGAAATAAATTAAACAAAAAACAAAACTAAATAAAAAAACGAATAATATATGATAGTCCTTGAGTTCAAAATAAATAAAAAAAAGTCTTTTTAATTTTTATTATTATTATATCCTTACATATAATAATAATAAAAATTTAGACTATTGATGCCATGAATATAAATGGCTTCGAATGACGAAATACTTTAACTTTTATCCTTTTATATAAAAACTTATAAAATGAAAAGTCTGTTAAAATATTATTATTCAAACAAAATTAAAAATTACAAATCATAAACAAATACCGTTAAAAACCAGATTCTAAAACATTATCATAATTATTCCGGTAGTGCGATTTTTGTAATGTATTTATAAAACCTTTTTCACTCAATTTCTTAATTAAGTCTTGAGGTTATTCCTGATAAGCTGAGTTGTTCATTGTCTAGATACTCACTTTAATTGCATTCGGCGAGAGTAAAGTTACTTCGAGCCACGGTGCTTGCACCAATTAAGTTATTAATTAAAATTTAATAACTTTACTCGTATCTAATACTGATTAACTATGCTAGAACACCATTTAAAAGAAAATATCATGAAAATAAATTAAATTAAAAATTGCGAGCTATAAACTCAACTTAAGTTCAGGATTGTTATCACGAGTTTTATTTTTTTGATAAATATATATTTCGATCAATTTTTTAAAGGTAAGTTTAACCTGCAGCCAGTACTTTTCTCGGTAGCATAACTTTGATTGCACCAACTACTATTTAAAGTAAAAAGTTGAAGATTGGAATTGGATTAAGAGCGAAAGAACCATTTTGCAAAGCTTTTTGTGTCGTAACCTTTGACTTTGCTCTCGATATATAAACAATCAATCTTCATCATCCATCCATACGAGGAAAAACGAAATCGGGGCTCATCTGATGGTAGAGATTTCAGGAGCCCGTAAAATCCCTAAATTAATTCTCAACAAATATTTAAGATTCACATCCATCACTCCTATGTACTAAATTCGAATGCCTCATTACCAACAACTGGATATCCCGTTCCCGACACTAACCTTAGCTCCGGAATAGCACTATTTCTCCTTGGCATTCTATAGGGCCTTATCCTTTCCCGGTTGAGTCGACTTTCTCCTTAAAGATCCATAGATATGAAAATTGCTAAGAAAATGTAGTGACCAAAATTATTTAAACCACGTCATCTATACAAATATTAAATTAGCATTAGTATTAAATATATTCACAAAAATTTAGTCTAATTATCGAAGTAAAATAAGTCTAGAAAATACTAACATTGAGAAAATAGGGTAAAACTAAAGAATTTTCTTTATTTATAAAAATTGAAGTGAACTGACGGAAAATAAACTAAAACTTTTTATCTGTTGATAAAATTAAAACATACAAGCGAACCTTCATTAATAACTTTGTGGATAACAATAATTATTCCGGTACGCCTTTAAGGGCGCAAATTTACAAAGTTACTAAATTCATAACTTTGTCAAAACAGATAAACATGGAACAAAATGTATCTAATATAATTATTATTTATCAAAGATTCCTGAAATTTTTTCTTTTAAAAAGTTATTAAGATGATTATTGACGGATGGGTTATTAAACCCATCATTATGATTTTCACGCATAACTCTTTATTTCACGTAAATTTACGATTCTCTTCTTTTATTTATATCGTTAAAGTAAACAGAATGTTTAATTAGTAAAGTAATTCATAGATTTTGGAAGATATTTCCTAAGATATCTAATTCATAGAAAGATCAAATTTGACTCATAACTCTTTAATCGTAAAGTAGGTAAAATTTTACTACAATTCTTCTTTAACTACATAGTCTTCTTATCTGATAGAACTGACGCAATGCTACCGGAATTTAATTTTATAACTTTAAGAAAACCTCAGTTTTGCAATTCATAATTCAATTCAAATGTGATTTCCTCAAATGAATGGATCATTCGAGGAAATCACAAAACCAGATCTATAAAGCATCGGGGTAAAGAGCGGTTTTTAAGTGACATTCCATATTAATGTTTCTTCATTTATTCTTCAGAGCAATAGAGAAATAAAAATAACACAGCGGATTATCTTTGCTTTTTTACGATACGGAATCTCAGTTACAGACCGTGCGGTATTTCATCAGGACTCAGCGATAAAAACGCAACATTGATTCTCTTTTTCACATCTTAATTCTTAAAAAAACGATCTATTCCTTAAAATAAAGGGCGATAACCTTAAACCAGCTAACCTGCTTTTGTACATTAGTACAGTCACACGCACTTTGTAAACGCTTCGGTGAAGACAACTTTATAACATCGTGATAGGTTTTCTTCTAAATATATTATATTGCAAGTACTGTGTACAGTGTAACCATGAATCATTCAACCTTTCAACCCACACATAGTAATTGCTGTGACGTTCTCGCAGTAAATAAAGTTTACATTTATTTCAGACATTAAACGTTTATGTGCTAGCCTAAATTAGATCGAACGAATTCGCTACTAACATTTTGTGTATATTTTAATAAAAGCGATTTTAGTTCAGTGGCCTAGCAGATGCAGAAGCATCTAAAAGATAGAAAGACTACTCTTTTAGGGGTCGAGCTTCGAACTTATACCAATAATTGTTTGTTTATTTGAAAGTGTAGTGTATCTCATAGAAATAACATCGAATTTTCTGGAAATTGTAGTATGGGTGAGATTAACACTAGAAACCAAACATTAATTAATTCTACTCGCATTTTATTAACCATTGTATAAGAATAAATATAACATTTTCTATTCCCGAACCGGTAGTAGTATTTTAATATTGAATATCATGAATTATGCTACGTCTTTATTCAATAAAAACATTTGATTTTGATTACATTGCAATAGGCTCCTTATCTGATAGCTTTAATCTTAAAAATAAAGTGACAATATATTTTTTCGGTCACAACCCTTTCCCAAATATTTTTTTGTAATTAGGAACATTATAATTTTTATTTAAATTTTGTTTTATTTCCATATTATCAAATTGTTGCAACGGATAATGTATAATGAGTTGCATAAACTTAGAGATCCGAAACATTCTTTCTTGCATATACTGTTTATGTTGGTAAATATTTTATTTTTAAGCAGTTAAGTAATATAATAAAGTCTCTTAAATATGTGCATATACATCATTACAATGATGGGAATAGAGAATTGTGTGGTACACGGCTCCACTGCGTGGATTGACGTATTCGTAGTATTATTTTTATTGAATTATTTTATTTTTCCATATGTGTTCCTCACATTCCTTCACCGCCGAGTACGTGCTAACACAGCATTAAAAATTACAATTAACGATTTAAGTGGGGATCAATCATAGTTTGATCGCGTTCCGTATAATCAATATCGAGTGCCCAAACAGTGAACTACTATGATTTTTATTTATTTATGTAAGTTATTATTTCTTTGCACCAGAAAAACAGACATCGTACAAAAGGGTGGACATATATATACAAACTTTCAACTAACATATAGAATATAAATCTTATATATAAAGGACATACTCTAAAGTGGAGGTTGGCTGAAAGCGCCGCCATTAGGCGGAAATAAGAACGTTGATATGGATGTTTAGAGTATAGCATGGACAAGATGAAAAATGATTATATAATAGGAAATTTGGAACTTGCACGGTTTCAGTTGTGATAGAGAAGTCACAGGCTGACCTAGTTCGAACTTGAAATGAGGAGCGGTGAAGAAAGTCATACTAGTAGGGTTGTGATAAATATGAATGGTGAGGGGTACAATGAGAGAAGATATCCAAGGGAAAGATGGATGAAATATGTGACAAATTAAAGTAAAAGTGAAGGTTGTGTATGAAATTAACGGAAAAAAGAAATGATTGGTAGGACATGGCATACTGCGCCCACCTTGATTGTAAATGGAACCTGGTTAGGCTAATGATGAAACTAGCTAAACTCTTTCGTACACACTTTAGCGATAATTTAAATTATTTAGATATATTGTTAATCTATATACATGGAAGATTGTTCTTTCACTTTTTAAAGTCTCACAAATTTTCTACGTCGACAACGTGTCAGCATATTTTCTTCTGAAATCAAAATATATCATATTAAATTACGCTCATGAAAAGCTCTTAAGAAGAGTACTGATACTACAGGTCCGGACAGTCGATTCTTCCAAGAAATATTTCTACAAAAATATAATTCTAAATTTTAAAATGTTGCAGAGGGTTGATAAATTGTTCCTTATTGACCCTGCAGTATTATAAACAACATTTATGTATTAAAAATTAATCTGTAGACTAAAATTGTACGTCTAACAATATCGTCGGACTCTATGTATATCGTTATTAACCGGGTCAAAGTGGATTAAACTGCCGACAATTGGGTCTATACATTTGTTTCCCATTAAATCCTTTGGCTTCCCTTTGTGTTCAATGCAATAAAAAACTAGACAAAGCCAAGCGAGTGATTAGTGAAACTAAGTTAAAACTGAGTTAATGAGACAGTGCTGATAAGGGCTACTGTTGTAATAATTTGCAATTTTATACTCTTATAAATTCTAAAAGTTTTTACGAGGAATGTTTTGTTTACGGTTAATCATTTCTTGTTTTTTTTTTATAGTATAGCCGAGCAAACGAGCGTGCAGCCCACCCGATGGTAAGTGATCACCGCCGCCCGTGAACATCCGCAAGACCAGAGAAGTCGCAAATGCGTTGCCGGCCTTTCAGGAAGGTGTAGGCGCTTTTCTTAAAGATCCCCAAGTCGTATCGGTTCGGAAACACTGCTGGTGGCAGCTGATTCCACAGAGTAGTTATTAGTTGTAAGTGGATGACAAAAATGATTATGCAAAAAATTACTATTTGACAATTATTGATAATGAGTTAATCATGTAGTGTAATAATGACAAAAAAATTATTATCCAAAATAAGTTCTAATTTACTGACATAAATAACCATAAGCAAGGTGTAGTACCAATCGGACCCACTTAGTAGATCATTGAACCAATGGCGTATGTAGGACTTGAGGAACCTCGTACATACAAACTATTAATAGTATGACCTCCCACTACATTAAGCGATTACCTGTGCGGGTTTGGCAAAAGTCGATGAATGCAGCGATGGAGTTTTATCTCAATCTATGCAGTCAGCGTTCAACAATAATACTTTTTTACTGTAACCCATAATTAGTTTTCACATCATGGGTTCAGCAATGATGTGCTGATAGTATGATAATATTTTTTAAATTTTTATCGCTTTTTTTGGGATAATATGCAGTTTAAATGTCAATAACATGCCGAAGGAGAAGTGATATGTAATTATGTATGTATATGTAGCACCTTGACAACTCAATGTCTAAGCACTCGCTTTCAATTCATGGCACACGAGTGAACATTGTCGTGGTAATGATATTGTTCAATGCAATTTTATGTATATGTATATATATATATATATATATATTTATATATATATAAATATATATATATATATATATATATATTTATATATATATATATATATATATATATAATAGTGATAAAGCTGCGCCACAGTTTGCTTCTAACTGCAGAATGAATAGGTCAGCTCTACCTGGGAAGGACCACGCCCTCACAGAATACCAGACTAAAATAGCAGCATAATGCTGCTGTGTTCCGTCTGGCGAGTGCAGGGATCCGGAGTCTTAATTCTGGTGACGAGGCATTCCATCTTAGACCTCAAGGGTGATAACGCATCTGCATTCTGATTCCTTGTCAAGTTTGAATGTAGATGTCATGGGCCGCAAGAATCACTTACCATCAGGTGAACTGTGTGCTCGTTTGTTACTCTCAAAGTAAAAAAATGTCAATGTCAAAATAAAAAATCACGTCATATAACAGTCCCATATCAAGTATATGTAGTGTACTTACTACTTCTATTGTGTCTCTAAAGACAAGAACACGTGGCACAGTGGTTTTACGACGATGACAATGGCAGAGTTATTTACCACAAAATGAGAAAATTAATCTATTTTATCATCTGAAAATACCACCCAAAAGTATAATAAAATATCTTAGAAACAATTTTACTTTTAAAGAAAATTTTTCAGGACCATAAAAGAATATCCAAAAAATATTTTTTTATCTACATGTTATGGCCAAAGTAAGAAAAGCTTTTACGTATACCCACCGCATTGCTTACTCAAAGTTTGTTATCATTCCCTTGAAGCAGAAGTTTTGAAAGCATAACAAAATAATGGAATTGCTTTTAGTCAATGATAAATCCTTAGAGATTTAAACTTCAAAACCTTATCACATAAAGTAAATACGAGCAAATCATTCAACCAATACTTAGTTTGACTGTATTTTCTATTGTGTGTATTATCTCAAATCTTCGTCATTTCGGGATGGATTAAGATAATTACACTTGTGTTTGGAAATGGTCCAAAATAAATTTTATCAAGATCTAATGAAGATCTTTAGAGACAATGGAAATAGTCGAAGTGTGACAGCATGTCTTGATCGGGGCAATCGTTTCGTCTATATATTTTGACGTTATCACATCTCAAAATATTATACTAAAATCAATTGACGAAATGAACAGCGGAAGATCGACATTGCCATTAGCTTGTTGTTACAGCATGATCCAACCAAGGACCATGCCCTCATAGAATACCAGCGTCATAAAGCAGTGTAAGGCGGCAAGACGGACAGTTAATTATTCCTAAATAGATGATCCATCACAGACCTCAAGGGTGACAACACATGTAAGATGAACAGGACGTCGCCCTACTTCATTAAAAAAAATGCAGTGCTATTAATATTACTAACATATTGGGTTAACCACTCCGACTGAGCTTAAAATTGGTGAAGAGAGTTAAAGTAAATGAGAGGTGGCCAAAAAGTCTATCGGAATCGAACGGTCGATCTACCGGTCTATCTACCCATACCTTGCTGGAATTGACCTTGTACTAAAACACAGTGTATAAGCATAGTATATATTTCACACCCCTTCTTCCCCCTCAGACTCCGCCTATGACTACAATCCAATCGCGACACACTTTTGAGATAAAATTTAGATATGTATATAATAATAATATATAATAAAAATGTAATAAGTTTATTGTATATAACAGTAATGCGGACCACACTTGCCCTAAACTAAGACTGTTGACGCTTCGAATCGATCCATTGTTGAATATGTTAATATGCTATCATAGGAATTGTAAGGTGATAAAAGGCTGCAGTGATCACTTACCTGTGTGCTCGTTTATCATCCTCGCTTTCAAAAAACCTATAGCATCGGTGTATGGAAGAAATCTTACAGTATTTTATAAGTATACATCTCCTTGCGTCAATTTTAATGACACAGTCGTTGATTACTTAACCCACCGATATTTATTCTGTACAACTATGGTACTATATAAAGATATTTCTATATATATATGTATATATATATATATAGAAGATGAGTAATGAAATCCTTATAACGCGTATATCGTCATATTAGTTTAACGAAGGTACAAGGATCAAATAAAAAATAGGAAATTAAAACCATTGATTTTAAGTGACCATATGTAATTTGGGCTCACCATGTGTTATCACGAACATCTGTGGCACTATATAGTACGTACCAGTACTTTAGTTCTCATCTGGAAACAAACTTAGTTTAAGATTTTGAAAATGGAACAGGGAAACTATCATCATGTAATCTGTTTATGGAAAACTTTATAAATTCATTACAATTTTTAATATACACATAATTCTTTTTGTCGTTTACTGCTTACTGTACTTTTATTATATTACTTATTTACAATTATTTACTTATAATCCAGAGATAAATCACCAAGGAAATGTACTGAGATGAACGCGCTCTATTTTATACAATATTTTATAGAAAAAAAAAGAATATCAATATTTTAAGAGCAACCTAAAAGTTACCGTCTAGGGCGGAGATACTTTTGGGCCCAGAATTCTGTTTTAATATTTTAGAGTATAAAAGTAGAAGCTGAAAATCCTTCTGAGAAAATTTAAATATTTTTGTTAAACACCTGATAAGGCACACAGAATATACACACGTGTAAATTAACTATACTTTTAATATTCTTAAAGTTTGAACACGGCTCCCATCTAGTTGAAAGCAGTTAATATATTATGGCTTCTAAAACAAACAAGATATAACCTTCAATAATAATAACAACTACAGTTTTGGTGTCTAACCTTTATTATTTTCGTATCGAGGAAAACATACGAAAACACCTTAATAATACACTACCTCATCAACTCACAGTAGTAGCTCTATGGCAAGCTTTATACTCGTATGTATGTACATACTACTGGTATCATAAGTAACGACATTTTTTTAATTTAAAAAAGATTTATAGAATTTTCCAAAGATGATGTCGTGGACATTCAAAGTGGTCCAAATTCCAATGATAATTTATGAATTTACTTTAAAAAAATTGAATGATGTCGTTGGTTTCATTTTAAAAAACAAAATATTTATCTGTCGTAAAACCATTGCTTTTAGAAACAGATTGGAAACAAGTAACTTCTTTGAAGTATTTCCAATGTAAGAGTCTTTTCTTTTAAGCTAATAAAGCATTGTTATAATTTCCTTTTTATTCTCGCCGTAACGGGTTTTATTTCATTAAAAATTCCTAAAGTAAAATGGATTACTTATTTCAAAAGGTTTAATGTTTTTTGCCATTTCATTCTTTTTGTTTAAATTTACGTTGTAAACGTACAATTTTCCTTTTATGTCGGTTATATACCTTATAGTCATAATTATACTGCAAGATAATGGAAAAAAGTTAAGGTTTTTTTTGACAAAGCGTTGTAACAAAATTTACTATAAATGAAAACTTTTTTATTTTTGAAAAGTTTTTATTAGTTATAATTTATATAGCATGTTGTCTTAACTGTGTAAAGGTGCAGGAGCAGGTCTTGCCTCATTTTGGAGGTGCTTAATCTTTAGCTAATGTACACCGGTTTGTCGCTAACTTGGATCCAGGACTCTCCCCAATATACCGAGGGGCATCCGCAGCCGAGAAGTTTTATTGGGTACAAATCCCATATAGCGCTGTCCCACTGGAAAGCAGGGCTATCTTTTGAAGATTTTTTATCACTCGTGACTCATACAAGTGATAATTCAAATTGATGAACGATCAAAGCTCAAAAAGCTTAAGATATCAGCAAATGTTATAATTCTCCAACACATTTCCAATACATTTATAAATTATACATTCGTGTACATAATAAGAAATTTATTACTTTATGAAATGAGTGATAACAGAAGAATAGATGGTGGAAGAATACTTAAACCTTCTGATAACCAGTTGAGTCAAGGGTTGTTGTTTCATTCGACCTTGGGTATATAACCATAACAAAGTAAGTAAATCAATAGCCAATATATAAATCCCACTGCTGTACAATGTATTTGACAGGTGTTAGGGCATAGTCATCGCGGATTCACGTTACGACATATTTTTTTTTATTTCTTTGACAGGCAGTTTCTTTACGATGTTTTAATTACAAACTCATTGGCTCCATCCGCATCCGGAATCGAACTCGGTTTACTCGCATGAATTGTAAGAGAGCACTTAGACACTGAGACACTTAGACAGTAGACCATTAAAACTGTACTTATTTTCTGTGTTTTAATTTACTTCATAAGAACGTTAAAACAATAATAAATACAGTAATTAATAAACAGTCATACAACATACTGATTAAACATATATAGATTGACACTGACCCAACTCGGTCTGAGAGAATATCGATTTAACGTATATTGATTGACACATATTGATGTAGGAAAAGCAATATTCTTAAACTTATCGTACGAAAGCTCTGAAACTTTAAAACGATAAAGTTCCTCGTGCATTAAAAATTCAAAGGTAATAATTTAAAATCATATTGTTTTCAGTGTTGTCTTAATTATTAACAATAAGCAAGTTGTTATTAATCAATCCAGTGACTTTATTGGTTTGTATTAAATGTTTTCAAGCCGAAAATTTCCAAAGTTCTTTCATAAATTTATGATAATGTAAATGGATACTTTCACCGTCAACGAAACTTTCCTGATGCTCTTTAGATTAATTACAAAAGGTAACGTAATTAAAACAGGCCCATAATTTCAGTCTAATTGAATTTGTTGAAAATAAATTACAATTAATACAGCTATTACAATGACAAAATTTTCCAATTCTATGATTCTCCAGTTAAAACGAAATAAGAGGTTAAGGGACAAAAATCTATAATGCGGCAAATATTTTTTTGTTTAAAAGACATTGTTAAAAGAGGATAGACGTTCATGTCAAGTGAAACCTATAATCTGTTAGGTTGTTTGCTGAATAAGAAGTAGAGATTTTTTATATTTTTTTGTTGAAATTGCATTATATAACACTAAATATGATTCTACTCAATGATACTTGTGCAATATTTATTTACCATTATAACTATTCAAAATTGTTTTTGAGAAAAGATTTAATAAAGATATATATATTTTTGGAAGTTAATTAAATAGTAAAATAGAGATTTATGATTTGTTAATCATCATAAATCATTAGTGAACAAATAAACAAAACCGGAGGAATCAAAAGAGCTTTAAAACAACTTAAAGAACATTCAACATGGATACCAAAGACAACGCAATGAGGAAAAGACAACAAAATACAAACTACAACCAAACGACGACATATTTTACAAACGGCAACTGATTTTTACAAAGAATTAATTACGGATAAAATGAACGAATACGTATGCAAAACAACATTAGGAGAAGACCCAAACCCAGAACCAATCCCGTATGTTATGCAAAGTGAAGTAAGAAGAGCTATCCAAACACAGAAAGCTGCTAAATCACCTGGAGATGATATGATAACTAAGGAATTACTAAAATTTACCATGGAAGAGATAACACAACCTTTTACACATATATGCAATGAAATTTTGGAAACTGAACAAATCCCTTCGCAATGGACATCGTCAACAATAATTCTTCTATATAAAAAAGGAGATAAAAATGAAATCAACAATTATAGACCCATCAGCTTGATGCCAAACTTGTACAAAGTATTCAGCAAAATTTTGTTACACCGCTTCACTAAAAAACTAGAGAGTAATCAACCCAAAGAACAAGCGGGCTTCCGCTCAGATTTTTCAACAATAGATCATATACATACTGTCAAGCAAATTATTGAAAAATTCAACGAGTATGATCGCCCGTACTACCTGTCCTTCGTAGACTATAATAAGGCATTTGAGTCTTTGAAGCATAGTTACATATGGGATTCTTTAAAAAACCAAGGAGTGGAAAGTAAATTCATTAAGGTCATCAAGAACATATACGTCAACGGCACAGCAAAAGTACAACTTGAAAACGTTGGAGATCAATTTAAAATATAAAAGGGTGTAAGACAGGGAGACCCGCTGTCACCAAAAATATTCAATGCAGTTCTAGAAAATATATTTAGGCAACTTAATTGGGAAACTTTCGGTATTCAAATAAACGGGGAAAAACTACATCACCTGAGATTCGCAGATGACCTCATTTTGTTTGCAGAAGATCCGATCACACTAAGTTACTACAACTAACAGCTGAAAGTAAAAAGGCAGGTTTAACGATGAACGTCAGTAAAATAAAATTGATGACAAACAAGACCGAAGTCAAAATTGAGGTAGACGAAGAAGAGATTGAATACGTAAAAGAGTATATTTACCTAGGTCAAGTCATATCTGTGGAAGACTTATCAATTAAAGAAGTAGAAAGACGAGTAAATAATACCTGGCAAAGATACTGGTCTCTCAGGGAAATTATGAAAAATAAATCTATACCCATCTCGGAAAAGAAAACCGTCTACAACACTTGTATACTTCCATGCCTCATCTACGGCTGCCAGACCTGGCCACTGACACAGAAAATTGAGCACAAACTGGGTGTATGCCAAAAAGTAATGGAAAGAAGTATGTTGGGACTAAGTTTAAAAGACAAATGGAAAGCTACAACAATTAGGAGCATCACCAAAGTAGCAGATGTTAAAGTAAAAACGCGAACCTTGAAATGGAAATGGACTGGTCACATGATGAGATCAACACCAGCAAAGTGGACCAAAAAAGTAACAGAATGGTACCCGCGGGACGGAAAAAGACGTAGAGGAAGGCAGAAAAAAAGATGGGAAGACGATCTGCCCAGAGGTTGGAGAAGGACAGCATTGAACAGGCAAATGTGGAGGGAACTTGAGGAGGCCTATGTCACAAGACAGCCTGACCTGGTAACTGATACTAAATATTAAGTTATATACAGACCGAAAAAAAATAGAAATAAGTATAGTAAGTATAGTATTAATTATACTATATACTGTATAGTTAGTTCAGTTTTTTTTTTTTATTATATTACAAATTGTACAAAGGTCAGAGTAAATAAAGGCTATTTTTATTTTAATTTTTATTTTATTTATTTTATTTTTTAATCATCATATTAGACATTGCAATTATATTTTTAAGAAATATCGTTCAAGTTTTAAAAACGAATAAATTCAAAACTATCACGAAACTCGGGAGGTTGCTAGAAATGTTGGAGAATTCATGGCAAATTTAGTTAAAAAACTGCAGATCTAGCTTAAGTCGATCTCAATCACAAGGCGGAAATTTTCTTGGCTCCTATTTTACTGAGCCAGACATATAAGACAGCAATCTCAATGTAAATTGACGCGTTCTATGGAATCCTTCCTCAGCAAAGGGCAATAACCTTGTGAAACAACCTTCAGACGTTCAGTGATTTCATTACATATTCGATGAAGCTATAAATCTTTAATGTACCACAAGTAAACAGGATCAAATTTTATATTTTTCTTGTAAACGTTAAAGAGTGAGATTATTTTTTTGTAACAATTCTCTGAAATGGTAAATTTATGCTTGTTTTGATCTTGTTCTCTCAACTAGCTAAGTTTAATACTCGAGCCACGACACAGCCAATCTAGAGCTGCGGCGTGAGTAAGTTGCCTGAATCTTGGAAGGTCTAATAAATGAAACAAAGGTACTCAAAAAAATAAACAATCGGTTTGTATGTTTTTAAAAAATATGCAAATAAAACCTTCAAAAGTTCTTTTATATTACATTTATGTTTAACTACTGCGTTATTATATAGTAGTAACAATGAAAAGTAATTTCTTTTCTTGTTATAGTATTTCTTAGTAATAAAAAATAAATAAAATAAATACAGACCAGAAAACGAACAATCTGAAATCCACCTCAACCAAATAATAATATGTAGATATATCACAATATGTTACTAAACTATTATAGTTTAGTAAGTTCAAGGAAATTAGTTTCGCGTAAATTTATAATCCAATTAATAAACAACCAACACGGAACGTAATCACTAACCAGACGCGAAATTAATAAGATATGAATAAATATCGCACACTGCCATTATAAGAGTAGACAGTGACGCACGAGGCTGTTTCGTCCTATCAACTTTAATTAAGGAAGCCCTTGAGAGTTGATTAATTCCAAATTAAGTGCGTGATACGCTGCGTGGTGAACGAATGTATTAATACTATGTGAGAGTATGGCACTATGTTTGGGAAACTTCACCGCGAAAAGTTTCCAGAGAATTTCATATCATATTAACAAGTAGGCTGCTATGTCTTTTATAGAGCAGGATTGGAGAGAATTAGTCGTATTAACATAACGTAATGTGTTTAAAAACTACAGTAAGGACAAATATTAACATGTGATGTTTGTTGTTCAAAAGACTTTGTTGAAGGTATTCTAACCTTGTTTGTACAATCCAACTGACAATCATGGAGAAATTTATATAAATATTCTCCAAACGATTGACAACTAACGGTTGAAAATCCATTTAAATTTTCCGTGCCTTAAGTGTCAAGACTAGGGGCGAAAAGCATAAACGCGAGTGTGGGGCGATGGGATCTACAGCAACCTGTCTATCCGACTTGGTGGTTAAGATCGTGGGCATTTCCACGAATTATCCACTTCGCTAGATGTTTCTTTTATTTATTTATTTATTTATTATGGCTTATCAACTTAATTACATAATTGGTTTCAAGGTTTAACATTATAAATCAAGTTTAAAATGGCAACTTGTAACTACACTTACAGATAAACACATCTTGCGTTAAGTAACTATGCATAAAGACTAACTATATAAAAACAAATTACAAAACTACAGTGCAGTTTTAAACTAGAGAATAGAAAAAATTATACTCAGTTAACCTCTAAAATTAAACTAGTTGTGTAAGGACTATAAATTGACAACATTGACAACAAAAATGATTATATGATTATATAATTGTCTATGATATGGCATAACAACAACACATTAGACATCTACAAAATATTCTTGTAAAATAGAAGTGAAAATTATGAATAAAGGAACTTTCTTTTCAAATTAGAAGTTACTGACTCTGGGGAAGGTTCACGAGGTTCTAAGTTCAGCAGTGGGCTAGTGATGGTCTGAGATGATGATAATTATGATTATGATAATGGTATATTTTTATATATAACAGTTAATAAAAATATAATACGTTTTCATTTGATTACCACCATACATAAATCCATGACACCTGTCCACCTTATCTCAATATGGGCTTATATTATTATTCACATATAGGTCAATAGTATTAAAAAATAAACAAGTAATTTAATTATTGTATTGTCATCTGTTCCTAAACCATCTGCAAATTTTCAGAATATTCAAACGTCCGCAAGTTGATAAAACTGATATAAAAATTAATTACCGTTCACACATCCATACAGGTTTAGCTAATAAAAACGTTTTAAAAATGATGAATAAAATTGTTCGATTAAACATAGAAATAAAAAAAAAACGACTACAATAAAGTCGAAGTCCGAATTTTATTTGATTATAAAATGTTAATTGTTCAGGCGTACACAAAATTGTTTTGTTTTATTAAAAAAAATAACATAAAAACATAAGCAAAATAAAGCGGATCCATAAAAGTCTTAAAAGAACATGACATCTAGATGAAGATCTGTAGTTGGGAGTGCCTCGTTTCTTACATTCATCATACGAAACACTATTGAAATGTGCAGTATTTGTAATCAAAATTTTGTAAAAGTGTCTTTGTTCTTCTATATATTTTAGGGCAAAGACATTTTAACTGCATACTGTGTGGCTCTAAACGCTGCCTTGTTAAAGTAACAAATAGAAAACAATAAAGTATACTTATGCATTTAATATCCGAAGCCGCATCAAATTTCATATTTATCACACAACAACTAATTTCTTTATTTCTTTTCCAGAAAAACTGCGAAGAATGATATAACACCTGCTAACGCATAAACCCGACTCGAAAATCTACTAAAGCTGAGAACCATGTCAACATATATCAAAAGATAGCCAAAAGTAAAACCAAAATGGCGCAGCAAGACAAAGACTGGGTTGATTATTTAACAGTTCAAAAGAATAACACATTAAATATCAAAACTGGGATTGATAATGAAATAGATGGATCTAATGTTATTGACTTTGCGTCTCATTTAAACTACAGTCTATATGATAATGAAACTGGATTCCCAGAATACTCAAATTTTACAACGGACGATTACTGTTCGTCGAATCATTCACACGTATATTTGAATGTTACTTGTGAATTTCCAATAAACTACGCCGAACCAATGTACGGGTGAGTGGAAATGTGAAATTTAATTTGTCGAAAAAGCAAAAACTTTGCACGCAGGGAACATAACTTTTTCTGAGACGTAAAAGTCTTTAGTTTGCTTTTAAATTTAATGTCTAGATTAAATACAAATGTTGGCAAATGGGCTGAACGTTTAAAAATGTTGTTATCCAATGTAGATCCAAATGTAAAAGACGCTTATCAAAATCTAATCACCATCAATAACGTAATCAAAACTAACTGTTCTAAGATTTTATCTGCTGAATATGAGATATAATTGAAAATCGAAATACAAAGCTATAACTTGTATGGTGTGTGTAAGAAACCGGAAATACAATCCATGTAAACAGATATGCCATCTTTGGTCTCAATGGTGTTCATACATCCTTATCTTAATAGCTTATCAATGATGAATAGAAACAAACGTATCATTGGGTGAACATGGCTTAAGCGAGACAAATATTTGTGCCATATAATTTTGATATACTTGTTAATTATCCCAATTAAATATTCTAGTCGGGTGACATAAGCCTAAATAAGATATTAACGAAAGTGATAACGAGTATTTTATATTATTGGATTATTTATGTAATATTATTTTTGGAAGTTACTAAATTATAATGTGTAAGACATGTCTATTTTGTTGTCCTTATTACTAAAACTTTTTTCCCTTTTAGATATATCGCCCCATTCCTCCTCGCCACCACGACCGTTGCGAACACTTTAATCGTCGTGGTGTTATCACGTCGGCACATGCGTACTCCTACCAACGTTGTACTAATGGCTATGGCCCTATGTGACATGTTCACGATGCTCTTCCCGGCGCCCTGGCTCTTTTATATGTACACTTTCGGGAACCACTACAAGCCACTGAGTCCCGTTCAAGCATGTCAAGCATGGAATTACATGAATGAGGTAAGTTTGAATTACTTTATAAACTAATAATGTTTTGTCACGTTATCATAATTTTTATCCTCAGTAACGTACCCAAATGATATCACTTTATAACATTCCGATTCATAGTAGTATTAAGAGGTTTATTTTCGAAGCAATGGTTGATTTTAAGTTCGTATAGCTTTGAAATAAGTCTTAATTGAATAAAAAAATGATTTAACTTTAAACTGTAGTTAAAATAAAAATAATCAAAAGTAGCCGACCGAGCTTATCCACGCTTCTGTTCAGTTAACTGTGTACGAGCGATAAAACAATGCGAACATAAATAATGTATGTAAGTAAAATGCAATGTAGTCGTATATACAAATTTTACAGTGAAAATTTGTGAACAGTGAAACTTTTGAATGTTGTTTTTGATTATTGCTAGACTATAATCTTGTAAGAATGCTGTTAGGTAGTTTTGTTATTAATTGCACTTGTTTATTATACCCGAATACTAAATACCTATTCACTCTTTTCTTAAAGTTACAATAATGGCAAAAGTTCTAGTCCTTTGCACAACATAAGCGACCAATCGTGTCACTTGCAATTACTTTTCCTTATTTCATTTTTATTACACTTATAAATTTAATAAATACATTCATAACATCGTTATAATAATGCTTTCAAGCAGTGTAAAAACCGTGTGTTCTGACAATCCATAATTGATATTCATAATAGAATAGAGCAACGCTATGATCTAGGTCGAATGGGTTAACCAGGGTAGAACCACGCAAAGTAAAATAGCAGCAAAACTCTGTCGTGTTTCGGGTGCATGAAAGGGGAGACCCGATTCTGGTATTATGCATTCCATCTCAGGCTCGGTGATAACGCATGTGCATCTTGAATGTTTGTTGAATATGTAGGTGCTAATGGGCCACGCATATCGCTTACTCCTAGTTGAACTGTGTGTTCGTTTGTCATCTTTGTTTCATGAAAAAATGTCGTGGAGTAAAGAATCACTCTCTCAAAATACCAGTGTAAAATAAATATTTTTATCAACTTCAAGTCTGATGTTAATAGTAACATTAAATGTTGCTGCTGAAATACCATCCTTCGCAACTTTATAACTTTAAACTTGATTTATTCGTCCACTGGACCTCGAGGATGGGTGTGGGTCTTTGGATAACTTGTGTACTTTGTTTGTTTTAAATGCTATCACTCATTAATTTCAAAAATATCTTTTTATTTAAGTTAAATCTTATTGTAACAATAATAGATTATTGCAATTACTTAGAATATACGGACCAATAACACCAATCCGATCGTTAAATATTCGTATAATATAATAATAGATTTGTTAATACTCGTATAAAATTGCTTGTCTACTGATTTATCTTCATGCTGCGTGCTGCAAAATCTCATCAACGTGGTAGTAGTTAAGCTGTTTATACCATATTTCCGCCTCGACAAGTTTAACTAGAGTCCGTGTTTGATAACTCCATCAACGAAACACCTATACACAGTAAACTGGATGTTACAATAACGTTAAATTGGACTATGTTCCGTAGCTATCTAGTATATAAGTTTGACATGTTGATAGATATAACGTCTGCCTTGATTTTGATATCAGATTAGTATATAAGCACGACTTGTAGCAAAATCAATTGAGAAATATTCTCTATTTCTCACTCTCTCCTTCTCTCACCAAATACTAAATTTTTCGTCGTTGTGTCAGAAACGTCACATACAGAAGCGTTTCAATCGAATTCGATCTTATATCGCGCCCAATATAGTTTCACTTCACTTGGATGATATAGATATTATGACGAATTATGAGTGTAGCTAATAAAATCGAGTGACAATCCGAAATGAAAATAAAATCGAAAAAATAAAGCGATAGGAAGATTTAAGCTCTGCCATTTAAACAAGTTTTTAAATCTTTAGCAATTTTAAACAATAGGCTTCCAAAATCACATTAGAACTCGTCTACAAATTAACTTATCAATCATATCAGTAACTAAAAAATAAAGAAAACATCTAAAAACATAAGAATCAGATTCAGTGACCTCTAATTTGACTTGAAAAGTTTTTCAGCAAATAGATATGTCCCAGTCAAGTAAAAAATATATAGAAGTACATTACAGAATTAGGCGTTACTTTCCGAACATACATTACAGAGAAGATCCGCATAAAGATCTTAAGTGAGTATACTTTTACCTAACAGTCTTTCCAGTTATTTTATACCAGCTTACGTCTTTCTTATCGGTAAATAGTTTTTATCTTTTGCTTTTATCTGTCTTTAATTACTCCAAAAGAAACTTTATAGATAAACTTTTATTGCAGTAAATAAAGATAAGATTTTTCGGTGGACACATAACTTAGATTTACATTGTAGTTATGTTTATTTACTCAAATAACCCCCTCCCGTCCCCCTGACTAAGGGATAAAAGCATCTGCGTCAAAGGTCTTAGATAAATCCTAAATGAAAATAATATTGGAGACTACGAAAGACGGTGGTAACAATCTTGATTAACTCAACTCCTGTGATGTGGCGAATGTTCACGGACGAGGGTGAAAACTTACTTTGGGGCTAGCAAGTAGCTCGTTTGCCCCCTTTTTTTATGTAGTATGTTTGGATATATTGTTATTGTCCTATGAGTCAGCCCTGTTTGGTCACTTGATCACTGCGTGACGTAGTGGTTACAGTGTCTGCCGAGGAAGAAAATTTGTGTATCACAATTAGTTGCTTTTCGAAACCGGCCGTATTGTAAACATGGCTTGTGACGGCGCATTTGTTTCCTTGATTTAATCCGCCGTTGGTATGTTTCTGGCCTTTATGTCAGCAACGTACCTGCGACTAATCTGTAGTTGTGGATTCGGTAAATCAATGCGATATACACAATAAACAAGAACACACTTTACTAGACAGTTCTCACATACACACCCACGTCTATACTCTATAATGTATCCGAGATGCAATGGAGTTGCCACTCCTGGGGACTTAAGTGCAATACCAGCAAAGTAATATCCGGTTTCCTTCCAGGGTAACGATCCAAGCCGAGGCTTCCTTCTCGGGAGCCCTTGTGCTGGTTACCCACTTATGAGGAGATGAGAGAGGTCTTGACTGTGCGCCATAAGTGCTCGGTCTTCTCTCCACCCGGTGTAACTGTAAAAGCCCTCGGGATAAAGCGGCCATCGGTACGGAAAAAAAAGAAAAAACAGATAGGTTTCCTTGATAGGTGATTGAAATAATATATAGCATGTTAGATTTGAACAATGCAGTTAACAACTCAATTGTTATTCTAGTTATATATTATTTTAGTTGTAGTCAACGAATGTAACGTATGCGTATGCGTATACGTGTGTAAGTACGAATGCAAGCATTAGCATGATTATGGGTACATTTATCAAAGTCGTAATAATGATGAGACATTGCTACATCTACGATACATTCCAGCATCAATATTAAACCTGACTAAGATGGTATAAATTACCGACCGCATTACTTATCGAGTGTACCTTGATGGTGATTTCATAATTATTGAACATTTAATAACTGAACATATAATAATAATAATAATAACTGCATTCGATTCGTTTTCGATCTCCGTAAGTACGACCATGTTTCGTTCCACCGGTCTCAATTAAAGCGATTAACTATTCGCCAGCGCCACTCTTTTCTCCTTCATGGAGTCTCCTTCTCCAATTTATTTGTCTCCACACTTCCAGTATCTTAATACAATCAACAATAAGTACCTTCGCTCATCGCAAAATCGTTTTCTTCTATGTTCTCTTCATAGTACAGAGTTTATGCACTCTTCTTTCTTTTTCCAATCTATTCTTCTGTGCAATGAGCTACCTCTTGGAGTCAGTATGGCTAAGAATCGTTGTGTGTTTAAAAGGAAGGCCCGTGAGTATATCTTGAATAAACTGTCAGCAGATTGATAACACGATCATGTTATAAATTATGTAATGTATATAATAATATATTTATTTACGGTATTATATATTATAAAGTATATTAATTTAGGTATCCTATATATTTATTGCATTCATATGTATTTTTTTTAAGTATATTTAGTAAATTATTGGAAAATATATATTACATTTTGCAGAGTAACTGTTATTTTTACCATTTTTAAAATTATATGTGCACCACAACCTCACACAAACACAACCACAACAACTACAGTACAACCTCAGGTCGACTGGTAGATAATGCTTTTAGCATTTAGTCCGCCTATGTAATTTACTTTGTGCATGAAGTTTAAAATAAATAAATAAATAATTAAATAACAATATCTAAATTTAACAATAAATTAATAAAATAAATAAAATAATTATTAATTTATAAACAAAAAATATAAGCGAGTAGGATAGGCGGTAAACAAGCAAGCGGCACAACCTGATGGTAAGTGATCACCTACGTCGAGGAACGTCCGTAACACCAGATTTTTTTTATAGAATAGGTGGCAAATGAGCATTCAGCCCACCCGAACATCCGCAACATCAGAGGAGTCGCAAATGCGTTGCCGGCCTTCGAGAAAGGTATAGGCTCTTTTCTTGAAGGTCCCTAAGTCATATCGGATCAGAAACACCGTTGGCGACAGCTGATTCCAAAGAGTAGTTTTGCATGGCAGGAAATATCGAGTGCAGCGCACAGTGGTGGATTGCCAACTATCTAGATAATGAGGATGAAATTTTGAATTCTGTCGCGATGTTTAAACTCAACGGCTGGAATTAATCTGAACAACCCCTCAGAACACTCCCCATGGTAAATTCGATAAAAATGTAAAGAGATGCAACATCTGTTTTCAATGCCAGTGAATCGTACAGTATAGTATAGTGCCGACATGACAAAGCTTAAGGGAGTATCATTTATAAAAACAACAAATATAAGAGGTGCGAGATGAGAACCTTGAGGGATACCAGATGGAGCGTAATTTGGTACGAAATGATGACTGTTTATCGTATAAATTAACGATTATGAGTACGATTTTCAAAGTAGGAAGTAAGCTAACACAACTACTATCTCGCTCTATTAAGCACACTCAGTTTTTTAAAGGCCAATTGGCCTTACCCTCCAAGTGACCGCGGAATTGATATGTCAACGCCAAGGTTTCCGATAGTAGCTGAGGTAGCAAGGGGAGTGTATACAAAATGACGCGATAAACATATATCATTAAACAAAAAAGTTACACTTTCTCGGATTATTGCTTATACACTGACAGGATGACTGATTGACAGAATGATCTGGAATGATGCAGACAAATCGATTTGACAGTTATTGTCATTTGTTCTCTATATTTTTGTTTACATTTGGATTCAAGTATTTTTTTATGTATTTCAATATCTTTTTAGATAAATTTTCTATAAAAAAAAAATTCTTGAAATATTCCGATATTTTAATAAATAATTATCGGCTATTCGGGGCGGATACGAATCCAACAAATCAGAGATCATTAAAATCGGTCCAGCCGTTCTTGAGTTATAAATGGTGAAACTAACCCGGCTTTGTTTTATATATTTAGATTACAATTTCATCGAGATAATGAGACAGAAAATTTGAATTCTGTCTTGATGTACCTACGATGTTTAAGCTCAATGGCTCGAATTAATTTGAACAACACCACAGAAAAATTCCTGTGGTAAATACGGTAAAAATTCACAAAGATGGAAATTTTATTCGCAAAGAAAATACACACATATCTTTCTTCTACAATTTCTTGTAAGGAATAGCTGTTTAGTTTAGTTACTAGTGCCGAGGCTTCCCCAAACTTTCCACAGATCTAACACATCATAAGCGATACCTTCTTATTGTTTACTTATTATTAATTGCGCAATACTTTAGTGCCGTTATTATTTGCTCGATACAAATATACTTACATTCTCACCATACTAGTGAGATGTGTAATCTAAATGCGATGTAAGGTCTGTGTATGTACAAGATGTAAAATCGATACGGCATAAATACAAACAATTAAATATTTTTTACTTTGATTGTAAATAATTAATCTTTTTTTTTAAGCTGCTAAAACTTCTTGAGTTTGTATTTCATTTCTTTATCACCTTTCCATGTGTTTGTATTGAATATATTTGTGTAACTACGAGAATACTTGTCGAACCGTAGCTTTCGCTACTGTATCGAGTGACAGTGACATCCCCCGTAAGACAGCGGTCGAATTAGCACAATATGATTGACGATGACACCGCTCTTTATACCGCCCACAGAAACGTTAGGATTTTCTGCTCACGTCTCCAGTCCTCAGTCAACGCACTAGGCGTTTGGTTCAGGAAATGGAGAATCGAAGTGAACCCAGAGAAGAGTAAGGCGATGATCTTCACTTGTCCATGGACTCGTGTACATAGGAAATTGATGGAGAGCAAATTTTCTAAGATCACGTTGTTTAAAACAGCTATCCCGTGGCCTAACCACATAAAATATTTAGGAGTTACACTAGACCGTAACTTATCTTTTACACAACATCTTAAAAATGTAAGAGCAAGAGCGGCTTTTATTGCAGGTCGTCTTTATAGCATCTTGCAAAAACGCAACATAATGCCCGTAAGGTACAAGTTTCAAATATATAAAACTTGCATACGACCTGTAATGTCATATGCAAGCTTCGTATTCGCACATATCCCGGAGGACTTATGTCTAGCCTTCAAACGTTACAAAATAAGATTCTTCGTAGGATGACAGGCGCTCCTTGGTTTGTAAGAAACTCGGAACTACACCGAGATCTCAAGATTCCCTCCATTAGGAAGTACACTACGATATTTTGATTCGATAGAAAATCACCCGAACCCGTTGGTGGTGGCAGAAGGTGACTACATCCCAGAGAGGGATACCCCTCCAAATAGAAAACGTCATAAATTCACCATAATAATGCCAGAAGATGATCTGATGGCAAATATTAACTTTAAAATTATCACAGTCCCTTCCGCAACTAGTGGCAGGGGCTTAACCGTGGACCGACCAACGTCGCAGACGCGCACACAAACTTCTCATGTGCACACACTCGTAAATTCAGACACACCACATCGTCTTCCTTGTATAGCGCCTTACACGCGATTTAATCGTGTTTTAGGCCGCTTCTAAAATTATCCTGTCCTCCCTTTTCGTGCTTCGCTTCGCGGCATCGTCGTTGTCTCCTTACTCGGCGGGCCTCCCGCTCGTGGGTATATTTAGATAAAGCTGTAGAGGTCACTGGACCAACAGCAATGCTCATACACAAAAAAAAATGTGTAACAATAGTTTACAATTTATGTTACACAAATAAAAGCCAACAGTAAAATAAATAAATAATAAAAATACATATTTTCATAAGAAATAGTAAACCAGAACCCGTAAGCTAGGAACTCTAACCATGCGGAATTTATTTTAAGAATCTCAAGGTGACAAAGTGGAAGGTAGGTAAGCGGTTACTGCGGCCAAGAAACACATATCAATCCACTAGAACCTTATGCTGCAATTTCAGGCTGAGATTTTCTGGTCAAGCCGACTCATTCAGGTATTAGAAATTAGCTGAGGCATGGGTCAATCACTTCTATAATTGAACTGCTCAAATACACTTTTGAGCAGTTCAATTCTAGAAGTACAATTGTACAGCTTTAACCAGATGCAGCATTACTTTACTACTTATAGTCTGAAAATCCATCCTGGATTGTCAAATACCACGAGCTTTATACTGCTGATATTCTATGAGATCCTTCCCCGGTTGGGCTTACCGATTCTGCGTCCAGATCAAGCGTGGCTCTATCACTCTGACGACCCATTTTTATGAATTACACTCTTGTTATATTGTTTTTATAATATTAGGGGTGACAGAAGAGCACACACTTCGGCACACTCACACCGAATTTAACTCACAAAGTAGATAGATTACGTACCAGCATACATATTAAATGCTATATGTAGGAAGAATGTAGAATGTAGTAGATATATCAATATAACTGTATAATAAATTACCTTGTACTCTTAAAGATGAAAAAAAACTCATATTTATATAATTATGACTATTATATTATATAATTTTGATTTTTGAACATAGGTAGAACACTGCAGTTTGTTTCTATTGTTAGAATTAATGGGTCAGCTCAACCAGGGTAGGACCACGCCCTCGTAGAATACCAGCGTAAAATAGCAGAATAATACCACTGTGTTTCGTCTGGTGAGTGCAGAGATCCGGAGACCTTTATTACTGGTGACAAAGCATTCCATCTCAGTCTTCGAGGGCAACAACGCATACGCATTATGATTCCTCGTCAAAGACGAATGTAGATGTCATGGGCTGCAGGAATCACTTGGCATCAGGTGAACTGTGTGCTCATTTTTTAAACTCAATGTAATAATAATAGTAATGATAATTATTAATATACTTAATTATTCGTTTGGTCGATTTTAGAGTGACTAATAACTAGACGTTATAAAATTAATTGAACATGATTCACTAACAATAATTACAAATATGCAATTTAATACATAATTTGATCTTATAAAATGTAATTATCATTATATTGAAATAGCTGTAATATATTAAGGCTCATTAAAGATCAACCCAAAGACGAATGTAAAAGCGTAGAAAAATTGACTAGATTTCGTGCCAAAGAGAGTGTAATTACTAATAATATTCTCCCCATTTCGTATGTGTGTAATATATGTGACATAGTAAGCACTAGTTCCCCTTACGTCAGTTAGCGAACCGTTTTCAATTGCACAATTTCCTTCGGGGAAACACGTTGTCCGTGTGCGCGGAGGAAATAAATGGCATGATTCGAAACGAGTTGTTAGAGAAGTTTCAAACTGCTCAGTTGCTAGATTTTGAACGACTCTTTTAAAGTACCATTAACGGTGGAATTGAAGACGAAAATAAGTTTTGAAAATGGAACACAATTTGGTTTTTTGTTCAATGTCTTTGTGTCAAACAAGTATCAGACTTATAGGGTCATATGGGGTAGTGATAAAATACATTTTTTTTGTGTGAAATATTTGTTGAGCACTTAAATAAGAACTAAGTATTCCATATTTACGTCCTATATCCTTGACTTTACTTCAGATCTAACAAATTCTCGTACATCTTGCAAATATTTTACATTGGCCTAGGGAAGACGATAACGAAAGATCTGTACCTGCGTAAATATCTGTGGCACTATGATATAGTACATATATTGTGGTAATTTCTGTGTTATAACTGTATTTAGCAGTAAGCCATAAAAAATAAAAGTAATTTAAAAAAAAAAAAGCCTAAAAGTAAAAATATAGAAAACTTTCTCTGCGGGGCAGCTTTTAACGCTCTATAAAGTTCAAGTCCGGTTGTATGTAGAATACTGTTTTCATATTTGGGCAGGCACCGCAAATGCCATCTCGCATCTTTGGACTCGGTGGAAAGGCGGGCTAAGAGGCTAATTGGTGACGCAGCTGAAACCAATTTTTACTCAGTCTTGAACACAAGCGTAAGGTGGCTAGCCTTTCAGTGTTTTACATTTGCATTGCATTTGGAGAGTGTGCTCAGGAATTACATAATCTAATTCCCCCATCCCCGTTCCACCATCGGACCTCACGACGCACTGCTAGATTTCATCCTTTTATTGTGAACATCCCCCAAACCCGAACGAAGCGCTTTGCTTCGTCTTTCATTATTTGTACAGCAAAGGGCTGGAATAGTTTGCCTGTCTGTCTTTCCCTCCGATTACAATGTGGGTGTTTTCAAGAGAATTAGTAACATAAGAAGGTGTAAGGTTCCGAGGAACCAAATTCTATTATTTTTATTACATTGAGAGTAACAAACGAGCACACAGTTCACCTGATGGTAAGTGATTCCTGCGGCTGATGATATCTACATTCATCCTCGAAGGAATCATAATGCAGATGCATTTTCACCCTTGAGAACTAAGATGTAATGCCTTGTCTCCGGGCCTTAAGGTTGCATCCCTGCACTCACCAGACGAAATACAGCATCATTAGGCTCCTATTTTACACTGGTATTCTGTAAGGGCGTGGCCCTACCCAGGCCGTGTTGACCTATTTATTCTGCAGAAACAAACTACATCGTAGCTCTACCACTGTCAACTACAATGATATTAGGTAACATCCGAGAATGTCTTTAGGGGTTACTTCACGAGTGCATTCTAAATTATTTATGAGGATGGATGAAGATATCATAGACCGCGGTCGTCACTCACTATAAGGTTAGCTGTGCTCATTTTCAAACCCTACTATTAAAACCCTAATATTATTAAAAAAATGCATTAATTAAAAAGGAAAACTAAAAATCGCTTCGTTCTTCAGGTTATACCTGCGATGTTCCACACTGCAAGTATTTGGTTGACCCTTGCGCTAGCGGTGCAGAGATACATCTACGTCTGTCACGCCCCGGTGGCAAGAACATGGTGAGTTTTATTAATTTCTATTATATATACATTTAATTAAATGTAAAGAGACATACCAGTTATATCTTAGGATTAATAAAAAAAATCAAGACATGAAAAGTACTTCAATCCGCTGTGGTGTCCTCACGAACTCATATAATCTCTTCGGAGAGGAGGCCTATGTCCATTACGGGATATAAATTATTTTTATTTTTGATTTCAAGGTGATAAAAGACGACGCAGTAATGGTCCAAAAATCCGTCTTCAACACAGATTCTCTGGTGACTGAATTGTAATACCTCCTTACTTGTAATTGGGCTACCGGACCGCTACACCAACTTGCCGCCCTCGCCGTCGCAAAAAATTATTCGTGATACCGCCATATTTCAGGTCCGTTTACACCAATTATCAGAGATAGGAGCGTCGCTGGAGTTTCTTGCGCCACTTCTTCTCTAGCACCACCGTCTTCCAAAGTAGTGATACAGATTGTTAATAATAATATGAATCCACCAGACGCAACTGACCGAGCCTAGGTTAGGCCCTATCGGGCACCCTCTAGTCAGTCCCTCTCACTTAGCGTAAAGCTCTTGTGCTGGTTACCCACTAATAAAGTTCGCGGCTGAGCACTCTAAGCGCTGGGCAACCTTTCAACCCGGTGAAGCTGTAAAAGCCTAACGTGCTAACAGTGATCATCAGTCAAAAAACTAGACCGCTACACTTACCATACAAAACACAGCAATGTTATAATGCTATTCTGTCCCAAGCAGCTGACAATTTCGTAAAAAGTGAACATGAAAACCATACTAACGGTCTATTATTAAAATATAACTACATTTGTCTAATCGTCCCTGATATCTACTGAAATTAAGAGAAGGTTAAATTCTGCACAACTTGCATTTTTAAGAAGGTCTCAAACATTAAGTTGCACTTAAATTTTTAGAAACGTGTCATCCAGCATTGAAGTGGAGTTGATTAGTAATAAAAATGTCCAGATTTCTTATGTAGGTTGTAACATTAACAATTTTTTTTATAGTATCCTATAACTTCGTGTCATTTGACACGTGTATTGGAGCGGCACCGTTATTTATCACAATATGCTTATTACATTTAGTATATATGCGGTGGGTAGTTTTATTTTTTTAACAAGTGCATCGTTACTGCTCGTGGTGAGTACTTATAAATATTAATGACCATCATCAGAATAGTAACTATATTAAGTTGCGTTTACACATATTTATTTTATTTAGTTATTTTTGTAAAATTTAGTAATAGATATAGTTTTTTAAAGTAGTTATACATTATAATTATTTTAATATAAGAGGAATGTACGTGAATCAAATTATCGATCGATGTATATAATGAAGACTAATTGCAAAACATATTTTATTATACTATATAGTAATATTATTAAGCGAAATCGTTTGTTAACGTATTTGTGAATAATTATATTCAATATATATTCAAATTTATTTGTGAATAAACAACGACGCGCTAAAACGATGATCCCTACAAGTGAACTGACAAAATAATGACTTATGTACTTGCTATTAACACATTTCATGGCAATTAGGTCACGCGATTCGCTTCTCTATCCACAATGTGCTAACGTGGCTGTAATAATTAGCTATATTAAAAGCAAAGTGGATAAAAATAAATAGGATAGAAATCGTCTCGACTATTTTTGACTTATAGTAAATTAGTTTTGGCGATAATTAAATTCTTCTGAATGGTTTTGATCACGGCGACATATGCTTTACGTCAAAATTGTCAAATATACAGTCTCCCAAAGGTCCCAGTCAGGCTTTAACCTAAATACTAACAATATCAATAGCAAAAGGCTTGATGATGAAAGGGTAATTATGAAATTTAATTCGGCCTACTATAAGGTCATTGTCATCTCATAGAATGTTTGTGCGTTTTATTTTACGTTTGGTTGCAAATATAAAAGGCTGCGACGAAAGCGATCTTTTAGCAATGTTTATAAATTAGTTCACGCATATTGCGAACATACCGAGGACCTAATGACATCATAGAAGTGTCCGTGTTTTCCCGCTTCCGGTCCAAAGCGGCGTTCCTCTTCTTATAACAAAATAATGTTAGCTGCAAAAATATTTAGATTAGTGCCGGAAATATTCCTGCAAACAAAGGAAGAGAAAGATTAGAATATAATGATAATGACACTTGATATTACAAATATGCTCCCAAAAGCAAACTAAAAATATTTTGCTATACTCACCTATTGCTGTAGACGACGTCAATATTCGCTTTATTACTTACTTAGTAGCCAAGTACTGTGTAATTCAAGCCAAACGATCATCAATAATGAGCGCACAACGAAGCAAATCGGGTCGCTATTATAATTATTTTGTACTTTCTTTTTTTGCAAGAAACGTTTTTGAATTTACATCTCAGCGTCAAATTTGCTGCTTGCTTTTAAATGTTTTAACTCCAAGCCATATAATTAAAATATTAATAGCTATTTATTATACATTTTTGTCTTTTGTAAAAATACAACAATACAATAAATCGATTATGTACTACTGAATATGTACAATAATGTTTTTAAACTATATACAGATGTAAAAATTAATTCAAACCTTTTTTTGTTGCTCGTTGTGTAATTTTATTACTAATTACAAAATATTCAGTTGAAATAGAAAAGAGATTAGACGTTATGGACTTTGTAAATCAGAGTACACATTATAAATTTAATTTCCGTCGTATGAAAAATGTCAATATTGCTACTGATGCTTAATATGTCGCTTGTGTATTAAGAAAATTATTCAATCCCTAGCTTTAGCTCATGTTTGCCCAGGCTGCGGAATTACCAGGCACCTTATATTGTAAATGTAAACAGAATTTGATTAATCCTATTAATATAACGTATAAACATTATACTACTTAGCAATGCGTCAAACTGAGTGGCAGATACTGAGTTATTTTATGTCGTTATTGATTTCAAATCATTTTTTTGATATCAAATTCTTGATCACATTAATATCAGTGGTTATTTCATGTGTAGCCAACATCTTTTATTCTGTTTTACTTCTGTGGTGGAATGGATACAAACGAAATATGACAGACACACTTCTGGGGCAAATTAAATAATTCAGTAGAGAGATGGAAGGTTCTTGGTGTTCAGCAACCTACAGTATTTATCAATACAAACCAGTGTAAATTATCTCGGACTCTTTAAACTTAGTAAACAATAACATGAAGTGACTTTTTTGACCGCGAACTTTACCTAATATGCATAGCATTAAGCATTCAAGAGTATTCGTATTTCTTGTAAGTTTGTAATTGCCTTCCGCCCATAACACAAAACCAAACTTTCGTTCTATCTTATAGCGTAGGTGCTATATTGGAATAGAATATTTGAGGAGAGGTGAGACTTTGTTTACTCCCAAATACTACAGGTACTATAAATAAATGTATATATCTTTGAGATTATATAATCCTGCCTGATCTTAATTACTACAAAATGTTATTTGATTATTACAATATAAGTAAGTGGTCGCATAAATACTACATTACATTGGATCAAATCCACATAAGCCTTAAGATGCTGATACAAGATGAGAAACTGCTTGACCTAACCTCCCCATTGTATTTTTATAATCGTGAGCTCAAAATATTTGTACAAAATCGTTGGGTTTCAGATCTAGTACTGTACTAAATGCCCAAGATATTTCTGACTAACCAAATATCTTTGAACTTATCGCAAATTATATTGATTCATAAATAAAAATAGGTGACAACATAGCGTCTGTGCACAAATAAAAATAGAATACAAGGCACAATATTACATCTTCCTCGGTTGACATAGTAAGGTAACAAATGACGTTACCGAGATCAAGATCAAATCAAGAAAAGTTTCTCGCACTTACCAACTCGATAGCACCATCTAACACAATAATCAATATTTCATTTATTTCAAGTGTATTTATTTGACATTCTGATCAAAGCTCTATCACTCATACATAAAAAAAAATCATATCTATCAGTCAGTCAGCTGTGAACATCGTATAAAACATTAGCGTTGAGTGTGTGCAAGAAATTTCCAAATTAATTATAATATTATACATTACCGAATATGCTTTCAGGCGTTGTGTGCACGAAGATAACGTTTCAAGATCAAACAAAACACTGATAACATCGTTGATAGCGTTGGAACTAACACGATGACGCACGCTATGATATTTTCAACTAAATTGAACTTAGATCACACGCACGTGGCGAATTATAGCGTTGTTTTGCAGACGGTTTCAGGAGTGGAATGCGGGAACAAGTTTTACAACTGTAGTGTATTATTGTTTTATAAACCTCCAACGACTATAGAATGTAAAGGAATGAGCATGGAAAGAAATTAATACTATAACTTATATTAAATTCATACTCTTAGTAAATTTATTTCACGATCCCAATATGGCATTAACATTTTTATCCTAGAACTCATACTAGTACTTAACAAACATTCATATAATTAATTAAACTAAAAACCCGTACATAGTATATGTATAAGACCGGAGCCGTTTACCGTTTATTATTGGTAAGAACTAGTCTAAACAATAATAATCGGTAAGGGAGCCGCCCTTCTAGAGAGAATGTATAACGACATTGATACAACTCATTATGCATTGACGAACTTGAAGCAATCGAAGACGACTCTATGTTATTTTTTTTATACCGTCGAGCATGTGGTAAATTAACATTTACAATTGCACAAATTTATTGATACCGCCAACGGGGATCGAACTTAGTTTACACACTTACCGTGAAATTATAAAGGTCCGCCCAGACAGTTAGCTTTTTAACAAATATTGAGGTCACCGATTTTCATAAATATGAAATTTATTTGTTTGTCTCCCGCTTCTCAATGGAGAGAAGTCAAACAACCGATTTTTCAATTTTATGATTAAATTTTGGGCAGATCTTAAGACATCTAGAGTTCCTGTCCCCTTACATTAAACCGTAACGACCATTGTTTCCGACTTATGTGCCGTTGTCGATCCTAGTTGAAATAACATATAGTTTTAGATATAAGTGAAAATCTATAGTAAATATATCATTAAACTGCTGTGATGGAATTTTTCATACCCATTCAAGAAATTACATTTGTGAGGCTAGTTTTAAATTAGTCACTGTTCTAAGTAAATTGTTTTAGCCCCAACGTGTGAAAGTAATGGGGACGAATATTACAGACAATGTTACAGGAAACCGTTGATAAACGTAACTTTATTGTGTACAATATCCACGAAAAAAGATGAATAGAAAACAATATCGTAGAGAAATTGATATATATATATATATATATATATATATATATATATATATATATATATATATATATATATATATATATATATATATATATATATATATATATAACTTCTATTCGTTAGTTATCATTAATTGTGTGTATGCCATATTTCCTTTAAAAAACATCTAGAATTAATAAAGACTGTGTGAAATATGGTAGGTTAACAGGAAATACGATACATCCCTTGCAAGGGGTTAAAGTAAGTCTAAATAGCAGCATAATATCAGAATAATGTTGCTGTGTTTCGTCTAGTAAGTGTAGGGATCCGGAGACCTTTATGACTGGTGACGAGGCATTCCATCTCAGTCCTCAATGGTGACAACGCATCTGCATTATGATTCAGTCAAGGATGAATGTAGATGTGCCGCAGGAATCACTTACAATCAGGTGAACTGTGTTCTCGGTTGTTACTCTCAATGTTAAAATGTATAAATGTAATGTTATATATTTGATAGTTAAGGCTGCAAAACCACATATTATCGAAGAAAAAAAATCACATTTTCGGTAAATAAATAGACTCGAAACGTAAAATGTTGCATACAAATTATTTAAAAAGGTAAAGTTGTTATCAAAAACGGCTAGAGTTATTAACAACCCTGTCAAAAAAGCAGGCCACTCGTTTCTAGGTATGTAATTCTCTACATTGGTTTAAATCGCATGTGCGTGGTTTTTATATCTTTGATGACACCGCCTTGCACTGGTATACTGCATTTAAATATGACCATGTCTCTCAATAGCGACCTCAGTTTAATTGAATTTCCACACAACAAAGGCGTTATTCGAGAATTTTGTTTGTACTCTTCTGCATTTTCTATGATACATTCTCCATCCACCATTTTAAATGATTCGTTATTACCTTATTCTCTATTCAAATACCTCTCGATCTCGATCTTTAGTTAAATTTCATTTTTCATTTAATCAATAAAATGTCACTCTGGGGGACTGAGATGAAATGCCTCGTTATTTGTGTGTGGGAGCAACGTTATCTTGAAATTTTACGGTTGAAATCCATGAGGGCATGGTCCTTCTCGCTCAAACCGACCCATTTGAATCTTCTACAGCCTAATGGTCTGCAAAAGTTAAGGTCGTCAGTTTCCGCCATTAGACTATTAGACTATTGTCGTAACCTAGCACAATTTAAGCTTAGTTGGAGTTGTTAATCGGAATATTAGATATTTTAATAGCGTAATAAATTTCTAGTATTCTTTAAAAAATAGCCTTAGGCATTCTCTACCAATCAACCTTAAGGTAATGCAGAAATGAAATGAGGTAGGTGTATGCTTAAAAATCTTGTCGTAAAATACTATTATAATAATTAAATTATATATTATATTATAACTAAACATATACATATGACAAATACAAATATACATACATATATATGATATATATATAAATATATATATATATATATATATATATATATATCATATATAAGTACGTAATAATTAAATATTGAGATGATTCTGCCAAACTGTTGAGAAATAACTCCCGAACCTTTGAACCAAACGCGTAACGATTTGTATCCTCCCTGACTTCAGGAGGGAAAGAATTCTAGAGAAGGACAGATTGAGCAAAGAAGAAGGAGTGGATAAAGTCGGAGTTATGAGACGGACACAGAAGAGAAGGTTGTCGGTCGAGCGAAGGTTTTTATCATGGTTAGGGCCAAGGTATATAATATGAGGCTATATAGGAAGGAGGAGTGGGAGATTTCAGGATAAAATAAAAGGTAGTGAGAGCACGCAGACGTCACCGCAGACGAATGGGTAGCCACTTTAATTGAGAACGATAAGTAGACACGGTCATACTTTCGAAGGTTAGAGATGAATCGAATGCATTTATTTAGAAGACGATCAAGTTTTTTAAGGAGATCTGCATTCAGGTTGTAATATACACATCGCCATAGTCAATCAGAGGAAAAATTGAGATCTGCATAATCGTTATTTTTATAGATTGCTTAGTCTATTTATATCAACGCGAATAAAATACGTAACAATTTGCTATCCTTTACTGTAAGGCCTCTGCTTGATATTATATAAAAAATCATATTTTTAACCTACTTATATCAGGAGCACTGTTATAGAAGTTCTAAATGTTAATCTTTTTGAGCATGAATTTCCTCTCGGTTATTACACTTATATGCTTTACGTGTCCTTTTATCATAGAAAATGATATTAAATAGAATTTTATGAAAAGAAAAAGTAGGTAATATACATTTTAACAAGCAAAAAATCGGTTCGCTATATAACATCTGACAGCCTAAGGGAGATTCCACACTACGGTTTTAAACAGGCATTTTATTATTATTCACTACTTTCATAACATAGCATAGCATTAGATAACATCCAATGAATATTTTTATATGATTATGAATAAATACTAGTATAAAAGAATTACAGAATGGAAACAGTTAGTGAAAAAATAATTAAAAAGTCTCTGTGAACTGAAGAATGTACTGGCCCTCTATATGGAGTGGCGACCTATAAGTTTGGCTCGTACTTTGCGGCAGACTATGGGGGAGGCCTATGCCTAATAGAAGACTAGTGATAAGAAATGATGATTAAATAATAATAATTATGATTCCTATAGTCGTTTCTCGTGCATCGGGTTAATCTCAACCAGCCTCCCGAATCACCTGAGGTGTTTGTTGGGTAGTTGGAGACGGGCAGCACCGGGCTCCAATGCAGAAGGTGGTGTTCCTCGACACCACCCTAACCCTCGACCGTTTGGACTCCCCTACCGAGGGTGACCCTCCTGGGTGGTCTTTATATATGTTTATTTTATTGTATTGTATATATATTTGTTTTATTATATGTTTACAGTATTTTATTTATTTATTTTATAGACCAAACATAGGCCTAAAAAAAACCTTTATTTTTTAACCAAAGTTACAGCTTATATATATGTAACCAGGGCTGGGATTTTCTTGTACCACCTGTGCCAGAAAATGCCGCTCTTTTTTTAGCTATATTCATGATACATTTCGGTTACTTAACATGAATTTACAAACCATGCAGCAAAGTAAAATGTATAGCACATTAAGAAACAAAGAAGAAGAAAAATGTATATGTGTTCATGGGTGTCTTTTTTTTTCTTTTTTTTTATGAAAGGAATAAAACGCCTTCGTGCGGGGAGTGTCGTACTCAACCCCTGGTGTTATGGGCATTACCTCCCTCCTTAGGGTCCTCTATGAACCCCCACGGGACAAACTGCGTAGGGGTTGTCTAGCAATCATTGCTTTTCCTCAATCCTCAGGCCTTGCGCCTTTTTCGCTCATTGCGCCTTAGTGCTATTGGCACCACAGCATATGTTCCTGGGTGTGTTTACGTGTGCGTGTGTGTGTGTGTGTTTTTAATGGTATAGATATGCATGTTTAAGTCAAACAACAACTATATAGACTATATTTATGCTATCGTCTTCACTGGTGCTTCTTTTTTTGTGCTGGTTTTGCTTTTCTTTTCCTCTTATTCAAAATTTTTTAGCCAATTGGTCAATAACTGCCTTCAATTTCGTAGGTTTAAGACATATTGGTTATTAATAATCCATCCGCTTAGAGTTAAGATAGGTTGATTCCCACGTAAACTTATTGTAGTGCAAATCCAACATAACAACAAGTATATAATATATTAATACAAAAGAATTGGGTTCTCTGGGATCTCATACGTTTGAAATCTTGGTGTAACGAAATTGACATGAAAACGAATATTACGTTTTAAATGTAAGTAAATGTTTTGCTGTTCTTAGAAATCGTATTCAGGATTGTCCAACGTCCAAATCACAAATCTGTCAGCGCTAATATAATCGCTATATTTATAGACTATAAAAATCTGATCACAGAGCTAACTTAACAGCTTATTCATTTTTAAAAACAGCGCTAAACCTGTAAGGATTCATTTGAAATAAACAACTAAATGTTATTTACATAAACAAGCTCAGTCGGAGATATTTTAATATAAACAGTTTTATGATGTTATTACAGCTCAGGATCTGTTAAATAAAACCAACAGCCGTGTAGAAAATACTACGATGAAATCAAAACAAATTAAATAAACATTATTCAAACAATTTTAACTACTTCTTGGAATAATTCGTTTCGAATGAAAATTTTATTTTAAATTTCGTAGGTTAAAAATACTGATGCGCTAAGCTAAAATTTCTATGATTTTATATATTTCACCATCATGACTACTTCCGGTTAAAATATGATTAAATGTATCAGTTGCACATGGTGCACATGTGTGCAAGTTACAAATGTCGTTAATATTGGAGCAAATAGAGTGTCTCGTTATCGTATTTCCCCAATGCGAAGATTGAATGAAGGTTCGGAAATGGTCTCAATATCTTGAGGCAAACATACATTCTGACATGATATATAACATTATGAATAAATGAATAAAAAAAATTTATCACACAGACCGAAAAAGAACCACATAACCCCGATATGGCCCTACAATAAACCACAGCAGTGGTAAGATGCTTATTTAGCCAAATTCTACCTACCTGTTGAAACGACCCATTAATATTTCTAAAAGACAAATGCGCACCCGGCACACCTGAAGTTATAACTACACCCATAATCACCTAAAACCATCATTAGTAAAAATTCAAGGTCATTTCAATCCTAAGGACTAATCGATCCATCGTTACCAGTAATTATATTCTACAGCAAGTTAAGATCTGCAGTGTGGCTTCAGAGTAGAAGATCAAATGATTTGAGAACAAAAATCTTTATAAGCCTGAAGTCATACTTTTTCGTGTTAAAACGCAAATTATCCTACACTATCACGTTTCGCTTAGAAAGCAGTAACGGTTAACGACGGTAATAAAATTTGGTTGGAAAAAATATATCCGTGACGTTTTGTTTACGGAGCCGATGGTACGGTTTTACGAGCTAACATCAGGCCGGACGTGAAGGTAACACCAATGTTGAGAACCGGACAAAAGATCACGAGCAATATATTGTAATTACTGTTCGGAACAGTTAGAAATATATTGTCTGTGGTTTTATTTATTTTGAGCATCAGCTGTCAGTTCATTGCTTAGGATCTTACCGTATAGCTTTTCTCTTTAAAATACGCCATGGTTTTTTAGTTTAGTTTTTTTTTCAGTACAGTTTCAACACAGATCAGTGTCCGTATATATTTATATATATATATATATATATATATATATATATATATATATATATATATATATGTATTTCTTTATGCATGTATTTTTGCCCAAGTGTGTTAAGTTAGTACATATTAATTTTATATATTTAGAAATAGCTTTACAACATTATGCTTCCGTCATACATTTTCAATCTCTGAGGCCGAAGGAAGACAGAAGAGAAGAGTCTTTGGCATTAAATGCTCTTATTTGTTCAATCGTTTTTTATGTGCAAGTAATAAATAAAATCATTAATTTATATAAAATTTTAAATAATACAGAAACTATATTACAGTTCCATTTTATTACACAGGCACCTTACCCGATACTACCTCTGGTGTTATAGAGGACTGAATGCAGTATCATATTATATAATCTAATCAAATTCAAACTAAAAAACTAATTAGATTAATGATGATGATGTCTTGGTCAATTTCGACCACGGCGATACCTTTCGGTTATAGTCAACGACGCAGAATATTTCACATGTAGTATCAGGAGCACAGGATACCAAATACAACTAAATGAATGCTTATACTTATTTCGGTTTTTTTTTAATTTAATAAGAGTTAATAATAGTTTGTCCGCATCTGTCTTTCCCTCCGATTACAATGTGGATGTTTTCAAGATTAGAGTGAATAGGCATTTACTGAGCTAGTGCGCCTTACCATCCGGAACTGCATTTCCACTTAACATCAGGTAGGACCGTGGTCAAGCACTTGCTTAGAAAGTTTTAAAAAAAGGAGTATGTAAAAGATACGTCCTTGAAATTGTATGTAGATATCTGTGTCTGTACGAGTTCACCTTAAGCTTATTTAAGAGTGTATTTTCGAACAGTGTCAGAGCTACACTGCAGTTTGGTTCTAGGTGCCGTATGAATGGATCCGCTCGAACCGGGAAAGGATAGGGCGTGTTCCTTCCCTGGTCGAGACGACCCACTCATGCTGGACCTAGAAACAAACTGCACTCAAACTCGAAAAATACCAACGTTAAATAGCAGTTTAAACTAACATCTTTGTCCTCATGGGTGACAACGCATTATAATTGTGGATACATCCATCCTTGTTTAGGAATCACTTCTCGTCAGGTGAACTGTGTATCGCCCTTAATACAATAAAAAATCAAGAATTTCAATTTAATCATATTGCAGATAGTTTATAATGTATGTATTTCTATATTACATAAGTAAATACTATATATATAATATATAAGTTAATAAATATCAGCGTTTTGTAAGGTTAAAATAGGTCAACAAATAAAACATTCTTAATCTCATGAATAAACATAACCTTTAGGGAGTTGCGTGTTCGTAAAACACAACGTTGAGTTGCATATATAAAAGAGAAATTCTCTAGCAGTTTTCATGGTTTTACAAGAAATGGAAACACGCACGCTGTTACTAATAGCTGTCGACGGCTAAATGACAGAAAATATCGCCATGTCTGGTACCTGAGAATAATTAGATGCCACGACGTCTTCTGACCGTTACCAGTACCAACCAACAGGATATATTACATTCGATGGGCCCAGCTTCAGTGTAGTGTGTTCGGTTGTGTGTTTTATATTTTTGACCAACAATTCGCGTTGCACAAATGTCATTTCTTAAATAGAGGACATTTATTTAATCAGCCTGATCATATGACACGATATTATTTATCCATCAAAATTATTATTATAGACAGCTGTCTTCAATTTCTTACGAGCAAACGTATGCCATCCGCATATATATTGTCTTATGAACCGATTTAAATAAAATAACCACTAAATGTTATCCCTAGCTTTACTGGAATAGATTACTGAATACCATATCTAAATAAGTTTCGTCATTATTTGCTATTATCATGCACAAACGCACGTACATACAGACAGAAATCTATTTACGATGTTTTTAATATGTATTCTTAAAATTATGAAATAAACAAAATAGATTTTACAAACAGTACCGCAAGCTTTTCCTGTTTATTAATATTAATAAGCCATTAATCTCAATCTGGTAGAAGATCAAAGCTTTCAACGATTTCCTCGTACGAAATGAGCTTAAACGATAACTGAGGTGTGGTTATGCTTATGATCTTCTCATATCTTAAGTGACTTTAATGTGTTCTATGTGAAGTAAATAAAAGGGTTAGAAGTTATATTTCTTTAGTACAGTTAAAAAACTAATTTTATTATTTACTGATACGTCATAACAACAAATAATAATAGAAATAAAGTAAATATTACGAAAATAACGTTTAAATAGAACTGAATAAAAAATAAATAAATAAAAAAGGTTTATAAATAAAACTAAAAAAAAATTTTTTTTATTACTAATATTTAACACAAATATTGAATGATTGAAATCATCGGTTGAATAATATACAATTAATTAACACACACATAATTTGTATTTTTATATAAATAAGCCCGTGCAAGAAATAAATTTGATTGATGAGTTAATGAATAGTATAAATACATATTTATCAGACACGACGTGAAGTTCTTCCGAGTGGTGTCGTTAGCGAGCAACTTCAACACGTACATTTTGATGTCACCTGTAATAGAAAGACACTGCCTTAAATTTTCATGACGCGTCATAAGAAATAATTTGAAAACTTTTAACGTCCGCTAATTTAGAGGCGAGCCATGTGACGAATTAAAGCTCTCGCTAGAGAGGAGGACCACCCAGCGGGTGTTATATATGGGCTGGTACTTTACTTTTTACTACTTTTATACGATAACCGTAAATTTATTAAAGCATGGTAAAGTTAATAGCCCTTTAAGAAATGGAGCAGTTACAACGCTCTCATGTTTAGCGGGAATTAATTAAAACGATTGCTGAAATGTTTTGAACAATAAAAGCTTTTATAATATTAGAGCAGTTAATGTTTAATTCTGCCAATCAATTTGCTAAGCGTTTACCTTGAATCGGCTTAATTTCCGAGAAGAATTTTACGTAAATTTTCGTAATATGCAATATTTTAGGCAAATCTTGCGTAAATTGAAAATTCAGATGATGCTTTAAAGGATAAATTTGAAAACAGCCCAATGTACAGTCCGAATATTTTACTACTAATTACTGGTCAGATGTTCGATTTGCAAATAAAAATTAGCATTTCTTCAAAAACTTGCGTCATTTATCTGAAGCAGGATATTTAGAGATAGCCAGTGAAAATGGAGATAAGATTCCAAACGCGATACGAATATCTATAATTGACTTATATGTTAGAATCTGGATAGCGAATTTAAGAACCTATTCCAGCCCAATAGACAAGCAACGCCATTGATCGTATTTTAAGTAACAATAGAAAATCGTGAAACCTTATACGAGCTGCATACACATCCATAAAGTTTTGTAACTCAAAGTAAGCAAAAACACCCTAACCCTAGATGTAAATGGTTCACTGTATTCAAACTAAACTACACAAATATCCTGAACCCATCGAATTGAAACAATCAAAAGAAATTTTATTAACTCAATCTTATTATACAATACAGTTTTTTTTCAATTATATAAACTTCTGTTTTATATTCTGTTTTATGTTGTTTTTCTTTTATAAGTGATTATGCATTCAAACAGATTTAGAACTGTAAGATTTATGTCATATCATACATGCGCATTAAAGAATTTAACTTTGAGAAAGATGTCGGTGACTCTATAACATAAAACGAGGCACGTATTAATTAATGTACCAAATGGTACCTTAGCTGTCGTTAAAAAAAAACATGTGAATATCGTACTAGTATCAATCACGATACAGCTATGCCATCAGCCAATTGTAATGTCACCAACTGATTCTACTATAAATTGCTATATCAAACATCAAACTTCCACAAACTTAAATAGGTCGGTCAATTGCGGAGTCGTTCTTTGTATTAGTCTGTACGATATTGTACAAGAGTTCCTTTGGTACTAGTTAAAATATTTAAGTTTTTTTTTTTTTTATAACTGCTAAGAGGCAAACGTGCAAGACGGGTTACCTGATGGTAAGTGATTCACCGCCGCCCACGGTCGCGTGGCAGAAAACTGTGGAATATTATCGTGATCGTCTATGATTCGTTGGATAGAAAATAGCCTTTAACATAATAATAATTTTATTGCACTGTAAAGAAGCACTTGTAACAATATTCACTTTAAAAATTCAGTGTCATATGTTCCAGTTGAATATGGCTGTTTCCCTTCACGCGTACATCCGTTCCTTGTACGCATAATCGAGAACTCCGGATCGTAGCCGAACATGACTATTTTCTTCACGTGTGTAGCCATCCTCACACTTTTCTGGAATATGACGGAGACATGATCGAATATACTCGTCTCTCTCTTTTGCGAATATAGCCATTCTGCTTATATCTTTTCTGAATTGTTGACCCATTGAAACCCAGATTCGGACCTAAAACGACCTTAAAATGGATTTTCAGAAAATAGTGCTTTGTGTTAGGCCTTGGTCTGAAACGGCCTGAAAACATGTTTTATGCCTGATGAAAATGCCTATAAGTAACGGAAAATTGAAAACTAGTTTCCGTAACTTCTCCTTTAACCCGTCTCCGTAACAATCATCATTATCTATGATGTTTTTTTTCGTAAATAATGTGTTTTTGCTATTATTTTCTCTCTGCAAGCCAAAATCTAGAGAATTGGGGGGTTTAGATTCCAATTTTTATTCACCTTCATTCTATCCTAGAAGATTAACAACCCAAGATAAGATAAAATATTACTAGAGGTGATTTTATGATTAATGCAATCAAAGGGCAAGCAAGTTATTTGTGATGCTAATGATGAAAATAAATATCCAATCTTGAATCAAATTCAATATTTCTTACCATAAAAGAAGAATATATATTTAAAGAGAGCCGTACGTAAAATTTTGTACGTGTAACAAAATGTCAAAAAAGTGGAAAAACATAAATAACAAATAATGTTCGAAAGACAAGGATATGGTAGTTTCACTGATGGTTTATTTTTTTAAAGAATGATAACAGTGTGATTAACATTACTAATATTCGGGTAAACCACTAGACTAGATCTAAGTTTAAAATGCTTGTGCTAGGAGACACTACGACCTTAATCTTAACCATAACGCTGAGATCAAGCTTCGATATGGAATCAAGATATCGATGTTGCTTAAGAACGAACGCCTCAATGCAGTATGCAATTAATTGATTTCGTGTCTTTTTACCTGAACTAATTAATTACGAAATGAATAAAAAAAGTAAAGTTACAACCTAAATATATAAATCTCAGTACATGAGCCTCCTCTCTAGAGAGGGCGTGAGAGTAAAGTCCACTGCAGATTTAGAAATCTGTCATAGAAACATTTTTATTTATTTCTCAGAGATGCAGATTTCAGTTGACATTACGGCACTAATAAAATTGTTAACGAACAATAACAACAACAACTGGCTAAGAATCATAATGAAGATACGTTATCAATTTCACATCACTCTGAGAATTAAGGTGAAATATCACGTCTTAATAAACTAAAACTTCCATGCGTAATCGAGCCGGGCTGCTTGTAATGTAATAAATATCTGAACAAAATCGTGAGAACGAAAACTTTTGTATAACAATCTATTCTTAGAAGAAGGAATATGAGAAAAGTTTGTATTATATTTTCGGATGGTAAATGTGACAGAGCAGTTTTGAGAGCCGTTGCTCTCGTTACTTTGTAACAAATTATAGAGAAACTGGCGTTATTGATTTCCTTTATTGCCTTTTGACCCTTATACTCCAATTTAAAATGGATGTCCACGAATCCTATAGTGGTTAGAGTGCTTGCTTGTTGAGCCACGGATACTATATACGGCTTCCAACTGGTCTCATTTAAGCTGTACAAATTGTTATCTTCTGATCTGGATATTTATCAAATGCCCGGTGTAGCGAATACTTTATCCGATTAAAAACGGGAAGGATAAATTTTTGCCTCTGTGTTTGCGAAAATATATTTTTTTCTGACATACTACCAGATCATATAAAACACAGAGGCACTCATTCCTCACCAAGGGGGTGATACATAAAGTAATACATGTGCAATAAGATAAAGATATGTTGTATATATAATAATTAAGAAATTCATCCAAGCAGTGTCAACGTCACGGAACACATACAACACTACCAAATCCGTAAACGAACAATTAGTAATGCAAACATGTTGTTCCCGGCTGGAAATTAAATCCAGGGCTTTTAATCACAAGTCCACATTACTAATATCTGAGAAATGCTATATATAACCTACGCTAGAGCTCGAGACATTTCTTAGACATGCAGGTATCCACACGTTATTTTCCTTTACCGGCAAGTACCTATCTATCGCCAAATCTTCTTAACAAGTTGGAGCTTGGTTGCTTTTTAACAATTCCTTAAGATTTATTTTTAACTTACGTAAGTATGATCACAATTCCTTCTATAGTTCACAATTCAAGTGGCTATCTATACACAGACAGAGGCGTAGCTCTAGAAATCTGCTTGTACTCTATTCTATATAACATGATTCAAATTATACATATTATCTGAAAGATGACTTCCAGTTTCTACATTCTTCTCTTGACTTTGTACCTCGATCATTAAATAGAATGAGAATTAGTGTTCCACACCATTGCACTGGGTTCTTTCGGTATTCTTTCACTGAACAGGATATACCTTCTGGATGATGCCAAGAATGCACTCAGTAAAGGTGCTTTGAAAACTCTTCTTCGACAACATTATTCGAAAGCAAACAACATTTATATATATATATATATTTATATATATATATATATATATATATATACATATATATATAAATCTTCCTTAAATAAGGACTTAATACGGATTGGCATTCTCTACCAGTCAATCAAACGAAAAAGAAAAAGAAAAAGGAGAATATGTTGGTACGCATAAAATTTAAAAAAGTTATTTAGATAAAAATATCAAATTACAAATGTACATACGTACCAAAATAATACATAGTAAACCTTATTTAAGGAAGATAAAGAATTAATAAATAAATATGTGATAAATAATCACCTAGAATTGCAATAAAAAATGTTATTGATGCCAGCACCGGTGAAATTGAACTCGTTTAGTTTAAATAGCTATGAAATATAATAATTTAAATTGATACTGTTTTTTTTCTATACTAAAGGTGCACGATGCCTCGTGTGATGAAATGCCTCCTGTACATCGGTATTGCTGCCTTCCTGCATCAACTACCACGTTTTCTGGACCGTCAGTATGTCCCACACATCACAGTTTGGCGAGGGCACTTCGAGGAAGTGTGCAGGGTATGAATTATATCTACTTATATAACTAGGGATATTTAGTAAACGCGTAGTTAGTAAATAGGGTCATAGCTCCATGGACAATTTAAGTCCAACCCGGGTGTGGAATTATAACTGGTACACCTCTGAGGACTAAAATTATAAGCCTCACATTTTTAGTTTTCTTATGAAACGAAGGGTGACAAAAGAGCACACAGTTCACCTGAACTAAGATGTTGACTTCAGTTCATAAACATCTACATCAATCCTCAGCAAAGGTTCAAAAAGAGACTGATATGGAATGCTTCGGCACCTGTAATTGAATCCCCAGAACCTTTCACTCGCCAGGGGAAACACAGCAGCGCTATTTCGGGCTGGTATTCTATGGGAGTGGACCACTTCATATTGCAGCCAGACTATTTGCAGGTTGACTCTACCACCGTCACATAATAAAATATCATATCTCCGTCGTCAACACTGCTATATTAAATCATTAACTTTCAAATGATAAACATGGTAAGTTAAAAATAAGTCAATCAAATAGCCCATAGAAGCAATAACGGTAGAGAAAAATATGCTTTGAGGAAGAAACCTCGTGTAAGTAAATGTAATGGAACAAAAAAAAAAATTATTGCTAAATTTACTTATGGATTTTAATATAACACAAACGATAAGTATACCATTTTATACGTCATGATTTATTAGATCAAAATTTATTTAATCAAACGAAATCCAAATATCAGTCTCGGGTTTGAGTACGCTTTTTGTGATAATGATGGGAGGTGTTTACGAATACAATGGAAGAGGTGTTGGTGTGAAAAATAAAAACGATTAATATACACGAAAACTAAACACGTACATTATATTTATAGATATACAAATATTTTCAGATTTAATTTATTTATTTACCATACTCGTAAATAGAACTTTTAGAATCTCAATTATAAAAGTTTCATCTAAAATCGGCAGTGAAATAATGTGTACACTCAGTGTTATCAAAATGAACTAAAACGTAAGTCGAATTTCTTGTGTTGTACGAAGTTGACTATGTCAATATGCTCGTGTTTGTTTCAGCTTATTGATTAACATTTTATCTTTACCAAATCATATAGCTTTGCTTTACTGTGCTATTTTGCACTAATATATAAAATTAACTAATATATAAAAATATATAAAATTTTAAAATATACATATAAATAAAAAAACAGGTAAATTCAACAGTATCACTTTCTTGCTGAATTTAACACGTTAACTTCTTACTACCTACTTCTTATTTAATAAGAATTAGTTTAACTTTTTTAACATTAATTCAAATTTACAAAACTTCTTGGGATCTTCTGACAAATTATACATTGATATCTCACGATAATATTAACGCAATATATAATTTCAAAACATAACTGTACAACTAATTAGATCTTTAATAGAAAAAAAGTTTTTTTTATAAAAAATATAAAGTATAAACCTATTACATTGTAAGTTTTAAATATTCTATATAATTATTGTGACATATATTATTAAACATTAAGCAGCATTATTCCATCCTTATGATAAGTGGAAAATTTGTAAAAAATGTAACTGTAAGATATAAAAAACTATATTCAAGTACTATAAATATTGGGGTTATATTTAATATTTAAAATGTTATCTTTATGCTTTGATCAATAATATGGCTAAGTGACAGGAACTGAAAAGTTAATAATAATTTAAAGAGTAATTAAATGAGAGTGAGCGAAATTCACTCACATATGACATGAAGAGCTAAAGAGATACAGATAATATTTTTTACGCTGTCTGTGTTTGCGTACTTTTGTCCGTTCCATTCATGTGGCAATAATCGGCGAAAGTTAGATTTGGTTTTTATTTCTTAATTTAAGAAAAATATATAGGTATATATAAACTAAAAAAATATATTATTCGTTTATTTCAGAATGTGTTCAATGCAAATGAGCGTCCTTCGGGAGTTTTTTGATTTTACGCCTCTGGCAAATAATGTGCCATTATATATTCTGACCCTTAGAGAATTTATAGATGTCAAATCTTTATAATAATGCATTGAAGTAAAGCAAATAATTCCCGACAAGAGATATGAGATTGTTACGTATAATTACAACCGAGAACTATGCTATCATCATGACGATCAGATACGTGAAATATATAATATTGAGAATTTTTTTTAAGTATAATCAACTAGATACTACTGAACTATATTAGATTAACTATATTAGATAGAACTATATTAGATTTCAATAAAAAATATTTTTAACCTATTTCTCTCATTTACTTTTTATGATTGACATCACACTCATACAGTATTGTTTTATTTGTAGTATGTCATTCTATATCTAGCCGTATTTTTGATTGAAGCTTTCTGTATGCTTATAAATAAGATGCTATTGTTTTTATTTAAATGTAATTTTATGTATATATATATATATATATATATGTTATGGTGTGACTCCAGTCTAATAATTTAATAGCACGTGTTATCATTAGCCGTTAATCACATATTAAAAGAAACCGTTTCTAAATATATTTTTTTCATTTCAGATACAGATGGCGCCGTGGGTACATTCGCTGTCGCTGGACGCATATTTTATAACATACTTTGGTTTTCGAGTTTTGTTCGTTCATCTTATTCCTTGCACATCACTAGTTGTATTAAACGTGCTACTCTTCCGGGCTATGAGAGCCGCTCAAATTAATAGGCAGAAATTATTCAAAGAGAATCGGAAATCCGAATGTAAAAGACTCAGGGATTCGAATTGCACGACACTAATGCTTATTGTTGTTGTCACTGTATTTCTTTTAGTAGAAATTCCCGTAGCAGTTGTTACTATACTACATATCATATCAAGCACGATTGTCGATTTCTTAGACTACCACATCGCGAACATACTAATTTTAGTGACAAATTTTTTCATTATTGTTTCATATCCAATTAACTTTGCCATTTATTGCGGAATGTCGCGACAGTTCCGTGAGACTTTCAAAGAGCTTTTCATAAGAGGTGCAGTTACAACTAGAAATGGCGGTTCCAGTAGATATTCCCTAGTCAATGGTCCCAGAACTTGTACTAACGAAACTGTGCTTTAATGAAAGATATAATAAAACTAATCTTTTCTTATCGTGTCACAACGATGTCTATCTTTACATTGTCGTAGACACATCAGTTTGTATAACTGTTTCCTTATATGTATTTATAAAGCTTTTGATGTATTAATGTATTAATATTAGTGTGTAGTATAAATCAAAATATTTATCAAAGATTTTAAGCTGCTCTTGGTACTTTTTCATGGCTGTGTGTTCACCAAATCGATTTTGTATAAAATATATATTATATATTATTTGTCATTTAAGCGTGGTTTCTATATGAGACTTTTGATAAGCTGAAAACGCAGCCTTTGAATGGTGAGCCCCCATTTGGGAAAAGTATCGACCTTAAAATTATCCTTAATATAATTTATGTCTATATCTAACTTGTGTAATCCAATGCTAGTAATTGTAAATATAATATATGTATATGTTGCTTTGTATATAAACATTGTACGTACACTATATACTAAAATATATGTATATTCATTTCATCAAAAAAAATCAAATGTATAAGCATGTATAACAAACGATTAAAACAAATTGTTGATCTATTTATAAGCTTTTTCATGATATAATTTGCATATTTAGATTTATTAAATATAAGAAATATTAGTCGTATATTGTAAGTTTTATAAAATCTAGATATCATGGCGAATTGAATAGGTACATAATATTTCTCAAATAAAGAACTATGAATAATGCCTGTGTGTTCCTTTTAAATTTCCAAAAGTGATAAAATAAATTTGATTTTGAGGAAAGTCATATTTCCACAACGCTGAAGTAAAACTTATTTGAAAGGTAATTTCGCTTTTTATCTATAATATAAATAAATTAGATAGTGACAGCGTTAAAATATTTTGAATTAAATAGTGTTATCACGGAACGGAAAATATCAATCGGATGCATGGGCAGAATGGAACCTGCCCGATCAGGAAAAGAACGGTGGATAGACCTGCATTGAATCGACTTCCCGCAGACGTCAACACATCACTCCATCTAGTGGGGGATGGTCATCCTATAATGCGATGACCAAGGTTGCGACATGAGAATCATTCTTACCCATCGGTTATCGGTTCTACAAAATATCTGGCCGGCCCATGTGTTTAGTAGTAACTTAAATCATTATAGTTAAACTTATTCCCTATACACTGGGATTTAACTGTAAACCGAGATACCAAACCGATAACGAGATATTCCTTATCAAGTAGCTTATATATGTATATATATATAAATACATTTATATATATATACATATATATATATATACATATATATACATATATATATATATGTTCCTTAGACATCTTGCATCTAGGACAGATCTTAGTGTCATGTAATAAGTGAAGTAAGTGCTCATTTATCAGAACTCCCATAAAAAATAACCTGAACCTAAAACCTAGCCCAAAATTAACTTGCAATATGAAATATATATAGAGTTTGTCTACTCTTGTTACGTGTGTGATAAACAATTAAAGTGTAAAATATAATATAAATTATTAGTAATGCCATTGTTATTATCGATCTAGATTTAGCCGACACTAAAGACTTAAGAGATTGCATTGTAAGCATAACTAATTTCAGATACTAATACATTTACAATTAACCTATGGATTTTTATGATATTTATTTCTTTACTCTCCATTGTATCTCATTGTACCTTAACAAAATTAGAGATTCATAAAGAGCGTAATTACAATATACAGTAAAATATATGTGTAATATATAAATTTAGATTTTTTTTAATTGAATCTCCCTTCAAGGTAACCAATTATTAGGTCTTCAGTTACTGTCTCATCCATAATTTAATATAACATATTAATCCCATAACGAAGCAGGTCATAAATCATATTCAGGGCTGACCAACCATCTCATGAATGTTTGCATTTAAAATGAGAGTGTCACGGATCGTAAAGATAACTTACCACCAGGTGAACTGTGTTTTCGATTGTAATTTTTATAACGTAATAAAAACAATCTCCTTTTCATGATCTACGAGTAGTTCATATGACGAATAAAGATACAAAAATCTTATACAGTCAAACTACTCCACTTTTGTAGTCAAGAAACTTCCACATTAGTGTATGTAATATATCACAGGTAACAAATGAGCACACAGTTCACCTGATGATAATCCTGCGGCCCTTGACATATACATATATTCATCATCGATAAGAATCATAAAACAGGTGCGTTGTCTCACCCCTGAAGGATAAGTCCAATTGCTTCGTCACCAGCAATTAGGATTTATGCTCTCACAATAACTCTACTGTCTTTCGACTGATTGACGCTGTTCTGTGTTTGGCGTGATCCTATCCCGGCCGAGCCGACCCATTCGTGCTGCAACTAGACACTAAGTACAGCATGTTTCTACCATTTACTACTAAGGCCTTACACGTAAGGCAACGTATGATACTTTTTCCACCCCCAAAATAAGACGTTATTAAGTAACGTGTTTAACTATTAATAGTTTGATATTTATGTTGCAAAATGTCAACAACTGTCTAATTCTAATCGCAGTCAATTAACTAGATTATCTATAGATCTAAGAGCTTTGCAATGTTCAAATGCAAATACTAATAAAAATATTTTTTATTTCAGGTAGAATTTTCCCCATGGGTGGCAACACTAACGCTGGATGCATATTTCAGCACCTACTTCGGTTTTCGAGTAATATTCGTGCATCTAGTTCCGTGCACGTCTCTTGTCGTTCTCAACCTATTATTATTCAAAGCGATGAGAACTGCGCAGATGAACAGACGTAAACTATTCAAAGAGAACCGAAAGACGGAGTGCAAGAAACTTAGAGACTCCAATTGTACAACACTGATGCTTATCGTGGTTGTAACTGTATTTCTTGTAGTTGAAATTCCTTTGGCAGTGGTCACGATACTTCATATAATATCTAGTACTATCGTTGAGTTTCTGGACTACCGTATCGCGAATATTCTAATATTGATAACGAATTTCTTTATAATGGCCTCGTATCCGATAAACTTTGCAATTTACTGCGGAATGTCGAGACAGTTCCGAGAGACTTTTAAGGATCTATTTATTAGGAGTGCAGTTTCTAGTAAAAACGGCGCATCGAGTAGATACTCTCTGGTAAACGGCCCCCGAACTTGTACTAACGAGACGGTACTTTAGGTTAAATTATTTAAATACATAATTGTTTAATCGATTAGAGCCTTCAGATATAAGATGATTTTAGGGGAATTATCATTAGTATAATTAAATAAAAAATATTTGTTAAATAATAAGCAATTTTTTATATACAGTTATATCGCATAAATTATATTGCTTTTATAAATTCGTGTTTTTTTATAAGGCACGAAGAACATATATCATTATTAATTTATTCAAGTTGAGATGAAAGAAAGAAGCTGAGAGATTATTCATGAGACGAGATATATCATTATATAAATATTCGTATAAATTATCATACACAGCTCTACTTTGTGCTTTTTTCAAGAAGCATCTACTCTTTGTTTTTCTAATATATTTTCTAAGTATATAATTGTATAAATTATTTCAATATAAAAGGGAGACTTTATATAGTCGGAATGCAATTACTTTGGCATATTTTTAATATTATTTGTCGTTCGTAAATACTTTTTTTGTTAAATATGTTAATATATTATATTATATATATTTTTTTGTAATATCGATTCACATTCCGATCAATAGAGGTCTGTTACAGGTAAATTTAACAGACCTCTATTGATCAGAACGATAGGACTAATGGATGAATTTTAATGGGTGAACTTGGTAATCGAAATAACGAACGCCTCACTTAAAGCTTGTGATACACAGACGCGAAAGGCTTGCACATTTTTTTTGTTTTATTTATGTATTAGCTGATTACTATTATGGCCGTTTAGAGTGTTTAAAAAGAAAAGAATTTCAAGAATTATCAGTGGTAGAGTAGTTTGTTTTTAGCTGCAGAATGAATGGGTCAGCTCGACCGGGGTAGGACCACGCCCTCACCGAATACCAGAGTAAAATAGCAGCTTAACACTGCTGTATTTCGTCTGGTGAGTGCAGGGATCGGAGACCTTTATTTACTGGTGACAAGGCATTCCATCTCAGTCCGCACAACACCAGGTGACAACGCATCTGCATTATGATTCCTTCTCAAGGATGAATGTAGATATCATGGGCCGCAGGAATCACTTACCATCAGGTGAACTGTGTGCTCGTTTGTTACTCTTAATGCTATAAAAAAGAGAGAAATATACCACTAGAGACGGAAGTAATGGGCTTCATAAATCGTAAAACGCATAAAATAATATTAGTTAATCTAATGCCTTCAGTTATGTAGACGCAGAAGGCTTCTTTACGTCTAAACAGTTGACAACTATTTTGAAGCACTTTTTACGTTTAAGAAGAGAGAGGAAATCGTACCTATCACCGACAGAGATGACTTCGTAAATTGTAAAAAATATAACAATATTAATTAATCCACAATTTTACTTTTATTAGTATTATTTTTAATTTTTTTTACTAAAATTTTTACGTACATTTGAGTGTTTAAAATGGGAGTGGAAATCGTACCCTTCACTTACGGGCAGTGAGCAATGAGTAATTTACCTCACCACACTCTGCATTTCATAAATTGAAAACAAATGTAACATCATTAGTTAATCTACGTACTTACGTAGCCTTTATCTAGACTAGCGTAGACTCGTTTTTTTTTGTCTCGTTTATATAGTTATTCTAAAGCAAGTATGTAGATATTGAGCCAACACTAAATAAACAAATGTATATATGCTTAGTGAATAGAGTAATTTAGCGCTTAACAGAAGCTTCGGTTATTAAACAAAACACCCATACCCATATATTATAAAATTTTTTGAGTATCAAATGTATGCATAATTTAATGGATTTAAAATATACGCTATTATAACATTTTATGTTTTATTTCACCGAAACTAACAGCAGTCTCATACATCCAAAAACAGTGGACGGTGACCCTTCATTAGATAGAACGACGACCCTTAAAACTGGTGGTGGTAATGTATGGATACATTTGATTTTTTTAAGGTTAAGTTCAAAATTACCTTTATTTAAGTTTACTATGGTAGCACGATCGAATCAACCTATATCATTTTGTGGGTGTCAACAGAGGAGTCGGAAGAACTACAATTTGAAAATCATTATTATCTATCAACCCCATAGCAATTTCATAGCAAATGTAAACCTATCTGGTCATTTTTTTTATTGTATTTCATTTAGGTTGAAATACTAGCACACAGTTCACCTGATTGTAAATGATTTCTGTGTACTTAAAACACCCACATTCATCCCCGATAAGGAGTAATTATAATTAGTAAGAGAAATTATCAAAATACTAAGATCGAATACCTTGTCACCAATAATAACTATCTACGAGTCTCCGGACACCTACACCAAACGAAACACAGCAGCATCATGGTGCTGTTTTACGCTGTTATTCTGTGAGGGTGTGGTCCTGTCCTGGTCATGCTGATCCACTCAAGCAGCAGCTTGAATCCAACTGCTAAGTGTTTAATACTTTATTACCTTTTACGTTAAGAAGTATTTAAGTTTAGTAATAGAAACCTAAATATAAGTCTCTATTATAAGGAAATTGGTTAAAATTTAATGCTAAAAGGACACGCCGCCAATGTTTATGTATCTATTTTCCACGTCTACGTAGTCAAAATTATCCGAGATCCAAAAACGTTTACAAAAGCTAATTTACGAGTCCATTTATCAAAGTCACATGAACGATATTGTTGGAAAAATAGTTCGAGGAAAAATAGCCAAGGCGAAACTTTTAATGTCCAGTATACTAAACATGTATTCTATTATTCGCTGTTGTTGCAATACAATTTATAACAACATATTCATCTATCAACATTTATGTTTTACCATAAACATTAAATGGAAATATAAATATAATTTTATTGCAAGATATCCAAAGTATAAAGCACTTGAAGCCACTTGATAATGGTTAGAGGTCATTATCAATTTCTTAGTTCATTACAAGTTACTTGGTAGACCGACGTCACTGCTATAAAATACCTGTAGCATGATCAAGCTCGACCTGTCCAAAACAAATTCCTCCGAAGAGCAACCGGAGCGCCCTGGTATGTGAGAAACGCGGATCTCCACCGCGATTGTCAGATACCAACCATTAAACAATACCTCAAAGAAACTTCTTCCAAGTTCTTTGAAATGATAAAGGATCACCCAAACCCCCTGGCGGTGGCAGCAGGTGCCTACTACCCCGCGAGGGACGCCCCCCCGCAAAAAAGACGCCCGAAACACTCCCTGACCCTCCCTGACGACGCATTGTCAGCCAAGGTCAGGAAACTTACTGACCTGACCACACGGTCAGGCCCCCGCACGCGCAAGCGTGCACAAACTAATAAAACATCGTGCTCGCATTAAAAGAAAAAAAAAAAAAAAACAAGCTCGACCGAAAAAGTAAGAATACTAGCGTAAATTTGTAGATTTACTGTGTTTCGTCAAGTAAGTTAACGTTGGTAGAGCTACACTACAGTTAGTTTCTAGCTGCAGAATGAATGGGGCAGCTCGACCTGGGTAGGGCCCATGCCCTCTAGGAATAACAGCGCAAAATAGCAGTATAATGTTGCTGCATTTCGACTGGTGAGTGCAGGGATCCGGATACCTTTATTACTGGTGACGAAGCATTCCTTCTCAGACCTCAAGGGTGACAATGCATCTGCATTATGATTCCTATTCAAGGATGAATTCAGATGTCATGGGCCGCAGGAATCACTTACCATCAGGTGAACTGTGTGCTCGTTTGTTACTCACAAGATAACAATAAAAAAAAAGTGAAAGAAATCAGTGACCATACATATTCCTGGAAATGAGGCATATTATCTTAATAGTTAAAAGTGACGTCATGGGCTGAGCAGTGTGCACGTTTGTCACTGCCAATATCATAAATAAATCATCACATTTAATAAAACTAATTTTAACTGATCTTATCACGTTTATTTTAAACTTTTTTATCTCTATGTTTCGAGTTCTTTTCAGCACAGTCATGGGAAGGACAGCGACATTTCACGTCCCAATGTCATAGTTAATACAAAGCTTTTTTAATTAGTCATTATTATCCGCGTAGAAATGCGATAAAATTTTAGTATATATGTGTTAAAATGCGTAAAAACTAGTAGTCTGGTTGCGAAAATTAAAAGTATTATAAGCGTCTCGTTCTAACTGTTATACCAGAAAAATAACTTCTATCTTAAAAAGCAGTGTTGGATACGAGATAAAATATCGAGCTGTTTAGATTTCGGGATGTAATGAATGGAGCTAGATCAGGAGTAATATATCTTTAAATATGTCCTAAGTGATAGGATCATTGATAAACTGAGATGAAAGTAAGAACGCAGTTTCAGCGACGAAATTGTCACACTATGCCTAGACTAGAAAATCATTTATTGAGAGATGAGATCATTAAGTCATGACTAGATTACATAGCGTGGAAATAATAGTTTTGAATTCAGTATAGGAAACATTTAGAAATGCATTCACTTTATTGCTTCTCCAACGCATAAACTATTTAACAACGGCTTTGAAGAGTGCTTTTGCATCGTTATCTCATCGCCCTTTCAACAACTTACATTTCTAGTGGGCGCTATCCTTTGATCTCTAATAGGTTTAGATTTATTGTTATGAAAGAACAGTAAATCTGTCGGGTAGGGCAATTAAAAGGTAATGTGGGTTGCTTAGTGCTTTGATGATTCCAATGGACGTTAACAGATCACTATTGTTATTTTAGGAATAGAATACATGAAGAATTTTATGTCGTATTATTCCATGTGTGTGATGTAAAGAAGCATTTGGCCAGGTGTGCTTGTTTGTCATCCCTAATATTATAAAAATTTCATTACTTCATAGTGATTGATTGACTCTAAGAAGAATCTTGAAAAGCCTTGATGAGTCATAATGACTGAATTGATTCGTCTTTGGCTTATCTTAAACGAGGCTAATGTTTGTGCATCAAATTAATATTTGAGTCTTTAGGTCCAGATAGGCTATTTATTAAATAAATAATATTAAAACACGCCACTGTATCTCATGCGACATAAGTGGTAGTGCTACACTGCAGTTTGTTTCTAGCTGCAGAATGACTGGGTCAGCTCGACCAGGGTAAAATAGCAGCATAGTGCTGCTGTGTTTCGCCTGGTGAGTGCAGAGAGCTTTATTACTGTAGACGAGGTATTCCATGTCAGTCCTCAAAGGGTAACAACGCATCTGTATTATGATTTCATGTCAAGGATGATTGTAGATTTCATGGGCCACAGGATTCACTTACCATCAGGGAAGTGAATCCTATGGCCGGCGGTAAACTGTGTACTCGTTTGTTGCTCTCAATGTAATAAAAAAAATTAAAACAATGGATGTTGGGGTCTTATACTAGGAACTAATACTAAGAAAACTGAAGACAAATAAAAAGACATAGGTCATTGTTTTGGGAATTTACCAGGCCAACAGATAGTTACTTTGCTTGGCTGCCATGGACCACGAAAAGAACAGTAACCCCCCCTTACCTGTGAGATGGCTTCAGTAATAAGAGTTATAAAATTCGGAGATTATGAAGTTGTTTTTTTTTTCGTTTAGGGGCTTATCTAATGTACTCCACCCCATATCAATTCACATTTAATATTATAATTAGATCAATCACACAAACGAAATGGGAAACGTTTGAATAAAAATAATTTTCTCTTGAAATTTCCGCGACTTGTAATTACTCAGTAATGTGATAAATGTTCCAGCAATTCTTCTTTAATGATTCGTGAATTAAAGTAATGAATTTGTCTAAGTATCGGGCTTTAATTCAAGTACTTTCACAAATTGGCCACCTTGATATAAGAAGTTCATTGACTTAATTAATAAGAACTAGTTATATTAAGGTAAATATGCAATTTTATTGATCAGAATCCGGATTTGAATGCCAATGTTTACGATACACTTTATATGGTAACAAATAAATATTTAATCGTATTAAATCCTAGACAGTGTCTAGTACTAGTATTTGCTAGTTATTAGTACTAGTAAAGCTACACTGCAATTTGTTTCTAGCTGCAGAATGAATGGGACAGTTCGACCGGGATTGGAGCACACCCTCACAGAAGATCTCATAAAATAGCAGCATAATGCTGCTGTGTTTCGCCTGGTGAGTGTAGGGATCCGTAGACGAGGCATTCCATCACAGTCCTCAAGGGTGACAACGCATCTGCATTATGATTCCTTGTCAAGGATGAATGTAGATATCATGGGCCGCAGGAATCACACACCATGAGATGAACTGTGTGCACGTTTGTTATTCTCAATGTAATAATAAAAAACAATTGCCTAAAGATATAGCCATATTAGAACATACAATTATGTCCTCCAAATACAATTGTGACCTACTTCTACACAGAAATAAATGTATCGAATTTCTTCATCTGGAATACATCAACACATAATATAATGTTACAATTTTGACTAACAATTTTTTGGCAATGTTTCCGACTAAAAATTATTTATAGCCATCGTTATAACCTCATCTTAGCCAGAGCAGAACCGCGACTAATGAGGGTAAATAAACATTTCCTCACATCTGCTCTCGTATCGGTGAAGCATGTTTACTTTGGATTATCTCTACCAGCATTAATGATATCATTACCCCAATATTGCGTTGCAACAAGTGTATTAATAGTTAACAAGGAGCTTTAGTTCTGTATGATCTGGTATCGATAAGGATTATTAACAAAAATCATTAAAATTTAAAAATTATTATTAACATGTCCTCTAGGTGATTTCGAGGATGATGGCAGCTTCTGATTATTACTATATCTATATTATAAAGCTGAAGAGTTTGTTCGGTTGAACACGCTAATCTCAGTAAATAGTGGTTCGAATTGAAAAATTATTTTTGTGTTGCATAGTACATTTATCGAGGATCGCTATATAATATCACTTTACGACCAATAGGTGCGGAGAATTAATGAAAAATGTTGTAATAACGGGCAAAAATATTCCTTTTGAGACCTTCCGCTGCGTGTGCTACGTAAACTGTTTAAGTTACGCAAAAATCACGTACGACGTAATTGTTCTCCTTTAAAAGTTCTAAAGAAAAGCGTTGTTTTACATGAGACATACGATTCCAAGCATCCTGTAGTCTACGCGAACGAAGTCGTGGTCACAGTTAGTATAATATATGAGCGTGGTAGCTTTTATTCACGGTACACGAGTCCAAATTCGGTCCCCAGTGACGTCACCAATAAATATTAATTACAATTTTTCTATGTTTGCGTGCTGATTTACAATAGGTTCGTTGAAGGAAAACATCCTAAGGAAAATGCATGTCGAAGAAATTTTATTTTTTTTCAAGACTATCCAAGGAAATAGAACTGATTAGAGGACTATGCTCTAAAGCCCTTTCTAGACAGAACGAATACCAATAGTGGAATTTATACATGTATGTTATGTACATAGGCTGTTACTTTTAGGCGTGCATACGGATACACAAATTCTTTGTATCCTTCTCTAATCCGGTATTATACATATGCATTAAAATCGGAAATATGTTCAGATGGATATTCAGGGACACGGAAAATTTACAACATAGCCAGATTCGTTCGGCTAGAATTCGCACCCAGGATGATCGAATCCCAGCCGATTAATTGTTGGTTTACATCGTATATACCTATGTACCTTTGTTTCAGGTCATTGTTTGTCAAGGATGAATGTAGATGTCATGGGCCGTAGGAATGACTTGCCATCAGGTGAACTGCGTGCTCGTTTTTTGGTCTCAATATAATAAAAAAAATGTTTAAACTGTATCTGAAAGCTTCTCCAATCCCACTGCAGGGAAGTGAACGACGAGCTGATATCACTGTATTTATGGAAATTATTAAGGAACTATAATCCTATCTTCTGCGGTTGATAACATCTGGTAATAACCAGAAAATTAGTAGTCAAATCGACACTTGAGGACATAGTCGCCGTTTATAAGATAAAAAGGTCGTAAGCAATATTAACTGAAAGTAATTGACGACATTAAGGCAATACAAGTAACTGTGCTTACTTAAATATAACTTGGAAAAACGAAAATAGTTTATGACTGCAATAAAACCTTGCTGCAATAAAATATAGCCGTTAAACTGTTTATTGAGCAAATATTACATTTTATGGCTGATTGCAATACGACACCGAGCGCGGTGACGTCAAATTCCTTTAATTGATTATTAGTTATATCAATAGATATGAAGATCCTAGGTCTTGTGGTCAGACTACCGGAATGATCAATTCGAAGGTTCGCTGCTGGAAAACGGGACTTTGGCTTCGCAGACAATCAGGGTAACGATCCACTAAAGTAAAACCAGGTAGGACGGCAGTAAGGGGTGGTCACAAGTTGCCGTAGCACAGCGAGAGAGCTATGAATGTTGAGGCAACGCGACGACTCAGTGGATGCGTTGCCTTCCGTAGGAGTTCCCGGAGATCCCCTCCCAATGCACTAACGGTCGCTGAGGAGGTATTTGTATGCAGAAATTTCTCATAACCCTGTCGTCTCCCAGGAGATAGAATATCCTTTAAAGATTTTCTCTGGCAGAGATCCGAACCTGCCTAGAATTTTTACACTAACATCATATTAGATTGGGGAAGTCGATGATAAATGCCAGGAGGAAATCTTACTCGTAACTTTAAAAAAAATGTTTGCATTGTTATTAATTAAGTATCCCCATTAAGCACTCGAAGTAAGTTAAAACTGTAAGTCCCAATCGTTCAAGACAATAGTTCAACGTTGGATTCGACCTGAGATGCTTAGTTTCGTAAATTGTACCCATTCCGTTATAGGCATATAAATAATTTAATAATTAAAGTGTGTCACGTGTGAAGAATTCTAAGCAGTATCGATTTCTGGTTTGGATTCTTAATCCGGGAAATACATACATACATTTCAGCTGTTGGTAAGTGATAATTCATATATCATATAGGTATGTATATTTTTATTTGTCATATATATCTAGTTATATATGTATTTTATAATTACGCATATATTGTTTGTTTATATAATATAATAGTACTTTACGACAAGTTCTATAAGCATACACCTAACTCATTTCATCTCTGCATTGCCCTAAGTTTGACTGGCAGAGAATGCCTAAGGCATTAAGTCCGCCTTTATACATACTGTATATGAAGCTTAAATAAATAAATAAATAATTGTGGACCCATCCATAGAACATAATCCACTTTATCATTCCGAAGGCAAAAGAATTGCCACCCCCTTAGGACTAAAATGGAAATGCTTCCATACCATAAAGGTTTTAAACTGAACTAAACAGTCGGATCGACTGGGTAATTGGTATCCGGAGATCCAAACACATGTTAGCAGCTCTTGCTCACGTGTTATATATAGGCCGCAGTCAAAACCATCAGGTGAACTGGTTTCTCATAATATTGTGAAAAAATAGCAAGATATCGCTGTGGTAACCATTGACCAACTTAACAATAAAATTTAAAAGGGGTTGCTCTCGTTCTATGTTTATATATCGTAAAAATAAAGCTGCTTGAATATTGTTCAAAAACAAAGCTATTCCCACTGGTATTTCCCTTTGACAAAAGTTTGCCTGCAATAAACAGCAATTCTGAATGACGCTTAATTCTTTTATTCTTTATTTCTACTCAACAATCTTTTGTATCTATACTCTTAGGTTCATTATTTTAATCTCATACAACTTGGCTCTGTAAATTTTACGAAATCACATTTCCAGCTATTTTAAATAACGACCCTTAGGCTCTTTATTTAAATCTCATGAAACTTAGCGTTGTAAATTTTATGTAATCACATTATACGTAATCACATTTTAATCAGACTGCTGCTCCACCGGTCATAGATTCGATTCCCAGTCGAGGGATAATATTTGTGTATGAAAAATTGTTCGTTTTTTCGGCCTGGTGGGCTGTTTGTATGTTCCGTGTCCTTGCATCTTTCTAATCTAAATTCTATGCGACTAGGAAAGAATACGGGCGAGTAGCCTCTGTTTGCACAAATGTTTACTGCACTATGATGTATCCTACACTGTCGATGTTATCTGGATTCTGGTTATTACAGTAAAGCCATATAACCGAAAGACATTGGAATGGTCGTAATTGAGTTGGACGAAGGGAAATATTTCTTATCTTATGAACTGTGGTCGTTTGTGGTCATCTCATAATGCCATAAAAAACGTTACCACGGTTGTAATCAATCGAAAATATTTAACCAATGGTAGAGCTACACTGCAGTTTGTTCCTAGCTGCAGAATGAATGGATCAACTCGACCGGGGTACATGGGGCCATGCACACATCATACGCAGAATACCAGGGTAAATTAGCAGCAGAATGCTGCTGTGAGCCGTCTGGTAGGTGCAGGGATCCCGAGACCTTTATTACTGGTGACGAGGCATTCCATCTCAGTCCTCAAGGGTGACATTGCATTTGCATTATTATTCCTGGACAAGAATGAACGTAGATGTCATGGTCTGCAGGAATCACTTGCCATCAGGTTGCTCGTTTGTTACTCTTAATATAATAAAAAAAAAAATAATAAATAATAAAAAAGACATAGAAACATAGTTCTGAACATAGAAACTTGTCTTTATATATTACTAACAGTGAGCCCTCGCACCATTTACGTGTAAAGCGCTTTTTTAAATGTCTCTATTGTCTTATTAAGTAATCTTAGTAAATTAAGTAACCCTTTATTGACTCTTGAGTACATTTTAGCAAAGCGTGGCAGTAAAAACACTTTTCTAATTTAAAAATCTTAAACACGAGCTGCTTTTTACGATGTTTCCCTTCACCATTGAGTTATATATATATATAGTATATATAATGACGATTTGACGACATTGAGATAGTTTTAGGATGACAATGAAATTGACAGTGGGAGACAGGACGCCAAGAACCGAGAATTTAAAAACTTAAAATTATTTCTTTTTCAGTTTAAGCTTAAGAAAGCTTATGAACATTTTATGAAAAGTTATAAATTTGGTTCACTGTATTATAATGTGGAAAAGTTTTCGATTAGCAAATACAAAACTTATCAACTAAATGGGTTTCTTTCTGGCTTATCATATCTTAAAATTTACTTGTTTATCTTACGATAAATACATTACAAACTTACCATAATCATGTTTTCATGATTGATTTTGTCTATATAACAATCCAGTTATTACCGTATGACATAAACGGCACAGGATGTAGTCCTGTGCCGTTTATGTCATACGGTAATAACTGAACGAAAGTCCCTCCTAAACAAACGAATAATATGTGATACTTATTTTTTTTTACTTTTTATAAGTTTAACCAAGGGGCCGCAAAAAAGGAAATTAAAGTAAAACGCCAATAAAATATTAAATGTTTAATTAACCTGTTTAATCATCTAATAGAACATTGATTGACAAACAATATACTTTAAAAGCGTAAAGAAATATTAACAGTCCATGTAAAAAAGGCTATAGTTAGCTAAACTGATTTTTCATCAAAAAATCCTCCTTTACGTTTTATGAATTTTTTCACATGTCTCGGCATACGGGCAATCATATTGATTGTCTTGTGTTTATTGTTCCAAATTTCGCATTAAGCATTCCATTTCTTCAACATTTCTTCAGAGCGAGGATGGGCCACGATTATGGACATTCCTATCAAGCTCTTCCCACACAAGTTCAATGGGATTAAGATCCGGGCTCTGAGGAGGCCAAACCATATTTTTTAACACCCCTTGTGCTTCTTTCTCTTCTAAATATCCTCTAGATAATTTTGGGCTATGCTTTGGACAATTATCTTGTTGGAAAATGAATCCATCTCCAATTAATCGCAACCCGGAAGAAATGGTATTTTGTTCTAAAATGTTTTGTACTGTTCCATTTTCAAAATTCCTTAAATTTTAATCAAATCGCCATTTCCTTGGTTAGAGAAGCAACCCCAGACCATAATTGAGCCACCACGGCCTTAGCAGATGTTTTCTAACGGCATCGCGACCATACAACTTCGCATCTCTCAGTCGCCGTTTTACTGTAGTCAATGATAAAGATTTAACTTGGGTTTTGAACAACAATAAAATTATCTTCACTAGACGTGGTAGCTCTCGGCCTTCCCAAGCGTGAAAGATCTTGAAAACTGCCTGTCTCCCTGTATCGAGTTATTGTGCCATGAACACAAGTCTTCAATAACTTCAGTTGTGAAGCAATCTCACGTTCGGATTTGTCTTTATTATGTAAAACAGCGATGGCAGAACGCACTTCATACTAATTTCTCGAGTTTTTCCCATTTTATGACGTCTTCACTGTAGATACCACAAGTTTAGAACTTTTTTTTTAATTGAGCAATACGTAACAAAAGCAAAGTAATTAGTACTGAAGACATTATGGACTAACATGATGGAGCGTAAATAATGCTAATAAAACGTTTTAAAAATATGATTTTTTTTAATCAGGATCAATTTTTTTTCCGTCCCATCATCAAAGGTGTCATTAGTACTATCGTCTATCTTCGTTTCTGGAAGCGGTCTCCTAATACCATGTATACACAATACACAGACACTGTATATATATATATATATATATACATTACAAAAATCAAAATCTGTGTAATAAACTGATGCATATTATTTCCATTCCATAAACGATTAAAAACAGATGCAAACTTTAATAAAGGAATTTCCGTGGACAACATGTCTGACGCTGCAATGGTTGGACGTTTTTAATGAAAAATGTCCATCAAATATGCATCGTCAGACATCTCATCCTGTAATTAAGTAAGCTTTTATCTCGTCGATTTGGAAAAACTTGATTACGGTATATTTTGCTCGCCCTAAATACAGTTCCTTTTTCTTTTTCAATATCTCATAATTATTTTGCACCTTGAGCGATTTTTATGTATGAATTGTTATGGTAAGGTTTTTATTTTATTTGTTAAAAGTGATCTGCAAAATGAACTAGATAGCTGTTAATCCAAATATATCTAATAACAAACACACTGGGAATATTCCAATTTTTGGTACAATAACATATACAATTTTTGGTTCACTAAAAATTTTCCCATTGTTCAGGTTCTTGTGTAGGACGATCAACATAAAAATAATAAAGTTAAGAATGATTATAAGAATAATAAATACAAAAGTTAATAAACGAATAACAATGTTTATTACGAATATGACATTATGCTAGACAAAAGAGCACACTGTTCCAAAACAAAGGAACACGTCGCTACTATTTAGTCGATATCCGGATCCTTACATCCATTCTACAAAACAGCAGTATGGTTTTGCTATTTCAGAATACAAGATTCTACGTTCCTCCCCTGGTCCAGACGACCCCTTCATGTTGCATCTAAAAACGAGTTATAGGGTATAATGTGCTTAGGTTCATATATTTATGTTGCATCATGTATTATATGTTCCTGGTAACTCATTTTGTGGTGATCGCTTTCAATATTATGATTCACAGACAACCAAAGTTCTTTCTACCGTGTAGGCACCTATAAAAAATTAATAGGAATTTGACAGAATGCATGATGCCGGACTGCATATGTCTTCGAAATATTGTATATTGATTCCGTGAACGTGCAGGTTTCCGTACGATGTTCGCCAAACACGTAGTGACTCAGCACTTACAAGTATATATACGAAGTATAAGTTAAGCATAAGTTATTACTGGTGACGAAGTATTCCATCTTAGTTCCACCTTAGGAGTGACAACGCATCTGCATTATGATTTCTTATCGAGAATAAATATGTGCTCCTTAATCAATACAATAAAAACAATATCATTGGCACCGGCTCCAGGTGTTTGACACCGTAATATTGAAAGCGAGCGCCAAAACATTGAGCTATCACGGAAATTGCTTGCAAAATTTACGTTGATTTATGTGCGAAAATTATAAAGGTAAGATAGGTAATTTGTGTAAATGTATGTGACAACTAAACATTGTTATGTAATTAAATCTTATAAACTTTTGATACAAAGACATTTACGTAATTTATCATTTTTATATCACAAAAATTCCTGCACATTACGTATTGATTACGATGAGTAGTAAATTTGCTAATTTATTTTGGCAGGCTCATAGATTTTTATGATTTTTTTATAATATATTTGAGTAACAACAATAGATAATGAAAATTTAGAGTACGGTCTGCGCAATTTGACGATGTATTTTCCATGTATTTATATGTAGAATCCACTATTCAAATAAAGTTATGAGCCATCTCAGACATCTTTCCGGTACGGGGTGACAAAAGTTTATATCGGTCTACTACAAACTGTCTTCCACTCGCAGCTCTTTCGGGACTACAGGAATACTTGCGTAGGCTACCGCAAATACGAGCCCGTACTCGTGAACAGCCTACTACACAACCTTCTACAACCGTAGCCATAATTAAGGCAGACTATTTCACCGTATGCACATGGTTTTTGGCTTTCTTCCAATTATACGGCACAGGCATATTTTAAACACCTTTCTTTATAGCCAGATGCATTAGCCGAAAGGTCAGTGACAATTCCCGCCTCTTCGCCCAGTATGCAAGTTGGAGTCAGAGTTCACGTAGGACTGTACTGCAACTTTTGAACAGGACCTCAGAGTCTACTCAAGAAGACGAATGAAACATCTTTTAGCGCTGCATTTACGCTTATTGCATTTTTTTTTAAATAAACGTGTTATGAGGAGTAATATAATAATAGTAGTCAGTTAAAGGGTAACCAGTTTTAATTTCTAGCCTTTCGATAAGTGGCGGTGCTAAGATGCTTTTTTATATAGGTATTGTGTAAAAGCTTAGTCTACTGTTACAGATTGATTAACGCTACAATTAGTTGCATCTGTTTATTGGTAGCATACATAAAAAATAGTCCATACATACACAAATATCTTCTAATAATCTACTATCCTAACATATTTTTGGTAAACTAATACAATAATTAAATAGATGTCATTCATCTGCTGTCATTGTCAACGTATTATTTGAACGCGGATTAAATATACATAATTAATCTGATTTAACAATATCTATATATCGTAAACAGATTATTAAGAAAAAATTGAATTAATTAACATTTAAAATGACTTGCTCAGGTTTGCTGGGTGTCTATGGTAACAAATGCCTTATACCTTTCGATAATCTACAGTGAAGTCTTTTATTACAGTTTACTAAAAATAGTCTTCAATCATGAGATCAAATCGTAGGCAGCATCTGTGCCCAATGATATGAGGAATGATATTAGAAATGTTTTCTGAGCTTCAGCATAAAAATAAAATAAAGAAGATATTCTGCTAGTATATAGTTATATATTGTATTTATAAAATTAAAATAAATAAATTTAAAACTCGTTAGTATTTAAATTGATTTATACAGTTGCGTATGTTTCTTAAGGCTGATAGATGATGTTTATATTATATATATATATATATATATATATATATATATATATATATATATATATATATATATATATATATATATATATATATATATATATATATATATATATATATATATATATATATATATATATATATATATATTCCAGACACTTCAAAAGCTTGGTATCAGCCGTATATTCGTATATCGTACTATCAACAGATATAACAACACTTCCTCTGTCGAAGACCAGAAAAGATCGGGGCGGCCGCGTGCTGTTAGAACTGCAAAGGCTATTAGTGCTGTTATTAAGCTATTATTAACAAAAGCCAGAATTCGTCGAAACCCCATTAGGAAGCAACAAATCTTATCGCGAGAAATGAAGATTCCCGCTAGGACTGCCGCGTATTATGAAAGACCTGAAGCTCTGTGCTTATCGATATAGGATATGCCCTAAATTAATCAATCAAAGGCACAGAAATCTTTACCGATGAATAAATTTTCACGATTGAAGAACACTACAATAAGCAATATGATAAAGTGTACGCTCACAGTTCTAAAGAAGCTGCTCAATTGGTCGGAAAGGTACAACGTGGTCATAATCCTGCGTCAGTGATGGTTTGGTGGGGCGTGCCTTATCAAGGAATCACAAAACTACATTTTTGTGAAAAAGGAGTGAAAACTTCAGCCAAAGTGTATCAAGGTACAGTCTTGGATCATGTTATGAAACCTCTCAGCAATACACTTTTTAAAAATATACTAATATATATAACTTTCCAGCAGGACTCTGCACCTGGTCACAAGGCACGAACTACCCAAACCTGGCTTGAAACCAACGTTCCGGACTTTATGAGAGCTGAAGACTGGCCCTCATCTAGCCCAGACCTCTACCCTTTAGACTTCAAATTATAGTCAGTTTTAGAGGGCATGGCTTGCTATAAACGACACGGCGACAAGGAGTCTCTAAAAAATCTTTTGAATAAGTAGTGGCGAAATTTCCATTGGAAACAGTGCGTAAATCCATAGATTCGTGGCCAAACAGTTCAAAGCCTGTATAAAAGCCAAAGGTGGCTGTTTCGAATAGAATATTTTTTATTTTTTTGCTGATTGATTAATTTTAATACGTAAGTATAATTTTATATACGTAGGTATAAATTTTAATCATAATACATTACTTCATTAAAAAAAAAAACATTTAGACAAAGGTTCGCGAAACTTATGGTCGAATACACTATGCTACTAATGTCGTGAATATATAACAAATTAACGATTGTACTAAAAACAGCTTTACAATAATAAAGCGAATGTGTCCTTCACAGAAAATACTCGCTTCAGATGAAACGTTCATTTCAGTTACTTGAAATCATCCTTTCTTTTATTTAAATAATCGAAAGAAAAACCTGATGTATTTGTCAAAGGCCAATCATTTTTTTTATTACTATTATTATTATTTTTATTACATTCAGAGTAATGAACGAGCACACAGTTCACCTGATGGTAAATGATTCCCACCCATGAAAACTACATTCATCCTTCACAAGGAATCATAATACAGATACGCTGTCACCCTTGAGGACTGAGATGGAATGCCTCGTCACCAATAATAAAGATTTCCGGACGCCTACACTCACCGGACGAAACACGGCAGCAATATGCTGCTCTTTCACGCTGGGTATTCTGTGAGGGCGCAGTCCTACCTATCTAGCTTACCCTTTCATTCTGCAGCTAGAAACAAACTCACTGTAGCTCTACCACGTAAGAAATCATATTTTATTTAAGTAGATTGTAGTCAAACAAATTAGAGTTGTTTGTTTGTTTTTTTATTGTATTGAGAATGAATAATAAAAGTAAACAAACGAGCATGCAGTATGCATTACCCTAATGATAAGTGATTACTGCAGCCAGGTATGACTCCACACACATTCTGTTTATAACGCGTCACACGTTCAAGTACGGAATACAATGATAAGTGATTACTGCAGCCAGGTATGACTCCACACACATTCTGTTTATAACGCGTCACACGTTCAAGTACGGAATACAATGATAAGTGATTACTGCAGCCAGGTATGACTCCACACACATTCTGTTTATAACGCATCACACGTTCAAGTACGGAATACAATGATAAGTGATTACTGCAGCCAGGTATGACTCCACACACATTCTGTTTATAACACGCCACACGTTGAAGTACGGAATACAATGAAACCAGATATATAAAGGAACGTTTAGTTTTTTATTATTTCCCAGTGAGGAGCCAGTGCACCTTGGCTCCTACCTTCCAAGATCTATCTGTGGAACTCACTGATCGCCTTCAGTTATTGGGAATCGAAATTTCATCGAACCTCAACTATGGACGATTCATCGAGTCCAAGGCGAAGGCGGGCTAAGAGGATAATTGGTGACGCAGCTGAAACCAATCTGCTCAGTCTTGAACACAGGCGTAAGGTGGCTAGTGCCTTTCGGTGTTTTACAGAATGCATTTTGGAGAGTGTGCTCAGGAATTATATGATCTAATTCCCCCATTGCCGTTCCACCCTCGGACCGCACGACGTACTGCTGGATTTCATCTTTTTACTGTGAGCATCCCTCAAACCAGCGCTTTGTTTGTTTCTTTTTTCGTCTTTCATTATTCGTACAGCAAGGACTGGAATAGTTTGCCCGCATCTGTATTTCCCTCCGATTACAATGTGGGTGTTTTCAAGAGTAGAGTGAATAGGCATTTATTGAGCTAGGGCGCCTTACCATCCAGGACTGCATTTCCGTTTAACAACAGGTGGGATCGTGGTCAAGCACTTGCACTTTGAAAATTTTTAAAAAAAAAGTACTGCGTCTTCTTAATTCAGACGGCGACTGAGAGAGGGTCTTATGTAATGTCAATGTGTGTAATTTTATCCGAACGATCCAATCCATCCAATCTGTAGCGTGACCTTACCAATAAGATATACTTAATTTTATTCTGATGTTTAATGAATGCATATAATAAACTCAATGTTGATTAAGGTAAGCAAATTTGACATCTAATTACTTAAACGGAGAGGGGACATTTTTAATTAATTAGTTATCTGAGACTTCATTAATCACCGCTGTCAGAAGTCCAGATGTCGTTGTTTTGTAACGAGTTTACATTAATAATTTTTATATTTCATTAATGTTCATAGGCCTTGGTATCTTATATAAATACATAAATATGTATTAATGCTAACGTATTATTTGAAATTATATTTATATGTGGAATAGTGGATATGCAGATAAATACACGTCAGTTCAAATCGGTTAGCTTTAATGCTCCGTGACATGGTTGGCGAGAGTATAAGTTTTTTTTTTGTTTAATAAAATGTTCATACAAGTCTTTTAAGGTAGTATACAATGGATGTAGTTTTGTATTATTTTGATGTCCAACTTTGTTCGACGATGAACTACCAGATGGCACTAATTGCGTAGAATAATATATTAAATTATAATTTGCGATCAAGTAAATCGACTCACTCCCTATAAGCAGTGCGCAAAAAAAATGCTTTTAAATTTTTATTTACATAAATTATTGACCGAAAATATACAAGAGCGTTTTATAATTTCATAGCTTTTATTACTAACCGTAACCATTTAGGTCGTGCTAGTTTAATGTCCGTGTGTCGCTTTTAATTTCACGGTACGCCAAACCGAATTCTCAATCGAATTCGGTGCAGGCATAGATGAAATTAATAAATAGAGTGAAATGCGGGTTTATCATATGACCGATGTAGTTGGAAAACCTCCTGAGGATATGAATGTGAAGGTTTTTCTTCATTTCAACGCGGATCAGATTCAACCTGGTGACGCTGTAAAAGCCCTTGGGCTAACAGCGGCCATCAAAAAAAAAAGGTTTTTCTTTTACATTGACAGTAACAAACGAGCACGCAGTTAACGGCCCATGACATCTATATCCATCCTTGACAAGGAATCATAATGCAGATGCGTTGTTACCCTTTAGGACAGATGGGACGCCCGCCTAGTCACCAGTAATTAAGGTTTCCGGATCCCTACACTCACCAGACGAAACACAGCAACATTATGAGGGCGTGGTCCCACTCCGGTCGAGTTGCAAAGCCATTCATTCTGCAGTTAGAAACATAGTGCAGTATACCTCTACCACTGTAATATATACTGTGAATAAAAATAAATTGGTAGCCATTCAAAGTTCGGTTGACAGCGGATCCGCGTGGTGGACTAGGGCCCAGCATCCTCGAGGACTCAGATGAGTGAAAAGTGAGATTTCACTTTCAGGAAGATTAAGTAAAACTGATAACACTTTATAGTTTTGTTATTGAATCGGCTGTGAACGAACGAACATGGAAAAATTCGTTAAAGAATTACTTAGTGAAATAGGGTCCAAATTCAATTTGTTAAAGATTTCGAAAGCCACTCCAAAAATTTCTTCGTTAATTTCTTTATCTATTTGTTTATTGTATATATAACAAATCTATATACCACCATTTTTTATATTTCTCTTAGTCCCTTAGCGTAGGAAAATTATGTAACGGATCATAAAAATGTCGACAATCAAAGAAAAAAATTAATTTATTAATTAGAACCTACCGAAAATTTAATTTGAAAGTTATCTCTTAATAACGGACTAACTTTTTAATAAAAAAAATGATAAAATAAACGAATAGAAATTAAATTTTGTGACTTTGATTTATTTTTTTAGTATCTGGGGCACAATTTTTTTTATGTTCTTTTTATTACTTCCAATATGACTCGAGTAATATTTTGTTAATACCACTATTGATATACGTATTTAGTCCACTGTACATAATAGGTAAACACAGGAAATTATGTCAATACGGCCAATGTTTACAGGAGATTACTGGCAGTTCTAGAATTAGAAAATCTATAACTGCCAGTAATCCAGTAAGTCTCTAAGTTCCGCGATAGTTATAAATTAAGGGTCAGAATAAACCGGACTGATTTTTTTATAATATATAGAGTTTAAAAAAATTTCAATATTATTAGAAACGAACACACAGATCATAAAGTTATCAGATAGTGAGTGATGAACGTGTCTACATCTATCATCAACAAAAATTCAAGATACACACCTCCACCTTGAGGACTGAGATCGAATGCGTCGTAACCAGTAATAAAGGTCTCCGGATCCCTGCACTCATCAGACGAAATATAACAGCATTATGTGGCTATTTCACGCTGGTATTCTGTAAGGGCGTGGTTCTACCCTAGTCGAACTGACCCATTCACTCTGCAGCTAGAAACAAACTGAGTGTTGTGATATACCACTGTAAGCCTACAAAAATTATGGAATTTCTCGTCACTCACATAGGTACAAGTTCTCCTATTCCTTTTATCAGCAGACATATTACTGCTATACTATATTTAACGATGACATTCAGGAAAGCATAAACCTAACTCCTTCATAAGGTCCACAGTCGGACTTGACTATAGGAGTGTCCAGATTGTTACACATAAATAATAATTTAACCAACCCCTTTTAGAGCCACAGCGTAGTACTTTATTGTTTCCTTATTTAAAATCCAACACATCCGCCAGTCACACATCTGTAAAGGATATGACTTGACATTTACTTTAATATTTAATATTTATTTTATGATGTCAAAAGTGTGATATGTATAGTAAATAATTTAAAGCTGCGTCACCATTTGGCTCTTACCTAACCTAAACCTAACCTAAACCCAGCCTAACCCAAACCTAACCCAAACCTAACCCAAACCTAACCCAAACCTAACCCAGACCTAACCCAACCCTAACCCAAACCTAACCTAAACCTAACATAGCCTACTTAAATAAAAGAGACGCCGGGCTTTCTCAACACTATAAAGGTAGCTGATATATTCACTTATTAGTCTTAGATAGTTAACTACAGTTTTTTAAATTGATTCTTGGGTTTTATCCGAAGGATTGAGTGGACCGTCATTCACGGGAACTATTTAGAAAGAGGAGAATTACATCAAATACTCGTTAAGTTTGACAACCTACAATCAAAAGTATACAACAATTAAAATATTTGATGCTGGACCAAATTAATAAAAAAACATTGCACGAGACTGCAAAACAAAAAACAAGTTATACGATCTATTAAATATCGTTTTGCCTATGTAAAATGCACCACGCAATATTCCCAAGTATAAATATTCAATATTATACATATAACTTGATAGGCGTTGGAGGTTTATCTCATTTCAGGATCAAATAAATCACAAATATTTAATTAAATAATGAAGTAGATAATTATTTGTGTATTTTATACAATGTGTGACCTATAAGGTATAAATAAATATATATTGACAATAACAAGATATTCCTATACATTTGTATCAGATTATTTATTCGAAAAGCAAACGTCCATTATTTTGAAATATAAGAAAATTAGTCATGCCATTACCATTACTAATATTCCAGTTAACCACTGCAACCAAGCTGAAAATGCTTGTGCTAGGAGATGGTTCACGACAGTAGCCTAATGGTGGATTCGAACTTACGACCTTAAGTTTAGCTGACCGTACCCCAAACCATTAGGCTATTGATTTAATTTCAATGTTAAATTACTATGGTGTAATTTGAACTATTTTGAACAGTACTTATGTAATAGACATGTCTTGATAAATGAGATTATTTTATAAACAAACCCACTGCTAATAAAATGATGTCTTACGACCTCCTGTTTACGTTTTTTTTTTGACATAACAAACATGCCGATGCCCGAATGATTAAAATCTATACAGCAGTTTGAATGCATGGAATAAATAATTTTATATATACACCGAAGATCGGGAAAACATAGCCCCATTTTGCAGTCGGGTAAAAATATAGTTACCGTAACAGTTTTAGCAGTTGTTTTGCATTGGGCGCTCCGATATTAATCGCTAATAAAGAGCGTGTTTAGACAACATGGCTGATAAATGTAACTTACGACACAATAACGGCAAACTGGTAAAATTTATTGGACAATTAGGAAGTTGTACCTAATTTTGGTAAATTTTAGAAACGTATAATTCTCTGATATAGTTTGTCGGTGGCGTAGTGTAGTGTTTAGAGAACCTGATTGTAAATAAATTATAATGATAGTTTTTTAGTTAAAGTTAAAAGTCTTTCAAACAAAGAGAATTATGCTTTGCAAAGTAAAGGAGAGAAATCTTGAATACTTTACATAAATCATACGTATAAATGTGTTGGATATTTAAATTACGTAAGTTTCGGGGGTTCTTTGGTGGTTGTTGAGGCGTGATTTTGCATAATTTGACTATGTCATATAAAGAGGAAGTATGTGACAAGGGTGGTAATGGTATTGAATGAGGTTGGATGCAAAAACTGAGAATGATCTAGAATGAATAATAAAAAAAATGATAAAATAAATGATAAAATTTGGATAGCAAAAAGTATAGAGACAGTTATCATAGTCTAAGACAAGATTTTAATAGTAAGTTTGACACACGAGCATACAGGCCTGATAGTAAATAATGACTGCAGCACATAAAAACTACATAAACACACACAAATGGTCGTATACGTACTCCAAACATTTCTTGGAGATGATTCTTCTTTTAGTCGAGCATATTTCTACAATAATTTTTCGCTTTTTACACGAATTTCTGGAGTGGCCGTGGGTCGTATTCAAGTGATTCCCTGCCTTGCTTGAAGAGATTGTGCCACTCGTAAACCAACGTTATTCCCGGGCAAGAGTCGCCGTAAACCTATAAATTCTCTTCCATTATGGTATGAATAGATTTTCCTTCTTAGTTACGGCGTGATACTCGATTTTTTTTACCAATTGTGTTGCTTGATCAACAATAGTTCAATGACTAATGACACAATTATGTTAAAACTTCATATTTATACTAATTTTGAAACGCTGAACACGTTACGAGCTAAAAGAGATATCTCACCACGCACCATTCCGTTAAATTAATAACGCTCCTCGTACGTTATTTGACAGTGATAAAATAATAATAATTAATATATTTGTTTATAATATTTTATTTATTAACCAAACAGTCGGAGATAGAAAAAAAATTCTCCATAATAATAATGATAAATTTATTTGATAAGTATTATTTTAAGTTTCTTTAAGGTCCTTATAACTATGTAGATATTTTACAAGATAATAACTTTAATAACTTAAAAGACAGTGTCCTGCCATCTACGCTAGGAATACCTGTATTATAGATGACGGATACTGCGTGTCATATATTTGAACACACAATACAACATACAAGTTACGATTTGTCACATTTTTTTTATAAAAAATGTGTTCTGTTTGAAATAATGGGAGAAAATGAGCTTAATAAAAATGATAATTTATAATTAATTGAATTAAAATTTAATAACGATCCAGTCTTTATACTTCATGCTTAATAACCAGTTTTTTAATTTAATTTTGCATTCTTATCTATTTTATGTAAATATTTGTATAATTCTAATAACTTTATTATACAGCATAGGTGCCAAATGCGTTGTCGTTTAACTTAGGAGGTTTAGTATTGTCCTCCCATACACACTCGGTCACGCCTGCGCTTGGTAATTTGTAGCTCGTCATAAACAAGCGCTCCGTGTTGGTGGAGATGCAAACTACATAGTTTATACAGTTGCCGTACATGAGAAGTTAAGTTGAAGTGAAGAGTAAGTTGGTGGGATATCGATTTTTTATAAATGCATTAATTTTAGGATAGATATCTGAGCTCTTTCTACTTTCTACTTCTATACCGTGATGGAATATGTTATTACGCTTTGACAGAGAGTAATATATATAGTTTTTAGTAGATTAGATTTAGCCGCGTCTCGCAGCTTTTTAAAGACCCATGTCAAATTTTCTAACACGTAAAACTAGCTTAGTAACGTAAACTAGAAAATGTTTAGCCACCTTAAATGTGTCAGGTGTCTTGCAATCACAATATGAAGCAACTATTTTTTTTAAATAATATTAGCAATGCTATGAACATTACTAATCCGATTAACCACTCCATAGTCGAATGATGGATTCGAACCTACAATTTTCAGGTTCGGAACACAGAACGTACCCTAAGCCTATTAAAAACAAATTCAAAGCTATTGAAAACAGTTTACAGTATTCAAAACAACGATGCGCTGCTGTTTCACGATTGTATTTTATGAGAGCATGGTGCTATCCCAGTAGAGCTAACGTATTCACGCTGTGCCTAGTTCCTAGCTACAATTTTCCTCTACCATTATCGTCTATGTTCAGCTTTGGAGTAGCAATAGGCTGTGATGATGATGGTGATGTTAAAAATCTAAAGGTGAAATAATAGAGTAGCTTTTAGATCCCGCTTCAATGGCTGGTCAATGTTTATTTTATTCACGTGATTTTCCTTTTGTTTCTTTTATAGACTGACATTTTATGTTATACACTTTCAATTCTCCTGATTTATCTTCGTTGACATATAAAACTTTGACACTTGTCACATTCTCTTTATTTCCGCTTATAATTTTTATATTGTTAGCTAATACCACCCTTTTAAAGACACAGATAGACAGACTTCACTCGTTCACATGTGTTAAACTATCATTAAACTATTGGCACATGTTTTTGTAAGCTAATGCATGTTTATATGTCATAATTTCAATAAGAGATTGATTGTTTTGGCGCAGTTTTGGACAGTGAAATTTTGAATTTCATGTTATTTTATTTTTGTAATTATTTTATATCTAAGTACCAAATAAACATTTCTTTCTTTCTTTCTTTCTTTCTTAATGATTATTGTTAACTGCAGCCCATAAACACATCTATTCCCAACAGAGATGGACATGCGTTCACCCCCTGCGAATTAAGATGGAATATCTCGCCGGAAACAGAAGTCTGGTCACCGGAAACTCTTACCAAGCCAAAAAGAGTATTATTATTATTATTAGCTTCCGTGGTATTCTGTGTAACCTCTCCAGTTAATTCATGTTGTGGATAGAAACATGCTGCTACGTGGCTCTACAAACGTTGAAACTGATAACTACAAAGTAGGGTATTGAATTGAAAGCTTTAAATTTTATAATTTATATATTTCGATTTATACCGAAATATGAGAATAGTATTTGAACTCGAAACCTTTTTTTTGTATATTAGGTGACAAAAAAGGCAAGCAGCTCACGTCTTGGAAAACTATTAATTAAGTGATTGATTGTTTGTACTACTATTTCAATTAAAGATAGCGTGAACTAACAGGTTGTTTCTAAGCTTTCCTAAGCTTTGCGGAACCAATTTGCCATGTTTAACTTCTCCAGTAAGCATGTTATTTATTACTGCTCGTAATTTCTCTCCCTGCAAATTTCAGACAAGATTTAATGCGTGGTAAAGGAAAACATATTTAAAATTTTAATAAATTTTCTTATAATCTTTAATTATTATAAATAACAAATGAAAAGTCACATGTTAAGATTTTATGCGAAAGGAAGTTAGGCCGATTCCCTTCTTTCTAAATTGTTTTATTTAGACATTGATTATCATACAGGTCGCAAGGCGTAGTGGTACTAGATTCGATTCCCAGCCGAGAGACAATGTCTGTGCATCACATATTGTTGGTTTTCGGATCTGGGTATAAGTTATTCTATTTCGCTGACTCTAAAAAATATATCTTTATTTTCATAAACATCAGAATAAAAACTACTAATTAATGGAATCTATCCTACCTTGTCATTTTATGTATCTACTAGGAGGTTCTGGCTCATTTATATCATATATTAAATACATAAACCCTATATATAACTCTATATATAAAAATGTTTACCACATCTCGTTGTAAATATATAGTTCATATGTACATCTCAACGTCTTCATGCGTGTGTGTGCTGTATCTGGCCTTTCCAACAATTTTATTTCGGAAACATTACAATGGATTACGGAATACAGTGAACTTGCTTTTGTGTTTGTGGGAAAGTTTACGGCACTATAATATATTCTGTTTAGTTGATGTCATTTCATATCCGAAAAAAATCGCCGCAGTCATAATCGACTCGGAGATCGACATTATCATTATCATGATCTCCGTTATTTGAAACGTCGATCAAAATATCAATTAACTCGACGCTGGAATTTTAACATAAACACTTTGTTTAACAACAATAGAGCTCTCATTAAAAGTTATGCTAACAATAAGCAAACAGGAAACTCTCGCCTTTGGGAGACGAAAATACACGTATAACTAAATAGCAAAAGAGCATAAATAAATTTAAATACAACACTGCAAAATTTATATACAATTAATCACTTTGATTCTGTGTAGGTATTATAGTACCATGAATATTTTTATATCAGTCTTCCGTCTCTGCCTTACAATTTCAGACCTTTTCGTTACTTTTTTAAGCTTTTAGGGATGACTAATTAGCAAACAACTCAACAGATGGTAAGCGATTACTGGCACCCGGATTCATATTCGCTGTGGAATTATAATTCAGATCCGTCATTAACCTCAACACCAAAAATTAGCTCTCCGGTATCTTCATTTCATCAGACCGAAAAACAATAGAGCTAATCAAGTATTTTAAGCTAGTCCGGAAAACATAGTCCCCGGGTTAGGACTGACCTGATCTATCTGTACATGCTACAGTTAGTTTATAACTACAAAGTGACATTACCAAGCCACACACAGCTAGTATCGTCATCTACTGCTAGTGGAGTAAATAAGAGCATAACATTTCTGTTAAGCTCCCAATTATTAGAGGATCAAAGTACGCACAAGCCGACAATTTCGAAAGTATATTTATTTAAACGAGACCGATGGGAACATTGAATTGATTGATTTTTTATCATTAACATTTTTATGGAATTAAGAGTAGTTCGTTAAAATAATAAGTACTTACTGCGAACCATAAATGTGATTTCGGTGACCATCAGTAAGCCACCTAGTAACTGGTATACAGTAAGACAACGGTACATCTTCAATACAGGCAACTTCTCCATACTAGAGCCAGTTTCTGGGAAACCCATAAACAAATAAACCATATTTGATAGAATCAATAGACTTTATACGAATCTTAGTCGTAGGTTGAATGAAATTCGAATATTATCATAGATTATCTCTTAGCAGCAACATTTATGTCCAGTTGGAGTGGTTAACGGAAACATTAGTAAAATGAATAGCATTTTAAGCGTTATCTTATATATGAGTAAAATAAACTTTACATTACGAATGCAACTACTCGTGTAATATCGGTTTTTAGAAGTTTCATTGATTACGCTCCATTATGTATAATAATCGCCCTTAAACATTTAACGCACAAGAAGGAGCTTTCGTAAATTATCTTTTACAGTTAAAAATAGAAGTATTGAAATTCTTTTACCAAAATTTGTAACAATAGTTACAAAACCTAGGGTAAACTTCTAGTATTCACAAATTCCTTTCAAAACGAATATAGTAATTGGTAAAAATTACTGGATCCAAATTTCGTATCAGCCTTTGTTATTTAATATACGGTCCTTTAACAACAAAATAAATATTTATTGTATTCTCTGTAACATAACCTGGTTTAATGGTTTTGCCAATAAACAATTGAATGGAAATTTCAATGGCATTCGAAACGATATCTTGTTACCCAAAATTGTTATGCAAAAATTTTACGAGTGACAGACGAGCAGACACTCCATAAACAACTTGAATAAAGAATCGAGATAAAGGTATATTCCTGAAGACTAAAAGGTTGCCTTGTTATTGGTTCTTGAGATCTCTTAATATATCTATAGCAGACACTGTTACTTTGCGGTAATTTTCAAAAAAGAAGAAGGTATTTATTTAGTCAAACTAGCTCATCCAATGGTAATAATATAAATTCTGTTTTGACAGTTTTAGAGCCACGATAAAGCTAGTATCTGGCTGTTACTGTCCACGATGTCGGCTCGACATCTCCAGTGACCTCATTGATGATATTTTTTTCCCATCAAATTTTAAGTGCTAAATTATCACGTGTGTGGCGGTGAAAGAAAACATTGGGAAGAAACATTCATTTTTATGAAATAGATTAAAAAAAATTACCAGTGTTAGAGCTACGCTGCAGCTTGTTTCTAGCTGCAGCTCGACCGGGGTAGGACCACGCCCTCACAGTCTGCTGTTGTGTTTCGTCTGGTGAGTGCAGGGATCCAGAGACCTTTTTTACTATATAATAACAAGGCATTCCATTTCAGCCCCTAAGGGTGACAACGTATCTGCATAATGATTCCTTGTCAAGGAAGAATTTAGATGTTAAGGGCCGTGGGAATCACTAGCCATCTGGTGAACTGTGTGATCGTTTATTACTCTCAGTGTTATAAAAATATCAAGACAGACGGCAATCAGCTTTGGAGTCGCGATGCCTATTATGCGAACCCTCTATAGATATACCACATTAATAGTCCCAGGGTATACTTAGATTAGCTTAGCCACGCCCTGATAGCATACCGATAGGTATTCAGGGTTACAACTCATTCCATCTGAGTCGTGAACAGTGGTAACGTATTTGCATCTTCTTTTTTTTATTGAGTATGGAAGCAGATGTTACGGACTGCCTTCACCACATCCCGTCAGTTTGTCACCCCTTATTTATTTTTATTTATATATTGTAGGAAAACTTACAGCTATACAATACTAATCTATAATATACAATTAGGTCACTATTAAGCAGATAATAAGTTTTCACATGTATTCATAAAAAATAGAAATATTCAAGTCCAGGCAGCATCGATTAAAAAATCACATCAAAGTCCTGGAGATACAGCATCACTAGACATATCAATAAAGAGCTGACGTATGGTAAATATGTTAAAGATAACTACGATATATTTTTAACGTGTAAGAATATTTATGAATTTTTTACTCTATAATAAAATCATGATTTTATATAAAATCACTAAACTTGTTTAGTGTTCCATATCATGTTAAACCTAGCCTTGTTTACAGCTCTAAGAAAATTGGTTTCCGAGCTACGGAGTAGTCCTTATTGTAAGTAGTAATGGTGTTTACAATCCACGTTGCCGATTATCTAAACCTCAGCCGGCCTTTCAAGATCGTTATCCACTCGAGTAATCAGAAATTTCTACTTCAGATTATTTGGAAAGTATTATGAAGGTGTTACCTCTAATTTTATTGCGTATGAAAAATTTCGATTTGACATGGAATAACATTCTGTATGATAATAGAATGCTTAGTGTAAAATAGTGTAATTTGAAGCGTCAATAGCCTAATGGTTTAGAGTGTTGCCAGCGAAACTTAAGGTCGTAAGTTCGAATCCACCATTCGAATATTGCCGTGAACCATCTCCTGGCACAAGCATTTTCAGTTTAGTCGGAGTGGTTAACCGGAATATTAGTAATGTTATTAGCATTTCTAATATTCTTTATTCAACATGGATGTCTCAGAATGGGCACCATCGTTTCTTTTTACAGAATAGGTGGCAGACAAGCAAGCACCTTACCTGATGATAAGTGATTACCGCCTCCCATGAACAGCTGTAAGACCAGAGGCGTCGCAGATGCCCTGCTGGCTTTTAACAAATATTTAGGTTCTTTCTCGAACGTCCCTAAATCGTATCGGCTCAGAAAACTCCACATGGTAAATTAGATGAATATAATCTAATAAGGTAATTTATATATTTTTAACATTAAAGATTGAAGATGCACGTGTCCTCTGTGAAGGCTGAGATGAAATACCTCGTTACCTGGGTCCCTGGATTCATACACTCGCCTAAACACAGGTTATTTCACTGTGATATTCTATGACTCATTCATCGAGCCAGATACTAGACGAGGATTGGTTTCAATGGTGGATTAGGGTTGAAATAACGATGTCAACGTCAATTTGACAAAATATTTTACACTAAAAGTTCTATATATATTGACTTTAGGTAAAATATTAAAAATGAACTTTACTGAATTCATTCTATTATTCATTCATTCATTACATCATTATTTGTATGTATATAATAATATATATATAATTGCATCATTTAAACTACATAGCAAAGTTTATACATTCGTCTACGTACTACTCGTAGCTGTGACGACTTCATACGCACAAATACCTACATATGTCTCTACGAGCGCGAATCTCACTGTATATATATTTTTTATTTTTAAAAAAACATGAGCCGCGTTGTGGACTATGCTATACCACCCTTTTGGAAAGGAAGCCTATGCCCTATATATATAATATATTCAAATTTCATTATATAAATATTTTTTTAATTAAATAATTTTAAGTAAAACATTAATTTAATAAAAAAAACCCATTAACAAGGCGACGTAATCTTTACTTAGACGTCAGTTTACTTAACACACTGCTTGGTTGAGTATATCGCTTATCTCCAAAAGTTAAATAAAATGTTTATTTTATATTATAAGAAAATACAAATATAAGCGAATGATTAAACGATACCCGTTAAAAGTGAAAAATAAAGAAACGAATCATACTTACCCTTTTTACTGAAAAAGTCTAATAAATCTACCAGTCTAATGAAGAAACCATTTACATTTAATTAATTTGCATTGACCAGTGATATAGCCAGGTTACAGTTTGCTTCTTATAACAGCATAAATGAAACGACGCTATCGGTGATGGACCACGCCCTCACGTAATACCACCGTAAAATACACATCATATCTCGTGCGTGTAAGGATATGAAAACCCTTATTTTAGATGACGAGGCTTTCCATCTTAGCCCTAAGGGTTGTCACCCCTCCGCAACATTGTTCCTTATAGGGGAAGAAAGTGAATGAGTATGAAAGTTTTATAACATTAATTTAGTTATTAATATTAGGGTGGCATACAAGCACGCAGTTCACATGTTCCATCCTTGACCAAAATCAACACACACATACGCCACCCCTGCTTACTGAAAATGTTGAACATTCAAAGTACTTCAAGTTTCATACGAAATCTTAGAGACAAGTTTAACTGTGTTTGACTACATTTTTATTTCAAACCCGTAAGGGTACAAACAATACCCTTCTAATAAGTAGACCTAACGATCCCTGTACTCACCGTTCGGAACACAGCAGCGTTATGCTGCTATTTAAGCCGAGGGTTGGCTTAACCAAATACTTACCAAATAAACAACTACAATATCTCCTGATTGTATGATGTGTAATGATAGTCAACAAAAAATTAACTTAGATCGATCTAACGCTATCAAATAATACTGCAGCAAGTCTGAACAATATATTTTCTTACCTTAATATGTATCTTTAAGTCGATCCCCTAGCATAATAATCGCTAAAGTCTATTCAAAATCAAGCTCGAATGAGTTCACAACTTAAAATAACAATCTTAAAAGAAGCTACTATTAAAAAAAATATATCTACTAAATACTCGTACAAAAGTTTTGTTAAATTCATTGTGCTGTAGCTTTTGAGAAGATTCTGAGATTTCTGATGTGAGATATACTTATTTTTTATGTCTGTTATCACCCAACGGCCACAGGTGTCATCTAATCTTGTTGATTCAAGCATATTTGACAAAGTTTATGAGTAATATTAGGCTGTTTCCATGATAAATGATCAATTATCCACAGATCAGGTGTACTGGCAATGGGCTGGCTATATAGCGTCACTGAGAAATAAAGATTCTCGAATGGCAACGCAGTGTAGGACGTACTCCCATTAGTGTGTGCATGCAGTATAATCTTGATCTATTTGCGTAGGTCTGCGGGAAGTCAATGGATGCAGGTGGCTCGGGATCGTTCTCTGTGGCATTTTGTGATAGAGGCATATGTTCAGCAGTTGACTAGTGATGGACTGGGATGATGATGATGATGCTGCAAATTGATTGGAGACAATGAGTGTTATAAATATTTGGTTTACAAAGATTTATATAAAATATGCTGTTGATGAGAAAGCTGGAGCTGTTCAACATACATTAACAGTTAGCTTCAGAGCTTAAACTTGAACGCGGAGCGTTATATAAGCGCTCGTAACCGAGAAGTTTCGACGCGATTACCATAAGGATTTACATAATTATCTGAAAGCATGCATCTGGTTATCTGGTATACAAAATTGTAAAATTTTATGAATTATAAATGATATAAAGAATTAACGAATTGGGTATCACGCGGATAAGAATCTGTCATAGGTCAGGATATTGATTCGTAGATATTATGCCTGGGTTTCATTTCTCATTGCCTTGTAATAAGATTACCGGTCTTTTTTTCAATAGACGTTAAACTAATTAGGGTTGTATTCCCAATATCCCGGTCCTTTTAAGGCTGCTGTGCTTCGTGTGGTGGGTGCCTGAACTCTGCCAGGACCCTGGAACCTACTTATTGATAATGAGACTTTCCATCCCAATTACTACCACGCTTGTGCATCTTGAATCTTCGTTGAGTATGGATGTAGCATATTATGGACCGCAGTCATACATAACGATCATATGAACTGTAATTTCGTCCAATGTTATATAAAAGAAGTAAACAAATAATGTAATATTTAGTTAAATAATTTAGATTTGTATTCTTTTAGAACTTCTTCTATATTTACTGAAGATCGTAATGTGTAATTGAATTTAAATTTAATTACATTTTATTGTAAAGCTTTTTATGCTTTGAAAATAATTTATGTTAAATGATAAATTATTAAATTTGAACAAAATATAAAAAGAAGGACATTAATAACTCAAATTCATTGGCCTGTAAACAGTCAACGGCTAATTGTCTCTTTCACCCTTTTACTACGAAAATATGTGTGACGTATTATTTATTTTATATTTACTAACATTAAGAAAAATAAATTGAACTTACAAATAAAATAATACAAAGACTGTAGTATTATAATTATTAAAGTTTTTTAGTTAATTATATAAGTTAATAATTTTTTAATAAGTAATAATATTTTTCTATTGTTACTATATGTATTCGGAAAAATTGACTAGAGCTAAGGTTTACTCTTTATAAAATTCTACTTGGCTTTCTTAATAAAACATCCTAACCGCGTGGGATTTGATTCGTTTCAATGGAAATCGAACAGTTTCGTTAGATATGTTTACGCCAACATTTTTCATAATTTCATCAAGAAACTTCGTTTTTTATTTCTCTATGTTTAATTACATAACTGACGGCAATCATATTCAGAGATTAAAGAATTGTATGTGTGTATGTTGAATTCAACTGCATTCAATTAATCATTTAGACTTAGATAAAATGTACAAACAAGTTTTATTAATAATATTAATAAAAAACAAATTTCCTTAAAATATATAATATGTTCAAAGTGTGTCAGAACGAATGGACCAGACTTATTAGGAATAAGAAGACAGGGTCAATTATTCCGTACCACATAAGTGGGGTATAAAAAATAAGAAAATGTACTTAATAAAATATGTACAATGTGCTCGGTTGCGGAAACTATAATTAGAAACGATAGATTATAACTCAAATTCTAAGAGTATTCAAGGAAGTACACTAGGCATCTTTTTATTTATACTTTACACGAACTATATATAAATGTGTAAAAGCTATTTGCGGTATACTCCTCATACCATTAAAAATCTTAGAAATATTACCTCTACGTGCAATCGTATATTGCTCGTAAAGGTAATATTTCTAATGTAGAGACTAGTTTCATAAACGTGTTTTAAAAGTTAAAATACGGTCAAGGTTCAAAGTAGCCTGATAATCTTGTTATTCAAGATGTCCCAAATATAGTGCGCATACAAAAGAAACTGTTTTTGGATAGTTAAAACAATTTTTAACAAAATATTGCAAACTGTTATATTATGTTAGAAAACAACCTATTAATCCAATTATAAAATTAGCTGGAAATGGCTTGACATGATTGTTTCATTACATCGTTAATACATAACCCAGTACGCAGTTTGTGACTAAATGTTAAACTTATCTAACCTCAAACGATTGTAACACTGCATGTTTACATACGAGACAAAAAGCAATTCATTTGTGAAAAATAGCCGCATACGCCCCAGGCTAAGTCGTATTGAATCGGTCCAAACAATCATCCGGCACTCCTCGTTTTATGACGTCAATCGTATTGTTCCATCAATATGGTTATTAGTCACATGGACCGACAATATGTTAGAGAAACTAGCTCAACCAAATATTTTATTTGTCATTCTTTGTGGAACTATAAATATATTATATAAATACGAGTAATACATAAATATACATATAATCTGCGTCTTTGTCTTTCTTATGACAAACCATCTCAGTTTTCAGAAACCGCGGAAACTAAATACATTTTACTAGGAATCATTTCAATTCATCGCAATCCTCCAATTCTCAGACAGAGTGACAAGGCATTTACGTGTTTATGGCTGCTTTAGGCTGCAGTCTTCATGTTGCTATAATTCCACTTACGTATATACATCCAGTTGTGTGGTACGGTATAAGTAGAGCAAGTTATTCTGATGTAATCTAATTTCAATATATAAATGGTAATATATAAGCCATTCTGCTAATGTTAAAAAAAAATAATTCGTGCACATTTATCGAAGTCTTGGCACGGTGTTTTATTGTCATAGTTATCCAATTCCAATCCCTTTTAAAAATGAAAAGTACTTCGCAAATTTTTTTGACAATTTATTTTTTCAAATATTCATTCTTCAAAGGAAAAACGTAAAAACAACACAATCCGAATTCCGTTTCAATCACTATCAAGCTGACATATGCGACGCTTTAGACTGCATTTAATAACCTAGCAAAGAGTTCATATCACAGTATTAGTGGTATACATATCTAACATATACTACATACTTCTAAAAGCTTGCATACAAATTGTTTTTAATTTAAAAAAAAATTGTAGTCGGTGATATAGTACAATCAGCCACTAGCGAAAGTTCTATAACTGGTCACTTCAAATATATTATAAAAAGTAATTTAAATGTTTTTTAAATGGCATTCTCTGGAATAAATAAGTTCTAGTATTCTGTATTGAATACACATTACTTGCTGTGAATTTATATTTTTTTATTTGTTGCCATTTGGAAAATTTTATGTTTACATTACAGTGAATGTAAAGTTTTAATTTTACATTTTTTTTTGCCATTTTGGTATTTGTGTAGTCAGTCGAAAGTTGTCAGAGATATTAATCGAAATTTGAGACTGAAGCTCCAATTCCACACCGAACTTCAGATACAAATTTTGAGAATTGCGTGTTTACATAATATTATATATAATAGTATATATTAATGCTTGCTATAATTTTTGCTATGGTCAGCAAGAAAGTAGTCAGAAGTTTTAATACAATAAAGAAAACCTCGTAAGAAGACTAGACCTTTTACAATAGTTTCAAAGAATGAAATGCGCATAAGCTATCAGGGAGAATACTTTAAAAATAATGGGGAATAGGGGAAAATTTTTTTCGTATCTATATATGTACTTAGATTTAATTCAAGATATTTTTTATCATCGTTTATTTACATTTTATTATTATGTACATGTGCCATTTTGTTCAATACCTTGTAGCCATTTTGTAGGTAGTGACATAATCCCATTGTAGTAAAAATTTTGGAGCTTCCGATCAAACGACTGTGCCAAGTAGTTTGACAGTCCTTCTTTATGTTGACCAAATACTACATAAAGAATTCTAAACAGAACGATATAGGTAAAAATCTGAGAATGTAAGGTCATGGCAATATGGTGGATGTATTTCCATTTCCCAACGAAGATCTCTTAATATCTGCTACGTGGCTAAATATGTGCGTCTGTCTTTATCGTGATGAAAAACCACACACTTTCTGTCGTCCAATTCCGGCCATTTTCATTCATCAATTTCTCTATTTCTTGCTTGTAAAAGCTCATAATGAACGATGCTCTTCTGTGGAGCTAAACTGCCCTTTGACAATGATCTTTTTCGCAAGTTATTGTCGTAGGTAATCCACTTTTCATGATCAGTAATCTATCTTTTCAAAAACCGTTCGGTTTTATTAAGTTTCAATAGAGAAACGCTAATGAGTACACGACTCATTAGGTTTTTTTCAATGAGCTCGTTGGGTACCCAAACATCAAGCTTTTTGTATATCCAGACTTTTTCAAATGGGTCAAAACTATATTGTGGTCAACTCCTAGCTCTACAGCAATCTCGTGACTACAAATATGCCAATCTTGCTCCAGTTTTTCAAAAATGACTTCATATTTTTGACATCAAATTTCCCGGACCGGAAATGCTTGAACCAATGTTGTGCTATTCTTATGAACACTGCATTAAGTCCATAAGGATACCATTTTCTTTCTAGAATTGTGTCCTATTTTTCTCTTGTAATAAAACTTCAAAATATATAGAATTTCTTCGTTAGATTCACTCATTTTGGTGGGCAGAAAAACTATAGAAAAATGGCGGCAAACCGTTTTGCTTACTATTTTTCTGTTTATAAAATATCGTCTATTTAATGGTGTCAAAACCAGCTAGATACAGACAGTACAACAAAAGAGATTCCACTGCAACTTTTTAATTACAAAATATGAAAAAACCCAACCCATTACATATATATATATATATTATATATTAAGCTAGTATCATATATTGAAAAAGACTACAAACTTATGAGGGTATGATAAACGTGTAATGATTGAACTCATTAAACATATGGAGCATATGTTTTAGTCCAAACTTAGATAGTTGAACAACATACAGTTCCCGGTTTATCAACCGAAGAAGTAAACACTTACGTATGTCCAATTCCAAATCCCATAAATGACCTAACACAAAAAACGTTTTCCATGTAAAGTCTAATACTTGAATAAGGTATGAATACACTTTTCACAACCATTATCCAAAATTTAAACCAAAAAACTAACAATGTCCATATTTTGTAACTCACTGTACAAAATAATATGTCATACATGTTCGCGAACCGTCGTAGTTTGTCACTAAACTCTCCTCGCCACCACGTAATGAGAGCTTACAGTTGTCAGATTGCGCGGCGTACCAAATCCTGTTCCTCATGTTGCGTGTTAATCTGTATAATTTATCACATAAAGGTGCGGGATTTACTCGTTACCTAAAATTTGTATACACAAATTCACTATGTTAACGTTGTAATATATTTCTTCTATATACTTTCTGGAGAGATCAATCGACGGATTTAACTCGAATGGGCAGCGTTCGGGAAACTATCTATACTATCTTCTCATGGAATATACCTTTGCTTAAAGACAAAATTATTTATTAGTGCGTGTAGCCAACGATAACCATGGCATTAAGAAGTGGTCCTTCATGGCATAGAGAAGTGGTCGGGCGTACGAGAAAGCTCAAAATCACTCACCAAGAGCGCTGATGATTTTCTTCGTGATCGAATATGAAACGTGGATATTCACAAAAAGATCATATATAAAGGTAATCAGCATAATTGAGTAAACCAAGGGGTAATGGACCTTACACGTTACCAATTGCCGTCCACCCCGGGTTCATCTATCGGAGACTCATCCAGTACGCCCGCGAAGCTGAAATCACTTTGTAGTCACCCTATACGACAGGAGGTGTCATTAAAAATCGGTTATGTGACATTTCTCGTAACCACTTCGATGGTAAACAACCATTTTGATGTCCCCTTGAGATACTCTCAGCGAATTACGTCAGCGAAGCAAGGAGCAAGGCAATATAGATGGGTCCGTCAAGTAAAGATTTACATCTTTAAGGATACAAGATGAGATATACATGAATGGGATTAAATCATACCAACGTATTATATAAACAAACCAGGGCCTTCCCCGGTTCTTTTATATAATACGTTGTCCTTACTATACCCTCACAGAATACCAACTTGAAATAGCCCCATAATGCTACTGTGTTTCGTCTGATGAGTTTCGTCTAGGGATTTCTGATGACGAGACATGCCATCTCAGTCCTCAAGGGTGACAACGCGTCTGCATTGTTATTTCTTGTCAAGGGTGAATATAGATGTCATGGCCGCAGATATCACTTGCCATCAGGTGAACTTACTGTCAATATAACAAAAAAAAAAGCGATCATGAGGAAAAAATTAAAAAGATTAAAAATGTGTTACTAATTTGGTTTTGGGTTTGTAAGAAGATTATATTCGACTGATTTAAACTTTTGACTAATTACAATTTCATATTCGGTGTTTATAATTCAGTGTTGCGTTATCATAGTGAAATCTATCCTAATTGATCTTAATAGCGATGTAATACGCGGCTTTCTATTAACTGCGTTACTCAACGTCAGGATAACAATAAAGGCTGGCTCGAGCGAATACCACCTAGGGATTAGCTAACTAATGTTAGTAATTACATTTCTATTAATTTCTATTTACGTGTATATTTGAATTTGTTACAACAATACGGTTTAAGTTTTATTCTTAAGATTTAACATTTATTGTAAATATAATTATTTAATGCCACTAGCTAAGTCGTTATAATCATCTCATCTAAATCCTTTGATGAATGTCGGCGTATATTTTCGCACCTGAGTAACAACCCGCATTCGCACGGGCAAAAATTGGCTCGACGAATTGGGCCGACATTTTTGATCTTTGCCGCATGCGGAAGGGCTACATGAATGGGCAGGTATGTTTCCACGGCTCCACAACCACCGATTCCCTTTTCGAAATTTCTCTCTCGCATACACGAAGTGAGGCCGAAACATAGGCGCGACCTTCTGCATAGCCTCTCATCTCCAGATAAGCGATGTGGGATACACCAAGCCCATCATTACATCCACCTTCCTTGAAACTCGACAAAGCCATTAGGATCTGGTACGGCTATCCTTGGACGTAATGTATTGGATAGCTTCACCGTGAATGATCAAACTAAAATTGACATAGATATATATATGTAAGTTAAGCAAAAAACTTGGGTTATTAAACTCGGTAAACTATGTCCGTGCAAAGTTCTTCCATTTAAACTTCATGAGGCGGTAATAGTGCAACAGTGGAAGCACATAAGTGGAGGGGGCATATAAAACGAGCATCGACAACTCCTCAGGCTTTATTTCCTTTAAAATATCTAAAAAAATAACTCGTTATTGCTACTGGTGTGAAAATGGCTACGGGCTGGTTACCTCCGCGTCTAAGCTAAGAACAAAAATTCCTCAAGGAATAGCAGTTATCGTTGTTTTTTCACGAGCTATTTTTGTTTTAACGTAATTTTATTTGTACAAATCATATTGTTGATTATAATAAAAATAAATATATCATTTTACACATCAGACTTTCACTAGACTTAAATGAAATTTTTATGGCCTATGAGTTATTAAATTCATTATTCTCAATGTGGCCCGGTCTTTTATCTGTTCTCAGCGGCCTACCATATAAAATATATAGACGTGTTTTCACCTAGTAACATTTAAAATCGATATAACAGTAGATATACGTGTAAAGTAAATTACCCACACTTAACAAGAGCTGCGGTGGCTCAGTTTCTAAGCACTCGCTTTTAATTCACGTCACGCGAGAAAACAATGTCCCATCCCCAGCACCAATCAAATTGTTATTGTTATTTTAAGTGCTGATAAACACGCTCGATGGTGAAGAAATAGCGGCATTTCTAAGGAAGATGAAAATTATTTCGAAGATTTATGATTTGTTCCACCAATGAAGCCGATATACTTATATATATATTTAAAATAAATATATTATTATTTAGGGGATATTTCTTTTCCTGTCTCCACCTAGTTGGTCAATAAATATATATAAAATATAATGTAATATATATACAAAGACCAACCAGACGGGAATCCCTCGACAGGGGAGTCCAAACGGTCGAGGGTTAGGGCGAAAGGGAGAGAAAAAAACCTACGGACTATACGAGCGGTGTCGCGTAGCACCGCCTTCTGCATTAGAGCCTAGAGCTGCCCGTTCCGGAGTCCCAGACGCCTCAGTTTTACTTCAGATACGACAGAATAGTTTATCATTATTATTTGTAAAAGAATATTAGCAATCCTATTAACATTACTAATAAAAAATTTTGTGCTACGAGATGGTTCACGACAATGGTTGGATGGTAAATTCGAACCTACGACCTTAAGTTTCGCAGACCTTACCCTAAGCCATTAGGATAATGGCACTTTTTATTTGGAACAACAAAAAATAGTACAATGTATATTACAAGGGAAGAAAAAAAATATAAGTGATAGACAATTATCACACTACGTTATCCACTTACTCAAGTTGTTGTTTACAATTATTACTTGGAATGATGGGGCATATTACATTCATATATGTATAAAAGATTTTACTTTGTGATTTATTAATAGGATTTCAATTCATATTTAAGAGATATGTTAGCTGAATTATTCGTCTGTGATAAAGATGCAAAAATATCAATGTGGGTGAAGCTGTCTATTATTTTTTTTTATTACATTTTTAATACATCAAGAGTAACAAACGAACACACCGTTCACCTGATGGTAAGTGATTCTTGCGGCCTATGAGATTTTAATTCATCCTTGATAAGGAATCATAATGCAGATTATCATTAATTATTATATTATATCATAATGTGATTATCTATCATATTGATCCAAGTTGATTTAACAGCGCTGGATAATCAAATTTATTATGACAGTATATTATATAAAGTCTCGATCTCATAGTAATTAGGTTATATTTTTCACAAAGTTCATGGTATGATAAATTAAAATTATATATTAATGATAAATATATATATTTACTTTTATTTTAATAAAATGTTACAATAAAAATGAAATAAAGAATAATAAAATTTATACATTTTTTTTGTCTTTGTATTCATTAAATGGTGCATAATATTGATATCTATTCGTGATCGTTGTATTGTATGTAAGTTAGAATAACTTACACCTCCATGGTAACTTAAATGACACGGATTAGCATCCAACACGAGTTGCGACGCGAATACAACAACTTAACAACAAACCCATTATAACTTATGGCAACGGAGTATTAAACAAACAGTACTATAGTAACTATGTATGAAGGAATATTATTTTGTACGACTGTTGTCAAAATTTCTAACTTCGCTTTGATTTTCGAGTTTAGATGTGCGATATATTTTGATTTGTAACAGGTATTTCAAGAGGATGTCAGAATATGCATAATGGCTGAACCAATTTACGTGTTTTCCGTGATAGAGCGAGCTACTTTCTTAGTACAGATAAATGGGTCGTCACGACCGGCTAAGGGCGACTCCCTCACAGGAAAACATCGTAAAATAGTTGTTTCCATATCATATGCTGGTATGTCATCCCTAATATTATGACAAAATTAAGTTTCTGATGATGTTGAAGATATTGACAGTGGTATAGCTACAGAATTTACACTTTGTTTCTAGATGCAGAATGAATGAATGGGTCACCTCAACCGGGGTGAGGGTATGGTCCTACCCTCACAGAATACCAGCATAAAATAACTATTTATTTCAATAAAATATAGTAAAATTTCAATTTATTTACAAACAATATAATGACTAAATCGTTATAAATTAAAATAAAACAATGCAGAGCATTCAGATAAAATGTATACAAAAACCTTTCCAAAATCTTCACTGTTAATTTAATAAGCAAACGGGTCCGCCGAGTTCGGAAGATTTCCAGACACATAAAAGTTGGAAATAAACATATGAATGTGTTATGTTCAGAGGATATATAGAAAGTGTAATTATTCGAACCGTAGACACTTTTCCAACTCAACTTCAACTTCTCTATGCTCAGGGTATTCCGAATTATACGATACGATTAAAAGGAAGGCAATCAAATAAGGCAGTTTTGAAGTTTATGACTGATGGCCACTATTAGCCAGAGAGCTTTTACGGCTTCAGCGAGTTGAAAGGTGGCTGGGCGCTTAGAGCAATCAGCCGAGCTATTTATGGTTAACCAGCAAAGGGAACCTCACACTGCGCGTGAAAGTAACTGACTCTACAATTCTGAATTCACATAAGGCAGTGTGCTACGTACTAACGACTGATATAAAAAGATCATAAACGCCATGCTTATCGTTTAACTTACGTTTTATATTGAGGCAGATATTACACCATTGTACTCAAAAGTTACTAAAGTTTATTTTTGTTTAAAGATCTATAACAGCAATTATTTTAACACACAATATCTTAAATTTAATATAAACATAAAAATATTATTTTATTAATTTATAGGTATGTAAGAAAAGCTTAGCTTTAGCTTTTTACCACGGCTCCATTTATCGCCTTTAAAATCACCCCATTTCATATTCGCTTTGAGCTACGCGTATATACCAAAGTTTTATTTACAAATGCCTTAAAAGCTGAATTAATAATTCCATTACATTAATACATGCATATACATAGATATAAACATAAATGTCTAGATAATAATAATAATAAAACTGACATAAAAATATACAACAGTTGTCAACACAAGACTTTTGGCAATTTACACTAATTAGGTTGAAGGTTAACATGTAACTTGTAGAGCGACTGAATCCAAGGGTCGTTTAACGTCAGCGTTCCAGAAAAGTGTTACCTTCATCACAAGGTAGACATTAAAATCTCTAAATGTAACATAGAATTTCAACCTTTTTGTATTAAAGTTATGTATGTGTGCATTAAAACTATTTTTACCCCTAATATAATTGTTTGGAGGAAACTGGTTATTTTAGGATATTTCTAAATCATTATATAGCTTCAGTTTTTTTGATGTCTTTTTCTTTTAAAAAAAGTATGCTAGCATATCATTTCAACTATGCTTAAATATTTGTGTAGGAGATGGTTCATCAAAATCTTCAAACGGCGGATCGCAGCTACGATGTTACGTAGCGCAGTTGGTAAACTTTCACAGCTCAACCATTAGAGCATCGACTGTCTTTCAGATTATCTAATACCTCACTCGTATACTGGATCGTGCAAATACTAATTAATCGAAACAGCAAATACTCGATTTGTTCTTTATTGTAACATAAGTTCACACATGAACATTATTTTAAGCTTTTAGACAGAATCAAAAAAATATTCTCACAAAAAATATGTTTTTTTTATAATAACAATGAGAGTAACAAACGAGCACACAGTTCACCTGTAGGTAAGAAGTGGTTCTTGCGGCCCATGACATCTACATTAATCCTTGATAAGGAATCATAATGCAGCTGGTAATCTGTGAGGGCGTGGTCGTACCCCGGTTGAGGTGACCCGTTCATGCTGAAACTAGAAACAAACTATAGCACTGATAAAATGTACATCAAAAACATAATAAAACTTGATTAAGATAAATCACCTTATAAAATCTGTAACGTGAGTACACATAGATTCTAACGACGAAAAATAAAAAAATAAAATAAACAATAATCATAGGAATTAAAACTAAATAAAGTGAATTGAATAAGTTAAAACAATTAACAAACTATAAACCAAAATGAAAATAATTACATGGAAAAGTTAAAATTTGAACACAAAATATGTAGATGTGCAATTGATCAAATAAATAAAATTAAATTTGTCACTGTAATAAATAAAATACACATAAAGTAATCTTCTAACACCGAGGCTCGAACTTGATTAAATCAAAAGATGAATTTCGTTCTCCAGTTTATACACTAAGGTCATCTTACGCTTTGTCAAAAGTCGTAATAAGACAAAAAAAAGCTTTCTTAAATGATCACCAGTTATAGAAGGTAAAAAAAAAGGAAGTTGCGTATCTAAGAATGGCTTTACCATAAGCCAAATACAATTGCTAATATACCAGAATTAAGAAAACCGCAAAAATACGCATCCCGTATTACCATTTAAAACTCCAAACCAAGATATCACAAGATTGTTCATAATATTTCACTCTTAAAATCGAAAAGTAACTTATAGACTACTTTGTGACCACCTTACAGTCAATTTAACTCTCACCGCGGCAGTCGTTCCTCTGTTTGTTTTTTTTTTAAATACCTGCTTCCTTTCTTCTTTTCGTTCAAAAACATATCTACACTTAAAATTTAAATCATTACACGTTTACATCTTTAAGTTAAATAGGATTATCTATATTATCCCGGCTCAGTGATTTAAAAATGATAATTTAGCAACTAATATTGTTATAAAAATTATATGTCTAAAAATAAAATTACCTTTCAGAAGAACGGCACAAATCAGAGTTACATGTAAAAATTAAGGCTCTTGGTGTAGGAATGAGTCGTCGTCTATTCCAGATGGGGATTGTCGTCGCGGTATCCCAGCATTTTCACTCACCAATAAACTGTTATTTAATATAACAGCTTAATGGTGAGTGAAAATCCTTATACCAGTAATGAGATTTCAAGAATGGATGTAAGTATGTAAGGGCTGTAAAGATAATATACCTCTATAAGTGAGACAAAAGATAAGAAGACATCTTTGTGGTCAATTTCAATCACGTAGATATCTCCTAGTTATTATCAGACTACATCAAATGGACAGGATTCATTCGCAGAAACACAGCGGCGTACACATCAACTCCTTCCCTAGTCCGATGTTATACGTGTTTAATAAGATTGGAGATACCTTCAGACGTAGCGTCAAAGAAATAGGACATACACAAATACATAAAACACTCAGACCCGAAAGCCAAAAGTTTGTTCACAAATATTGTTTCTCGGCTTGGCTCGGCAAATACGCTCACATGTCCACCAAAAAATAAGGTAAACATGTTTTGCATTCTGTTCGTTTTTTCTGAATAAATCTGGTGAAAAAGTATCAATAAATAATACATCACTGATAAAATAGAACAATCTTGCTGGTAAATTTGCAAAAGAATAATTTAAAAAGTATTAAATCAATCATAATAAATTGAGTAGAATTTAGGATTGAACTAAAAGATTTTGAAATAAATGGAACTGAACTTATTACACATTACTATAAAAGCCTTTATAAGCTCCACAAAAAGGTACTCTGCTAGTATCCTATAATATACAAAGAGGCACTATATTAAATCAATCCAATATTTAAAGAAAAAATATCCAATAGTTGGATCTTAATCAACTCTTGTTTCTCATTTTTTTATACCGCCTACACCAAAATAATCCCGCATTAGGGAAGAAAACCGCTCAGCAATTAGAAATTATAACATTTTCGTTGACGTTATTCTATCTGCCATGAACTCTCGATACGCATTTACATTTCCGATTTTAATATTAATTTTGATTTGAATAATCCAAATGTATTTTACTGGATTTTACATCTCTTTTATAATATTAGCAGTGACCGTTAGTCACAAGGCCTTTTATGGTAATGAAACATTGAAACGTTTTTTTGAAATTAAACAAACAAACATAAAATTACTTGACATCGAATACAAAAAATTAATTGTCCAATTGTTCCAAAATCTTTTAGTTTAATCCTAAATTCTACTCAATTTTTAAAGTCCTATTGATTTATATACAATTCACTTATAGTGAAATGTTAACTGCAGTCCAAGCTTCATCCTTAATAAAAAATTTATATACATTGTCACTTTTAAGGATTTGGATAGAATGCCTTATTACCTGTTATCTTGTGCCGAATCCTTGCTATACGAAACAGCAATGTTATAAGAATTATTAGGAACTTGTCATAAGTCTTAATTGAATATTAATTGTGTTCGAGCGTATGTGGCCAAGTTATTAGAAAAGTAATTTGAACTCGACCATTTAAAGTCAAATTAGTTAATTTGAAACAGAGTGTGACGGACAAGCCGTGGTATTCGACGCAGCGTGGTCGTTGTTGGAGAAAAAAGTACCGCCTCCTTTAATCAAAAAAATTCTGTGTACACACACCTTATCGACTGTAATAGAAAGTAGCAGGAGTACAAGATAGGATTAATAAGATGAAGAAATTCTACCTCTAGGGCAGATAGTTTTTAATTCTAAGCAGCAATTAAGGTGGTCTACGACGATGGCGAAACTACCATCGCCGTAAACCACCTTAATTGCCAGACTTTGTTGTTCACTTTGGGTCCAGCCGAATTTCGACCCTGACCATGAATCAACCATTTCGTTATTAAATCGCGCTTAATATAGACAACATTGAAAATCGTTAGAAAATTACTTGAGTAAATACCTACGAACCTTTCTTATGTTATTAGCAATCTACTATTGAAAGATTGCGACCTAATTTCGTCTTTGAACTTTCTCTTTCATCCCATATCTGGATTCTTATGATAAGAGAATCACATGCCCACATTTGAGCCGGGTACTTTTCTTTACCCTACTGTAACGTTGTCGTTGCAACATTTGGGTGACAATGACCTACCCCGGAGGACTAAATAAATGATACGTCACTAGTAATAAGCTTTCGGTTTAGATAATATATAGATAGATAGATATAGAGGTAAAGATAAAGTATAATATGTAAAAAAATCTAAGACAATACTAACCTAGAGACCATTAAAACGTAGAGAAGCCGTAAAAATAATAACCGCGAGGACTTTCTTTTTGTTCGCTTAATGCACCCGCAAAAGTTCGTGAAAATTAAATTTTATGATATAATGAAATCCACCTCGGTTTTCTTCTGAAAAATTTTCTGAATGGCATGGGATTTAAGTAGTTTCAGTTAAGTAGCTACGCAAGATATGGCATTTTAAAAAAGTGAATATATTTTATATATATATTATATATATATATATATATATATATATATATATATATATATATATATATATATATATATATATATATACGTATATATATATTAGTCATTAGGCTACTGTTAAAGTTAGCCTTCTCTTATAAAGTTAAAATTACAGCCTATATATATAAATCCTACAGCTGGGCATAGGCCTCCCATCTAAAAAGGGTGTTGGAGCATAGTGTACCACGTGGCACCACTGGAACTTAACACCGAGATTTAACATGTCTTGGGAAAAAAAATATTATTACTACTTAGACATGCAGTTTTCCTCACGATGTTTTCCTTCAACCCCTAGCACTTGCTATGTCATTTATTAGTTTTATTATTTTATACTGCGTTACTTTGTACTTTGTTTTGCTGCAGTAATAGTTCTAACGTTGTTTTAAATAAATAAATAAAAATAAACTAATGGTTGTACTTTTAATACTATTTTATCTCAGGAAACAATCCCACGTAATAGTTGTTAATTTATCTTAGAACGGTCTTGCCACTAATTTCGTTACTTGACGTCAGGGCGACAATAAAGGCTGGCTCGAGTGACTGTCGCATGGGAGTAAGATAACTAATGCCAGTAATTATGCTTCGGTTAAATTCTATTTATATATATACATGACGTAAAATAGCTTGAGTATTATACTAAAATTTATAATTAAGGTAAGAAATTGTTTGATGTATTACTTATGATAATGATAATGGTATGGGCCACGCAGGTTCTCGGATGGCAACCTCGTATCGCATCTCATTTTATATAAACAGGCGTTTTAAATTTTAGTACAACCTCTCACTTGATAGAGTGACGATCTATGTATGTCTCCGGGAAGTAGATGGATGCTTGAGGGTTCGGATAGTGGTTCGTGGCAGACTAATAATGAGCTGAGATGACTTCCGCTACGTAATGTTATGTACCTGTATAATATTTCACATTAATACTACATTCGAAAATTATTTAGTTACTAATATATAAGTTAACTTATTTAACAGTACTTATTTAAATATAGGAAAAGAAATTTTGTTTTAAAATTGATTAAGCAAATGTGTCCTAAATTAGATAAACAAAAGCACAGTGGATATTTAATTCACATCATACTTAAGAAAGTTCCTAAAGCCGTGTAAACGTATAAATGTCCAAACTAGAAAACTTTCAATAATTATACATTATATACATGCGTCACAAATGTAATACCTCGACCGGGTATCGAATCCAGGACCCTCGACGCAGCAGAAGGTACTCTAATATCTTCACCACGCAGCGTTATAACTTTTGCTTTATCTTCACATCTTTTTTCTTCTCTACGCAAAAAGAAAATTCGATACTCGCACTTACAATAGATTTGCTTGTGCAATATTCTCTCATCTTAAAATTTAAACCAAAACGGTTATTAAAATTTCTCTTCAATTTTTTTAACTATGAACGTCCTTCTTTTTGGGTTCGACTGCTTTAGATAGCGATCCGAGTCGAGGTTTAGTACCTCCTTATGAGGGGCACTCGGATTGTATTATAGCCCCCATCTGTTGTTCTCGACGTTCTTCGTCCACAGGGGTCGAAGTGCAGCGGTGGTGAAGCAGCAGTCTCCGCGCTAGTTTCGCAGCATCGTCGTCTCCCTACTCAGCGGGCCTCCCGCTCAAGTCTAATTAGTTAAAGCTGTAAAAGTTTCTGGACCAACAGCAATACATACAACAACAAAAAAAAGGGTTCGACCGGGAAATTTCCAAAAGGAAATTAGAAAATAACTCTGTCTCCCGGGGAGAAGCCCACTTAGGGCTTAACTATCACCCTCCCTGTGCTACGCCCAAGTAGTTACTTGCCTTATAAGACAGGCAGGGGAGACCTTAGCCCTGTACTATAATTTCTGTGCTATAGGGCTAAATCAATGGCACGCTAGCAACTAAGCGTACTATATAGTTTAAACAATCGACATTTGGTTAAAATCGAAAAGCTATTAGATTCACAGAATATGTGAATGCGACGTTACTTTTCGCATAAGCTTCTCTGTGTCTATATTCGCTATCTTATATCTAAACTAGATAATATTTATCCGATGGGCTATAACTTTAGAAAAAAGGTCAAACACAAGCCTGCCAATGAATAATTATCACTCATTCCCAAGACATTCACATCTATCCGGGATAATATATAAGTGCTTTGTTGCTCTTACGGACTAAGAAGGAAAGTATTAGTAGTTAGGTTCTCAATATTTACATATATACATACTTCCCTCTACATAAATGGGCTAGCTCGACCGGAGAACCATGCCCTCATGGAATATCAGCACGAATTAGTGGCATATTGTTGCTAAGTTTCGTATGGCGAGTTTAGGAATCCGTAGACCCAATTACTATAAGTACTGAGTCTTACCAATTTAGTCTTCGGAGATGACATCGCATGCATGTGCATCTTTAATATTCACACTTGCATATTTAAGTTGAGGATGGTTGAAATGAGATGGTCCGCAGGCATCACTTATCTTCAGATTAACTATATACCCGAATGTCACCCCTCATATTAAATTGAAAAAATAACTCATTTTTATTGATATAAAAAATAAAATAAAATAATATAGCCTTAATTTCCGTTTCAATCGTTACAATTAAAACATGCCTAGTTACTAAAAACTAACTTGATTTAATCAATTCTAACTTGCATTTGAATAATCGGCAACTGGATGTTTGTGTGGAACAGCTTGTCTGTCGACAAAGGCCTCCTCTAATGATTTCCACGTATTCCTGTCTCTTGCTAAACGGGTCCATTTTCATCCATTTACTAACATTAACAGGTGACAAATTAATGTCAATGATGATAAGTAATATATATATATATATATATATATATACCATGTATGGTGTAAAGATGACCTAATAAAGAATAATACAGATGCATTGTTTTGAAATAAATTAAATGTAGAAAAGAACGCTATTTCTTTTACTTTCAAGATAAAACGCAGTAGCGCAAAGCTACTATTTTACGTTGATATTCTTCGAAATTATTGTTTCTATTAGAGCTGCTCAATTTGCCAACAAATAAACTGATCAAAAGCTAATCTATAGAAATGGCGTGGCTCTATCATGTAGATTACTTCTCTAGTCGTCTAAAAAATGCCACCTACATGGATGGAGTTATTTTAAACCCAAAGCAGTTGGATTTATATAAATAAAAATGCATCCACCCAGGAATTAATGTAAATTGTAACATTAATTGGTGTTCGAAATAAGTAAGTCGAACAGTCTGCAGTTGACGTGAATAGATTATCGAGGTTTTGTGCGCTTGTGCTCAAACAAGTTTTGCAAAGTCGTCGGGACTAACTACTTGAGGATGATATGTCTGAAGTTTCCTGTTAAGGACAGTTGCGTTAATGTCAACTTCTGGGTAGACTAAGAAAATACATTCTCATTTGAAATTGAAATGAGTCATTTACATTAATATTGTAGCATCCTCAAAACAAACATACAAACGAACACAGATGCATAACAGTTCAGACAGTGTAACGTTGTGCAAGGGAATACTTGTACGAAAAATACCGCCCCAATCGCGCATTCTCAACCGCTTTATATAAAATTAATTAGAAGTCAGATTACGAACTAATATAATGTAATGAATTTTACAAATTACTATAATGATTAAATAAATTGCTAATTATGAATTTTAGATATAATAAGGTATAAGTTAATCACTAAAATATCATTAAGAGTATTTGTTGTACGTCCCAACCGCTGGGCGCCTATGTGTTATTAGTTAACAATATGCTTGTAAATTTAAAAGAAATTTAAAGTAAATATGTATGTATAACACATATAAAAAGACCCTTATACTCTTACAGCGTCTCAGCTTTTAATACATATACATAAAGGCGGCATAAGACTATATCTCTTTACGGTAAATGAAGAAAAACGGACAGCTACTGGACTAGTAACGGTGTATTTCATTTATTTCACCACCTATTTGAGTTTTGATAATAAATCGATAAAAGTGTTTCTTTGTTCTTGTTTTACCACAATACATAAATTTTGGGCTCATCGATGATGTCATCAATCAAAAACATTAACAGCGCAGAATCGATTCAAATCCATGTAGTAAATCTATTAAAAATCTGGGTTTGTATTTGGACAGTTCCTTGACTCGGAAAACTCATGATGCTGACAATACGCAAAAAGTTAATGCCACCTTGCGTGCCCTTTACCGTTTTAAAAACTTCTTACTCTACAACTTATGCTGGTTCCTTCCCTAATTCTACCCATCAACGATTATGCCGATGTGTTTCCCAGATCTGTCTCAAAATCTTCTCAATAACAGTATTAGATTTATCTTCGGCTTACGTAACTATGAGCATATCTCGTTTTATCGCTCTAAGCTTAAATTGCTTCCTATCCAAAGGCGTAGCTCCAGAATTCTACAAGTCCTATATTTAATTTAAAATAAATCTTATCTACCATCTTATCGTAAGAATTCTTTTCATGTTTATTTTATTCATATCAGAGTACCTCGTCCTTTTATTGATTCATATGATACAGCTCAACTCTGGCTTCATGCATTATTTTTTACTGTTCAGACTATATAGCTATCGAACGCCATGCCCGCCATGACATTTGCATTTAGCGAGCTCCTAATAAAAATCATTTTAAGACTGATTCGTGAGTATTACACAAGGGAAATCATCTGAATTGCTATTTAATATCAATTTATTTTTATTATATATTTAATGTCTATATTATATAAAATTTACAATGTAATTTAAGACATTTATTATTATTGACATTGTATGTTACATAAATTGGTAATATTTCCGATTATTTTATTATAGACCTACCGTGAATGTTTCCATAACAAGGTAGTCCATTAGGCAGTCGTCATGAATATAATATTCTAACAACTGTATGTATACAAGAAATACAATACGAGACCTCACATTCAATGCCTATACCGCTGATCTAAAACTATATGATTCATTTTGAAACACAGCATACTCCAACGTTCTGTTGAATCGGTCCGTGCAATATTGCTGTGCACTTTAAATAATTAGAAATCTCGTACAGAGCCACATATGGAAACCTCCATGTTGCACTTTAATTTTTTTTATGACTTAGGACGACAAACGCGTGACATTCCACTCGGATCCCTCGAGTGGAGCAGTCGTCCCGGAAGAGCTCTCCATGCGCCTCCAGCCAGACGAAGATACTCTAATACGTACAGTGTGTTTAGTATCTGTGTCATCATCGGGTGGTAGTAGTAGTACCAAAGTGCCAGGAAAAAAAAAAAAAACCGACAGTGCATGTGTGTGTGACCAAGTGCGGGCGGACTACCGCCCTGTGAAGTGAGTGCGTCACCGCGCACCTGCAAGAACACCTGCGCGCGCCTACCTGCGCGCCCACCGGACCCGGCGACCCCGTAAGTTGCCACACCCGCTCGCCTCAGAGGCGGCTATTGTAATTCTTTTGTTCTGTCGCATTAGGCGACCGACAGGTACTCACCCTAAGCGTACCCAAGACGCTAGGATTTTATTGTATAGTTTTTAGGTTTTACACCCCCGCCGCAAGGCGGGGACAATAAAATCAATTTTTCCCGCGGACGGGCCTTAAGACCCAAAGCGATATCGTCATGGACGCCAACAATTTTATGGCGTTCATTCGAACTAGCGATGCCCCGACGTATGGGCAAACTACCTACGTCACCTAGAAGCTCCGCGGGTCGCCATCAGCGACAGCCCGCAGTCTCCGGACCCAACTCCCGCCGAAATCACAGCGCCTTCCGCGCGCCCTGCCACCGCCTCTCCCCGATCACGGTCGACCTCCGACTCAGACTCGGAGTCCTCCGCATCGGACATGGAGGTAGGGCCTATTAGCCGGACGAGGGCTTCACCCTCGTCACCAATAAAACCCGCTCAGCCGGCCGTCGTCAACTCGGCCACGTTCGCCAGACCGGGCTCAATCTCGCCGACCGCCACACCGGCAAAAGGCAGAAATAAGGCCGCGTTTGTCATGAGCCGGCTTCACCCGCTCATCTGCGCTAAAAGCAAAATGTCCTTAAGACATAAACTCCTTCTATATAAGACCTGCGTAAGGCCTATTATGACCTACGCCAGCGTCGTCTTCGCCCACGTAGCCGAAAACAAAATAAATCAACTCCAAACGGTTCAAAACCGTTTCACTAGAATCGCAACCGGAGCAGAGCCGTACCAACGCAACATCGATCTGCACAGTGACTTACACCTCGTCACCATACCGGAATACCTCAAATCTCTCGCAGCGCTTCTTCGAGAAAGCGCTTTCGCATTCTAACCCGCTAGTGGTAAACGCCGCAACCTACGATCCGGATCCGAATCCGGTAACTACGAACCGTAGACCCCGTCACGTTCTCGACGACCCCACTTCATGGGGAACCCTACGCCAGTCCGTCCTCAACGGACCCCGACCCACACACAATACCATTCGTCGCGTCGCCCTGCCTCCGAGCGCGACGCAACCTTCGCGACACCGCGTACACTCGCTACACCCGCGTGTCAGGGCGGTTCTCACCGCCCACAGTCTCCGATTGATATGACAACAGGTGGCGTCCGTCAGAGGCTAGGTTCGCATACCGAAACCTCGGACGGTCATTAGTCATCACCATCCATTCTCCACTCGGGAGAATCGCAATATAGCTAGGGAACTGGCAACTTAGGTGGCATCATCAGATAGGTATGAGATCAAGAGTAGACCGACACGCTCGTTATGAGCGCTTTGTGTAAGTAAGAGAACCACAGTAGGCAAAACACGGTTAAAATAAAACCAGCTCACGGACCCCTCAGTTCCGTGAGCCCTGTATCCGATGAAGCTGTAAGAGCCGCATAGGCTATCAGCATAAACATCAACAGAATCTAGGTGTGAATCTAGGTGGACGACAAACGAGTACACGATTCACCTGATGATCACTGATGATATCCATCTTCTTCAAAGATCCAAGATGAATGAATAAGTTGTACATATATTTTATGAAAAGTTATAATATTTTAGCTTACAATGTTGTATCTTATTGTTGGATGCGGCTTAGAATCATAAAAACTTTTTTTATTACAGTGAGAGTATAACAAACGAGCACATAGTTCCCCTGATGGTAAGTGATTCCTGCGGCCCATGACATCTACATTCATCCTTGATAAGGAATCTTAATCCAGATGCGTTGTGACCCTTGAGGACTGAGATGGAATGCCTCGTCACCAGTAATAAAGGTCTCCAGATCCCTGCACTCACCAGACGATACACAGCACTATTATGCTGCTTTTTTACGCTAGTGTTCTGTGAGGGCGTGGTCACCCCGGTCGAGCTATCAATCTACAGCTAGAAACAAACTGCAGTGTAGCTCTACCAATGTCACATAGGAACAAAATGCAGTGTAGCTCTACCACAGTTAAAAACTGATGTGATGAGTGGTCTTAAATAACTAAATGTGAACAACTGCATTCGTTTTATTTAGTTAGTAGTTAGTTTTATTTAGGTAGTTTAGTTTGCGTAAATATGACCTTATCTCACAATATCGATTTCAGCTTAATTGACACACCTTCTTACTTAAAGATAAATTCCAATATCTCTTTATCTCATGACAGAATTCTTCGATCTTCGTTTAATAACAAGATCTATATTCCAGCTCACTTTACCGGTTTTCCTGCAAATTCATTTGATGTCCGAGCTACACTACTCTGGAATTCCTTGCCCGATGAAATTAGACAGGGCAATAATAAAAACAGTTTTAAAAGTTTGGTTAGTGATCACTTACTTAAGTCATCTGAAGTCAGATAAATTTATCATCCACATATGAAATTTATTGGTAGCTACCGCTATTGTATTGTGTACTATTGTGTACGTATGTATAATTTATGTATGTATATGTGAATGTATTATGTATATATATGTATATATATATATATATATATATATATATATATATATATATATATATATATATATATGTATGTATTATTATTTCCTTTATTAGTTATTTTTAGTTTTTTTTTTCTTCTTTTATTAATTAGTTTATTGCTACACATATCTCACCACATCTTGGGTCAGACTGGTAGAGAATGCCTTTGGCATTAAGTCCGCTCTTTGTGAACTTTGAATTTTGTTAAGGTTAATGTAATGAAGAGTAAATAGATAAATAAAAAAAAATGTGATCATTATGTATAGGTATAATTTATTGAGTATGAAGGTTGAGGTGGGGATTTACGAGTATTCTGAGTAACAAACAATATTATGAAAACAAAAAAAATAAAGTAGAAAACAATAATAAAGCAATTGAAACCCTTTTGAAATCGTCTAAACTAATAATTAATTTCTATCTATTATTCTTGTTCAATTTGATAAGCTCTCTGTTTTCCTTGTCTCTGTAGCGGACAAGTTAACGTTTTGTTTTGTCTGTTTATCCCAAACTAGTGGCCCACCCCGGCCTCGTTCGGGTTAAATTATTTTTTTTCTAATACGAACTTTTATTTTGATTTATTAATGAATGAACGTGATATAACATATATTACATATATGTACATATAATATAATATATATAAACATTTAGTCCTTTATTTGGATGGTGGAAGAAAGAAAATATATAGTTTATATAAATCAATAACGATCAGTAATGTTATGATAACAATATAATAAATAATATGGATTGATAATATGGATCATATCGTTGTATCATATACTTGTATAGTGGATGTACTATACATCAACGTATCGGAATTCGTTCTAGAATATTAGAATTACCTACCATTAATTACATTTGACTTAATTCAAAGTAGTAAATATTAAAGTAAATTAAAGACAATTTTGCCCCACAACTGATATTACTGGAAAGTGGAGCGGAAGCCATAAAAAGTAATAACTTCGCAACTAAGATTGTGTTTTTACTCATGGCGTAGTGCATCCGCAAATGGTCGTCTAAATTAAATTTTATGATTTACTGAATACGCTTTGTGCATTTCTTAGAGTGAGTCGTCTGGAGCACGTGGAAGTTTTATTGCATCAGTTTGAATAATATTCCTGTATATAATTTAATAAAATAATATGATTATGTCAATTTCGTAAACATCTGCAGTAGAATGAGTTTGACCAATATACCTAAAAAATCAGCATGCTGAAGTGGCAATTTAAATTATAAATAGAAGAATGGTTTTTGAGTGGCACCCCTTGAAGGGTCGATCTATGCATGTTTTCAAGATGGCGATGGATGATGATGTGTATAAGGATCGTGCTTTATAGTAACAGTGGTAGAGTTACACTTCAGTTTAGTTCGTACTGCAGAATGAATAGGTCAGCTCGACCGGGGTAGGCCCACGCCCTCACAGAATAACGCTGCTGTATTTTGTCTGGTGAGAGAAGGGATCCGGAGACTTTTATTACTGGTGACCAGGCATTCCATCTCAGTCCTCAAGGGTGACAACGCATCTGCATTATGATTCCATATCAAGCATTAATGTGGATGTCATGGGCCGCAGGAATCACTTAACATCAGGTGAACTGTGTGCTCAAAATAATAAAAACATGGGAAGACCTATGTTCTAATGATAACTATAACGACATCGTAAATCTATTTTAAATGAATGGACTTTAAATAGTTTTTGTTGCCGTTTCTAAAAGTCTTTAAGGACAGCATAAACTCGACAGTTATCATTCTCCGTTCAAACTTGACACATATATAATAAGATTAATATAAAACAATCATAATACATTCAGACTCACAATCGAAAACCATTTATTAATATGCAGCATTTTATAATAACACATTTTAATGAGCAATTCTATAAGCCAATTTTAAGCGCTGAGTTTACTTAACAAAAGTATGAAAATATCCTCAACCCTACCAAGCTTATTTCCCAGTGAAGTCTGCGTAATTACTTTCATTCTAGGGAGGATTAGCTTTAGAAGGGTCAGGGTACAGTATTTAATATAATTTATTTTTATACAGCCTAATGCGCATAAGAGGTGAATGGAATACTTTATCACTATATAAATAAGCCTGTTTTTGTTCGGCATCAGGGTATCCAAGTTCCACCATTGAACCAATTCGACGTAATCGTAGCACTTGGCAGGAAGATAGCCATTAACGCCCCAATCCTTTGATGTCGCTGCCCGTTATTAATACGACAAATTTAACATGGTTGCTCTAGTTGGGTGTTTAATTGACAACATTTAAATATCCTAAAGCTTTATAAAGCTAAAATATAACTGCATAGAATAATCATTAATATTATAAATATGAAAGTTTATATGTCCGGATGTTTGCTACTCAATCACGGAAAATCAACAGAATGGATTTGAATGAAATTTAGCATGTAGATAGTTTATAACCTGGATTAACATATAGAACCTTTTATCTCGTTAAATGATACTCTGTCTCTTAAGAAACCGACATAAAGCTGACTATGTGGGAAGTAAGGTTCCAAGAACTTAAACGTACTAGCGGAAAATTATAAATCATACAATGTCATCTGACACATTTATATTTCTCTCTGGACCCAATTCTGAAGTCCTAATTACGGGTAGATGCTAGTATATTATAAATAATAGTATAGTATAATATTTCTCTATTGGCGTATACACGTATGCACTTGCTTATCCTAACTTTCCCGTATCTTCTATGAACTATATATTTTTGGACCAAACCATAACCAAGATTAAGACGAAAGCGATTCTTAAATGTTTGCGTTTCAAAGAAAAATCCGTTGATATAAGGAAATATTTGTTCGGATATTCAAGTTTGTTCTAAATGTGTATTACTTTTAGTTCCATGTTTTTCAAGGACTCGATGCTTTCGTTCTGCACTAACAGGATTTTACACAGAAAAAATTTTTGTTTACACTAACCTTTAGGAGAATATAAACTATAGATATTGTGGCATAATGCAGTTGCAAGGACCCAAACGAGGGTACTAATGTAAATGGCTCCTGACTCCTTCTAATTTACACTCACTTTATAATCATATAACACGATCGAATATATATATATATATATATATATACATATATATATATATATATATATATATATATATATATATATATATATATATATATATATGCCAGTGCATACTAGTTAAACTAATAAATTGAAAGCCACTTTAATACAAACATGCTCTATTTATAAACTTATCCTCAAATAACAATTATACAATACAATACAAACTTAATTATACGATGGTTAAGCAAGTTTAACAACTAACATAACACTTGCATTCTCGCATAACCAATTTGGCGAATAATAAGACTTCTCATTAAAATCTCTGTATGTTAACGATAGGCAACCAGGAAATTGTGCCTTTATTTTAAGTGAACATAAATGTAACCTACTAATATTATTAATGTGAAAGTTTGGATGTTTGTTACTCAATCGATCAAAAATGGCTAAACCGATTTGAATCAAATTTAGCACACAGATAGCTTCTAGATCCAGGTTGTACTTGGAATAACATTTAGAATATCTTTGTTGACTTTAGAATTGGTATCAGTGCCTAAAACTTACAAGTACTGGCGGAAAATATTTAATATGTCATTTCTAATGGCCGTGTCACGAGGTTAGAGTAACCGGCTGCTGCGTCCTGCGTGTGTAAAGTTTGATTCCCAATCGAGGAACAATATTTATCAATCACGAATTATTTGTTGTCAGGTCTGTATGTATTTATTGTATGTCTCATGACTTTGATACTGCACAATGTGAATTTTCCTCTGATATTTATGTTTAGTACCCTGTATCTAGCGCTGATGATCTCTTAATAACTAGAAGATATATATACCTATGTGTAAACAATTAATTAGTATTTATGTTATTGTAACTATTATATTATTTTGTTGTGTTAAATAAATTATTGTGTATATTTTACTAGAATAATAAGGGCAAATAGAAAAATGAAAATGTAATCATTATGAAGTGGAAATGTCTATCGTGTTAGTAAGTGACGACAGCAATCCATTAATACTTACATCCATCCTCAGAAAAGATTCACGGGCGGGGTCACCCTTTAAATGGAATGCCTTGCTACCAGTAACTGAGTCCTGTGTTCGCTATTAATTCAAATCTTGTAAATTTTGAGACAATCTATCTTCAAATTCATGAGTTTTTATTTTTTTGTTGTTTTTAAGTTTTTATTAATCTTTTTCAAAACTTTTTTATAAGGCAGTGGTAGATCTCACTCTAACATCGACGGGTCTGCACGACCGTGGAATGACCACACTGCTGTGTTTCGAACGGTGAGTATAGGAATCTAGAGACCCCATTACAGCTGATTAAATATTCACCTCATTCGTCAGCGATTTGTGCTATTTTATGTTACTAAAATGATGGAGTGAACGAGACGAACTATATTTGTAATTAATAACTTATCTTGACGTCATATATCAAAGCTATCAACGTGTTTTTTTTTTGAAGACTTTTATAGCCATTTCACTTTATTAAACTAATATAAAATATGCTGATTAAAGTTAGCAAGTCTTTAAGAATTATTAAAGTTTTGAAAATTTTACAAGAAGATATATCACTTGTTATTAGTTTATGTTTTCAATTTTTTATCATATCATACAAACCAAAAAATGCGCGTTACTTATCTAAGTTAAATTGTTTCGCAGTCATCATAACAAGGTAAATCATAACCGTACCTAGGTATAATCTAAGAAGGTAGGCTAGTTCACCAATAAGCTAATGATAGTCTGTGGTTATCGTGATAAAAATTATTAAAATTGTATCTAAAAAGCTTTATGTGTCCGTCAACTCTGCACAAAGCTCGCAGACAAGTGTGCTTAAACTAAACTTAACCTTGAAGTGTCTATAGCACAATAGTTTAGGTTACAGACTGTAAAACTTTCTTAATCCGCCATCTGACTATTGTGAAACAACCTCTAGCACCAGTATTAAGGCTTAATTATAGGTGTTAACTGTCGATGAAACATGTAGGCATGTTGCAGTAATTACTTAACATCAGATGAACCGTATACTCGATTGCTATCACTAATACTATAAAAATAAAGAAATCGTAAAAGCTCTCTTTTACTCTGTGAAAACAATTGAATCCAAACATCCCTATGCTTTTGAATGAATATAATGGGATAATTAGACGTAGACATGTTATTTCCAAAAATGTGAGTTATAATCGAGAACTAGTGTTCCATTTACCTTATGATAAGTGATCCAATCCCACGACAATTACTTCCATCCATTATAAACATATATGATATGTTCTACCACTTGAGTACAACGATGGTTTGCCTGTTTACCAAGAATTAGGTCTCTAATCAATTGTTTTATGCCAACCCGAATATTTATTTATTTATTTTATTTTAAACTTCATGCACAAAGTAAATTACATAGGCGGCCTTAATGCTAAAAGCATTTTCTACCAGTCGACCTGAGGGTGATATTGAGAAGCTAGGGTAGGTGCACATATAATATAAAAATGGAAAAATATCAGTTATTCTACAAAATATAATATATATTTTCTAATAATATACTAAATATATTTAAAATATATATATGAATGCAATAAAAAAATGTATTATTGTATATATAATACATATTTTATAACATGATTGTGTTATCAATCTGCTGACAGTTTATTCAGGACATACCCACGCGCCTTCCTCTTAAACACAAAACGATCCTCAGCCATTCTGACTCCAAGAGGTAGCTCATTCAACAGAAGGATAGATTGGACAAAGAAAGAAGAGTGCATAAACTCTGTATGATGTAGTGGACACAGAAGAAGACGATTATGCGATGAGCGAAGGTACTTATTGTTGACTGTATTAAGATACTGGAAGTGTGGAGACAAATAAATTGGAGAAGGAGACTCCAAGAAGGAGAAAGGAGTGGTCAATGATCTTAAAGAGCATTGCTGGCGAATAGTTAGCCACTTTAATTGAGACCGGTGGAACGAAACATGGTCGTAGATTGAAAACGAATCGAAAATAACTCCGCTCTCTTAACGGTAAGACTTTTAAAAATTCTTTCAACTCCCATGCCTACTCTATAGTAAGATAATAATATTTTTACATCATAACGTTGTCCATATGTACAAAAGTTTACGTGACTAACAAATTAATGGCCGTACTAAAGTAAATAGCTAACCATAATAAAGCGAATACGCTGTAGACATTAAATATACGATCAATAAGACTCCAGGGCGTTCGCTTCAATGGATATGATCACAGCGTGAAGTCGATGTCAATTTCTCCAATTCGTTCTTTCTTATATTTAACTGGGCGTAATAATTTATTTGAATTGTAATCATATTATTATATTTATTGAAATTAAATATAATAAAACACTAAATAAAAAAATAAGAATATTGGGCAATAATTGTTCGCCACGTACACTAGATTCATCCGCGCTCCAGGGTGGTATTTACTGCCCCCAGCTTCCGACAACAGGTAACAACCATCAGAGGTTAGGTTCATACATTCTTGGACGGCAAGTAGGAATCACCACTCTGGAGAATATTTAGATGGCTCAAATCTTTAGCGGAAAGAAAAGACACGCACAGAAAATGTAACCTTAGAGTAATGTAAGAAATCCCATATAACTAACTTGTTAATCCTGAACCCGTGAGGCTCCCTCTCGGGAGCCCTTGTGCTGGTTACCTATATATAGAGGTCTCGACTGAGTGCCATTAGCGCTCGGTCACCTCTCAACCCGGTGAAACTGTAAAAGCCCTCGGGCTAACAGTGGCCTTCAGCCCGAAAAAAAAAAAAAAAAATCCTGAATCCGCAAGCCCAAAGGTAGATGAAGCTGTAAGAACCACATGGGCTAACAGCACTAACATCGACAAGAATCTAGGGGGAGGTTTAAACAAATATGCAGCCTTAGCCTTAGCTTTAGCCTTATATACAGTGATCAGACCCGGTCCAAGAAAAACGACTTTCTCGTTTTTCAGTTTACAGATAGGTTAAAGAAACATTTCAATAACAATTCTACAAATATTTTATTCTATAAATATTTTGACTGGAATTAACAGTGGTAGAGCTACGCTGCAGTTTGTTTCTATCTGCAGAATGAATGGGTCAGCTCGGTTGCGGTAGGATCACGCCCTCACAGAACAACATCTTAAAATAGCAGCATAATGCTGCTGTGTTTCGTCTGGTGAGAGTAGATCCGAAGACCTTTATTACAATTGACGAGGCATTCCATTTCAGACCTCAAGGGTGACAACGCATTTGCATTATGATTGAGGAGATGAATGTAGATGTCATTGGCCACAGAACTCACTTCAGATCATAGGTGAACTGTGTGCTCGTTTTCAATTTAATACAAAAAAAAAATAGAGTCATGTCATTTTGCTAAATGTCATATATATATACTATGCGGGAGATGAAATTATGAACTATAAATTGGAAGTATATATGAAGACTACACTTCAAATCAATACAAGATTAAATCATAAGAGTACATACTATATCCATCTATGTTAAAAGGCATTCCATCCTATTTCTCCTGATGAACACGCATTTCCAATTTGATGTGTTGGCGAGGACAGGTAACTGCTCCACCAATTTTCATTTTCGCTCGATGGTCACTGAAAAACATAATTCAACATAGGATTAAAATATGATACTTAATATTTTCTCGTTATAAACTATTGACGTCAAATCTTTGCATAATTTTGCCTTTTATTATTCATGCTTCAAACTTTGTGCTACAAATAGCTACGATCGACGTCATCAGCGTAGCGATGAGCCTGAAATTTAGTATTATGGTTTGTCGAGAACGGCATCGAAACAGCAATGTCAATAATAGGCGTCTGCGAATGACGATACAGCGGAGTTCATACGCATTACCTCTGCTGTATCGTTATGTTGCTGTATTTTATATTCTTTTTTGTTATATATGTATTTTTTTTTAAAGCTATTAGGTGAATTTCTTATCGTTGTAGACCACTATACAGCTAGTTTTTATTTGCAACGTAAATGGACCCGATTACGGGTAGCGAGAAATTCGTACACATTCCTCAGGAGTGACAACGCATTTTCATTTTGAATCTTTGTTGAGTATATAAAACTCCGTGGTTCTTAACTATGTTCTTGATGGCCCATATTAAGAGAACTGCTTATCGTGCTACTAGCGATACATTCTGGTTGTTACGAGATGACATTAAGTGTAGACGATGTATCATAGATATATATATATATATATACACATACGTTCAACTAACATATAGAATACAAATCTTGTATATAATGGACATACTCTAAAGTGGAGGTTGACTGAAAGCGCCGCCATTAGGCGGAAATGAGACCTTTGATTGGATGTTTAGAGTTAATAGAATGAACAAGATGAAAAATGAATATATAATAGGAAATTTGAAACTTGCACGGTTTCAGTCACATTTATTCTAGTTTAGTTAGTATTAAATATGTATATATATATATGAATAAATAGTTATTATAGAACATTTCTTTAATTTGAATTTAGCCGTGACTCTCTCCGTTGGTAAAGAAGTGTGGAGTCGGGCTCGGTTGACAGATGGCGGTATAAGGGATGCAATCTACTACGTTGGTAAAGCGGGGCTGTCATTGTCTGAGAGGTTTGAAAGATATAAAAGTGTAATTAATTATTGTGCTCAAGTGTTAAAAATATTGAAGAAAAGATTGAGATTGTGAATAATAAACGTTAAATGTCGTTTCTTTGATTACAAAGCAACACATGGTTTTATTCACCGACAATAATAGAAAGAAACATTATATATATAAATAAATATATAGTATATGTATAAGCATATATTTGATGTGTGTATAAATATGTATTTATGTATCGTATTATTTTTTATATACTTAGAATAAATGTAGTTCTTATATATACCTATGCTATTTTAATTAAAAATGTGTAAATGCACCTACTCAATCTTTCTGTACCACCCAAAGGTTTGACATGGAGATAATGTCATAGGCATTAAGTCCGCCTGTGTACACTGTTTGTGCAAAAAGATTAAATAAATAAATAAGATTTTGATAAAGAACATTGTCTGTCACTGGCATCGAAGTGCTGCAAAAAGGTTCGTAGGTGATTATATCAACCCTCGTTACACTGTGCGAAATATAGTATGTACATACCTTTAAAATGTACTAACCGCCATACCCTCCATTAATCATCGCCGTTACTTAAGGTCAAGACATAAATATTCTAACACTACATCCCCTTAATTATCCTCTTGAATATTAAGTAAGGTTATTTTGATTGATTTACTTAAGCCTGTAAAAATAACTTTTGAATAAAACTAATAATAATTGGACGGGAAATAAATAATTGAAAGTTGGGGTAGTTTGGGTTAACTATGATATCGGGAGACACCTCAGTCCCCTCGTGACGATGAGTGAAATGTCGAATGAATGAAAAATGAAGCACATGAAATGTCAGGATAACTTTTGTTAAAACAAACGCGATCCGTATTCGTTAACAATCAAGTTAAATAAAAAATACAAGCTATGCTTAAAGTTACAAAATTGCACTTAACAGAACATGCATTTTTGTTATTAAATTAGTCCATTACTAGCAAAATCAAAGCATATATTAATTTGTCGTAACCTGTTAATTCAACATATATGTATATCTGTGTACATTTCATTAAAAGAAACCATAGATTCCTTCATAAAAATATATTAGCCTGTATGTATAGACCTAATTTAAAATAATTTTGCTTCGTCTTGGCAAATCCAACCCTCACAGTGGAAAATGCCATAATCTGGAGCCATCAACAAAGCAATCTTTCATACCTTGGTATGACACCTTCACACCTTCCCGTCACGCACCCAAAAAAATTTAAAACCGGCTTGAACTTTTTCCGGTCAGCGGCGTGGAGCGGTTTTGTTTCTGCAGCGAGATGTTCTGAAACAAACACGGGGCGTTTGTTGTTGTCTCCAAAGCTCAAGTAGCCGGTATAACTTTACTCACCTACCTTGATCACGTCAGCCAGGAAGGTATCACACAGCGCTATTAAATTTGACCAGAATTGAACGATGGCGAGGGATGATAGTGTTAAATTTTACAATACTACTACAGTTATTGGATACTCAATAGTGGTACCTAGTTGACGTAAGGGCACATTGAAAAGTTTTGAGCCCGACCTTAAAAAACGATTTTTTCTAAATTAATATTTTATTTCTTTACATAGTCTTCAGAATGATCTATACAATTTTGCCATCTTGTCTCTAACTTTAGTATTCCATCTAAAAAAAAAAATCTTCAATTACATCAACAGCTTCTTGTATCTCGATATTCGTCGAAAATTTTCGCCTTGACATTTGTTTTTTTAGATTGGGGAAGAGATGGTAATCAGACGGGGTCAAGTCCGGGGAATAGGTGGATGCGGCAATAGTTCAAAGCTACAATTGTGTATTTGTGCGATTGATTTCACCGCAGTATGGACAGGAGCGTTATCTTGGTAAAACAAAACTTTCTTAGACCACATTACCAGGTCTTTTTATTCTTATTTCTTCACGCAAACGTTGTAAGAGTGTGCAATAATAGTCCGCATTTATGGTTTTACCTTTTTCAAGGTAGTCAACCATAATGATCCCTCTACAGTACCAAAAAACTGAAGCCATTACCTTTTTGGTTGACAAAACGGCCAGATCTTTTTTCGGGGGCGGTGACCCTGCTCTTTTCCATTGCTTGGATTGTACTTTGGACTCTGGTGTATTGTGGTGAACTCAGGTTTCGTCCATAGTTACGGAATGGCTAAGAAAATGTTGAGGATCACTTTGGAACAGATCCAAACAATCCTGTGATACTGTTTGGCGGGTGCGTTTGTTTTCGGCTGAAAGCAGTCTAGGTACCCATCTGGCAGAGACCTTGAAAATCCAAGATCGTTGGAAATTATGTTCTGTGCTCGTTCATAGGAAATGCCTATTGCTTCTGCTATCTCTGCAATCGTCAATCTCCTGTCTTTCAAAATCAGATCGAATATTTTATTGGTATTTTCGTCTGTGGTAGCCATCGGCGGCCTACCACTCTTAGGTTCATTTTGCACTGCTTCTCTGCTACGTTTGAAATCCGCTACCCATCTTTTGACAGTGGCATATGATGGAGCAGATTTCCCCAAAGTCTCGTACATATCTTCATAAAATTATTTTGGCGTTAATCCTTTATTTTGTAAATATTTTATGACGGAACACTGAAAGACAACACAAGAAACACTTCGCCGCCTTGATCGTAGTGTGACGTTTTCGTATGCGCGCTGTGACATTAGATAGATTCGTTATCTACGAGCTTAGGGGCCAAAGCCGTTGCCTGAGAGCGGATAGGTGTATTTGAGGTATCACCTCACCTAAGCACTTTGCAGCGACACGAGGGATACACCCAAGCTATGAATACTTTTAAAAAAATTTGGAAGTCTTCTTTTTTGTAATACATACACGTGCAGCGATACTGTGACGACACCGACAGCAATTTAGAAGAGATACTCTCTTGAGAATAGTGGGACATCACGCGCATCTTTGAATACTCATCGTAACATGGAGTTTTGTCACTTTAATTGACTGTCACGTCTCATTAAAATAGACCCACATATGCCATAACTGGGTCAAATCAATAAAATTTACTAATTTTAAATAATAAATTTTAATTTACTTCACAAATAATGGTAACACTAACTCACGATTTTATAATTATATTATAATTATATATATATATATATATATATATATATATATATATGTATATATATATATATATATATATATATATATATGCATTTATATATATACATATATATATATATACATATAAAATCTATAACTCCGTCTATTTATTTAAAAATCGTGAGTTAGTGTTACCATTATTTGTGAAGTAAATAAGTAAATTAATTAATTAATAAATATATATATATATATTTATATATATATATATATATATATATATATATATATATATATATATATATATAATAACAACAACAAATACATATAATAACTAGTCTGGCCATAAATACTGTTACATAAAAACGTTTCTTTTTTTCAACTTTTTAATTATTTTGAATTTGGAACACGTATATTATTTTAAAAACTTCTTCCGATTTTGCGCCATTTCACATATTTTTTCGTGTTCATTATCAAATTACAATATGGAATGGGGTGTTAAAGATAATAGGATTGCAGTGATCGCCTTGCACAAAGGGGATATTCCGTATAGCCGTCGGTCATATTCCAGACACTTCAAAAGCTTGGTATCAGCCGTATCGTATATCGTACTATCGACAGATATGTTGTATATATGATCAACACGTATGTTCGTACAGATACAACAACACTTCCTCTGTCGAAGACTAGAAAAGATCGGGGTGGCCGCGTACTGTTAGAACTACAAAGGTTGTTAATGCTGTTAAAGCCAGAATTCGTCGAAACCCCATTTGGTAGTAAAAAATCTTATCGCGAGAAATGAAAATTCCCGCTTGGACTCTGTCCCGTATTATAAAACAAGACCTGTATCTCGGTGCTTATCATCGATGTACGGGACATGCCCTAAATCAATCTTTACAATTAAAGAGAGTGGATCGACCTAAACGCCTTCTGTCGCGAAACGCAGGGGAAAGGCACAGGAATATCCTCTTTACCGATGAAAAAATTCACGATTGAAGAACACTACAATAAGCAAAATGATAAAGTTCGCTCACAGTTCTAAAGAAACTGCTCAAGTCGTAGTCGGTAAGGTACAACGTGGTCATCATCCTGCGTCAGTGATGGTTTGGTGGGGCGTGTCTTATCAAGGATTCACAAAACTCATTTTTGTGAAAAAGGATTGAAAACTTCAGCCAAAGTGTATCATGATACAGTCTTGGATCATGTTGTGAAACGTCTCAGCAATACACTTTTTAAAAATATACCGAGGACTTTCCAGCAGGACTCTGCACCTCCGCACTCCGCACCAGGTCACAAGGCACGAACTACCCAAGCCTGGCTTGAAACCAACGTTCCGGATTTTATAAGAGCTGAAGGCTGACCGTCATCTAGCCTAGACATCATCCCTTTGGACTTCAAATTATGGTCAGTTTTAGAGGACATAGCCTGGTCTAAACGACACGGCGACATTGAGTCTCTTAAAAAATCTTTGGAGCAAGCAGTGGCGAAATTTCCCTTGGAAATAGTGCGTAAATCCATAAATTCGTGGCCAAACAGATTAAGGGCCTGGGCGGCCATTTCGAATAGAATATTCTTTTATTTTTTGCTGACTGATTAATAATATGTAGGTATAAATTTTAATAATATTACATTACTTCATTAAGAAATATTACATTATTTAACATCTTGTACATAAAAAATCCAAATATAAAAATACCTGAAACTATGATATATGTAATACCCATATTTGTGCATTACCAATACGTCTTCCTCCAATCTTAACACATTAGATGTGAAGGGAAGAATTGTGCAAAAGCTTAGGATACTATTATATATAATGCACAGTTTGATGCCACTTATTAATAATCAAAAGATATCGCCGTTAATCAAATTGAGACGGAAAACATCATCAATTGCTTAAGATTGTTTTGGTTTCTACATCGATAGTATATGGGCGTGCCAGGTTAGCTGGGTGCAGTGTTCATGGAGGGGAGACGTATACCTCCTTCCCATGGCACTCCCGTATGCAACGAATATAAACCATTGTGTGCTTTAATCGGTGCAAGTCCGACTTTTCTTTTCACTGTGAGGGTGGGTATGCTTAAGACGTCTCCACACATTAAAAAAAGCATCATCAATATCATTAGAGAATAAAGACATTAATTCTAGTTAAATATTACAAAAAAGGAAGACAATATTCTTAGAGCAAATGAAGTCCATAAAAATAAACCTGGAAAAAAGAGGTTTTTCCTTTGTTGTTTGCTCAAGGCATTCGCAAAAGTTCGAGGCGATTAAATTTTATGAAATGCGGAACTCCTTGAAATGAGTTTTCAGAAATAATACAATTACCAAACACTAGTAAACACCACCCGTTCACCAATAACAGCAAGCTGCTAATAATTTGTTGAAAACCTATTCCAATTAGATTTTCGGTAAATAATAGTCAACCAATATAAACATCAGTTTGTTACTATTATATATGGAACTCCAATATCATCTTGAATATAATATCTGAAATAATAATATGATATATAATGAATAATGTGTAGCCGTAGAACCGTTGAAATATATTAAATATAAATCAACTAAAATTACTATAAGTTCTGATTCTTAAAATTTTATATATTTTTTTTTTCATTAGATGAACGGAGCAAACGAGCGGCGGGAACACCGAGGATTTATACGCTATAAATGTTTATAAAAGGGGTGTATTGACTTATGTACTATCGATGATTATGTAATATCTGAGATCTATTTGAGTTACAAATAAGTATACGTCTGTTTCGACGAGTTCCTACTAGGTATTTGGGTCTATTTTACCAACTATTATATTCATTAAATATTTTTTGAATGAATGGTGCATGAATGGGTGTGATCGACCGGGGAAGGGCGAGGCCTTCACAGAATACCAGCGTAAAATAGCAACATAACGCTGCTGTGCGTTTATTGAGTGTAGGAATCCAAAGAACCTTATATACACATATTCATTATGTTTCCTTATCGAGAATGAATGGGGATGTGAATTGGATGCTCATATGTAACTCCCAATGTAATAAAAAATATGACTTAATGGTATTTGTTATTCAATTTGCTATTGAAAAAATTCTGATATTAATTACAATGGCTATAACATAAATACTGTTCCAACGTAAAACTTTGAGTGGTTTTACACCAAGGTTCTATACATACATAGATATATAGTACACGTCTATATTACTGCTTGCTATAATTTGCTTTAATTTTATTTTGATTAATATATTTATAAGCAATAACGTCGTCTTGCTTATTCCACAATTACCTTATTATCTTAATAAGTTACGTAGTCCTGCATATTACTTTGTGCGGTGCTTATGCTGACGTAGCATCGTTCCCATCCCTCTCGTTCTGACGCCCATCGGGAGGACTATATCGTAGAGACCAGAATAAATTGCACAGATCCACACGCTCATATTGTTTGTCTGTGGTAGATTGCCATCGGCTTCGAAGACTAGGTCTCCGATTTTTAGATCTGTTCAGCGTCTGCGCTTATAGTATCTAGAAGATGACAACGAGCCTTTGTGAGGCCTCAATTTATCGGTTGCGTAATTGTTAGTGAGGTCAAGTATCAATGAAGGCTTCGTTTAATAACCAATTTCACCATTAGTCTTTGTCAGAGGATCAAGTGCTGTTGGTAACATTTATCCACGGTCACCTCGACGCCTGCGTAACGCAGCTGAAGTTGAACAGACACAATCCAGAACCCAGCGCTCTATCTTGTGAAACTTCAGATACGTTTAATTCATACAAGCTTAATAAATCCTTGTTGTTTCTACACTTCTTAAGTTTTTCTTTACTTATTAATTCAAAACAAATATTCGATAGGAGCTAGGAAATTTAAAATGCAATAAATTTAAAATATTTTACCTGTGTGTAGTGATTCTTTCTTTAACGGAACGATGATTTTTACATTTCTTCATTAAATTGAATACGTGGAATCAAATTATACGAGTATGCATGCAATAATATTGGGAACACTAATGAACGGAGAGTGGCAACATCCAACATGTAGCTATGATAGACGCGGTGAATGCAGTCATTGGAAAATGTAGGTTATGTAAAACATAAGTATAAGTGAACTACAAGTAGTTTTAATTATACATCCAAAGTATTGAGATACTATATAGTACATCCAAAGTATTGAGATACTATATTTTCATAAGAAATAACGCAAAAGCGTAAGGTTGAATAAATGTACTTTTTTATTTCAGTGAACTTTATTTTAAGCATTTCTTTTCTAGTTTTGTTAGTGACCGTTGTAGTTTACTTAACAGCTTTGTGCAAAATATTTTGGAAAATCTGTTATCTGTGATTTTAAGCGCAAAACTGCTTAAAATACGAATGTTAATATAAAACGAAATTTCTCACAAAGAAAAAGTTTCTCTAGCAAAGTGATTATCTCCGTGCTACAATCGAAATTTAGCGTAAACGTAGTTCTAGTAATGAAAATATTTAATTGTTGAATAATTTTCTTAGAATATTTTTATACGGTTCTTTGAAATTGTATAGAATTATATCATACTAACTGTCGTTATGATGAGCATTACTAAAATTAACTCCAAGCTACCTATTTGTAAATTAAAATGTTGTTTACATTCTACATTCATGATTATTGAAGTCTCACTAGGATTAAGAAGATCTTTATTCTTAAGCTTAGTGAGACTTTTTTTTATTGACTATAATATTCATAAATTTGCTTCAAAGTTATTGGAGAATATATTGTATATGTAAATATTACTTTTAATAAAATATTTTTAATAAAAAAAAGTTTATTAAAAATTTTATTAATTTACTAAAGAAGTTTTATATTAAATGGCTACTTAAACTCGCTCTTTCTCTTAGTAAAGGCTACCCGTACATAATTATTCCATTTGCGAAAGACACTATCTTTCCATGAGATTCTCGAATGAGTTTTTGTAATAACTGAAACCACATCTCATCATTCCCGCTGATGTGAAGAGACCTAGTTCTTGTCTGACTCCTATGGTTCCAGTACTTTAGAGTACGAGGACAGAATTTATTGTCAGTGTACATATGTACATGTAGAGGACGATTCAAATAAATCAAAAGAAGATTTATACTAAACTCTTTTAAATCAAGATAGCTAATAGACATCAAGAGAGCACCAGTTAGCGAGAAGAAATTGCAAAAACCTCGACTAGTTTTTAAATAATAAGTTGTAAAATGTCCAGTAATGAACCAAGAGTTCAAAGCTTAAATCCAAACATATATGTCAAACAAATACTTCTAACAAAGGGTAGTAGGTTATTTTGATTAGTTGGTAAACCAGAATTTTAAATCTGTTTAGTGGCAAATCGTTTAACATTTGCGGAGTTTTTTTAAATCGAGGAGATCGGGGAGGTAGGAGGGGGAGGATAGAGGGTTGGTGGATTCTAGCGCAGTGCATAGTTACCGTAACTGACCAATAATTAAGTAAATATATATTTTTTTATATTACGAACCGTGAAAAGCCTTTTAACATCCTGAGCTACAACTAATCTACGATGAGACTATTCTTCTCTTACATCCATTATTATGAACCTGAGTTAAGGTTTAGTAATAGGAAATTTAGTATTGTTTAAACAATTTTGTTTTTTCTAACATTCTAGAACCAAATGATGTTTGATAAATCAATTATTTTATTTAATATTTTAAATCGAAATTTTCACACAATTCTTCGGCTTTTTTATATAATATTGAGCGTGACAGTAGAATACACAGTTCATCTGAAGGTATGTTCTAGACCGCACTTATTTCTCACCACTAATTGATAAGTGTGGTCTATAACAACTACATCCATCATGACTGCTGGGTGTGGGTCAGAGTGTTAGAGAATGGTACTTCACGCGGCTCGACCACGGAATAGCGGACGACTTGTCTTCGAAAAAAAAAATTATCTATTTTAAACATGTAGTTTTCCTCCTTCGCGACCATGTGATATATTAACACATAAAATTGCAACTCACAATTTCAGCACCAGGGATTTGTGTGTATGCATTTAATTCAGTTTGCTAGCTTACCGTGAATTAAAAGTGAGCAGTTATAGAGCGGTCTCCGGTATAAACAAGTTGCGTATATAAAAAGTTCTATTTGCCACTCTACACGACTTTTTTGGCAAATAGAAAAAAATAAAACGTGTCCATAAATTCCATACAGGCTTGTTGATGTGGACTTTTATCCACGTAAAACGATAACAAAAAGGTGTCGTAAATTACAGGCCGGGATGTCCGTACGCTGCTGCGTCCACGGAATTTTTTTATTAATAAGTTACGTTAAAATTTTCGAAGACAAAAGGAAATACAGTAAAAAAATGTTACTTTATTTAATACAAGCTAAATCATGAGCTGCACATGACTCGCTTACCATCAGCATCATTTGTTACCCTCAACGTTATAAAAAAAATGTCAAAACTCATCTTGTGTGGAAACTAACAAACTGAATTGAAACCGTAGGTCTGTGAGTATAATTGAGACATGGGGTATGATCACATTTTCCCCTGTACAGTGAAAAATAGAGGCTCCACTAATATTCCTATTCCTTTTATTAAGTTGAGAGACCATTACACGATTGTTTATTCAGAAATTACATCTAGTAGACACTTACGATGGTCCTCAATCAGTCGTAGTTTCAAATGCCGTCTATCATAAACCCGTAAGTTTGCATATTTTGTATCCTTATGTAGAACACACACCGGACATTCGGAAATAGATTTAGGCGTTATGAAACTTGACATCTGTAAACACAAGGTTAACAGTGATACAGCCATGCCGCAACTTATTTCTATCTACAGTATCAATGGATCGTCTCAACTTACAATGCCATACACACACAGAATACCAGCGTGAAATATATCTGCTATGTTTTGTTTGGCATTGTTTAGTAGGCATCCATACACTCAGTCACTGAGAGCGAGACATCTCAGTCCTCAGGGGTGACAACCCTTACTTCTTTGCACAGGATTGTGTTTGTTTATATGGACCGCAGACATTAGGTGCCATGAGGTGAACTGTGCGCTAATTAGTCACTCTTAATTATATAACAGAAAAGTGAAGTAGCGACTGCATTTACTTTCTCTGTCTACTTAGAATAGGAACAATGAACTGATAAGATTACTGTTACGTAAATATGTGAAAATATCTACAGATGCATGACACCACAGTTATGGATAAAGCCGAAGCCGTAATGTGTACAACACGTAATTAGTTGAAATAGCAAAACCTAATATTTCCGCTAACTATACTGTTTAAAAATACCTTATTATGACATTTAAGGAAGAAACTGGCATCTACACAATATTCTATATCATTTCGTGGGTCAATGTCCCAAATATTTTTGTACACTATCTCATCACAGTTTATTTATAGTCCTCAGCTGTATAAAGGTCGGCGTCATAGATTGCCACAAATCACGTTTCTGATCCAAATGCATGCATCGACTATTTGTATACAATTATTTTTAATAAATTTATTATTATCATCCAATGAATTTTACAAGTACATATACGAAAATGGCGAATTCAAACACTAAGCTGCTTGCGATTAATTACGCCACATTAATATAATTCTGTGAACCTGATTGCTTCTCTTTTTAACCTACTGGCATTGTGGTAGGAATATTATATATATATATATATATATATATATGTATATATATATATGTATATATATATATATATATATTTATGTACATATGTATATAAAAGTGGTAGAGCTAGCTACCGCATTTTGTTTCTAGCTGCAGAATGAATGGGTCAGCTCAACCGGGGTAGGACCACGCAGTCTCACAGAATTCCAGCGAAATTAGCACCATAATGCTGCTGTGTTTCGTTTGGTGAGTGCAGGAATCCGGAGACCTTTATTAAGAGACGAGGCATTCCAACTCAGTCCTCAAGGGTGACAACGCATCTGCATTATGATGTCTTGGCAAGGATGAATGTAGATGTCATGGGCCACAGGAATCACTTACCATCAGGTGAACTGTGTGCTCGTTTGTTACTCTTAATGTAATTAAAAAATATATATAAATCCCATTGCTGGTTATAGGCCTCCTACAAATTGAAACCAAGCATATGAAAACAGAACTCCCGCGGCTCTTAATTAATTGCTTTGGACAAAGATCTGATACAAAACAAAATACGCATGAAATCAAAATACCACATATAACCATATTAACATTAAATTGAAACATCGTCAATCCAAACTGTTAATAAGCAAGGCGTCAATACATTAATTGTATTATTGAATACTACATATACATACATATAATACACATTAAAACTAAAAGTAGGTTCGAATCCACCAGTCAACTTTTGTCGTAAAGTGTCCTTGCACAAGTATTTTCAGCTTAATTAGAGTCGTTAACTAAATTATAAGTAATGTAAATGGCACTGATATTGCATTATTTATAAAAGACTTACCAGTGAAACTCTCGTATTATATATTTTTATAAACTGTCTGTTATAATTTATAGTAACAAAAACGTGATTAACATCTGATATGACGACTTCCAAAACTCGTGGAAAATGATATCTAGATATGAATACGTCTTTCATGGCGCGTGACAGCTTTCTCTTCTTTCTTTGCCTACATAAATATGGTACTCTTGAATAAGTTTTACATACAATTTAACATTTTAATATTAAATGTTCTATCATTAAACAGTAATTTGCTAGAAGTTTTAATCTATTGTGTATTTTTACATCTATCAAAAGCAAAAGATCCAATGGACCGATATCGATAGTGCTCTTTCTATGTTTTTGGAGAGCATAATATTTTTTTTAGTTATTACAAAAAGATTCATATGATGTTCTCCAGATTGACCTCGATGTTTTCTGATGACCTCGATGAATAAACATATTACATCGATTGCAAGAATCGATTACAAGAATATTTTAATATTCAGCCGTAAGCATTTGCCAGAACATAGAGGGGATCATACTTCGTCCCTTTCCCTATCCAATTTAATGCATTTGTAATAAGATGGAGAAAAGTTTTCTTTTTGCACTCGTGAGCAAAAAAATCGACTCACGCCGTATGCTTGAGGTCAAAAAATTCTCGTATCAATTCTGTGACTCAGATTTATTTTTTGACTATAGTAAATTAAAGGTAAAAATTTCAGCTTTAAACTTTTTGAGATAACATTCATATTAATAAATTATTTTTGTTAATACTCGTAAAAAAAATTTATACAAATTCGTATTAAACTATTAAAATAAGAAAACACTCACACTGAAGAAATTACAGACAAAAATTAAATAATAAAAAACAATTCAATATTTAGTGTTACCCCGTCCAGGCTCTAATTACAGCTCCAAACCAGATAACATTTTCCACCGATCTGGAAATACGCCAAGAATGGGATTCTTCAACGGGTGCGGCTTGAAGCTTCGACCTCGTAGCTGGTGCAGGATTTCTAGCCCGAACTTTTCTTTATAGCTCGTCCCATAAATCCGGACTACGCGTCCGGATGTCCACTCTATGCACTCAATTTCGACCTCCTGTAGGTACGCCAAACAGAAGCTGCAGTATATGGACGGGCATTTTCCCGCATTAGCACAAAGCTTTGGTAAAGCATGCGTAAACGTATGATCGCCTCATATGTCTTCAATATATCGGTTCGCCTTCAAACTTCATCTCAGTAAATCATCGAATCGCGAATCGCTCTCCAGGTCTTCTATAGAATCGTTGTCATCTGTTGCTGCCATGGAGACACACTCTGCTTTCATCTGTGAAGAGAACAGAGCAGCAATGTTCGTCCACCCAGTTCATGTGATGTGTTGCAAAACGTAATCGGACATTCCAATGAGCTGGAATCAATGTAGGACCAGTAGCCGGCCTTTTTGCTGTCAGGTTAGCCGCCTTAAGTCTTTTTCTGACTGAATTACATTATTTAGAAGCCAAAATATACAGCTGTATAATATTTAGATTTTTAATAATTCAAACAGGGCTCATTTATTTTTTTAGAGACATTCAACCCCGTGTACCCTGCTTGAGTCGATATTTTTGCTCACGAGTGTATAATATATCCTGCGCAGTTGGTGTTACATGTCACTCAAAAGATATGACCGTGATCTAATTTGAGCAGGAGGTCATCGTGCTTTTTGATATTTGATGGAATTGTATTAATTTTATACCTAGTCATTATTTACGATTGTTGAAATCCTCAGTAATTATTCACAGCAATTTATTTATTTATCATACAAAAATAATCACAATAATATGGATATTGCTCTGAATACTAATAAGCCATAAATTACCACCATAAATTTAACTGCATGGACCTTACTAGACAAATACAATTACATGTACCTGCCCGATCATGTCATATTCGAGGCACTCGCAAGAATGCTCTGTTTGCACTAAAACAATGTAAGCGTGCCCCCTTGTGGAGGGTAATGAGATTGTACAATGATCATTTCCGGATATTGATCTGTTTGCGGCGTCGCCTGCGTCGTTCAGGGGGAGTGTTTTGTGCGCTATGAAGATTTACTTATTATAATCTTATTAGTTTTGGTTTGTTTAATTGTGTAAAATTTTGTATTATTATTTATTTATTCTGTCTAAACTCAACTTTAATACTTTATAATATTGTTTTCTTTAGTTTCTTATTACTTTTTACTTACGCTGTGAATAACGATGTTGGCTACGTAATCACACTGTGTCTGCTATATTATATTATTGATGTAATATATATTATTTAGCTGTTGGTTATTCCAAATAAATAAAAAAAACAGAAAAAAAAAGTACAGATTGACTAATAATATATATAGTTAAAACAAGTGTTATTGTATTTTCTGTTGGTGATCTTCTCGTTTAATAAATAGAAATGTCCAAATACCTTGTTATATAATACTTACCTACGGTATACATCCTTATATATATTTCGTTTTGATATATGTGTTTATCCGTGGTAACAAACATATTTTAAATTGTTCTAATTTAAGTAGTAAGACATACGAGTACCTTACAGAATACCAGCGTCAAATGAGAGCATAAGCAATAAAAAACATATTATTTAATTTTCATCCACAAAAAATTACATTCTTTGATTCGAGATAATAATAGTAACATGACCTTTGGCTTATTCAGTAATAATTCACATAATCTTCGCTTGAAATCGATTTAATTACCTGCCAATTGGAGCTATTAAGTCCAATAGCACCCAAGCGGAAATAATAATACTCGTATAATATGAACAAAGAAAATCTGTATACAAATATATATTATAATAAAGGTGGCTAATGTTTTATTAACACAAAGTTAAAATCATCTTTTGCTTTTGACTATTTCTAAGAATTGTTCAAAATTATAAATTGAATTCATGATTAGTAAAATTTAAAGGAAATTTCTTTTTTAACTAATATATTTTACCTTGAAAATTGAAGCAGTAAAATTGGTAACTGTAAGAAAAAAATTGAAGGCTAAAGAAATATTTTTTACTAAAGTTTGCAACGTCTGAGGCAATACATCTATATAAATTATTTTAAGCAATTTCTTTCAATGTTTCGATGGAAATTAATAAATGTAATACATTCCATTTATATTGTTTCTATATTATTTTGTATTACACGGCAACTTGGTGTATAAGTATACTATATATATAATTTAATAGCAAAACAAAGAACTCTTGTGACAAAATCATAATAGGTTTGTCAGTCAACAATATATATGGAACGAAAATTAAGAGAGACGAGATATTAATGAGCATAACTCATTATTCAAAAACGACGATCACGAGCTGTAGTAATTAGAGTGCAGCGTCGTATATATATATATATATATATATATATATATATATATATATATATATGTATATATATATATATATGTATGACAAATAGTTACCCCAACAGTAGCAAGAAATTTGCAATTACAATTGGAGTACATCAAGGGTCTGCCCTTAGCCTATTACTTTTTAACGCCACCATGGACTATCTTACTATAGGATGTCGAAAAGCACTGCCTTGGAATTTATTGTATGCAGACGACGTGGTCCTTATAGCCGAAAATGAAAGCGAACTCCAAAGAGATTAATATTTATGGATTGAAGTTATATAAGGGAGTGAAGTTATAGAAGATAAGTACGAAACAGACCGAGCCTGTCTTGCATATTTGACGGATTAACTGGAAGGGATGATATCTCACAGGTGTAATATGTGACACTAAACAGTGACAGTGAAGAGAAAAGTATACAACACAGCTGTTAGACCTGCTATGTTATATGACTCGGAGTGCTGGCCTACAAGCAACATCTAAACCACCTTCATACCAAAGAGATGCGCATATTACGCACTGGTCCGCGGGTGGCACATTACTAGATAGAATAAGAAATGAATAAGAAGAAGATTTAAATTCGCTCCGGTTTCTGAAAAACTCACTGTAAGAAATCTACTCTGGTATGAGTAAAGACGAAAATCTGTAGCATGCTAACGACGTATCGAAGAATCAATAAAGATCGCGGAACGCCATCTGCCACTTGGCTCACAACGGTCTAAAATGATCTTAGAAACCTTGTCGAAGATTTAGTAAAAGAAAATAGCACATACGCCGTTGACAAAATTTGGAACATTTACATCATGAGCCAGAGAGATTAAAATACGACAGCTCACGTAGTATTTTCGTAGCATGCGCGTAGCACCCGTGAAGCGTTCACATAATGTTCACCTAACAAATTATATTCATTCTTTTTAACTACCTTGCGGCTAGTATTCGATTACAACACCTTGAGAGTATAAATGATTATGCTAGATTGGGGAGACCATGCAGAGAATACTAATAACATCATAACTCCGCGTTTCATGTGGTGAGAGTTGGTTCATCGACCCAGGTACTGATGCAAGGGATTCCACCTCAGGACATTACAATGCATTTAGGTATGTATATCTTATAGAGGATTGAAGCAGGTATGAGAACTCCCATCCAATGAGTTGTTTACTCGTTAGTCACCCACCCATACAATACACAATAAAAGTAAATTTACGTTTGCATTTAAGAGACGCGATTATTGCGCCATAGTTTTGTATTAAAATTCATATAATAAATACTTCCGTAATACTGGTAGAGCTTCCGAGAGGAAATTTCATTTCCGTGATTTATGAATATCTTCCCTGTTCTCTGTAGTACTTTAAGCAAAACTTTTATATTTAATTAATACCTCCAAGCTTATTTATTAAAACGATTAAATCAAGTAAAAACTTTATTAATCCACCTTAATTATATACAACAATCTGCTACTTAAAATGCAAATTTTTAGGCTGTTAATTTATATTTTCTTCTAACAACAGATAAAACGTAACGAAATGAAAGGATTAAACCCAAAGCAAGGCCTAGTTAGGACGACAAGTAACTTTAAAGCGTGTTTATTCTACGATTTTTGTGCGATTGGTAATGCGTATTGTTACTACATGTTTCAGTTAGTTATTACTACGTTATGTGGTATATGTATTAGATACATGCTGTAGAGCGAATAGATCAGTCTCGCTGGGGTAGGACCTGAGTATTAGCGTAAATTAGTAGTTGGTCACAACGGTATTTCATTCGGTAATGAAAGAAACTGGTAACGGTTACAAAGCATTCCATAATGGTTCTCGGGGTGACAATACATTTGCATTAACATTCCTTATTCAAGATGAAATGGGTCTCATGGGCTGCAAGAATGACTTAGTAAACAAGCTTAACACCCCTTACATAAAAAAAAACTATACTGAGGCTATATTAGACCGACACCTGACTTCATATTTTCATGTATAGGCTTAAATGTACGAATAGTGATATAAGTTTTTTAAGCAGTTTAAATATTTCTGACATTTTTTGAATAATTTCTGAATTGGTTAATCAAAGAGACTATATTACGATGCAACTAGCAAAAAAAACACAAACATATTTTTTTTTAATTAAAATTTTAAAATATGAAAAATAATTAAAATTTGTGCCAACAATGAAAACGCATAAGTAACGACCAGGACCCATGTTGACCACAGTTAGTGATTTAGTATGACATACCCTTTTCTGAAAAGAAAGGTTTTGTATTGGTTCACAAATACGTTTCTTACTTATTACTTAAAGTACTTATGTTATTACTTAAAGTAATAGAGAAATTTTGCAACGCACACTACTCTTTCACGTATATCTAGACACACTCCTACTCAGGAGGCCAGCCAAACTAATTATTGAAGAGGATATAAAACTTCTTATACAGCAAGTAATGTGCTGTACATTACTTGCTCAACTTTTTGTTGTGCGAAATGAAGCTGTCACTGACCCGGTCACTAAGGTACCGAATTTCTTCATGTATCGGCGCAACGAGGTCTCGCGTGAAGGAATGGCTTATACATATATATAGTAGGCTAGGTCGGGCCTATTATATATACATGAAGTTTTTTTTATAGAATAGGTGGCAAACGAGCAAGCAGCCCACCCCGATGGTAAGTGATTACCGCCGCCCATGAACATCCGCAACACCAGAGGAGACGCAAACGTGTTGCCGGCCTTTAAGTTTATATTCATATAAACAACCAAATATCTTCATCAATCTTTTATCTAAATTTATTGTTTGCATGAGGTTAATGAACTTTACGTTCGACCGAACAGTGTATTCTAAACTACGAGGCGTGTTGTTTCATTGTTCGAACAAAAGATCCTATTATTGCGTATATTTAAATCTTATTTGAAAACAAAAAGTATAGTTTAGTTTGATAGTTATAAACTATTAAATGTATGTTATTTCGATGTAATTGCTAAACTACACTAAAAAAGGACTGGGACAAATGAGCACACAGTCCACCTGACGGTAAGTGAAAACCGTATTTTGTGAAGATATGGTACTTACCGACACGAACCGAAGGCAAAGGTGAATATTAAAATGGTTCTAATGTTTTACTGTTAATACAAAATCAAGAAAGGACATAGTATATATAAAAAATAAACATGTCTACTATTGATCTAATTAAAATTACACGTGTCCGTAAAATTAAAACTATGGCGTGTCTCATGGGGATCGAATACGGAACGAATTCCTTTGTCAGAGAACTAAAGTAACCGACATACCTAGATAACGAATTAGCAAGCTGAAGTGGCAGTGAACAGGTCATATATGCTGCAGAACGGATGGTTGCTGGGGCAGAAAGGTTTTTAGTGGAGACCGCGAATCGGCAAACGTAGTGTAGGACGCCCTGTAACTAAGTGGGGCGATGATATTCATAGGGCGGCTGCAGAGTCTGGAGCAGAAGAACTGAGGACCGAGCTCAGTGGCGTGCCATGGACGAGGCCTATGTCCAGCAGTGGACTGTTACAGGGTGATGATGTGTGTTTGTGTGTGTTGCTTTAGTTAGAGAACCTGTCCAATTTATAACATTGTTTTACTTGGAGAAATATTAGGTTAAAATACCGTACCTCAAAGAAAAGTGAGATTGTCAATTAAGTTCATCTCTATGTATCTAGTGCATTATAGTTTTGTCACATGATCAAGCTGAAAATGAATTTCTGCATTGAAAAGATCTTTCAAATTTGCTGAATGAAATTAGTTAATTTTTTAAAACAACAAACATACTACAGGTTATATCAGGTTCAGACTGTAATGTGACTACATTAAGTGTGGGCAATTCTGGGATAAATCCCTTTTATTTTACTTATAGCATGTGAGATTGGATGGTTCCAACTCATACTATAGAGCTCCATCATCAAATCAGCTCGACAGTACGAAATCATATTCGGATTATAATATTTGCAATCTCTTATATATTAATCTTACTCTCAATACTTAAACAAGCAGTAGTTAAAAATCAATTTCCTTAATTTGGTTCCAATTTGAATCATACACACACTTTAAGTATTAGCTCAAAGTGTATAAGCGTTAATACAAACAAGTTGTGGATGAACAAAAAGTTTTTTCCTTAAGTTAATATCAATATAAACAACAATAAAATTTAATGCAAATGTTTGAGGTGAGAGACTGATTTAATTTTTAAAATGCATTGCATTGGAAAACAAATAAATAAAATATCATTAAACCAGAAAAGATAAAAGATCTTAAAGGAAACATGTCAAAGCTTTTAAGATCTTTTGCAAAATACCAAAGTGAATATTTTATTGTCAGTTTGCCCTGTTTACGGTTCAAAGTATATTAGAGAATGTTTACCTTGGTACACAATTTATCAGTGGTAGAGGCATCGGTTTGAACGAGAAGGGTTAGGAGGGTACAAAGCTGCTTTATTCCGTATTGTTAGTTTAGGGATCCAAAAGTCTTGCTTTTAATATCGTGGCGTTTCATCTCTGTCAAAGGGTACATGAAAATGCATTTTGAATCTCTGTTGAGTATTGATCCCGAAGTTTATGAATTGTAAACCACAAGTTCAACTATGTTCGTCACACTTAGTAGCATAAAATAAACGAATTATTAAATAAAAAGATTAACGCAAATGCAAAAATGATGACCTAAAATTATTAAAAAAATACTCCTGGTTGATAACGTTTGTCTGCAGGTCATCAAACTTTACAAATACTGCTTTCGGTAACTCTCCTGTTTCCAATTAGTGCTTGGGTAGAGCAGGACAATTAACTATGGTTTTTATTAATAACAAGGACCGTTCCGGACTCATACACGAGTAATCAAGGAATACCATAAATAAGGAGAGATATTTTCTATATACTCTAACTGCATTACAAGGATGGTTTGTAAAAATCGGGATAATGTTACGGTAATTATTAAAAATGTTGTTATCTCATATTTGTACTTTTGCTTTGTTTAGGTTGTTTTACATAAAATCAAAAAATAATTGTTAGATGAAAATTTTGATTATTTCTTACAACGTCAAGTCAAATGAATGAACTATCAAATTATTTTCAATACTTTGAATCCAAAGAATACTTAGTATTTAGAGTCTATAGAAAATCTCATTAAATTATATTTTTATATTATTATTATGAGTTGGTTTTATCAATTATTTTAAATTGAGTGAAAAATAACAGTGAATGAATATAGCCATCAAGATTTGTAATAATATTCATTAAAGAGAAACCTTTTTTATTTTAAATTATTCACTTTGATAGTAATCATAATCATCACTTTTTTATTCATTATTTATTTTCTCTTTCACAAAGGTACACAAAATTAATACACCAATATAAAACAATACAAAATATTCCTTAGTAAGAGACTGGTGTCTGCACTAGCTTTACCTATCTGACAGATTGCCGAGATACACGGATGCCTTAGGATTTGAAAGAAAAAAAAAACAGAAAAAATACTAAGAAAAGTGACAATATTTTTTTTTTAAAGAAAACGGGACAACAAAAATTTCAGCGTCTGAGCGTGATGAGTGAATCCACATATTGCGTATGTGGGTGTTTGTTGTTGGTATTTTTGTGTAATAAAAAGTAAAAAAAATTGAGTATGCTGATTTTTTCAGAAGTATTTTAGTTATAATGTTACATATTCGTATACTTGCAATATGTTATAAGTCGGCCTTGAATTAGGATAGGGTTTGAAGCAGATTTTCGGTAATATCATAATCTAGTTTTTGTAACCAAGCAAAACAATTTTAATTTGAACTTGCTTTTAGGAAGAGATAGAATTTTATTTTTCATTATCTTTGTTTTCATCAACACAGTCTATCATTAGTATAGCCTTATATAGCCTTCCCCACAGACTACCATGAAGGACGATCCCGATCCACCTGCATCGGCTATCCTGAAAACTTGCATAGTTCGTCAACTAGAAAAAGTCCTACATTACGATTTCCAGTCGGAGTTTGTCTCTCCAAAACCTTTCTACTCCATCGCTTATCGGTTCTACGAGCACTGTGTAGCACCGTCATAAAGTATGAATCTAAATAGGTTTTATACAGATTATACTCTTGCTCTGCTGATAATTCCATTCCCAGAACTTACCTTTAAGCTGTTTGTCTTTAAGCTGTTTGCCTTTAAGCTGTTTTTATTTAAGCTAGCTGCTTGCCTATAAGCTGTTTATGAGCTTTCCTAATCTCACTCATACTGATCTCCGCAATATCTTCGAAATAGTGTCGGAAGAGCTCTTGGATCGATAATCGCGCATGCTTTCATTTTCAAAAACAATGCTAGCAGTGCTAATAACATACTTACAGTTAATCACTCCAATTAAGCTTAAAAGCTTGTGCTACGAGATGGTTCACGACATTATTCGAACGGCGGATTTAAGACCGCGACCTTAAGTTTCGCAAATTGTAGGCCATTGACGCTTCGAATAATATATTAGTAATGCATAAAGCTTACCTATTTACGCTACAACTTTTATAATTATAATCACCACATAAATATAAATAAGCTGTTAGTGTAGTAGAACCAAGCTACAGATAGCTACATTAACCATATATAGATAGATAGATACATTAACAACTACATAGGTATCGACACCGATTAAAATCACGGCGTAACATGCACTTCTTTTTTGTGAAGTGCAATGTAACTACTAAAATAAAATCTAAAATAATGATTACACAAGAAGAATGATTACACACAAATACGTGAATCATTATAATATTACATCGATGGCTATCAGCTTCAAAGATAATATTTATAAGTTCTATTATAATAATATTTCTCAAGGAAGTAATTACGGTCTATACAGTACTGTTTAACGTGTCTCTTGGAGAATAAAGAATAAAGAACATTTATAAAAAAAGATTATCTGTGACACACGTAAACAAGGATAATTTAATTGTTTTTTGTTATTTGGCTCAGTTTATCACGATCATGGCTGTCAACGAAGAGTTGAATTATTGATGATATCGGTGACAAGGGTAATTTAATTGTTTTTTGTTTTCGGGCTTGGTCTATTACACTTAATGGATTGCGATGTAGATAGTTTATTTCGTATTATATCACTGTGTGTATGTTATGTTACATATTCTGTTCGATTATATTATAACTTGAAGGCCGTTTCCGGTTTAGAGGCAAAAAGCCTTATTAAGCCTATTAATTATTTATTTATTTATTTTTCATTATCTTTGTTTTCATCAACACAGTCTATCATTAGTATAACCTTATATAGCCTTCCCCACAGACTACCATGAAAGACGATCCCAATCCACCTGCATCGGCTATCCTGAAAACTTGCATAGTTCGTCAACTAGAAAAAGTCCTACATTACAATTTCCAGTCGGAGTTTGTCTCTCCAAAACCTTTCTACTCCATCGCTTATCGGTTCTACGAGCACTGTGTAGCACCGTCATAAAGTATGAATCTAAATAGGTTTTATACAGATTATACTCTTGCTCTGCTGGTAATTCCATTCCCAGAACTTACCTTTAAGCTGTTTGTCTTTAAGCTGTTTGCCTTTAAGCTGTTTTTATTTAAGCTAGCTGCTTGCCTATAAGCTGTTTGTGAGCTTTCCTAATCTCACTCATACTGACCTCCGCAATATCTCCGAAATAATGTCGGAAGAGCTCTTGGATCGATAATGACGCTTGCATTCATTTTCAGAAACAATGCTAGCAGTGCTCATACCATTCATTACAGTTAATCACTCCAATTAAGCTTAAAAGCTTGTGCTACGAGATGGTTAACGACATTATTTGAACGGCGGATTTAAGACCGCGACCTTAAGTTTCGCAAATTGTAGGCCATTGACGCTTCGAATAATATATTAGTAACGCATGAAGCTTACCTATTTACGCTACAACTTTTATAATTTTAATCACCACATAAATATAAATAAGCTGTTAGTGTAGTAGAACCAAGCTACAGATAGCTACATTAACTACTACATAGGTATCGACACCGATTAAAATCACGGCGTAACATGCACTTCTTTTTTGCGAAGTGCAATGTAACTACTAAAATAAAATCTAAAATAATGATTACACAAGAAGAATGATTACATACAAATACGTGAATCATTATAATATTACATCGATGGCTATCAGCTTCAAAGATAATATTTATAAGTTCTATTATAATAATATTTCTCAAGGAAGTAATTACGGTCTATACAGTACTGTTTAACGTGTCTTTTGAAGAATAAAGAACATTTATAAAAAAGATTATATGTGACACACGTAAACAAGGATAATTTAATTGTTTTTTGTTATTTGGCTCAGTTTATCACGATCATGGCTGTCAACGAAGAGTTGAATTATTGATGATATCGGTGACAAGGGTAATTTAATTGTTTTTTGTTTTCGGGCTTGGTCTATTACACTTAATGGATTGCGATGTAGATAGTTTACTTCGTATTATATCACTGTGTGTATGTTATGTTACATATTCTGTTCGATTATATTATAACTTGAAGGCAGTTTCCGGTTTAGAGGCAAAAAGCCTTATTAAGCCTATTAATTATTTATTTATTTATTTTATATTTATTTTCACCACAACTAAATACATAGAATAAATGTTTACATAATAGAAACATGTTCTCCTTAATAAAAAAAACATTAGTACATAGTCGTGGCTGACTGATGCCTGCAGTAGGTATTAAAAACCTGTAAATCACAGGACATTAGGTCACCATTCCGCAGAACTTACGTCATACAAAGAGTTTAGTAGAGTTTGCCAAATTCTCCATGAAAATTAAATTAAAAAGTAAAATAAACATGCTTTTAACATTAGGAAGCAATAACTAGTTATAAGACATGATAAATATGCTTATATAATGTTTGTGATATAATATATACTTTAACATAAAATTATTAAAAACTATTAAGAGATCACTTCTAGGAATTTCTCAACGCCAATGTAAATTTGTTTAAGCAGCCATTCGCGAAGAACACGTTTTAAGTTGAACTTGTTTAAAGCATACAATGACAATTTCTTATTAAGTTTGCTGTATAAGTAAGGACCTAAAAATGTAAAGAAACTATGACTAAAACAAGTTCTATATATCTATCCCCTAAGTAAGACGATAATTAATGGAACTGCAAGGCTGCACCTTACCGTTGCCTAATTAGTTGACGGAACGTATTAAGACAACGTTGAAGAGACGTGCGGGATTATAAACGTCTCACGGGATTAATTAATACTTACACTGTTTATTAATTTTTTAACTGTATTCACCCATATATTACGGTTTAAAGGCCGAAATGTAATGCATTTAATTTTAAGAATAATCGACGTGTGATGGAAGTTGCAAGATAGTGGGTTCACCCATTAAATATTTGAAAAAGAAACCTCCAAAAACATCCCACGTTCTAAAGATGTCGACATAACCATTTTGAATGTTATCGTGTCGAATATAATGTATCTCATCCACAATAATGATTAAATATAGTAATTTATTTGTAAAAGAAATATGAGATACAATGGTATGAATGATTATTATTTAACATATATTAAAATGTTTGTTAAATGTTGTGAAACGATAAGTTCATAGAATATGGAATGAAATCGTTCGACGAAAATCATTCGTACGGTCACCTTGTGCCTTGTTCTTGACTTTGTCATTGGTGGTGGGCAGACAAGTGATGAACGGCTAAGAAGCAGAACGGGATCAGAGAAAGGGAAGAATAAGATGAAAAGAAGAAGAAGAAGAAAAAAAAGGGGAAAGGGGAGTTTGAAGAGGAAGAGGAGCTAAACGTTAAAACATGCATACTGCACATGGCATAGGAGACGCGCTATTTTTAGAGTTAAACTAATCATTTACTATCATATGAACTATATGTAGAAATTGTTACCCTTATTTTTTGCGAGAACTGTATATGTTTGACTCAAAGCCTTTAATATCTTCGTAATCATTTTATTCCGAATATTTGCGAAAAATTTGGCGCAACACGATTGCCAATATACAATAAATTTGACTCAAGTAATTGACGCTTGGGAATTAGCCGACTAATATAGACAGATAATTGCATTTATTAAGTTCTATTTATCTTTCATATACAATAATATGACTTGAATCATTTTTAGTAAAAGATATAAAATTTATTTATATTTTTAAGTAATATATTTTAATAATATTAGATGACGACTAACGTGTGGGCGAGACCAATCTAGATTCTGTTGATGCTGTTAGCCTTTGCGCTTCTTATAGCTTCATCGGACACAGGGCTCACGGAGCTGACGGGTCCGTGAGCAGATCGAGACCAAACCCCGACAGGGCCCATGTAATACCGTGGTCGGAACTCACCGTGCTCGTAGACCAATCCCAACCACTGACCTGGCAACGACAATCGAATCTAAAACCCAGAAGCTATTGTCAAATTGGGTGCAATAATTACCTGATATTCTAATGATCTTCCATGAAGTCCATAGTTCACCGAATTTAGTCGGTACTAATTTTTAATATAATAAGTGAGGTGTGTATATAAGTAAAGGCCTGGACATATTCCTCCAACACTCGGGGCATGTCCTCGTCACACAACGCGTTCAAAGTTACTAAATAATTTAAGACTACAATTCAATCAGTTAACTAGTGCTAATATTTCCGACTTATATTAGTGATTAACACTACAAACTGACCCATTAAACTCTTTATTTATTTAAACTTTATTGGTCACACCTTACAAAAAGGGATACAAACGGCGGACCTAATGCCGTAAGGCATTCTCTACCAGTCAACCCGTGGCGTGGAGAGACATTGTGGTAGTGCCTAAATTGCAAATAAGAAAAATATTTAAATATATATACACACAGAACATATATATATATACATACACTACGTACATAAATATATTTATATATACAAATAGAAATATATAATAAACCTATTTAAACATATAACAAACAATAACAAGAGTAATTTATAAACCCTTTACATAGTATATCTGTTCCGAACATCTACTAAATCCGTGAAACTATTGTAATATAAGTATGGATAATTATTGTTATATATATATTCCTCTCAGCATCAATTGATTATGCACAATATATTTCAGTACAATAATATATATTTCACAAATCCTATTTTTTAAATATAACAAAAGATAATATTCCTATTTTAAAAATGAATGAACAAACACGTTCTTTATCATATTATCATATATACAAAAGCGAATCCAAACATTTATTTTACATAATTGTGGAAGTTCTTAACGCCTCGTGTTTCATGTTGCTTTAAACATTTATCATGACTGCCAACAAAGAAGATATGCTCACAATGTAAACTTGGATATTTAATGGTTAGTTTAGTACTTGGTACAAAATTTTTCTTTTTTTCTCTTTAAGCCAAGTAAGGTTTTTACGAAACTAAGCATAATAACAACACAGTTTACTATACTGATAGCAAGTAATGACTGGAACCCACTACACCACATCCTCAACAAAGATTCAAGATCTATGAAGAATTAGCGTAACACCTAGAGTTCTTTCCAGGCTGGATTTACTTGAATTACAGAGGAATGTTGCTAGGAATGTTTCATTGTGGCTTGCCAGCATTGGCAGCGCTTCTGGTGCTGCAAATTTTTATGGATGAAGGTGATCACCTGGTTTACATATGCTCATTTTCCCTCGTTTCTTATTGAGAAAAAGACGCAGATAGGTTTTCACCTCTGCATCCCTTTAGCCCTGGGCTTTTAGAATAGGCTTTAGCTAAGGTACCCCCTGCCTGTTGTATAAGTCTGTCTAAAAGGGAATAATGGTTTTGCGAGCGATTAGAGTGGGGGCTCTGATCGTACAGGACAGCAAAACCGGAAAGAACGGCAACACGGAGTGGTCCCTGGTTACTGGGGGAGACGAGGCCTACCCTGGGATGTGCTCAAGCTCAATACAAAGGGACATCGGTGCGTTCCGTAGAAGATCTACGAGTTCCTTCTAATTAGGGTGGCTATCGCGGTAATTTTAATGGATAATACACCTAACCCACCCACGTAACCCAGTCTTCTCCCCAGGAGGCATTATCTTTTGAAGATTTTCTCCGACACGAAAAAAAAAGGTTTTCATCTCTTAGGACTGAAATCATCTCATGCCTTCAAAAACGGGGTGTTCGAATCCCTACCATCATGTGGTATATAACGAACGAAACACGATAGTACTATGCTACTATTTCACCCTGGAATGCTGATCAAGCTAACCCATTAATCCTGAACCTAGAAATACACTGCAGTGTACACTACCTATTTTCCGTCCTTTTCGCGTCCGTATTGTTTCATTTTTAATCGTTACATAAAAACATATATAAACGTACCACTTAAATTCGAGCTTGATAAATTACTCTCATCGCGCCTACAGAAGTTTCACTTCAAAAAATCAATAAAGAGCAGCTTCAAACATCAGACTCTGTAATTTTCGATACTTTTATATAAATTTATCATTAAGGTTCAAATCAATTTCACTTTCGTAGGAATTTTTCCCATATTTCAAATTTTCTTAATAAAAATTACGTTGTTCGGTTCATTAGGTATATTTTTTTCAGTTAATTTGCTTAAATGAACTCATGGTTGTAGACTGCGTGTAGTGTAGTTAGAGTATCTGGCTACTGCAACGCGGCTACTAGGTTCAATACCAGTAACAATGTATAAGATTATCTGGGCATCACCAATTGCCGGTTTTCGGATCTGGGTATGTGGTGTGTATGTACCGTGACCGCGACATTGCATTTTAACTTTCTTTCGATCTTATTGCAAAGCTTCAAAATTGCATCAGAATAGAAAAGGGGACGATGAGTACCTCTGTGTTTGCGCAAACGCTTACGGCACTATAAAATATTCTGCGCAGTTGATATGATCTGCCAATGACACGAAGATATCGCCGTAGTCGAAATCGACCAGGAGGACATCACCTGATGTTAAGTGACTCGCAACACATGACACGTATGTTCATACGCGTTATAGCATCATAATGAAAATGCGTTTTCTCCTCTAAGGAGTACGACGCAATGCTTCATCAGAAGTAAGAGAGTAAGTTAGTAATAGAGTAGATAAGAGCTAATAATAAAGTTACTTTGAAGAAGATGAAGTGAGCATCCATCTTGGATTCTAGGATCTTCCTTAAATACTTAATACGAAACATGAGTCGCAATGAGCGAAATAAATGTAGCTTCAAAATTGATTTGAGCTTGAAGTCGATAGTTAGAACACAGCCGTGTGGCCGTTTAATAATGAATTATGACTTTAAAACACTAATTTGAAGCTTTTTGCTACAATCCTTTAAATTAGTAGATTTAGCACTCACTTGAAAAAGTATGTCTCAAGTGTAACATTTTACTTTTAAAATAAAATTTTGGTCTGTGAATTATATATATATATAAATTGCATAAAAGTGAAATTGAAACTTAAAGAAAGATTACAAAACCTGTAGAAAATTAATCTCAATGGCGCGGAGTTTATTAGATATAAATATTTAATAAACTCGGCGAGAAACAAACTTCTAAATTACATGCTTGATTTTAAGAAGTTACCGACAATGTTTCAATGCTAATCAAAAAGTAATAAATTTGTTCCTGGATATTAAAAACTAGCAATTAAACCAAGTGGAAATGCGATGAATTTTTTTGGTTGAATAAAATTGCATTTATTATTGAAGTGAAACATCATTCGGCATGTTGAGATCAAAATTTAAAGATGAAACATGAATGTCTTGCTCCAGTAAAAGACGGAAAATCAGTTCTTAATTAAAGAGAGACATATATGTATGTATATATATATATGTACTTTAAAGGGTTTATATATATTCTCTTTTTATTTTATTAATCTTTCTCTATTTGCTGTTTTACACCTTACTATTTACAAATGGAGATGTAGATTTAAGCCAAGGAAATTCCATTTCTGCCACCTTTGGGATTTTCCATAACATATCTACAGTAAAATAGCTATGTTCACTTAGTCGATTTCAACTTCGGCGATTAGTTCTTACTCGTAATTGTTATCATAAGGTTCACAGTGTAAGATCAAGATAAGAGAAGACAATCACCAATGAACAGCGCGTCTTTTTGCGTCCAACTCGACTCGACACGACAGAGGGAACTCACCGCCGACCATCCTGCGATGTGAGAGCTCCATGCCAGATATCCGATTTCTGCAGATATCAGTGTGCTTTGCACTTTTCTCCGTAGACACCCACAAGTCGAGTAGGCCTGATGGAGTCCCTCCACTTACGCCTCTTATTCGGTACTCCTACTCTTTAGACTCCGAGGCATGGTCCGGAACTGCTGGAAGACTTGTAAACTGCCAGCTCATGGGTTACCTAGAATAACACGAGCTGATAAGCGACCGCCAGTACGGTTTTCTTCGTACTTGCGCCTCCTCTGGTGTTGCGGATGTTCATGGGCGGTGGTGATCACTTACCATCGGGTGGACTGCTCGTTTGTCATCTATTCTATAAATAAAAAATAAAAAGACAGCCACATTTTAGAACTGACAGCCGTGTGGCGTAATGATTTGAGTACAAGTAAACCTATATCCTTATTTACAACACTCATAGCTCAAAAAATATATATGAGTACATGATTTCCCCCTGTTCGGTTTCGACCGCGGTGATATCACAGTTATTGCCAGTTGACATCAACTGCACAGAATATATTAAAGTGCCGTAAATATTTGCGCAAACATAAAGATCACAGAAACACAGAGATCGAAGAAATGTTTATATGGATGTCAGGGACACGGGATATTTTAAACTTGGTGCTCGCGCTGATACAATTTTGCCATTTGATTACATCTGTCAAAATCTAGAAAACTTCACCATCTCAAAAACATTGTTAATAAATATAATTGAAATAAAAACCCTACATTAATAATAGGGGAAAAGGATTATTCATAAAAGATTATATATCTTTAATCTTATAGCATATTCAACATTTAAATCATTAAACATCATCATCTACTCACGCCTCATCGCTAAACCAGTTGAGATGAAGCAGTGAACATTAAATACTTGTGGAATATAATGCAATTAACATGAATTACTTAGCGACATGGAATGTCCGATAAGATTATTATCTTCACGAGAATATAGTAAATACATTCTCCTGGTGTTTCACTTGGGAAGGAATGTTCTATCATACGGTGTATACATATTTTGTATTCGAGCTTTGAGGGATAAAAAGTCCAAGATTTTATCGATGGATGCAAGTTTCTCAGTATGGTGCTTTGTGGCAATCTATACGGAAGGCCTATGTTCAGTATTGATAGGCTGTGTATTGAAGATGATAACATTTTAATGAACTATGATATACTTTTTAATGTAAGCTATCGAAATATAATTTTAAAATCAAAGTAAGAGTGACTAACAGGTCCATTTCAGTTCTCAAGTACGGCGATGCTTGGGCACTTTTAATATTTGACGACTATAGATTAAGGTTTCTATGGGCCATAGTAAATGCATACTATCAGGTCAACAGTGTGCCCGTTTGTTTGTTTCTCCAGTTATTATATAAGAAAAAAAATGGAAATACAATGGCTATCAAATGAAAAAGACTCCAATTTTTTTTATATATATATAAATAGGCTTACGTTTGACTACATTCTCGCTTGATGGAAGGCGAAGATGAGGCTTAAGAGGGTTCACGTTTGCCTAGAAGGTGTCTGTTCACTTTGGCCTTAAAGATGTCCAGATTATAGCGTTGCCGGAAAAACTGACATCGGCAGAGAGTCCACTCCTCCAGTTCCACTCCTTAGCCGTCCGCATAATGAAAGAAGAGGCTAACCGCTTCGTGTATAATGGAGGAATGTCTACAATATAAGAGCGAAGCTAGATTCTGTGATTATGTTGATGTTGATGCTATTAGCCTATGCGGCTCTTACAGCTTCATCGGACACAGGGCTCACGGAACTGAGGGGTCCGTGAGCTGGTTATTTTACGTGTTCCCTATTGTGGTTCTCTTACTTACTCAAAGCGCTCATAAACTGCGTGTCGCTCTACTCTCTGGTCTCATACCTTACTGATGATGCCACCCAAGTTGCCAGTTCCCTAGCTATCGAGAGATTCTCCTGAGTGGAGAATGGACGGTGATGACTAATGACCGTCCGAGGTTTTGGCGTGCGAACCTAGCCTCTGACGGACGCCGCCTGTTTTCATGTCAATCGAAAGCTGTGGGCGGTGAGAGTGTCAGGGTGGTACACGCGGGTGTAGTGAGTGAAGATTGCGTCGCGCTCGGAGGCGAGGGCGACGCGACGAGATGTTTGAGTTGTGTGATGGTCCGGGGTCCGTTGAGCACGGACTGGCGTTCGGCTCCCCCATGAAGTGGAGGTCGTCGAGGACGTGACGGAGTCGACGGTTCCTAGTGACCGGGTTCGGTACCGGATCGTAGGTTGCGGCGTTTACCACTCTTTCTTTTTCAATTCTATCTCGCAGCGCTTTCTCAAAGAAGCACTATGAGATAGAATTGAAATAATCGGGTATGGTGACGAGATGTAAGTCACTATAAGAGTGAAACTGCTCGCCGCGCCTAGTCGTTCGTTGATGGTAAAAGGGAAGGGGGTAAATGTTAATAGTTTATATTAATAATATATTAATATAATAATATTAAGAATTAATAGTCTATAACTTATTCACAAGAATTCATAAAGCAAGCTTATTTTAGCTTGCCACGGGCCAAACCATCGTTTGGGATCCTAAACTACATTTAGCGTCAGTGTTCTAACGTTGAGCCTGAAATTTATGATGACGGCTTATTTAGATGGCACAAAATACGTAACAAAATAAAGTTGTTATTAATAGGCGTCTGTGAAGGATGATTCAACAGAGTTATTTTGTGTACACTCTATGCTGTTAATTTTTATACCCCCGAAGTATTATTATTAGGTGAACTGACACACAGTACCGTTTGGTCGACACTACGAAATATAATAGGGTAACGCGACGAATTCTTATGTCGAGTGTAGATTGCATGTACTATAAACGAGAATCGACAGCTGAACACAAATGTGAAAACGGTGAATGGTGAAGGAATGACAGTAGAGACAGTAAAACTGTAAATACCTTGGGTACCCGTAGAGATTTTTACTATTAAGATAAGCAAAATATGGGTTGTCAGTCTAAAATAAAATTATGCTCGTGGTTTTAAAACTACACAGCTTTTTCTTAGTGTTCTTGAGAGGCAATCTCGGTCTAGCAGTCTGAGAGTAGGACGACCCTCCACTAGACGAAAGATAACCTTATACTACTGATTATAAATAAATATTACTGTCGAAATTACATTGAAGACCACTACAAAAAAGCCAAAGTTCGATGTCACAGTATCCCGGTACAAGTTTTAATGAAAACTCCATAGTTGTTAAACGATACCTGGATCAGCTCGATTTTCCTGTTTCTTGTTAACCTTTATTAGTGTGTGTTACGAAAACTTTTGTTGTTGAAAAGAAAACATTTTATCTGTAATGTTCTGTCGTTTGTTATTTGTGTTATGAGAAAACTCATCTTTTATTAAATACTAAGGTAAGAGGCGGTTTTTTTTATATTGCTTTTTCCTTTATCTTTTGAAAAACAAGTTGTATGTAAGTTAGTTTCTCTACCTCTCTATACATACCACATTCTAAATAGGATAATATTTGTTAAATTTTTATTGTAATAATCTCAGGTTTAAATTCATTTTTGTTTAGTTGTGTACGGGTAGGGTAGAGTTTTCATTATATAGTTCTGCTGCTCCAGGATTCGATTCCCAGACGAGGAACAATAATTGTGTTGCACTATTTTTTTTTCGGGTCCAGGTTAGTTGTCTGTAATTCTTGTATCCTTGACACTACATCTGGACCCTCCCCAAATCTTATTGCACATGCAGTACATCAGACTCAAAAAGATTCAGACGAAGTTTCCTCTTTACCTCTGTGTTAGTGCAAATGCATATTTGGATGTTAACCGGAAATAAACAGAAAATATCACCATCATCAAAAGCCAAATTAATCATTCAATTGCCACAACGTCGCTCGTCAGCTGATTGGGTATAAAGCATGCGAGGTTGACATGTATTGATTTGTATTTACTTTTCCCCTCACATCAAACTTAAATTATTAGATTAATGCAACACCAAATAACGGTGCAATTTAATACTGCTAGATTCACGCTGCAGCTATTTGCTAGCTGCGCATGAATAGGTCGCCCTCACAGAATACAGCTTGAAAACCCAGCATGACGCTGTTATGTTTCGTATAGCGAATGTTGGGTTCTTAGTAACTTCCATCGTACTTCCATCTTTCTTCCTCTTTCCATCTTTCTTCCTCTTTCCATCTATCTTTCTCTTTCCATCTTTCTTCCTCTTTTCATCTCAGACCTCAGGGGTAACAGCAAATGTTAATCTTGAATATTTGTTGATGATGAATGTAGAAGTCATAGGCCTCAGATATCACTTACCTTTGGCAAACTGTGGTCACGTTTGTTACCCGTGTTATTATTTAATCAAAAACAAGGATAATTTTAGATATCAGGTTGCTGTGGGAACATCAGGAATTCCATGCTTTTTGTTATGTTTAATCAGATTGCCTAATTAAATATATTATATATAAAATATTAAGAATGTTTTATACATTCTTAATTAAGATTAAGTACAGATTTTTTTTATATTTTTACATTGCTTCAGTATATACTCGTACAATACGTTTAAACGGAATTCTAAAGCTAGTTTTTAGTGCAGTCTTAATTATAAGAAACATTATAAATTCATTCCCTGCCGAGCTAGCCTGTTCGTTCCTCAGCCAATTTATAGCTACGTCTCTGCTCTACCAAATAGTAATTTTCAACTATTCTATATTTTGTTTCATTTACTTTTTAAGATTTTCGAAAAACTTGCAGTTAATTTCGAAGTAGACAAATATCATCAGGAACAAAGAAGGCTGGTTACAAGTCTACAATAATATTATGGGGAGTAAATACATGCAGATACGTAAATTCTAGAGGTAAAACATTGTTTTGTTGGAAACGTAGAGGTTTTTTTTATATTAGCTGTCTTATATCTTCATTATGTCTTATATCGCAGGATAAGTTTTAAGATATTTTTTTAAAATAAATCGCTTATAAATATAAAAACGAATAAAAATAACAGTGATTCTTTTCCGTATAATTTCTCCTTACTTCTAAATAGTTAATTCTAGTAAGGGTTAATAAGAAAATTGAAATGCGTTGGATCGTCTAACAACTAAGGAGAATTCATTATTGCAAATACCGGGGTATAATTTAAATATATATTTCCATATCAATTCACAAACAAGTTACTTCCGCAATGCAATGATAAGAATTTCTCTCAACATAGAAAAAAAATTTAATAGTGGAAAAGGAATAAAAAATACACATATAAAAGAAAAAATATCGGGACATTAAATTGCAATTAACAATTTTGTTGCTGCTGGCATCGGATATTGGGCTCTGTTACCTACCGTGAATTTACGAGCGACCAGATTCTGAGCAACCAATCCAGTTCATTCCTGTAGTTTATTAAAATTTAATTCAAAGAAAATTCCTTGTCTCTAAATGCATTTGCTGGAAATTGCCACAACAATTTTGAAATTGCATTACTACAATTCATAAAGCGTAATACACAGCCAGTGCTGCTATATTAGCTGCTAATATATAGAATGCTTCGGGAGATTTCCTGGTAAATTAAACTAAGGACGTAATTTCCATATGCTGGTGGATATTTGTTGCTTAATAACAAAAACGTGTCCAAGATAAATATGCGAAGTCTTTTTAAATTTAATTCCCAAAGCCACGCTAACACTTCTTGTTTGAACGATATGAATGGGACAGCTCGATCGGGCAAGGAACCATTTATATAACACATAAAATAGCATGACGCTGCCGTGGTAATGAGGAATTCCATTTTGGCTCTCTTGTTACTTATCAGAATATAATTAAAATGAAAGGATTTAAAATCCTTATTAAAAAACAGCTAACCAATAACATATGTTTTTTGTTGGCTGGCTATTGTTGGTTCTTGCTTGTCAGATAAATATATTTGCATTGCAACAAGCTTTGATCTCTGGGTTTATTACATGACTACTTTTTTTTGGAATGCGTGTAAACACTCATTATTTTAAAAAAGACACTAGTCGACTTTCTTGCCGTTTCGTCTCGCTAGCAGCTACCTTCCAAACCGTTAGTAGAGACTGCTGAGCGATCTTGGCGATTGAGAGCTTTTTTATAAGCTTCTTGAATAAAGCTTCAAACTTGAATAAAGCTTCTATTATAATATCTTATATCGAATATATATAATGACGGCCCGTGACATATACATCCATCCTCAACGAAGATTCAAGGTACACATGTATTGTCAACCTAAAGACTGAGATTGGATGTTACATTACTAATAATGTGGTCTCCGGCTACCTGTGCTACCATATAAAACAGCGTTACGATGCTATCTCACGCTGGTACCCCCCCCCCCCCCACGTCATGCTGCAGGTAGAAATTAGTAGAAAAAGAGCGAACAACTCACCTGATGGTAAATGATGATATATATGATGGCATGATGAGGCAATATCTATATATATATATATATATATATATATATATATATAGATATTCCCTCATTTTACAAGACTTAAGAAGAATTTACAATATACGCCATTGTAAGGTATCTCGATTAAAGATCATATTTTGGACAGAAGGTAGAGTATTACCTTCAAATATCATGTAACAACAACATAAATAGCATTAAAAATATTCCTTACTAGTTACCGATGCATTGTAGCCAGGGCACGTCGCTGGCACAAGTTATAATGAGAGGTTTGTTTAGTTAGATTGTGTGGTATCCCAGAGCGCCACGTGTTGCGTATGTTATATTGGTTGTCGCCTGACTAACATATATACAACATGACAATCACAAGCAAATATTAACTTATTACGACGATTGACAGTACGGCGTAAAGCGAAATAATTTACATCGACTTTTAGAAAGAGATGATCGTGTATAATGGGCAATCTTACCTTTGTAGTGTTTACTTTGTCACACAGTGTACTAACAAACCAATGACATAGACGACGCTCTACAAAAGCAATTGATAGACTAACATATATAAATATATATTTAAATAAAATAAATAAATAATTCATTTAATCAATTCAGCAATTGCAAAGGTACATGGGTAACAATGACAGGTAACAATTTAAAGATACGTAGAAAAAATAAAATAAAAGGTATATCTTATAGATTAAACATTTACTCGGACTTGTAATCCAAAATATACTCTAAAACATTGCGATGCCGGATAAATAGTGTAATAGTAATAGTTTCAGCTCAGGATTGTGTTGGCATACTCCAACGCTAGTATTCTGCTGACACCTATAAAATTACTTCCTATCCACCTATGACAAATAATAAATTGTTTCGCAAACGAACAACTGTAATGCACAAGTTTTATGCAGTCGTCCGTAACCGCAACGCCACGTAGCCTTTTAAACGTGATAAACGACAATGAGGCTCCCTCTCGGGAGCCCTTGTGCTGGTTACCTATATATAGAGGTCTCGACTGAGTGCCATTAGTGCTCGGTCACCTCTCAACCTGGCTAACAGTGGCTTTCAGCCCGAAAAAAAAAAAAAACGACATAGTCCGATCCATAAGTATTTTTAGTTAAAAAAACATGACAATTAAAAAAAATACTTATAAATAAATCATAAATTATAATGGAACACTTAAACAACATTATTATATCGCACTGAATTTTTACAGGGGTGAAGCCATACTGCATGATTAGGTCGGCATGACCAGGGAACGGTCAAGCCTTTATTACTGCGTTTCGTATAATTAGTGAGAGCCAATTACTCATAATGAGATAATCCACCTCAGTCCTAAGACCCTGCAGGCTTCCACGACTAAAATGAAGTACATTTGTGTTTGAAATAGCAGTAAACTGCGCTGTCTTTGTAATAACAAAGACATTAGGCGTTTATTGCTTCGTATGTTAAACAAGAGGTAGAATATTACATTCCTATATTTTCTGTTAATAAAAATCACAACGAGCAAGTAAAGCTACTTCGATGGTATGCATATACGATATATAAATACATCCACAAACATTTTTGTAATAATATATAGCATATCACCGCTGAGTTATTAAATGGAGTATATCTGTACTGTCTTCTCTAAATTTGATTAGGAAAACGTCTGTGTCGGGTAAGTTAGAGCATAATACGCATACATCATTACTATACGATACGGGTCGGGATGTATTGACAAGGTCTCGTGTCTCGAGTAACGATTGTATTTGCGTCTATATATACAACAGTTTGCTATGTATATTTATGCACCGGACATCGCATTTTATTTACTTATTGTCGTCAGTATAAATAGTAATAAAAAAGCTTAGAATGAATGTTTTATATTTGGTTAATAGCCAGGCTTTTATTTTTTTTTTCGGACTGATGGCTAGCCCGAAGGCTTTTACAGTTTCACCAGGTTGAGCGAGCGCTAATGACGCTCAGTCGAGACCTGCTTAAATACCCATGCATTTTATCTTAATCTTTAGGGGTTTTGTGCACCTTCATTCTTAACCGAGAATGGATCTGGGTGTGTCGTGTTGTAATAGACGTGAGTTACTACTTACCATCCCACCGATTGAATGAATTGTTTGCTGGTAAATAATCGTAGTAACATAAAAATAAATATCGTTTGTGCAAATTAATCGAAAAATTTAGACGCCTTATAAATCATGTAAGAGGATATGGATAATTACACAAATATGAAAATATAAATAGCGTGAAATTGTTTCTTCTTTACTTTGGTATAAGCCCTCTTAAAAAAATATCAAAAAGTTGTCCAAAATGGTAGGGATGTTTGACACTGATCTTTTAGACCAAACATAAACAACATAATTATCCATCAATTGTAATAAAATTCCATAGGTATATAATTCCATTGTAATAAAATAAATGCACATCTGCATATTCTATTGTTAATATCGAATATTTAAACAAGTCATTCTTTTATTTACTTTCAAGTTATTGGACAATGAATATCTATTGTTTTCAAACACCGACAAACGCTGCGCTAGAGCCACGTGGTAGAGTCGTTATAATATTTATAATGTCCTCATTACTCATTACTTTGCTTTTGTTACGTATTGGTCAATAATTAGGATTATTTAGCTCCTGAAAACACGTGTTTCTGACTTAATTATATTAACTTGTGGTTTCTACAGTGAAGACATCGTAAAATGGGAAAAGCTCATAATGAAGGCAAATCCGAACGTGACATTGCTTCACAACTGAAGTTATGGAAGACTTGCCACGAACGGCACAATAACTTTGTGATTTGGACCGATGAATCCAAGTTTGAACTATTCGGTTCTAAACATAGAATTTACGTTATGCTCTATTATGGTCTGGGGTTGCTTCTCTAACCGAGGAACTGGCGATTTGATAAAAATTGAAGGAATTTTGAAAAAGGAACAGTACAAAAACATTTTAGAACACAATGCCGTTTTTTCCGGATTGCGATTAATTGGAGATGGACTCATTTCCCAACAAGATAATGATTCAAAGCATGGCTTAAAATTATGTAGAGGATATTTAGAAAAGAAATAGGCACAAGGGGTGTTAAAAAACATGGTTTGGCTTCCTCAGAGCCCGGATCTCAATTCCATTGAACTTTTGTGGGAAGAGCTTGATAGGAACGTCCGTAATCGTGGCCCATACTCGCGAGAAGAAATGTGGAATGCTTTATGCGAAATTTGGAACAATACATCACAAGACACCATTAATAAATTGATTGCCCGTATGCCGAGACTTGTGAAAAAAGTCATAAAATGTAAAGGATTTTTTGATGAAAATCAGTTTAGCTAACTATAGCCTTTTTTTGCATGGACTGTTAATATTTCTTTACGCTTTTAAAGTATATTGTTTGTCAATCAATGTTCTATTAAACAGGTTAATTAAACATTTAATATTTTATTGGAGTTTTACTTTATTTTCCTACTTTAATTAAGGTGGTCTTAAACTAAGTTCGACAAACCTAATCATACCCATGTTCTTCGTGTAGGTTGCTTGACTCTGTTTCCCATGTTGACAGAGTGACTAAATACAGGCAAAATACCATCTCGATTGCGTATAAAGCCGAAGACGATATATAAACGTAAAATCTGCTACTGACTTTTGTAAAAAGTCAGTAATAATTTGAATACACATAGAAACAATTAACAATTCAGTTCATTACACGTAAAACCTTTGTGAGATAATTGATAAACGAACAGTGAATGTTTTTTTTGATATCATGGAGATGTCACTTAAATAGCTCATAACAAATGTTACGTGACTAACAATGAGTACGTTAAGTGACAGGTCCACAAACATTTGACAGTTTATTATCAAAGGTTTTTTTTATTATTATTTTATGTGTCACAAAAAGAAACATATTTACAAAGGCGCATTTTAATTTCTCTTGATGATGGCAGTTTAATTGTTCTTTGTTCTTTTCTCTGATTTTAATTATTAAAAATAGAATATTATTTAATCTAGATGATTTCAACTAAGCGAATCATATAACTGAATTTGTTTGACTGATTATTATGATTTATTATACTTTTTATTCTTAGTTCCTAATCTTGGATTTAGTTTTATTATTTACCCTAATTTTATAATAGAATATAATATATATTTACTTATCGGGTGGTGGATTATATTCCTATACTAAATCACCGCACCAACGCGTAGACATAGTTTTTTATTAATATGGTACTTTTTTTGCTATCGGGAGGGAAATCATCGAAACATACCCTGCCTCCTGAGGTAGAGGGTTATGTGGTATTTCTAACCACTAAAACCCCACCGGGGATCATCATCAGTGCGTTGGGAGAAGCTCCGAGATCTTATATGGAATGCACCGGTGCCCCTCTGCCCAGTGCCTTAGCACGTCCCAGGGGAGGCCAAGCTTCTCCTAGCACCCTCACTGTGGTACAGCAACTCGAGACATCGTCGAGTTTCTATTAAGATTTGTTAAATATCGTTTCAAACAAATATTATTCATATTAGTAAAACCTTTCTTAAACCTAATAAATGCTTAACAAAAGGTTCACTTTCTAAAATATTTATAAATATGTATTCCAATAATTACCAAAAATAATTAATTCTTAGAAACTAAACACCGTCAATCCTAATAATAATACAAGTTGCTTTTTCTTTAATCTATATTGAGGATAATAAAAAAAGGAGAAGACAAATTAAGACTAGACTGAACCTTGGATGCTATTCCCAAGGACTTCAGAAAAGATGTCGATACAAGAAATGTTGTGAATATAAAATTTGCAAACACAAGTGAAAAACAAACAATTTTTACAATAATTTATTCTCATACAAGTACTACGAATTTGAAGTATGAATATTCCTTGCATTAGGTCTTTGACAAAATCGACTATTTTGCTGCAAAGTGCTATTGAATCAATAGAACTACAAAGAATTTCAAAGGGCATTCGATCCCTGAAAGAAAGAAGATTTTGAAGTGATAAATGAGATGACCCGACGTGCGCGTGGTGTAGGGATTAGTGTGACTGGGCGCTACATCGCAGGCCCTGGATTTGGTTCCAAGTGCAGGAACAATAACTCTACACCAGAAATTGGTGGTGTTCGGTTCAGGTGTGTACACACAGTAGTGTAAAAAGTAAATAGTAAAAATATTTATTATTAGCGCTATTGAGATACATAGTGAATAGAAACACAAGTTAACATATTTAGAACAAAAAATAAATAAATCCAATGCCTTTTTTATTCACGTTTATAGTTAACTGCAGCCTTCGCACTAGGCAAGCCTGTACCGCGATGGCAAGTTACGAATATTTTTTTTTAATTAATTTATTAGTGTGAATGTCTCGTATCTTTAACACTGCATCTGAACCTTCCTCCAATCGTATTGTTCATAAATTACATCGAAATAGGAAAAAACGACTTGGGAATGCTTTTGAGCTTCCGCGAAAGCTTGAAGGACTATAAAATATTCAGCCTAGATTAATTCATCTGTTAATAACTAGAAGATATCGCCGTATATATATTTCACCTTGAGCTCATTAAGGCAATTGTCTTATATATTTATAGTACTGGAGACGACAAATGAGATGCTAAGTGATTTCTGTGTCTCATGAGATCTACATTCATCCTCGATAACTACAGATATGTTGTCACTCATGAGTACCAAAATAGAAAGCCTCTTCACCAGTAATAAAGTTCTGTGGATCGCTTCACTCGCCAAACGAAACACACATGCATTATGCTACTATATTACGCTTGTATTCTGTGCGGTCGTGGTTCTAACCCATTCATGCTGTAACTAGAAACAAACTGTAGCGTAGCTTTACAACTTTTAAAAACAGTCATCAGATATTTCTGTCACCTACCTAGATTATAGTTTTATTTTTACCCACTGCCATTGAGAATATAAATAAATTAAGACACTATTAAACTAATAAAACGAGAAATGATATTGAATCACAATATGACGACAGTCAAAGTGACAAATTGGAAAGTAATTTTCGATTGATATAATAACATAGGGGCGAGCGAAGTAAAAGAGAATATTTTATTATATTCATTGATATTATAGACTATTGTATATTAAAATTGTCATAATGCAAGACTAGTGTCCCGCAGGATATTGAATCGTGGTTAATTCGTAAAATGAATAGGATAAAAACTAAAACTATAAATTATTATGATTTATGGTTATGGTTTGTGATTCATGGATATCTTTTATTGTAAATATTCCGTATGGGTAATATAGCAAGAAAGGTTTATGACGTGAATGAAGAATATCACCTCAGACTAGATGAAGTGATGACCCATGGAAGTGTGCGGCAAGTCAACGGATGCATATTGCGGCTCTGACTTGTACTTTATGCAAACAATTGCAGCAGTGTGCAATTCTTGGGCTGTAATAAAAATTATGAATATAGCATCCGAAAGTTCTTTTCATCGAAATTGTTTAACGCAGGATCAGAATATAACTGGTAAATTGCGGTGTCCTGACGGTGATTCCAGTTTTTTTTTCGGGCTGATGGCCGCTGTTAGCCCCAGAGCTTTTAAAGTTTCATCGGGTTGAGAGGTGAGCGAGGGCTTATGGCTCTCAGTCGAGACCTCTATATATGGGTAACCAGCACAAGGGCTCCCGAGAGGGAGCCTCGCGTTGGACCTTTACCCTATTTCGCGAGACTGTCTGACTCAAGGGTGCCCGAGAGGGATGAACCTCGGCTCGGTCAGTTGCTTCTGACAGAGGATTATCTTAATTAATATCACTATTATTATAAACTACCTGTACCACCACATCAAAATGCGTGGGCGCTGGAGGTGATTCCTTGATGCTTTTTATGTATTCTGGCTTTTAATATGTGTATTGCATACCATTTATATTATACTGGTCTGTCTATCATTTATATAACACTACTCGTATATTAATGCTTATTATTTCACAGAACCACCACTTTGGTTATAGAAATATTAACTTATTTGGGGTCAAATGTTGAGGAAAACAATTCAGCGAGGAAATGCAAATAGCCAATAAGCCGATATATAAGAACATGGTCGTCGGCAGTTGCAAGCGATAGGCTGGCAGGAATATTAGCTATGCATTAACATTACTAATATGCCGATGTTGGTGAGTTGGAATGCCGTAATTGTATATCAATTTATCTGCACTACCATTGCACCACACCACAATACCATTGCGGGATAATATATGATGTGGAATTGACGTTTAATTTAGCAGGAATGTTTAACAGTGTCGGCCCGCTGGTCGGACGACATCGTCAGGGCAGCGGGGTCGCAATGGTTTCGGGCAGCATAAGATCGAACTGAATGGTGCGAAAAAACGGATACCCAGCAGTGGGGAGATATGGGCTGATTTCATTGATTAATTGTATAACAGTGATCTAGGTAGGTCAGGAGTACATTATTGGCTTGAGATGGATTTTTGTTATTAAGCAACAATTTTCACCGGCTTGTCTTTATCGCCTATAGGAAGTTTCATTTTGCTGCCAAGCGGCCCTAGCACTCGCTTTATTAGCGGTTAATATCGTAGCTCCCGTCCTTTATGACTCGTAAAGAATTTTAGGAATGTAATTTAAAAATTGCACCAGTATGAGCAGAGCCTAAAATAACCCTTTTACAGTGTAAGGCTATTTTACAATATGTATTTTTATTGAATTAACTTAGAGCATAATTACTTTAAATTATTGTAGCTTTTACTTTGATATTAATAAGTTAAAAATGTTAAGGCATATCTAACTATTAAACTTATAAATTACTATTAGTATTAAATGTATAATAGTATGTTTGGATAAAAACTGCAGTTTTAAGCTTGACTCTTGGCAAAATAACCTTCTTAGGTTATAATGTATGTTAAATACTATAAAAAATATTCAAGAGCTTTTATTGAAGATAGCTGTGCTTTCTATTTCATACACGCGCGTTTAACGCATGTAGTAGTTTTTACAACATTCTTAAAAAACGACCAACAATTATACGAAAAAATAATATCATGTGTTCAACATGAAACTTTTCGGTACACACTAATTAAGGAGAAGGTTAACAAGAAACTTGAACAGTGACCGAATCCGAGGGTCGTTTAACAACTACAGCGTTTTCATTAAAACTTGTACAGAGAATCTGTGACACCGAACTTTGCCTTTTAGTAACGATATTCTTGCCAATTTCCACAACAGTGACATTATGTTGCTATTACCGGTAGACGATCTCACGTTATAATTATAATTATAATAGGTAGAAAACGTTTTGACATCAACACAAACACCCTTGTCCTTAAGTCTATTGAGCTTCAGCTTATTTGTCTAATTAAGATATATAAATATAATTGCACAATTGAATACAACTAAATAAAACTCAGACGCTCAGCGAACTATAGAGAAGTCATCATGTTCCTCTGCGTAATAGAATACGCGACGTACGAACAACAAGCTGAAGTCGTGAATGGGCTGGCCATATACCCAGCTCGTAGAACCGATAACCGATGGGGAAGAAAGTTTCTTTAGCGGCAACCCTCGAAATGGTAGTCGCATTGTAAGACAATCCCCCACTAAATAGATCAATGACCTATGCATGTTTAAGAGAAGTCGAAGGGGAACTCCCTTGCAACTTAACAGAGCTTAAAATTTTACCTTATTTCAACTCAGCCGCAGGTATTCGTACACTATTATATTTAGAATTTAAAGTTACATTTATATATCTAACAAATAATATTACACCGTTTTATTTGAAAAACACAACACATGGTTCATTTTTTTATGAACCATGAGTTGTGTTTTATACACAAAACTTATAACATTAGTGTAACATTATTTTTAAAAACACAATTTGTTGTAAAATACGTGTACTGAAAGTTTTCAATAATTTTTTTATTTTAACAAAATAGAAAATATAAACACGAATCGACAAAAAGTTTTTCGTATATACCACTTGCTCGGTACTTTCCAAAAGAGAATTATATTTACCGTTGCCTGCCTTACTTTATTGAACGAATCCTTTTATGCGTACCTTACAAGGACGCTAAGATATTTTACGAGGCGACATTCCCACACAGGCGTACATTTATTGAACACGTTTTGTTCAATTATAATAAGTAGGTTTTTTTATCATTACTAATATTTACAAAATTTATGACCTCGGCAGAATTTTACCTTTTGCTTAATTTTTTCACTAACAATCATGCTCACCCACTAGTTCACTCACTCATTTACTCGCACACTCTGGGTCTGAGTGGAACACTCATTCACCCAATTATTTACTCCCCCACTGACTTACTTACATAGTGGGTATGTATTTATTCAGTAACTTACACACTCACTTAATCACTTATTCATACACACATACACCCACTTACTCTCTCACCCATTCACTCATTCACTCACACACTACTAGAGGAGTAGCGCACACTTTTTACACTTGTATTCTTATTCACTTCTATTCTTGTATTCTATTTCTAATTGTGCCACAGTTCATAACTGCGCATGAATCTATCACGTAAGAAGACGTATAAAAACTTTAACTTAAAACGAATTAACGTATTGTAATAATTATTTTTTTGTGTTCGAATTTGATTAACGCTGTTGGCCTTGCGGCCGATAAAGCTTCGCCGGTGAAGACTCGCGAGCAGGGGGCCCGCGAGTAGGGTATTGTAATAATATCATGTTATAATTTTATATACCACCACCGCCTACCAAATAAACTATATAAATATAGTGAGTTACATAATATAAGTAAAACACTGAAAATATAAACATAAAGTCTAATTAATTGTTTCAAAAATACTGTAAATCGTAATTAAAGACAAGGTAGTAGTAAATTAGGTCTTTATCCTTCGCCAAAAGCTTTCAAAAGCTTTGGCATGTTTCCTTCACAATCCTTTACTGTACCTCTCATTTAATTATATTCTATTCACTTGTTTCTTTTACAACCCCGTTTTTGAACATTGAAATGGATCTATCCTGAAGATATAACCTTAAAATTAATCAAAATATTATACGATGTTCTCCTGATAGAGTTCCACCATGGCGATATTTTCTCGTTTATACCAAAGGATATTTATCATCTGCGTAAGATACAGTATAGTGCGGAAAGCATTTGCGCAAACAAAGAAGCTCGCTAGTCATTTCATTATTCTAATATAACGCATGTGCAGTAAGGCCAGGCTCGAAAAGCAAGAATTTTTAATGTACAAATATTATTCCTCGATTAGGAATAAAACCATCGACCGACGCGGCAGCCATGTAATCTACCCACTACACACAATCCACACAATCGTTAAATATATTGATACCTTTTGTAAAAGGAGAGTGTCTACACCAAATCTTCAGACCAAGCGGGTAAAGCTTTTATCGCTTTCATAGTTGTTAATTTTAATACCCTCGTTATATTATGGCAACTCCAATTAAAAAGTAATTAGGATACTAAGTGAACACATACTAAACGTGACGCTCTTGAGTTTAAATTCCAACGTGGAACGTACTATCGCTCTAAGTTTCATTATCCCTGTTTGCTCGATTAGGTTGTTGGAGTGAAGTTCCGCCCAAACTACCATACGGGCATGTGTCATCGTTTCTGTGCGGTATTGAACGTTAAAAGGTTCTAAATTATATGTAGATCTGTTGACAGAATAGTTTAACAATTAGTTTAAAGTGAATAATTTTTAGATAAGAATCCAGGTACTAGATTAGAAATACGCGACTGATTTACAATCGAATCCTAAATCATTTATTTTATGCAACTATGTTTTGTATAAGTGCATGAAGTTCACCTGATTATATCTGATAAATGTGGCATGTAAAGACAATTCTCAAAAAAAATTAAAGATGGAAATATCTTGATCCCAGAGATGTCTTTTAGGGAAGGTACACCCCATAATACACAAACTGAACTGAGATTATGTCACGAGCTTTATTACAAGGCGGGTGAATAAAATATATTAGTGCAATAAATAAAATAAATAAATAAAATAAAATAAGTTAAGTTAGGTACATTTAATACACTAAAATATTTCTTCATCACAGCTCTATACACCATTACAGGTGTTTGACATGGATCTATTATTCAAGTTTTAATATAGAAGGTATGTTATGAGGCAATTTCGTCCCCGTCCTCGGTAATGAATCAATATGGCAATGAGTTGTTGCCCTTAACGGCTAAGATTGATTACCATACTAGTAATTAAAACCGACGTATCTCATACAACTTATATATTTGCGCATTTTATTTATTGCCACACAAATTCGACTTGATATTTCATTTCATTTTAATTTACTCTGGTTTCTGGAGTGTGACCGGCAATTTTTATTTTGCTCTTCGACACGAAAATTCATCATAAAGTGTTATAAAGTTAACATTGTAAGTTATCTAGAGACAAGGTTGGGCACGGAATAAAACCACTCACGCCACCTCATTTACATTAACCATGCTGGTAATATATAAGATGATAATTGAGATATGACAATTTTAAAATAAATCTGATTCGAAATCAAAGACCAGAGAAGACGAAATCTGTTGTAAATATTGGATCTGGGAATTTTTTTTCGTATTTTATAATTAAAATGTTACACTAAAAATATCTTTGATTTATCTGATTATATCTTATATGACTGATTATATCAGGCTAGTTTTGAAACCATTATATAGATGACATTTTAAGAACAGAAAAATAAAAAGTAAAAAGGGGTTCTCGCCATTTTTCTATTGTTTTACTGTCCGAAAACAAATGATGATGGAAACAATATGGAGAAAACGCAGTGTCAGTAAGAGAAGCACAAAATTAGTTCAATCTTTTTCAGTCCGGGAATTTGGATGTCAAAAATAAAACGAATGCTCGCTCTGGTTACCTGTTACAGATAAAGCCGTAACATTTTAAAAAATGATGAAAAGATCAGCATATCAGTAGTTACAACATCGCTGAAGAGTTAGGGATTGACCACAAAACAGTTTTGATCCATTTGAAAAAGTCTGGATATCCAAAAAAGCTAGATTTGGGTGCCCAGCTCACTGAAAGAAACCTAATGAATCGGTTACTCATTTGCGATTCTCTATTGATATGTAATGAAACCGAACCGTATTTGAAAAGGTTGATCACTTGTGATGAAAAGGATTACTTACGACACGAACGTGTTTAATTAAAAATTATTACATCTTAATAGAATACATATAAAAAATATTCCCATTTGGATTACATTTAACAGGCAGAAGAATTTATGAAATTATTTTAAGCAGCTCAATAAAATTATTATATTATATTTACACTAAGTCCAAAATTTCAGTGAAATGTGTAGGAGGTACTTATCTACGTAATTTATTCTAAGGAATTATTATATATTTGCCGCCCCCTAGCTGAATTTATTGAAAGAATTCCTTTCCACGCGCTTTGCGAGAGCTTACAGAAATTTTACATCAAAATATAATTATAGCATTACTGTGTATATATGTATATATGTATATATATAAATTAAATAAAAACAATAGGAAACAAGTTTCCCCTCAATTATGAATGCCAAGTTAAGTGTTAGCCCCACATCATTCTTTGTAATTTACCGCATAGCAAATAACATTAACACGATGCACGCAAACGAAATTATATTCGGAAACAGCTGCTTCTTCTCTAATCCACGCTTTTATTTTATATTTTGTTTAATTGCCAAAAAAGGATATGTTAATAACCGATTGGTTGTATAAACATATGGGGTATGTCGAATGATCGGAAATGCTTATACAACCAATCGGTGAAATCTTTTCTCATGGCTGCTGCGTCGGAGGTGTTACAATGCCGAGAGAAAATGCTAGTTTTTTTGTAAACAACGTAACTACCATGAGCCACCAAAAGGCCACCTACTAAGCTGAAAATTCTTGTGCTAAGAGATGGTTCACGAATTAGTAGTCGAATGGTGGATTTGAACCTACGACCGTAAGTTTCGCAGACTGTACCCTAAACAATTAGGCAATTGAAGTTTCAAAATATTATGTATATTTGCCACAAAGAAAACTAATACATTTAGTTTAGTACGGTAAATCTGAAGGGTATTTCCGTCATTCGCCAGATTCTCATTGATAAAACAATTGCATATGTAACATAGTAGAATGTATAACTTGATCCTAGATTATTTAAATATAAATCCTAATCCAGATCGACAGTGATAACAAGAGTTATCCAACTGAGCTAATTAAGTTCCTAACTAGGCAGAACACATCTATCGTGCGATCATAATCTGTCGTGAGCTTACCTGAAAATGAATTAGTTATTTAAAAGTAAAACCTTTACTAACTTTAAGTCATTAAAAAGTTTTTTGTCAGCACAACTTAATAATCGCTTCTAAAAGTAATTACGGTGCGTCGGTGTATTTCAAGGACAGAAGCGTTAATAACGTAATGATTTAGTATACGTTCTGCGGAACTTAAGGTAATCGGTTCGTATCCGCGATCTCTTTACTATTGTCGTGAACCTTGCACATCACTTCAATTGAAACCTAATTACGCCCCTTTTTCAACTTACTTCAACGATGGTTTTAAAATCGAACTGTTAATGCGTAAATTTCGTTATATCTGAATATGTTATTAATCTATGAGCACAACTAAACAGATATTCTATATTATATATTATATAACAGATATAGAAATATATACATATATGTACGCTAATATGGCTATAAGTTCCGTTTTAAAAGAAACAGTGTAAGGGTTATCAATGTTCGAATATATCCAAGTTTAAGCAATTAACTAAAAACAATTTTATTCAAAGCGTCCGACCTTTGATTTTGATACAGGCCCTTTAATCTTTCTGGCCACGACTCCATGAATATAAACACTGTCTCCATGGAAAATTAAGCTGCTTCTAGCCCCAAAGATTTTTCGGAAGACTAGACTAGCGTACATCAATCGTTTTAACTGATCCATTCTCTTAAGCTGCAGGAACTAATTTATGGAATGTGTCGACCGGTATGCACCTAGCTTCAAATCTTGTTTAATAACCGCAACCTAGTGGAGTTCTTCACAGAATAATATTTTTTTGTTTCCTTATAGGGTTTTATTGAATTCTGGTTTTGACAGCGTTTACATCCCGTGCGGGGTCTAACAGCACAGACAGCCCCGGTCTTTATGGTCTTCGATAGACGAATTGTTCGTCTGTTATTGAATATATACTGAAAATGCGAAGTAAATCAACAATTAGCCCTGCTGTTTTCTATTTTTTTCTTCTTACACATTGAGCTTTAAGTTTTTTTATAATTTAATTTTTGTTTATTATCCAACATGTTTTTCTTTTCTTTAGATGTTATATATATTTAAGGCAAATAAAGTTATTTTATTATTATTTATTATAATTATGCATCCATAGAATCTATGATATAAATCAATCACAGTAAAAGATAATATGTGAAATGGCAGCAAATTGAATAAAATATTTTTCTTATTTTGTAACAAATTTCAGTATCTGACAAATGCATCCAGGATTCTTAGTTCAATTTCCAACCGAGGATCATTATTTGAGTATCACAAATTGGTGGTTTTAAGGTGTGGGTGATATACATTTGACACATACCTTCCTCTGATCTTTTTGCACATCGGATTAGAGAAAAGAACGACAATGGAATGCGTCTGAATTTGTACAAATGCATACGGCACTTTAATATAACCGGCGCAGTTGATGTCGTGACTAGAATGACATCATCTTCGACACTCGCACACAAAGCATTTTATTACATAGAAGTCAAAGATAAATGGAACTTAATAGACACAATCTAGCACACTAACAGACTAACATCTATCAACTAATTCCCATGTGCCATCTATGCGAAATAGCCTTTATTGTGGCCCGGACGTCGAGTAACGAAGTCAGTGGCGAGCCGCTTCTGAGATAAATTAACATCTATGTACTCGTATATTAGTTTAGATCTTCTATGAGAAGAGAGAGCGTTTAAATATTGAATCGATCAACATATATTAATGGCAGGAAAAGTTTTATAAAAATTCTTAAAAATAAATTACAAATTAGTTGGGCGTAAATAAAAAAAACACAGCTTTTGTATAATCCTCTTTAAATTAGGATGAACTAGTACCGTATGTAGCAAAAAATATTAGAAACCAAGTATACTACTTTCTAGGTTCATAGGGCAGTTTATTATAAATTTATTATATTGGGGTTAGTAGTATGGTTGAGTGTCGTGCGTGTAGCTGTTTTAGGTAAGTATGTTGTATATGTGTTTGTTTTGCGCTTGAAATGTTTTTATTTCATTTAGTTTTATTTTATTTATTTTCAACTAGCTGCTATAGGCAAAAAACAAAGGTTACGATTCCTCTACAAGAATATCCTGCTGAATTTTTATGACAATTTGGTCATATAGGTAAAGTGCGAATCATATGCGGTGCTCTAAAAATATGGTAATGGATTCACTTCAAGAAGTTTAACACAGCAGAAAACGTACCTAGGAAACCTAGATCTAGAAATACGACCCTGAAGAATTAAGAATGATATTGTTAGTCAAAAAAGAACCGTTCGAAGGATCAGAACTTATTCGTTTGAAATTATTTGGTGTTGGAGGGTCGAGAAGTGTGACAGCAAAGACAATTGGAAGGTGATTATGTGGGGCAAACTTATTTGGAAGAATGTCTTGTGAAGAAATCAAATACTACGGCTGGATTGAAGTTTGTAACTGAAAAAATGTTCTATTTTGGATGAAACCAAAATTTTTATGATTAATTTTGCCAAAAACAATACGTGACAGGTCTTCTGTAAGAAAAACATAATTTTATAAATATTAAAATGAATTTAATTATTATTAATTGTTGACATTTTTATAAGATATTACGTAGTTATCAATATTTTGTCGCATGTCCTGTACCACTTACGATTGCCCGAAATCGCTTGATGTTGAAGAGATTATTTTTTTGTATGTTTACAGAGATGAATTTTTAGTAGCAAACAGTATACACCACTCCAGGATCAAGAAATAATATTAGTATTGTTAACATAACCTGTTGACATAACCTGTCACACTTATATTTCGTAATCCCGAGGCTGGCGGTTGATGACAGGCATGACTGAGAATTTGAATTTTCAAAAGCGAACAAGATTTAAAAATGTATTTTCATACCGAACATCGCCTGACAGTGCGATCGGAATAATTCAACGAGGTTCGTTGGTAAATAGAAAAAAATCCCCTTTGCAATATAGGGTTTTGTTTTTTTTTTAGTTTCTAGTTCATTAATCAATTAAAAATCTTTACCTTTTATATTTATATTTATTTAAAGTGTACAACCGGCCACTGTATCACTACGACCCTCATAATAAAATACTTATACTTTCAAAATAACTTACTTTTAGATAGTATTTTTGTATTTGTAAAACACACTAAGAGTATAGTAATGTGTAAGTAAATTTCTAGTTTAATACTTATTTATTTTATTAAGTACTAAGTGAACTATAATACTTACATTACCGCCTATTTTGACCGTGACGGTTTCTTCTGAATGATAACGGTCATGTTATAGCAACATTAAAAAGTTAACACATTTTATAACAATAATTTTATATAAAAACCATTTTTGGTCCCATTACAGAAATAAATATTGGGAAAATGCGACGTGCAGTTTCGAACCGAAACATAAATATAAGTTTGTTAAATTAAATTACTAAACTTTATAAAGTTTGACCGCTTTCAACATAGAGCGGCTCGAATCGTTAACCACCAGGTACTTACCGTTCGGCTTGATACACTGACATTGCGAAGAGATGTTGCATCTCTATGCATTTTTTTATCGAATTTACCATTTACCAGGATTACGCCAAATTGGCTTCTAAAAAACTGGGCGTGCTTAATAGAGCGAGACAGTTCATTCATTTCATGTCGGCCCACTGTTTACAACTTTACTAAGCGCAAATTCGGCCTCACGTGGAATACTGTTCTCATCTCTGAGCTGGGGCACCCCAATAATTATATATATAAATATATAAATTTTAAGAATTTACCACAGGGAGTGTTCTTAGGGAGTTGTTTAGATTAATTCCAGGCGCTGAGTTTTATAATCGTACGATACAACAGAATTCAAAATTTCGTCCACATCATCTCGATGGTTTTTAATCCACCACTTTGCATTTGACGCGACATTTTCTACCACGCACAACTTAGCTGATTCCAGCTTTCTCCAACGGTAATACGAAACCGATAAACTTAGGACCTTCAAATGCTGGTGTTGTGGATGTTCATGGGCAGCGGTGACCATTTACCATTGCGAGCTGCTTGATCGTATGCCCCAATCTATAAAAAAATGTTAAACGGTATTTTTGACGGTGTATCTTTCTTTATAAATAAATGAAAATATAATCAAATCGATCAGGAGGCAATAGAGATTCAGTTTTATTTTTGTTTAAAAAAAAACATGTTATACAATCTTTCTTAAAACTGATTCTTCTGATATGAGAAATCTTAATACAATTTCCAAAGCTGATTCTATACACAATATTTCCGCGGGTCAGTTTTAAATTGAGTTCAAGTAAAGACCCACCTAAAAGCTCTTTGGTAAATTTAGAGATCGCTATTACAAACCGTATCCAAAGAGCGAATAACCGTAGCAGTACGGTGTTAAATGTCGTCATTCATATTTACCGGAGATCGCTTGAGGCTACGAACTTAAAAGTACTAAGTAAAACGAAATACATATTTTTATATCATTTATATTTATTTTATTAATTCATAAATTATAATTACACCTTCCATGTGTAATTGATCTGGAAGGTGTAATTATAACTTTCAATTATAATGTATTTATTTTTGTACGGGTGCCCTAGACTAAATTTAATTGTTTACTAATAATCATTAAGAAATAATAAAAAATACGAAATACATATATGGACGGAATATCCGTGACACAGTCTTTTATTCCATCCAACCGCAATATCTCAACGTACTCCCTAACCTACACCCCTGTGAGTCCATCACAAATACAGATTTTGCCGTAGAGAGCATGTCTTCTCTCTAGAAGTGATTAGGGAGCAAAGTCTGCTACATAGTTTTCATTCGTATTTCAAATGTATTTGACAACTCATGAAACCTTTGTAACGACTAAAAAACAATATTTCATAATACATAAAACTATCTATACTCTCTTTTACATGGAGAAATGCCTACATACTCTAATTCTCACCACTGCGGGAGCAAGGATGGATTATGTCGGACTTGCATCGACTAAAACCCCATGGTGTTCCACCTTCGTCGTGTATGTTCGGGTCACGGTTGCTGACCGCCCAGGCAGCTCCTTCTCCGGGGGGAGGACATCACCCTTTCTAGCCTACCTGGAGTGGCCTACTCAGTCCAGCCCAGAGGGCCATAGGCCGACCGTTTGAGTTTCTCTTAACTTCAACGTGGATTACCAGTACACGCTTACTTAGGAAAGTTTCCTGAAGATTTCCCACCCACCACGACAATGTGAGAACCCTTCGTACGGGAAACCTTCCGTTCCATGTGAACATAAACATGTTAATAAATGTAGTGCAGATATTTTTTAATCAAATAAACCTTATGTTTTTAGCTAATAAAGCACGTAATAAATCTAAGCTGGAATACCTCTTCATCAGTAAAAAGGGTTTCCGGATACCTACACTCACCAGAAAAAACACGGCAGTATGTGCTGCTATTGTACGTACAAACATAATTTTAGTATTACGTCTAGAGATAAAACTAAACTGGTTAATCTTAGGATATCGTCGTAATAGCATCTTGCCACTAACTTCGTTACTTCATATCCGAACAACAAGAAAGGCCAGTCGGGCTTGAGTAACTCTGAAAGAAATTAGCTAAGTAACGTGTGTTATTGTGTTTTTATTGTGTTATATGTATCTGCGAACGTGGGCAGTACGAGTTTAATATAATATGCTAGTATGTGATTGAGATTGAGGATTTATCTATGGTCTGCGAATATTACCTTACACGAAAAAAAAAGCATTTAAATTATTTATTCTTAATTATACATGATATGTTCGTAATAATATATTCTTGGCGGACTAGGGATAGAATTTTTAGTAGACGTATTTCTTAACAATTTTGGATAACATATAGCACACTTGTAAATGTATTTTAAAAATACGAAATTAACCACAACTTTGTTTTATACTGTGTTATGTCACGTCGCAGTTGTAAACTAGCAGTAGCACGCATATATGCATTAAGCCCGCCTGCTGTAATATTTTATATGCAGTAACAATCAACACAAATTTCAATAATAGTTTTTACATGGTAGAATTAAATTAAAAATTGAAAATTAGATTAATAAATAATAACTTAATATCCATATACAAAATAAGATGATGAAATAAACGGATTACATTAACTGCAAATGGTGATACAAAAATATTATCGATTTAGTACCTACATAATCAAAACTAACAAAAGACTGTTATGGAGGTAACGACGACAATTAATGTTTTAGATTGCTGCCGTGATTAAAATTGAAGAAAGAAATCCGATAAAAAAATGAAATAGTTTCTTATTGATGTTTTTAAACACAAAACACAATAAGTCAAAGTCAGCCAGTAAGCAGAAGCGCTGTTTTAACGAGAAAAGTATCAGACTTGTATTAAAAACTTCTTAGAATCAAAAGCCTTTGACTATATTTTTTTAAAAACCCTTTTAATTAAAAGTTATTAATAGTCCACCAAGGTTCTTTTAAATATTTCATAAGTGTAGCAACCACTTTGCATCTATAAACTGGTTTTATCACAAATGAGTCAGCTTGACCGGAAAGTTCTCCAATAAAATACCAGTTTAAAATAGCAACACGTTTTGTTAAGAGTCACGGCCATGCTAATGCATCGTCAAGGTCAACAATCAATCGTTAACCTACGTGCAGAGCGCAATAACCATGTACAGTCAGATGGACTATGATATTAGTTATTACGTTTGAAGCTTCACTAGTCTAATGGTTTAGGTTACGGTTTGCGAAGCTTGATGTAGTAGGTTCGGATCCGCCATTCAACTATGGTCATGAACCATCTCCTAGCACAAGCATTTTCAGCTTAGTTGGAGTGGTTAACCGGAATATTAGCAATGCTCATATTTAAAAAGAAGAAAAAACTTCAACTCCCACAATGATTTCACATTGTTTGGTTGTATAGTAGTAAGGAATATTTTTTTGTGTTTTGTTTGATATTTCACCGTTATCGCTGCGGCTGGTGGAGCAGCTTACGATATACGATAGCCTTAGTTGCGGTGAGGAGGTTTCTAAGTATTGAAAAAATACCATCTGGCAACGTTTTTTCACTGGCTTGCTTGACAGCTGGCAAGCATATAGAAAAATTAACTTTAAAGTTAGTTTTTATTCTTCTCTGCCTCTTTTATTTATTCGCTGCACCGATATAACATATTTTATATTTTTGCAAAAATTATCATTCTGATCGAACCTTTTCCTGTCATTTTAAAAATGCGTAGTATCTCATTATCGAATCGCATTCTGATAATTTCACTATTCTTTCGCTATTGTTTCCGCACTCTTTTTCTTATAATATTAAGGGTGACAAACGAGCACACAGTTTACCTGTAAGGAGTAAGTCGTGACCATTGCCTATGACATTTACACCCACCCTCAATAAAGATTTAAGATGCACATCTCTATCATCCCTGAGGACTGAGATGATATGTCTCGTTACCTTTAATAGTGTCTCTGGATCCATATATGGTGATTCCATATGAAACACAGTGGCGTTATGCCCCTATTTCACGGTGGTATTCTATGAGAACGTGGTCTTTCCCCAGTCGAGTGGATCCGTTCCCGCTAAAAGAAAAACAAGCAGCAATATGGCTCTATCACTTTTAAAAACCGTAATCTATATATATTCAAAAGTATTTTCTCGCGTCACTAGTCGCCATCTGCTATTTTTGAATGTCATTTTACCAAATTGAAAAAATTTACTGCTTCAGTATTAACAACATCCTGAACAGAAATTTATCCGGGCCATCTTTTCTTCTTTTAAATTAGATATAAATATAATGAGAAAATAAAAATGAGTGAGAGCCAATGAAATTAAACGAATCATAATAAATAGGAAACAGTTAATTTATTATCAATTATTATTATTAATTTATTATTTAATAATTAAAGTCTTTTGACATATTTTGATAATAAATAGAAGTACTTACATAAATACTTTGCATATTTTACACGTGCTTGGTAGTAAAGAAAAACATCTTAAAGAAAACTGCATGTCTAAGAAATAAATAAAAAAATATTTCAAGACATGTGAAGCCCGCCGATTTCCAATGGAACCGCATGTCGGACTATGCTTCAATAACCTCTCTAGGGCATATGCCCGTGGGATCTATATATTAGGTCCTTACATATGAAATTAGCGTATTCTATTTTTGTGCCACGGTGAAATTCATACTCGTAAATAACGCGATATTTCAAGTTTTGAATATTTTTAACAAAAGGATGTCAAAGAAAATACAAATAGCGCGAAAACAAATGAATTACTAAATTGGAAACACAAATACAAGAGCATAAATTTGAAATACATTTGAATTTTGTAACCAAATGCCAAATTATTTGAGATCAAAGTGGCCAGTTAAGTACCTAATATATATACTTTATTTTTCTGTTACTTTGCACGTTGTGGCTTTTAAATTTAATTATTTATTTATTTTTAATACAGCATCAGCTCTATAAACTCAAAAAGCAAGAATTTCCTGTTCGCTTACTGTACAAAATTTAATGAGAGCTCGAATGCTATCACACAAAGCGGTTATGAGAGAACTTGATTACCGCAAACTTAAAGCTTAACAGTTTAGCCGTTGCGTTAAGCTTAAAGCTGTTTATTTGGGACAAATAATTTTAATAGCGAAGGTATGCGATTGAGATAGTTTATCGGTACCGATAAAAATTGTTATAGTTGTCAATTAGTAAAGCAAATATGGTATCTGATGAGAAATGGGTTTTTTTATGAAACTAAGAGATACCTATATGATTAGAAAATTAACGAAAAACCATATTTTTTTATAATATATGGGTGGTAAATCAGTTCGCAGTTAACTTCATGTTAAGTAATATCTTTACACACATTGAGAAGGAATCATTTATTTTTTAAAAGAATATGAGCAATGCTATCAACAAACTAAGTTGAAAATGCATGTCCTAGGTGATGGTTCACGATATTAGTCGAAGGGCGGATTTGAATTTAGGACCTTAAGTATCGCAGACCGCACCTAAAACCATAAGGCTATTGAGGCTCCCGATTCAGACACCCCTGAGGATTAAGATGAAATGTTTTTTATCAGTCATGAAATCCCTTTTCTTTTTTGTCAAATGAAACGCGGAAACGCTAAGCTATTATTTTACGATTTGATTACTTAAGTTTGATGAAGGTATGACACTTTAGTCGCTTTGACTTATTCGTACTTCAGCTTGTTGTTAACAGTGGCATGACTTTTCTAATAGACAGATAACCCGTAACCAGAAATGCGTACGATACCTTATTCAAATTAAGCCGAATATTAGAGCGATCAAAATATTTTGATAATTTACTTTAACTTTTCGGATCTGTGACCTGGCCGTGACCGTGATTCGACATTTGTATGTTCTTTTTGAAAAGTAAAAGAATATCTATTATAAACATCATTTTATTACTATCAAACAAGTTAAAGAAATATATGTTCACAGTAACAGATGCTAATATACATATACTATAAGAATGCTACGTAGATCCTACAACAATGCTACGAGAAGGCTACGTGAATGATAAGCAAGTCGCCAAAGTCATGTCTTATTAATTTTATACTTCTTTCTGGATTAGCGTTAAGAAAACAAACGGTAATAAAATTTGTACCTGTGCACACTGTCACACAAATACGACGTCAAGTTAGCCTATTATGTACATAATTTTATAATTTATGTTGTAAACCACATTTTGTCTATTTATTAAATCACTCATACCATATCGCTTTAAACTACTTCTTTTCTTTGACTACCATAAAGAAATATCACTTCTCATACATGCCATTTTTTTGAATGTTTTTTTTGTTTTACTAATAGAGTTCCGCAAAGGAAAAATGTTTCAATTAATGTTTTAATTAGAAAAATGCCTACATTTTTTTAGCAGTTACGCTGTATCTTGACATTAATAACGAACATATAGTTGTATGTTAACATTATGCTCCGAGTGTATTCGTTTCTGAGGTCGAAATGAATAAATAAAACGATTTCAAAACGAGCGCTATGTGAAGCGTTAAGGAATCCGTCAATTATGCTAATCAAAAGCTTTTGTTTGTGTGATTTAGCGTGTTTGTTCATACATTTTTAAAATAACGTTTCCTCTTTTATGTTTAGATAAATAATAAATGATTCAAATATAAATTGTGTAAATTTATTTATGTATGTAAAAGTCTGTCGTTATATGTATCCGTTTATTTTTTGCCATTGGTTTGAAGTGGGGCTATTTTTTTGTTTTAAGATTACGATTGATTTCGCTGGTGTCGGCTCTGTGCTATGCCACTCCGTCAGCGTTGGAGCCTGTATGTATGAACTCCTCGCAAGCACACAGCGCTGCAGACAAGATGCGCTTCAGTTTGAGGAATAACACCATACTCATATATAGGTATATATATGGGTATGCTGTTATTATATATATGGTGTATACAGAGTAGGCTATTTACAGCATAAATAATCTCGTACATAAGAGTGGAGTTAAATTATTTATCACCACTGATTAGCCTACCTAATAAACCTATTTCGCAATCAATGCGCTAACCATTGTTTTGAATGTATTGCTTTGACATTTTAAATGTATATAATATACACTATATATTTAATTTTAATTTGTTACTTGACATTGAATATTGACAATTACCAGCGTAAAATAGTTCGTCTGGTGAGTGTAGGGATCCAGAGACCTTTATTTGGCATTCCATCTCAGTCCTCAACGCTGACAAATATTCTGCATTATGATTCCTTGTCAAGGATGAGTGTAGATGTCGTGGGCCGCAGGAATCGCTTACCATCAAGCGAACTGTGTGCTCGATTGTTATTCTCAATGTGATAAATAAAAAAAAAGCTATGTATAACGATGAAAAATCAAATTTATCATCGTCTATCATGTATTGAACATTGTGCTTCGTCATAGAGATAAAATAGATTACCATGAGAAATGGTTCTCAGCCTCCTGCATTAATTAACTCACGGCGAATCTGAGCAATTCACCGGCCCATGGCATGAGGGTACAAACGTTAATGATGACTGACAATGAACAATGACACACAACAATGAAAAGATATTCATAGCTTCAAACCTTACGCCAAAGCTAACAGAGTTTACATAAATTTTATTTCATGAACTCGATATGCATACGAATAATGTGTTAAGAAAAATGAATTAAGAATTAAATGATATTAAGAATTACTCAGTAATTCAAAATAAAATTTATATATACAATTTTTATATTTATAAATCAACTTCACTGTCCAACAAAACGAAATATATGCAACTGCAGAAACGTGTTACACAGAGTGTCAGTCCTATCAGAGTGAAGTGTGCTAAAAATTAATAAGCATTATATAATATGATATTGCTATTAGTTCTTAATAGTACAGGACGAACTAAGAAAATTGTCCTTCATGGAGATAAAAAGAATGACCGAATGATGATTGGTGACCCATTTTCTATTTTTATTTTAAAATACGTATAACCCCGTTGACGTTACATGTATGTTCTTAACGTTTTACATCTAACTTTTTCATGACATATGTATATCCTATAGAAACATTATGACATAGTTCACATTATATAAGTAATTCCTGAAGCCTATGACATCCATATATATTATAAGTGCTAAGATGAAATGCTTTTACTACTACTTACTGGTAATAAAGTATTCGATTTCTTCCTTTCTGCAGAGGAAGCACAGTAGTGATAAACTAATATTGTACACTGATAATCCAGAAAGCATGAACATACCACTACATTACAGCTGATTCATAACTGAAGCTTTAAGTGGTAGAGGGAGAGATTTTGATATTTCAAAAATAATTTAGTTAAATGTTTGAAACGTATCTACGGTTTGATCCACGAAGAAATTTGTAGCACCCCTGAAAGTGTTCCTCGAGAACGTGATGTGCGACGCGGTCACATACACCGAACACGCTAAGAGGAAGACCTTTACCGCTACGAATGTCGTCTACGCTCTGAAACGTCATGGACGTACCCTTTACGGCTTCCGAGGATAGAGGAAAAATGAAGCAGCAGCATTATCTTCTTCTATTCTATTTGAAACGTCGTCGTCGTTTCAATGATTAGTAAAATTTATGAATTTTAATTTTGCTTTAGTAACTACTGTCTTATGCATAACCAAAATAGAGGTATTTCATTCATTCATTTCATTACACATGAAGCGGACAACGAAATTGAATTCCAACGGTGCGACAATCAAAGAGACAAAATTCAAAGGTAATTTTCGACTGATAGCAACGTGACGTTCGGCAGGCTTTGAAACTTTTTGCTAAGTGGTACATGGTACCAGGATATTTAGTAGAAATACAGGAAGTAATGGAAAATATTTTGTTGTATTAATTCATAGGCGAAGAAAACGAATGCATACTAGATCAATATCAAGTCAGTGACGGCTACAGTGACGAGAATTATGAGGTTGATTCCTCGTTATGGGCGTAAATATTTTTGATGAAATAAAAATACCGGTTTTTATAGATATTCTTTATATTTTTATGTATAGTTTGCATCGGAACCGTTCTGTCATCACGAGAAAGTAAAAGGATATATGACTTCTTTGTTTAAGCGAAAACACTAACGAACGGAGAGTGATATATAATATTGAGATATATTACTATAATATATCTTGCTATTTGAATTTATGTGAAAATGAGTAATTCTGTAATTACTGCAGGATATCCGTCAGGTCGATTTCAACCAAAGCAAAATGTTTAACCTAGTTGACACATAAGATACAATAAGAAATAGTATTTATTCCTAATATATATATTAATATTTCCTAGTTCCGGTGAATTTGCCAGTCCTATAGTATCGTAGTAATTGGCTACGTTTGTCACTTACCATCAAGTGAACTGTGTTATCGTTTGTTTACTGCCCCTAAAATAATAATAAAACAAATTTCAATTTTTGTTGAGGAGATTATTAAATTATGTATCGGGTCTTTTAGTACTTTGCAAAAGGCTCTTAAAAGCTTTGACATGTTTCCTTCAAGATCCTTTACCCTACGTCTTGTTTAATGATATTCTATTCATTTGTTTCCCTTTCAAACCGATTCTCAAACGTCAATCAGATGGTAACCGCAAATGTATTATGCCTTATAAAGCTAGTAGATATATATGTTAATAATTTAAGGAATGAACTATCTGTTCATCTTTACCAATAATATCAGCTGGAATAAATTATAAAAAACCTACGTAGTCCTCTAACCTATTAACTGTTTGTTTATTTTCGTTTCTGTTAGCAATTATAATACATACAGTTTTGATAATGATAGAGTAACGATGCATCTAGTGTCAATATTATTATTATTACTTTATTATTATTATTATTTTATTATATTTATTACATTGAGAATAACAAACGACACACAGTTCACCTGATCAAATGGCAAGTGATTCCTGCGGCCCAAGGCACATCTACATTCAGTCTTAAAATAAATCATAATGCGTTGTTACCCTTGAGAACTGAGATGGAATGCCTCATCGCCGGTAATAAAGGTCTCCGGATCCCTACACTCACCAGATAAAACGCAGCAGCATTATGCTGCTATTTTATACTGGTATTCTGTGAGGGCGTAGTCCTACCCTGGTTGAGCTGACCCATTCATTCTGCAGCTAGAAACGAAGTACAGTGTAGCTCTACCACTGATGCTGTATTAATGGATTAGTAAGAGTAGGGAAAGACCACGCCCTTACAGCAACAGTGAAATTGAACCATAACGCTAATGTGTTCCACGTGGTGAGTCTAAGGAACCGGAAAGTCAGTTGACTTACTTTACGTATGGCATCTCATTGTCAGATGTGATCTTTAATCTTTTTTAAGAATATATTCACTATCATCACTTACCATCAGATGAATTTGTCCTCGTTTATTATTCTTACTTCTTAAAAAAAAAAATTGTGGCACTGTCGAGCTGTTAGTTGGATAGTAGAGGTATTAGAGAGAATTTTGGCCGAAGTATTGCTTAAGTTTTTTTTTTAGTTTATATATATATATAACACGGGAACTAGAGAATTATAAAGAATTCTCTATGAGTAGGCATATATATTTAGATCACTTTGGTGGGCATAACACGGAAACTAGAGAATTATAAAGAATTCTCTATGAGTAGGCATATATATTTAGATCACTTTGGTGGGCAAAGGCTTCGTCTTCGGAGAGAGAATTGGCTCTAAATACGACACACGGCTCCACTACGGTTTTCGTATTGTATTCTGCTATATATGTATTTCTTTTATAATAAATACTGGGTGAGCAAATGTTAGCGCGTTTGAATTCATTATAATTCATTATATCAGAAATAAACGACGATGCGGCAGCACAAAAATATCTGGCCACGATACTAGACGACTGAAAAGTACTGCAAACAGAAAAAAATGAAAGGGCGAAAATTTTCTCTATTTAAATCCATCATTATGCAAATGCGATGAAAATAGAAATTCCAGGACGTAAAAATAAGAAATACTTATTTTGTCAATATCGTTAATACTCGTATATTGGACAGTTCCAGAAACTTTAAGTACGCCCGTATTTATCATCCTTAACGTAATAAAAATAGAAACATAAATTGTATTGTACCGCATTCTGGTCTACAATGCAGCTGTAACTAGTGAAATATACGCGAAATAAAGTGCTACTGCGCTGTTTAATATAAATTAAACAAGAAATTTTTAAAATATATTGGACATTGCAACAAAACTAAATTGTGTTTGCGCAAATACTAACGGCTAGTCTTAAACTGTCCTCTAATTTTTCATCACTCTCCATTTATATTTATTCCTCTTCTTTCTCGACGGCAACTCATATTTTTGCCCGGTATTCTGCCATTCTAAACTTGGCTTGGCCTTTGGAAAAAGACGTTAAAGACGCAACTTCTGGTTTTTTTTTCTCAATCCTCAACGCATATGCATCTTAATTATTGTTGAAAATACACGAAGGTGTTTATTAATTTCAGATTAATTTTGTGCTCGTTAATCTCAATTTAAACAAACACCATACGGGAGATACGAATTCCTATTTAATGAATTATGGGTCCTGGATTCGTTTCCAGGACACCGATTTATTAGGTGTAAACGACATGTACATCTTTCATCAAAACCTTCGTTGCTATTACAGCCTCCTTTTGATGAATCCTGTTTCCCTCCTGATTCCATATTGCTGTCGTTCGAAGTAGAAAGTGACGAATATAACGGTATACGGTGGATCATCAAACATAAATATGGTCCTAATGAGATTTGGTTTCAAGGCGGATTGTGCAACAGAAGAATTTCGCGGGGTGCTTATTTTAATATCATATTACACCTTTTTTAGCATTAGTAATGCGGCACATGTCATATAAAAGTAAGATGACTCAGAAAAGACTCAAGGTGCAATTGTCTTTTTTTTTTGTTTATGTGTATTACTGTACGCTGCTGGCGCGATGACGGCCGCACCTCCGCTGCACTTTGAACCCCGTGGACGAAGAACGACAACGACGACAAAGAGGATGTCGTGCTGTCACACCTAAGGACTGAGGAACCCAATTATAGGGAATAAGGTATTCCATACCTCACTGCCTGTAATTGGGTTCCCAGAACCCTACTCTCATCATACAGCAGCAGCATATCGTGAGAACATATTCTTCCCCGGTCGAGCCTCCCTATTCGCACCTAGAAACTAGCTGTTACAGCATATGCCTTACACTATATTTCTGAAGGTGGTGGACAGTACGATTTCGATCTTATGCTAAAGGAATTATAAATTATTATGTGAGATTAGTATAAAATGGTGTCGAGTATTATTTATTAGCGTGGTTGTAAAGATTAGAAAAAAAAGTCAATCATCACGCCTGCTGGAAAAGATTTTTACTGTAAAAATATGTTGCGCCTTTTTACATAATTTTCTTATCTTAGTTTCCATGTATAAAATGCTTTGTGTACATAAAACTTAAATAAATAGATCATTCTTTCTTTTTTTAAAAGAATTCCGTAAAAGTGAGTGATTTTGCCATTGGAATTGCATTGTGTATTAGTTTTAAATTATGACAAACAAAATATAAATTTATGCTAGTGTTTAGCTTACGTGAAAAAAAATAACCATCATTTAATTTCATTCACAAATTACAAGTTATTAAGTTTAGGGTTAAATAATAACCCTAAACTTAATAACAACTTCATCTAATGTATGGCAAACAAATAGACAGTAGACATATTTAAGTTAAGCGCTGATCTGCCCTGACGTCGATGGCTAACTAATTTACCGTATTATGTGCTTTGGGTGTATTGGCAATCCAATATGCCAAGTACCCGTTAGACGCAACTGCCCATTTAGTGGCCAAGACATGCCTACCGCTGTTACAGTAAAGCAAAAGTATATCTTTCAAAGTTTAAATGTTACTCTGAGACAATTCTTACAATTTTTTCGAATTGGTTAAGAAATTTTTTCGTTATAAGCATTCAAGAAAACTGATAAACAGATAAAAATTGCAAGGATAGGTGCAATACATGCTATTTTTAGCCTTAAATCTTTACTTTTATGTTATGTTAAAATATAAGTCGCATTTTATAGAAAAACTCAAAGTTTTAGACGCCAAATGATATCCCAAATAGGCAATAATAGGGTAATTTATTCGAACCATAAAACCTTACGCTTCATTTTGTATAAAACACACGACTCAGTCGAGCGTAAAGTTCCTTTCGTCCTCATATCGTGCCAAATTGATGCGATGTCAAATCCGCCACACCGGATATAATAAAAATGTTTTATCTAAAAAAAGTATTTGTTTTAAGATAATTTTTTGTTCATGGTTAATTTGATTTTACTGCTAAGTTTAATAAACGTTGCAGTAACACCCTACAGCCAATGTTCATATATAGAATGAATGGGTCAGTTAAACTAGGGCAGGACTACATCCCCCCCGAAGACTTCCCGCCTTGTCGTGGCTGGGGGGCTTAGTAAGCGTGGCTTAGTCACCCATGGTGAAGCAAAGAGGAACCCAAAAGGCCCGCCTAAGGTGGTCTGAGGAGGCTGCTCCGGGTGGGCTCGTAAAGAGCTCGCCTCGGAAGCGTGTCGGTGGACTGCTGGGGATGGAAGTGACGGAGCGAGGCCGTCTTCCCCGCCCTCAGCAGCCGAGGTGGAGGGAGAGGACTGTCGGTATTTCGTTGCAGCTCTCCCTATCCTCCGCGACTCAAGCGTGGTCGCACCGCATGATGTGGCTGCGGTGGGACCGGAAGAGGAGGGTTGATTAATCGTTGCCGCTCTCCCCGTCCATCCTCGGTCGGCGGCGGAGCGGCAGTCCAAGTTCGCCGCAGGGGGCTGGGATTGCTTACTGCTTTCCTGGCCCTACATGGCCTCTGGGGGGCGGACTCGGGGAGTCCGCTTTCCACCTTTCCGCCATACGCGACGAAGGTGGAACTTCGCAATGCTGCTGTGTATCGAATGGTATGTGAAGAAATCTTTAAACTATTTTTTATTTTAATTACATTGAGAGTAACAAACGAGCACTTAGTTCACCTGATGGTTAATTATTCCTGCGGCCCATGACATCTACATTCTTCCTTGACAGACAATCATAATGCAGATGCATTTTCACCCTTGACGACTGAATTTGAATGCCTCATCACCAGTAATAAAGGTCTCCGGATCCCTACACTCACCTGACGAAACACAGCAGCGTTATGCTGCTATTTTACGCTGGTATTCTGTGAAGGCGTGGTCCTACCCCGATCGAGCTGACCCATTCCATCTGCAGCTAGAAACAAACTGCAGTGTAGCTCTTCCACTATCAAAATTTGTGTCCTTTGTTGTAACCCTAAGTTTTATTCAAAAAGTACAGCGATAGATACAAGATACAAAGAAACATCCAAAGCGCTATTAAATAAATGATTTCATATCTTTTAATTTATTAACACTTTTGAAATAGAAAGCGCTTTTGTATTAATTTAATAATGAACTCGCTACGAAATCGTGCCGACGACATCTGGACTACAGACATCGTTGATAAATGGATACTGAAAGTAATCCTGTTTATTTTAACTCCTTAAAAATATACCCCATTTCAGTAATTATAAAGCGAACTTGTTTTGTTTAATCAAATTAGATTTTCTTATAAACAAACATCTTCAATGAACTAAGCTGTTTTTGTAAAGATAATTTTGAATATTTTGTCGTTACATTTACTTTTCCACTAATGGAGCTATACTTGAAATGTTTCTCGTCGACCAGGTAAGATCGTACGAAAGTAATAGTTGTTGTAGTGTGTAAATAATAAGTTCATTTCAATCTTTTTAAAGTAATACATTTATTAAATATCGTAATTGTCGTCGTTGTACCGAGCATTACTTAAAATTGTAGAGACAAGTCAGAAACGAGCTAATGCAACAAGTTTTAGCTACAAATGAATGGGTTGGCTCCGGTAAAAGATAGCGTTAATAGCCTAATGGTTTGAGATAAGGTCTGCAAAAGTTAAGGTTTGAATCCACCATTCGACTATTGTTCTGATCAATCCTACCTTTTTTTTTCTTAAGCGTGGGGAATTGCCCCTGACGGGGGCGAGGACGGGTTAAGTCAGACTCGCACCGACTAATACCCTACGGTGGTCGTCACCAACGCTTGCGAGGGATCGCGGGATCTCCATATGAAACGCAACCGAAACCCCCTGCGATTCACTAAGATAGCCCGACCCGGGGGCAGCAATCTGAGCTCGAAATGCTCATCGCCCCAGTGACTGTCCAGAGTGAAGCCCAGGTACTTCATGTACCGCCCCGCTCTGACTTCAGACTCACCTACTCGGACGCACGAGTCGAGTGCTTCCCTGCTCCGCGGCAGCTTGTGGAACCATAGCGCCTCGGTCTTGTACGGCGCTACCTCCAGTTCCATCTCGTGGACTTTGGCGACGACGATTTCCGTCCCATGCTCGGCTAGCTCCTTGGTCCTCTCGAAGGAGTCCACACTGGCGACCACCAATGTGTCGTCAGCACAGCAGGTGATCAATCATCTAGCACAAGCATTTTAAGGTTAATTAAAGTGGTTAACCTCAATGTGTAATGGTAATAGCATTGCTAGCATTCATTTAATAAAAAAATCAAAAACTGTATACACATGTTACTAATAATAAAAATGAATATCAGAATACCATCATGAAATAACAGGTTAACACTCGTGTGTTTCATATGGTGAGTGTTGGTATCCGGACACCCACTAACAGGGAACGAGGCACTCAATCTCAGTCCTCGGGGATGAAAACTTTTTTGAGGATGAATGTAGATATCATGGGCCACATTAGAATATATATTACATAATAATAAGAATTATTTATTACATTTTTCTTTTTCTAGTGCATAAAGGATTAAATTAATAAAAAAATACTTAAAATAAGAAATAAGCACCGTGCAACTAAAAGTAAACACCTATACACGTAAAGCTAAAAGATTAATCTGACATTTTCAATCTTCCCCGATACGAAACCATTATTTTCGTTAGGTAAGGTTTAGATTAGGTTTTCCCCCAAAAGGAGAAGAGGAGTGTCAATGTTTCGTTGCCACTCTCCCTGTTCTCCGCGGCCGAACATCAGTCGGCGGCGGTGCCGTAGACCAGATCCGCTGCAGCGAGCTGGGATTGCTTACTGCTTTCCTGGCCCTCGTGGCCTCTGGGGGGCGGACTCGGGGGAGTCCGCTTCCTACCTACAGAAGAGGCCAAGTTGGAAGTTGCATCCGTGTTCCGGTGGGCCTTTACTGGAGGGTGGAGTCGGTCGGCGCAGGTGGGGTCGTGGATGTGTTGTGTGCAAAAGCGTTCCCGTGACCCCGCCAAGCGATGATGGAAGAACACCATGAGGTTCTAGTCGGTGCGAGTCTGAGATAACCCATCCTTGCCCCCGCAGGGTGGGGGCTATGCGTAGGCATTTCCCCATGTCAAAAAAAAGGTTAGGTTAGTTTAAGGTTAGATTGAGGTTAGGTTTAGGTTAGGTTTAGGTTAGGTTTAGATTAGGTTTAGATTAGGTTTAGGTTAGGTTAGGTTTAGGTTAGGTTTAGGTTAGGTTTAGGTTAGGTTTAGGTTAGGTTTAGGTTAGGTTTAGGTTAGGTTTAGGTTAGGTTAGGTTAGGTTAGGTTAGGTTAGGTTTAGGTTAGGTTAGGTTTAGGTTAGGTTTAGGTTAGGTTTAGGTTAGGTGAGGTTAGGTTTAGGTTAGGTTTAAGTTAGGTTTAGGTTTTTTTTTTTTTTTTTTTTTTTTTAAACTTATGTTTTATCATCTTAGGCGTTTTTTATACTTATTAGATTATATGTTTTATATGTATTAATAGTTATTTTGTTTCGCTTATTTGGGGAGTATGTTTTCTGGCAGATCGCTATTTGATACGTTTCCTTCCAGGTCACATGTCCCCATATTATATTATTTTGTTTATTTGTTTACTATTTAGTGGTATACTTAATCTAATTGTTTTCATTTATTTTCTTGATGTTGTTGATGATTGTTTGGCAAAATGAAGTGAAAGAGTTGATTGCAGATTTCTTTTTTAAAATTTCAGGTAAGTTATATGGTGACACCTCTACTGCGTGACACGTTTCTTCGTGACTGTGCCTTTTTGCAGCGAACGCTTGGCAGTGCTTAAGTAGGTGTTCTACGGATTGGCTGGAAGTGCCGTCGCAGGGACAGGTGTCATCTGGTGCTATTTTAAAACGATGTAAGTATTTCTTGTTAAATCCGTGGCCTGTAAGTATTTGTGTAAGCTGAAAGGTGATTTGTGTACATTTGCTGAGTTCTTTGATGTCGTTCAATTTTGGGAGTAGTGTTTTTAGGTGTGATTCCGTGGGAGCTTTCATATCTGGCTTGCCAGATGGCATGGTGTTCTGTGCGGAGCTTGTGTTTGACGTAGGATATTGGGAACTGCGAGTAGTCAGGGCCTTGTGCATGCGTGCGCCGCTGTTGGCAGCCACATCGGCTTCTTCGTTTCCTATGACACCCGAGTGTCCCTTTACCCAGTCTATGTAAATGTTGTGTGTAATGTGGTTAGATTGTATGAGTTTATGTATGTTCACTATGATAGGGTGTGTGTTGCTTCTGTTATTTATCGCGTATATTGATGAGAGAGAATCGGTGAAGATGTATGTGTTGGGATGATTTCCGCTTACAATCCACTGGCAGGCTTTCCAGATGGCGTACAGCTCTGCCTGGAAGACTGTGCAGCTACTGTGTAATTTGTACTTTTTTGTTACAGATGTTTCGGTGTCTCCGGGTCTGTAAAGCACGAATGCGGCTCCAACTGATCCGTCATCCTGCTTACTTCCGTCAGTGAATACGCGAGTGACCAGAGTACAGTCCGTCGTTTTGGAGTTGGTTCGGTGTTCAGAGGAGGGTATGGGCTTGATAGTCAGCCTTCTAGCGGGATGTAGGAGGTCTTTGACGGGGACAGGTTTCGTAGGAGATGTCACTGGGGAGGAATTCGGTTTTCCCAGTGAGCCTGACTTTTCCGATTTGGTGTACTTCTCGGATTTTTAGGTCTAGAGGGGTGAATTGTGCGAGAGCTAGAGCAGCGGTGGTTGAGATGGTGCGGAATCCTCTGATGGCTTTTATGGCAAAACCACGCTGCATGCTCATCAAAGATTTTATGATGTAGCGCTTGTTTACTATGTGTCCCCACACCCCGGCAGCGTAGGTGACGATTGGCCTGATGACTCGGAGATAGATGGTACGCACGTTCTCGGGATGAGCACCCCAGGTTGGTCGGGGAGTACAAGCACAGCTTATTGAATATTCGCGACGCTTTTCCCAGAACGTGCTGTACGTGGCGGCCAAAGAAGCTTCTCGTCCAGAATTATACCGAGGAGCTTGATCTCTTTACAGGTTCTTAAGATTTGACCGTCCATCTCCACACTAAGATTTCTGGCCTTGGGGGTGAAGGCAATCAGTTGTGTTTTGGAGGCCCCGAATTCGAGCTTGACGCTTTTGCCCCAATCCAGTATCTGCTGGAGAATCGTGTCCGTGAGCTCTTCCAGCCGATTGACATTTTCGGCGGTGACCACTAGTACCACATCATCTGCATAGGCCTGTATGTGGCATCCAGGTGGTAGATGGATCTCCAATAGTTCATCAAGTATGATGTTCCACAATGCAGGCCCACATACCGAGCCCTGAACGCAGCCTTTGGATGTGGCTCTGGAGATGCGAACTCCTCCGTGGTCCAGAACGACATGCCTGTCTCGGAGGTAGCTCTTGATGAGGCCGTAGATATTTTTTGGGCATCGTATGTCTCTGAGGCGATGAATGAGGACCGGCCACCAGGCGTTATCAAAAGCCGCCCTGATGTCGAGCGAGACGGCGGCAACTTGTAATTTCTCTTGTTTAGCTTTCTGTATATTGTCTATTAGAGTGTTAATGGCGTCGACCGTGCCGGTTTGCTCCTTGAAGCCGAATTGTCGTCGATTGCACTGTCCTGTGACGGATGCCCAGTGCATAATTCGTTTGGTGATGAGTTTTTCGAGGAGCTTTCCAAGGACGGGGATGAGTCCAATGGGTCGGAATGAGGTGAGAGATGTATAGTCGGCTTTGCCGGGTTTCGGGATGATTTTTACATATGCGGTTTTCCACTGATCGGGGAAGTGTTGAAGGGTAAGGCAGCGGTTCATGATGTTGGTGATTAAACGGGGGTAAGCGGATGCGAATTGTTTGCATATGTCGGCTGTTATATGATCGAGCCCTGGGGCCTTTTTGTGGTTCATGTATTGCAGACACTCCATGACCTCCTCCTCAGTGAATGGTAAGTCGTTACCAGTGTCTACGGGAGCATCATAGCAAGCGCGAAGTTGGTGATGTCGTGCTATGGTGTCTGGACTGTCATTAGGGTAAAAATGCTCTAAGAGAGCCTCCGCCGTCTCTTTTGCACAGGTGGTGAATGTATTTCCAACCTTAAGGGTAGCTGGTGGTCGACTAGGGGCGGATTCCTTTAAAAGTCTGTTGGTGAGAGACCATACATTTTCCTTCGTTTGTAATTCACAGAAGCTGCGGAAGCTTCTCGTCGACTCCGCACGTAGGGCACTGGCGTACAGGGCTTTTTTGGTCTGCTGTTGCTCTATGAGGTCATCCAATGGTAAGTTCTGTCTCTTAGCCGTGCGTAATCTGCGATGTACGTTGATTACCTCCTTTTTTAAGGTCCTCAAGACGGCTGTTCCACCAAGGCGGTTTGTGTCTATTCCCTTTGCCTTTACTCGCATCGATGCCCCACAGGCCCGGTGTATGATGTCGGTGACTTCCCCAAGGAGCGACTCAAGTCCCTCTGGGCTTAAGCTTTCAACGCTCCTGTCAAGGATGTCTGTGTTGGCCATAAGCGTGTGGACGGTGTTTCTAAATATTGTCCAATTGGCTTGTTCTGAGTTGTATAGGAAAGTGGAAGTGTTTTCTGCATGTTTATTTGTGCTTTCATTGGTGTTGAGTGAAAATTCAATGGCGTTGTGTTGGGAGGTGGGGCATGTGTCAAGATTTACGTGCCATCCAGAAATGGTGTTGAAAAGGTCGCTGGATGCAAGAGTGAGATCGATGATGGACGATCTATTGCGGCCGTGAGTGATGGTTTCAAAAGTTGGAGTGTCTCCTGAGTTACAAACGTATAAGTCGTTGCTGTACGCCAGTTCAACTAGTGTTGAGCCTCTGGGGTTCGCCTTTGCACTCCCCCAAGATGGGTGCCATCCATTAAAGTCGCCTCCCACAATTACTCTCGCCCCTCCTATAGCTTTAAGAAAAACGTCCAGACGCTCCATGGTGTTGTTGGCATCGACATCGGGTTCGATGTACGTTGAAGCTATGTACGTCTTCTTACTTCCTGTCGTTAGTTGTATGACCGACAGGTTAGCTGAAGAGTATTGCGATAGGCCAAGGACAGAGCCGACACCTGTCTTAGCCAGTATGCAGGCCTTGACACGCGCGCCGTCGGAGAATTGGTAGATGTTGATTCCGGGGATGTTTTTAACCTCGTTGTTTGCGCCTACGTAAGGTTCGGATATTAGAGCAAAATGATAGCGTTCGCTGGTGAAGGAGACTAGAAATTCGTGCCAACTGTTTTTAGATTTGTCCACATTGCACTGTAGGAGTTTTATGGAGTTATTCGGTGCCATAATCTATTCTGTCAATGATTCTTTGTTTCATGGAGAGCAATTGTGGGCAGTTATATATATGACGTGGCGCTGTGTGTGGTGGTGATGGATGATTTGTATCGGATGTTATGTTTAACACAGTTGATGCACTTGATTACAGCCTTAGGGCAGTCAGCTGTCGTGTGGGTGGACTCACTGCAGTGTGCACAGTGTTGTTCGGTGGAAGAACACTTGTTTTTTGTGTGGCCGAATCTAAGGCACTTGTAACACTGCAGGAAGGGTGTGAACTCCTCTACGTGTATGCGTTGGTGATCTACACTGATTCTGCCCAGGCTCATGCACCTGCGCCAGACAGTGGGCTGTGCAAGTAGGATGGCGTTATATAGGTTGGGTTTAGGTAACGTTTAGATTTAGGTTAGGTTTAGGTAACGTTTAGATTTAGGTTAGGTTTAGGTTAGGTTTCGGTTAGGTTTAGGTTAGTGTTTAGGTTAGGTTTATGTTAGGTTAGGTTTAGGTTAGGTTTAGGTTAGGTTTAAGTTAGGTTAGGTTTAGGTTACGTTTAGGTTAGGTTTAGGTAACGTTTAGATTTAGGTTAGGTTTAGGTTAGGTTTAGGTTAAGTTTAGTTTAGGTTTAAGTTAGGTTTAGATTATATTTAGGTTAAGTTTCGGTTACGTTTAGGTTAGGTAAGGTTAGGTTAAGGTTAGGTTTAGGTTAGGTTTAGGTTAGGTTTAGGTTAGGTTTAGGTTAGGTTTAGGTTAGGTTTAGGTTAGGTTTAGGTTAGGTTTAGGTTAGGTTTAGGTTAGGTTTAGGTTAGGTTTAGGTTAGGTTTAGGTTCGGTTAGGTTTAGGTTAGGTTAGGTTTAGGTTAGGTTTAGGTTAGAGTTTAGGTTAGGTTAGGTTTAGGTTAGGTTTAGGTTAGAGTTTAGGTTAGGTTAGGTTTAGGTTAGGTTAGGTTTAGGTTAGGTTTAGGTTAGGTTTAGGTTAGGTTTAGGTTAGGTTTAGGTTAAGTTTAGTTTAGGTTTAAGTTAGGTTTAGATTATATTTAGGTTACGTTTAGGTTAGGTTTAGGTAACGTTTAGATTTAGGTTAGGTTTAGGTTAGGTTTAGGTTAGGTTTAGGTTAGGTTTAGGTTAGGTTTAGGTAACGTTTAGATTTTGGTTAGGTTTAGGTTAGGTTTAGGTTAGGTTTAGGTTAGGTTTAGGTTAGGTTTAGGTTAGGTTTAGGTTAGGTTTAGGTTAGGTTTAGGTTAGGTTTAGGTTAGGTTTAGGTTAGGTTTAGGTTAGGTTTAGGTTAGGTTTAGGTTAGGTTAGGTTTAGGTTAGAGTTTAGGTTAGGTTTAGGTTAGGTTTAGGTTAGGTTTAGGTTAGGTTTAGGTTAGGTTTAGGTTGGAGTTTAGGTTAGGTTTAGGTTAGGTTAGGTTTAGGTTAGGTTTAGGTTAGGTTAGGTTTAGGTTAGGTTTAGGTTAGGTTTAGGTTAGGTTTAGGTTAGGTTTAGGTTAGGTTTAGGTTAAGTTTAGTTTAGGTCTAAGTTAGGTTTAGATTATATTTAGGTTACGTTTAGGTTAGGTTTAGGTAACGTTTAGATTTAGGTTAGGTTAGTTTAGGTTTAGGTTAGGTTTAGGTTAAGTTTAGTTTAGGTCTAAGTTAGGTTTAGATTATATTTAGGTTACGTTAAGGTTAGGTTTAGGTTAGGTTTAGGTTAGGTTTAGGTTAGGTTAGGTTAGGTTTTTTTTTTTTTTTTTTTTTTTTTTTTTTTTTTTTTTTTTTTTTTTTTTTATAATATCCCCTGACATCGTCAAGGCCCTTTTTTTTTAATATTTAATAATTTAGCCTCTTCTTTAATAAATGAGTATTTGAAGTTAAAAATAGAGATTGGACGTGTATACAATGCACATAATGTATGTGTTTAAAAAAAAAAATGACAATTTTATTCATGCAGTGGACAGAACGCATCAAACGACACAACGCCTATTTATTGGCCAGCTTTCCCCGGTTTTTTAAATTTATGAACTTTGTAATTATATTACTAAACTCAATAAATTTATTTCTTCCTTTGCTGGCCATTATCAGGCTAAGGTTCTCCTCCACCAATGCTGTGCCCAATTCTTGCTCAATATTATACCTATCGTTCGCGAAAATTGGGCACTCACACAGTAGATGAGAGACCGTCTCCTCTCTACCTTCACCACATACACACGATGAGTTCTCCGCGCACTTGAATTTCTTCAAATACGAGGAAAACCCACCGTGCCCAGTGATGAATTGCGTCGTGTGATGCGTTATGTCCATATTCCTCACTATATTGTACGCAGCAGCAGCGCTCGGGAAAAGAGCTTCGTGCCACTTCGCGGTTTTTCCCGACACATACCTCTCCCATTCGTCGATCGTCTCCTTTCGGAGCTCTCGCTTGACGGATGAGACGGGACATAGGTCGTAGTCGGGTTTCTTCTTCGACCCCAAAGCGGCCTCTTTGCCAGCTGGTCAACCCTCTCGTTCCTCTCATCCCCGAATGCGCTTTTATCCAAAACAGGGAGACCTCCCTGTTTTGGAGTCGTGTTTCGAAGGACACATCTTGAGTGTTCGGCGAGGGGATGTGGTGAGCCCATGGTTACCGCCTCGAGTGCCGATCTGAGTCGCTGAAGATCCCGATTGAGATCTCCTGTCCCTGTTAGCCTCGCATACCGCTCGGTTCAGGGCCAGAAGTTCGGCCTGGTATACGGTGCAGTAGGCCGACAAAGCAAGCTTGACGGTTTTGTCTCGGCCTCACCCTCCCAAAAGAGAGCGCGGCCCCGACTCGACCGTCAATCTTGCTGCCGTCTGTATAAATGCGCAGAATATATGATTCTGTCGAATTTATATACCGCTCTTCGTTTACCATTTCGAACCTCAGTCCCGTCTGCCTTACGGGATGCGGGGCCCCCAGTGCTGGAGCCGGCCGCTCCACCTCCCTGTCCTTCAGAATTGGGTGGTCCGCACCCTTCTTGATTTCATATAGGGCCGCGGCCTCGCGGACTCTGCGATCTAGGGGGAGCAGCCCAGCCAACACCAGAGCGGAGTTCAGGGAGACCGTTCGATAGGCCCTGCACATTTTAAGGGCGAAAGGTCGCTGGATGGCCCCAAGTCTCCTCCTCGCACCCAGCTTTTTGACGGCCGGGGCCCACGCGGCTGCTACGTATAAGACCGTCGGCTCCACGACTGCATTGTAAATAATCCTAATTATGGACGGGTGAAGTCCCCAACTGATTTTTGCTGTCCTGGATAGCATTTTATACCTATCTATCGCCTTTTTGCAGGTGTTGTCCAGGTGGCTGTTAAAGGTGAGCTTATCATCTATTGTAAGACCTAATATTTTTAACTCGGCCTTGTGCTGAATTGGTGTTGCGCCCATTACCAACCTCGGGGTGTCATATTTTAATTTGTTAGTGACTAACATCGCATTCGTTTTGTGGGGAGCAAACTTCAGCTTGTTCTTCTCTCCCACTCTTTCACTCTTGATAAGACGACGCTTGCCTTTCGCGCAATCTCGCTACCATTCATTCCTTCAAACACTATCACTACATCATCTGCAAACGCTTGAGAATATACTCTTTCTTCCTTCAGCATCCATAATAGGGGTCCAGCAAGAGGTTCCACAGGTAGGTCCACTTATGGACCCCTGCACGCACCCCTTTGCTTGTCCCCTCCTCACTTCCCTTCCGGCATACCTTAAACATACTTCTCTTTCACTCAAGTAGCTGCTGATGACCCGCCTCAGACCATCTGGGCACCCCACCTCAGCCAGGCGCACCTTTATGGCAGGCCACCAGGCATTATCAAAGGCCCCCTCTATGTCCAGCGATACCACAACGGCGATCTTCTTCTCTTCCCTGACCTTCCTAATGTGGTCCATTAGGGCATAGAGGGCGTCTTCGGTGCCTTTTTGTGGCATAAAGCCATATTGGTTCGGGCCGAGGGTGGGCAGCACGTGGTGCTTGAGTCGGGCCACCAGCATCTTCTCATAAATTTTTCCAAGGACGGGCAGGAGGCCTATCGGTCGGTAGGCTTTAGGGACGCTATACGATTCCCTACCCGGCTTCCTCAAAATCACCACCGTCGCCTGTTTCCACGATTTGGGAAGTAGGCGAGGGTGAGACACCTGTTCAGCAGAGCAAGGAACCATGCAGCGTCACACCACAGCGTAAGAGCATATGTCGGCCGTGAGGCCGTCCACCCCCGGGGCCTTTTAGGATTGAAAGACTTTAGGGCCCTGTCCAATTCTCCATGATAAAGGGGGTCCGCCCCTCAGACGACGGCCCGGAATCTAACGATTTTGCCATCGTCCGACTCGGCGATGGTCCTCCCTTCACCATCTTCCAGGTCCTCCGGGTAAAAGTCTCGAGCAGCCACGCGGCCGAACCGTCAGGATCGAGGACAGTACCGTCCCTTGTCAGGGTAGATCCTCCTCTCCTGGTAGCCCGAGTTAGAGTTTAGGTTAGGTTAGGTTTAGGTTAGGTTTAGGTTAGGTTTAGGTTAGGTTAGGTTAGGTTAGGTTTAGGTTAGGTTAGGTTAGGTTTAGGTTAGGTTTAGGTTAAGTTAGGTTAGGTTAGGTTAGGTTTAGGTTAGGTTTAGGTTAGGTAAGGTTTAGGTTAGGTTAGGTTAGGTTAGGTTAGGTTTAGGTTAGGTTAGGTTAGGTTAGGTTAGGTTAGGTTTAGGTTAGAGTTTAGGTTAGGTTAGGTTAGGTTAGGTTAGGTTTAGGTTAGGTTAGGTTTAGGTTAGAGTTTAGGTTAGGTTTAGGTTAGAGTTTAGGTTAGGTTAGGTTAGGTTAGGTTTAGGTTAGGTTTAGGTTAGGTTAGGTTAGGTTAGGTTAGGTTTAGGTTAGGTTAGGTTTAGGTTAGGTTTAGGTTAGGTTAGGTTTAGG